>OY482671.1:167911937-169334694 GCA_960531455.1 Urophora cardui
GTATGTGTGTAGATTGGTATCTGCCCTGCAAACAAGTTTTGGTTATTGTTGGCAAATCAGGTCTAAGTCGGGTATCCACATCACAAGAAAACTCAAGAAATAGTTAAGAAATTTTTTGTGTCAAATTTTCTTTAGGCAGTATCCACTTCACAAGAAAATCTATTACAATTTTTTGACGAAAAATGGGGTTGACAACGACCGTTTCGCCAAGAAATATATACGATTGTATATATTTTTTGAAGAAAAAAACAAACATCAAAATTACTTAAGAAATAAATGCTAATTTTTTTTTAGGAATTTCTTATTAATTTCTTAAATGAGCAGTACGCTGGCAGCGCTGCTTCTGTTATGCACTCACTCTGTCTGCTCCTAACTTTCTAATACTTACCTAGGCCTTATTTCGCATGGCGGATAAGCCTTTGGAATAAGGTGTGCTCTCAGAGAGAGAGTACTCTTTATGGCCTGATGACATCAACACAGGAAAATCAGCCTTATTTTAAGCCTTACGCCATACAAATTTGCTACTCTTATAATTTTCCGGCTTTCTTTCGTAAGCCTTTATGTCTACTGTTTTAATTCTTAAATAAGGCTTAGACTTTTTGGTGGATGCGTATGGTCGCGTATTGAACTTCTATGCATTTGTTTTTTTATAACACAACATAAGATAACAAATTTTTCTTACAAGCAAATTAAAAGGTTTGTATTTTATTTTACTTAATGTATTCTTATTGATGTGGTATTTAAATGTCCCTTGGGTTTAGATCACACTTAAATTTCAGCCGGACGTTATGCCAGTTTTTGGCCCATATTAAATAATTGAGGCTTAGTAATACATGTATCTATTATCCCTGCAGACAAATCAAGTAGTTGCAAACTAAAATTTCCACAGTTGTAATTGATATCCTACGATTTAGCAACTGTCAACTTCATGTCGATAAAAGCCGTTAGGCCTATACGACCCACAATGAAACGGCAAATGGATGTTTCGAGTTTATTTCATTCTAAAAAGTTGTTTTTAGTTTATATCCTTTTCTTATTTTCTTATTACTGTTTGGTGTAGAAACGAAATAATCATCATAGCAAAGAGTGCTCTAATTACACCGATTGATTTTATTTTGTTTATTGAAACTGGTATAATATGGTAATAAATAAACTGATATTAATTTGATCTCTACATACCAGTTCGTGAACTAGATTCGATACATAGTAGTTTATTGTTTGACTGAACTTTTCCACGTCATCAACCGAGTGAAACCGCACCGCCCGCACGTACATACATACATACAAGGCCGTATTTAGGGGGGGCGGGGGGTTTGGGTGTTTGAACCCCCCACGAAATTCTGTTAGATAAATTTTACTTCTATCATATTCAAAGCTATATGTTCAAAATACTAGTTTACAAATAATTAATTTGAGAAAATACCAAGAATTTCAGGTATAGGGGAAGACTGGCATGAATCTGCTGAGGTCAAAACCATTTTTTTATGGTTAGGGTTTTGAGATAACGTAATTTAGGTTTTTTTGGTTACAAATTCAATCAAAAATTCTTCTCGCTGAAGTTACAAATACCCGCAAACCGTATCTACTCCGTTCGAAAGATAATTAAAGTACGCTTCTAACGGCATACCACTTATAAATTAAATTATGTTACATACATACATTTTCTAAAATTTTAGTATATTTCCTTATAACCGCATAAAGTCATTGCATGGCTGAAAATTCATTACTCGGCTTATATGTGTTAGTGTCTGATTTATAACATTTTGTGTGTCTTTGTGTGAAAGATCTCATATATGGGATGGTTGCGTTGTTATAGTCCGATTTAACCTATTTTTAATAAAGTTAGTATTGCAATAACACAGAATAATTTTAAAAAGAATAAAACTTTCCTGATTTTTACAACTTCTTATAAAAACCCCAATAAAAACCAAATTTTTTCAATAATAAAGTTAGTATTGAAAATAGGTGAAATCGGACTATAACAACGCAACCATCCCATATATGTCAAAGTCAACATTTTATTGATTTTTTGCAATTATTGAAAAAATTTGGTTTTTATTGGGGTTTTTATAAGAAGTTGTAAAAATCAGGAAAGTTTTATTCTTTTTAAAATTATTCTGTTTTATTGCAAACATTTTAAGCGTTATATTAAAAAGATTCGATGAATACTTTATTTTTGGCGATTTTTTTCCAAGTGAAACAAAAAGGATGTTCCCAACTATATGAAAACCACTTCACAGATAAAAGGACATTATAGGGAAATATATAGCTTCCCGAGCACGGTTTGGCAGCATAACACCAACAGTCTCAAAAAATAAGCTGTTGCTGTTCTGCGAAAGTTATCATAATTTTTTGAGAACTTTTGAATTTCTATTTCCTTTGAAAATATCTGAAGTCGAAGCACATAGCAGTCGAATATATTTGTATGCTTATTTTTGCTGTTGCTTTACTGTGTAATTTCAAACAGATCAGTCGACAGCAAAGCACAGATAAACAAAATTTTAAATTTAAAATTGGTTTTTTTTTTTGTACATTACAATTTCGATTGTGTTCCCATTAATTAAAAAAAAAAACAATAACAACAGTGCTGTAAAAACTCGAAATTATGTTTGCCCTTTGCTGTGCTGTAAAAATTTCCACAATACAGCAACAGTCGACTATAATTTTTTGAAACTTAAGGCTGCGCAGTTGCATTACAGTATAACTTTTTATTTTTTATACTTCTGCTGCGCTGTTTATTTTTTAATTTTCAAATGAAAATGAAATTCAATGAAAATAAAAAAAAAAGTTGATAACAGATGGGTAATCTAACCGAGTTTTTCGTCCATAAAATATTTTACAGTCTAATTTTTAAATGAATAAAAGTTTCCTGATTTTTAAAACTTCTTATAAAAACCCTAATTTGAAAAAAATTTTCTTCTAAATAAGAGTTTAGAAACCAGATTTCTTTTATTATTTTTAGTTAGTGCACGAAATAGGTTATATATTTTTCTCCAAAAAAAAAAAAAAAAAAAAAAAAAACCTACGATGAAAACCCCCCACGAAACAAATTCTTGGGTACGGCCCTGCATACATACATCCTTGTATAATGATTAAACTAAAGATATTCGGTTTATGGGTTGTTCTCGCTTGCATCGTTTAGTCGATAATTTTGGTAATAAATTTTAAAGCGAACTAAAAGGGCAACATCAATAAATTGAGCTTGTAGAGAGGAATCGGCTTTGATGGCGACAAAGAATAAAAAAGCGTCGGAAAATATATGTATGTATGTACATATGTACATACACAATAAAGACACCGACGTACATTTCATACGCGTGGCATTAATTTTAAAACGATTTTAACGCCACATACATACATATCCATTACCGCTTGAGGCAACTAACATCTCGGCCGTGTGTGCCAAATATACGTATCAACCATGATTTCGATTTTAGCTTTTTTATGGGAATCCATAATTTATTATGACACAAATTTTTGAGCGGTGAAATGTGCAGTCTCGAAGTCAGAGCCTAAATAAGTTTCGTGGCTACATACAAACTGTATGCAAAGAAAATTAAAAAAAACCCTTCCCCTGTAAAACTTCAATTTTCCTTTTTGGTTCATTCGTCTTTTTGGCGCGCACGGCTCGATATCATTGTCTGTAGGTATTATTGAAAGTCGACCACTTCGGACTGGTGTCTTGGTTAACAATTGAATGGGGATAGGCGGCACGGACCAATACCAGTTTAAGTCTTATCTTGACATAATTGAGCGATAGAATTCGAATTTAACTAAAATGCACACATAAATTTAACACCCAAGTGATTTCAAGTTTATGTAAATAATAGTATATGTACATACATACATATATCGCTATTTTATTTCAACAGTGTCATAACTGAAAAATTAATCCTTTTTCTAAATTTATAGGATCCAAAACGGTTACTTTTTCCTTGACTCACGCCACGTAATGAATATTGAGAATATAAATTTTCTGCAATATAAATTTTTAACATGTACCTACCACCATTTAAGTGTATCCAAAAGAAGTATATTTTACAGGAGAATGTTTTTTTGAATTTTCTTTACATACAGTTTGCATGCAGCTGGGGGGGGGGGGGGTTGGGGACAAAACCCCCCCGAAAGATTCGTTTTGACCATAAAACCATCTTTGACTTTATTAGCATGCATTTCTTTTTCAGGAAAAAATCAGTGAGAATAGTAATTTTTCGAAATTGGTAATTCGAAATTTAGCGCTTTTTCACGAAGTATTACTTATAATTCTAGCGTTTGTTGAGCCGTAGGAAAGTGCAAGAACCGCAGGAATTTTACCACAATTTACATTCTTTGTACTTATATTCCCTCTTTTGTGGTAAAATTCCTACGGTTCCTGCACTTCCCTACGGCTCAACAAACGCTACAATTATTATACGGTATTGCTGTTATTAATATGCTAATAACAGAAAAGTAACGCCAATTATTTATATTTCAAGTTTTCTTTCAATTACTTATCATCTTAATCAAATAATATTAGTATAAACTACAATGGGAATAAATATGCAATGTATAAGAGTATCTGAACTTGAGATTTTTCTTAATGTCTGTCAGAATGGAATATTAAAAAACTAAATTATATAAGAAAATTATTATTTATAACCGTAGCACATAGGTAGATTTTCAAGTTTTATGCGGCCAAAAATATTTTATTGTGTACATCTATTCCAAATTGCTTGTTTAATGCAAAATTTTAATAATTTGTGTTAAAAGTAGAGCTCTCGATTTTTTTTGAACATTTTCGAGTAGCCCGAACAGTTGTTGTTCAAATGCTCGAAGAGTTGTTTGTTTGTTTATTACCCGTATGTAGGGATGGCAAAAAAAATGAAATAACCGATTAACCGCTTTTTAGATTAATCGAAAGCGTTCGATTATTAATCGCGAATAATTGTGGGGAACTAACCGATTATAACCGTTTTTCGATTACAATTATTCCTTAAAAAAAATATAATAAACAAAAAAAAATCGTCATTTATTATGAAAAATCGTCAAAATGACGATAAAATTGTCTATTCGGGAACTGGAGGGAACATTTATTGCGGTTTTTTTTGGATATACTCACAAAACCGTAGGTAACCGAATTTGGACTCGGATGAAAAGGCGGAAATTCTCAACTTCGATTATTTCCTTTCGATTATTTTCGACTTGAGAGGAAAAAGGTTAAGCAGGATTTCTAAGCTTATGGAAAAATCCGAAAAATCGTAGAAATTTCTAAAAGTGGATTAAAAATTTCAAAACGCGGCCAGAATTTATAGAAGATTTTGAGGAGATTTCTAAGTGTACTGTTATGTAGCCAAAAAATTTTAGTGTAAAAAGTGCTATTCTCAATTCTGTAAAAATTTCCGTCGATTTTAGTAATTTTTTTCTGTAGGGTGTTTGCGTTATATGAACGTGAGACCGTTCCAATTAAAATTTGCGAAAAGCCAATGAAATTTTTCAAAAAGTTGAATGTTGCATATTATTATATTACAATTGAATGAGCTGCAAAATTGCATACTCAAAAATCTTCTAAAAAATGTAGCTTTATAATTCTTAGCCCCTCTTTATGATAAGTACTTCCTTAACTTTGAAAAATTGGAAATATTAAAAATGATGTAATGATGATAATGCAATGGCGCTATTATAACTCTGACGAGTTTTATGGCCGAGCTTCTCTCCCAATTCGAGGTGCGCTCCTGTTTGTTTTTCCTACTAATTGGGTGGACCTACAGTTTTATGCCGGCTCCGAACGGCGAATGCATTTTTTGTGAGAAGCTTTTTCATGGCAGAAATACTCTCGGAGGGTATGCCGCCCACTGCCGAAAGGTGACCGCTGCTCTTAAAAAATCCAATAATTGGATTTTTACTAATTAGAAAAATTTGTTTGGCTCGGACCGTGGTTTGAACCCGAGCCCTCTGGCATAGCAGGCGAGCACTCTACCCACTGCACCACAGCGGGAAATATTAAAAATACTGTCTAAAAAGTTAACAATAATCGCTGCTAAATATCTGGGTTACTTTCGAGCATCACCTACATTAACCAAGATATGCGTTAGAAATATAAACATTAAAATTAAGTATAAAGCACAAAAAGAAAATTATTGTAGGTACATATGAAAAACCCTGTATCTAGTAGTGAAGTGCGGCTTTGTGCGACGTAATTTTTTGTCGGCTAACTACTAATTGTACTAGATATCATGTCCGAGGGTTAATTTGACTGAGTCTGACAGAGAAAAAGAGTGATCATTTTTTTTTAAATATCCCAACTTTAAAAGCTTAAAACTATAAACTTAGAATTATTGGAAACCAAGGATATTATTGAAAAGTGTTAATAATTACTTGAACCTTTAGGATTCATCACGATTACTTAAATGAAATGCTTTAAATAATAAATATTCAAGTTGAAACTAGCACTTAAATATATGTAAGAAAAAAACAAAAAAATTAACTTCAGATATGCTAAGTTACGACCATCTGGGGCAAGTGCAGAGTATGGGGTCGGGAAAAAAGCGATGAATTATTGTTCCCCATTCTATTTCCAATATGTGGGTATGTTTTTTTTCTGTAATTGTAACAATTTTACAAAATTAAATTTTGGGCGCATAAAACTTGAAAATCTACCTATGCGCGTAGATTTCCTGAAGAGAATATGAGACTTACTTTTGAAGTATAGTTAAAGGCCCTTGGCAACTGACAATCTGGCATGTCAAGCAGTGTGTATGTGTGAGTTTTTTGTGTGTGTTAGTGCAATCGGAAGTCGTCGTGCAACACGTTCTTGTTCGGGCTCGCGTTGATGAGAATCAAATTATGAGGTGGGTTTTGTCGAAGGCTGGGGTAATGCTCAGCCTGTCCAAGGTCGAGTAGAAGTCCCACAAACTCCCACTAAATAAAGAACACAGTATCTATGTGTTAAAATCGAACACACACACACACACCGCTTGCGATATGGATGGGCTAACAGCTTTCCGTCACGAGAGAGAGAGAGAGAGAGTAGCTAGCAGCGGTCGGATGAATCGGGAGAATAACTAGCAACGGACGAATGAATCGGGAGAGTAGCTAGCAGCGGGCGAATGAATCGGGAGAGTAGCCAGCAGCGGGCGAATGAATCGGGAGAGTAGCTAGCAGCGGGCGAATGAATCGGGAGAGTAGCCAGCAGCGGACGAATGAATCGGCAGAGTAAGAGAGAGCAGCCAGCAGCGGTCGTACGACGGAGAGGTGCAGTCGGCGTCCTGAAGTGTCGGTAGTATACGGTCGGTATTGTTACCTCTCTTCCTTAGCAGCTCGGTTGGATTCGCAAACCTGTGGAAACTGCGGAGACTGGATTAGTTATCTGACTCCTCCGCTCTCCCTGGTTGCCTAACCTGAAGGCATCAGGAGAGCGGAGTTGTGCCAGCTGAGACTCCGTGGATCGACCCGTGAGCAGGGGGAAAGCGCAACTTACTGGCTCCCAATGCTCACACTTCGTTTCACGGACGGAGCCTTGGCCAAGCAGCGGAGGTGAAGTGTCGGAAGAGCAGCGGCCCGCCCTCACTCAACTGGTACGCCGGCGAGTTAATCCCGCCTTCGCCCCAGCTAAGCGAAGGATGACCGATACCAATGACGGCATCTCTTCTGCTTAGCCAATCCAAAAAGCCTGGCTCTTCTGCATCCATGATTTGTGGTCACGGAAGCGGCGCAGCCCAACGCCAAGCCAGGACTAATAGCCCCGACACATAGCATACGTCAATTAGGGATGGCAAAAAAAATTTAATAATCGATTAACCGTTTTTTAGGTTAATCGAAAGGGTTCGATTATTAATCGCGAATAATCGTAGGGAACTAACCGTTTTTCGATTACAATTATTGATAAATTAATACGTAGTACCCCAAGAGGACAAACAAGCTAATTTTTATACATACACTGTATGTGTGTTCGTTTTTATTATAATAATAAAAAATCGTCATTTCAGCGAAAAAATTGTCAATACTAAAAACACGTTATAAACAAAAAAGTGTCGGCTTTCCACTAAGAAAGCGCACCGCGAAAAAAATTACTTTTTCAGGGGCTCTCAGATATCGTCGGTCTCCCGCCAGAAACACGAATGTGAAATTTTTTTTAAGTACGATGTCTTCTCTTTATCGGGTATATATTGATGTAATAGCAATTAATATTTGTATAAATTCTTGTGTAAACATACATGCATAATATGTACTTTTATGTACATAAGCATATATACAAATATTAATTGTTATTATCTCAATATATACCCGAAAAAAGAGCAGACATCGCACTTAAAAAAATTTTCACATTCGTGTTTCTGGCAGGAGACCGACGATATCTCAAAACTGAAATCAAAACTTGCAGGAAGTTTACAGTTTACGAGATAATTGGCTAGCGTAGAACTAAACTGGTCTATCTAACAAAATACAAAATTGGAGAAAACAGATGAAACGCGTTTTAATGCGGTGTGCGATTGTTGATGTATGTTAAGTGAATATTATAAATTATTATGTTAGCTTAATAGTTAATTTAACATTCTGCATTAAAAAAAATTATTATAGAAACGTTTTTTATATAATATTTATATGTAACAAGAAAACTTGTTACATAGACCACTTTAGAATTTTCAATTTTTAAGGAAGTTTGAACTACAAATTGCAAATTATATGAATAAAGTAAAAAATATGTGAATGGAAGTACTTTAATTACAAAAATAACTTACACATGTTCGTAAATGATCACCTCGGCATGAAAAGTAACAGTATCCTAGTTTTCTCCACGGCGGGCTGGTAGAAAATCTTCTGGATTGTTTTCTGCTTCATCTCTGCTTTACATGTGGAGAGACAGGTGAAAGGGGTGCTGAATCGGTGGTACGAATTTCAAAATTTTTTTTATGTCCTCCATTTTTTTGAATTTCAAAACGCGTATGTCGCTGCCCTGATCTGGTGTAAAATTCTACAAGAACTCTATAAAATCATGTTGGTTCACGCTAGATTTCTTTATATCGACGGATTTATATGTTTCACAATAATCATCATTAAACTGCATCACAGATTCACCCTTGACAAATTTTGCCTTTCGCATTTGGGAAATTTTTCCACCGTCGTCTACTATACTCTGGTCAGGGCCGCCGAGAGAAAATCCGGGCCCGGGGTCAAAATAACTAAGGGCCCCCATACTAAATGAACAAATTCTCAAAATCAAAATTCAATGAATATATAGTTACGAATTTTAATTTATCTATACATGGCCGCTGTGGTGCAGTGCTATGCCAGGCTTCTGTTTTAGCCACTCAAAAAAAAAAAAATGGACGTGTTTTTGTAGCGTCCGGAACGCAGTTTAAGTGGCTAAAACAGAGGCATTAAACTAAATTTCTGTCGCTAACATACTTTAATCATTAGCTGTGGCCTAAATCTTTCCTTTTATCATAAAACGATACAATATTTCGCGATATTTCTGCCTCAAAAGTTCAAAAAATCGTGCGAACATACCGTCCGAAACGCCCAGGATATACCCATATCGCTGTATAAGAATTTGCATCATACCGAATTTTTCTGTTGCAACAGAAAACGAATTCAAATTTATGCTGCAAAGTCGACGCCAAAAACCAACAATTCCTTAAGTGGGGTGCAGACACTTTAAGAGATTTATAAAATTTGTTGAAATTTAAAATGATTGCTATCTACGAAAGGTGATTAAAGGTGTTGTTCGTTTATTTTCTGTAAGCAAAAACTTGGATATCATTTTGAGATTCCCGGGCCCTCTAAAGCCCGGGCCCGGGGCAATTGACCCCCTCAGCCCCCCCCTCTCGTCGGGCCTGACTCTGGTAGTCCCTGAACATTGGCCGTCGTTCGTCAAATGACATAAATCTCGCCACCATATTATTAACATCAAAAGGAGCATGCTTTCTACAATTTTTAACCAATTCCATCCACTCATCTGGTGTAAGATCATACTGGTCTATGGTAGTCTATGCTAGTTGGGCCACTTTAGAATTTCTTGAAATGACAAAAGGACGTAAATTCTAAAGTGACATTTCTATCGTTTGGACACTTTGGTGAAGAAATAAGACCTACATCAATTTTGCACGGATAAATTTATGATTTTCAAGTTCAAAAATGTGCATAACTCGATTTCTGAAAACATGTTAGATAGACCAGTTTAGTTCTACGCTAGCCCATTGTCGTTAAGGTTGGATGGGTCCATAGATATTACCCCAGAAAGAGAATTATGTCGGCTGAGGATTAATTTTTTTAAAGCGCGGCTGAAGGCCGCTAACGCAAAATGTTGTTCTACACACATACATATATGCATTTGCTCGTTTTAATACGTGCTTTTATCTCGGCAATAGATCGCAGTTTTCGTGTGAAAGGGTGAAAAACAATTTTAAAGAGGTACGAATTCATACAAATTCGTATATAAATGAAATCATATTTAAAAAAAGCTGTGCACATATATCTACACATTGCGCTTACTTATATGATAAAATAAATAAATAAAATCATCAGTCATTCATTAATACTAATTCATAACATTTTGCCTTGAAAAATAATTTTCAAACTCAATCGAATGAAAAGGCGGTAATTCTCAACTTCGATTATTTCCTTTCGATTATTTTCGACTTGAGAGCAAAAAGGTTAATCGAAAAAATAATCAAAAGGAAAAAAACGATACATTTTAACCGTTAACCGAAAGAAATTAACCGATTATAATCGTTTTTCCGGTTATAGTTGCCATCCCTAACGTCAATCCGTCTACGTCGACGTATGTGACTGACAGCTCAGTAAAATGTCGGCATTTAAACGTACGTCGTCACACGTACGACGGATCCGTCGCCGCAACGTACCGAAGTTGCCCAAAAGTCAACTTTTGGTATACGTCAATCCGTCGCTATGTCAGCTGATTGCTTTTGATTGTTAACCTTTAGCCACTCTTGAATTTCAATTTTTTTGCAATTTGCTTTTCGAGTTTTTTCTCATTTGTATAACATTCCTCCATAAAACAAAATGGTCAAGAATTATCAGGAGATGTGAAGTTACTGAAAACTGAATTTCAATAGGGCAACTTAAAAGAGAAATTACAAAATATTCTAAAGAGTTAAATTTTTGCCACCACCTCTGTAGTTAAAGGTTAATCAAATAGCTGATTTGTGTATATCCGCCAACGTTTCCTATGTGGCGACCTCTCCGTCAAGTACGTGAGCTGTCAGTCACATACGTCGACGTAGACGGATTGACGTATGCTATGTGACGGGCCTATAAGTGGTGGAGGGGTTGAAGTGTCAGAAGAGCAGCGGCCCGCCCTCACTCAACTGGTACGCCGGCGAGTTAATCCCGCATGCGCCCCAGCTAAGCGAATTATGACCGACACTACTGACGGCCTCCTCCACCCAGGCTAGCTAGCCAGAACCAATGTCTTTGCAGACATGTGTTCCAGGGATGCCACTTTTGGGCTTTTCCTACCAAAACTGGTAGGTTTTATTCCTTTTGGTAGGTTGGTAGGACGATTTGAATTTTGGTAGGTTTTTGCCTTCGTTCAACTAACATCAGTTTTGTCACAAAACTCTGCTAAATAGAAGCGTTTTCTTTAAGCTTCAAGTACACTTGCCCCCATAGACACAACTGGAGGAGATTGAAAACAGAAAGACATCTGACATTTTATGCTATATGAAGCAAACAAAGTTGTTCGTCTACATGATGTGTAATAAAGAGCTCCATGTGGTATCGCAACAGACCATCAGGCCTACCCAGGTAGTAAATGTGTTTGCTGTACCAAGTGGAAACATTGTCCGCTATTTCCCTCGATAAATCTTCTTACGTTTCCTTCAGGATCAGTTGCTTGCCCTCATTATTCCTGAAATGGTATTCCACAAAATGTAAATCCTGATTTCCTCTGCACTGGACGAGCGGTAGCAGCCACTAATACCCAATCCAACCTTGCCCGAATGTAATTTAACGCGAACTCAAGTTTTTGTTTATCTGGAAACTACTGCTTCCTTCTCTTTTCCTTCACATTTTTATCACTCATTATAAAATTAATCAAAAAAAAAGTTTTTTATTTTAAGCGTTAAAAAAACAAAAGTGTTCGGTTACTGCAGGGTGGTCGGTTACTGGCACAGTTACCCTAAAGGAATTTGTTGAATATCTTAAATCTCACATTAAAAAAAAAAAAAAAATTGGTAGGCTCGAAGCCATTTTGGTAGGTTTTTGGTAGGAAAAAAATTTTCTAAGTGGCATCCCTGATGTGTTCCCGCCGGCTTACCTGCGGAGACTGACTTGAGTTTGCCAATTACTGCGCTTTTATATGTCCGCTGCGCTAGGCTGTCTGAGAATTGACGTATTTCTTGCATGCGTAACAATTGCAGTGCGGACGAACAAGTGAAACACTGCTGGTGGTTGATGCTAACCAGCATAGTTGTTGGTATGTATGTATGTCTACTATTTGTACAAGTGTTATTGTTGTTGTGCTGGTCATCGGCTGGCACGCAAGTGTTATTGCTGTGCTTTGTGTTTGCTTGCAAATGTTATTGCTGTTGTTTGTGTTTGCTTGCAAATGTTATTGCTGTTGTACTGGCATGCAGGTATACTTAGTGGTAGTGTATAGCGGGCACGGTAGGCAGGAAGCGACGATAGGTTGCATGAAAATGTCGAGAAAAAAGGAAAGTGGGGTTGTGTTATGTGATGTTTATAGATGAAACATCCTTTGAAATTAAAATCCGAGCTGCTCCTTTTTCAAGGATATCCACATTTTTTGTTTTTTTTGAAAGGATCAAATATTGAGGAAATCGAAAATTCGCCACCGTCCAAATTTTTCCGATTTCAATACATTATTTGGTCGCTAAGGGATACAAAAAAAGGTATTAAAAAGAAAAAAGGACACCTGTAGTGGAAAAATCCAATGTGAACAGGACCTAAAGGATAACCACTGAAATATAAAATAACACAAAAAGTACCCACTTTAATTTGCGTATAACTCCTAAAATGTTAACTCTACGTGAAAATTCCTTATAATATGTTTCATTCAGAATAAATAAGGGAATATTTCTTTGATATACAATTTTGTTGTACCTGCAGTGGTTAATGCACTTTGGTCCATCTAAAGTAAAAATTTCAAAAAAAAAGTACTTTTTTTATGGTGTTATTTTAAGTTCAAATATTTTTCTAGTTTATGTAAATATTTTAATCTAATGATCCAATTCTCATTCTTACATATCTATACGTTAATATTAAAAAGAATTAGAGCTGAAATACGCGCTAGGGGTGCACGGTGGGCGGTAAGCAACAAAAGGTTGCATGAAAATATCGAAAAAACGATCGCCGGCTAAAAACTTACGTAAAATGATATTCTAATATACTTCATAAACACACAGCAAGCGTGAATAAAATCTCCAACATTTTTTTTTAAACGAAAATTAGTACCAGCACACAGCTAGGCACATATTCGTTGGGCCATCGTTTTTACGATATTCCCATGCAACCTATTGTTGCTTCCCGCCCACCGTGCACAGCGGGCGCGTATCTCAGCTCTAACTCTTTTTTAGTATTAACGTATAGATATGTAGGAGTGAGAGTTGGATCATTAGATTAAAATATTTACATAAACTAGAAAAATATTTGAACTTAAAATAGCACTATAAAAAAAACGTACTTTTTTTGAAATTTTCACTTTAGATGCACAAAAGTACATTAAGCACTGCAGGTACATCAAAATTGTATATTAAAGAAATATTTCCTTATTTATTCTGAATGAAACATATAATAAGGAATTTTCACGTAGAGTTAACATTTTAGGAGTTATACGCAAATTAAAAAGGGTACTTTTTGTGTTATTTTATATTTCAGTGGTTATCCTTTAGGTCCTGTTCACATTGGATTTTTCCACTACAGGTGTCCTTTTTTCTTTTTAATACCTTTTTTTGTATCCCTTAGCGACCAAATAATGTATTGAAATAGGAAAAATTTGGACGGTGGCGAATTTTCGATTTCCTCAATATTTGATCCTTTCAAAAAAAACAAAAAATGTGGATATCCTTGAAAAAGGAGCAGCTCGGATTTTAATTTCAACGGATGTTTCATCTATAAACATCACATAACACAACCCCACTTTCCTTTTTTCTCGACATTTTCATGCAACCTATCGTCGCTTCCTGCCTACCGTGCGGGGGGAGTAATATAATTGTAATGTAACATTACAAAATCTTTTATGGCGTTTTCTTTTCTCGAAATAATGTTGCCCTGTTTGATTTTCTTAGCCAGTTTGTATGTTTGTCTGGTCCTTTCACCAAATATTGACCTCTAACTAAGTAAGAGGGCACCCTTATCTACAAATTCAACCGTTTTATAGAAAGTCAGGATACGTAATTCGATAATTGGGATATAGGAGGGCAACATTTTTTCGTAGAAAAGAAAACGCCATAAGTCACAATAATAATATTTATTAGACTGGCCGCAAATTTTTTTTTCTCGAATTCTATTAATAAACACTGCCTAAAAGGTGAGGTATGGTATAAGAAATAACGTCCTATTTTTTTATTCAGATCGCACCAAGCTTTGTTGACCCTCATCAAGCTTAAAAGGTTAAAAAATTTTTTCTTTAATTAATTTTTTATTTTTTTATTTTATGAAATTTCAAGAAATTAAGAATAATAAAAACAATATCAATTCAATAAAATGGACTTTTTGTGAGACGGAAATGTCTTACGATAATGTTCAACTACTTGCAGTAGGAATTGCTTATCCTCTTCGTCATACGTTAAGGTACGGTTAAAGTCTGTTATCAACTTAACTGCCCTTTCGGCTGCATCGTTCACCACTGCCAAAGTTTGACATGCCGATTTCGCTTTGCGATAATCATCTTTGGTTTGCCACGTAGAAGGATCCGAATTTATAAATGATGTATTAATATTCAAAGAAATGCTTTCATCGAAAAATGATAACCCAACAATTTCCTCACTCAAGTACCACAAATGGTTTTTAATCTTATGCAACAAGGCATTAGAAACTTCTTTATCAAAATATAAAATGGCATCTTTTATTAATTTGAGATCTTGTGCTGGTGCATCTATTGCATTAATGCATGTAAACCAATATGGAACGTAAATGTTTGTCAAGAAGATACAAATACTGCGAAGGTTTTTCAATTCCGATGAAGTCAATTTGAACTGATCGCGAAACAAAAATATTTTATAGCAATATATGCATTTCGACATGAACCTAGCATGCGATGTTGCTCCGGGTTGGCGTACTTTAGTAAAGTTTGGAACATTTTCTCCAATAAAAAGCAATGACAGTTGGAGAAGCTCCTAATAATCGGACCTTGAACTTTTTGATTTTTCGTACAACCGATACACAACTTCATACAACAGCCCCAAAAACATTGCGATTTCCAGCGCAACATGCTCATGTTGTATAAAAAATTGCAAGGTGTGTGGCTGGCATCATGACGATCGGATAGTGTACGCACACTATTCATTGTGGTTCATGTACGAGTAACATAGTTCTCATAATAAAGCGAGTTGTTGTACTTCACTACAAGAAAACCAAACGAGTAAGGTCCGGTTATACTTGCATAGCACAGCAGCGCACAACATAAGAACTGTCACATACGAAATCTGTTTAATGGGATTTCCGTGTAATCGATTACTCAACGCATAGCGGCACAGGGCACAGCATAGAAGTCTGTTGAATTTTGATTTCTGTGTTATGTGCTATGCGATTTGACATTTGGCAACACGAATGTGTGTGTGCTGAGTGTGCGAAGGGTTGCACGCAAGGCTAATTTATACAGGTTAACTTACTAAACAGCTGATTTTTCACTTTTTTCTACTGTTTTACTTTAATAATGGTGCTTATATCAAACTGGGATCAATTTTGAGCATGGTGCAATATGATTTCTACAAAGGCGAACTATGATTTTGACAGAAGCACCACAGAATACACAAACAATTTACATGGAGTGTGTATGTATGTATGTACGAATGTCGGGATGCGAAAACTTTTATTAATTAACCATGGTTGCACGTCTATGCGAAGTATAATCAGCTCTATGCGCTATATGTTTTGCGCTGCCCTGCTTTGCAATGCTATGCAAGTATAACAGGGCCTTAACTCGTTTGGACATATGAATGTACTCATGCAACAGTCTACTGACTACTGCTGACTATTTCTGGTAAAACTGTCAAACGATCAGCTGTTTGGAAATTTACTTCCCTGCTGGAATATATAGACTCATTTCAACATTTGTATCAGCACGTTAAGAGCAGGGTGAAAAACAGCAGCAATGTCTTGGAATTTGATTGTTTTTGCTCGTTAAGTACCGTTATATTCACTTAGCAACTCAAAGCAACGGTACTGATACTTTGTTTTAGGTGTAGAAAACGCAAGAAGGGCTCAGCAAGAGAATTTTTATCTCTCAAAACAGACATATTAAAAAAAATCATGTTCAAGGTTAAAAAATAAAATTTTCCATACATTGGGCTCAATGAGGGTCAACTAGACAACAACGGATCGGGCCAAAAAATTAAGGCCGTCTTTTTAACCCTAAACCTCATATTTTAAGAACTGTTAATATACAAATTTCAACAAAAAAAAAAAATCCATACATGCTGCGGCCAGTCTAATATTTATATATTATTATAATATATTAATATTATATGTACATTTGTACGTTTAAAAATACATACATATATTTTATATTTTCAGATTAGATATGTTTGATTATCCCATTTTCCGATAGCGAGCAATCGAGGTGGCGATGATTGCGCAGAAACCTACAAATCTGGCGGTCGGAAAATAATGTAATGGCGTTTTCTTTTCTACGAAAAAATGTTGCCCTCCTATATCCCAATTATCGAATTACGTATCCTGACTTTCTATAAAATGGCTGAATTTGTAGATACGGGTGCCCTCTCACTTATGGCGTTTTCTTTTCTCGAAATAATGTTGCCCTGTTTGATTTTCTTAGCCATTTTGTAAGTTTGTCTGGTCCTTTCACCAAATATTGACTTCTAACTAAGTAAGAGGGCACCCTTATCTACAAATTCAGCCATTTTATAGAAAGTCAAGATACGTAATTCGATAATTGGGATATAGGAGGGCAACATTTTTTCGTAGAAAAGAAAACGCCATTAGATATTTGCATCAATCACCCGACTCTCACTCCGACTGTATACACTTCTTAACATTCCAGATTTTAAGTGGCCAAGGGCCTTAAGAGTTTGATATATGTATTATAAGCGATATTTGTGTACTAAAATTATTAAATTATAGTCTGAAAAAATTACATTTCGCTAGCTTAGAGTGCAAACTCTGTAAGTCCACTTTTATGAAAAAGTGTATTTTTATGTAGAACGCTAGAAAAATCAAATACGCACCGCGCTAAACAAGTCTGAGATACTTGTCATATTTCTACCCGTTGTTGTTCAGTGATACGCAAATTGTGTAAGTCCAAAAAGCGAAAAAAATTGTGTAAGTCCAAAATATTTATATGAAGAGAAATTTTTTTTCACTTGGATTTTTTTTTTTTTTTGTTTTTGTCTCTCCTACAAAGTTTTAAAAAAGGACTTACACAATTTGCATTCTAAGCTAGCGATTTTTATCATTTGTAAAAAAAATTGTAGTTGTTTTTGGTAATTTTAATTTTGGTAAATTTTTTACATTGGCTGTGACCCTCCGAAAAATTCTCTAGCTACGCCACTGAATTCACTTAATTTGTTTATGTAATATGTATAAATGTAAGTACATATTACTTAAAAAAATTTTACAGTTAAAAGTAACGCTTTACTTACATTTTTTTAACTAAAAAGTAATATTTACTGGTTACTTAAACTTTACTTAAGTAACGAGAATATATTAGCGTAATTATTTGCACACACACACGCACACTGATTAGCACTAATGCATTGGTTAACAAGTAAGGAAGCCAAAGTTCGAGATGAATCGAGCATTAGATACTCAGCTGCATGGACGTTTAGGATTTGAACCCCCCCGAAATTCTGGTAGCTAAATTTAACTTTTATAATATTCAAGCCATAGTGAAAACACTAGGTTACAAATAATTAATTTGAGAAAATACCAAGAATTTCAGGTATGGGGGAGGATTGGCATGAACCTGCGGAGGTCGAAACTATTTTTTATGGTTAGGGTCAAGGCAGATCTAGGAAGGTAGGCCCGGTGGCGAATTCAGAAATTTCCCATGTATTTTGTTATTGTCATTGGTAGAGTGTAATGTCAAAATTATATTTCGCTGTGGTTAAAATCTGAACAAGGCAAATTCATTATGGTAATGGCACAGCGAATTCGGCAATATTCGCTTTAAATTTTCGTTCAAAGGAAAATTTTTCTTTGTTTGACATTCTCCTGTATTCTTCTATACACGTTGAACTAAAAACGAGAAGAAGAAGAAGTCAGCTGTTCACGTACCATTACCATAAGAATGAATTTGCCTTGAATCTGAATTAGCTTGGGGCTCGTCCATTCCTATTGGCCATGATGTGAATTCGCTTGGATTTTGACATTACACTCTACCTTTGCATATAAAAAAAGTAGTTTCTGAATTCGCCACCGGGCCTACCTTCCTAGATCTGCCTTGGTTAGGGTTTGAGATAACGGTAATTTTGTGTTTCTTTCTTGGTACAACTCCAATCAAAAATTATTTTCGCTGAAGCTACAAATACGATAACCGCAACCCGTACTTCGTTCGAAAGATAATTAAAATACGCTTCTACGACATACCACTTATTAGCCATGGGTAATGGCGCAATTTTTTTGGCGTTGATACAATAACACCAGCGCCAACCATGGCGCCAGCGCCTTTAGCGCAATTGCCATGGAATAATCGATAAATAACACTTGTTCGCTTCTTACTGTCTACTATCCCCGTTTTATTTCTTTTGAGGGAATTCTGCTTACATACACGCGGGCACAATAATTGTCCCACAATTAAATTTAATTTTAAAAACCATTTGCATATATTTGTGAAAATATGCTGGCATCTCGTTTTGCTGCATCTTCATTATAGAATACGAAGATTGGCTCCACCCTATTAAAGAGAAAGATTCCGGGTACGGGCGCATTATATCGAAATTTCCCCTTACCATTTGCAATGCGTAATAAAAATATACTATATGCTATATCAATACCCTTTCGTATTAGCGATGGTTCGGTATTGGCGTTAGCATCAGTGTTGCCACTTAAAAAATTTAAAATTTACCAAAATACAAAATAAAAGTAACCAAAACCAGAAACAGGTAACCAAAATAAATTAATAATATAAGTATATGCTCCATTAACGTTAGAGCTGTTTATTTGAAAGCAAAACAATATATACTGTTAACAAAAACTAAAATATATCAATTGTTTTATATCTTTAAGCCTTAAACAGATCCAACGTCGAGCGAAATATCGCCCGCTCGTAGCGTTCTATCAACATTTAAAAATACGGCCAGATATGAGAATGAACAGAACCAAAAAGCTGACGAAAATCGCTCGACGAAAATTCGCTAGAATAGATTTATTTCTAATGTTGTCACTGGCTACTGTCAAATAAATTATTTGGACTTAAAAGCTTTTTGTGCCTGGTACGAAAATTATTTAATTTCATTTTTTAATATTTTGTATGTTAGTGTCTAGCACAAAATTATTATTTTTTAATTTTAATTTTTATTCTTTGGGATAATAGGAAAAATCCAATTAGCTCATACAGCGATGGTAGATGCGATAGCTATTTCGAAGAAAACCACTTTCTTCATCATCAGACATCTTCTCGGGAGCACATCAGGCATTGAACCTAGGCTCCAGCCATCAGTAGTCGAATATTAGCGAAACGCCAAGCACCGCGGCTACCCATGGTCCTGCTGAGCTGTTGGATTTTTCCCTTATATATGCCATTGTTCTATTCAATCTAACCTTTCTTAGTGTACGATTTTCGTACATAAGCTATGAAAGTGTAATTTTTTATTGTTGGGGGTAAATGAAAAAATTTCAATAACTATTAACAGCGAAGGTTGAGTATAGCTATTTCACGAAAAACCATTTTCGATCATTGGCACCCTTTTCGGAAGTGGATGCTCATCACGGGGATCGAACCCGTGATACATTCCATCTTCAGCCGCAATGTGCGAACGCTTTTACACGCTCGACCAATGACTGTGAAATCTGTTGAATTTTTCCCACTTTTGCCTTATTCATTTTCGTGAAACAGCTATACACTCAACATTCGCTGGAAATAGTGGTTGAATTTTTTCCATTTACCCCCAACAATAAATTATTTGGAATTTGATAAAAAAAAAAAAGTACAACAAAACAATTTGGATAACAAATATTTTATAGTTTGGAAAAATTAAAAGCGTATTCCTAAAAATTGAATGTAAGCATGATGTACTGAATACATGGACCTTGAAGGTAACCAAAATCGACCGAAAGTAACCACGTAACCAAACGAAAAAATGTTAACCAATTTTGGTAAAAAGTAACCAAAGTGGCAACGCTCGTTAGCATACATAATTGTGACGGTGTCATATACGCTGTGCTGTTATTGGCTTTGTGGTGGTGCCATTTTGCCATTGGTGCTGGTGTTAGCGCACGAAATTAGCCGTGTTTCACATACGGTGATCCTAACCCAGATAAAAATTTTTGCATGTAAATGCAACAACAACGATTTCAGCTCGATTAAACCAGATAAATTGCTGGTTCAATATATGATCCGCCCTGTTCGATTTCTTTTTTCCGTGTTGATTTGGCAGCACAGTGCTTTTTTGATTTGGCAGAACTGAAAAGTGACATTTGTGTATGTATACATATATATACATATACCCTGCAGTAAATTTGTTTCACTGCTAAATAATCATTAATGATTCTTTGTTGAATATTCATCACTATCGTTTTGCGTTGGTGCAAGCGAGCAAGCTATACAAGCTGGCTCGTTGGTTTTTAACCGCCTAGATGGTATTTTGTTGGTATTTCGTTTGGTTTTTTGACATTCGGCAGCTTTTCTGACAAATTTTTCAACAACAACTATAAAATAAATTATATTTAAAATAAAAAATATATGGAAATACAAATTTTAAATTTGCCACTTGTAAGCTTCTGCTTTGGCCGTAAGGGGAAAGAAGAAGTCTGGAAGAAAAATTATACTGCGCACTGGCTTCTCCTTATAACATGGAATACATAGCTATCCCGCCATTTGAGTTTCATAATTTATTTCAGTAATTTAAATTCAAATTTCCAAAAAAATAATTTTTGAAATAACTATTATTTTCATTTAGTTTGAAGTTTAATGTCAATCAAATTGTTTTTGAGGGAGTATTTGTCTCTTTTCAACGTACAGAAGAATTGTTTTTGTATTTTGACTTTCGGTGGGTTTTCCAAACCAAAAATACCAGAGAAAAAACGTAGTGTCATATAGGCATGAGGAAAGCAAACCATTTATTTGAAAAAAATCAGCAGCCTTTATATGAAAGTATTCACTGATGCCTCCTCATGATAAAATTCATCAGTGATTCATAAAGGATTCATTTCAGATTTGTACTGCGGCGTATATGTTGGCATATGTATATACACAAGCAGCTGTCGGACACATTTTTCATTCAGACGCTGTGAAAAAAACAAAACAAATTATGGAAGCAACACATAAAATATGAGTATAAAGGTCATATAATTAAATTATATATAAATTTGCCTCAAATAATTCTTGATCCATGATTTTTTAATTTTTTTTTTTTTACTTTCTCAAATCACAAATTGTTTGTTGATATTTCAATAGGCGCATTTCAGTTATTACATCTGGGTCTGGGTCAAGATAAATTTTTACTGAAACAATCCGGATCATAATGAAATTTGGCTGCACTTGAAAAGAAGTAAAAAGAAGAAGAAATATCAACAAACCATTTGTGATTTGAGAAAGTAAAAAAAAAAAAAACAAAATAAAAAATCATGGATCAAGAATTATTTGAGGCAAATTTATATATAATTTAATTATACGACCTTTATACTCATATTTTATGTGTTATTTCCATAATTTGTTTTGTTTTTTTCACGGCGTCTGAATGAAAAATATGGCCGACAGCTGCTTGTGTATATACATATACAAACATATACCCCGCAGTAAAAATCTGAAATGAATCCTTTATGAATCACTGATGAATTTCATCATGAGGAGGCACCAGTGAATACTTTCATATAAGGGCTGCTGAATTTTTTCAAATAAATGGTTTGCTTTCCTCATGCCTATATGACACTACGTTTTTTCTCTGGTATTTTTGGTTTGGAAAACCCACCGAAAGTCAAAATACAAAAACAATTCTTCTGTACGTTGAAAAGAGACAAATACTCCCTCAAAAACAATTTGATTGACATTAAACTTCAAACTAAATGAAAATAATAGTTATTTCAAAAATTATTTTTTTTTGGAAATTTGAATTTAAATTACTGAAATAAAATATGAAACTCAAATGGCGGGATAGCTATGTATTCCATGTTATAAGGAGAAGCCAGTGCGCAGTATAATTTTTCTTCCGGACTTCTTCTTTCCCCTTACGGCCAAAGCAGAAGCTTACAAGTGGCAAATTTAAAATTTGTATTTCCATATACATATTTTTTATTTTAAATATAATTTATTTTATAGTTGTCAAATTGAAAAATTTGTCAGAAAAGCTGCCGAATGTAAAAAACCTACCGAAATACAAGCTGGCTCGTTGGTTTTTAACCGCCTAGATGGTATTTCGTTTGGTTTTTTCAATATAGCTTGCTCGCTTGCACCAACGCAAAACGATAGTGATGAATATTCAACAAAGAATCATCAATGATTATTTAGCAGTGAAACAAATTTACTGCAGGTTATATGTATATCAGGGCCATGCGCAGGAATTAGCCTTGGGGGGGTTTCTAATTTTAGTTTTTCGCTAAGATAAACATATTTGCTGAAACAGATATCCAGACCCATACATCATAAATTTAAATGTTCTCTAACTTTTCTGAAACTGCATACTCTGATGCGTAAAATTATACCCAAGAAATTTTTTTGGTTGTAAAAATTTTTCTGTATTTGATAGAGAATTTGTGATATGGTGGCATATTATTCGCACTTTTATGAATACATGGCTATAATTAAAGTCCGTTTAACATTGCGATTCTTCGAGGTACGGAAAAGAATTCTGTCAAATATAAAGATAATTGATTGAAATTTTGTGGAATGAGTCCCACAATAGGCCGGAAACAAAAAACAGAAAAACTTTTGAAAATGGGCGTGACACCGCCCCTTTTTGGACAAAGGAATCTACGAGATTTCGGAGCCCATAACTCAAAAAATAATTATTATAATTGATATGTTATGACGAATAATAATAATAATAATATAATACAATGGCGCTATTATAACTCTGACGAGTTTTATGGCCGAGCTTCTCTCCCAATTCGAGGTGTGCTCCTTTTTTGTTTTTCCTACTAATTGGGTGGACCTACAGTTTTATGCCGGCTCCGAACGGCGAATGCATTTTTTGTGAGAAGCTTTTTCATGGCAGAAATACTCTCGGAGGGTATGCCGCCCACTGCCGAGAGGTGCTCTTAAAAAAACCCAATAATTGGATTTTTACTAATTAGAAAATTTTTTTTGTGTTTGCTCGGACTGGGGTTTGAACCCGAGACCTCTGGTATAGCAGGCGAGCACTCTACCCACTGCGGCTACATGACGAAACTTAGGGTTAAACTTTTATTACTTGTACTAATATACGTTAAAAATTTAGCGAAATCGGTGTATAACCACGCCTACTTTTTTACAAAAACATTTCTAAAATGGCCTTGTGAAATTTGTGACGTGACATCTTTGTAACTAAAAGTCATAAAGGAATGAAATTTCGCACAAAGAATAATATTCATATGCTTAGTCGGATAATTGATACTAATTTTGAAAATGGGTGTGGCTACGCCCACCTTAAGCGGTATCCGCATTATATAAAATACACCGTGTTTCCGTCAAACGTAAACAAACAATGAGAACATCCCTTTGCCAAAATAGTTGACTTATCTGGTCTAATTCTGATTCATCAAAACCTAGTTAAATAGTACTGTTTACAGTACTTGTTAATTGAAACTGCTCACTGCTCACAAAATGAAAATTTTTTGTTATCAGTACAATTTTTTGAAAAATTTCAAACGAACATATGCTACACAACTTTGTAATTTCGGAAAGCTCCAAGTGCAATTCAAAGTGCCGAACTTATGTATTGGCCAAGTATTGAATATGTATTTCTTCTTCCGTAAAATTATTGTACTAATTTTGTCAAAAATTATGAGTAAAGATTCAATGCAAAATTTATAAACTGTGTTTTGAAAATTTTTGCAAAATCATTGCAACTTAGATTTGGTCATGGGGGGGTTTAACCCCCAAACCCCCTCCCCCCGTGCGCACGGCCCTGATGTATATATATGTATACATACACAAATGTCACTTTTCAGTTCTGCCAAATCAAAAAAGCACTGTGCTGCCAATTCAGTACGGAAAAAACAAATCGAACAGGGCGGATCATAGATTGAACCAGCAATTTATCTGGTTTAATCGAGCTGAAATCGTTGTTGTTGCATTTACAAGTAAAATTTTTTATCTGGGCTAGGATCACCGTATGTGAAACACGGCTAGTGTTATATTGCAATAGCGCAACATTGAGTTGGCGCTACATTGAGTTGGCGCTATATTGAGTTGGCACATTTTCCAAATCGGAGTTAGCGCAATAACACCAGGGTTGGCGCTAGCGCAATTGCGCGGCGCAGCGCAGTGTTACTCATGCCTACCACTTATAAATCAAATTATGTTACTACTCCGCAATAAGGCAGTTAGTCATCGCTCACTTTCTAAATTTATCATATTTCCTTATAACGGCATAAGGTCATTGCATGGCTGAAAATTCATAGAACTCTTTTAATTGTGATGCCTAGACCGCGTCTCCATATATGGGGCAAAATGTGTATCCAGATGACCCTCGAATGTCTCTGAGCGATATTGATATGGAGTGATGATGACTTTAATATAGTACTGTTTTAATTGTAATGCCTAGGCGGGGTCCCCAGATATGGGTCTAAACGTGGGCCCGGTTGGCCCTCGAATGTCTTTGAGCGATATTGATATCGAATGAAAGGTTTTGATGAGGACTTCAACACAGAACTCTTTTAATTGTGATGTCTCCAGATATGGGTCTAAACGAGGGCCCGGTTGACCGCCGAATATTTCTGAGCGATATTGGTATCAAATAAAAGATCTTAATGGGGACTTCAACATATGTAGATGACTCCGAATATTGGGAATCATGGAAGAGGGAGGGAAAGAAGTGGAAGTCTAAGAATAAGAAGCAAGGGAGAAGAACATGAAGAGACAGAGGTATCGCGACCAAGCGAGGCGGATTTACTTTAGTTCTTGAACTCGCAAACGGCTTCAACAATTTTCATGAAATTTAATATACAAGGGGTCTCGGCCCCAAACTTCTGAAAAGTTTAATTTTTCCACTAATTTTTTTATTTTAACTTTTTATTTCGCTTGCGAAGGCCTGCGAAAAAATGAAAGCCGGAGATAAGCTCGGTCGTCCAGGTACTATATAGGTACATATGTATGTATACCGTAAAAAATAAATACCGTGGTTTAAAAACTGATATCGAGAGTTGTTTCTAGCGGAATGGCCCATATAGAATGTGTATATGTACATAAATTTATATTTTAAATTTTATTTTATTCAGTTTTACTTACTATTATCTAGATGGAAAATTAAAATCTTTTAATGTGAGCACTTTTAACACTAATGATGTCGGAATATTTAATTTCGACTTGTCAGTGCAGTGCTCGGCACCTGCCAGTATTACATACATACTACATACCTATATATCTACATATCAACAAAAGTAACAGCGCCGGCAAAAAAATGTTTATACAAAATGGTATGAGTAAAACCGGTGCGACAGCTAAGAGTTCTGTAGATATACATACACTCGCGGGGAGTTTCATTTTATTTGTTAATGTACCTAGTCGACGACAAAGTTGACAGTGAAAACTCACCCCTCCGATATTTGTCGCTACACTGCTTGCGCGAGGTGCAGAAATTTCAATTTCTAATGGGAAATAAACACCCACTAAGAGGGTAGTCAATTACCCTGCAGGGAACTCAAAAACTAGTGAGCCAAATTTCTAGTTCGTTCCGAACTAGCGAAAAGGTGTCAAAAGGGAACTAGATCAATTGTAGTTAGACCCTCACCATTTCAGAAGGAGTGAATTGAGTGACCATTATAAGACACACTTTGATTTTTATGCAATTTCGAAGTGACAAAAATTCTATGAAAATTTTTCGTTCGTTCAATTGCCGTCGGCTTTGTACATTTCTGCAATTCTCAGATGTTTAGTGAAGCATTTTATATAAAGAGTTTTTTATTTGCATCTTGTATGAAATGAAATGTTCCCCTAATTATGCTTTTCCGATCCCTTAGGCTTATTTTTATTTTTTTTTATTTTATTACTTTTTAAATATTATTGTAAATTTTTATTAAATAAATAAATAGAAAAATATTAGTTAAAAAAAATTAAAAAAAAAAATTATCATCCACCTTGACACCGACAGGATTCGAACCCGCGCCCCTCAGATCGAAAGGCACATGCGTTAGCCAGTCGGCCATCGCGCCACTTGCATGAAGTGTGCCAAATGCTGCACTTAAGCGGCAGATGTAAAACTGTAGAATTTGTAGGTACTTGTAGCTAGTTCAGAACTATCGAAATTGTGCCAATAAACGAACTAGTGTAAACTGTAGAATTTAGTACTAGTTCGGAACTATCGAAAATATAGTGCAGAGAGTGACAATTGACACCGCCTAGGACATCGCCGTGTTAAATTCGCCAGTTGATAACATGCAAAAGAGATTTAGCTCGCAGTAGTAGTGTCGAAAAATGCACTAGAAGCGACCTAGTTCGGAACTAGAGATTTTCCCTACAGGGTTATATATGGTTTTCTATTTGTGTGTAGATAGGTGTATGTATATGTAGGTATGTGTACATGGAAGTGTAAAAGCAGAGGTGTTGTAAGTTAAAATTGTTTTAATGTTGGGAAAATTTATGTAAATTGCACTCTTTCTGAATATTCAAAGAGCGAATGCTTGAGTACCCACTTTACAAAAACAAATTTATGTACATACATATGTACATTTTTATTCCCTTACTCGAATATTTATCGTTAGTATCCATTAGATGAGTATGTAGCTAATTCTTAAAATATTATTATCATTATTAATTGTGTATCTCTAATAGCTTAAACAGAATCAGCGTCGGACGAATTTTCGTCGGCCGCGGCGTTCTTTCAAAAGATTAAAATACACGCCAGTACATAAGAATGAACAGAACGAAAACGCTGGCGAAAATCACTCGGCGAAAATTCGTCAGAATATCATATATATTATTTCTAATCGGTTTTTTTTTTTGCAAATATCCCTTTTTCTGCTCACATAATGTACAAAAATTAATAAGTAAGACATCGTTTTAAAGGCATAAATTAGCTAAGCATGTGAAACGATGTTTTATTGGGCATGGTACTTTTTTTTAATAGTATTTTGCAAAAATAAAATGTTTAAATTTAAACTAAAAGATTTGCGCTTAAAACCATGCCTTCAAAATTATTTTATTCTATCAATTCAGATCTCAAATGCAGATGTCTCTCCATTTTAACAGTCGTGTATATTTTGAAACACTTTTATAAGCTTCAGCTGTATGTTTTTATGTAAACATTACATTATTTTAGGCGAACACGTGTGTGAGGATGGCTCCGTGTGTAGAAGTCCACGTAAGTGGGGAAAGCTTCTGACTGCCATCCACCTGGGGGTGGCCAGAGCGATTCTTTTGCATGCGGAGCAAGCAGCTCACGACTTCCGCGCAGTGTCCTCTGGATAGCCACCGAACACCCGTTTGGTGGTGAATTAAGGTGAGAAGGCGACAACTCGACAAGGCCACTCCGACATATTCGGTTTAAGGGCTTGTTGAGGGGAATAACTGCAGCGTCTGTTCACCAGAAGGTGCGGCTGCGAGCGGGCGTCTGTCGTGGATCAAGCGGCTCGCTATATAAACGTGTAACAATATACAACTCCCGCAGGGCGGGTTGTGCGTCGGGCTTGGGACCCACCACGTAAAAATCGTATCCAATGAAAACAACAACAAAGCCTCGGATGAGACCACCCCTTTCTGATGACGACCATGGCACCTGGAATGTCCGGGCCCTTAATTGGGAAGGTGCCTCTGCCCAGCTGGTTGATGTCCTCGGAAGAGTGAAAGCTGACATCACCGCCATACAAGAGATGCGGTGGAAGGGGCAAGGCAAGAAGAAATGCGGGCATTGCGCTATATATTACAGTGGCCATGCAGAGGAGCGTATATTTGGTGTTGGTTTTGTGGTGGGAAAGAGACTCAGCCGCCGAGTACTGTCGTTCACGCTAGTGAACGAGCGTCTAGCCACCATCCGCATCAAAGCGAGATTTTTCAACATATCTCTCATCTGCGCCCACGCCCCGACGGAAGAGAAGGACGATGCGATCAAAGACACTTTCTATGAGCAGTTAGAGCATGCCTACGACCGCTGCCCCCGTCACGACATTAAGATTGTGCTTGGCGATTTTAATGCCAGGGTGGGTAAGGAAGGTATCTTTGGCAGCACAGTCGGAAAATTCAGTCTCCACGACGTAACCAGTCCCAATGGGACGAGGCTGATCGACTTCGCCGGGTCACGAAACATGGTCATTAGCAGTACCAGATTCCAGCACAAAAAAATACACCAAGCCACATGGCTGTCCCCTGATCGAAAAACGCGAAATCAAATTGATCACGTCATGATCGACGGCAGACACAGCTCCAGCATCCTAGATGTGCGCACAATCCGTGGTCCCAATGTCGACTCCGACCACTATCTTGTAGCAGCCAAGGTACGCACCCGCCTCTGTGCAGCAAAGAATGTGCCAACAGGACAGCAAGGAAAGTTTGAAGTCGAAAGGCTGCACATGACGCACACAGCCAATGAATACACCACTCGGCTCTCATTCCTGCTCTCTGAGAGCAATCCTTCACCAAACGATGTATCTGAGGAATGGGAACACATCGCTCGTTCACTTCGTATCGCCGCTGAGGAATCTATAGGATACAAGCGAGCCCGCAAAAACACCTGGTACGACAAGGAATGTCGCGATGCCTCGGAAAGAAAGAACGCCGCCTACAGGGCTACATTGTGTGCGGGCGCAACGCGAAGCGTATGGGAGCCTTATTGAACGGCGAGGAAGGAAGAGAGGCGCCTTTTTCGAAAGAAGAAAAGGGATGCTGAAAGGCGCGACTGTGAAGAGCTTGAGATGCTGGCGGGTAGGAACGATGCTCGAAAATTCTATCAAAAAATCAGGCGGATGACTGAAAGTTTCAAGACCGGGGCAAATTCCTGCCGGAATGATAACGGCGATCTGGTAACTGATGTCCACAGCATACTTAAGTTGTGGAGGGATCACTTCTCCTCCACCACCCGATCATGACGAAGTGCGAATAGCA
The DNA here is from genome assembly GCA_960531455.1 of Urophora cardui. NCBI lineage: Eukaryota > Metazoa > Arthropoda > Insecta > Diptera > Tephritidae > Urophora > Urophora cardui. Next base: position 167,941,468 of record OY482671.1, read on the forward strand.
ATGTCTCGGCTTAAAAATAACAAAGCCCCGGGAGCTGACGGCTTGCCAGCCGAGCTATTCAAACATGGCGGCGAAGAGTTGATAAGGAGCATGCATCAACTCCTATACAGAATATGGTCGGACGAGCGCATGCCCGACGATTGGAACTTAAGTGTGCTCTGCCCAATCCATAAAAAAGGAGACTCCACAGTACGCGCCAATTATCGTGGGATAAGCCTTCTTAATATCGCATATAAGGTCTTAGCAAGTGTATTGTGCGAAAGACTGAAGCCCACCGTCAACAAGCTGATTGGACCTTATCAGTGTGGCTTCAGACCTGGTAAATCTACCATCGACCAGATCTTCACAATACGCCAAATACTGGAAAAAACCCATGAAAAAGGAACCGACACACACCATCTCTTTGTCGATTTTAAAGCCGCTTTTGATAGCACGAATAGGAATTGCCTATATGCCGCAATGTCTGAATTTGGTTTCCCTGCAAAACTTATACGGCTATGCCAAATGACGTTGACTAACACCACCAGCTCCGTCAGAATTGGGAAGGACCTCTCCGAACCGTTCGAGACCAAATGAGGTTTCAGACAAGGTGACTCTCTTTCGTGCGACTTCTTCAATTTGATGCTGGAAAAGATAATACGAGCTGCAGAACTTAACCATACAGGAAGCATTTTATACCACAAGAGTGTACAACTGCTGGCCTACGCCGATGATATCGACATCATTGGCACTAACACTCGCGCCGTATGTTCTGCCTTCTCCAATCTGGATAAAGAGGCTAAGAAAATGGGTTTGGCGGTTAACGAGGACAAGACGAAGTACCTCCTGTCATCACACAAAGAAACAACACGCCTTGGCAGCCACGTCAATGTTGATAGCTACAAATTTGAAACTGTTAAGGACTTCTTCTATTTGGGAACCAGCATTAACACCAAGAATGATGTCAGCACGGAGATCCAACGAAGAATCACGTTTGCCAATAAATGCTACTTCGGACTAAGTAGGCAACTGAAAAGTAAAGTCCTCTCTCGACAAACAAAAATCACACTCTACAGGACGCTCATCATTCCAGTCCTCATGTACGGCGCAGAAGCATGGACAATTTCAAAATCAGATGAGATGGCACTTGGAGTATTCGAGAGAAAAGTTCTTCGTAAGATATATGGACCTTTGCGCGTTGGCGTGGACGAGTATCGACGGCGATTTAAGGATGAGCTGTACGAGCTTTACACAGACATCGACATTGTTCAGCGAATAAAGATCCAGCGGTTGCGTTGGGCAGGTCATGTCGTGAGAATGGACGAAGGCGCTCCGGCCAAGAAAGCATTTCTATCGAAACCCGCTGAACGCAAAAGAAAAGGGACACCTCCACTGCGTTGGGAAAATCAGGTGGACAGCGATGCTGCCTCCCTAGGTGTTCCCAAGTGGCGCCATGCTGCACGAAACAGAAGCAATTGGCGCGCTCTGTTGGACTCGGCCAGAATCGTCTAGACGGTTAAGCGCCAATCAAGAAGAAGAAGAACGTGTGTATTCATACCTACGCTAAATGGGGGCTTTTCAGTATGGGATGTGCTTATTTATACACAGCTGTACGTAGTACAATACCCTGTAAAAATCATAGGATTATATGATCCATTTTGTGGTAGGTAGGAGTACTTTCAAAGTGATCATAAACATAGACCCAAGCGAGCAACTCGTTTATCTGCATCGGCCCGTAGTTAGCCGAACATTGCTACGAAAACCGAATGTATGTATATCGCGATAACGACGAAGCAAGTGCGTACATATCTATGTATGTATGTAAATATGCATGCTCGTTTTAAAAGCCCGTCTCCACATAACTTGATTCACCAGAGAAACATGTAGCAAAACATCTCGCTCAATAACCCGTCTCCACGTGCCTAATCGTGATTCAGTTTGACATTTTTCTTTCTTGTTCTTCTTAAATGTTTGTATGTTTGCTTAATTTGCGTCTTTGTTTTGGTTTGTGTGAGATTTCGATAGATTTTCGATACAAAATTAGAGAAGACATCGATATCATCGAGGTTGGCAAGATGATTCAGAATGAAACAGTGTTTCAATCTTCACTCGCTCTCAGAAATTTGTATGGAAATTGGCGAGTTTCGGCACTGGTTTCCGTGTCGAAACAAGATTGAGAGAGAAAATGCAGAAAAAAAGAGCGAAACACGTTATGTGGAGACATGGTATAACCAGTGTTGCCAGAACTTTTCCAGAGTTCCAGCTAGATTCTCAAAAAAAAAAAGCTAGAAAAAGCTAAAAAAAAAATGTTTCACACATCAAAAAAAAAAATTTAAGGCTAAAAAAAGAAGCTAAAAAAAATTACGAAAATACCCAGTAGAACTGGAGCGAGATCTCCCCAAGCGAGAGCCGAAGAGTACCTACTCTATTTGATATCCTTTCCGAGCAATATCAAAATCTTTCAGTTTTGTTTTATTTTGTTTGTGTTTATTACTTCCCTTCTTAGGACATACAATGTTAAAAGCGAGTATACAAAATTGTAGGGGAGTATAGGGAGTAATCTATTGACAAGTACGATGATCCCAAGTCCTGCTGCGTATTTTAATGCTTTATTAATAAGTGACTTCATTTGGCAGTGATCCGGACAAAAGATTTTCAAGCAACTGCAACAACCATTTTTTGATCCTGATGTTTATCTGGTTACAAAAATTTATTATAATCTATACGGACCCGAAATGGATCCAGATAAACATCAGGATCACAAAATGGTTGCTCCATTTGCACGCAAAATTTGTATGCGGATCCGGATCACAGCGAGAGGAACTCGCGTAATGTGTTCTCAAAACACACATAAATTCAAGGTCAATTTAACTGGTCGGTTCAAGATACATACTCTAATACACGCCGTGAGCTTAATGTCAAACTCTCGTGACCGAGATGTCAAAACTGTAAGGAAGACGAAATAATTTAACATTCAGCTCCCGGGCAAATGATGGATAAACTCAGAGAATGAGGAATTTGACGTATTGTAAACACGAATGCATGTATAGAATATGCAGAAGTAAACAAATTGGATAGCTGTCGAAGAAGAACAAGAAGTCAGCTGATCTGAAGAACCGACCTGTTTAGTGGAGCCTGCCTAAGTTATTTATTTTCATATATAAATTTGTACTTCAGTGTCAATAAAAATAACGAAATGTTAAAAAAAAAGTTTTACATTCAAATAATGGCAACTATGATGACTGTATGTATGGATATGAGCAGTGAGCAGCGCTCATTTTTTGGCGAGTTTTAGCAAATAAAAAAGCTAGAAAAACAAGCCAAAGCTAAATCACAATTTTTGCAGCTAAATGACAAGAAAAAAAGCTAAATCTAGCTTGAAAAAAGCTAGAATGGCAACGCTGGGTATAACGTGCACGATTTAGTAATTAGGAGGCAAAGATAACTAGATACGAGACTCTCAAATTTATCTGCTCTCACGCGGTCCTGAACTGTCTTTTCACTTTCAAACACTGACGAATCAGGGGGATCAGCTGACAGCAAAATCAGCTGATAGGTACCACAAACCAGATCAAATCCACCATAAATAATAAACAAATGAGGGATTTTGGATATTTGCCACCATTTCATGAAATTACTTTATTACTTATTATATTAATCGAGAAGTGAATTAAAAATGTATAATAAAGTTAGAAAAGGGGTGAGAATGGAATTGTTTGCATATTTACCTTTTTGAATCAAAAATATGTAACAAATATCTAGATATGGGAAGTAGGATATACTATAAATATAAAATATTTGCCTTAAAATTAATGCTATATTAATTGATTTCTCAATGAAAACACAATATTATTTTCCTTTTTAGGCTGGAAACAAAATTTGAATGAAATACTTGCGTGCATTTTATTAACTGGTTTAATAACATATAAACCATTTTACATGATCTTAAATACTCAAGATTATACTTTAGATTAAATTTAAAGTATAATTGCGAAGTCACTGTCATATTTTGCAGCAAAAATTACGTAATATTATTCATTTGCAAGAAATAACGAAATACCCCCAAATTTTCTTTAAAATACCCACATTCACTTTATTACGCAGTGGCACCAATGGAAAATGTTATAAAAAATGCGCATTTTTCAGCGCTCTCACGAAACAAAGAGTTTCGTATCTAGTTATCTATGAAGGAGGCATTCAAACGCAACACAACATGTTGGTGAATGCGCTAGAAAAATGTTATTATTTTTTATTAAAGAAAAACATATACATACATACATACTATAATGCTGATAATCAAGCTTAATTTGCAGTCGTTCAAATCTGTTCAGAGATTATTCAAATTCATTAATTTTAGTACCTACTCCATGAATTAATCCCATGTAGGTACTCCTTGGATTACTCGGGTGTCATGCGGAAATCGGAGGATGTGATCCCTGCCTAGGACATCGCCATGTTAAATGGACCATATTTTTTATATGAAATGTGGCAGGTTGAGGAGTACTCGGTTGGTCCACAGCGAGTACTCTATACACACGTGCATGGAGTACTCGGCTTTTTTGCAGGGTATATGTATGTATGTATATGTATGTATACTTTTGATCACATAACGGTTGTACGTAAGACCATAAAATAATTGAGATAGATATGGACTTACATACTAGACATATACGCCGCCGATTGACGCCGCCGCGCCGATACGCCGATTTCACGGATTATGGCGGCGGCGGCCGATTATGAAGGTATGGCTGGCGCGCCATACCTGTATGGAGCGAGATGTGTACATATTTTCCTAGTTTTGCTAACTGCTAAAGTTCTTCAAAATTAAAAAAAAAAAAAGGAACCAATCGACGTGTTTTGACCTCAGGAACACGAAGCTGAATGCGGAAATGTTTTATTTTTTGCCGGTTAAAAGTTATTAACAAAAACTTTGGCTGTTCCCTACTTTACTAGCCTCAGTCCTAAAGAATTTAAGCTACTGGAAAATTTCAGTTCGTTGGCTTACATAATTTTTTCTCAGATACGGAACTTTTCTGGGATCTCTTCCATTTAGTCCTACTTCTCGAGGTCTGTTGCTAATTGTTCTACTCAAAACTGCACCATTTCAACCCTCCTTGATATCATTAGATGCCGAAAATGATCCCAAACATGCCTCCAGAATCGAAAACTCATAGTTTGAACGTAAGAAAGTTGCTGTTTTTGAGTAGCCCTCACAGTTGTCGAACCTCAGCCCTATAGGGAATATTAAAGAAGACGATGGGGGATCAAAAATTGAAAAATAAGCAAGAGTTATGGAAAAAAATTAAAGAAGCTTGGTACTTAATACCAGTTGCAAATTACGCTGATTTGGTCAACCCTATGCCACGAAGAAGTAAGGAAGTTATAAAAAAGAAAGGAGCTTCAATTAAACATTAGTTTAAATCTAGCTGCAGCAGTAATATTGTAGTTTATTTGAAAAAATCAATCGAATTTAAAGTTTGTCCCTATTATTATTTCCAACTTAAATTATATATTTCATTATTTTTATTCATAAAAATTAAATTATTATACAAAAACCACCCCAGAGTCATTGAAGCATGTCCTCTCCGTGTAAGCATCAATATATGGTAATTATTATTTGGTCTTAAAATGAAATAAATGGAGAATTGCAAAATTTTGTCCCTATTATTTTTTCTAACACTGTATATACATATATTTATTTTAAAGTGCCTTATATATATATAAATATGTACATATGTAAATATCTGTGGCAATTTGCAATAATCGCTTAAGTCTTAAAAAATGATTTCGAGATAAATTGATTTTTATTTTCGAAAGCGTTTCTTAACAAATCATAAAAGTCGATTAAAAACTATGAACGCAAAATCAGTGAGCCATCCACAATGTTACGATCAAATTTTGTAAATAAAACAAAATGTCATGAAGAAATTTGATTAAGTATATACGTCTACTTTGGCTGTTATAGCAAGTTTAATATACCGCTATTGTAAGTTAAGCCTAAATGTTTTTATGTATATCTTTTGATTGAATTAAGTTATAAGCATGGGGGTTTTAGAGAAATATAGTGTTTTAAAAGGAGAATAACGTGGTATATATAACTCGAAATCTTCCTAAGTCGACTTAAGCGATTATTGCTTGTGACCACAGATATATGTATGCATGTTTATTATCATACAAAATAAGCAAATGAATTTAAATTTACCCTTACATATGGATTTGTGTATATCTTTAATATTTATTTTCTTTTTTTTATATTTTAGTTTATGTAACAATTGTTTTTTGCTGTTAATAAAAAAGTTTCAACAATTTAAGGTGGAAATTAGTTTATTTATTCCACTCAGCCAGCGCTATTAAGGTAACTATATAAAATTAATATATGAATAAGGATTGTGATTTGTAGATTTGGGGCAGGCGCGCCGGCGCGAAAAAGCACGCCGGCGTCGCCGCCGCCGCCGAAATGTTTTTGGAGTAGCGCCGCCGCCGCCGGAATCACTGTCGGCGTATATGTCTATTACACACATATCGTTACCTTAATTCACAAAGGCCCTAACTGACAAAATAATTTTTTTACAGGAGAGCCAAAAAACGTGTTAAAATGGAAATAAAAGACTTTTGTGAGTTTGTAAAAATGCAGTTTCTGCACAAACAAGGCCCTGAAGTAGATCTTGAAGAAAAATTTTAGATACATTGGATTTTGGCAATTTTGTGTCAGATAGGGCTTTTTTACACTACGAATTTAGAAAAAAAAACTGTAGTTAGGGCTTTTGTGGTTTGAATATATATTCAAATTTTTAGCTGCAATTGATTCCAATAACTTCAAAGCGCAGTATAAATAACATTTCAGACTGCAAATATATATGTACATCATATATCGTAAAATTAATATATTAATTTCAATACACATACATACATACATAATATAGGAAAATTTCATTAATTTTTAAAGGGCAAGTTTTCATAAAAAGAATTACAATCTTTAGGTAATCATATTTTTAGATCCTATAGATTTTGCCATTTATTTTTAGATATTGGAAGTTGCTGATTATGTAATAAGCTGGGCTTTACTATTTCAAAATGTTTGCTGGCTCTCTGAGGTAGAGGCTGGTACTCAGATGTTATATCAGTTTTATAAAATATTTGTCCCGAAGGATCATATCCTAAGGCACGAAGCATATTGACTGTGGAGTCTCCTGACATTCTTCCTGAAAAGGAAACACCTTAATATAATTTTAGATATGTTTAACGCACTAGGAATGTACATATTACATACCAGGTCGAATCGTTGAGTACATTTTCGGAATATTTTCAAAATTCAAAAAAAAAAAGCTATGCTCTAGGTGGTGAACTTGAAGTGGACTAGGATTTTTTCGAGCCTCGCGGATAAGTTTTACAAGTTGAGATGGTAAGTTTATTTGTTTTTTAGAAATTTTTCTTTCAATAAGAGAATGTGTAGCCTCGCATTCCATTTGTGTATGTCCTTTTACTAAATATTTATGTTCTATAGTTACATTATTTTCCATACAAAAGTTTAGCAAAGCATTTGATAACACAGTGTTACGATTTTGGTAAAAACAACCATCTAAGCATGCATGGAGTCCAAAATGTATAACTCAAAGCCTGGCAAACACTTTCACCTTGTACTACTGCATATTTTAATTTATAGATTTTCAGCATATATGCAGATAGGGCTTTTTAAAAAGTCGTATAACTTCGTTACTTTTGTAACTATCGCTATCAAATTTTGAGGGAAGGTGTATTTTAATATATCCTACTACAATCTGCGAAAAACGCAGTTTCGAAAAAAGTGTTAATTAGGGCCTTTATGAATTAAAGTAACGATATGTATGTATGTATGTAAGTACCCTGCAGCGAAAACGTGAACTGGTATGCAAGTAAACTAGTTGATCAACTGGTAGGAGATGGAAAAAACATCCCAGTTTGCTTTCTACATATTAGTTGTTCAACTGGTATGCAAAAGACAAATTCGATGTGTTTCCTCCGTTCGTCGATTTCTCTACTCTATTTCTACAATTCTCAAACGGCTAGTGAAGCACTTGGTATAAAGAGTTTATTATGTTCAACTTCACTTATATGAAATGAAATGTTGCCCTTTGTCTGAATAAGTCCTAGGAAAATACTAGTTGACTAATTATGTTTTCCGATCCCTCAGGTTTTTTCATTTTTATTTATTTATTTTACTTAGGCTGTGTGCCATTCGGTAGAAAAAATGAAATTTTGACGTAAGGGAGTAAAATTTTGGCAGTATTCGTGGTGAATTCTAGTGTCATAATTTTACCTAGCTCAATGGGCTAGGTAAAATTTTGACATTTTGTAATTACATACATACACAAGTAACACAAATATTTAAAAACAAAATAACATCAGATCATTACCATAGTTTAGTAGTAACAGCAATTCTACGAAATTGCACAGCATTGATTCCTTCATTCTCTCGATTTTCGCACAAATACAAATGCATTTTTAAAAATGAACAAGAAGAAGACCATTTGAGTGACCAAACTATATAGTATAAACAATGATCATTACATGGATACATATCTCCTGTTTCCATCAATATTGTACCGTTGTCTGTTTTCGTCCAAAAGTTTATCTTTGTAAATTTGTCAAAATTTTCTATTCCGTTTGGCACAGCAAAATTGTATTTTTTTCTCAACATTGTAAAATTTTCCACCTCATTTTCCCATAGAGAAAAATGTTACCGATTGGCACACAGCCTTATTAAATATTTTTTTACATTTTTATAAAAAAAAAATTAAATTAAAATAAGCACATCTAACACTGAAAAACCCCCATTCAATACACATACATACATACATAATATAGGAAAATTTCATTAATTTTTAAAGGGCAAGTTTTCGTAAAAAGAATTACAATCTTTAGGTAATCATATTTTTAGATCCTATAGATTTTGCCATTTATTTTTAGATATTGGAAGTTGCTGATTATGTAATAAGCTGGGCTTTACTATTTCAAAATGTTTGCTGGCTCTCTGAGGTAGAGGCTGGTACTCAGATGTTATATCAGTTTTATAAAATATTTGTCCCGAAGGATCATATCCTAAGGCACGAAGCATATTGACTGTGGAGTCTCCTGACATTCTTCCTGAAAAGGAAACACCTTAATATAATTTTAGATATGTTTAACGCACTAGGAATGTACATATTACATACCAGGTCGAATCGTTGAGTACATTTTCGGAATATTTCAAAATTCAAAAAAAAAAGCTATGCTCTAGGTGGTGAACTTGAAGTGGACTAGGATTTTTTCGAGCCTCGCGGATAAGTTTTACAAGTTGAGATGGTAAGTTTATTTGTTTTTTAGAAATTTTTCTTTCAATAAGAGAATGTGTAGCCTCGCATTCCATTTGTGTATGTCCTTTTACTAAATATTTATGTTCTATAGTTACATTATTTTCCATACAAAAGTTTAGCAAAGCATTTGATAACACAGTGTTACGATTTTGGTAAAAACAACCATCTAAGCATGCATGGAGTCCAAAATGTATAACTCAAAGCCTGGCAAACACTTTCACCTTGTACTACTGCATATTTTAATTTATAGATTTTCAGCATATGCAGATAGGGCTTTTTAAAAAGTCGTATAACTTCGTTACTTTTGTAACTATCGCTATCAAATTTTGAGGGAAGGTGTATTTTAATATATCCTACTACAATCTGCGAAAAACGCAGTTTCGAAAAAAGTGTTAATTAGGGCCTTTATGAATTAAAGTAACGATATGTATGTATGTATGTAAGTACCCTGCAGCGAAAACGTGAACTGGTATGCAAGTAAACTAGTTGATCAACTGGTAGGAGATGGAAAAAACATCCCAGTTTGCTTTCTACATATTAGTTGTTCAACTGGTATGCAAAAGACAAATTCGATGTGTTTCCTCCGTTCGTCGATTTCTCTACTCTATTTCTACAATTCTCAAACGGCTAGTGAAGCACTTGGTATAAAGAGTTTATTATGTTCAACTTCACTTATATGAAATGAAATGTTGCCCTTTGTCTGAATAAGTCCTAGGAAAATACTAGTTGACTAATTATGTTTTCCGATCCCTCAGGTTTTTTCATTTTTATTTATTTATTTTACTTAGGCTGTGTGCCATTCGGTAGAAAAAATGAAATTTTGACGTAAGGGAGTAAAATTTTGGCAGTATTCGTGGTGAATTCTAGTGTCATAATTTTACCTAGCTCAATGGGCTAGGTAAAATTTTGACATTTTGTAATTACATACATACACAAGTAACACAAATATTTAAAAACAAAATAACATCAGATCATTACCATAGTTTAGTAGTAACAGCAATTCTACGAAATTGCACAGCATTGATTCCTTCATTCTCTCGATTTTCGCACAAATACAAATGCATTTTTAAAAATGAACAAGAAGAAGACCATTTGAGTGACCAAACTCTATAGTATAAACAATGATCATTACATGGATACATATCTCCTGTTTCCATCAATATTGTACCGTTGTCTGTTTTCGTCCAAAAGTTTATCTTTGTAAATTTGTCAAAATTTTCTATTCCGTTTGGCACAGCAAAATTGTATTTTTTTCTCAACATTGTAAAATTTTCCACCTCATTTTCCCATAGAGAAAAATGTTACCGATTGGCACACAGCCTTATTAAATATTTTTTTACATTTTTATAAAAAAAAAAATTAAATTAAAATAAGCACATCTAACACTCAAAAACCCCCATTCAGTGTATGAATACACACGCTTTTGCGTTAACTTATGCTACATAACCCTGTAAAAAAGTGTGCGACGAGTCTCTAAAAAGATTTGTCCGGGAGCGCTCTCTTTCGGGTACAATTAGTCTACAATTGTTCCCAATTGTACCCGAACGGGTACATATGTATACTAATTGTAGACGAATTGTACCCGAAAGGGTATCAAACGGGTACAATTAGTCGCACAAATGGATGTGTCGCATTTGCTACCTGTTCGGGTACAAAACGGGTACAATTGTGCGCTTTTGCTACCCGTTCGGGTACAAACTGGGTACAATTAGTCTCTTCATAGGACATGCTCAAACAAAAGAGAACACTTCAACCCATATAAAGAGATACAAATGGGTAGTAATCGCATGCTCCCTTGCGAGTTGTCCCGGATGTATCCCGGAGTGATCGCATTTTTTGCAGGGAATGCGTACAAGCAAACATACAGTGAACTACACTGCGTATACGTAACTTGTTTACATACATACATCCATACATACATACAGCAGTGATGTCATTTTCACTTCGATCGAAGTATTTCACTTCACTTTTATGCCGACACTTCCTCTTTTCCCAAATCACTTCGATTTTGACCAATCAGAATTAACTTACTTTTATAATTTATTCTTACAAATTCTAATAAAAGTTGCATATGCAAGTGTGCAAGAGGTAAATATTTATACAATTATAAGATATGGCATCACTCATTGAGATGAATAATCGATTTTTTAAAAGCTTCTCTTATCTCTAGGGTTTTATCGCTTTTTTTAAGAGTTTGACAAAGGGCCCCGGAGCGGAGTTCGAAGCAAAAAAAAATTGGCAAATAATAGCCCGTGCACAATTCACTTTAAAACAAAGCGAATTTCCAAATGCTTGCTACAATTAACACTTTGACAATTTCCACTTCATTTTTTTGCTTTGATTCATAACACTGATTTTGTGCAAAATATTTGGGGAATCGACTTTTTTCTGCACCTAATCAGCAGCCGTGGGAGAAATTGAATTGTCAAAATTAATTGCGGATGCGGAGTAGGAGCGGAGCAAGCGAAAACAAGTAAGGAAGCCTAAGTTCGAGTGGAATCGAACATTAGATACTCACCTGTATGCTTTCATTGTTTGTTTGCGTTTGTTCGATATAGGGTGTATTTTATATGAAACGAGTGCTGCATAAACAGGGCACAGCCACGCCCATTTTCAAACTTTGCATCAATCATCGAAATAAGCATATAAATATTATTGTTAGTGCAAAATTGCATCCCTCTATGACTTTTAGTTACAAAGACTTCACGTTACAAATTCCAAAAGGGTGTTCCAGAAATATCTTTGTTAAAAAGTAGGCGTGGTCATAAACCGATTTCAATACATTTTTGCGTGTCTATTAACACATGTTATAAAAGTGTATAAACCAAGTTTCGTCATAATATCTCAGTTATTTGTCGAGTAATAGGGTCGTAGATTCCTTTGTATAAAAAGAGGCGGTGCCACGCCCATTTTCCAAACTTTTTTTATTTTTTGTTTCCGGTCTATTGTAGAACTCATGTCACAAAATTTCAATGAATTATCTTTATATTTCACAGAAATATCGCTTAAAATGGTCTTATTAGGTCACTTTATAATACCCATATATAAAAGTGGGTGTGGTCGTCAACCGATTTTGGTAATTTTTCGTCCACGCATTTGGCTAAGTAAATATATCACGCGTACCAAATTTCATCGATATATCTTTAACGGTTTCTGAGTTATGGCTTATAAAACTTTCCATATTTGCCCTTTAATAAGTGGGCGTGGCACCTCCAAAATTTTTGGGGTTTTTGTTTTATGTCCGCAGTTGGACTCCTGCCACAAAATTTCAGTGATAGATCTTTATATTTGACAGAGATATCGCTTAAAATGGTTTTATTAAGTCACTTTATAATACCCATATATAAAAGTGGGCGTGGCCGTCAACCGATTTTGATAATTTTTCGTCAAAACATTTGTCTAAGTAAGCAAATTACGCGTACCAAATTTCATCGATATATCTTCAACGGTTTCTGGGTTATGACATATAAAACTTTCAATGTTTGACCCTTAATAAGTGGGCGTGGCACCGCCCATTTTCCAAACTTCATAAAATTTCTTCATAAGGGCCTGAGCTCAATACGTGGGTAAAATTTTATCACTCTAGCTATATTATTGGCTGAGATACAAAATTTCTGATTTTTTCTATATAGGAAAAGTGGGCGTGGTCATGGTCCGATTTCGCCCATTTTCAATACCAACCGTCCCAGTCTCGATACCAACTTGCATTTCAAATTTCATCAAAATATCTCAATTTTTGCGCGAGTTAGAGTGTTTACAGACGGACGGACGGACGGACGGACAGACGGACGTACATGGCTCAATCGATTTCTCTTTTCACCCTGATCATTTTGATATATATAAGTCCATATCTATCTCGATTATTTCATTATGTTACAATCCACCGTTATGAAATCAAAACTATTATACACTGTGTACTAGTACAGCTGAGTATAAAAAGCATTAACTTTGTCATCCGCAAGCTATCCGAAAAGGTATACCAATCGAAAAAATTCGAACTGTGGCGGATATTAGATTCCGCCAAAATGTGAAATATATAAAATCGCGGTTTTCTCAAAAATTTACCATTGGGCGATTTTGGGTTTGACAGATACTTGTTAGTGAAGCATTGAACTTTGATATTCTGCAATGATCTGCCCTTCGTATTAAAATTTGTTCTACCCTACCGTGTGGTATTTTGAGTATAAGTTTAATTTTTTTTTTTACATTGAGTGAATTATAACCAGTACCTGTTATACTTAAATAAAATATAATTTTACGAGTACATACTTAAGTATACAAAAGAATACTTAGTACATTCTCGTTATCCAATGACCTCTCTCTGTAGTTCGATTCGAAAGAAAATTCCATATTCCATATAAACTATATTCTAAAGTTTACGAATGTGCTTTCGAATCTAATTTCACTTTCGAATAGAACTACAGAGTGAGGGCCCAGGAATAAAAAAGATCTCGTATTTATATATGTACATGAGACAATATAACCAATTGAATATGCTGCATTCATATATATATATGTACATACCTACATTATGTGAATTTGAATTTGATGAATTTTTTTGCATATCGCTAAAAAATTTAAGCATTTTATTTTGTATGCAGTTTTAATAGTTTTTCTTTGAGATGATACTTAAAAACAAAATGCATATATTATTCCGTTTTTACGATCCAAATTTTCATCACCTCGCGGGAAACGTATGAAAAACCATTTAACCGCGCTTCACTCCGATTTACTTGGAATCACTTCGATTTTTCAGCCGCTTCACTTCACTTTAATATTTGGCGGTGACAACACTGACATACAGGTGAAACTAATAAAAGCGTGTTAAAAAAACATTAGTCACCTTGGCTCCGACGAGATTCGAACTCGCGACCTGCTGGATTCGAAGGCAGACGCCTTACCAGTACGCCATCGCACCACTTGTGTTGAGCATGTCAAAAGCTGCACTTAAACTGTATTTACTTCAATTGTATATGTGAACTAACTCCCTGCAAAAATTCCGAGTACTCCATTCGCTAATCCATGGAGTGCTCGCTATGGACCAACCGATTACTCCATAACTTGCCACATTTCATACAAAAAATATGGTCCATTTAACATTGCATGTCATTGCAATGGAGTATATACTCCAGTCCCGCATAACAATCAAATTAATCCATGGAGTACCTACATTGGATTAATTGATGGAGTACCTAACAGTTAGCCGAACATAACAACAAAAACCAAATGTTTATCGCGACGACGACGAATGACGTGTATACATTCAAACATATGTATGTATGTAGTTATGTATGTATACACATATCGTCGTCGTCGCGATAAACATTTGGTTTTTGGTATGTTCGGCTAACTACGAACCGATGCAGATACATGAATCGGTCGTTTGGGCTATGTTAGTGGTCACTTTGAAAGTACTCCAACCTACCACAAATGGAGCATATAATCCAATGATTTTTGCAGGGCTTTTTTTGGTATGTGTCGACTGGTATTTAACTGTATGAGCTTATGCAGAGGAAGACAATTGCCATTTCGTAGGACATTAACACACGAAAAATACCAGATGTTTACATGGGAAATGTACACTCGGGCAAGTAGTTGACTGTTTGCGGTATACTGGTACATATAATTCTAGTATGCAACTTGTTGCTTTCGCTGCAGGGTATGTATGAAAGCGTAACTACACAATGAATGTCGAATCTGTTACTTTGGCCCACTTTACGCTCAGATCAAAATCACCGTGGTGACCACGGCGTGGCCAATTACACTTTTCCTCTCATTTTTTCATTTTTACTCTCTTTGACTGATAAGGTGTTAAGCAGAAAATCAAATCACCAGAGTGCTTCTTTCATAAGGTTGTATTTTATGGGTACATTTTCAGTCCTTTTCTACATTTTGGGCATTAGATGAATGGAGTAAGCAACAAGTTGTAGGTACTTTTGCTTAATAATATAAATAGGAAGAAAGGTACAAAAATTACTCCTTTTCGCTGAGATAAGCAACTCTTTCCAAATTCCAGTTGTACCGCAACACTGATTTGCCCTTTTGATCACGGTCCGACGAGAAATCATGGTCAAAATTAAAATTACTCAGTTGCTCTCAGTGTGCTCTCCCGCTCTCTCTCTCATTTTTCGCTTTGCCCCAGTTTACGCTAAAATCAAAATCAATGCGGTCAAATACATTTTTTCTCTCATTTTACGATTTTTCTCTGTAAGAGATTGGCTGCACTTTGATTCGGTGTCAGCGCCGAATCTCGGCAAAACAGAAATAAATATCACTTCAAAGAAATTAATTGAATTATTGAGAAAGTGTCTCATTTAGAGCCCAAATTGTTATCAGCTTTAATATCTTGATTGATGATAAATAACATTACACCATTGAATTTTGCTTTCATACCTGTCTTTGATTCGTTTAACTAATGGTTTTAGTGTGATTGAATTGCGCTAAAAAGGTTTTCAAACTGCGCACCAATATGATAGCTCTTTATGCGAGGAATGAATATCCCTGCAGTGAAAACTGAAAGTAGTAAATACAAATACTAGTCCATTAATTCTTTTTGAGCGCATTTATTTCTAAATCATTGCGCTAATATTCTCCGTATTCCCTGTTATAGCTTTCTGTCATATGAAATATCATAATTTATTAATAAATAAATAAATAGAGGTTTTCAAACTGTACACCAGGCACCGGCAAAATTTACCCGCACGGGTAAATGGGAAATAATACAATCATTTTAACCAATGTAGCGAAAATCGATCTGCGCTCACATGTATACATACAATGTATCTATATCCATTAGGGTGGAGCGATTTGGGGATTTTTTGAAATAATTATTGGCATACCTGCAGAAAGTTGCCTTTCTTACATAGAAGTAAGACTGCAAAATATTATTGGCCTAGTCCTATATTTAGAGGTGCCCCCATTCCATTAAAAAATTCATTAGCTAGATAAAATTAATTTGCTAAATTCTCATAAAAAATATACATAATTTTTCAATAGAAAATGAAATCACTGTATCCAAACTTATACAAAAATATATTATATTATATATGTATATATAATATTTTTCAGCCTTACTGCCAATAATAATTTCAAAATAACCACAAATCGATCCACCTTAATATCCATCCAGAGAAACTGAAACTAGCCGACAAACATACATACTAGTATATTAGTTGGTATATATAACAAATTGTGGTGGCTGGTATCTCTCAACTTTTTTACACTGAAAAAGATCTGTTGGAATGTATGCGTGTATCGTTTTCGCGCAACTGCATGTAAAGTGAAAAGTAAAAGAGTAAGAGCGCGGCTGTCTTCGGCCGTACCGAAGACTTCATACCTTTCATGAATGGGGAAATGAAAAGTTACATAGTCAGATATTGTTTAATTTATACTTGCAATTCTATGGGTCATTTATGCAAAGACTGCTTAGAAAAAGAAGTGTCATGATTTAAATGGAGAAGTTATACCCTAAAATATATGTATCTGAACAATCGGTTGTATGGCAGCTATATATTATAGTTGTCCGATTTTGACATTATTTAGGTCCATATGCGTACCAATACCTCAAAGTTTCATGCCCTTAGCTGTTTAAATGGAGAAGTTATACCTCAAAATGTCTATATATGAACAATCGGTTGAATAGCAGCTGTCATAGTGGTCCGATTCGGCCGATTCTGAAAAATACACTCACCTTCCGAATTTCAAGCAGATATCTCAAAAACTCTAGTCATTCAGTTGCGATCAAACAGACAGACAGACAGACGGACATGGCTTAATCGACTCAGCTCATGATCCTGATCATATTGGTATATATTTTGGAAGGTCTGCAACGCCTCTTTCTGGTACTTTCACCATTCGTGCTATAAATGTTGTGCAACCGTTGATTTAACCCTAGATGATTATGCTTTATTAGACGCTCAATTGCTTTTCCTTATTGTTCTAATCTAATTTTTCGTAGAGCTCAAGTCATTGAGCTTTAGCCGATTGGTCATGTTCAACCGTATAAACTGCTTGTTAGCACCATTAAAAAAAAATTACTTCGCCGAAACGACGAAGTTTATCTTCAGTGTGACTTTTGGTTACAATGCAACCTATTTGTAGGAATTTATTTTTATCAGGGCTACAAACTACTGCAAAAATCGATGCGGTTCGATTCAGTGGTTCGAACCACTAAGAAAAAATTCTGTACCGGAGGAAGGACCGGTTCATTGATACTTTTGAACCACCGGTTCGGTTGAAAATAATTTGTAATATTTATCAAAATAAAAACGGTTCGGTTCGAAGCTCGGTTCAAAGACAGAACAAATGCTGTGGTTCGGTTTAAAAATCGGTTCGGTTGTTGTGTGTTGTAAAACTTTACAATCCGTGCACCTTGCAAGGGTTTTTCAATTGATATCGAATCCCCCTATTGTGATACATATGTATATATTTTTTAAATTTAAATTTATTAATGTTATTTTTTTGCAAATTCGCCGGCTTTCGACCAAACGCGTGGAGGGATTTTGACCAAATTTACACACCAGCTTAGTATCTTTCCCTAGATGGTTTATATGCATAGTTTTTTAAAATCCGGATATAGGTCAAAAGGTCAAAAAGTGGATCCGGCTTTCCCCTGAATATTTTTGGACGATATTGGTATCAAATGAAAGGTATTGAGCAGAGAATTTACGTAGAATAGTACTCATTGTGATTCCTAGGCCGAGTCTCCAGATATGGGTCACAACGTGGACCCGGATGACCCTCCAATGTTTCTGAGCGATATTAGTATCAAATGAAAGGTATTGAGCAGAGAATTTACATAGAATAGTACTCATTGTGATGCCTAGGTCGGGTCTCCAAATATAGGTCAAACGTGGACCCGGATGACCCTCGAATGTTTCTGAGCGATATTGGTATTAAATGAAAGGTATTGAGCAGAGAATTTATATAGAACAGTACTCATTGTGATTCCCAGGTCGGGTCTCCAGATATGGGTCAAAACGTGGACACGGATGACCCCGGAAAATTTCTCAGCGATATTGGTATCAAATGAAGGGTGCTGAGCAGGGATTTTAGATAGAAATGAACTCATTACGATTCCTAGGTCGGGTCCGAAGGTGTGGCTCAGCACTCGGACCCGGATAACACCGGGATATTTCTCATGGATATTGTTACCAAATGAACGTGGACCCGGATTGCCCCGGAAAATTTCTCAACGATATTGGTGTCAACTGAAAGGCAGGGCTTTTACATAGAGATGAACTCATTATGATTCCTAGGTCAGGTCCCCAGATCTGGGTCAAAATATGGATCCGGATGGCCTCGGATAATTTCTCAGCGATATTGTTATTTAATCACGGCGCATAACGATTCCTAGGTGGGATCCCAAGATATGGGTCAATATGTGGACCCGGATAACACCGGGATATTGGTACCAAATGAAAGGTGTTGAGCGGACTCTCATGTAGAGCCGTACCCATTACGATTTCTTGGTCAATTCTCCAGATACCGTAGCCATTATGGTTCCTAGGTCAAGTTCCCAGATGTGGGTCAATAAGTGGACCCGGATGAGCCCGGGATGCTTCTGAGCAATACTGATGTAAAATGAAAGGTGTTGACCGGGTCTGCTATATAGAGATATTTTTATAGTGATTCTTAGTCCCGATACCCAATTATGGGTAAAAGAGACGATTCGGACGCCACGGAATGTTTTTAAGCAATGATGGTATGAAATGAGAAGTAGACGGCAGGGTATGTTATGCTAAACCCAGTTCCCTAGAGAAAGGGGAAGAGTAATGAGACTGGGAAAGGCAAAGGGACGGAAAAGGAGAGGGAGAATATAATAAAAATGAAATGAAGAGGATGGGGAGAGAGACAGTAAGACAGGGAATTAGAGAAGGAATAAGAGGGGGGAATAAAGCGGAAAAAGACAGAAAAGGAGAGGTAAGAGAGAGCGATAGAGAAAGGGAAGCGGAAATGTCACGGGAAAGGAAAAAGGAAACGGAAATGAAAGGAAAGATAAATGGAAAGGGAAAGAGAAAGAGAAAGAGAAAGAGAAAGAGAAAGAGAAAAGTAGAGGGAAAGGGAGTTGGAGAAGAAAAATGGGATAAGAACATGAAGAGGGCAAACTTTTGAAAATATCAATTTTTTCCTTCACTTTTTTTTTAAACTTATCTGAATTGTGCTGAGCTCTGCAGCCCGAGGTAATTTCGGTTTCTAGATACTTCCAACATATTTTAAAGTGTGACGTTTTTCGCTTCAAGTACCTATAATAGGAAGTGGGCCAAAGCAAAGCTTGGCCGGGTACAGCTAGTATAATAATAAAAGGCTCCTTTAAGCGGAAATATTGCAAATGGCAATGCCGTCTGCGACAGTTTTACGTCAAATGATTGTCATAAATTTAAAAATATTGAAATTTAGAATGTTTTTTTTTTAATAAATAATTTTTTTGATTGTGACTTTAATTTTTTTCGTCTAAAAAAAGAACAAAGAAGCATAATTTGGAAACCCAGTGCAGAAAAAATAGGAAGCGGTCATCCAACCTCACAAAAGAGGAAGAAGATGAGTATTGTATTATAAGACTCAATAAACAAAACAACAAACAAAATCGGTTCAAAAATTTTAATGAATTTTTGATATTTGATTTTGACAGACTGCAGAAATGAAATTTTTTCTGGCAAAAGAGACCTTTAAATAACTTGAATGTCCGTTTTTGGGTATTTAACTTTGAAGGAACTTTTATCTTCAAAAAGACTTTATAAAATCGATCACCAAATTAAAGGCTCCTTTAGATTTTAAAGGAACTTTTAATTTGATTATGAAATCGGCCCTAAATAAATAATTATTAAAATGAAAAAATAGATGTTCAGATTATAAAAAGGTATGCTAATTATATTGTTTTTAGTTCTAGGTACAATCCTGGGGAGATTTCAAATCGGGCGTCGTTGTTTCGGCGAAGCATATCCTCAGTGTACTAAAAATATGCATAACCGTCTAGGGTTAAAACGCACACTTGACACATTTTTGTCGCTAGCTGAAGTCCTTCCCAAATGCTATTTGTCCTCCTTCTGAACAAAATTGTCCTCTTGGTCCTCCTTTTCATGTTTCATACCAGTATTTACGAAATTTCATACCGAAAATTGTTATTTTCTTATCGTATTTAGCTATTCAAAATTCAACAAATAAATATTGTCCGCGTAGCAGGCGCCTGATATCATTAAAACATTTAACAAAGAAGCCTCAGTTGGTTACAGGAAATTGCTGGGTACTTAAAAACAATGTGGCTAGCGTTAACCCCAGCAATTGAGCGTGTGTTAAAATTGTTTGAGCCATTAAATACAGCTCTTTTATTATTGACAGTCCAGCCACTATGTTTCACTAGTTGATAAATAAGTGAATATTTTAAAAATATTAATACACGCGCGCCATCTGTTGGAACATAGCGGTGGTTATAACCTTATTCCTTAGTAAATATGTTGCATATATTTAGACAGCAGCTAGAAGTTACATACATACATACATACATACATACATACATAGTATTACATACATACATACAAGTGAAACTAATAAAAGCGTGTTAAAAATATTGAAAGAGAAAATGTAACATCAACTGAAGGTAATTTTCACTACAATACTTTAAAAGAACAGCTAAAACGACGTTGTGATCATAATTTCTTGCCACTAATTGTTCAGTCAAATTTAAACAAAATCAGAACTAAAATTTTTTTACAAATCTGCTTTGAATATTTAGTAAACTGGACTAAACACGACAATTATTCATCTTTGTTTGATTGGATTTTATTAAAAAGCTGAATCGAATGGGAATACGTAGTATTAAAAACACTGAATTTCTGTAAAGAACAATTGGGCGCTGTAATTGATGATAATTCACTATTCAATGGTGTAGGAAGAGTTAATAATATAATAACAAACATACATACATAAATAGTATGTATACAAATTTGTTTTTGTGTTTGTCCTCCCGGAGTACTACAAAATTTCGTTCACCTTAGTATAACCTAACTGTCGAGCTCAACAGCTACATTTTATAAACGCGACCATTGCCTTAGTAGCTAGTTACAAACTACTTTAATTTAGTGCAGAAGGCTACTTCAAAACTAACTAATTTAACTGTGTGGATTACGTATATATTGTATGTACATATGTACATGCACATACATATCTACGTACAATACTATGGTTGCATTTTTTTCTGAAGAGTGACGGACAAAGGTTACTAATTCACAGTACAGTTTCATCAAACGTTCTTCGAAAAGGATAATCAGTAAGGTACATTTGAAAACATTAAACATTGATGAAGTGAATGTGATTGATGACTTGTTTTGTTTCCACTTAAGTATTTTGATACCCTTTGGACAGGCATGACAACTATTTCGAATTCATTAACTGATGACATATTGGTAACGAACTTGGTAACCGTGAGTATGTAGATACATACATACGTGCGTACGTGCATGTACATACATATATGTATGTTCATTTTTAGGTATGTACATATACATATTTATGTAAAACGACAAATATCATTGGAATTGATTTAAAGGTGAAAATAAATTAGTTTTGATTGGTCAAATCATTTTTAAGGGTTGTGTATTATAATATCCCTTACGTAAATTAAATGACTATAATTATCAAATTTGGAATACATTATAAGGCAAATTTATTCCTAACAAAGCACAGTGGATTAAAAACCTGAAATCGCGGCCAACAATACTTCTACTACTACCAAGCCAGCTTCACCACATTTAATACGCAGACCAGACTTTGAAAAGGCCTGTGTTTTTGATCTTGATAAGCTCTGAAAATGATTGATAAGTCGGCGATTAGCAAACTCTTGCAAAATATGTACATATACACCAAATTAAAGCGCAAGGAACAGGTTTTTCACTTATATCAGTTTTATAGCGGACCCAAATGTTCTTTGTATTGCTTTTGCGTTAATAGAAATTAATTGACACAGCTTCACAATTATTTTCCATAAAAAGAAATCTTTACCCGGCCAAGCTTTGCTTTGGCCCACTTCCTATTATAGGCATTAGAAGCGAAAGACGGCACACTTTAAAATATGTTGGAAGTATCTAGAAACCTAACATTCCTCGAGCTGCCGACCTCAGCAAAAGTCAGATAAGTTAAAAATAAAGTTAAGGAAAAACTGTCCTTATCCCTTTTTTCTTCGTATTAGTCTCCTACTCCCTTACCCTCTACTATTCCCTTTCTCTTTCCATTTCCTCTTCCGCTTTCTTTTTCCTTTCCCGTCACATTTCCGTTCCCTTTCTCTACCGCTCTCCCTTAATAATAATATAATATAATACAATGGCGCTATTATAACTCTGACGAGTTTTATGGCCGAGCTTCTCTCCCAATTCGAGGTGTGCTCCTTTTTTTGTTTTTCCTACTAATTGGGTGGACCTACAGTTTTATGCCGGCTCCAAACGGCGAATGCATTTTTTGTGAGAAGCTTTTTCATGGCAGAAATACACTCGGAGGGTATGCCGCCCACTGCCGAGAGGTGACCGCTGCTCTTAAAAAACCCAATAATTGGATTTTTACTAATTAGAAAAATTGTTTTGGTGTTTTGCTCGGACCGTGGTTTGAACCCGAGACCTCTGGCATAGCAGGCGAGCACTCTACCCACTGCACCACAGCGGCCGCTCTCCCTTACCTCTCCTTTTCTGTCTTTCTTCCTTTCATTCCCCCTCTTATTCCTTCTCTCATTCCCTGACTTACTGTATCTCCCCCAATCCTCTTCATTCCATTATCATTATATTCTCCCTCTCCTTTTACATCCCTTTGCCTTCCCCTTCCTCATTACCCTTCCCCTTTCCCTTTCCCTAGGGAACCGGGTTTAGCATAACATACTTAGCTTTGCATTCGGCTTCTGATTTGATACCATCGTTACTTAAAAACATTCCGTGGCATCTGGGTCCACTATTTTACACATAATTGAGTACCGGGCCTAAGAATCACTATGAAAAGGGCTCTATATAGCAGACCTGGTCAACAGCTTTCATTTTATGTCAGTATTGCTCAGCAGTATTCCGGGAGTCATCCGGGTCCCAACCTAGGAATAATTAGTTCATCCCTATGTAAAATCCCAGCTCAACACCAATATTGCTGGGAAATATCCCGTGGTCATCCGTCCACGTTTTGACCCATGTCTGGGGATTTGACCAAAGAATCATAAGGGGTACGACTCGATATAAAAGTCCCGCTCAACACCTTTCATTTGATGCCAATAACAGTGAGATATATCCCGGTGTGATCGGGGTTCACGTTTTGACCCAAATCTATGGACCCGACTTAGGAATCACAATGAGTTCATCTCTATGTAAAATCCCTGCTCAACACCCTCCATTTGATACCAATATAGCTTAGAAACATTCCGGGTAATTCGGGTCCACGTTTTGACCCATAACTGAGGACCCGACCTAGGAATCATAATGAGTTAATTTCTATGTAAAATCCCTGCTCAACATCTTTCATTTGATACCAATATCTCTGAAAAATATTACGGGGTCATTCGAAGTCCTCATCAATTCCTTTCATTTGATACCAATATCGCTCAGAAAGATTCGAGGGTCATCCGGGTCCACGTTTTTACCCATATTTAGGGACCTGGTCTAGGTATCACAAATAAAATAATTCTATGTCGATGTCTTTATCAAGACCTTCCATTTGGTACCAATATCGCTCATAAGTATTCGAGGGTCACCCGGGTCCACATGCTGGCCCATATCTCGGGTCTCCAGATGCCTAGGCATCACAAATAAAAGAGTTCTATGTCAAAGTCCTCATCAAGACCTTTCATTTGATACCAATATCGCTTAAAAACATTCGAGGGTCATCGGGTCCATGTTTTTACCTATATTTGAGGACCCGACCTAGGTATCACAAATAAAATAGTTCTATTTCGAAGTCCTCATCAATTCATTTAATTAAATACCAATATCGCTTAGAAATATTCGAGGGTCAACCGGGTCCACGTTTTGAGCTATATCTGGAGACCCAATTTTTCAATCGTTTTTCTGGCCATTTTCGAATCTTTTTTGTTTGTTTTTCAGTAACTTTCTGATCAATTTCTTATCATTTTCTAATACTTTTCTACTCATTATCCTATAATTTTACAACCGCATTTCTTTCCCATCTTCTATCCTCTTACATATTCTACCCTTAGCATTACCTTTACCAATATCGCAAAAAGAATTCCACGGTCACCCGCAGTCCACATTTTGGTTGGAATTTTTGAAACAGATTTTTAGCCTACAATAATATTAAGCAAATAACTAGTTTAAGATAAAAAAAATTTAATCCATAAATGAATTCCTATGAGAATTCATAAGCGCATTTGGGCACTCTCATATACGGCAACGCGGAAGACGTACATCCATATGTTCCAGCACTGCAACATTCGCAACAATCAATACCGAAATCTAATATGAAATTCTCTGAATTTTTTTTCTTGAAAAATGATAGCTTTATGTACTAGGCTGGCTAAGGAATATTTCTTTTTTTTTTCTAAAAAGGCAAATTAAACGATCTTTAGCATGATCCATTTGTGATAAATTCTTTTTTTAATCAGGCAATGGGAACTAAAAAGACTCAGTTTGTTGATTTTTATATGATAAAAAATAAAATCACTTTAATCGCTGGTCTGACCCATTTTCGAGTCTTATTCTAATCGCAGAATTCGCAAGCTAGCGAAATTAGAAGCAGATGAAATAACTGCTTGAAATATTCCACTGGGATGTGTTACTTTTCCTCTTGCAAAGTCATCCAACGAATTCATTATAGTGATATGTAGCGCAATCGATTTTTAATTTGAACGGAAGCCATCTGAGTACTTAATAACATTTTAATGTAGCGTCAATGATTAATGAATAAAATCAATTAAAATATGGTTTGAGCGATTTATTTATTATATTTCTTTCAAAACTAAAGTAAATTTATCGTCACAGAGGGTTGCCTTACGAATTTTCTTGTCAATCAACGGATTGAAGTCCACGTAAATCCCTCTTGAGCTATGTACATATATTTGCTTGCTGTGTGTTTCTTTCGATTCGTTTCTGAGTATTGTGTCAAAATGTGTCATTGTAGCGGATAAGCTTTCCTACCGTCCTTTCAAGAAACCTTCTGGTTTTTCTCAGGGAATTATCATAGGCTCCCAATCTTCGTTTATTTTATCAATAATCCATTATATATTATGATGCTTACTTAACATTTATTTTCAATCTGGAATAAATTAACTGACCACGTTTCATATCCAAATGGAATGAAGTGGGGTTATATGTAGGTTTTGGCACAATTGACGCTCCTGGAACACTGCCATGTTAAATATCACCAGTTTCTTGTTTTAAAGATGAGATTTAGATCGCTTCAGTGATGACGCTCCTATTCATAATAGACCAAGAGCCCGTGACTGCCAGACCTACGTCATTTTATAAAGGCTGAAACTTTCTCAGCGCATACCTCCAACGCAACTATGAATGATGGTGCAATATGAAATTTGGGTCGTGTGGGGTTTCGGAGATATTAGGCCCCAAAGGTGCCAAAAATAACACCTTACTTACGTCATTATAAAAGGCTGAAATTTGAATATATCATTTAGGAGACTCTAAAAAGACGATATCTCTTCAGCCAGACACTTTCCATGTGGGGAAACCCCTGCCAGACACCCCTAAAAACTCGAAAAATGGCACCTTACTTACGTCATTTTATAAAGGCTGAAATTTGGATATATCATTTAGGAGACTCTAAAAAGACGATATCTCTTCAGCCAGACACTTTCCATGTGGGGAAACCCCTGCCAGACACCCCTAAAAACTCGAAAAATGGCACCTTACTTACGTCATTTTATAAAGGCTGAAATTTGGATATATCATTTAGGAGACTCTAAAAAGACGATATCTCTTCAGCCAGACACTTTCCATGTGGGGAAACCCCTGCCAGACACCCCTAAAAACTCGAAAAATGGCACCTTACTTACGTCATTTTATAAAGGCTGAAATTTGGATATATCATTTAGGAGACTCTAAAAAGACGATATCTCTTCAGCCAGACACTTTCCATGTGGGGAAACCCCTGCCAGACACCCCTAAAAACTCGTAAAATGGCACCTTACTTACGTCATTTTATAAAGGCTGAAATTTGGATATATCATTTAGGAGACTCTAAAAAGACGATATCTCTTCAGCCAGACACTTTCCATGTGGGGAAACCCCTGCCAGACACCCCTAAAAACTCGAAAAATGGCACCTTACTTACGTCACTTTATAAAGGCTGAAATTTGGATATATCATTTAGGAGACTCTAAAAAGACGATATCTCTTCAGCCAGACACTTTCCATGTGGGGAAACCCCTGCCAGACACCCCTAAAAACTCGAAAAATGGCACCTTACTTACGTCATTTTATAAAGGCTGAAATTTGGATATATCATTTAGGAGACTCTAAAAAGACGATATCTCTTCAGCCAGACACTTTCCATGTGGGGAAACCCCTGCCAGACACCCCTAAAAACTCGTAAAATGGCACCTTACTTACGTCATTTTATAAAGGCTGAAATTTGGATATATCATTTAGGAGACCCTAAAAAGACGATATCTCTTCAGCCAGACACTTTCCATGTGGGGAAACCCCTGCCAGACACCCCTAAAAACTCGAAAAATGGCACCTTACTTACGTCACTTTATAAAGGCTGAAATTTGGATATATCATTTAGGAGACTCTAAAAAGACGATATCTCTTCAGCCAGACACTTTCCATGTGGGGAAACCCCTGCCAGACACCCCTAAAAACTCGAAAAATGGCACCTTACTTACGTCATTTTATAAAGGCTGAAATTTGGATATATCATTTAGGAGACTCTAAAAAGACGATATCTCTTCAGCCAGACACTTTCCATGTGGGGAAACCCCTGCCAGACACCCCTAAAAACTCGAAAAATGGCACCTTAATTACGTCACTTTATAAAGGCTGAAATTTGGATATATCATTTAGGAGACTCTAAAAAGACGATATCTCTTCAGCCAGACACTTTCCATGTGGGGAAACCCCTGCCAGACACCCCTAAAAACTCGAAAAATGGCACCTTACTTACGTCATTTTATAAAGGCTGAAATTTGGATATATCATTTAGGAGACTCTAAAAAGACGATATCTCTTCAGCCAGACACTTTCCATGTGGGGAAACCCCTGCCAGACACCCCTAAAAACTCGAAAAATGGCACCTTACTTACGTCATTTTATAAAGGCTGAAATTTGGATATATCATTTAGGAGACTCTAAAAAGACGATATCTCTTCAGCCAGACACTTTCCATGTGGGGAAACCCCTGCCAGACACCCCTAAAAACTCGAAAAATGGCACCTTACTTACGTCATTTTATAAAGGCTGAAATTTGGATATATCATTTAGGAGACTCTAAAAAGACGATATCTCTTCAGCCAGACACTTTCCATGTGGGGAAACCCCTGCCAGACACCCCTAAAAACTCGTAAAATGGCACCTTACTTACGTCATTTTATAAAGGCTGAAATTTGGATATATCATTTAGGAGACTCTAAAAAGACGATATCTCTTCAGCCAGACACTTTCCATGTGGGGAAACCCCTGCCAGACACCCCTAAAAACTCGAAAAATGGCACCTTACTTACGTCACTTTATAAAGGCTGAAATTTGGATATATCATTTAGGAGACTCTAAAAAGACGATATCTCTTCAGCCAGACACTTTCCATGTGGGGAAACCCCTGCCAGACACCCCTAAAAACTCGAAAAATGGCAACTTACTTACGTCATTTTATAAAGGCTGAAATTTGGATATATCATTTAGGAGACTCTAAAAAGACGATATCTCTTCAGCCAGACACTTTCCATGTGGGGAAACCCCTGCCAGACACCCCTAAAAACTCGTAA
Organism: Urophora cardui; assembly: GCA_960531455.1. Classification (NCBI taxonomy): domain Eukaryota; kingdom Metazoa; phylum Arthropoda; class Insecta; order Diptera; family Tephritidae; genus Urophora; species Urophora cardui. Next base: position 167,969,692 of record OY482671.1, read on the forward strand.
AATGGCACCTTACTTACGTCATTTTATAAAGGCTGAAATTTGGATATATCATTTAGGAGACCCTAAAAAGACGATATCTCTTCAGCCAGACACTTTCCATGTGGGGAAACCCCTGCCAGACACCCCTAAAAACTCGAAAAATGGCACCTTACTTACGTCACTTTATAAAGGCTGAAATTTGGATATATCATTTAGGAGACTCTAAAAAGACGATATCTCAAATCGCGCGATTTTTAATTCCCATTTTTCGTTTTTTTTAAATATGGTGTATTATTATTGGAAAAAGCGCCGCAGGCGAAAAATTGGAATTTAAAATCACGCGATTTTTAATTCCAATTTTTCGTTTTTTTTTAAATATGGTGTATTATTATTGGAAAAAGCGCCGCAGGCGAAAAATTGGAATAAAAAATCGCGCGATTTTTAATTCCAATTTTTCGTTTTTTTTTTTAAATATGGTGTATTATTATTCGAAAAAGCGCCGCAGGCGAATCAAATGAGTAATCCCGAAAATAAGACATGTGACAGAGAAGACATTGATGTATCCGAAATGGATTGTTCTGACTATGAAGAAACGGCGGACAATTTTTGCGAGAGTCAAAGAGTGTTGTTGTGTGTTATTTGTTTTACCAAGCCACGCGATGTTCTCTTAAGCCCATGCAATCACTTTAAATTGTGTGCGGATTGCTTTGGAGAGCCCAGTAAGGTTGCAATTGTAAATGGCAATAGAAATATTTTGTGCCCGGTTTGTCGTCAAATTGTTGAAAACTCTATACGAGTATTTGTTTAGATTGTGGTCTGAAAGCGCCAATATGTATGTACAATCAAATTCTTACACATATATACATGCATACATCCATACAGACCTTGAAAATTGTTACTAATATGTAAATGATTATAGAAATTTAATGAAGCTTTGTTTATTTTGATTGAGTATTTGAATATTTAGAAGGGGATTTAAAAAAAATTGAAAGAATCGAAAAATTGGAATTAAAAATCGCGCGATTTTTTATTCCAATTTTTGGTTTTTTTTTTAATATGGTGTATTATTATTGGAAAAAGCGCCGCAGGCGAAAAATTGGAATAAAAAATCGCGCGATTTTTTATTCCAATTTTTCGCCTGCGGCGCTTTTTCCAATAATAATACACCATATTAAAAAAAAAACGCTTTTTTCCCTAATACACCATATTCAAAAAAAGCCCGTCTGCGGGCTTAATTGCCCTTCCGAAAGAGAAATAAAGCCCATGGATCAAACGAAATAATGCCCGCGGGAATTATTTCTTTTTCAAGAAATTCCACGGGCGTTATTTCACTGCACCCTCAATAATATTTGAACACGAAAATATTCGATTCGTACAACTAGTGCAAAAATATACCTAGTTGCGAAATTAAAGAGTACGATATATGAAATCTCAAAAATGTCAAAACAAAAATATTAGTAAAAAAACAGCGATTTTAAATATTTTTTGACATACTGAGCACCCGACGCTTTTCCTTAAATACTTATATTTTCGTTCATCATTTTGTTTCTAATTAAATTATTTCTCAATTTTTAGTACGAGTTTTAAGATTAAAGCGTGTTTTTTAGTTTTATAAGCTATTATTTTTTATTTTCTGCAGAAGTTTACGAAAGCGAGGTAACGCCCACGCACTGAGAAAAAAGCATTACATATTTTATTTGAAAATTAAAATTTGATAAGGAATTCGATAGTGATATGTGTATGTTCATATGTATGTATGTACGTATGTACGTATATACCTATGTAGATTTTTTAATACCCTTTTATTAGCTTCACCTGTATGCATATGGGTAATTTCTTTGTGCCTAAAAATACGCAACATATTTACTAATGAGATTAATTCCATCAGATGGCGCTGTTTTAGCTATAAATTAAACTTTAATTATTAAAGCGTGCGCTGATAATGAAAAATATAAAAACGCACAACACCAGCACCGTCTGCAGAAGAAATCGATAGAATATAAAAAACTAAAGAATGCGCTGCTATGATAAAAATCGAAGGAAAAATTGAGTAATAATTGTTTGAATATTTTCGATTTCGATCACTATTACCAGTCCCTGAATTATATAAAATTTATTCGTTTTTTTTTTTCAGGACCAAAAAGAAAATTAAAAAAATTAAAATAAAATTAAAAAATATATAAAATATTTAAAAAAAATACCCAGAAATAAATTTATTCTCTTTATCTACCCCTCTCAAACAATTATCAATTTATAAATTTTTGAAATTTTTCGGGTGTAGTTTTAAAAATGGAGGAAGTGGGCGGTCGCAAATTTTTTGCTCTTATTGTCGGCCATGACTTCTAATTCAAAGTAACGGTACCCGCGCTTCCATAAGGGCTTTGTGAAGATCACTGATCTAATGGTAGATAAAATCTTTTAAAATGGGCGTGGTTACACCAGGGTAGGAAGAAACTCAGGGTATGGCACATGCTACACTGTCAATATATATTGATGAAATCCGTGGATCGCGATTCATATTGACAGTGTAGCATCGAGTATTGATGGATCGCGATCCTGGATCGCGAATTTTTAGAAATTTTGCGATCCATCAAAATACATGTATTTTTATAAATTTGGAAATCCGTGATCTGGATCGCAATATTGGCAATAAACGAATTGAAAGTGAAAGTGGGAAAAGGACGGAAGTAAAATATTTTTAATCTCAGAGCGAGAAAAATATCGCAATATACATATTGAACGTGTAGCACCAGTTTGCGATTCATCAAACCATCAATATGAATCGCGATTCAAATATCGCGATTCATATTGATAGTGTAGCATTTGCCTATGAGTGAGTGAGTGAGGAATTTCAGCCTCACGGCATGATGATGAGTGGCAACAAAAAAATTAAATAATTTTGAAATAAAAAAGAAATGGAAATAGGTACAAGTTATACATTTAGCAAGCTCTATCTAACTTCCGCTTTTCAATCAAGGGAATGAAGAAGTCCTATTTGCGTAGCGTATTGTTCCAAATATACTCAGTACATAGCCATCCTTCTATTTTAATTTTCATTATTATTTTATTTTAGTAATTTATTATTCAAATTAAGAAAAAAATGGTTCTCGTTGAGTTTAAAATTAAATGACAATCAAATTGTTCTTTGAAGGATAGTTTATCTTTTTTCAACCTACAGTAGAATTGTTTTTGTAGTTTTACTTTCGGTAGATTTTTCAAACAATAAATACAAGAAAAATTCAGAGAAATAAAGTGGTGTCATACGGGCTTTCGTTATTCGATTTCGAACATAAAAGCACTGCCAAAGAGTTTTCTACCACCATATTTGCCATAAAGTATGTACATTATTTTGAACAAAAGTCAAGATTAAACAAATATTTAATCTTAAAATGCGATAGATTTTAAGCCCCGTGCAGTAGATCTTCATATTTAAAAAAATATGCTGTAGATTAGTGATGGGCGAGTCCGAGATGTTTTATTCGATTCTCTCGATTGTTGAAACATCTCGAATGCTCTCGATGGTTTTCATTCATATTCGAATCAAGTCGTAAATGGTCGTCAGTCGAAACCATCGCTAAAACATCTCGGACTCGCAAACGATCCCTCTCGTTTTCAAAGCAACCCTACAGTATATCGGACTCGCTGCAAAAAAATACATAACATTTGTTGTTGTCGCTTGAATATCAAAACTGCTTTAAAAAATATAGAGAGTGGTACCTACAAATCTATTGCCGTTGTTGCTTCTCGTAAAATTCATTTATTTCGTAAGCGTCTTATTTCAGAAATTTAATTAATTTGTTAATGTTTAAATAATTAATTATTACTATTATGCTCGACACTCTTTAGTTGTGATTGCAAAAATGCAGCGTCTATGTATAGCATATTTTTCAATTTGGGTCATTTATTTATGTACATATTTGCCTCACTTCCATTAAAAATCCTACTTTCTTCATCAACAACACTCATTCAGTTTATATTATCAACTAAAACATATCATCTAAACAACAGCCGGCCCGCCGACTCGGAACAATCGCAAAAACATCTCGCTTGTGTAGTGTGTAGTCGAGTTGTCATCGAAACAACCTCCGACTCGCCGACTCGGAACAATCGCAAAAACATCTCGATTGTGTAGTCGCGGAGCGAGTCAACTTTTGACTCCATTGTGATTTTGCAACGATGGCGATTGTCTAAACATCTCGGACTCGCCCATCACTACTGTAGATTTACCACATATGCGTGCAGTGTGCACACTGCAGAGAATAAACAAATTTGTAGCATTCATGCAGCTCCATACTACATACTTACTACAGACGGTTGGCTGCGTCATCGCCAAGCTATGAGGCGTCGCTCATATTCCTCACTCACTCAGAGTAATAGCCGAGTTAGTCGAGAACGTAAACCTATCCAACCTATTTAATGGGATTTGTATGTAACCGATTATTCAACGACGTACGACGCAGAAGCCCGTACCGCAGAAATCAAAATCATTTTGATTTTTTACGTAAAAATGTGTCAGCTGATCGCTCGCATGGTTGCAAGGTAGAAGGGTTGCCAGTTGAACATTTTTAGTTATTAAATATTTAAACAGTAATTTTCACAGCATTATACAACTAACTCAACAAGATTGTATAATGTTATCGAATATACATATATGTGTTCACACGGAAAAAATAGTATGTCTACTTAAACGAACCATTTATTATTACTTTAATTTTTAAAAAGAAAGGAAAGAAAACGTTTATAAATTTTTTTTAAATCCCAAACAAAATGTAAATATATATACATATAAATTAATAACAAGATAATAGCTTTGTTCAACAACTTTACTTGCAAGTACTTACAAAAAGAGCGTCAATGCCAAATTAAGAGTAAAAACGAGAAAAAGAGAAAATTATCAACCAAAGTAATTGAACACAAAATCGTAAACATTCGCAAGAAAACAGCTGATACGCTGTTTTGACAATTTGATTTTTAGGTGAGGTTGTAATTGAAATTTTTGAAATTGGAAATGAATGGAAATAACTGAATTAGGAAAACAAAATTCTACTTTGGCTATTCCACAACATCATCAAGATTCGTTTTTGCGCTAACTTATTTACTTAGTACACAATTAGAAATTTGCGTTTAAAATGTTTGTATATTTCCAATTGAAATTTTTGTGATCATATATTTTTGACACTTCAATTTTTTTAAAGCTGCTAGTAGTTGCAAGTGAAAATTTTACTTGCAGCGTTTATCAACTCTCTCGAGGTCTTACTCTCTCAATTTGGCTCTCTTTTGCGAATTTTTTGGGTTATTGAACATAAATTCGTAACTATTAGTAAAAATTTTGAGATATTGAACACTCCTAATAAATGAAGATATTACTGAAAATTAAAGCAAAAATTGTATTTATCCACAATGGTGGCGGTATTTTCTTAATTGATAACTCTTGGTGGTCTTCTTCTGCAATTTTTCTACATTAAAAAGTTATAAATTGCCACAATAAATCTGAGTTTCTGTAACAAAATCAATTAAAGTGATGTCACACTAATACGATCCACACTTTGTCACCGCCTATTTATACTGAGTTACAGAAACTCAGTACAGATTTCTTAATTAAACACAGATTTTTGTGAGAATCTTGTTGCTTCCCAATATAATTTTTTTATGGATTTTCAATTGTAAATTTAATGTTCTGACTGTGTTTTTTGTTACTTTATGTTTTAGTCCTTGATAACTATCACCAAGGTGTGATGGAAATATATTGGGCAGCAACAAAATTACAAGAAAAATGTGTTTTAATTACCAACTAAGCCGTAAAAAAGTAACTAAATTAATAAAAAAAAAGTCGTTAACGACAACTTTAAAAACGATTAAATTAGTATTTTCTTGTCATTTGGCAAATAATGCACAGTTGTGTATTGAAGAGTAATCCGCATAACACTTTGAAGATTAGTAAAAATCTTGTTTGTTCAAAAATGACTAAACGGCAACCCTGCCAAAATGTAAACAAACTATATATATATGTAAATATGTGTGAGTAAAACAGCTGATTGCTACGGCCTCAAAAAATCCTAAAAATTGCATACGGGCGTTTGCGTCAGCGAGCGGACCACACGTTCTCGACTAACTGGGCTATAAAGCTGGCCACAGACGACGAACTAGTGCTGGAAAATCATCGATAGTGGTCCCATCGATTGACCATCGATAGTTTTAAAGGCACCCATCGATAGTATCGATGGTTTAATATATGTATGTAGGTGGCCCGTTAAAGGGAAATGTGGTACTCAAATATTTAATGCACATATACATACTTATGTATGTATGTATGTACTTACGTTGCCATATTTAAAAGAAAAATATAAATTTTTATTAGAAACATATTATAAAATTAATAAAAAACTAAAGTTTATATAAAAAGTTCAACACAAAAAATAAGTCAATAACTATTCAAAGTAAGAATACTACAAACACACATTTGTACATATACAGTTGTCCACAAAATAATAGGAGAGCCGAATTCAAAACCTAAATTGCTCAATCTTATATTAACCCGGTAATTGCTATAGGCATATTTTTAATCTGATTAAAATCAGGGATGGGCACCTCCCATACAAAATTTTCCTTTTTTTCGTAATATCTCTTGAAATATTTGTACTAGAATAATGAAAATTTTTGCGAAGGAATAATACAAAAATATATACTCAGCGGATAAACAATTTAGGTCTTGGTAAAGCAGGGATGGGCACTCTCCTCCCATATAAACTGAAATTTACACATCGAATATCTCTGGAAATATTTGTAGTAGGGTACTGAGAACTGGTGTGAGGGCATATGAGATAACTATGTATTAAACGGGAAAAACACTAGGTCTTGGTAAAGCAGGGATGGGCATCTCCCATACAAACTGAAACTTTCACAGTGAATATCTCTGGATATATTTGTAGTAGGGTACTGAAAACTGTTGTGAGGGCATGTGAGATAACTATGTATTAAACGGGTAAAAACGCTAGGTCTTGGTAAAGCAGGGATGGGCACCTCCCATACAAACTGAAATTTTCACATCGAATATCTCTGGAAATATTTGTAGTAGGGTACTGAAAATTGGTGTGAGGGCATGTGAGATAACTACGTATTAAACGGGTAAAAACGCTAGCTCTTGGTAAAGCAGGGATGGGCACCTCCCATACAAACTGAAACTTTCACAGCGAATATCTCTGGAAATATTTGTAGTAGGGTACTAGAAACTGGTGTGAGGGCATGTGATATAACTATGTATTAAACGGGTAAAAACGCTAGGTCTTGGTAAAGCAGGGATGGGCACCTCCCATACAAACTGAAATTTTCACAGCGAATATCTCTGGAAATATTTGTAGTAGGGTACTGAAGATTGGTGTGAGGGCATGTGAGATAACTATGTATTAAACGGGTAAAAACGCTAGGTCTTGGTAAAGCAGGGATGGGCACCTCCCATACAAACTGAAACTTTCACAGCGAATACCTCTGGAAATATTTGTAGTAGGGTACTAGAAACTGGTGTGAGGGCATGTGAGATAACTATGTATTAAACGGGTAAAAACGCTAGGTCTTGGTAAAGCAGGGATGGGCACCTTCCATACAAACTGAAATTTTCACATCGAATATCTCTGGAAATATTTGTAGTAGGGTACTGAAAATTGGTGTGAGGGCATGTGAGATAACTATATATTAAACGGGTAAAACTGCTAGGTCTTGGTAAAGCAGGGATGGGCACCTCCCATACAAACTGAAATATTCACAGCGAATATTTCTGGAAATATTTGTAGTAGGGTTCTGAAAACTGGTGTGAGGGCATGTGAGATAACTATGTATTAAACGGGTAAAAACGCTAGGTCTTGGTAAAGCAGGGACGGGCACCTCCCATTCAAACTGAAATTTTCACATCGAATATCTCTGGAAATATTTGTAGTAGGGTACTGAAAATTGGCGTGAGGGCATGTGAGATAACTATGTATTAAACGGGTAAAACTGCTAGGTCTTGGTAAAGCAGGGATGGGCACCTCCCATACAAACTGAGACTTTCACAGCGAATATCTCTGGAAATATTTGTAGTAGGGTACTGAAAGCTGGTGTGAGGGCATGTGAGATAACTATATATTAAACGGGAAAAACACTAGGTCTTGGTAAAGCAGGGATGGGCACCTCGCATACAAACTGAAACTTTCACAGCGAATATCTCTGGAAATATTTGTAGTAGGGTACTAGAAACTGGTGTGAGGGCATGTGAGATAACTATGTATTAAACCGGTAAAAACGCTAGGTTTTGGTAAAGCAGGGACGGGCACCTCCCATACAAACTGAAATTTTCACATCGAATATCTCTGGAAATATTTGTAGTAGGGTACTGAAAATTGGTGTGAGGGCATGTGAGATAACTATGTATTAAACGGGTAAAAACGCTAGGTCTTGGTAAAGCAGGGATGGGCACCTCCCATACAAACTGAAACTTTCACAGCGAATATCTCTGGATTCGGATAGTGCTCTTTCAGAAATGCACACACACAAACTCAATACTCTTCTACGATGTTTGCTAGTATTTGATTTTTTTCACTGAAAATATAACGAATAATGATTATTATGGGTCCCTGGTTTCAGCAAATATGTTTATCTTAGCGAAAAATGTATGCGAATGCAAACCAAAATTAAACCCCCCCCAAGGCTAATTCCTGCGCACGGCCCTGCACTGAATGGGAGGTTTTCAGTGTGAGATGTGCTTATTTTAAGTTGTACTATAAATTATACATATGTAGGTATGTAAACAGTTCTGCAACCAAAAAATCTTTTTTTATATGGACGACAACAAAATGTCCCTTTTTTCCCTCTTTAAAAATTTTGCTGTGAAATATCCCTCAAAAAGGGAAATTTCCCTCAATCTGGCATCACTGGTGGCACTGCCCCTTTTTAGACAAATGGAATCTACGAGATTTCAGAGCTCATAACTCGACAAATAATTGAGATATTATGACTAAACTTTTTGTGTAAACTTTTATCGCCTAAGGTAATACATGTTCAAAAATTTATCGAAATCTGTTTATGACCACACCTACTTTTTAACAAAGATATTTCGGGAACACCCTTTGGGAATTTGTCACGTGGTATCTTTGCAACTAGAAGTGATAAATGAATGAAATTTTGCACTAACAATAATATTTATATGCTACGCCCAGTTTATGCGGCACTCGCTTTCTTTATATAAAATACTCCGTGTCTCCATCAAACACAAACAAAGAATGAAAGCATACAGTTGAGTATCTAATGTTCGATTCCACTCGACCTTAGGCTTCCTTACTTGTTTTATTTTTTTTTTTTGTTTATTTATTAAATAAAAATGTAAAAGAATATTTAAAAAGTAATAAAATAAAAAAATTAAAAATAAGGCTGAGGGATCGGAAAAGCATAATTTGGCGAAGATGTCATTTTATTAATTTAAAATGCAAATTGTACTCTTTATACGATGTGCTTCACTAACAATCTGAGAAATGTATAAATATGCAAACCCGATGGAAAATGGATGAACGAAAAAAATACATGAAATTTTTGTCAATTCGAAATTGCATACAAATCAAAGTGTGTCTTATAATGATTACTCAATTCCTTCTAAACTGGTGGGAGTCTAGCTACAATGGAGCTAGTTCCATTTTGACACCTTTTCGCTAGTTCGGAATTAGAAATTGTGATCATTAGTTATTGAGTTCCTTGCAGGGTATTCTTACATGTATGTATGCACAAACATCATACGTAAAGGCCACTTACAATCTGGATTGTCAAGCAGTGTAAGGGTTTTTTTGTGTGTGTTAGTGCAATCGGCAGTCGTCGTGCTACACGTACTTGTTGTTGGCTCGCTTTCGGCTCGCGATGATAAAAATCAAAAATTTTAGATATTTTGCGTCAATCACCCGACACTCACACATATACACTGCTTGACATTCCAGATTGTAAGTGGCCAAGGGCCTTAAGGTTACGAATGCGCGCTCATGACTGTACAGAAAATGTGTCTAACTATCTCGGGGTGATCATATGTCATCGAGTTGTGTAGCATAGTCACCACCACACTGCACCAGCCACCTTGTGGAGCTTATACAAAAGAAACAAAAAAGAAAAATAAACATTGAGCTCTTCTATTTTTGTGGCAGTAAAGATAAGTGACCAATTTTATGTGCTATTTAAATGGGACTTGGCCACATTAAGACTGTGAATGAACACCAAGGAACAAAAAAGACCCGAAGCAAACTATGTATGTATGTACATATATGTATGTACTTACAAAATAGTTAAGTAAATTTAAGCATAATAAACAAACTGTAATGCGGTGAAGCAATTGTGGACGTGAGGATAATTAAATTACACCTGTTCTCGGTTACTGACAAAGTGGAAAACACGTTGCACTTAAGTAGCAACAAAAAGTTAACGCCTGGTTCAATTATTTTGCGCTCTACGATTACGTACATTCATATATACATACATATACATACATACATATCAGTGGCGGACCTAGCATAAATTGTCTGGGCAAGCCCTTGTGCGAAGCATAACCATTAGTCATTTATGTAATTTTCTTTGCTGTATTATCTAGAAGTCTGATTGCGTTCCGTCATTTGATTTTGATTTAGAGCTCTCGCTTTTTTTAACATTTTCGAGTAGCCCGAATAAATGCTTTTCAAATTCTCGAACACTCCTTTGTTTGCTTATTACCCGTATGTTTGTACGGGCATTCGAACAATTCGGGTATTTGAAGTTTGTTTTTTCTCGTTTATTTTTTTTTGTTGTCTTCATATGTATTTTTTTATCATTGTTTTCCTGATACACATTTTTTGTTTGTACACTCAGAGAAAAGGAATTAAAAATAAAATTTTTATTTTTATAATTCCCGATTTAAACCACGTCATTTTTATTTTAAAAATGAAAATTTTTAAATTACAAATTGAATTTTTGAAATTAAAATGTATTTAGGATTTAAAAAGAAACATGTTTACGTTTATTTTTACATGGCCGTTTTAATTCTAATAATTATTTTATGTGAATTTTATATGAGCTATTGGCCAGTTTATAATTAAGAAAAATTTAAAAAATTTTTTTGGTAGAAGTTATGGGTCCATTTCGGAGACCACCACATCCCCTCATCAGACTTCTCAAACATGTTTAAATTAAAAATTAAATTAAAAAGTAATTAAATTAAAAATGAAAATTTATGGAATAAAAACGAAAGTTTTTGATTCAAAATCTCATAGTGCTTAAAATAAAAATAAATATTTTTAAACTTAATCTATTTACGTTCTTTGGTGAGGTGGATTGGTGGTGTATTTGCGCTATTTTCTTAGAATACTTTTAGGCGCCGTATCTTACAGTGGGGGCTATATTATTGAGAATAAACACATTTAAAACGTAAAATAACCAGATTTTAAAGAAATTCGTAAAATGAAATGAACGAAAATATGTACGCAAGCCGGGCTTCTTTGCTTGTATGAAGCGCCCGCCTCTGATACATATATATGTGTATATACCCTGCAAAAATTCCGTGTACTCTATTCGCTAATCCATGGAGTGCTCGCTATGGACCAACCGATTACTCCATAAGTTGCCACATTTCATACAAAAAATATGGCCCATTTAACATTGCATGTCATTGCAATGGAGTATATACTCCAGTCCCGCATAACAATCAAATTAATCCATGGAGTACCTACATTGGATTAATTGATGGATTACCTAACAGTTACTGATGGTTTTAAAAACCTTAAGAAATACTGATTTTTTGGATTTTTTACTGATTTGTACTGAGGTGGCCATCCCTGTTTTACCAAGACCTATCGCTTTCATTCTTTGAGTACGTAATTATTTCATATGCGCCCACACCAATTTTCAGTACCCTACTATAAATATTTCAAGAGATTTTCGATGTGAAAGTTTCAGTTTGTATGGGAGGTGCCCATCCCTGTTTACCGACCTAGTGTTTTTATCCGTTAAGTACGTAATTATCTGGTATGCCCTCAAGCCAATTTTCAATACCCTACTACAAATATTTCCAGAGATATTCACTGTGAAAATTTTAGTTTGTATGGGAGGTGCCCATCCCTGCTTTACCAAGACCTATCGCTTTCATCCTTCGAGTACGTAATTATCTCATATGCGCCCACACCAATTTTCAGTGCCCTACTATAAATATTTCAAGAGATTTTCGATGTGAAAGTTTTAGTTTGTATGGGAGGTGCCCATCCATGCTTTACCAAGACCTATCGCTTTCATCCTTTGAGTACGTAATTATCTCATATGCGACCACACCAATTTTCAGTGCCCTACTATAAATATTTCAAGAGATTTTCGATGTGAAAGTTTCAGTTTGTATGGGAGGTGCCCATCCCTGCTTTCCCAAGACCTATCGCTTTCATCCTTTGAGTACGTAATTATCTCATATGCGCCCCCACCAAATTTCAATACCCTACTATAAATATTTCAAGAGATTTTCGATGTGAAAGTTTCAGTTTGTATCGGAGGTGCCCACCCGTGCTTTACCGACCTAGTGTTTTTATCCGTTGAGTACGTAGTTATCTCGTATGCCCTCAAACCAATTTTCAATACCCTACTACAAATATTTCCAGAGATATTCACTGTGAAAGTTCCAGTTTATATGGGAGGAAAGTGCCCATCCCTGCTTTACCAAGCCCTAGATTGTATTATTATTATCTATTATATAAAAATGAATGTGTGTGTGTGTGTGTGTGTGTGTGTGTGTGTGTGTGTGTGTGTGTGTGTGTGTGTGTGTGTGTCCTTTATGGACTCCCAAAGTAATCAACCGATCTTTTTGAAATTTTCACAGTAGATTCACGTGGTACTAGCGCACATAATAGGGTATATAGAATTTCGAAAAAGTGGGAACTTCCCGGAATATAGGCCCAAATGTAGACCCAGAGTGACCCAGCAAGTGTTTGAGCAATATGGGTATCAAACGAAAGGTGCTGACCAGGCCTTCAACATAGAGTTATTTTCATTGCGATGCCTAGGCCGGGTCCCCAAATATGGGTCAAAACGTGGACCCGGATGACCCTCGAATGCTTCTAGGCGATATTGGTATCAAATGAAAGGTGTCGAGCAGGGCTTCAACATACAGATATTTTCATTGTTATTTTTTGAGTCGGTTTCCCAGAAATGGTTCAAGTAATGAGCTCGGATGGTGATGGGTGGTCCCGATAAAGGTAAAGGTAAAGGTAAAGGTAAAGGTAAAGGTAAAGGTAAAGGTAAAGGTAAAGGTAAAGGTAAAGGTAAAGGTAAAGGTAAAGGTAAAGGTAAAGGTAAAGGTAAAGGTAAAGGTAAAGGTAAAGGTAAAGGTAAAGGTAAAGGTAAAGGTAAAGGGAGAGACCCATTATAACATAAAAGCTTTTGTTTGTCGCTGCGAAGCGGGACGGGTATTTGCTAGTATTATATAATTATGTATTCTTCCTTCACACAAATTTTCATTATTCTAGTACAAATATTTCAAGAGATATTACGAAAAAAAGGAAAATTTTGTATGGGAGGTGCCCATCCCTAACTTTTAATCAGAATAAAAATATGCCTATAGTAATTACCGTGTGAAAAAAACCTACACTGAGAGAAAAAGGCAATTGTAAAAATAACTCCCAACGGTGACAATGTTACATTTTTCAATGTCGACTAATTTCTGGTTGAATCACACTTTTTTTATAGTTAAAGTAAATATTTTTCTGTTAGTTTAAATGTAAAATAGTCAATTTAGCAATAATGCGTAGTTAAAAATAATCTAACAATATAAGCAATTTTATTACAACATCAACATTTCCAATTTGGCATGGCTACATTGTCAACTTAAAGTTGGCATTGTTGATCTGACGTTCAGAAATTTTACTCTGGTGTGGCTACATTGTCAGCTTAAAGTAGGCGTTCTCGATTTGACGTTGAGAAATTTTAATTCGATATGGCTACATTTTCAACTTAAAGTGGGCATTGTTGATCTGACAAATTTCAAATGCAAACGTGTATACAATTTGTAGCCGAAATTGAACGGCGTGCGTAAAAAGCAAACTCGACTCCCAATTTTTGTTTTGCGTGACAGTGGAATTTATATTGTTTACAAAAAATTAAGCACTTCCTTTCGATATCGAGTGTGTTATATATTCTACAAAATAACAAAGTTTCCTCGGATTTTCTATCTTGTTCCGGCAATGAGTGAGGTGGAGAATCATGCGGCGGATGCCGAGGGAAAACTGAAAGGCATATTAATACAGATTGGTGGCATATTATTGGGTGGATTTAAAGTGTTGGCGACTGCTGTGAATGAGCGTTGGTGGAGCTTTCTAAATGAATTCTAGAAGGCCGAAGAAAAGGGACGGCTTTACATTAAAGAACCACGATCCGAGAAAAATGACGGAGGCTTATAGTTCACGAGATATTTGTTGGTAATTTGTTGGTAGTTGGATGGGTCTATAGATATTACCGGCTCAGGGTTATTTTTTAAAGCGCAGCCAAAGGCCGCCAACGGGCAAATTACAATACACAAATTAGTTTATCAAGGAATATCTCCTCAACTATAAGCGTCCGGCAGGTAAGACTTTTGTTTTTATCGAACCGTGGTTCCTTAAGGTAAAGCCGGCTATTTTGTATTACTATCGGTTTGTTCATGTTGAGTGAAATTTTTGTAAATATGTTGACTGTGTAATCTATTAAAATAACAAAAATGTACGTTACATTTGTGTTTATGTATATAAAAAAAGCAATGAATGCTACAACAAACACTCTGCGTTTTTAAATTGAAAATAGATTTATATTTCATATTAACCTAGTCAACAATGCCGTTTGTTAACCCATCAATAAAAGAGCTTTCACCTAACATCACAAAAATTTCAAATTGACATTTTAATGTTGTTTCAAATAATCTTCACTTTGAAATAACTACGATACCTACTTTATAATAATATAATATAATACAATGGCGCTATTATAACTCTGACTAGTTTTATGGCCGAGCTTCTCTCCCAATTCGAGGTGTGCTCCTTTTTGTTTTTCTACAGTTTTATGCCGGCTCTGAACGGCGAATGCATTTTTTGTGAGAAGCTTTTTCATGGCAGAAATACACTCGGAGGGTATGCCGCCCACTGCCGAGAGGTGACCGCTGCTCTTAAAAAATCCAATAATTGGATTTTTACTAATTAGAAAAATTTTTTGGTGTTTTTCTCGGACCGTGGTTTGAACCCGAGACCTCTGGCATAGCAGGCGAGCACTCTACCCACTGCACCACAGCGGCCACTACTTTGCATCGACCAATAAAACGTTGAATTAAAATTTTAGTTGTTCTTTCATAATGGAATGTGTTTAATTGTCAATGTCCTAATGCATTATCCACTCACATGATATGTTAAATTGGCAATCATCACAGTCATATTAAATACAAATGCGGTTGTTTTCATTGTAATATTTGTAAAATGGGAAAATAACAATTATTATAGTCGATGCAACAATTTTCAAGGTAGGCTGACTATCATGACTGTTTTTTGTTGAGTTGACGTCGTTTTTGTTGGATATACGTTGTTTTTTCCCTCAGTGTAGGTGTGCAAAGTGTCGTGAGGATCCGTTCAGCGGTTTTCTCGCCAATTGAGTTTAAACACAATTTCCATTTCACATTTATAATATAAGACAGGGATGGGCATTATTCAAAATTTGAATAATTTAATAACGAAAAAATAAAAATAAATTTTTATTCTTCATTCTCATATCCTTGAATAAAGAATAAATTTTTATTCTTCATTCCGGCGCGCTTGAATAAAGAATAATTTTTTATTCCTTATTCTGATACCCTTGAATAAAGAATAAAAATTTATTCTTCATTCTGATACCCTTGAATAAAAAATAAATTTTTATTCTTCATTTTGGTGCCCTTGAATAAAGAATAATTTTTTATTCTTCATTTTGATACCCTTGAATAAAGAATAAAAATGTATTCTTCATTCTGATACCCTTGAATAAAAAATAAATTTTTATTCTTCATTCTGATGCCCTTGAATAAAGAATAATTTTTTATTCTTCATCCGAAATTGGTTGAATAAGAAATAAAATTTTATTTTTCATTCAGATAATTTTGAATAAAGAATAAATTTTTATTCACGTTATTCAAATTATTCTTGCAGGTCACACAAGTAAATGATTTTGCGAATATTTTTCTGAATACGAACCAAGTATTTTCCCGAGCCCCAACCGAATATTTTTCCGAATACTTTCCCGAATCCGAACACAAATACTCAACCGAATATTTTTCTGAATTCGAACCGAATATTTTACCGAATACTTTCCCGAATCCGAACCGAATATTCTCCCAAATCCGAAACCGAATACTTTCCCGATTCCGAACCGAATACTTTCCCGAGTCTGAACCGAATACTTTTCCGGGTCCGAACCGAATACTTTTCCGGGTTCGAACCGAATACTTTTCCGAGTTCGAACCGAATACTTTTCCGGGACCAAACCGAATACTTTTCCGGGTTCGAACCGAATAGTTTTCCGGGTCCGAACCGATTACCAGCTGTAATTAACGAAGTTATGGTAAAAATTAAAATGCAAACGAATATGCATACAGTACATACATATTTACATATCGTCGCACCATACGAAAACTAACATCAGATTTTTTGTGGCTGACGAAAAGTAAAAAGTTCAACTTTTGGCCGACGAAAAGTAATAAAATCGAGTTTTGGCTGACGAAAACTATTAATTTCGTTTAAACAACAACAATTTTAATGCAAAAACAGTATATAATTACTGATACTTTTCGTCAGCCAAAAGTCGAACTTGTTACTTTTCGTCAGCCAGAAGTCGATTTTGTTATTTTTCGTCGGCCAAAAGTCAAATGTTCTACTTTTCGTACAGAATTTTTTTATTGATAGCTTTCGCCAGAAATTTTAAATATGTTAGTTTTCGTATGGTACGACGATATGTACATTGTATGTATAAGCAAAAGAAGTATGTAGTTTCTTGTTGTCATTATGTTCTGGTCATCGGTTTTTAATGAAATTTGGCGCCGTTCTATTCAAATACAAGGACATTTTCATTTTTACCATAACTTCGTTAATTACAGAGCCAGCGGGTTCCGGACTCGGTACAGTAATCGGTTAGGACTCAGAAAAGTATTCGGTTCGAACTCGGAAAAGTATTCGGTTCGGACCCGGAAAAGTATTCGGTTCGAACCCGGAAAAGTATTTGGTTCGAACTCGGAAAAGTATTCGGTTCGAACCCGGAAAAGTATTCGGTTCGGACCCGGAAAAGTATTCGGTTCAGACTCGGGAAAGTATTCGGTTCGGAATCGGGAATGTATTCAGTTTCGGATTTGGGAGAATATTCGGTTCGGATTCGGGAAAGTATTCGGTAAAATATTCGGTTCGGATTCAGAAAAATATTCGGTTGAGTATTTGGGTTCGGATTCGGGAAAGTATTCGGAAAAATATTCGGTTGGGGCTCGGGAAAATACTTGGTTCGTATTCAGAAAAATATTCGCAAAATCATTTACTTGTGTGACCTGTACCCGGATTCTAGATTTCTCCATCGCCAAAACTCCATCGCCAAAATTCGCCAAATTGATTTTAGCAACTTTTAGCGATTTTTGCGATTCTATCATAAAAATGCGTGATAAAAAATCGCTAAAAATTGCCTATTTTAGCACATTTTTGGCGGATTTTAGCGATGAACAAAATGAACACGGATAAAAGGAATGAACACTTTTTGACAGTTCAATTAGCTAAAATGGCGATTCCGATATATTTGCCATCGCCAAAAATTGCCATTATTAGCCAAAAGTTCTCCAAAATTAGCGACGCTAAAAATTTGATGCCAAAAAAATTATTTAGTTTGAAAAGGTAAGAACATATGAATATTATTAATTCAATAAAGTATTTAAAAAGAAAATTAATAATTAAAGGAAATAAAAGCTTGTGAAATGGAAAATTGCAACTCAAAGAGAGTAACAAAGGACCAAAAATATATGCTCGTACAGTATTTGGAGGAGCATAGGGAATTCGCCCACGATAGGTAAATAACAACTTTTTACATTAATAATATTTTATGTTTAGACTAATTGCTTTATTTTTTTAAGATTCGTAAATGGCAACGGTTTGAAGTGTTTAACGGAGCAGTGGAACCACCTTGCCGTAAAATTGAATGCTTGCGGAGGAGCCTGTAAAGATGGTGAAGGCTGGAAAAGGGCATGGGTAAATATGAGGTAGATATTGTTGAAATTGTGTGTATCGTGGTTCTTATAATGTTTTTAATAATAGGAGCAAGGCAAAGCAAAGGTCGCAAGACTTAAGGAATGAGATGGAGCGAAGTGGCATAAACTCGTCAATTGCTTCTAAGCAATTAGGGCCTCTCGATGAGCGCATCATTGGGGTTATGACCACAGTGGCAGTTGTCGGTCAGGAAAATGTGAGCGAGCCACTAGTAAGTACTTTTAACTATTCAAAAATATTGAGTAAAATGAAAATAAATGGGTCGGCTTCGATATAATGCGCCCGCCGTATTTATTTTCAACCACTAAGAATTTTTCAATGAAAAATTCTCGATTAATCTGATTATTTCTGAAATATTTTGTAATTACAGAGAAGTTCCGGTGCAGTCCCTTCAGTCGCACTGTTTGATACCGCTGACGGGGAGGTCGAAGTATGTATATAAACTCTTTTCAGTCTCTTTTTTTGTAAGCTAATTCATTGCAGTTTATTGACGAAGCCGATGAGGAAATGCCACCAACACTATATCCGACTGCCGAATATTCAATGCCACCAACACTGTATCCGACTGCCGAATATTCAATGCCATCACAACGTCGGGCTCCAAAAAGGAAAAGCTGTTCTTTGGAGGAAACCAATTCCAAGATGCTGGCCATAGAGGAGCGTAAAATTATTTTGGAGGAGAGGAAAATTGCAGCCTTGGAAAAGAGGAATGAAATTGAAGAAAAGAAAGCGGAAGTTTTGCAGCAAAATAATTTAATACTGCAAGACATATTAAATAAAATGGATGCATTTTTGCAGCGTCAGTAATTTGTGTTGCAATTAACATTTTTTTGTTTGTTTTTTCATGTAGAATAGCATTTTTAATTTTTAATGAACAATGTTTTTATTTCAATTAGATATTTAAGCTATAGATTAAGATTTCAAGCTGTAGAGCAGTGTTTTAATAACCTTTTTTATTTCAATTACATATTTTAAACTATAGATTAAGATTTCAAGCTGAAGAGCAGTGTTTTAATAACCTTTTTTATTTCAATAACATATTTTAAACTATATATTAAGATTTCAAGCTGTAGAGCAGCGTTTCAATATCTTTTTTTTATATAAGCTGTAGAGCAGCATTTTGATGTGATTTATTAAACTTTGTACTGCAATATGTGAATGTGAAATAGATAAAATGTATATACATAGATATAGATATACTAAATAGCGAAAAAAAAACAAAATAAATGAAAATTAAAGTCTGATCTCAAAATATGGACTTGTAATTATTTAATTAGTGTCATATCTACAGTTTCCCACAAAAGAATATATTTGATATGTTCCAGCAATTTAGGATTTTTGCCACCTTACACCTTTCCATGAAACGATCTAACAAAAGGCAACTGAGACTTCACAAAAATCCACAACATGTTGTAACAATTTAATATTTTTCCATGTAAAATGTAAACATACAAAAGTAATTACAATCTAATTTTTATTACTTCAAATATTAGAAGTTAAAATAATTATTTACAATTTGTTGTCTTGCAACAATGCCATTATGAGTACTAGTTACTTCATCATTATTATTGACTTGCTCGTCTGAACTTATTCCATCATTTTCCTCAATTCCGTACCTCACATTATTCAATATCATGATATTGTGCAAAATTATACAACTATTTATGATTTTTCCCGATATAACCGGATCATACATAAGAACCCTTTCTTTCGAAAGGCATCGAAATCTAGATTTAAGCACTCCAAAACAACGCTCAACACAGTTTCTGGCTTTCCGGTGATGCCGGTTGTAATTATCTTCAGCTGCTGATAGATTGCTTCCCGGAATAGGAGTCATTAAATATGGTAATTGGGGATATCCACTGTCACCTAAGAGAAAAGAAAAAAAAACATCAGATAAATTATATATATATGGATGTGTTATGTGATACCTAAAAGCCACTGATTTCTTTCGCCATTTGAGTACTTATTATCCAGAAAAACCTTCAATGCACTTGCCCTCCAAACTGATGCATCATGTGCAGTTCCGCCAAAACGAGCATTACAGTCAAGTATTCTTAAATCCATGTCGCATACCTGCAAGGGATGAAATAAAGTACATATGTATGCATGTTACGTCGTATTCATGTGTGTTTTTAACATATGAACATATATTTATAAATATGTCCCAATAAACATTGGGCCAAAAAATATAAAACGTTTGAGAAAATCTTAATTCTCAGTTTTATATTTAAGATTTTCTCAAAAATTTCTCTAAAGTTTGAGAAAAATGTGCCTTTTTCTTTCAGATTACTATCAACGGTTATTTTATATGCATTTAAGAACAAACGTTTCAGGTTTGAGAATAAAGTTATTTCCCAAATCCATCTCATGTTGAGAATTGAAAAAATGTTTATGGGGATATAAAAATATAACGTACAACTTGCACATTTATTGAGTGTCCTCCTTTTCGGCACACATACACATGCTCAATATCTTTGGAAGGAGATTTAATTTTTATGTGTGATCCGTCAATAGCTCCTATTACGCCAGGGAATCTGCTCTTTTCATAGAATCTAAGGAAAAATCATCTTCAGTAATGTAAAAATTAATATGCATGTGTATGTATATATTTACTTTTCCTTTACTGCCTGTTTCTCTTCTGTTGTCGTTGGAAACTTAACATATCTAGTTAATATGTATTTGTCCATAATGCTGGCAATTTCTCGAATGCATCTGCTAGCGCTACTTTGGGATACATTCAGTAAAAAATCTTGTCCCACTGAACGTTGGTAACTTCCTGAAAAAAAATTAATTTAACGCAACATTCAATGTACATAATTTTGTACATACATACATATGTGTACATACCTTGGGCGAAGAATCGCAGCGCTACAAGAAATCTTAACATTTTCGGCAATCCAAAGTTAGAGCTCCTCTGCAGC
Organism: Urophora cardui; assembly: GCA_960531455.1. Taxonomy (NCBI): domain Eukaryota; kingdom Metazoa; phylum Arthropoda; class Insecta; order Diptera; family Tephritidae; genus Urophora; species Urophora cardui. The sequence continues at coordinate 167,990,837 of OY482671.1, forward strand.
ATAAAGGGACGGACTTCCGCAAAAATATTTCTGCATATTTGCTTTGGAAGACGAAAAATTTCAACAAAACGTTCTTCAGAAATAGAGAATGGATCTGTGGACTCCCGCAAAAGTTTTCTTCTACTTTTCAAGCGATTTCGTATCTCTCGCTGAGAATATATGGACATGCGATATAAATAACTTCGCAACATACTCATTTTTACCACTTATTATTTATCACAATATGTATTTATTTAAAACAAAAAACACATTTTCTATTCAATGTAAAATATGCTGAAATCGTGGCAAACATGTAAACAAACTTTGACATTTCTCTTCGACCACAACAGCGACGCCTGTGGCGGATAAAGGTATTACAATTTTTGTTGGAGATTTTTAGCGATGTGAAATCCAGAATCGCATTTTAGGAAAATCGCCTAAAGTCCGGATAATTTTTGGCGATTGCAATTTTGGCGATTTTTAGCGTTTTGGCGATGGAGAAATCTAGAATCCGGGTACTGCAAGAATAATTTGAATAACGTGAATAAAAATTTATTCTTTATTCAAAATTATCTGAATGAAAAATAAAATTTTATTTTTTATTCAACCAATTTCGGAAGAAGAATAAAAAATTATTCTTTATTCAAGGGCATCAGAATGAAGAATAAAAATTTATTTTTTATTCAAGGGTATCAGAATGAAGAATAAATTTTTATTCTTTATTCAAGGGTATCAGAATAAAGAATAAAAAATTATTCTTTATTCAAGCGCGCCGGAATGAAGAATAAAAATTTATTCTTTATTCAAGGATATGAGAATGAAGAATAAAAATTTATTTTTTATTTGAATAAAAATTTATTCAAAACCGCCCATCCCTGATATAAGATATGTATAAATAATAATAATACACTGCTGTGGATGTATGTACATAAGTCTAACGAGTTTTAAGGCCGAGCTTCTGTCCCAATTCGACGCGTGCTCCTTAAGTTTTGTTTTTATACTCAGCTGTACGTAGTACACAGAGTATTATAATTTTGATCCGTTTGCTTGTAAACACTCTAAGAGCCGATTTCATAATGAAATTCTTAAAGCTCCTTTTGTTAAAGGAGCCTTTTAGTTAAAGAGCCATTTATATGTTCTTTAAAGTGGGAGTGATTTCATAATAATATAATATTAAAAGGCTCCTTTAATGTCAAATGATTGTCATAAATTTAAAAATATTGAAATTTGACATTTGTTTTTTTCTGAAAATAAATAAATTTTTTGATTGCGGCTTTATATATTTTTTTTTTTTTTTTTTTTTTTTTGAAACAAGAAGAACAAAGAAGCATAATTTGGAAACCCAGTGCAGCAAAAATAGGAATGGTCATCCAACCTCACAAAACAGGAAGAAGATGAATATTGAATTATAGGACTCAACAAACAAAACAACAAACAAAATTGGTAAAGGCTCCTTTAGAATTTAAAGGAACTTTTAATTTAATTATGAAATCGGCCCTAACTTGAAATTGAAATATGTATTTTGATGAAATTTGGTATTTGCGAGTATAAAATCCGAATTGTTCGACATTTGCAGGCGCTAATATAGTATGATGTCGCTGTCTTAACCACATAAAGTGAGTTGCGGACGTTACTCATTATACTATTTCGCAATCTGCTATGAAACGCGCAAGTTTTAACGGGTCTTGCGTTAAGAAAACCCTCAAAAAAGTATTTCGACACACCCTATTAGTGTCTAATTTTTTCGAAATTTAAATTCTGTTGTACATAAATTGTGCTGTTGTACATACAACTACTGTACACAGCGCCCGCTATATCTCAGCTGCCAACCATTGTTCAACACTTGCATAGCAGATGTACGAAAATCGTACACTATGTGAGGTTAGATTGAATAGAACAATGGCATATATAAGTGAAAAATCCAACAGCTCAGCAGGACCATCGGTAGCCGCGGTGCTTAGCGTTTCGCTAATATTCGACTACTGATGGTTGGAGCGTAGGTTCAATTCCTGGTGTGCTCCCGAGAAGATGTCTGATGATGAAGAAAGTGGTTTTTCTTCGAAATAGCTATCACATCTACCATCGCTTTATGAGCTAATTGGATTTTTCCGCTTATTCCAAAGTATATAAATTCGCTTATTTATTTGAAATTTACCTTAGCATACATAAATATATAGAACTCTGTATTCAATTACGCTAATTTTGACAACTTTTGCGATATAGTATCTCAAAAGTAAATTTTTCTCATACCTGGAAGGGACACCCTACTGGCAGTCACGGTGGGCGTGGTCTGATTGATCAGATATTTGCTATTTTTCTTCCATATGCCATTGCTATAGGATTTGTCAACTTTCAACTACGTAGCTGCATTAGTTGAATTTATGCCACAAAAAATGGAATTGGGACCAATGTGCAGTGGAAGGTTTTGCCAATCTAGGAGGACTTAATTCAATTGCAGCCGTAGTTTGAGAGATATCGAATTGAAATTTGAGGTGCAGGCTTGTATTTTATATACAAAAATTTGGTATCTTGAAAAAAAAAATTTTTAAATTTTTTTTTGTAAATTAAAAAAATATTATATTTTTTTTTTCAAAATACTCTTATTATTAAGACTATCCGAAGACATGAAGTAAATAAAATTAAAAAAAAAAAACAAGTAAGGAAGCCTAAGTTCGAGTGGAATCGAACATTAGATACTCTGTTATGTAACCGTCTGTTTGCCTGTAGGCGTGAGTTGCTGATAGGCATGCTAGCTGGCCCGGGCTTAGCTCGTCGGTGGGGTGGGTCAGAAGCACTCACCTACTACCAGTTACATCAACAAAATTTCTTATCATGCCTATAAATACAGAAATGATGGTAAAGACCCGAGAATAGGAAAAGACAATAGTAGAAGTGAAAAGAAGAAGACCTGTCCTGTCAGGAGGAGTCTGCCCGCCCTCTTCAACGTATAGAACGTGAAACCATGGGCGCTGTGTTGACCCCGTATGTCCTTACAGCGCCCCCATATGTACGTCAGTAAACTGTCCTAGAAGTCGCTGTCAGTACGTCACACAGTGCTTCGTCTCAATATAGTGAATCGGCAAAATTAGGGGAGTAATCACAGAACGATGAAATTTTGTGTACACTCATAAAATAATAGAGATAAGAAAAAAACGAAGTTTTGGCCAAATCGATGCAAGGACATGACTACCTCCCATATGTCCTTGATTTTAAAGTTGTGATTTCAACTTCAATTTCAAACAGAATGACATCAAATTTGGCATATCTTTATAGAATTATGCTTTTAAACTAGGTTATAACTTTCGTTCTTTTATGTGAAAGGATATAAGTACCTCCCATATATCCTTAATTTTAAAATTGTGATTTCAACTTCAATTTCAAACAGAATGAAATGAATTTTGGTGTATGTTTATAGAATTATGTTTTTAAACTAGGTGAGAAGTTTCGTCCTTTTCAGTGCAAGGACATGACTACCTCCCATATATCCTTTTTTACAAAAAGTAATTTTTGGATTAACATGTAATCACAATACATTAAAAACTTACTATAACATATATAATTATCCTTTTAAAATCAAGGATGGACTACTCCCGTTAGTTATTGCAAAAAATGGTTCTAAAGAAAATTACTCTTAAATTTGTTCAGAAAATATGTTGGTTGTTATAGTTTAATGCACTATTCTATTGCAAAATATCAATATGATTTTGGCACATATCAAATTGTAACTTTAAAAAGCGCAATATTATTAGAGTTAAGACAGAAATACTTTTTTATTATAAAATTTTTACATGTAAAAATAAAATTTTTGGGATGTTAAATAAAGTACTAAATTAGCGATTTCCGGCATAATTTTTGAAACTTTTTCTTTTTTGGTAGCAAGACCTCCTAGCATAGAATCGAAAATTAAAATAAAAAATAGTCGTTTTTTCTTGTTTTTTTTTGCAAATTTTGTCAAACTTTGTAAAATTTTATGTGTCTCACCTAAAAAAGTTAGTATTACATGTATGTTTTTTGTTAGTATTTGTCACATATTAATAAAAACTGTATATTTTAGCATAATTAGGCTAATTTCCTATAGCATGAGAGAAAAAATAACTACATACATTAATTTTGCTAAATTTTTTTCATACCATATATATAAGGTTCTGCAAAATTTTTTAAAATTTTAAAAATATGGCTTTACAAAATCGTACAATTTCTACATTTCCGGCTAAAAACAATGCAATTTTTTTACAGATTCTACTAGAACACTTCTAAGTTAACCAAATTCGCTAATAAAAAAATAGTCGTTCTTTTTTATTTTTTTGTTTGACTCTATCAAACTTTAGTAATTTTTTGAACTCTAATAAAAAAGTCGCAAATGTTTCGATGGAACTAGTCACCTTTCTGAAATGAATTATTTATCAAAAGTTATTTCAGCTATTAGGGCATATAATGGTAAGCAAATGTGGCAAGTTTCAGAGTTATCCGATTTAAAATGAATTTTTGGCAATTTTTTTTTGTAACACATTAAAAATCGTATTACCTTAAAACAGTTTTGCCTCGAAATTGTACTGACTTTAGCGACCTCTATTGGCAACAAAAACATGAGATTATAAATTCTACTTATATATTTATTTCAGGTGATATGTTAGCTTCACAAAAATATATATTACTTGAATAAATTACGCAGTTTATTTTATCGCAATTTTGCCTATGGGACGAAGCACTGTGCGTCATCCCGTCACTACTCCCATTTCCCCTCTATCGCCCAGGAACAACACCCACACCAAAGATGACAATCTTAGCCTTCCATCAATCCATCCTATTGAAACAAAATATTTTTCATCCAAATTTCAAACTCATTTCTCAAAATAATTTTATTAAATTTCAAAAAAAATTTATTTCACACAATATAATTCTTTTTACTTAAGACTAAGAATATTTATAAGAAAAACATTTTTTTTCTTTCTAATGGTTCTTGAGCTCTAGAGGAACTTAGTAAAAACAAATTAAATAAAAAGATGAAGAAACCGTTTACAAAAAAATCTAAGGGGCAATATATTCAAAAAAACCTAACAGATTTATATCACTCGTATATGGAATTACCCACTATCTAACATAAACTATTCTCTACTGTGCGCTCCCGTGAGTATGTACGTATGTATATCATATTTATTTAATGAGCATGTGAAACATATTTTTATACATAAAAATATGTATGTATGTCATCAATTAGAGATTAATACAAATAACTCACCTTATTGGTTACTCCAGCGCTATCGGTACCGGTGGCGAGGGGGGAACCTTTGAGAAGAAACTACATGCAAATATACGTATGTACATATATAAACCCAAGTCGAATGGGTGGTTGATTTCTACAATTAGACTCCAACTCACTCACTCGTGTTAGCGGGCAGCGAGTGGGTCAAATTTTGTTGGCGATATTAAAAACTAGAAATCGGGACACGGGAAATAGAAAAACTAACTGAAGCATCTAAAATCTTGTTAAACAAAAAAAAAAAATTCATAATTTTTAAAACGAAATTAAATTGTTTAGCATAATGTGTGTAAAAAAAAAATGCTTTCATAGGACGAATGCTGGTGATGATAAAAGCAGGGGAATTTATTAGAAGAAGTAAAAAGAAGAAGGTAAAACATATGAGGAAGAGAGAAATCGAAAAGAAATATGCATATGCAGTGAAAATAACTGATTAATAATGCCAAAAACAACTATAACCAGCGTTCTCTGAGTGCTCAAGATCCGGAAACTCTCTGAACAGAAATTTATTAATACAAGAAATACCGCTACTTGGATTTTTATCTTAGAAGAAAACTAAAACAAAATCGATCAAATACTCAACTAAATACAAAAAGAAATGGAATATAAAAAAAAATTATGAGTTGGCAACCGAAAAAGGCTTATATGGGCAGGTATATAACGTATGTATATACATATATAGTTAATCTGCTGGTGATGCTTGTTATGCTCCTCTCGGTGATTGTTATTCTCCCTTCGTATTTTCTTTAGTGTCGAGATTAGGTGTTGAGTGGTCGCTGGACACTATTCCGCTCCGCTCCCAATATCTCACCGGGTATGTATGTATGTTCACTGTTCCCAGTGACTGTTCCCAGTATGTCTTTATGTATATTTGAACATATGTTTTAACTATGTAGGTCGGCCGTTGACCCACTTGGATATCAGCTGGTCACGACTGGAGCGTACTTGATGGATTGCGGTGTTGTAACTTATATGTTTATAGATGTTTTACCTGGTGGTTGTTGTATCGGGGTTGGTACCTTTGTTGTTCGGTGTGTGTTGCAAGTTCTTCCCTTATGATTGCAAAAAGATGCTCATCGAAATTGTGCAAGTGAATGTTTGAGATCGCCAAGTGCCTCGTACATATGTGTTTGTGTGCGTGCGTTGTTAGTCAGTGGTACGGCGGGATTTTTTTTTTTTTGGCGCCAACTGGTGGACGTTCTTACTCCCAAACTTAGGGAGGTCCTCTGTGGCCGACCTATGATTCCAAAAAAATTTTAATTAGTAAGAAGCTAGTAATAGCACACAATCACTGACGATCACGTATCTACATAAATCTCTACGTATGCACACACATGTACATACATACATACGAACATATAGGGGCTTGTGCTTACCTCCAATTCCCTTTTTAGAAGCTATAGCTACTCCTTTCCGTTCCCGTTCGTCGCTGTTTTGCAGACTGGATTATCATCAAAAAAAAACCAAAGTTAATTTACTTATTTATTTCTTTATATTTTTTTTTTCACACACCATCAATATATTCAGTGGCGTAGCTAGAGAATTTTTCGGGGGGGGGGGGGGGATCACAGCCAATGTAAAAAATTTACCAAAATTAAAATGACCAAAAAAACTACAATTTTTTTTACAAATGATAAAAATCGCTAGCTTAGAATGCAAATTGTGTAAGTCCTTTTTTAAAACTTTGTAAGAGAGACAAAAAACAAAAAAGAAAAAAAAATTCGAAATGAAAAAAAATTTCTGTTCATATAAAATTTTGGACTTACACAATTTTTTCGCTTTTTGGACATACACAATTTGCGTATCACTGAATAACAACGAGTAGAAATATGACAAGTATCTCAGACTTGTTTAGCGCGGTGCGTATTTGATTTTTCTAGCGTTCTACATAAAAATACACTTTTTCATAAAAGTGGACTTACACAGTTTGCACTCTAAGCTAGCGAAATGTAATTTTTTCAGACTAATTTAACATTTTAGTACACAAATATCGCTTATAATACATATATCAAACTCTTAAGGCCCTTGGCCACTTAAAATCTGGAATGTTAAGAAGTGTATACATATGTGTGAGTGTCGGGTGATTGACGCAAATATCTAAAAGATTTGATTCTCATCAACGCGAGCCCGAACAAGAACGTGTAGCACGACGACTGCCGATTGCACTAACACACACAAAAAACTCACACATACACACTGCTTGACATGCCAGATTGTCAGTTGCCAAGGGCCTTTAACTATACTTCAAAAGTAAGTCTCATATCCTCTTCTGGAAATCTACGCGCATAGGTAGATTTTCAAGTTTTATGCGCCCAAAATTGAATTTTGTAAAATTGTTACAATTACAGAAAAAAACATACCCACATATTGGAAATAGAATGGGGAACAATAATTCATCGCTTTTTTCCCGACCCCATACTCTGCACTTGCCCCAGATGGTCGTAACTTAGCATATCTGAAGTTAATTTTTTTGTTTTTTTCTTACATATTTTTATGTGCTAGTTTCAACTTGAATATTTTTTATTTAAAGCATTTCATTTAAGTAATCGTGATGAATCCTAAAGGTTCAAGTAATTATTAACACTTTTCAATAATATCCTTGGTTTCCAATAATTCTAAGTTTATAGTTTTAAGCTTTTAAAGTTAAGATATTTAAAAAAAATTATCACTCTTTTTCATGTTAAAAATTGGTTTTGTTATGTTGCTCTGTCAGACTCAGTCAAATTAACCCTCGAACATGATATCTAGTACAATTAGTAGTTAGCCGACAAAAAATTACGTCGCACAAAGCCGCACTTCACTACTAGATACAGGGTTTTTCATATGTACCTACAATAATTTTCTTTTTGTGCTTTATATTTAATTTTAATGTTTATATTTCTAACGCATATCTTGGTTAATGTAGGTGATGCTCGAAAGTAACCCAGATATTTAGCAGCGATTATTGTTAACTTTTTAGGCAGAATTTTTAGTATTTCCAATTTTTCAAAGTTAAGGAAGTACTTATCATAAAAAGGGGCTAAGAATTATAAAGCTACATTTTTTAGAAGATTTTTGAGTATGCAATTTTGCAGCTCATTCAATTGTAATATAATAATATGCAACATTCAACTTTTTGAAAAATTTCATTGGCTTTTCGGAAATTTTAATTGGAACGGTCTCACGTACATATAACGCAAACACCCTACAGAAAAAAATTACTAAAATCGACGAAAATTTTTACAGCATTGAGAATAGCACTTTTTACACTAAAATTGGTTGGCTACATAACAGTACACTTAGAAATCTCCTCAAAATCTTCTATAAATTCTGGCAGCGCTTTGAAATTTTTAATCCACTTTTAGAAATTTCTACGATTTTTCGGATTTTTCCATAAGCTTAGAAATCCTGCTTAAGGCGATTTTTATTGAAAAATTGTTTACATTTTTAAACGAAAATAAGAGAGTCAAATTTTCGACAGAACTGTTTGAAATAAATTTAAAAACTCTGGCGCATGGTTTTTTTTTGAGTCACTGTATATATTTTTCAATAAAATCGACTTTTAACTAGAGCCCTAGATACCCGGGTATCGAGCAATTCGATCTGATCGTTTTTGTTTGAAGCCCGTTTGTTGTTCAAATGCCCGTACAAACATTCGAGCATTTTGTTTAACAAACAAAAAAAATGTGTATCGGAAAAACAAAAATAAAAAAAACTACATATAAAGAAAAAAAATAATGATGTATTGTGGAACGATTTTCCGTCATCCCTTGTCAAGTTTGGTTTGGAGACAAACCGGTTTCGGCTAATATGCGCCATCTTCAGTGTCTTCTTTCGTTCAGAACGGGCTACTCGAAAATGTTCAAAAAAAATCGAGAGCTCTACTTTTAACACAAATTATTAAAATTTTGCATTAAGCAAGCAATTTGGAATAGATGTACACAATAAAATATTTCTACCTATGTGCTACGGTTATAAATAATAATTTTCTTATATAATTTAGTTTTTTAATATTCCATTTTGACAGACATTAAGTAAAATCTCAAGTTCAGATACTCTTATACATTGCATATTTATTCCCATTGTAGTTTATACTAATATTATTTGATTAAGATGATAAGTAATTGAAAGAAAACTTGAAATTTAAATAATTGGCGTTACTTTTCTGTTATTAGCATGTTAATAACAGCAATACCGTATAATAATTGTAGCGTTTGTTGAGCCGTAGGGAAGTGCAGGAACCGTAGGAATTTTACCACAAAAGAGCGAATATAAGTACAAAGAGTGTAAATTGTGGTAAAATTCCTGCGGTTCTTGCACTTTCCTACGGCTCAACAAACGCTAGAATTATAAGTAATACTTCGTGAAAAAGCGCTAAATTTCGAATTACCAATTTCGAAAAACTACTATTCTCATTGATTTTTTCCTGAAAAAGAAATGTATGCTAATAAAGTCAAAGATGGTTTTATGGTCAAAACGAATCTTTCGGGGGGGGGGGATTTCGTCCCCAAACCCCCTCCCCCCCGTTACTACGCCACTGAATATATTTGTGTTCATATCGAACAGCAGCTTATGTCGAAAGGCAAAACTTCAAGATACTCGGTAAAGTTATATAATTTTTCTAGCACAAGATTTTTAAGTGAGATCATTAAAACTGAAGCCTGAGGAGGAGTTTAACACAAGAAAACTACAGACTACACTTTGAGATGTATATTTATTTTTTTTTCTTTTGTTTTTACACTTAAGCTACGATTTCATATGGACACAGATATATTTCCAGATATTATATTGAATAACTCGCGGCTTTTTCTTTTCTAATTTATTTATTTTTTTTTTTTTTTTGTTTTTTTTTTTTTACGACAACAAAACGACATATCAGAGCCTTTGTATATACATACCTTCTAAGCACTTCTCACAAACAAACAAAAAAAAACGACACTTGCACATACGATTAAAGAAAAAGGATACCGCACTGAACTTCACTTTCAATTCTGGCCCGCTAATCATGCTTCGGGCCTTTTTATACCTTCCTGTTAGCAGGACAGTAATTGGCTTTCACTTTTTCCTTACCAAAAAAAAATTTTCCCAGTTAGCCGATCACAAACTTTCACGAATTTATTTCGACTTTCATACATATATAAACATTCAGACGTGTGATCATCCCTTTCACGCGCATTGGCCCACACGTCGCCACACTTCGGCTTTCTGTTTGCGCGCAGAGCTTTACTCACCAGCCCTTCACCATACGTTGCGCAACATGTGTGGATACATAGTTTGTAAATATATCTGTGGCAATGTAGCAATACTAGTCCGTGCCCCACAAAAGCTCGCGTTACAACTCAGCTGTATGCATTCATTATTCGTTTGCGTTTGATGGAAACACAGTGTAATTTATATAAAGCGAGTGTCGCATAAAGTGGGCGCAGCCACGCCCATTTTGTAAATTTGTATCAATCAGCCAACTAAGCATATAAATATTATTGTTAGTACGAAATTGCATTCCCTTATGACTTCTAGTTACAAAGATGTCACGTTCCAAATTACCAAAGGGTGTTCCAGAAATATCTTTGTTAAAAAGTAGGTGTGGTCATAAACTGATTTCGCTAAATTTTTGTACATGTCTTGCCACAGATGATAAAGTTCATACACAAAGTTTCGTCATAATATCTCAATTATTTGTCGAGTTATGGGCTCTGAAATCTCGTAGATTCCTTTTATTTAAAAAGGGGCGGTGCCACGCCCATTTTCCAAAATGTTTATGTTTTTTGTTTTCGGTCTACTGTGGTACTCATGCCACAAACTTTCAATAAATTATCTTTATATTTGACAAAGATATCGCTTAAAATAATTTTATTAGGCCACTTTATAGTTCCCATATATAAAAGTGGGCGTGGCCGTCAACCAATTTCGCTAAAATTTTGAACATGTATTACCACAAGTTATAAAAGTGTATACACCAAGTTTCGTTATAATATATCAATTATTTGTCGTTATAGGCTCATAAATCTCGTATATTCCTGCTTCTAAAAAGAGGCGGTGCCACGCCCGTTTTCCAAAACTTTTGTGTTTTTTGTTTTATGTCTACAGCTGGACTTCTACCATAAAATTTCAATCATATATCTTTGTAATTGACAGAGATATCGCTTAAAATGTTTTTATTGAGCCACTTTATAATATCCATATATAAAAGTGGGCGTGGCCGTCAACCAATTTTGGCAATTTTCCGTCCAAACATTTCCTTGGGTAAGTAGATCACGCGTACCAAATTTCATCTGTATATCGTTAACGGTTTCTGAGTTATGACTTATAAAACTTTCAACGTTTGCCCCTTAATAAGTGGGCGTGGCACCTCCCATTTTCCAAAATTTCAGCAAATTTCTTCATATGGGCGTGAGCTCAATACTTTCATCACTCCAGCTATATTAGTGACTGAGATACCAAATATCCGATTTTTTCTATATAGAAAAAGTGGGCGTGGTCATGGTCCGATTTCGCCCATTTTCAATACCAAGCGTCCCAGTCTCGATACCAACTTGCATTCCAAATTTCATCAAAATATCTCAATTTTTGCGCGAGTTAGAGTGTTTACAGACGGACGGACGGACGGACATGGCTCAATCGATTTCTCTTTTCACACCAGAGCTGTGTTGGTCGTTCTCGAAATTTTTCTGTGTCCATCACGATGCATCGTGCGTATTTTTGTTTCATCGCGAAAAAAAACAAAATTTCAACGATGAGGTCTGTTTTATTTTCATTTTCTGTCACATATGAAAAAATTGCAAAGAGTTAATTAAAAAAGGTGTTTTTTATAATTTTTTGAACTTTTGTTTTTTTCTGTTGTTTCTATGCCTTAAGTTTTGGATTTTTTTGGTCCTAAATAATGTAAACTTATTTAATTCAATATTAACATTTAAAAAAATTTAAAAGTTAAGCTTAGTTGACCAAATACCAGTATGAAAACAAATTTCTGAACTGTTTTCATTTTGCAAAGAATTAATTGACAGACTGTAGGTAATATTGAAAGACTAATTTTGTTATTCGCTTATGTCTTCCTACTCCGATTTTTCATATTTAGCGCAGTTTGGACATAGAAGAACCTGATGACCAGGACAAATCTATTTGTTACATGTGTAACATTGCTTCCTGATTGACTTGTTGCGCGTTCCGCCACAGAAGGATCGGATGGATCGTTTACATCCAGAAGAATTTTTCCTTTTATTTCTTTTATTTATTAAGATTTTGGAATGCTTTCCATAGAATAATTTATTCGTAACTAATTTATCTAAATAAAAATTTTAAAAATAAATTTTTATTCGAATAATGTTTGTTGTTGTTATTTATTTAGTTTTAATAAGTTTTTTTCTTATAACCGATTTAGCACATTGTAAGAGGAAGACAAATTTCATATGGACTCGTCATGTATTGATACATCACGTAAGATGACAGCGAACAGCATTTATTTTAAAAATCATCGCTCACCGGTCGAAATACGACCAACTATATTTTTGAATTTCCATTACAACATGAAAATTTCACTTTATGTGTATCACATCCACATTTTCTCTACTAACAGTTTTTATACATTTAGTATAAACTTACTTCCTATACCAGTTTGGTAAGAAATGCCCACAAACAGCATCCCTAATCACCGCAAAAAAGAAAAATTGGGAGCTAAGATCGGAGCCAACAAAAAAACTTTTGTGAGCGGATCTAACAAAAAAAAAAAACAAAAACTTTGGCTCCAATACCCTGATCGCAAAGAAACGCAAGATGATTGTGGCGATGCACCTATGTACATGCAGCAAAATGCAACTACATCCGGCAGTTGATTGTGACGGGCTATAACTTCATGGTCACTTCCTTTCTTGAAAATCTAAAAAGTTTAATTAAAACCAATTTTTGATGGTTTCTCCTGCAGTCATATTTGGAGCTTTTACTGGCGACGTCTTGATGGCGCTGAGACACGGAAATTATTTATATGATTTGATTTCTTAAGTAAGACTAAACGATTATTATTAAAGGATCATTAGTACTCATAATCTGATTATAATTTTAGTTCCCGCATTTGTGGTCCCTCTTGATTACTGTTTCGGCAGTTTCTTTTTATAATTGTATTTAGAATATGTCTGTATGTTTGCATTTATGAATGTACATATGAACATATGTATGTATTTATGTAAGCATGTTATTTTCGAGGGATTGATACAAGCAATTATGATTAAGCCAAATCTGTGCGTGTCTCTTCGTAGATTTGAATGGATTTTATGTTCATACATATCTGCTTATATGTACAAAATACATATGTACATTAGGGTGGCCAGTTTGGCGACTTCCTACGATCTCGATGAGTGCCGGACAGAAAATGTTTCCTTTTAAACTCAGGAGTAAGCCACAAAAATTTGAAGTTGATCGGAGATCGGTCTGGATTCGCGTGGAAATTTTACAAGACTTTTACATTTCTTTGATTCATTACTCAAATATATGCTCGCAATACATTTAGCAGTAATATCATTCAACTTAAAAAGATTTATGGCGTTCGCGGTTTATTAGCTAGTACTGATTTTAACTAATAAATTTATCAATATTACGTTGTCAACGAAATCGGATTTTGTTGGGAGTAAGTGGAAAAAAATCCAACAACTATTCACAGCGAAGGTTGAGTGTATAGCTATTTCACGAAACCCATTTTCGATCATCAGCACTCTTTTCGGAAGTGGATGCTCCTCACGGGGATTGAACCCGTGATACATTCCATCTTCAGCCGTAATGTGCGAATGCTTTTACACGCTCGACCACTGAGACTATGAAAACTGTCGAATTTCTCCCACTTTTGCATTGTCAATTTTCAACATTACCGTTTGTGTGTATATGCTTCGCATATATTCAACTCAAACGTGCTGCATTTTTGTTGTAGGCAGTTCGGAATGAACATTTGTTGTTTTTAACAACTGCTGAAAGAAGCTTTTTTAGTGCTCAGCGCGAAATTTAATTAAATTTTTTATTGTTGGGCGATACGTGGAAAATAGTTGTTGGCTTTTTTTTCCACTTACCCCCAACAATAAAAAATTGAATTAAAATTTAATTATTAATTATTATTAATTTAATTATTAAATAAATTTCGTGCTAAGCACTAAAAAGCTTTCAAGAAATCGGATTTTGTTTCACCAAACTGTTTATGATTGCTTTCATGCAAAAGCTGTAATGAACTACGATTTGGGACAAGGCCACTGGTTGGAATCTCTAAAAAAGGGTGAATAAATGTAAAGAAACTTGTAAAATTTCCAGGTGAATCTATTGTGAGAAAGAACCGCACTGTGGGTCCATCAAATGAACTCCGATCAACTTCAAATTTTTGTGGCTTATTCTTGAGTTAAAAAGGAAATATATTCTGCCCGGCACTCATCGGGATTGGCATCTTGAAAAGTGCTCATACAAAAGGCGGCCACTATAATGCACATATGTATGTACCCAATAATAATTTTTCTTTATTCTCAATTTGAGATGCATTTGAGAATAAACCATTTTCTCAAACCTCAAACGTTTATTTCAAATGCATCTCAAATTTCCCTTCTCAAACTAAAGGGCACATTTTTAATTTGGGATTTTGGGCTGATTCTCAAATTGAGAAATTCCATTTTCTCAAACCCATTTCAAAGATAATTTTTTTCTCAAATGCTTCTCAAATTGATAAACAATATTTGAGAAGCACTTGAAATATGCACTGAGAGAAAAAAAATATATGGAGGGGTCAAAGAAATTGTTTACCTATTTTGAACACTACTTTCTTTGTTTTGAGTAAATTTTCCTTAAAACATGTTAAAAGGTTTATAAAATATTGTTGTTACATGCGTTACCATGGTTTCATATACTTGTTTTGAAAAAATTCATACATTAAAATAATGAAAAATTCTTTAAGCGCCATTCCATTCCCAACTTTCCTTGTTTTGAAGACTTGATTTCTTTAATTTTGAGAAATTAAATTCCCATACAAATCCCCATGGCAACGAATTTGTTTGAAAGTTTTTTTATGTTTTTTCCACATTTTTGAGAAAATTTACACAAAACAAAGAAAATTTTGTATTGGGACGCGTGTTCAAAATAAGGAAAATTATGTCTTTGATCGAGAGAAATTTTTTTTTTGAGTGTGTTTATTTGCAAATGATATATATGCTGATTCTCAAATTGAGAAACCATATTTTCTCAACGTTTGAGAATTTCTTTTTCAGTGCTTAATGGGTATGTACATACACATATGCATATGGCATTGCGTGTCAGAGCCTAATTTTTAATGCTGCTGATTTGTGTGTGAAGTGAGCAGTTAGTTTGTACGACATGATAAAGTTCATAACGTCTGGGAACGTATTGCTACACAAATTTGTATTTTATACACATACATACATACACTGAGAGAAAAAAAATATATGGAGGGGTCAAAGAAATTGTTTACCTATTTTGAACACTACTTTCTTTGTTTTGAGTAAATTTTCCTTAAAACATGTTAAAAGGTTTATAAAATATTGTTGTTATATGCGTTACCATGGTTTCATATACTTGTTTTGAAAAAATTCATACATTAAAATAATGAAAAATTCTTTAAGCGCCATTCCATTCCCAACTTTCCTTGTTTTGAAGACTTGTTTCTTTAATTTTGAGAAATTAAATTCCCATACAAATCCCCATGGCAACGAATTTGTTTGAATGTTTTTTTATGTTTTTTCCACATTTTTGAGAAAATTTACACAAAACAAAGAAAATTTTGTATTGGGACACGTGTTCAAAATAAGGAAAATTATGTCTTTGATCGAGAGAAATTTTTTTTCTGAGTGTAGGTATCCAAAGTCAAATTAAAGAGCTTTTTGTGGAAGATGAGCTTTGCATTTTCACAACTTCAACGTTTAAACATGTCCAGATAGGTATGTATATCGTCGTACGAAAACTAGCACTTTCAAAATTTTTTACGAAAACGAACAATTTAAAAATTCTGTAAAAATTCTTCGCTACGTCCAATACTGTCTGGTGTTCCCCAAGGCTCTATTCTAGGGCCTCTTTTATTTAGTCTATTTGTAAATGATGTGTTCTCTGTATGTCAGCATGCTTGTAGGTATTCATGCATATGCGGATGATACAGCGTTACCGTTTTAAATTCTTGAGATTACCCAAAAAAATATTCAAATTACCCATAATTGTCCAAAATTCCCCATACAAATTTACAAATTACACTACCCGACAAAATTTCAAAAATTTTGATATCCTCGACATTTTATACATCTTGTATTTAACTTATTTTTTGCATAAAAACAAATCTTTTATCAGCCATAATTCCGTCAATTTAACGTCGATTTTATGTGGAATTGGCAAGGGTATTTCATCCTCTCAAAATGAAATGAAATGAAATAACATAAAACTCAAGACGGTAATGGCGGAGATATTGACAGATTAGTAATCCTCCTTTTCTTCTTAGCGCGAAAACTGAAATTTCAAAATATCTCGAAAACTGTTCTACTTTTGAACCATTTGATGACATATTTGGAATCAGCAGGAATACATAGGAATCAAATGTCGAGAATATTTTTTGTCGGGTAGTGTTATCAAGAGATTTCCAATAAACAAGTATTTTCAAATTTATTTTACTTTATAACGGTTTGTATTTTTAAATTCATGTGCATACATATATGTGTGTTTAAAAAAAGTTATAAAGAAATATAAAACAAATAAGAGAGAAATGAAACATTAAATAGTCCGATTTTCTTTAACTTATAGGTGCCTCCAATTCTGTGGGTTGTTTATGCAAATATTTATAAAAAAAATATTGTAATGATCTTAGCAATTTAAGTGGAGAAGTTTTACCCCAAAATATATGGTTGGTTGTAGGGGAGCTATATGTTATAATGGTCCAATTTGGCCGATTCCGACAAATGATCAGCTTATGATTCTGATAATATCGGTATATATTTTGGTGGGTCTACTTTTTCTCCTTCTGGAACTTTCGACAAACCTGTTTTGGCTCAATTTCATGTTCATGAAAGGTATAAAACTGCTTATTTTTTTCCTAGCTAACTTCTTACTTTAATGGGCTTATGATATTTGCTTGTACATGTTCGACCAGCCGGTAATTCAAGATTAAATAAATGCTGCAAAAACTCATGCACACTTTCACACAATGCGAATGTAATAGAAACTCATGAAAATAATTGATTTTTTTATGGTATTATTATTCATATAAAACTATTAAAAGGCGAATTCCCCAAAAATTCCCCAAATCATAGCACTCCCCAAAAATTACCCAAATTTTAAAAAATTCCCCATATTTGGGGAATTACCCACAAAACGGCAACGCTGGGATGATATCCAATTATATATGTCCAGCCCTCTTGAACAGGCTGTGAACTTATTCTCTAGCTTTAACCAGGATTTATTTTCTCTAAAGTGCTGGGCTGTACAAAACGGCCTTAGTCTGAATGGCAATAAGTGTTACGTGTTACCTATTTGTAAGAAACGCCTAAACACTCTAACTCGCGCAAAAATTGAGATATTTTGATGAAATTTGAAATGCAAGTTGGCATCGCGACTGCGACGGTTGGTATTGAAAATGGGCGAAATCGGATCATGACCATGCCCACTTTTCCTATATAGAAAAAATCTGAAATTTGGTATCTCAGTCACTAATATAGCTGGAGCGATGAAATTTTACCCACCTGTTGAGCTCAGGCCCCTATGAACAAATTTTGGTGAAATTTTGGAAAATGGGTGTTGCCACGCCCACTTATTAAGGGTCAAACATTGAAAGTTTTATATGTCATAACTCAGAAACTATTGAGGATATATCGATGAAATTTGGTACGCGTGATTTACTTACTTAGGCAAACGTTTGGACGGAAAATAGTTAAAATCGGTTGACGGCCACGCCCTATTTTATATATGGGTATTATAAAGTGACCTAATAAAAACATTTTAAGCCATAATATAATATAATACAATGGCGCTATTATAACTCTGACGAGTTTTATGGCCGAGCTTCTCCCCCAATTCGAGGTGTTCTCATTTTTGTTTTTCCTACTAATTGGGTGGACCTACAGTTTTATGCCGGCTCCGATCGGCGAATGCATTTTTTTTGAGAAGCTGTTTCATGGCAGAAATACATTCGGAGCGTATGCCGCCCATTGTCGAGAGGTGACCGCTGCTCTTAAAAAACCCGATAATTGGATTTTTAATAATTAGACAAAATTTTTTTTTTTTGATGTTTGCTCGGACTGTGGTTGAACGCGAGACCTCTGGCATAGCAGGCGACCACTCTACCCACTGCACCACAGCGGCCATATCTCTTAAGCCATATCTCTGTCAAATATAAAGATGAGTCCAACTATGGACATAAAACAAAAAACACAAAAAGTTTGGAAAATGGGCGGTGCCACGCCCACTTATTAAGGGGCAAACATTGAAAGTTGAGTCATAACTCAGAAACCGTTGAAGATATATCGATGAAATTTGGTACGCGTGATATACTTACTTTGGCAGATGTTTGGACGAAAAATTGCCAAAATCGGTTGACGACCACGCCCACTGTTATATATGGGAATTATAAAAAGGCCTAATAAAAACATTTTAAGCGATATCTCTGTCAAATATAAAGGTATATCATTGAAATTTTATGGCAGGAGTCCAACTGCGGATATAAAACAAAAAACACAAAAATTTTGGAAAATGGGTGTGGCGCCGCCTCTTTTCACAAGCAGGAATATACGAGATTTCTGAGCTTATACCTCGACAAATAATTTATATATAATGACGACACTTGGTATGTACACTTTTACTACTTGTGGTAATACATGTTCAAAATTTTAGCGAAATCGGTTGACAACCACGCCGACTTTTATATATGGGAACTATAAAGGGGCCTAATAAAAACATTTTAAACGATATCTTTGTCAAATATAAAGATAATTCATTCAAATTTTGTGGCATTAGTTCTACAATAGACCGGAAAGAAAAAATAGAAAAATTTCGAAAATGGGTGTGGCACCGCCTCTTTTCACAAGCAGGAATATACGAGATTTTGGAGCCCATAACTCGACAAATAATTGAGATATTATGGCGAAACTTGGTTTATACGCTTTTATAACTTGTGTTAATATACACACAGAAATTTATTGAAATCGGTTTATAACCACGCCTACTTTTTAACAAAGATATTTCTGGAACACCCTTTGGGAATTTGTAACGTGACGTCTTTGTAACTAGAAGTCATAAAGGAATGAAATTTTGTACAAAGAATAATACTCATATGCTTAGTTGGATGACTGATAAAAATGTTGAAAATGGGCGTGGCTACGCCCACTTTATGCAGCGCTCGCTTTATATAAAATACACCGTGATTCCATCAAACGCAAACAAACAATGAAAGCATACAGCTGAGTATCTAATGTTCGATCCCACTCGAACTTAGGCTTCCTTACTTGTTTTTTAATAAATTTTGTGTTTTTGCAATAAATATCTGAAAATAAATTTTCTGTTTGAAAAGAAAAATGCTGCAAAAAAAAAAAGAATATTAATGCTGATAAAAAAAAATTGTCTCATAATTTGAAAGTATGAACTATTAGCTACAAAATGGTGGTGAAATATTCGATTAGTCGCCTAAATATAAAATTTTTCATGTCAGAAGTAACTTAATTATTGTGGTTTGAAAAAGGCACTTTTAGTCAAATGAGAGAAAGAATACACTGTGTGACAGTGAAAAGTACTTTTGGCGAGACATACCTCAAGTTTTAGGTCTATATAGTCAAGTATACAAAAACTGTATACTTAGAATTTCCAATATACCCCCAAAATCTGGAGATAAGGGCCAAAACCCCCCTTTTTATAGGTTAAGTCATATATTGTACCTACCATAACTTTTTCTCTGTTCACCCCATCAACATGATTTTGATGTAGATGAAAAGATGACATTTCGCCGCTTTTAACAGTATACGAACTGTTAATGTATCTTGATAAATGCCATAGTGTTCCTAGCAAATTCGGATTATGCGTTAAATTCTATGAAAAAAAGTCTTTTTAGAATAAGCCCATACAAATTGACCCATCTAATGTACATAGGTACACACATAGCTCATTTCTAACTCTAGATTACATAGCTGCAATTAGCATAGATGGGCATACTGGAGTAAAATGTAATTCAGTAAACAGTTAGCAATAAAAGAATACTGTTTACTTAAATTTTCTTTTAGGTAATAGGTAAAGCTTTGCTTTACTGTAAAATTTTTAAGTAATAAGTAAAGCGGTGAAACGACGGTATTTAAATAAAAATTGCAATTGTACATACTACCCAAATAATTTGCTCATATGATCCATTTTTACTTCCTTTATAAAAAAAGTCAATGTGTACCTACATATGCATGTACAAAATATGCTATAACAAAATTACTGACACTAGATCTTAAGTGCGACACCATAACACTGAATCGCACTTTGGCTAAATTATTGATACTCAAAAAGCAATTTAGATAACGAAGAACACATGAATTCTCCATACTTCACACCTACAGAATATTGATATATACATACGTACCCTCCAAAAAGGCTATGCTTATTGTTGGCGGAAATGTTTACTAAGACATCTATGAGGTATAAATAAACTACAAAAGGCCTGATTATCAGGCTATTATAAGGCCTTAAATAAGCTTTATTTCGCAAGGCGGACAAGCCTTAGAAATAAGGTGTGCTCTGAGAGAGAGAGAGTATTCCTTATGGCCTGATGACATCAACACAGCCAGCCTTATTTTAAGCCTTAGCCCATACAACTTAGCTTCCCTTAGAATTTTCAGGCCTTATTTAAAAGCCTTTAAATCTTCTGTAATAATTCTTAAACAAGGCGTAGATCTTTTGGTGGGTAGGTACATATTGGTATATACATACATACATATGTATGTATGCAGATATGCCCTGCAGTAAATTTGTTTCACTGCTGAAGGATCAGTGATGATTCTTTGTTGAATATTCATCACTGTCGGCATAACTCAGAATATTTTTATTTGTTTTTGTTTTTTTTTTTCTGAGGAAAGCAAACCATTTATAAAAATTCAGCAGTCTTTATATGAAAGTATTCACTGATGCCTCCTCGTCATAGGTGAATTGCATCAGTGATTCATTAAGGATTCATTGCGGATTTTTACTGCAGGGTGTATGTATATATGTAGGTATATGTGTATATAATATATATATGTAGATACCATCCAGCTGTCTTCGCAATGCTAAAATACATGTGTACATATTTAATACAACAAGCACAATTAAAACTGGTTCAGAGCAGAAAAGGGATTTAACAACAAAATCAAATAAATGTATAGGGCTGCCAAACCGCAATACTCTTCCGATTGATACAGAATCTATCTATTATATAAAAATGAATGTGTGTGTGTGTGTGTGTGTGTGTGTGTGTGTGTGTGTGTGTGTGTGTGTGTGTTATTTATGGACTCCCAAAGTAATCAACCGATCTTTATGAAATTTTCACAGTAGATTCATATGGTATATGCGCTGGTGATAGGGTATACAGACTTTCCGAAAAGTGGGAACTTCCCGGAATATAGGCCCAAATGTGGACCCAGAGTGACCCAGCAAGTCTTTGAGCAATATTGGTATCAAATGAAAGGTGCTGAGCAGGCCTTCAACATAGAGTTATTTTCATTGCGATGCCTAGGCCGGGTCCCGAGATATGGGTCAAAACGTGGACCCGGATGACCCCTGAATATTTCCGAGCAATATTGGTATCAAATGAAAGGTGCTGAGCAGGCCTTCAACATAGAGTTATTGTCATTGTGATGCCTAGGCCGGGTCCCGAGTTATGGGTCAAAACGTGGACCCGGATGACCCCTGAATATTTCCGAGCGAAATTTTTTAGCAAATGAAAGGTGTCGAGCAGGGCTTCAACATACAGATATTTTCATTGTTATTTTTTAAGTCGGTTTCTCAGAGATGGTTCAAGTAGTGGGCCCGGAAGGTGATGGATGGTCCCGGTAAAGGTAAAGGTAAAGGTAAAGGTAAAGGTAAAGGTAAAGGTAAAGGTAAAGGTAAAGGTAAAGGTAAAGGTAAAGGTAAAGGTAAAGGTAAAGGTAAAGGTAAAGGTAAAGGTAAAGGTAAAGGTGAAGGTAAAGGTAAAGGTAAAGGTAAAGGTAAAGGTAAAGGTAAAGGTGAAGGTAAAGGTAAAGGTAAAGGTAAAGGTAAAGGTAAAGGTAAAGGTAAAGGTAAAGGTAAAGGTAAAGGTAAAGGTAAAGGTAAAGGTAAAGGTAAAGGTAAAGGTAAAGGTAAAGGTAAAGGTAAAGGTAAAGGTAAAGGTAAAGGTAAAGGTAAAGGTAAAGGTAAAGGTAAAGGTAAAGGTAAAGGTAAAGGTAAAGGTAAAGGTAAAGGTAAAGGTAAAGGTAAAGGTAAAGGTAAAGGTGAAGGTAAAGGTAAGGGTAAAGGTAAAGGTAAAGGTGAAGGTAAAGGTAAAGGTAAAGGTAAGGTAAAGGTAAAGGTAAAGGTAAAGGTAAAGGTAAAGGTAAAGGTAAAGGTAAAGGTAAGGTAAAGGTAAAGGTAAAGGTAAAGGTAAAGGTAAAGGTAAAGGTAAAGGTAAAGGTAAAGGTAAAGGTAAAGGTAAAGGTAAAGGTAAAGGTAAAGGTAAAGGTAAAGGTAAAGGTAAAGGTAAAGGTAATGTAAAGGTAAAGGTAAAGGTAAAGGTAAAGGTAAGGTAAAGGTAAAGAAAGGTAAAGGTAAAGGTAAAGGTAAAGGTAAAGGTAAAGGTAAAGGTAAAGGTAAAGGTAAAGGTAAAGGTAAAGGTAAAGGTAAAGGTAAAGTTAAAGTTAAAGGTAAAGGTAAAGGTAAAGGTAAAGGTAAAGGTAAAGGTAAAGGTAAAGGTAAAGGTAAAGGTAAAGGTAAAGGTAAAGGTAAAGGTAAAGGTAAAGGTAAAGGTAAAGGTAAAGGTAAAGGTAAAGGTAAAGGTAAAGGTAAAGGTAAAGGTAAAGGTAAAGGTAAAGGTAAAGGTAAAGGTAAAGGTAAAGGTAAAGGTAAAGGTAAAGGTAAGGTAAAGGTAAAGGTAAAGGTAAAGGTGAAGGTAGAGGTAAAGGTAAAGGTAAAGGTAAAGGTAAAGGTAAAGGTAAAGGTAAAGGTAAAGGTAAAGGTAAAGGTAAAGGTAAAGGTAAAGGTAAAGGTAAGGTAAAGGTAAGGTAAAGGTAAAGGTAAGGTAAAGGTGAAGGTAAAGGTAAAGGTAAAGGTAAAGGTAAAGGTAAAGGTAAAGGTAAAGGTAAAGGTAAAGGTAAAGGTAAAGGTGAAGGTAAAGGTAAAGGTAAAGGTAAAGGTAAAGGTAAAGGTAAGGTTAAGGTAAAGGTAAAGGTAAAGGTAAAGGTAAAGGTAAAGGTAAAGGTAAAGGTAAAGGTAAAGGTAAAGGTGAAGGTAAGGTAAAGGTAAAGGTAAAGGTAAAGGTAAAGGTAAAGGTAAAGGTAAAGGTAAGTAAGGTAAGGTAATGGTAAAGGTAAAGGTAAAGGTAAAGGTAAAGGTAAAGGTAAAGGTAAAGGTAAAGGTAAAGGTAAAGGTAAAGGTAAGGTAAAGGTAAGGTAAAGGTGAAGGTAAAGGTAAAGGTAAAGGTAAAGGTAAAGGTAAAGGTAAAGGTAAAGGTAAAGGTAAAGGTGAAGGTAAAGGTAAAGGTAAAGGTAAAGATAAAGGTAAAGGTAAAGGTAAAGGTAAAGGTAAAGGTAAAGGTAAAGGTAAAGGTAAAGGTAAAGGTAAAGGTAAAGGTAAAGGTAAAGGTAAAGGTAAAGGTAAAGGTAAAGGTAAGGTAAAGGTAAAGGTAAAGGTAAAGGTAAAGGTAAGGTAAAGGTAAAGGTGAAGGTAAAGGTAAAGGTAAAGGTAAAGGTAAAGGTAAAGGTAAAGGTAAGGTAAAGGTAAAGGTAAGGTAAAGGTAAAGGTAAAGGTAAAGGTAAAGGTAAAGGTAAAGGTAAAGGTAAAGGTAAAGGTGAAGGTAAAGGTAAAGGTAAAGGTAAAGGTAAAGGTAAAGGTAAAGGTAAAGGTAAAGGTAAGGTAAAGGTAAAGGTAAAGGTAAAGGTAAAGGTAAAGGTAAGGTAAAGGTAAGGTAAGGTAAAGGTAAAGGTAAAGGTAAAGGTAAGGTAAAGGTAAAGGTAAAGGTGAAGGTAAGGTAAAGGTAAAGGTAAAGATAAAGGTAAAGGTAAAGGTAAGGTAAAGGTAAAGGTAAAGGTAAAGGTAAAGGTAAAGGTAAAGGTAAAGGTAAAGGTAAGGTAAAGGTAAAGGTAAGGTAAGGTAAGGTAAAGGTAAAGGTAAAGGTAAAGGTAAAGGTAAAGGTAAAGGTAAAGGTAAAGGTAAAGGTAAAGGTAAAGGTAAAGGTAAAGGTAAAGGTAAAGGTTAAGGTAAAGGTAAAGGTAAAGGTAAAGGTAAAGGTAAAGGTAAAGGTAAAGGTAAAGGTAAAGGTAAAGGTAAGGTAAAGGTAAGGTAAAGGTAAAGGTAAGGTAAAGGTAAAGGTAAAGGTAAAGGTAAAGGTAAAGGTAAAGGTAAAGGTAAAGGTAAAGGTAAAGGTAAAGGTAAGGTAAGTAAGGTAAAGGTAAAGGTAAAGGTAAAGGTGAAGGTAAAGGTAAAGGTTAAAGGTAAGGTAAAGGTAAAGGGGTAAAGGTAAAGGTAAAGGTAAAGGTAAAGGTAAAGGTAAGGTTAAAGGTAAGGTATGGTTGAAGGTAAAGGTAAAGTAAAGGTAAAGGTAAAGGTAAAGGTAAAGGTAAAGGTAAAGGTAAAGGTAAAGGTAAAGGTAAAGGTAAAGGTAAAGGTAAAGGTAAAGGTAAAGGTAAGGTAAAGGTAAAGGTAAAGGTAAAGGTAAAGGTAAAGGTAAAGGTAAAGGTGAAGGTAAGGTAAAGGTAAAGGTAAAGATAAAGGTAAAGGTAAAGGTAAAGGTAAAGGTAAAGGTAACGGTAAAGGTAAAGGTAAAGGTAAAGGTAAGGTAAAGGTAAAGGTAAAGGTAAAGGTAAGGTAAAGGTAAAGGTAAAGGTAAAGGTAAGGTAAAGGTAAAGGTAAAGGTAAAGGTAAAGGTAAAGGTAAAGTTAAAGGTAGAGGTAAAGGTAAAGGTAAAGGTAAAGGTAAAGGTAAAAGTAAAGGTAAAGGTAAAGGTAAAGGTAAAGGTAAAGGTAAAGGCAAAGGTAAAGGTAAAGGTAAAGGTAAAGGTAAAGGTAAAGGTAAAGGTAAAGGTAAGGTAAAGGTAAAGGTAAAGGTAAAGGTAAAGGTAAGGTAAAGGTAAAGGTAAAGGTAAAGGTCAAAGGTAAAGGTAAAGGTAAAGGTAAAGGTAAAGTAAGGTAAAGGTAAAGGTAAAGGTAAAGGTAAAGGTAAAGGTAAAGGTAAAGGTAAAGGTAATGGTAAGGTAAGGTAAAGGTAAAGGTAAAGGTAAAAAAGGTAAAGGTAAAGGTAAAGGTAAAGATAAAGGTAAAGGTAAAGGTAAAGGTAAAGGTAAAGGTAAAGGTAAAGGTAAAGGTAAAGGTAAAGGTAAAGGTAAAGGTAAAGGTAAAGGTAAGGTAAAGGTAAAGGTAAAGGTAAAGGTAAAGGTAAAGGTAAAGGTAAAGGTAAAGGTAAGGTAAAGGTAAAGGTAAAGGTAAAGGTAAAGGTAAAGGTAAGGTAAAGGTAAAGGTAAAGGTAAAGGTAAAGGTAAAGGTAAAGGTAAAGGTAAAGTTAAAGGTAGAGGTAAAGGTAAAGGTAAAGGTAAAGGTAAAGGTAAAGGTAAAAGTAAAGGTAAAGGTAAAGGTAAAGGTAAAGGTAAAGGTAAAGGCAAAGGTAATGGTAAAGGTAAAGGTAAAGGTAAAATTAAAGGAAAGGGAAAGAGAAAGGTAAAGGTAAAACTAAAGGAAAAAGAAAGAGAAAGGGAAATGTAGAGGGAAACCCTCATTATAACATACAAATGTTTTCGTCGCTGCGAAGCGGGACGGGTATCTGCTAGTCCAAAATAAAAATATACATATATATATATATATGTATGCATGTTAGGGTTGCCAGACGTACTGATTTCATCAGTACAATACTGATTTTTTGGATTCCGTACTGATTTGTACTGATTTTTGCCATGTCAGTATATAAGCATATCATCATGCCTTGCGTGAATGGCCTTATCCTGAATAGCCCTATTTAGCCAACACTAAAAAAAAATTAATTAGTAGGTATCACTCCGCACTGTTTTTATACTCAGCTGTACTAGTACACAGAATATTATAGTTTTGATTTCATAACGGTGGATTGTAACAGAATGAAATAAGCGAGATAGATATGGACTTATATATATCAAAACAAGGATGCACCGCAACGTTAATATTAACGATAGCCGAAATGTTAAAGTCGTTTCTGTTGAAACGACTCAGTTTTTCAACGTTATAAAAATTATCAAAATAATTTCTGTTTCGTTATCAACGTCAACGAAACTCAAGCGTTAACGCTCAAACGTTGAAAAGTTGAGCGCTCTATATTACTGAGAGAATTGTCACTCAAACATTTCTTACATTTCTGGAAAGCGCATTAAATAACGCAGCCTACCGTGTGATTTAATTAAAAAATAATGTCCGATTTCGGGAAGAGTATAGGGCAAGAAATTGAAGATGCATGAGAAAAAAAGAAAATGATCACTTTAGGCCGCGATATCTATGTATGGGTTGATATCAATTTTTTTTCTTGTGCAAAATTCTAACTTTTTACATACATAAATCTAGACTAACCTTGAAATTCTGGGAATTTCCGCGGGTTTTGGTGTAGCTCCATCCAGTTTTTGGAAAAGTGAAATTTTTTTTTTCAGTTTACTTACTCTATTACATCCTATTTTCATATTCCGGTGCCGGAGGGAGGATCTGAGAAGGTTTAAATAATCGCATACAAAAAAAAACTCATCTAATGTACATACATACATATGGGCTAGGGGTGAGTAATGACACGATTTTTTGGGAGTTGACGCATTAGCACTGACTCACTAAAAAGAGTCGACTCACTGAGTTGGCACGATTGTGCTACAACACGTTTGTGTGACAGCACGATTGTGCTACAACACGTTTGTGTGACAGCACGATTGTGCTACAGCACATATTACTTTCGTGCTATTGTCAACCAAAAAGTGTTACTGTGTGCTATCAGAGACTGTGTCAGCGAAAGAGTCGCTCCGATGATGAATTGATATTTGTACGAGAATGGCATATAAATCAATAATAGAATTGAAGTGATAGGTGTGGGTGGGCAAATATATGGAAAATTAAGTAGTTAATTAATTAATGCCGTTTTTGTTGTTGATTATTGATTTAGACCTATGTAGCTCTGAGATATAGGGTATTTAGGGATTTTTGAGATGTTCATAAAGTACACATATTGGGCTATCTGACGGATAAATAAAATATACATATGTGTGCCAATATAAACTTAGTTGATAAGATCAATTACAAATTTCAAATGAATGTATCTTTTTATATATGCACGATATACGATAATGGGTTGGGAAAAATCATCTAGTTTCTGAATATCATAACCAAATTTACCAAAATTAAGGGGAACAACCGAAAAAACCCAAAATAAGTGTCCATACAAAAAACGGGTTAGTGTCCGAAAGTTAGTACAATTCATGCAGAATACACCTACATACACCAAATTTGCCTAAATCACCTGGAAGAAATGAAAAAATGCATAAATAGGTGACCACCCCAATGCCAAAAACCACCAAAATACACCAAGTGCCATATAAAGCAGGGTACGGAAAAACTCACTCATGAACGCTCAAAAATACATTATACTCATATCACAAACAAATATTCAAAGAAAAATGTATAAACACTCAAATAGCGAGCGAACTAAAGCACAACAGCAAGCGATCGCTCATAGCGGTGGCGTTAAACTCATTGCATAAATTCACTCAAAAATGAATTATCGTACAATTTCTCTGGTCAATTCACTCTTTGAGTTTGAATTTATAATTTTTTGCGCTAGCGATCATTTTTTGAGTTTATCATTTTTGATCGCTCTTTGAGTTATCATTTTATGCGTTCACAAGGGTTTGTTGTGATGTTTAAGCAGCTAATGGCATTGTAGCCATGGGTAATGGCGCAATTTTTTTGGCGCTGATACAATAACGCCAGCGCCAACCGTGGCGCCAACTCACGGTACTGGCGCAATAACACCTTTAGCGCAATTGTCATCGAATAATCGATAAATAACATTTTTTCGCTTGTTACTGTTTACCATCCCCGTTTTATTTCTTTTGGCGCAATTCTGCTTACACATACGAGGGCACAATTAATTTTAATTTTCATAATCATTTGGAAAAATATTCCGTATATATGTGAAAATATGCTGGAAATTAGATTCACTTAGATCACTATCAAGCACACATAATTGTGACGTTGTCATACGTATACATATACTATGATGCTGTTATTGGCGTTGTGGTTGCGCCATTTTACACTAGCGCTATATTGGAGCTGGTGTTAGCGCACGAAATTGAGTCAGTGTTATATTGCAATAGCGCATCATTGAGTTGGCGCTACATTGAGTTGGCGCTATACTGAGTTGGCGCTACATTGAGTTGGCGCTACATTGGGTTGGCGCTATATTGAGTTGGCGCATTTCCCAAATCGGAGTTAGCGCAATAACACCAGGGTTGGTGTTAGCGCAATTGCGCCGCGCAGCGCAGTGTTACCCATGCCTATGGCATTGTGAAGGCGCAGTTTTTGGATGATGGCGTGCGTTTATTAGACCATAAATATGATGGGTGTATGTATGTACATACATATTCATGCATGTGTGTACGTATATATGTATGTACATATGTAAGTATATATTTATAATATTTTAAAAAGCCTTAGGTCGATATATATGTACATATGTATATTGAAGTTGCACTTTAACAATTTTATGAATTTATTCAATCTAATAAAAATTTTATATATGCATGTGTTTACATACATATGTATTTGTGTTCATTCGACACATACATACATATGTATATATGTATGTATTTCTCTGCAATAGGGCGTTTTGAATAATTTTCTGAAATAGGACGTTATTGAAAAAAGTCTGAAATAAGACGTTTTTCAAACAATTTTTGAAATAGCCATCGATATGTAGTCTATATAAATATTTTATTTAACATACATATTTAGATTGTACTTTAAAACTGGAATTGAACGCTCAGTGTACGTTCAAAATACAAGTTCGGATTTTATTAAATTGTACATATGTATGTATGTATGTACATATATAATATTAATGCATGCACATATGTATGTCTATTCAATAATGGAATGCGGGTAATGATATTTTCCATGTTTATTATACCTACGTACATTATTGAATCTTTTGTTTTATAAGTACTATTTTCTAAATGCATACATATGTATGTATGTATGTAAAGAGTTCTTAACTGCGCTTTTTGTACCTACACAGGCTAGGTAGAAAGAAGAGTACATATGTAGGTATGTATATATAT
This sequence comes from Urophora cardui, assembly GCA_960531455.1. Taxonomy (NCBI): domain Eukaryota; kingdom Metazoa; phylum Arthropoda; class Insecta; order Diptera; family Tephritidae; genus Urophora; species Urophora cardui. The sequence goes on from OY482671.1 coordinate 168,020,515, forward strand.
TTTTAATTAAATCGAATATGCATTAAGGAGTGAAAAGATATGGAGATTTTTTTTTTTTTTTTTTTTGAACGTACCAGCAATGAAAATTACCTATGTATGGATATTGAATTCTTTCACTTTACGATTTAGGTTGCCATACATACCGTTATACATAGACGAAAAGAATATGCATTCCCTTGGTGATGTAGATATCCATTTCATTTGAAAATAAAAATAGGTAAAAAACTTTTTAAGTTAAACGGTTTTATGTTATACATACATTGCAATGTTTAAGATAAATGTACTAAAAACCAAAAAATAATAAAATAGATACAGTCGTGGGAATTATAAACATTTGCATAGACTAGACTAAAATAAAACCGTGGGGCACGTCAATTGTCTACAATCGTTGATTAAAATGTTTGTTTTGTAATGTTACACTATAATTAGGCAGTTGTTCAACCGACAACGATGGACGTGTGATAAGTAGGGCTAGAATGTGGAAAAAAGCTAGCAAGCTCGATTATAAGCGAGTTTTAGGGTTTCATAGTGGTGAGCGAGTAGTACTTTTATCATATGTTTTGTCGATTAAAGACAAACTACGAGCAGTGAAACGATTCCTCGTGTGAATGTCCAACGATAAACTAGTTGAAACATCTCTTTTATTAACATGGAGTGTATAACTATTGGAATTTCCATGAGCAAGAAAATAGTAAGTATTTTCCTCACCGTCTGCGGGCCAACTGCTTAACGACGAATTAAACGATTCTTCTATCGCACATTAAGTCGATAATTTGTAGACAATTGACGTGCCCCCCGGTTTTATTTTAGTCTAGTCTATGCAAATGTTTATAATTCCCACGACTGTATCTATTTTATTATTTTTTGGTTTTTAGTACATTTATCTTAAACATTGCAATGTATGTATAACATAAAACCGTTTAACTTAAAAAGTTTTTTACCTATTTTTATTTTCTAGTTTTTAGTTTTTATTTCGCATTCTGTTTAATTCATTTAGTGCTTCATTATTGCAAGGTTTCTTGCCCGTTAGTTTATTGCAGTCCAACGCCTCTATAGCGACCCACGCGCCACCTATCGGAAGTTTTTTTTAGGAAAATATTTCCTTTCAAGGTAGTAATACATGTTCCGAATTTCAGCCAAATCGGACCATAAATGCGATTTTTGTAAATATAGCGACCCACGCGCCACCTAGCGGAATTTTTTTTTTAAGAAAATATTTCTTTTCAAGGTAGTAATACATGTTCCGAATTTCAGCCAAATCGGACCATAAATGCGATTTTTGTAAGTATAGCGACCCACGCGCCACCTAGCGGAATTTTTTTTTTAAGAAAATATTTCTTTTCAAGGTAGTAATACATGTTCCGAATTTCAGCCAAATCGGACCATAAATGCGATTTTTGTAAATATAGCGACCCACGCGCCACCTAGCGGAATTTTTTTTTTAAGAAAATATTTCTTTTCAAGGTAGTAATACATGTTCCGAATTTCAGCCAAATCGGACCATAAATGCGATTTTTGTAAATATAGCGACCCACGCGCCACCTAGCGGAATTTTTTTTTTAAGAAAATATTTCTTTTCAAGGTAGTAATAAATGTTCCGAATTTCAGCCAAATAGGACCATAAATGCGATTTTTGTAAATATAGCGACCCACGCGCCACCTATCGGAATTTTTTTTTCATAATATTGCATTGTCATCGGGGTTATACATGCGTGCAAAATTTCAGATTAATCGGTTGACAGGAAGAGGGTGAAATTTGAATTACTAAATTTGACCCAAGAATAAATAATAAATAATAAAAAAACGGGGTGAGCTAAATAAAACCGTTTAAAAACACAAGAAATATATATTTTTATATACCACATATATATGTATATATTAAAAATCAATGCACTAGTATTACAAGACTATAACCTAATTTTATCGAATAAATTGTTGTTCAGCTTAACTATTAATAGGTTGTTAATTGTGTCACCATTTAATCTTGAGCGCTGTTTGGTTATAATAGTAGAAAGAGCGCTGAATGCTCGTTCCACGGAAACTTGACTTGAGGGAACAGCTAAAACGACTTCAGCGAGCCTGGACAAGTCTCTCTCCTTATAACACAGATTTTTCCAATAATCAAGCACATTTGTTGCGAAGGGCATTCTCTGGCCGTAGGCTAAATTTTCAAGTTTTTGGCGAATATTGGCCCTATTTTGACATCCTAATGTATTGCTGGTCGTTTTGTTTAGTTCTTCCTCTAATATGTTATAGGGATCATTTGGCGAAGCATGTATTTCCTCTTGAGACTCGTTAGCTGCATTCATTTCCCCTCTTAGTGTACTAAGAGTTGAGTTTGTTCTTAATATATGTAGCACAGCATTTCTTTTTTGGTCATCATTAATATATGGAGAATCCAAAAAGTTGAATCTTGGGTCGAAGTATATGCCAGAAAGAAACGCAACATTGTCGAGTAGTTTATCCTTTCTTTTTGCCATGTATTCCAATAACTTTATTGCAAGCTCATTATTGCCCATTTTCTTTAGCTTGGCTTCACATACAAGCCAGTCTCCATTTTTATTTTAAAAAAAGCTCCAACAAATTTTTTTAACTGTCCGCTCCGAGTAAATAACTTGCTTTGGTTCGTTTTAAAATATTGGTATTAAGTGAAATAATAACTATTTTACTTAAGCCTTTTATACAAATTAGGTAGGTAGGTACATGAATGCTAAATTTTTTCGAAAATAAATGCATTCCTGTACATACATGTGGATAGATTCATACATATGAATGTACATACATTTATTATATTTAATTAAATACTTTAAGGCAGTCATACATTCGATACATATTTTGTACTTAAAAATATGCATATGCACATATTCACATACTGTAACCTTGCATGAGCATTCCGAACAATAGCAAATTTATAATTTTTGGTTAAGATTGTACCGCCCATCAGTTAAGTAAAAGGACGAGAGCAAATACCAACATGCGTATGTGTGTATGTTCATATGCGTATGTCCCACATCCCGCAGTTTTCACGATAAGATATTTAACCAATCTCCTGTATTAGTTTCTACATCAGACATGAAGAATTCGCTTTTTGGGCCATTTATTTTAATGAGTTTACTTTATTCTTCCTATTTCACTTTCAGAAACGGTTTGTATTAATTTGTTATAGGTACCTTTTTCTGGTTTTTTTTCCTAATATTTTTTTTGGTTTTGATTTTAAACCAAAAATACTGTGACGGTATTATAATATATTTAATTCCAGGAATGATTAAATTAAGTACCAACTGATATTAGAAATAAACTATACTTTTTTACTGTGTAGGTACAAAAAAGGGCAATAATGTATAAAAAACCTGGAATATCAATACCTACATTCCATCATTGAATAGACATACATACATATTACATATGTACATACATTCATTTTATATACATACATATGTATGTACATACATACATGTGTACAAATAAATAAAATGCGAACTTATTTTTTGAACGCTCAATTGTTGTATTCTAGTTTTCAAGTAAGACCTAAATACATACATACATATGTATGTAGGTACCTATGTTAAATAAAATATTTAACAACCCTTAACTCATACATATAGACTACAAATGTACATCAATATATTATACGTAGGTACATCGGTATGTAAATATAAATTTTTATAAATATCTATTAATTTAAATAAATTGAATAATTTAATTAGTTTAAATAAATACATACTTAATAAAATTTAAACTCGATATACCTACATACATATGTACATATACATACCAATCGCTATGAGAGCTAAGGCTTTTTAAAATATTATAATTATGTACATACATCCATATATACGTACACACATGCATGAATATGTATGTACATACATACATACATCATATTTATGGTCTAATAAACGCACGCCATCATCCAAAAATTGCGCCTTCACAATGCCATTAGCTGCTTAAACATCACAACAAACCCTTGTGAACGCATAAAATGATAACTCAAAGAGCGATCAAAAAATGATAAACTCAAAAAATGATCGCTAGCGCAAAAAATTATAAAATAAACTCATAGAATGAATTTTCAAAAAATGAATTTTCAAACGATTTCTCATTTTAAAATGAATTTATGTAAGAGCTTATCACCACTGCAGAGACCCATCGATCGCTGTTGACGTGCGTTCATTTGCGTTCGTTGTCACTGTGTATTTGCGCTCATGAGAACATGGCATAGCTCAGAATTATAGAGTGATAATTCGTTTGAGTGAGTTTATTTTGAGCGTTCTTCGCACCCTGATATAAAGTAATCATGCACAAGATGACACTTAAATAAGAGGCGAAATCGAACGTGCCAGCGGAGTCGAGTGTGCTACTGAGTTATCATTTTATCGTGAGGTGAGCTTGAGCGTGCAGCTCACTGATGGGAGTTGACACAGAGTCATGACTCAGCGCTGAGTTACCCAAGCCTAATATGGGCACTTCCCAGGAAAAGTCAACCAAGCAAGAAAATTTAATGTATTGTGGAACGATTTTCCGTCATCCCTTGTCAAGTTCTCGAAAGAACACACTGAAGATGGCGCATATTAGCCGAAACCGGTTTGTCTCCAAACCAAACTTGACAAGGGATGACGGAAAATCGTTCCACAATACATCATATTCCTACCCTGTCGGAAAAACAAGCAACCAAAAGGTTACGAAAATTTAAAGTTGCTTTAATTGTACAGTTCTGCTGTTATGAAAGGAGCTCAGTATTTAATCTATCTTGTAAAAGAGCAAATATTACTATATTTCTTGATTTTTAATTTAAAAAAAATGGAAATTATCATGTCCACTTTTCAAAGCCAAGTATTTCCCTATTTTTTCGTCTTTTTCTTTAAGCTCTCACTAACCTCAGAAAAAAGATTTTGTTGTCAATTTTTAATTTTTCGCATCTTTTGTCTAAGTTCTATATTACAAAATAACCTGTATTTGTAATTACACGGAAATTTCTGAAATTTTAAATCCCTTCCTGAGGTGGTACGTCCGCAACGCAAAAATCAGTTTTTTTTAATCGCAGAAAAACCGATAGCATTTATATTAAATTTTATATATACCTAAACAGCGATTTGCTCTGTGATTAGATAACAATAAAAAGATTTCGCGAAAATACGCTTTTTTGACCTAAAAATATTTTGTAAAAATTGTAACGTCCGCAACGGTGTGTTATAAGAAAAAGGAAGTTTTCCCTTATGGCTAATTTAACTATGGTTATGTCAAACGAAAAGTTTGGGATATATAGCCCCGACACATAGCATACGTCAATCCGTCTACGTCGACGTATGTGACTGACAGCTCAGTAAAATGTCGGCATTTAAACGTACGTCGTCACACGTACGACGGATCCGTCGCCGCAACGTACCGAAGTTGCCCAAAAGTCAACTTTTGGTATACGTCAATCCGTCGCTATGTCAGCTGATTGCTTTTGATTGTTAACCTTTAGCTACTCTTGAATTTCACTTTTTTTGCAATTTGCTTTTCAAGTTTTTTCTCATTTGTATAACATTCCTCCATAAAACAAAATGGTCAAGAATTATCAGGAGATGTGAAGTTACTGAAAACTGAATTTCAAGAGGGCAACTTAAAAGAGAAATTACAAAATATTCTAAAGAGTTAAATTTTTGCCACCACCTCTGTAGTTAAAGGTTAATCAAACAGCTGATTTGTGTATATCCGCCAACGTTTCCTATGTGGCGACCTCTCCGTCAAGTACGTGAGCTGTCAGTCACATACGTCGACGTAGACGGATTGACGTATGCTATGTGACGGGCCTAATAGTGAGAACCAAAAATGTTGATCTTAATAACGCACATGACTTCTTTATTTGCGCAAAAAACAGTATAAATATATAAAGTATACATAGATCATTTGATACTCGGTTGTATACTTTTATGCAGAGCTCTCTAAATAGGAAAACTGTGGGTGTAGCCACGCCCATTTTAAAAAATGTTGTCCACCATTAGATTAACCTTATAAATCTTATTCTTAATGCAAAATTTCATCCCTGTACGACTGTTAATTACAGAGAAATCAAGTTACGAATTTCTGAAGAGCGCTTTTGAAATATCTCTTTGAAAAGTAGGGTTGGTTGTTACCCGATTTCGATTAGTTTTTGCACGTGTATTACCACCAGAAATGGTGTAAGGGTGTGCACCAAGTTTCGTCGTAATATCTGGTTTATTTGGCGAGTTATGGACCCCGATGTCTCGTAGGTTCCTTTCTATAAAAAGAGGCGGTGCCACACCCATTTTCAAAACTTTTAGTTTTTTTTGTTTTATGTCTATAGCCAAAATTTTTCTATGATTTACCTTAATATTTGACAAAGATATAGCTTAAAATCTTTTTATTAGGGCCCTTTATAATACCCATATATGAAAGTGGGCGTGTTGGTCAACCGATATGAACAAATCTTAGTCCAAACATTTGTCTTAGCAAGCACATTGCGCGTAGGAAATTTCGTCGATATATCTCCTACGGTATCTGAGTTATGACTTAGGAAACTTTCAAAATTTGTCTCTTAATTAGAGCCACCACTTTCGAAACTTTCGCATAATTCCTTATAACGAGGTCAGTACACGGATGAAATTTCATCACTCTGGCGATATTAGTTACTGATTACCGTGGATATGAAAGTGTTTTTATGTACTATATATGTATATCATAGACAAAAAATGTAACGTCCGCAACGTAACGTTCGCAACGCAATATATGTAACGTTTTCTAATCAGATGTTGTTCTTGGTTTATTCCTGTGGTGGCTTTTAACAACCCTTGGCATTTCTCTCCAATTCCTCTCTAATGAATTTTATCATTTATACTTCGAAATTCGCCGCTGTGGTGCAGTGGGCAGAGTGCTCGCCTGCTATACCAGAGATCTGGGGTTCAAACCCCAGTCCGAGAAAACACCAAAAAAATTTTTCTAATTAGTAAAAATCCAATTATTGGGTATTTTAAGAGCAGCGGTCACCTCTCGGCAGTGGGCGGCATACCCTCCGAGTGTATTTCTGCCATAAAAAATCTTCTCACAAAAAATGCATTCGCTGTTCGGAGCCGGCATAAAACTCTACGTCCACCCAATTAGTACACTCAAATAAAAAATTTCTCTCGATCAAAGACATAATTTTCCTTATTTCGAACACGCGTCCGAATACAAAATTTTCTTTGTTTTGTGTAAATTTTCTCAAAAATGTGGAAAAAACATAAAAAAAACATTCAAACAAATTCGTTGCCATGGGGATTTGTATGGGAATTTAATTTCTCAAAATTAAAGAAATCAAGTCTTCAAAACAAGGAAAGTTGGGAATGGAATGGCGCTTAAAGAATTTTTCATTATTTTAATGTATGAATTTTTTCAAAACAAGTATATGAAACCATGGTAACGCATGTAACAACAATATTTTATAAACCTTTTAACATGTTTTAAGGAAAATTTACTCAAAACAAAGAAAGTAGTGTTCAAAATAGGTAAACAATTTCCTTGACCCCTCCATATATTTTTTTTCTCTCAGTGTAGGAAAAACAAAAGGAGCACACCTCGAATTGGGAGAGAAGCTCGGCCATAAAACTCGTCAGAGTTATAATAGCGCCAGTGTATTATTATTATTATACTTCGAAATTCGAAGAAAATCGCTGATTTAGTTAATAACCATTTATGTAACGTCCGCAACGTAACGTCCGCAACGCCCAGGATTTGTCCATATATGAATTTGCTTACACGTATTTGAATAGTTTTCTTGGTAGTACCCTGTTAACACCAGACAATTTCTGATTCAGAAAATTCTGAAAAAAATCTGAGTACAAAGTTGACTATGTAAATATATCTTATAGATTTTTTATAGATTTCTATCAGAATTGTCTAAGTAATTTTACTTTTCTCCCATCCGAGAAAATCTTATAGATATCTGAACGATTTCGTGCAAACATGCCAAAATATTTCATTTTTTCTTAAATAGTTTTTTTGCTCTTCAGAAATCTTTTAGATATCTGTCCGAATCGTTGGTAAAAAACCCAGACTTTCTTTCCCCAGACATGTATGTAAGAATTCCTATCAACGTCTCCATACATTTCTCTTGGAGAAGTCGTACAGAAATCTTATTGATTTCGGAGTTTTTTGCAGAAAATCTTATACATAGATATCTAACCGATTTCGGGTAAAATTGTTAGCTGGGTAGGTACTAGGGATCCCGCCCTTTTTGACACCCCGAAAATCCCGATATAGCTAGAATTGTATCCCGGGATTTTCGGGATAACATAAAGAGAGAATATTCAGCTATTATAGCAAAGAAAGGTTATATTTTATATAATTTTTATTGGTCTCAGATCTGTATTTTCTCAAATGTTTTTTTTTGAATTTTCCCACATGGAAAGTAAATAATGGAAGAAAATGGAAACATAATTTTAATTAGACTTGATAGTCTTACAACACTGTACTAAAATTAAATACGCAGCTGCATACTCGGAATTCATATCAAAATTTTGCTTCCGATATTTATCTATTCAGAAGTTGCATTAATTTTCTGAATTTTTCTCAAGGTTGGAAATATTCGCTTAAACAAAGTGCGTCGTTAAATTCTAAAAAAACTTTTATTGGAAATTATCAAATGATTGCAAGCCTTTTTATTAATATCCTAAAAGTACCAACTGCAAAGGCAAATGTTTTGTTCACCATACATTTGTATGTAATTTTCGCTGTTGGTTGTGCTTTTTAAAGTAACTCTTAGGTATTATTAAATAATACGCATGATTTTACATTCCTATTTTATTTTTTTACTAATGAAATAACAAAATGGCAATAAAAATCTATTTTTTCTTTGCATTTTAAAGTTGTAGCGTTTCTCTAAAAATGTATTTACTTTTTTCAACCCCAAATGTGGGAAAATAATACTGGTCGAAAAATTTTTGTAACAGAAAAAAATTCTACGTTTCAAAATGATATCGATGTAGTTTTTGAAATATTCATGCCCAAAGAGGCGAAAAACGCAGTTTGTGGCCATATTCACTCCTCAATATTTTTAAAATTACTCACTTTTATTGAAAACTGATTACATCTATTGAAAGCACGATCATTTCTTTTGAAGACAATGTAGATATCTGAATAAGATACTCGAAAAAGCAAAGCGCTGTTTTCAAGAGAAATGATCGTTCTTTCAATAGCTGCAATCATCTTTTAATGAAAGTAAGTAATTTAACAGATTGAGCAGTTAATATAGCAAAAAAATCGCATTTTTCGTCTCTTTGGACATGAATATCTCAAAACCTACACGTATTACCGAAAATCCGACTTCAGATTCAGAATCAGCGCACCGAAATCCTTTAGAAAGTATTTTATACAAAGTTTGTAATTAAAGTCCAAATCCCGGGATCCCGGGATTTTTAAAAAATATCTCCAATATCCCGGGATCGTAAAAATCAGACAAATTGGAATCCTTAGTAGGTACCATCTGTCAACAAGTACTTCAAGAAATGTTAAATAATAAACAAGAATTCGAAGTTACATATTCATATGTATGTATGTACGTACATACATACACACTACATGCCAGCGATAGCATCAAAGGATCTCAACATGACTTGTCAGAAATGATGTCCAAATGAGGAGTGAAATATTAATGACTGTAAGGAGATTCCACAATTAGTGCAAAGGTGCGTATCTGTAAGTAAAAAGAAATAATTTATTTCAAATAAACAAATAAGCATTTGGTCCCGTTCGCTGACGCCAGTGTGCTCCGGAAACCCGTCAATTGTTAAACCCACCTCTTTTTTATACATACATACACAAGCCTTCATTAATACCTTAAGGTGCGTTTTTCTTACTGAATTAGGAATAAAATAATGCGTATAATTAACTTCCATTTATTTTCAAATTAAAACGGAATCCAAATGTTACATATGTAGGTATGTATGTACAAAAACTTGTTAATGATGTTCATCGTATTTTGAGCTAAAATACATATATAATTTCCAATTAGAATACACTTCGCTACCCAGTAGAAAATGAAATAACTTCGGAATCGAGTACGTAAATCGTGAAATGTTTGCATTGACCAAAATCGAATGAGAATTGTACTGAAAATCGGTTTAGATACTTGTCTTTTGGGATAATTATCGAACTAATTTGAGAACATTTAAAGAGAATTTTCCAACTAATTGCAATTAATCTAAAAACTTTTAAGATTTAAGGAAATTTCGGACATTTTACAAAGTTGTCATCAACATTTTCAACTTTCTTAATTATTGGAATAATGGTTACTCCATTATAAGGGGTGCAACAGGTTTTACAAAGCTTGATAATATAAAATTGATTAGTGTTACATTAGACGTGTTTCTTTGGGCATTTCTATGCTCGCTTATACTGGATTCTGTCCTCTTAGCTGACAGTTTTCATACAAAATATTAGAGACCTTTAGAGAGTACGCCAGCTACTCTTAAACTGGTCGTAAATGATTATTCCATTTTTTCTATTGTGAATAAATAAAGTGGTTTCAAAGTGTTGGGATTGAGTCATGGATAGGTGGAAATGGAGAAGAGGAAGAAAATTTAACACACACTTTTTTTCCAAATCCCTTACTTTATCGAACGGACGTATGTATGTATGATGTTCACTTGTTTTTCTACCAGTGTTTGTTTTTACCCAAACAAATGCAGCTATTTTTTATATGTATATGCACATTAGGCTGGGTCAATTTTCTAAGCCATAGTGTTCCAAGCAAATTCGGATTCTGCATTAAGTCCTATGAAAAAAAGTCTTCTAGAGCATGCCTCTAAAACAGGGACTTGTGACGGTTTCAATAAGTAACAAAACTGTAACAGAAACGAAATTAATTTTGTTCCTTGTAACAGAAACAGAAACAAAACTCCTTTGTAACAAAAGTCGTAACAAAACTCCGAAACGGTTTCAGCAGAAACAAAACCTGTAACGAAACTAAATTAATTTTGTTCCTGGTAACAAAACCCGTAACAGAAACAAATTAATTTCTCAGTAACATTTTGTTTCTCAGGCTGTGTGCCAATCGGTAACATTTTTCTCTATGGGAAAATGAGGTAGAAAATTTTATCATGTTGAGAAAAAAAAGCCTATTTTGCTGTGCCAAACGGAAGAGAAAATTTTGACATTTATCTTTGTAAATTTTTGGTCGAAAACGAACAACGATACAATTTTAAAACGTAAAATGAATATCATTGTTGATGGCAATATTGATGGAAGAAATGTATTCATGTAATGATCTGATGTTATTTTGTTTTTAAATATTTCTGTTACTTGTATATGTATGTAATTAGAAAATGTGAACATTTTACCTAGCGCATTGAGCTAGGTAAAATTATGACGCTAGAATTCACCACGAATACAGCCAAAATTTTACTCCCTTATGTCAAAATTTAGTTTTTTCTACCGATTGGCACACAGCCTCAGTGGCAAAACTATAAAAATTATTATAATACTATATGCAGTACATTAGGATGGACTTATTATTTTTAGGTATATAAAGTATATATACCTGTAGGCATTTTTTTGTAAACTCAACTCGAGTTAGGAAAAATGTCAAAGTTTACTAAGGCGAAATTTAAAAAAACCCTTATAATTTGCTTTATTTACTAATACCTATTAGAAACTTGTTTCGGACTATAATTGGCTCCAACAAATGAAAAATGATAGATTGACGGGTATGTAATAAAGCTTGATTAATTAAGCAAATGAACATTTTTTCTTAACTGCACTTAAGTTACTTTTATATTCGAACAGAGGTCGAGTTAAGTTACTTTAGTTGGTTGCCACAGACATACATATATATGTATATTATATACCTAAAAATAACAAGTCCATCCTAATGTTCTGTAAATAGAGTTTTGCTACTGAGCAATATTAAAATTAATGGTACCCTGACATAATCCCAAGGTCGCTCTCCCTAGGGTGACATAAGCCCAAATTTTTTACTTGGGATTGTGTCACCCTAGGCGTAGTGACATAATCCCAATTGGGATAATGTCATTTTCAAGCCAAAAAAACATTTCAGTTGTCTTTCTTAGATTTTATTACATTAATCAAAAAAATTAAGGCTAAGCTTTCCTTTACCGGCCCATTATTGTAACTTCTATAATACCGGGAATTTTTTTATGAAAATCACAGGGAACGTTCAAGGCGGCCTGATAAAGAAATATATATTTAATTTTTCACTTCCATATTAACAGTTTTGCCAAAATTTGCACTTGAATCAACCAACCACTATTCCTACGACTTCTATGACTTCCAAGGTAAGTATTGCCACAATTGTTGAAAAGTGTATATACCTGCGGCCCTTTTTTCTGGATATTACTCCATTGTTAAAAAAAATAAAATTTGGAACGAAAAATCGCTGAAGATGTACTACGCAGAAGGACATCACCGCGGCGGTAGCCACGGTTATGACACACGTCCGGACTTGGATGGCGTAGCCCAGGGTTATTTTTTATAAGCGCGGCCGAAGGCCGCCAACGCAGAAAAGTGTTCTGCGCAAAAGCACTGTGGACCGGGCCATAGATATTACTCCGGAAAAATTCCTTCCCAAAAGTGAGGTTAAAGACGGCATTTTTTGCAACTTTAAATGCCTATATTTCGGAAACTATAGGCCTCCGAACTGTACCGACTTCAGATATAGGATGAAAATTTGGAAAAATTGCGATTTTGCTTCCCCCTCGTACCTACTCGAGTGATTTGGTATTCTGGCTCCCTTTTATTTGGGATTATGTCACTCCCACATAGGTTAAATTTTAAAATCGGGGTTATGCCACTTGGGATTAAATCACGGCACCAAATTAATTTTGTTTCTGTTTCTGTTCTTGTTAAAAGGAACAAAATTAATTTTGATTTATTTAATTTAACGAGCACAGGCCCAGGTTATATTTAATTTTTTATTTTTTTAGAAACTAGGAAAAAACTTTTTAAGCATGGATGTAACTACAGCTGTTTCACCTTAGATCCCTCTAAGACTCATCAGGTTACTTTTGCTTCTGCCAAGACTCGAACTTAGGTACTTTGCAGTACAATAACTACAGTTCTAACCGCTGAGCTATTGCCTGCCTTCGACATCTGATGGAAAATTTGTTGTTAGTTTCTTTCCTACTATAATTCGTTTCTAACTTATGCACATACATATGTACATATTTACATATTATTGTATGATTAAACATAAGTAGCGAATAAAGTGTAGGGATGTTCAAATGAACTAATTTTTTATTTTAATTTATTTAATTTAACGAGCACAGGCCCAGGTTATATTTAATTTTTTAATTTTTTTAGAAACTAGAAAAAAACTTTTTAAGCATGGATGTAACTACAGCTGTTTCACTTAAATCCCTCTAAGCAGTGGCGGATTAAAGGTCCAGAGCGCCCTAGGCAGCCACTTTCTCGGCGCCCCTGTACCGACCATAAATGGCCATCATAATACTATAAATTTTAACTACCTAGTTGTTTTACACACTAACAACCAAAATCTTTCCTCTTTATAATATTAGTGTAGATGTATATATAGATGAGGTAAAAGCTTAGATAATTAGTTAATCTCTACATATAATAAAATTGTAACAGGTCGATGTCTGTACATTGCAGATATCGAGAAAAAAATGATTGGGGGAAGCATTATTAAGCCAGTAGAATCCAAATCAACCATTTTTAGAATTTTTGTCTGTCTGTCTGTCTGTCCGTATGTTTGTGGCCGTATCACTCAAAAAGTGCTGAATGGAATTGAACGAAACTTTTTTTATTGGATTGCTAGACGCTCAACTTAAAGTTTAAGGTATTATTTGTTATCGGCCAATATGTGCACCAAAATGTGTTAGTACAATATGGGTATCAAACGAAAGGTGTTTATGAATGCTGACATAAACCATTTGATTAATTTCAATACTTAAACTGGCTTCGGAGATATCTCATAAAATGTGAACCTTCTTAATCTCAAAATGCTTAATATGGCTATTTTGTTATAAGAAATAAAATAATGGCCACCTGGTAACCGACGTACAGAGTGTACTTATGTAATGGAGCGATAAATTATCCTCATTGATAAATTGCGAGGGAGTCGTCGAACCCGACACCACAATCCCTGACGATGGAAAAAACATTCCACCACCCGACTATGATGAAGTGAGGACAGCTATACCCCGGGTCCAAAACAATAAAGCTCCTGGAAAAGACGGACTACCTGGCGAGCTGTTCAAACATGGAAGCGAAGAGCTGGTTGAAAGCGGCATCATCTTAGAGTTGAAATCCAGTCTTTTTTGTTGGTACTTATTATTTACCAACAGAGTTGAAAAATAGAAGAGAAATTATACGCATACGAAGTCGCGGGCAACAGCTAGTATTTAATAAATTAACAAAATAAGTTTTGAATTATTTATTGAAAAAATATAAGTAAGTAGTAACAGAGCAAACAAAATTTAAAAAATTAAAAATCTCTGCGTCTACATTTTTGGGAATTGTTGTTGCAAAAGGTGACAGGCACATTATGTGTCAATGGGAGAATGGGAAACTAAATAAACCAAATATGAAGAAGAATCGACCACAGTGTTGTATTCAAACGTAGCAAAATCTTCACAAGAAAATTGCCAAAATTCCTAATAAAATCAATTAAAACTCAAAAATATGTTAATTTTTTTTTATTATTGCTACAAATATGGCATTACAAATTCAATTCACCCAATAATTTTAAAGATTTAACGATTTCAAAATTCATTTCAATTTTTTTTTGGTAACTTTTGCACAGCACTACATGGTGACAGGCACATCATGCCAAACGATCAGCTGAGAGTGTCGCAACTTATAGATATAAACTATGCTGCTAACTAGAGTGCTATTGTTTTTGATCACTTGCGATTGGAGTAAAAGAGACAAACCTATTTTGAATAGATACTCTGAAAAAAAAAACGTTGTAAATACAAAGACTTTTGCTGTTAAATTAACTTAAATTAAATTAACTTTCCGCAGTTGAAATGTGTCCAACAACGCTCCGTTGTTGTTTCAAAGATGCGAGCGTTTTTGATTCAAATACTTTTCGTATTTAAGTTAACAACGGAAACTGTTGAATGAAATACTTTTACATTTAAGTTAACAGTGTTTGCTTTTGAATTAACAGCAAAATTTTTTAGTCCAAAAGCGAGCACCGTTGATTTAAATACTTTTCGTATTTAAGCTAGCAATTTTTGCTTTTGAACTAACAGCAAAAGTTTTTGGTCCAAAAACGGGCACCATTGAAGCAAATACTTACGCTTTTAAGTTAACATCAAAAAAATTGTAAACAATAGTATTTTTTTTTTAATATAATAGATATTATTTTATTTTATTTTTTTTATATAATATATATGTTTACATAGTAATATTAATACTAAGGCCCGGTTTCACCAAACAAGTTATGGTCATTTGATACATCATTTGAACAACGCGATTGATGAAAATAGACACGGACACAAAGGTTTTCATCACATTTTTCACACCGTCCATACAAAAATTATGGCAACTTGTAGGCAGTGTGTGACAGAATTATCCATCAATCGTGCGCCTCATATGATATATCAAATGACTATCACTGTCTGCAGGGCTTTTTACACAAACAAAAACACATAAACTCAACTTATTTTTTTTTATTATTTAATAACACATTCTTTATTGTTTTCCGACCGCCACATTTGTAGGTTTGCGGCGATGAGTTCTTTTTTATTTAATATTTCGTCGATGTCGTGGGAGTGCATCATTGCAAGCAGTTCAATATTTTTGATACCGCATTCATTGAACTGCATCAATGCACCTGTACATAACTCCCACGACAAGAATAACTAGATTAGTTTCTCATCGCCGACAAGTTTTACCTGCAGATTTGGATCGTTCGATTGCTCGCTATCGGAAAAACGGGATAATCAAACATATTTAATCTGAAAATACAAAATAAATTTTTCAACGTATATATGTATGTACATATAATTTTAATATATGTATTATAATAATATATAAATAATCAATTTTCTATTTTTTATTTACTTCAAAATTTTTCAACAGCAAGGTAGTTTTTGAATCAAAAACGCCCGTCTTTGAATTAACTATGGAAAGTTGTTGAATCAAAAACTTTGCCGTTAAAACAAATACTTTTGCTGTTGAATCAAAGACGGAGATTCAACAGCGGAAAGTTGTTGAGTTAACTACGGGTATTTTTTTCAGAGTAGCCAAAGTACATAAGAGAGAAGGTGATGCAAGATCACACGTACGCAAAGCCAGGCATCACTTTTCTCACAAGGCCCTTAAGAAAGTGCTGTCGACGATGCACAAAACATATGTCAGCGATGAACAGCACGTGCGGTGTCAGCTGAAGCTCACTGTCCCGTAGGGTGTCAAAGTTGTACAGGCGTATCGTGGATAGGCGAGTGTGCAGACCAAAATTTTGGTTTGCACTCAAGTGTGCAGAAAATGGTTGCCAGAGTATGTAGTATATATTTATTTTCTCAATAGATCTCTACATATCGTAAGATTTATTGGCAAAGTGGAGATAATGGGTCGTATTAATAAACAAAAAGCAATTGCTATTTCTCAAATTTTTTGTAATTTGACCAAAATTTGTATGAAGAAACTTTCAAAATTTGAGAAAAAGGCTTGAAAAAGTAATTGCTTTTTTATTAATATAATCTAATATTTTGATAATCGCCAAAAAAGTCGCCATCGCCAATTTTCATAAATTGGTCGCCAAAGTTTGTAAAAAAATCGCCAATTTGGCGACAAATCGCCAGTACTGGCAAGCCTGACGACGCAACAAACGCGCAATATTGCACAATATATCGATGCTTGTGCAATATAATAGATTTATCTATTATCGATCTATTATAGATCAGCTTTAATTCTTAATCGTCGATATGTTATTTTCTTTATTTGTTTAAAAATTCTGAGCTCGCGCGCCCCTTGTAACTACGCGCCCCTAGGCAAGTGCCTAGTTTGCCTTAGGGATAATCCGCCTCTGCCTCTAAGACTCATCAGGTTACTTTTGCTTCTGCCAAGACTCGAACTTAGGTACTTTGCAGTACAATAACTACAGTTCTAACCGCTGAGCTATTGCCTGCCTTCGACATCTGATGGAAAATTTGTTGTTAGTTTCTTTCCTACTATAATTCGTTTCTAACTTATGCACATACATATGTACATATTTACATATTATTGTATGATTAAACATAAGTAGCGAATAAAGTGTAGGGATGTTCAAATGAACTAATTTTTTATTTTAATTTATTTAATTTAACGAGCACAGGCCCAGGTTATATTTAATTTTTTATTTTTTTTAGAAACTAGAAAAAAACTTTTTAAGCATGGATGTAACTACAGCTGTTTCACCTTAGATCCACCTAAGACTCATCAGGTTACTTTTGCTTCTGTCAAGACTCGAACTTTCCATCAGATGTCGAAGGCAGGCAGTAGCTCAGCGGTGAGAACTGTAGTTATTGTACTGCAAAGTACCTAAGTTCGAGTCTTGGCAGAAGCAAAAGTAACCTGATGAGTCTTAGAGGGATCTAAGGTGAAACAGCTGTAGTTACATCCATGCTTAAAAAGTTTTTTTCTAGTTTCTAAAAAAAATAAAAAATTAATTTTGTTTCTGTTACGGGTTTTGTTACAAGGAACAAAATTAATTTAGTTTCGTTACAGCTTTTGTTTCTGCTGGAACCGTTTCAGAGTTTTGTTACGACTTTTGTTACAAAGGAGTTTTGTTTCTGTTTCAGTTTCGTTACTTAGCTGTGTAACAGAAACCGAAACCGAAACGCGTTACAAGTCCCTGCTCTAAAATCAATTTCGAGCTTGCCCATTTTTGATTGACGTTTATGAGTGAAGAAATTGAAATTATTTTAAATTCAACCATTAGTTTTAACTTTATCTCTTTACTTTTTTTCATTTTCTTTGTCATTTTTAACCACTTTTAATAATGTATATAAAAGTTTGGTTTTTTTGAAAAACAAGCATATCTGTACCGAATATGAACAAATTCGGTCGGTAAATACGAATGTTACAAATATCTTGACACCAGCGCCACCTAGCGGCGATTTTTTTCCACAGATGTATTTACTTTCTCATAGGCAATATATGTATATACCGAATATGAACAAATTCGGTCGGCAAATACGAATTTTACAAATATGTTGATACCAGCGCCATCTGTCGGAGTTTTTTTTATTTCACATTGCATTGTCTTCGGGTCCTGAACTATGTTCCAAGTTTCACGCACCTAGCTCAACTAGAAGTATCTTAAATATTCGTTGCAAACTTCCACGACATACATACACCCATCCATAGGTACATACAAAAAGTGAAGTTAAATAAAAGCTTGTAAAAAATCCACATAAGCACTTGTACCTAGGCATAGGTAAACTTCTTTACCAAATTAAGTGTCTCCGACGCACAATGGGAACGTTTCATACAAAAAACGGCCATAAATAGTAAAAATGGACTAGAGTGCTCAAATTTTGAAAATAAGCTTTTTTTATGAATATTAGTACATGGTGTAAAAATGAACTTAATCTGATGACAAATTCTCCCACCCCCCATATAACGGGTGCCGCGAAAAGCCATTAAAATGCAATTATTTTGGAAATTAATTAAGTTACAATGCTGAAATTCAGTATGCAAGCTTCTTTGATGAATATTAGTGCATGGTGTAAAAATGAACTTAATGTGAAGACAAATACTCCCACCCCCCATATAACGGGTGCCACAAAAAACCATTAAATTGCAATTATTTTCGAAACTAATTGAGTTGGAATGCTGAGGGGCAATTATATATATAGGTATAAGCATATATTTGTAACTATTTAAAAAATATTTATTTAATTATCTATGTGACGTTCATGTATACTTATTTAAAATCTGTACTCTTAGGGCTTGGATCCCCACGTAAACTCCCATTTATAAGGTCACGGCACAGGTGGGAGACGAAATAGATAAATGCAAATTTTAACAAGTTTATGCGTACCAAAGACTTTATACCATTTATGAATGATAGAAATTAAATTTTATCTGTTTAATTGAATAAGTTACAAATACTCAAATTTATCTTGTACATATGAACAATCCGTTGTATGGGAGCTATATTTTATACTGGATTTGGGCGATTCCGACAAATGATAAACTTTACACAAAAATACATAATAGATATTTCGGCACAAAGTTATAACACTATTTCATGTTCATGGCTGGTATAAAAAGCAGCAAATGATAGTATATCGCTCATTAACTTCAATACTATCATACCTTAGTAAGCTGATTTTACGAAAAAGCCCTTTAAGTTTTCGATCGCTATATATGTACATCAATAGTATAGCACAGATAAGTTTTTGATCTCAAACTCTAAATTTTCAATATATCAGACCGAAATTTCGTCATATAATGCACATACATATACACACATGCATGCATACTAGACATATACGCCGACAGTGATTCCGGCGGCGGCGGCGCTATTCCAAAAACATTTCGGCGGCGGCGGCGACGCCGGCGTGCTTTTTCCAAATCTACAAATCACAATCCTTATTATACTCAGCTGTACTAGTACACAGAGTATTATAGTTTTAATCACATAACGGTGGATTGTAACAGAATGAAATAATCGAGATAGATATAGACTTATATATAACAAAATGATCAGGGTGAAAAGAGAAATCGATTGAGCCATGTCCGTCCGTCCGTCCGTCTGTAAACACTCTAACTCGCGCAAAAATTGAGATATTTTGATGAAATTTGAAATGCAAGTTGGTATCGACACTGGGACGATTGGTGTTGAAAATGGGCGAAATCGGACCATGACCACGCCCACTTTTCCTATATAGAAAAAATCGGAAATTTGGTATCTCAGCCACTAATATAGCTGGAGTGATAAAATTTTACCCACGTGTTGAGCTCAGGTCCCTAAGAAGAAATTTGATGGAATTTTGGAAAATGGGCGGTGCCACGCCCACTTATTAAGGTGCAAACATTGAAAGCTTTATGAGTCATAACTCAGAAACTGTTGAAGATATATCGATGAAATTTGGTACGCGTGATATACTTACTTAGGCAAATGTTTGGACGAAAAATTGTCAAAATCGGTTGACGGCCACGCCCACTTTTATATACGGGTATTATAAGTGACCTAATAAAAACATTTTAAGCGATATCTCTGTCAAATATAAAGATATATCATTGAAATTTTATGCCAGGAGTCCACCTGCGGACATACAATGAAAACCACAAAAATTTTGGAAAATGGGCGTGGCACCGCCTCTTTTTAGAAGCAGGAATATACGAGATTTCTTAGCCTATAACTCGACAAATAATTTATATATAATGACGAAACTTGGTGTGTACACTTTTATTACTTGTGGTAATACATGTTGAAAATTTTAGCGAAATCGGTTGACGACCACGCCCACTTTTATATATGGGTATTATAAAGTGACCTAATAAAAACATTTTAAGCGATATCTTTGTCAAATGTAGAGATTTCTCATTGAAATTTTGTGGTATGATTTCTACAATAGACCGGAAACAAAAAATAGAAAAATTTTGGGAAATTGGCGTGGCACCGCCTCTTTTTAGACAAAGGAATATACGAGATTTCTTAGCCTATAACTCGACAAATAATTGAGATATTATGACGAAACTTGGTTTATACACTTTTATAACTTGTGTTAATAGACACGCAAAAAATTATTGAAATCGGTTTATGACCACGCCTACTTTTTAACAAAGATATTTCTGGAACACCCTTTGGGAATTTGTAACGTGACATCTTTGTAACTAGAAGTCATAAAGGAATGAAATTTTGCACAAAGAATAATATTCATATGCTTAGTTGGATGACTGATAAAAATGTTGAAAATGGGTGCGGCTATGCCCACTTTATGCAACACTCGCTTTATATAAAGTACCTACAACGTGTTTCCATCAAACGCAAACAAACAATGAAAGCATACAGCTGAGTATCTAATGTTCGATTCCACTCAAACTTAGGCTTCCTTACTTGTTCAAATATTAATTTTATTTAGTTACCTTAATATCGCTGGCTGAATGGAATAAATAAACTAATTTCCACCTTAAATTGTTGAAACTTTTTTATTAACAGCAAAAAACAATTGTTACATAAACTAAAATATAAAATAAAGAAAATAAATATTAAAGAATATACACAAATCCATATGTAAGGGTAAATTTAAATTCATTTGCTTATTTTGTATGATAATAAACATGCATAAATATATTTACATAAGTACATATTTATATATATATAAGGCACTTTAAAATAAATATATGTATATACTGTGTTGGAAAAAATAATAGGGACAAAATTTTGCAATTCTCCATTTATTTCATTTTAAGACCAAATAATAATTACCATATATTGATGCTTACACGGAGAGGACATGCTTTAATGGCTCCGGGGTGGTTTTTGTATAATAATTTAATTTTTATGAATAAAAATAATGAAATGTATTATTTAAGTTGGAAATAATAATAGGGGCAAACTTTAAATTCGATTGTTTTTTCAAATAAACAAAATTTTGTCCCTATATTACTGCTGCAGCTAGATTTAAACTAATGTTTAGTTGAAGCTCCTTTATTTTTTATAAAAAAATGAATGTGTATGTGTGTGTGTGTGTGTTATTTATGGACTCCCAAAGTAATCAACCGATCTTTATGAAATTTTTTTTTCCATAACTCTTGCTTATTTTTCCATTTTTGATCCCCCATCGTCTTCTTTAATATTCCCCATAGGGCTGAGGTTCGACCACTGTGAGGGCTACTCAAAAACAGCAAATTTCTTACGTTCAAACTATGAGTTTTCGATTCTGGAGGCATGTTTGGGATCATTTTCGGCATCTAATGATATCAAGGAGGTTTGAAATGGTGCAGTTTTGAGTAGAACAATTAGCAACAGACCTCGATAAGTAGGACTAGAAAAGTTCCGTATCTGAGAAAAAATTATGTAAGCCAACGAACTAAAATTTTCCAGTAGCTTAAACTCTTTAGGACTGAGGCTAGTAAAGTAGGGAACAGCCAAAGTTTTTGTTAATAACTTTTAACCGGCAAAAAATAAAACATTTCAGCATTCAGCTTCGTGTTCCTGAGGTCAAAACACGTCGATTGGTTCCTTTTTTTTTTTTAATTTTGAAGAACTTTAGCAGTTAGCAAAACTAGGAAAATATGTACACATCTCGCTCCATACGGGTATGGCGCGCCAGCGCACGCCGCCGCGCCGATACGCCGATTTCACGGACTATGGCGGCGGCGGCCGATTATGAAGGTAATCGGCGCGGCGGCGGCGGCGTCAATCGGCGGCGTATATGTCTAATGCATACCCATCCTTACCTGAAAACTCGCGTTTTTGAGTTATGATACTTTTGAAGTAAATAGGCTAAAAGTATGTACATGTTCTATATAAAATTGCATTAGTTAATATATTATCGATTTTAAAGCATAAACATATGTCAAAACTGCTCATCAATGTTATTCTCTCTATCTATACATGCATACATATGTACGCACATCCATAGTGATAGCGCGCATATACACCTCGTCGAAAAATATGAATTAGTGAGAAGAGCGCGCGTGAATGATGAAACTGACTATGGGGGGTTATAAAGCACACTTGGGGTCAACACATATTAAAAAATTGAGAAGACCGTTTTTTTTGTTTTTTTTTTATTTGATTTCAAACTTTTGGAATTTTTTTGAATTTTTTTTTTACCCTGCAAAAAAAAACAATATAGGTATAATAGAACCTATGTATGTAGCTAATTCAAAAATGAGCTGCTGTATTTCATATTGTGAACCATTTTATATATTACAGACGTAAGTTCGATGATAAATCTTCTATACATTTACTTTTTTTTAATTTTGAATATGTCATTATAAATGTAATTTCAAAAATGCACTTTTAGCCAGTTAGGAGAATAATTAAAAAACGCGAAGGCGCGCGTGTAATTAATATCTGTTAATGTGATATGATAAAGAATATGTTGGTTCATAACACAAAAAAAAAACCAAGATATCTTTTTTTGTTTTTTTTTTATTTTATTCCTTAAAGTTGACGAAGAAAAAATTTTTTCTAAATTTTTTAATCAGTATTTGAAAAATCATATAAAATTAGATTTCAAAGTTAGAAGAAACAAGATTACTTCCTAGAAAAGTAGAGGTAATTTTCTATATTTGGATGTCAAAACCAAATATATACATCGATAAATGGCTTAGATAGAGCTTTTCGTAACAGGTCATAAAATTCATAATTCATATGACATATTTTTTGTTCAACTTTGAGCACCCTGTATGGCTAAACGAAACGAAACTCAAAAAATTTTACATGGGCTTTTTTTTTGTCCCATAAGATATCTGTCGATTGCAGTTAAAAAATATTTATTTATCACTACTTTAATTTCGAATTTATTTTTGGCCAAAAAATCCCATTGTGCGACGGTGCAGTGAAATAACGCCCGTGGAATTAACGCCCACGGGCGTTTTTTCCTTTCTTGAAAAAGAAATAGCGCCTGCGAATAAAACGAAATTAAACCCGTGGGTTTTATTTCCATTCAGAAAGGGAAAGAACGCCCACACGCCCTATTCGGCGATGTGGGCTTTATTTCCCTTTGGAAAGGGCAATTAAGCCCGCAGACGGGTTTTTTTTTTAAATATGGTGTATTAGGGAAAAAAGCGCCGCAGGCGAAAAATTGGAATAAAAAGTCGTGCGATTTTTAATTCCAATTTTTGTTTTTTTTTTTAAATATGGTGTATTAGGGAAAAAAGCGCCGCAGCCGAAAAATTGGAATAAAAAATCGCACGATTTTTAATTCCAATTTTCCGATTTTTTTTAATATGGTGTATTATTATTGGAAAAAGCTCCGCAGGCGAATCAAATGAGTAATCCCGAAAATAAGACATGTGACGCAGAAGACATTGATGTATCCGAAATGGATTGTCCTGATTATGAAGAAACGACGGACAATTTTTGCGAGAGTCAAAGAGTGTTGTTGAGTCTTATTTGTTTTACCAAGCCACGCGATGTTCTCTTAAGCCCATGCAATCACTTTAAAGGCCGTTGGCAACTTACAATCTTGCATGACAAGCAGTGCATATGTGTTAGTGTTTTTTTGATGGTGTGAGTGCAATCGGCAGCCGTCGTGCTACACGTACTTGTTGTCGGCTTGCTATCTGCTCGCGGCGACGAAAATCCAAAATTTTTGATATTTGCGTCAATCACCCGACACTCACACATATGCACTGCTTGTCATGCCAGATTGTAAGTTGCCAACGGCCTTAAATTGTATGCGGATTGCTTTGGAGAGCACAGTAAGGTTGCAATTGTAAATGCCCGGTTTGTCGTCAAATTGTTGAAAACAGTGGCGTAGTAAGAGAATTTTTCTCGGGGGGCAAAGGGTCACAGCCAATGTAAAACATTTACCAAAATTAAAATAAAAATTTCCAAAAAACAAATAATAAAAATGTAATTTTTTCAGACTATAATTTAAAATTTTAGTAAACATATATCGCTTATTATATATATATCAAACTCTTAAGGCCCTTGGCCACTTAAAATCTGGACTGTCAAGCAGTGTATATGTGTGAGTGTCGGCTGATTGACGCAAATATCTAAAAGTTTTGATTATCATCAACGCGAGCCCGACAACAAGAACGTGTAGACGATTACTGCCGATTGCACTAACATACATAAAAAAACTCACACATACACACTGCTTGACATGCCAGATTGATTGTCAGTTGCCAAGGGCCTTTAACTACATATACTTCAAAAGTAAGTCGCATATTCTATTCTGGAAATCTACGGTTATAAATAATAATTTTCTTATATAATTTAGTTTTCTAATATTCCATTTTGACAGACATTAAATAAAATCTCAAGTTCAGATACTCTTACACATTGCATATTTATTCCCATTGTAGTTTATACTAACATTATTATTTGATTAAGATGATAAGTAATTAAAAGAAAACTTGAAATTTGAATAATTGTTTGTTGAAAAAAATAATGACTTTAAATTCTATTACATATGTATATATAATAATATACAATGGCTCCCAATTCGAGGTGTGCTCCTTTTTGTTTTTCCTACTAACTGGGTGCACCTACAGTTTTATGCCGGCTCCGAACGGCGAATGCATTTTTTGTGAGAAGCTTTTTCATGGTAGAAATACTCTCGGAGGGTATGCCGCCCACTGCCGAGAGGTGACCGCAGCTCTTAAAAAACCCAATAATTGGATTTTTACTAATTAGAAAAATGTTTTGGTGTTCGCTCGGACTGGGGTTTGAACCCGGGACCTCTAGCATAGCAGGCGAGCACTCTACCTACTGCACAGCAGTGGTGAAATCGCAGATTGATTTTCCTATGTTTTTGTGCCAATATGTGAATAACTTCTTCCACTGTGATATCGATATTTCTCTTAATACTCATTAAGCAAGTCCGTTCAGCCTATCTTCACCAGTTGAATTTCTTATCCATATACTTTTCTGTAATTAGCATGTTAATAACAGCAATACCGTATAATAATTGTAGCGTTTGTTGAGCAATGGGAAAGTCCAGGAACCGTAGGAATTTTACCACAAAAGAGCGAATATGATTACAAAGAATTGTGGTAAAATTCCTACGGCTCAACAAATGCTACAATTATAAATAATACTTCGTGAAAAAGCGCTAAATTTCGAATGACCAATTTCGAAAAATTACTATTCTCATAATTTTTTCCTTAAAAAGAAATGTATGCTTATAAAGCATCCCTTAGTTAAAGATGGTTTTATGGTCAGATCAATTTTATACAAAACGAATCTTTGGGGGGAGGGGGGTTTGTCCCCAAAACCCCCCGTTACTACGCCACTGGTTGAAAACTCCATGAGTATTTGTTTAGATTGTGGTCTGAAAGTGCCAATATGTATGTAATGAAGTTTTGTTTATTTTGATTGAGTATTTAAATATTTACTTACTTACAGACCTTGAAAATTGTTACTAATAAATGATTATAGAAATTTACTGAAGCTTTGTTTATTTTGATTGAGTATTTGAATATTTAGAAGGGGATTTAAAAAAATTGAAAGAATCGAAATTTTAGAATTAAAAATCGCGCGATTTTTTATTCCAATTTTTCGCCTGCGGCGCTTTTTTCTCTAATACACCATATTTAAATAAAGGCCGTCACGGACTTAATTGCCCTTCCGAAAGAGAAATAAAACCCATGGATCAAACGAAATAACGCCCGCGGGAATTATTTCTTTTTCAAGAAAGGAAAAAACGCAAGCGGGCGTTATTTCCTTTTTTTGGGAAATAACACCCGCGGGCGTTAATTCCACGGGCATTAATTCCACGGGCGTTATTTCACTGCACCGTCTCCGACATTCGTGCTATAGATACACAAAAATTGTTCATACATACATATGTACATACCTACATACTAAAAATATTTATGAAATAACATCCAAATGTAAAGCAAATTAACATGTGCAACAAAATTTGTGACCGTTAATTATAATTACAAATATGTAGTTTATGGATATGTATATATGTATGTACATGTAAGATGATAAACGAAAAATGTCACACGTTGAGTCGGAAAACAGACTGATTGTAATAAACGGGGTAGGTAGGCATGTGTTTATACAGAACTCCGCAGGGGGCATGGAGCCAAACATGGTTCCAAGAAGAAAAGAGATGACACGTTAGCACACACGTGAAACTACAGAGAGTAATAGATAATGTTCCGCCGTTAAGGTTTTTGCTTTTGATTCGAGTTAGGCAGGAATATTGACAGAGGAAGTTAACTCAGCAAATCAATTACCAATAATAGGCGGAGTTTACCATGTGATTGAAAGGGAGGTACATACATACATATATATGTACATACATACATACATATGTAGCTGCGAACTGTCGTTACCGAAATAATCACTGAATGGTAAATTGGGGTGGTATATAAGTTAATGTACATACATATGTATGTATATGGAAGTACATATGTACCCTGCAAAAATCATTGGATTATATGCTCCATTTGTGGTAGGTTGGAGTACTTTCAAAGTGACCACTAACATAGCCCAAGCGACCGATTCGTGTATCTGCATCGGTTCGTAGTTAGCCGAACATAACAAAAACCAAATGTTTATCGCGACAACGACGATATGTGTATACATACATAACTACATACATACAAATATTTGAATGTATGCACGTCATTCGTCGTCGTCGTGATAAACATTTGGTTTTGTTGTTATGTTCGGCTAACTGTTAGGTACTCCATCAATTAATCCAATGTAGCTACTCCATGGATTAATTTGAATGTTATGCGGGACTAGAGTATATACTCCATTGCAATGACATGCAATGTTAAATGGACCATATTTTTTGTATGAAATGTGGCAAGTTATGGAGTAATCGGTTGGTCCATAGCGAGCACTCCATGGATTAGCGATTGGAGTACTCTGAATTTTTGCAGGGTATGTTGATATGAATTCATTCCCTGTAAAAAAGTGTGCGACGAGTCTCTAAAAAGATTTGTCCGGGAGCGCTCTCTTTCGGGTACAATTAGTCTACAATTGTTCCCAATTGTACCCGAACGGGTACATATGTATACTAATTGTAGACGAATTGTACCCGAAAGGGTATCAAACGGGTACAATTAGTCGCACAAATGGATGTGTCGCATTTGCTACCTGTTCGGGTACAAAACGGGTACCATTGTGCGCTTTTGCTACCCGTTCGGGTACAAACTGGGTACAATTAGTCTCTTCATAGGACATGCTCAAACAAAAGAGAACACTTCAACCCATATAAAGAGATACAAATGGGTAGTAATCGCATGCTCCCTTGCGAGTTGTCTCGGATGTATCCCGGAGTGATCGCATTTTTTGCAGGGTTTGTACATGCATATATGTATGCATGTATGTATACATACATGCATACATATGTGTGTATATATACGAAGGTTTGTTATGCAAACTGGTTTAGCTTTTTCGCTGACTTCATAAACAAATGTATGTAGGTATATATACCCTGCAAAAAAATGTGCGATTAATCCCGTAACAGATTTGTCCCGGATTGATCTCTTTCGAGAACAATCGGTCCACAATTAGTCCCCGATTGTTCCCGTATGGGTATAAATGTAGACTAATTGTAGACCAATTGTTCCCGAACGGGTATAAATGTAGATTAATCGCTTTCATCTCGAACGATCATCTAGATTCCTTAAATGTAGAAATTTTACAAAAATATGCAATGTATTTAAAAAAATTGTAGAACAACCGGTAAAACGAATTGAACACCCTTTCTTTTAATAACAATGATGAATAACAAATTTAACAAAATGTTGCCTAAAATATCCTATGAAAAAATCCTTTACATTACGCTTATATAATGCATACTCAAAACTTACAATTTTTTTTATTTATTTATTGAGATTTTTTTTACAAAAGTAAAACATTATATAATCTTTATTTAAATATGCATGAACATTTACAATTTTTTAAAGATTGTTATTAAAAATTTCCTTGGCTAACAACTTGGAAAAATCTACATTTGTAACCGTTCGTGCTGAAAGCGATTGATCTACATTTGTACCCGTTGGGGATGAAAGCGATTAATCTACATTGGTAGCCGTTCGGGTATACAAGTTGAACAATTAGTCTCTTCATAGGACATGCTCGAACAAATGCGATCAATTCACTCCATATAAAGGGATGTAAAATTGTATTAGTCGCATGCTCCCTTGCGTTTGATCCCGGACACGTCCCGGATTAATCGCATTTTTTGCAGGGTAGGTACATACATATGTGAATAACTGTGTAGGTAGTTAGAGATTTTTCCCATAAAATGTGGAAAGGTAAGCAGTCTGAACTAGAGTGTGGTGAATTTTTCAGAAAAAGTAATACTATACATATGTACATACATAAATATCGAGCCGTATGCGCCGGAAAGTTGTAGGTAAAAGCCAAATTTAAAAATGTTCAGGAGAAGGTTTTTTAAAAATTTTTTTACTTTAATTTCTTTATTTCGATTTCTTTTTTTTCACTTATCGAAAATTTTTAATCAACTTTAACCACCAAAAATATAAAACTATACTTTTCTAAAACGAAATTTAACGCTGATTCCGAATATCATATCCATTTTTTTGTGGCAGACCCAGTTTCTGCGATATCGGTAAAAATGTAGAAAAAGCCAATAATACAAGACATTGCATCACATATGTATGTACAGTCATGTGAAAAATAATAGGGCCACTTGCTTTAAAATATTTCAAAGTTCGATTCTGCTTCAATTTCTAAACAGTGGTCAAAACTTATACATTAATTTCTTGCTAAGATGTCGCCGAAGTAAGGAACAGTTATTTAATCGGCCATTTTTTGGGTCGTTTCATAATGGCTGATGATTTTGTGGAGTGAGTTCGTTTCAGCTTGTGAAAAATAATAGGGACATCAAACTTCAATTAAAATTTTTTTCGAAAGGGTGGAAATTTTTATAGATAATAAAAAACTAAATCACTGACTATCAAATAAAGTTTTATAATATACTAGGTTTTTAACCCTATAATACCATCAGGGACTCAGAATGGGTCGAGGAGACCCCTGCTCTATTCATCTTATAGCAAAAAGAAAAAATCTCCAAAATAAGTGTTTTTTGTGCCGGGAAATTGACGAAATGTGAAATTGCTTTGAAATAATGTTGGAAAATGCTGTAAAATATAACCCAAAAGCATAAACACGCGGACTAAAGTCAAAAATATCCCCACTGGTTCAGAGGAATATAGAGGTATTTGCAAGAAAGGAATCTTTGTATCCTTCCATGACATAAAAAATTAGTTTTATTTAAACATGAAATCTCCCAGAGTTCGAAAAATGTTAGTTTTAAAAGATTTAAAGCCAAAAAGGCCAAGAATAGCGCCCATTCTTTCAAAATAAAATGTTGCAAAAGGCAACTACTTCACTTACTACTGCGTGACGTGGCCTGTGGAGAAATGGTGTCATATCTTGTGCTCAGAATCGAGTATTTTTATACTGATTGTGGCACAGAACATGATCTCAGACCAGTGAATACCGTTTTCACCCCACAAAATACCGCCAAGACTGTCAAACGCAGAGGACGTACTCCTTAGAAAAATGTAGCCTTTTAGAAACATTTTATTTCGAAAGAAAGGGCGCTATTCTTGGCCTTTTTGGCTTTAAATCTTTTAAAACTAACATTTTTCGAACTGTGTGAGATTTCATGTTTAAATAAAACTAACTTTTTATGTCATGGAAGGATACAAAGCGTCCTTTCTTGCAAATATCTCTATATTCCTTTGAACGAGTGGGGATATATTTGGCTTTAGTCCGCGTGTTTATACTTTTGGGTTATATTTTACAGCATTTTCCAACATTATTTCAAAGCAATTTCACATTTCGTCAATTTCCCCGCACAAAAAAAACTTATTTTGGAGATTTTTTCTTTTTGCTATAAGATGAATAGAGCAGGGGTCTCCTCGACCCATTCTGAGTCCCTGATGGTATTATAGGGTTAAAAACCTAGTATATTATAAAACTTTATTTGATAGTCAGTGATTTAGTTTTTTATTATCTATAAAAATCTCCACCCTTTCGAACAAAAATTTTAATTGAAGTTTGGTGTCCCTATTATTTTTCACAAGCTGAAACGAACTCACTCCACAAAATCATCAGCCATTATGAAACGACCCAAAAATGGCCAATTAAGGTCACTCTGCGACTTTTTCGAAATTCTATATACCCTATTATGTGCGCTAGTACCACGTGAATCTACTGTGAAAATTTCAAAAAGATCGGTTGATTACTTTTGGAGTCCATAAACGACACACACATACACACACACACATTCATTTTTATATAACAGATTTTACTTTTTAAATATTTTTTACATTTTTATAAAAAAAAAATTAAATTATAAAAAAAAGATTAAAATTAGTCGCCTTGACATCGACAGGATTCGAACCTGCGACCTGCTCGATTCCAAGCCGGACGTCTTACAACTGTGCCATCACACCACTTGTATTGAGCATGTCAAATGCTGCACTTAAACTGTACTTGTGCTCAACTATAACAAATAATTTCATAAAATCTATGTAAAAATGCATAGTATTTTATGAACCCGTTCATAAAATTTTTATGAACACTTTCATTATTTCGTTCATATTCATACACCTCGTTCATTAAAATCTCGAGCTTACGAACGCCGTTCATTAATTTTAATTAACACGTTAGTTGGTTCAAAATAAACTATTTTTTTTATTAACATTAATGTCCAAATACATTCGTTTTATGCACGTTTTCGTTGCGTGCTGTTTTTTTCTTCTTTTTTTACGAGGAGGAAGCATCGAAAGCATTTACCCCGTCAGTGTGGGACTCTAACCCGAACTAAGCCTCCTACTGTCATCGTACCGAACCCCCGGTACTACCGTCAAGCTACCGTCGAGAGGTGGGTTGAGCACTAGGCTCGCAGTCCGTAATGGTCGCGTTATTGCCCTCAGTCTGCCTTAGAAGGCTTCACCCATGTATTTTTGTATTTTTATAAAAGTGGTCAGTGTTAGGTGGTCTGCGGAGGCCAAAGCTCCGCACCACGCGCGATGACGGATGCAGGAGGCCGAGCTCCTGTACGTATCCGTTCCACTCGATGTGGTAATTGTTAGGCGTACCTATGTTTAGAAGGGGAAATCTGACACAATTAGCGCTCCTTTAGTCGCCGCTGTTTCGCCGTATTCTCTCTAGGCTTCTCAGTATTTTCATGGTGTCTGCTATTACGCCACTCGCTGCAGTCCATTTTGTCTTGCTTTCTAGCATATGCTTTAGAACGACTTGTGTGTATAGTCGCCTCCAAATATTCTATGGAGCTTTTTTCTGGATTCGTAAAATCTTGCACACTCAAAGAATACGCGGTATGCATCCTCTATTGCTTGCCCCCCGCAGTGGTCGCACGTTGGGTTCGACTCGTGCTTAAAGTGAAAGAGATAGGCCTTGAAACAACCGTGTCCAGATAGGAACTATGTCAGGTAGAAATCAACTTCACCGTGTGCTCTTTTCAGCCAGCCTCTTAGGTCTGGTATGCATCTATGTGTCCAGCGTCCTTTCGAGGTATTGCTCCACCTAAACTGCCAGCTTTGTATGCTGGCCTCCCGTGCCGCTGACCGCTCGACTCCGTTTTGTGCAATCATTGCAGCTTCTTTTGCCAGTATGTCTATCGGGTATAGCCCAGAAATAACCAGCGCTGCCTCATCTGACACGGTTTTAAACGCGCAGCACACTCGCAGTGCATACAGGCGGTAAGTGGCGTTGATGCCCCGGAAGTATGACTGACGCTCTGCAGCGTGGTGCCACGCAGGAGCGCCGTAGAGGATTTGACTCCTTACAACGCACGCAAGTAGCTGTCGTCTTCTTTGCTTGGGTCCACGCGCATTTAACATTATACGTGTTAATCCTGATACGGTTGCCGAGGCCTTCTCGTTTGCGTACTCGAAGTGGGCTTTAAACGAAAGCCTTCTGTCTATCATAACCCCTAGATACTTGACCGCTGGAAGCGTGGCTATTTCGTGATTTCCAAATCTAATTGTGGTATGTTCTACTTTTTTCCTGCTGGAGATGAGCACTGATTCTGTTTTATGTTCTGCGAGCTGTAGTCCATTTTTGTTTAGCCACATTTGAACGTAGTTTATACTTTCTTCAGCCTTTTCACGAATATCGTCTAACTGTTTAGCAGTAATGACCAAAGCGACGTCATCGGCAAATCCATATATTTTAACACCTTTTGGAACTCAGAGACGTAATATGTAATCGTACATGATATTCCACAACAGTGGGCCGAGCACTGAGCCTTGAGGAACTCCACCTGTGACCTTTATTCTCTTAGTGCCGGCTGACGTTTCATATTCGAGAGTCCGGTCTTCGAAATAACTTCGTATAAGTCTTCTCAAATAGTTTGGTACCTCAATGCGGTCCAGAGCATCTAGGATTTTTGCCCAGTTGGCAGTATTAAATGCATTCTTTACGTCGAGGGTAACTGCCAGGCAGTACTCTTTAGAGCCTGCCAGCCATCGTGTACCACTTATGGCGTCCTGCGCTACTTTTTTTAAGGCACTTACAGCATGAGCTGTGGATCTTCCTTTTCTAAAACCGTACTGGTTTTCGGATATACCACCTAATGCCAGAACATCCCTTTCGAGGCGGTTATAAATGACTCTTTCAAGTACTTTTCCAGCCGAGTCGAGCAAACATATGGGTCTGTAGCTAGATGGCAGTGTAAGATCCTTGCCAGGCTTGGGTAGAAGCACCAATCTTTGATGTTTCCATATTGATGGGAATGTACCCTCAGCTAGACATGCGTAAAACAGCTTAGTGAATACCGAAGGTGCATGACAGAAAGCTGCATTAAGTACGCTGTTAGGCACAGCATCTGGGCCAGGGGACTTATTGTCTTTGAGCCTCTTTCCGGCTTGGATAACTTCTTCGTCTGTTACTTTCTCAAAAGATTGCAGTGTGCCGTTCGTTCCGTGTACATACATACATACATATATGTATGTACGAGTATCTATGCATGTTTTTACAGATGAACAGCAGTCGGTTATGCACAAAACTTAAAAACTTGCTTGCCTATTTTCTAAACCTCCTGCTTGTGTGTGCAACCGAAATTTTGTCATGAATTAAAAATGATTAAGCTGTTCCATGTAATATCGATCTATTCAGACAGAAACTGATTATATAATGAATGTGCGCTGTTTACTGGCATAAATTGCAGCTGTAAAAGCAATTGAAAACGTTTATAAATATAAATACGAGTAAGCCTAAAAAAATTAAATTGTCAAATCAAATTAGCAGTCTAAGCTGATGGCAAATAAGTGGATATAACACAAGAAACGTGTTTTGTTAATGAGGTCAGTTGTACTATTAGCAGTTGTTATGTTGGTAATTGATAATTCGTTCAAAGTTTTTTTTCTGCCTAATGTTTAAGGTGATATTTAACCAAACGTATTCACATGTACATATGTAAATATATATGAATGAATATATGTGAGTAAGAATAGTGGCTAGAAGATTGATAAAATAATCTGCACGATATTCACGCACGGTATTATTGATTGGAATATTTGTCCGGTTCATCTCAAACTCTCCTCGATAATAGTACGTAAACCAATAATGAATAAGGCCCATACAAGTTTGATTATTTATCTTATCAAATGCTGATATCTACAAACAGACCAGCACAATGCTTTAGCAAAGCTTTGTACAAGAAGTTATAATTTTTCAAAAAAATTTCAGGAAATTTATATGTACTAGATTTCGGTATTGATGGCCTGCCGCTATTTAAAAGCAGTCAATATTAGCAAATGTTGTAAGAAAGTTTTTCTTGTGTCCGAATATGAGAGTACCAAAATTGTATGCATTTTTACAAGAATTCATTTATGGATTTCAATTATTTTATCTAAAACTCCTTAATTGCTGAATATTATTGTAGGCTACAAATCTGTTTCAGAAGATTCAACCAAAATGTGGACCAAGGGTGGCCAAATAATAGTGGATATTGGTAAAAGTTAGGCTAAAGGTACTGCCAGACGATGCAATGAAAGTGCTTTCAGAAAGTGAAAAATTAAAATATTCTCGTGTAGCCACCAAAAAAGTACTTTCTGAAAGTGTTTTCCGAAATTTCAGCAATTACTTTCTTACGAAAAACTTTCATCGTCTAGCTGCGAGAAAAATACTTTTCAGAAATTCTTTTCACTTTCAATTGAAAGTGTTTTACTTTCTGAAAATTGCAACCTGATAGAGTGTTGCCTAAATGATCGAACAGGCATGTAAATATGTTTTCTTTATAAAAATACATATGTATAAACAAAATACAATTATTAAAATAATTAATTATCACTAGGGCAACCAAAAATTGGCACAAGCAAGTTTTTTTCTATGGTAGCTATCACATAATGCTTAATTTAGGGTAGTTTTTAAGAAAAATTATACATTCTGACCTACTTTTGATAGAGCTAAAAATTGCCAAATTCATAATAAATGCTAATTTATGCTAATTTCACTATTAAATGAAAATTACAAAAAAAAAAAAATTGGAAAAATATGTTACGGATTTTCTGCTCTCGGTTAATTTAAACAAAATTTTATTGCACATCTAACCCCCCCATATATATTTCATTTAATCTTCACAACCAGGGAATCGGAGCAAAAGTTTCTTTTTTTCTTTAGCTACGTTCCTGCTCCACTCTCAAACATTTTTTTTGCTCTGGCTCTGCTCCTAACTCCAAATTTTTTTTTTTGCTTCGAGCTCCGCTCTAGTTCCAATTTTTTGTTGTGGTGATCGGGGATGCCGTATGTGGGTTTTTTTTTATCTATACCAGGAAGTAAGTGGTACCTACCATATAAAGTGAAATTTTCATGTTGTAATGGAAATTCAAAAATAAGTTTATTCAAATTATTGTTCAAATATACGCGATAACAATAAACTATTCACCGTCATCTTACGACAAGTATCAATACATGATGATCTCCCATGAATTTGGCTTCCTCCTAGTCAGTTTTCTTCGTTTTAAGGGTCTTTTCACATTACTCGGTACGACTTCGGATCGACATTTTTTGTCGGTATTTTCATCTTACCGAAACGTGTCCGCGTTGCAGTGTTTTTCACACTTGAGGGAATACTTTCGGTGGGTAATCGGCAGAAAATTGGAAAATAATTATCGAAATTAAAAATATGTATAAAGTTTTAAAATTCAACAAATCACCCAATAATAACAATAATGTCTTCTATAGCGAAGACGAAGGCATTATAGCTTGCAAAATTTATAGCCGAAAAAACCAAATATGTCGATCCGATACCGCACCGAGTAATGTGAAAGCCAGTGGCGTAGTAAGAGAATTTTTCGGGGGGGGTCACAGCCAATGTAAAAAATTTACCAGAATTAAAATAAAAATTACCAAAAATCTAAAATTTTTTTTACAAATGATCAAAATGTAATTTTTTTCAGAAATTGGAAATTTGTAACGTGACATCTTTGTAACTTCTTCTTCTTCTTGATTGGCGCTTAACCCTTTCGAACCGGCTTTCAACCGCTTGAGTATATAACATTTAACTAGTTTCCCACAATTAAGTAGCTTATAACTAAAAAATCCACATTCAAATTATTTCCATTTTTATCAAGGTGTGGGTGGTGGTAAACCATTGTACCACCAGTGCTGTTGTGTGGTACAGCATATGTACCATCAGTCCTTAATCTGCTAAGAGTTATTGATTATTTCAACGAATATATTTTCTTATATTTTATTCAAATAATGCATTTTACATAATATAGGTATTTATATTCACGAAAAAATACTTTTAAAATTAATATGGAGATGTATTAATTTGATTTATTAGTCTGATAACTTGCAAAGCAACCCATGCAAAGTGGTATATCGCATATCTGGCACATTTACTTTGTTCTCGTTTGCTTTTTGTTGCGCCGAAAATTTTCACAACGTCTTCTAGTATTAATAGGAGCTGGTAAATGCATAGATATAATGCCCAGATTCTTCTGTCCTGCAGATATGTGCCCCATTGCTTGAGACCTACGTCTGGTTGCAGTTTTCTTATCTTCAAATATTAGTGATTCTGCTAATATTATTATGAAATCGATAAATTGAAGTTTTTCTCATCGGAGATCGCAATAAATGACCGAAGATTTGGCAGCGGAAATCATTAAAAGACGATAGAACACTTTTTTCCGCGGTTTCTTTCTTGTAGGACATAACAAACATATATCCCAGCAGAATTGCTATTTCCCCAGCATCACTTTTCGATATATTTGGTGATTGTTTTGCGGTTCCAAATGTAAAAATGCGTTCGTTTGTACATTTCGCGGTATATACACACAAACTTCGAGGGAAATTTTTTTGAAATACTGAAAATGGTGACGAAGTACGTGGAATTTCGAGACTTATATTACACTCACGATGTTCGTTTGTAATATTCTTAGGTATAAAATTTGGCTGAGGACAAGACCATGACCTTTGGTTCGAAGTCATGGAAATCATGTTATCTTCGAGCTCTTGGTAAAATTCTTCCGATTCATTTTCATTTACACCTTCAGCTGCATGGGATTCCCTATCGAAAGATAAAGATGAAGATATTAAAGATTTTTCGCTATCCGCATTCGAGTCCGGTTCGTAATTATCAGCATTTCCGCCAGAAAAGTCCCCACTTTCATCCCCACCTTCATTGCCAACGTCAGAATAATCTCCATAAACATCCAGCGTCTTTGCTATTTCATCTTCACACAAGTTTTCGACATATTATTTCTTTGTAAAACAAAAAACAATAAGTATGTAAAGATTGACGAAGGGTACTGCTGGTACACATATGTACCAGTATAAAGGACTGCTGGTACGTATACGTACCAGTTTTGTAAAACTCAAAATATACAATAATAAATATCCAAAATTTGTCATTATCAATACTTATCCTCATAAACGAAGTCAATATCTTTATCTGTTATATAATTTTTACTACTTTGCACTTTGTTTTGAATAACTAATACTTGCAAAAAATGTACGCGTTCGCATGCTTCGCTGTTTCACTCAAAGCTGTGTGTAAACTGTGAGCGCGAATGAGCTCCTTTTTATATGTACCATTAGAAAAACCAGCAGGCTTCGTCCGAGTATATTCTTTTCAAGTTTGAGTGCAAACTTTAGGAGTTATCCCATAATAAAATTTAGTGGTACATATGGTGTACCAGGAGGTTTGAAATGGTAAACCGTCTAGACGATTCTGGCCGCGTCCAACAGAGCGCCCCAATTGCTTCTGTTTCGTGCAGCATGGCGCCACTTGGGAACACCTAGGGAGGCAGCATCGCTGTCCACCTGATTTTCCCAACGCAGAGGAGGTCTCCCTTTTCTTTTGCGTTCAGCGGGTTTCGATAGAAATGCTTTCTTGGCCGGAGCGCCTTCGTCCATTCTCACGACATGACCTGCCCAACGCAGCCGCTGGATCTTTATTCGCTGAACAATGTTGATGTCTGTGTAAAGCTCGTACAGCTCATCGTTAAATCTCCGTCGATACTCGCCCACGCCAACGCGCAAAGGTCCATAAATCTTACGAAGAACTTTTCTCTCGAATGCTCCAAGTGCCATCTCATCTGATTTTGAAATTGTCCATGCTTGTGCGCCGTACATGAGGACTGGAACGATGAGCGTCCTGTAGAGTGTGATTTTTGTTTGTCGAGAGAGGATTTTACTTTTCAGTTGCCTACTTAGTCCGAAGTAGCATTTATTGGCAAGCGTGATTCTTCGTTGGATCTCCGTGCTGACATCATTCTTGGTGTTAATGCTGGTTCCCAGATAGACGAAGTCCTCAACAGTTTCGAATTTGTAGCTATCAACATTGACGTGGCTGCCAAGGCGTGCTGTTTCTTTGTGTGATGGCAGGAGGTACTTCGTCTTGTCCTCGTTAACCGCCAAACCCATTTTCTTAGCCTCTTTATCCAGCTTGGAGAAGGCAGAACATACGGCGCGAGTGTTAGTGCCAATGATGTCGATATCATCGGCGTAACTAGAAGTCATAAAGGAATGAAATTTTGCACAAAGAATAATATGCATTTCCGGAAGAGTAAAATTTCAACAACAAAATTGGGTTTATTCATAAAACTTTATTAAGGAGTAATACTTAAGATTATTTTATTCCATTTATTACGTGTTTTGAAGTGCACAATATCTCTCAAAACAGCGATTAATAGGAAAAAAATTAATTGAATAAAAAATATCCATATTTCGCTATTGATAAATAATGAGCGATGTGAGTAAGTACTTTTGACTACTCTTTTGTGATTTTCTGCATTTGTTACACGTATGATTGTCCAAAAAATAGTCTCCCATCATATACTCGTACCAAGACCCTTGATATCACCATTCAAAAACTATTAAGTCCTGATGAAATCTCTCACAATTTTCATCACTTTCAGCACCTAAGCTTGTAGGGAAATTATTAAGATTTTTTCTGATTTTAGGACAGTCGAATCTGAAATTTCTTTAAAAAAATTCGATTTTATTTCAAATTTTTTTCATTATTTTTGTTTTTGTAACCAAACTACTTGACCAATTTTGGAGTGTGAAGGCAAAAAATGTCTGTTGGAGCTCCCTATACCAGCTCCTCCTAGATATCAAATCGCCACGATGTCTAATAAAACTTTTTGATGCACTTATGTGATGCAATGTTTGCATATATGGCTTTTTCCACGTTTTTACCAATATCTCAAAAACTGGGTCTGGTTATTTCATTTTTGGTGGTTAAAGTTGATCAAAATTTGTCGAGTAGTGTAATTGTAGCGTTTGTTGAGCCGTAGGAAAGTGGAGGAACCGTAGGAATTTTAACACAAAAGAGCGAGTATGGGTACAAAGAATGTAAATTGTGATAAAATTCCTGCGGTTCTTGCACTTTCCTACAGCTCAACTAACGCTAAAATTATAAATAATACTTCGTGAAAAAGCGCTAAATTTCGAATTACCAATTTCGAGAAATTAATATTCTCATTGATTTTTTCCTGTAAATCATCTCTTAGTTAAAGGTGGTTTTATGGTCAGATGAATTTTATACAAAACGAATCTTTCGGGGGGGGTTTTGTCCCCAAAACCCCCCCGTTACTACGCCAATGGTGAAAGCGTTCTAACATAGGATATTTCAGCAGCAACAACACGTTTGACAGCTTAAAATCTGATACCTGAAGAAGATCACCATATACGTATGGATCAGCGAAGCCGTTCCAAAATTTATGAACGGAGTGAAAATTTACAAAGAGCGGAGTGTTTCGAAGAGACGGACAAAAGAGAGGAGTGAAATTGCGGAATGATGTCAAAAATAAGCAAATCAACACTGAAATGTAAATGTGGGAAAACAAACGAAAAATTTGGTTTTCGAATTAACGAACATATTTATTAGAAATTAATTTAATTAAATTAAAATTTGTGTTTTTATTCATAATACATTTGTTTATAAACTTTTGTATACATAAATTTTGCATGTTATGCATTAGATATCATGTCTTGGATATAAAGGTACAAGTTTATGTACATAAGCACCTTTTTTTTGCACTCGGTCCAGGGCAAACTTTCCTGATGAAAACAAAAAAAAAAATGTAAAAACCAGCTAATGAGTTTTTATAATTTTAACTCACCTATTCATTTTAGCGAAATTGGTCTGCAATTTTCCATGGAATCGTGCACAAAACAAAGATCAAAATGTGAAAATATGCCAATGCTTGCTTAGATAGTCGATAAGTATTGCCACTGTGGCAAAATTATAAGACGTAAACAATAACGTAACAAATGCCCGATTGTAATTTTATGCATACAAATTTATAAATGAAAAAGTGGAGTAATTTACTCAAAGAGTGAGCGACGGAGTGATGAGGTCAAAATCGAAGTGAAATCTTCCAATTGGAATGATGGCGGCTTTGCTGGTATAGATACATCGTGGCCAATCGGTTAAATGAAAAACTTAATTAAAATTAAAATATTAACAGAAACGAAACGATGGGAAAAATATAGCGGGTTTGAAAAAATTTGCAGGTTGGAAGCTATTTTAGTAGGAAAAAGGTTAGTGGCAACTCTGGTAGTGAAATGTGTATATCGAATCGTCAATCAATGAATTTTTGCAGGCCACTTACACATCATATGTAAGGAGCTGAGGAGCTAGTGATATTTAGTTCCAGCTTTAGGTCCGCTCTTGCCAATGATTTGAGCTCCAGCTCCGCTTCGGGAAAAGTTTAGTTTCTTTGCTCTTAGAGCGCTTTCAGATTATTCGGGGCGGTATGTTCTCGTTCGA
This sequence comes from Urophora cardui, assembly GCA_960531455.1. Classification (NCBI taxonomy): domain Eukaryota; kingdom Metazoa; phylum Arthropoda; class Insecta; order Diptera; family Tephritidae; genus Urophora; species Urophora cardui. Next base: position 168,061,353 of record OY482671.1, read on the forward strand.
TGAAAAGCTATTAAATATGTAAAAAAATTCAACAAAATATATTAGTGGCAGTTAGCATTTTTTCACTCGAACATGTAACTAATATCGAATATCAGTATAAAGCAACTTTGAGGTACGATCAACGCGCGACCGACCTAACGCCAAATTACGATTCCGGCATATTGTCTTTCTCTTTCGAAACATGTAACTAGGGTTTACATTTTGTTATTTTATTTTGTTTTAGTTTACTTTATTTTACTTTGTTTTATATTTTAAGAAAATGAACTGAAATAAAAAAAAATGTTTAAAGCTAATTCTTTAAGTTTAACGGCAATTTGAATTAATTTAATTTTAATTGTCTTTGTTTTAAAATATGTACCTAAGATTTACATACATTTTAATATTATATTTTTTACGTTTAAAGAAAATGAATTGAAATAAAAAATTTTTAAAGCTAATTTAAAGTGCCAATTTGTTAAGTTTAATAGCAATTTTTTGGCGCTAAAAAAGCATTTTTTAGAGCAATTTTTTGGTTGCCTTAATTGAGGAGGTCCATAAAAAACGCAATAATTCCACCAAAACAATTTTTTGGATAAACGAAAAAAACTAATTTAAGTCAATAGGATATATATATTTTTTAAACTGTTGTTGTAGTTTAATAGTTATCTAAAAACAATACAAATCATAAAAAAAAGTTTTTATCTGGCAATTAGTTTTTAAGTTATTTAGATTAAAAAAATGGAAATGTTGCGTTTTGGTCCGTCCAATAGTATTTATTTCATTTTGTTCTGAACATGTATGGAAATGTTGCATTTTGATATAAACTAGGTTTGGAATTTTGGCTTTTTGCTTTAAATATTTTTTTTTGATTTTAATTGCTTATACATATTCTATAGGAAAATTAAAAACTGTTTTATATCAACGGTTTTTATTGCATTTAAATCACTATATTAACATACAAGTATTACAATAAATTCACATTATATTACATTTTCATTGCAGTGTCCTCCTCCAAACAATCACATAAAGTTATATCATCTGTTCCGTTGGCACTATTTCCCTGCTGATCTAAAAATATCTTGGTATAATACTCCAACTCAGATATTTTGGACCACTGTTCGCCAAATTTTTCTCGAAATATTTAGCATTAAAAAGAATTAGCAAATGTGTTTACAATATTTAATGCAAAGTAGTTATTCACAAAGGTAGTTTAATCAAAGAATATTTTTAACAACCATAAAAATAAAATTAATTTAATTGGATAGATATGGAAATGTTTCATTTTGGTCTGAACTAATAAATTTGGTGTTGAATAACAGTAAAATTATTGACCTTTGGTATGTTTTATAGCAATGGTTACATAGGTTTTAATGCGTAGAATTGGATTTAGTTAAAAAACCAAAACATTTGAAAAGTGGAATTATTGCGTTTTGTTATGGACCTCCTCAATTATCACGTTATATTTTTCATATGAACACAAAAACACAAAAGTCTCCACCGTCACCATTCCACGCAAAGCTGTTTGCTCTCGCGCAAGGCATATATAGAAAGGTAAGCGCATGGCAAATTCAGAAACTTCTTTTTTATTTACAATGGGTGAGTTTCTAAGACAAAGCTGCTCCGCAACTGTTGAGCTCAACAGTTGCCAACAGTTGTGTAGCAGTTGAGTTAAACAGCTACGTCTTAGAAACGGCTTGAGGAATTTATCAGCTGTTTGGCTTTACACAACATGTTGAGCTCATGTAGCGAAGAAAATTTGTGATGGAAAAATGGCGAAAAGTTGCCATCTGTTGAGATGAGCGGAACTACTCAACAGTGCGTTTCTAAGACAAACACGCAACAGTTGCACAACAGCTCTGTCTTAGAAACTCACACAATGTCTTAATTAAAGCGAATTCACATCATAACCGAATAGGAATGGATGAGTCCCAAGCGAATTCAGATTTTAACCAAGGCGAAATATCATTTTGACATTACACACTACCAAATACAATAACAAAATATATGGGAAATTTCTGAATTCGCCTATGCGCGTACCTTCCTACATCTGCCTTGCTCTCACAGCTGTTTGAATTTAATTTGACAGCTGCCGGAAAGTACTTTCAAAAACTCACATCCCTCTCACAGTGCGGACAAATGAAAAGTAATTCCTGAAAGTTTTCGGAAAGTCGAAGTAAAAAGTGCTTTCTGAAAGCACTTTCATTGCGTCGTGTGGATACTCATTCTTTCAATAATTTGACACTTTCGGAAAGCACAATCATTGCATCGTCTGGCAGTACCTTAAGGTAAATATATGTACATATGTAAGAGGATAGAAGATATGTACGAGAGAAATATGTACATACATATATTTGAAAAACCGCCCAAAAATTATGCGAAAATTATTAAAAATTATTTAAAAATTACCAAAAAAAAAACTAAAAAATTATGAGAAAAACGACTGAAAACGAGCAGAAAGCGATAGAAAAATTTAAAAAAAAAATATAATTGTAAGGTAGATTAAAATACGCAGGGTACCATTTTCTATCGACAAAGGTGATCAGAAAATAAGCGCATTTGATTATTTTTAACGTACAGAGGGGTGGAATCAATAATTTCCTAAAATCCTATATGGGTAAAGAGACAGATAATATGATCAAAACAGGTACTAGAGATATGACGAATTGGCTCATTTAAGTAGGTACAAAATCATGACTAGCCGAAAGGGTGTGGTAATCATCTCCTGCACTCAAAAAAAAATTTCTCTCGATCAAAGACATAATTTTCCTTATTTTGAACACGCGTCCCAATACAAAATTTTCTTTGTTTTGTGTAAATTTTCTCAAAAATGTGGAAAAAACATAAAAAAACATTCAAACAAATTCGTTGCAATGGGGATTTGTATGGGAATTTAATTTCTCAAAATTAAAGAAATCAAGTCTTCAAAACAAGGAATGTTGGGAATGGAATGGCGCTTAAAGAATTTTTCATTATTTTAATGTATGAATTTTTTCAAAACAAGTATATGAAACCATGGTAACGCATGTAACAACAATATTTTATAAACCTTTTAACATGTTTTAAGGAAAATTTACTCAAAACAAAGAAAGTAGTGTTCAAAATAGGTAAACAATTTCTTTGACCCCTCCATATATCTTTTTTCTCTCAGTGTGCTGCACTTTGGTTTAAGTCACCTAGAATAATAATGTTAGCCAATTTGGATTTCTTAGAATAACTAAGAACTTTCTTAAAAACACATATTACACCAAGAACTGTGCCAGAGATTTTTATGGAAAACTTTAATATATGCGCACTCGAAAAGTTGTAGGAAAAATAACTAAAATCGTAATAACTCATAAAATAAAACAAAATAAAATTAAGATAAAGTAAAAATAAGAAGAAATATAAAATATACCTCTCGAATTTGATCAAGCCAACAAGTCGGCTACAATGTGCAGCTATCAGCAAACCTTACCTACCCTATCTGAACGTATTTATTACTTGTAACCTACATATACATATGTATGTATGTATGTATGTATGTATGTATATATAAACTTATGTACAATACGTATATATGTATGTACATACATATATGTTTGATTCTTCACAGCGGTTTATTTTAAGATCCCGTCAAAGCAAATGTCATATTAATATTAATTCCAACTCAAAGCCGACAAAAAGGTATAGCATTCTTTTCGCATTTTAAAATTGATATTCAAGTGAGAAAAGAAGGAGCGATAATTATAGCAAAGAAAAAATATGAAATGAGGATCAAAATGAAGCAGTATTCATCATATGGGAATTAGTATACCTTATTAAAAAGTTGAACTTTTTTAATCGCATTTGGTGAATAGATATGTTTTCTTGTTTCTTGTGCAAACCTCAAGTATTGAGTACAAATCTGAAGTAGTAAATATACTCGGTTGTAATTTGCTAAGCAATTTTCATTGAGGTTATTGAAACTAAGCATTAAGCACCAAACTAAGTATGTATTAATATTTCGTCGCTGCGCCAACAAATTGAGGTATATGTTTTTCTCAATTTTTTTTATTACATATTTATTTAGCAATATCTGCTAGCCACATTTCTGCATTTGCCGTTTTCTGATATCTTTCTTTGTTTAGAAGTTATCAAACACAGCTATATGCTCTCAGTAGTAGAAATGCTCTGTAAAATCAGTTATACATCTACTTGCGTATAATTGTTTTTGATTGCAGGCGAACCTGCTTTTATTTTTGTGTAAAAAAAATTGTTTAAAAAAAGCGTATCTGACCACTTTTCAAAATAGGAGGGGCACTGGTCAATTAAATAATGCAGTTCCAAGCTATCGCTAATTGCATTGGACCCTAGCGAAGAATTGTATACACATCTTTCACGATTTTTACCCCCACTACCAAATTGAAATAATTTGTAAAAAGACTACATATGTGCTGTAAAACGGCGCAAATGCTTCATGCGCAGTGGTTGGTCAAAACAAGTAAAAAAAATTGCACAAGTCTATTACATATGTGTAGTATCATTAGTTAACAATGCAAACTAGAAAAAATAGTCTCTAGGATCACCAGAAAATGGTTTTTTTGCTCTCCTGAAAAGTTGCTGAAAAACGTATAGCTCTTTTTGTTGGCGCAGCGACGATTTGTAATATGATTTACTCGTACATATATCTGTGGCAATTTGCAATAATCGCTTAAGTCTTAAAAAATTATTTCGAGATAAATTGATTTTTATATTCGAAAGCGTTTCTTAACAAATCATAAAAGTCGATTAAAAACTATGGACGCAAATTCAGTGAGCCATCCACAATGTTACGATCAAATTTTGTAAATAAAACAAAATGTCATGAAGAAATTTGATTAAGTATATACGTCTACTTTGGCTGTTATAGCAAGTTTAATATACCTCTATTGTAAGTTAAGCCTAAATGTTTTTATTTATATCTTTTGATTGAATTAAGTAATAAGCATGGGGGTTTTACAGAAATATAGTGTTTTAAAAGGAGAATAACGTGGTATATATAACTCGAAATCTTCCTAAGTCGACTTAAGCGATTATTGCTTGTGACCACAGATATATATAACAGTGTGGTGAACCAAAAAATATAGAAATATTGATGCATTGACCTAGTAGTTGTGAAAAGCACCCGAAAATTTGATAGCCGAAACATAAAAATATCGTAAAGGCGCGGCTTGCCATTGTATCCGGAGTCTAATCCTCTAAGCCTCTTATGAATATCATTGTGATTCGCATCCGTCCTAATTTAATTTTTGCTTAAGAATGAAGTCAAAGAAAGTGTCTGACACTCCAAACGACACACTTTGGCAAGCAGAAAAAGAACGCATGTTTGTATGTGTTCATAAGCGTCGCCTACCCAGGCATCAGAGATGGGCAACAGCAGTTACCGGTAAGAATGCAGTTATATGTATTTACTTTTTTGGTCAAGTTATAAAAACTATGTTGGCCGTTGAATACTTTGCATGTGCATATCGCTTAAGAAATCATTGCTGTTGTAAATTGACTCCTGTATCCACTAAAAAATGCATTATGCCCATATATGCCAGCCGTACGACTTTGCACTCTTAACATTTTCGCAGTTTAGTAAAAGCAATTACTCGGTGCTGATGGCCATAAACATGTTCATGTACATATGCACATTGGAAGCAAATCGATTCATATTGGTGTTTGATGAATTTATTAGGAGTTTAATTTATTAGCAAATATGTAAGTATCTGATTGGGTACTATAAGCTACAATAAATTTTTTAAACTTAATTGGTCGGACATACATATAATGTACATATATTCTCACAAATTAAAATATTTAATATCTTTATATATATTACGCTAAGCGATTTTTTGTAAACACCATAACTTTTACACCGTTATACCGATTTTAGAAAATGTGGTGTCAGATGAAAGAGCTTGACCTGTAGATGTGCAGTAGAGTTGGGAAACTATCGATAGTCGCACCATCGATAGTTTTTGATAGTTTTAAAATAACAATTGATAGTTTTCGATAGTCTTAAAAAAATAAACTATCGATAGTACTATCGATAGTACTATCGTATTTAAATGATTCCTGGACAAAATTTTATAACCGCCAACAAATTCATATTTTATACATATTACACGTATGTATGTACACACAAGATCATGGATGCCACTGTTGGTTGTTTCCGACCAAATTTGGTAGTTTTTTTCTGATTTTGAGTTTTTTCAATAAATTTTGGTTTTTTTCAATAAATTTTGGTTTTTTTCAATAAATATGTGAAATTCAAATTTTTTTATTTTGGTTATTTTTTTTACATGTACCAACCATTCACAAGGCATTCGTACACCTATGCCCAAAATATTGGAAACGCGACATTTTGACTAGTTTTATTCAAGGAAAGAAAAATAATTATTTCTTAAATTTTGAAAAAAAAAAAATCAATATGTTCCCACTATCGCAAAATAATTTTGAATATACCACTCATTTACCTTTTTATAATATATTTTGTTCAAAATTTTAAAAATAATTATTATTTTCCTTCCTTGTCAAAATGTCGTGTTTCCGATATTTTGGGCATAGACGAATAAAAAAACTTAAAAGAAAAATTAAAATTAATGGCGTTTTCTTTTCTCGAAATAATGTTGCCCTGTTTGGCTTTCTTAGCCATTTTGTATGTCTGTCTGGTAATTTCACCGAACATTTACTTCTAACTAAGTAAGAGAGCAACATTATCTACAAAATAAGCCATTTTATAGAAAGTCACGTTACGTAATTCGATAATTAGGATATAGGAGGGCAACATTTTTTTGTAGAAAAGAAAACGCCATAAATAACTTGTTTAAAAATATGACGTATTGAATACGTGCTTAAGAGATCATCCATAAGTTTTTGTTTACAAATAGCAGCATGTTTACATTTTTTTCCTTAAGTCTACAACGCCTGTCGGATATTAAGGCCCCAGCCTTGCTGAACAGCCGTTCCGATTCGCATGAAGTAGCTGGAATGCATAGGTACCTGAGTGCTAAAACTTGTAAATGTCGCATATCAGACGTTCTAGTCTGAAATATAGACATATCGTTAATAATATATATAAGCAGGGAATTATCTTAACTACTACCGACCTTCCAGTACTCCAATGGGTCTGAGTTTAAAGGTTCATTCGGCTTTTCCACATATTCGCGTAAATTGATAATAGAATCGGCTCTATTTGATTTTATTTTGCAGGAAAGTTTCTCTTTCATAAATTCGTATATTTCAGGTACTTGCATACTTTTAGATGTTGACTGTTCCTGTATGTCGCACTCCGATGTTGACGCAATTCGTTTCACTTCAACTAATTCATTTTCAAGTAGGGTACATGCATGTGATGAATTTTGAACAGACCGAAAGCCTTCTTTCTTAAACCTCGGGTCTAATAATGTAGCCAACCTTGGAGCAGTTCTGGTTTCGTAAATGAAAAGCCTCTGTTGAATTCTTTCAGCTAAATATAAACATGTCTCTAATCCTACAGCTGTTTTTAATTTGGATTTCGACTTCATTATAGTCGAATATAATCCCCAGACTGTAGGAATTATATGCGAAATCGTCACGTATTGGTTTCCCGATATAATGTTTGTATTTGTGTTGAATGGTTCCAATAGTACACATAAATCTTCAAGGTGCTCTACCTCGTCTGCTGTAAGAACCTGCGGTGCTTTTGGTGTGCTTAAAAGTACAGAAAAGATTGCATCTTTGATAACTAAAATTCGTTGAATCATGGCAAATGCGCTATTCCACCTTGTAGGTACTTCCTGAATAAGGCTATACTGTTTTGCATCCCCCTGTTCTTTCCTTAATCTTGCATAAGCAATAGTGCTGCTTTTAAAGTATGCAACTATACGCTTGCATTTTGTTAAAATTACTTTAACCTTTTCTGTCGACAAAGCATCTTGCACTACAAGATTGATGGAATGCGCGAAGCAGGGTAAATTCTTCTTCCCAAGAAGTTCGCAAGCCTTAAGCATTGATGAAGCGTTGTCTGTAACTACATAGTTAACTTTTTCAAATATGTTCCATTTTTGTAGGCACATACGTAGCGATTGCGAGATATTTTCAGCAGAGTGATTCAGCTCATTTGCGAGCTTTGATGTTCCCAAAACCACCGAGCGTAACTTGAACTCATTGTCTATATAATGGCACGTCACGGTTATATAGCCTTCATTTCCCTTTGACGACCATCCGTCCGTAGTTATAGCACAGCTATCGATTTTATTAAGTCTATCTTGCAATTTTTTCTCTAAATCATTAAAAATGTTTTGGAGATAAATATTTCGGATAGTAGATCGCGATGGCAATTTATATCGTGGGTCCAGGCACTGGACGAACTCCCTAAATCCCTTGTCTTCGACTATCCGAAACGACTGTATGTCTGTAGCTATCATTTTGGCTAGAGCTGTATCCAGTTCTACTTTCCGCGAGGAATTGTTTTCATACGTTGGATTTGACTTTATTGGGAAATAATCTTCCAGCGTGGCGTCAGACTTGGTGGATGAAATAATCAAAGGGTGCGTACGCTTGAGATGGTCCATCAAGTTTGTGGTGTTTCCGCTCGTCTTGTAGATTTTCTTGCACGATAAACATGTGGCCTTCTTTTTATTTGGGCTTAGCTTAAAATGCCTCCAAACATCCGAGTTACTCTTCCGTCGTTTTTTACCAATAATAATTTCTGTAAATAGTGTAATATATTGAGATAAAATTTGCATCAAGAAATATACATAGATACATACATGCATATATATACATTCAACAGACATACCTACACAATCCTCGTCTCCAATATCCATATTTTAAACAGGAACCGCCTTTTAATTATTCTGCAAATTTATAATTAAAACATTTTGTAAATATGCATGCTAAATACAACTTTCAAAACTTACCAATAGCTGATATTCTCAATTCACAACTTGAAATAGTAATGTAGATGGAGATGGAGATTTAAAAGTTGTAAAACTATCGATAGTACACATTACCATCGATAGTTTTCGATAGTTTTGAAAAAACCATCGATGGTCTTTGATAGTCTCAAAAAAAAAAACTATCCATACTATCGACAGTGCCATCGATAGTTTCCCAACTCTAATGTGCAGGAAGGTTTAATTTTTTTGAAAAGGGTTGCCAGATGTCTGAAAATTTAATTTTACTGTATAGTTTGTTTGGTTTTAAAATTTTTGGTACCATATCAAGGGGCTTGACCTGATATTGAGCTATTTAATAAAAATTTTTCAAAAAGGGCTGCCACCTGTTCAAAAATTCAGTTTTACGCTATAGTTTGTTTGATTTTTAAATTTGAGGTGTCATATGAAAGGACTTGGCATGGAAATAAGTAATTTATTAAAATTTTTACAAAAAGGGTACCACCTGTTCAAAAATCCATTTTTACCCTACAGTTTATCTTATCTTACTAATATTATAAATGTGAATGTAGCGATGTTTGGATGTTTGGATGTCCAGACGTTTGCTTTTGTTCCTCAAAAACGTGAGAATGGCAAGACGGATTTTGTTGAAATTTGGCACGCATACAGGTTATAGTCTGGAAGGAAGTATAGGCTATTTTTTGTTTTTAATTTTGGGGGTTCCGACCCTGCTAAGGACCGTTACTTTTCGATATATTTTTATTCCATATAACTATGAGTATACTGGAACTATACTTATGATATTTCGCATATAGGTATAGAAAGATCATACAATATAGGTATCAAACGAAAGGGGAAGGTCCCAGGTTTCATTTGGACTCCGATATGTTTCGATAAATTAATCGATAACTGAATTATAGGTGAAAATGTGATTTCCCAAAAGCATTAAAATTACACTACAATATGGGTATCAAACGAAAGGGGATGGCCCCAGGTTTCAATTAGACTTCGATATATTTCGATAAATTTATCGATAACTGAGTTATCGGTGAAAATGTAATTGCCCAAAAACCTTAAACTTGCCCTACAATATGGGTATCAAACGAAAGGGGAGGGCCCCAGGTTTCATTTGGACTTCGATATGTTTCGATAGATTTAACGATAACTGAGTTATCGGTGAAAATGTAATTGCCCAAAAACATTAAAATTACACTACAATATGGGTATCAAACGAAAGAGGATGGCCCCAGGTTTCATTTGGACTTCGATATATTTCGATAAATTTATCGATGACTGAGTTATCGGTGAAAATGTGATTGCCCAAAAACCTTAAAATTACACTATAATATGGGTATCAACCGAAAGCGGATGACCCCAGGTTTCATTTAGACTTCGATATATATCGATAAATTGATCGATAACTGAGTTATCGGGGATTGCCCAAAAACCTTAACATTACCCTATAAAATGGGTATCAAACGAAAGGGGATAGCCCAAGGTTTTTTATTTGGCTTTCGATATATTTCGATAAATTTATCGATAACTGAGTTATCGGTGAAAATGTTATTGCCCAAAACATTAAAATTACACTACAATATGGGTATCAAACAAAAGAGGATGGCCCCAGGTTTCACTTCGATATATTTCGATAAATTTATCGATAACTGAGTTATCGGTCAAAATGTGATTGCCCAAAAACCTTAAACTTGCCCTACAATATGGGTATCAAACGAAAGGGGAAGGCCCCAGGTTTTATTTGGACTTCGATATATTTCGATAAACTGATCGATAACTGAGTTATCGGTGAAAATGTGATTGCCCCAAATCCTTAAACTTGCCCTACAATATGGGTATCAAACGAAAGGGGATGGCTCCAGGTTTCATTTCGACTTCGATATATTTCGATAAATTTATCGATAACTGGGTTATCGGGGATTGCCCAAAAACCTTAACATTACGCTATAAAATGGGTATCGAACGAAAGGGGATAGCCCAAGGTTTTTTATTTGGATTTCGATATATTTCGATAAATTTATCAATAACTGAGTTATCGGTGAAAATGTTATTGCCCAAAAACATTAAAATTACACTACAATATGGTTATCAAACGAAAGAGGATGGCCCCAGGTTACAATATGGGTATCAAGCGAAAGAGGATGGCCCCAGGTTTCATTTGGACTTCGATATATTTCGATAAATTTATCGATAACTGAGTTATCGGTCAAAATGTGATTGCCCAAAAACCTTAAACTTGCCGTACAATATGGATATCAAACGAAAGGGGAAGGCTCCAGGTTTCATTTTGGACTTCGATATATTTCGATAAACTGATCGATAACTGAGTTATCGGTGAAAATGTGATTGCCCCAAAACCTTCAACTTGACCTACAATATGGGTATCAAACGAAAGGGGATGGCTCCAGGTTTCATTTGGACTTCGACATACATATTTCGATAAATTTATCGATAACTGAGTTATCGGGGATTGCCCAAAAACCTTAACATTACCCTATAAAATGGGTATCAAACGAAAGGGGATAGCCCAAGGTTTTTTATTTGGATTTCGATATATTTCGATAAATTTATCGATAACTGAGTTATCGGTCAAAATGCGTTTCCCGAAAAACCTTAATATTACCCTACAATATGGGTATCAAATGAAAGGGGATGGCCCCAGGTTTCATTTGGACTTCGATATGTTGCGATAAATTTAACGATGATTGAGTTATCGGTAAAAATGTGGTTGACCAAAAATCTTAAAATTAACGAACAAGGGGAAGTTTTTTAGTCTATGGACACACGGTTGGTGCGACGGCATCCATTACGGTGCATTGCCCACCCGCAAAAGAAAAAATAAAAATAAAAACATGTAAGAATTTAAATATTTCCCTTACGTTTGTTCTTACAGCCTCTTCTATAACCATCTTTGGGCCTTTTCACATTACTCGGCAGGACTTTTGTCTTCAATGAATCCATTAAGATGAATTTTTGTTAATACATATTCAAACCCATGAGTTTATATTTTTTTTCTCTTTATGCTGGACTTCGACAAACTGAATGTTGAAAGGGGACTTCGTAGGTGCGGACAAGACCGCGGGTAAAGACTAGTCTTTATATATATTACGCTAAACGATTTTTTGTAAGCACCATAACTTTTACACCGTTATACCGCTTTTCGAAAATGTGGTGTCAGATGAAAGAGCTTGACCTGTAGATGTGCAGGAAGGTTTAATTTTTTTGAAAAGGGTTGCCAGATGTTTGAAAATTTAATTTTACTGTATAGTTTGTTTGATTTTAAAATTTTTGGTGCCATATGAAAGACTTGACCTGATATTGAGTAATTTAATAAAAAATTTACATAAAGGGTTGCCACCTGTTCAAAAATTAAGTTTTACGTTATAGTTTGTTTGATTTTTAAATTTGATGTGTCATGTGAAAGGGCTTGGCAAGGAAATGAGTAATTTATTAAAATGTTTACAAAAAGGGTGCCACCTGTTCAAAAATCCATTTTTACGCTACAGTTTATCTCATTTTTAAATTTGAAGTGTCATGCAAGGCCTAGCACTGAAGATGGGTAATAGAAGGAAAGGGAAGAGGAAAATGAAAGGGACGGATATGGCGAAGGACAGGAAGCGAAAGAGGAAATATGAAAAATAAAATGGATAAAGGGAAAATAAAGCGCAAATAAAGGGGAAAGGGGAAGAGAAAGAGAACTAGAAAGAAAAGGAGGAGCGCCCCAAATGGCCTTTTTTAGGTCGCTTTAAGGTTACCATAGTCTAGAAAAATATTCGGCACAAAACTCCACTATGGGGCTCCTTGGTCAAAATCTATGTATAAAAAATCTAGGTCCACAGAAAATAAAAATAACCAGTAGCTATGAAAATTTTCAAATGTGGCAATAAGCGTTCTTCCACCCTCAAATTGTCGCACAGTGTAATTGAAAGCCACAGCATCGCGTGGCCGGGTTTACTAGTAATCTTTATATGTCGTTGTACATATGCACATTGGAAGCAAATCGATTCATATTGGTGTTTGATGAATTTATTAGGAGTTTAATTTATTAGCAAATATGTAAGTATCTGATTGGGTACTATAAGCTACAATAAATTTTTTAAACTTAATTGGTCGGACATACATATAATGTACATATATTCTCACAAATTAAAATATTTAATATAATCTTTGAACTGGATTTCATCGAAGTTTTTATTTGGTGAACTATTAAGATATGAAATCGCCTCAGGGATATATTAGCGTAAGCTTCATGTTTTAAAATAAAATGTTTCGTTGGGAGTTAACCGGTGCCGCTAAGGTCGAGTGCTCGCCAGAGGTCCTGGGTTCGAATCCAGCCCTAAAGTTCGCTATATGAGGTGACGATATATTCTGAAGAAAATGGTAAACTGTGAACTTTATAATTATACGCTAAATAGTCCAGTCCCGCCTACTCTAGTTATCTTATCTTCTTTATTTTTTATTTTTTATTTTGCTATTTTATGCTTTCATTCTAATAAATACCTATGTATGTACATATTTACGTACAAAAATTGCCAAATGGCCACAATTCGACCAACCCAATTTTTGAAAAGCACCAAAACCCACATAAATCTATCATACCAAATATCAATGCTCTAACACAAATAGTTCAAGAGATATACCTCATAAAAATCTCAGTACTCAAGGGGAGAATCACCCCCTTTATTTTGTTAAGACAAAAAATATGTTTGCATATTAATATATATATACATAGGTTTACATACAAACGTGCAACTCATACGCCCATCAAATGTGCCAAAATAACTTAAAGTTCTTTGGTTAAAGGAAATTAAGTATTATGTCTTGAAAAATTTCAGTGTAGAATTTAATTGAACAAAGTTCATTAATGAAGTGATGCGTGGTCAAGGCTGACACTTTATAAACTCCATTTGTATCGACAGATGACAACGATTAATTCGTTTCGACGTAGCATATAAAGCTTTCTTTAATGTATGGTGTGGAGCGTTGATTTTAACAAGATTTAAAATTAGGGGTAAGGTTTTTTGTAGTTTCTTTTTAATACCAACTGCAAGCCGGTAAGTATGTTTATAAATATGTATTTAAACAAGCGCTGAAACTCTACATGTACTAATATGTATGTATACTAATAACACTGTGTGACTGTGAAAAAGTCCTTTTGGCGAGACATACCTCAAGTTGTAGGTCTAGTCAGGTATATAAAAACTGCCTAGAATTTCCAATATACCCCCAAAATCTGGAGATAGGGGCCAAAAACCTCCCTTTTCATAGGTTATGTAATATATTGTACCATAAATTTTTCTCTATTTATCGCATCAACATGATGTCGATGAAAATATGACATTTCGACGCTTTTAACAGTATGCGAACTGTTAATGTATCTTAATAAATGCCAGAGAAACTGTGAAAAATATATCACAAATTATTTTTTGTTTGTTCAATTTTTCCATTTTTAATCACGGATTTCTCGAATAATTTGTTAACAAGTGTACATTGTAGGCGTTCCTAGGATATTCTACTTTAACGAATTTCTACTGTGAAGTTTTTCATACTAATATTGCTAAATTTGTTTTCTACCTCAACCCGGGTAAGTCCAAATTTTAAAATTTTAGTATGAAAAATTTCACAGTAGAAATTGATTAAAGTAGAATATGCTAGGAATGCCTACGCGGATATGCAAAAGTTATATGTCGTTGCAAACAGAATTAATAGGAGATTGTTCTAAAATAATCTTACATATAACTGGTTAACAAATTATTAGAAAAAACCGCTACTAATGAAAAAATTAAGGAAAATTAACAAATTTCGATATTATTTTTACAGTTTCTCTGACATTTATAATGATACATTAACAGTTCATATACTGCGTCAAACGGTCCTCTTTTCAACGGCATCAAAATTATGTTGATGGGAGTGGTACAATAAATGACAACCTATGATAAAGCGGGTTTTGCCCCTAACTCCAGATTTTGGGGGTTTATTGGAAGTATGCAGTCTTCATATGCTTGGTAAGGTGTATAAGATATCGTCGGTCTCCTGCCAGAAACACGAATGTGAAATTTTTTTTAAGTGCGATGTATGCTCTTTATCGGGTATATATTGATATAATAACAATTGATATTTTTATATATGCTTATGACATACAAGTACATATTATGCATGTATGTTTACACGAGAATTTATACAAATATTAATTGCTATTACATCAATATACACCCGATAAAGAGCAGACATCGCACTTAAAAAAAATTTCACCCTCATATTTCTGGCAGGAGACCGACGATATGTTAACCTCGAAAAAAGTACTTTAATTTTTTTTTTATTTTGTCACAACGTGTAATCAATTACAAATACTATGATAGAATCAATTGGTGAATTAAAAAGAAAATGTAGATTACGTCAACATAATATAGCAATTTAATTGGCATCACAGTATGTAAACACACAAAAACTGTAAACCCATACTATCAGTTGTGTTTATAAAGACTGATAAAACTGGAAACGGGACCATGAAAAACCACTTAGCAAAGCGAATGAAGAATCAAATCAAATTAAATATGTACTTGTTTGTATGCACATAAACTCAGAAACACTTATGTAGGTACTTCTACATATGTACATACATAACTTAAATGGTTTTATGTGTTTGATTCGCACCGGAAGTATTATAAATGTGAGGCAAGAATTGAATAATTAAATGTTTAAATTGCGAATTTATGCAGTTTCAAGTAAATTTGTTAAATGCACGCTTTTATGCTTCGTTAACGCTTCGAAAATTTCTCAAAGAAAAAGCTTGCAGCGCCAAGAAAAAACAATTTCGTTTAGACGAGTGTCTGCCTTAAAGTTTCGTCGCTTGGCCGACTTTAAAAATAAATAAAATGTTATAATAATTTTCGCAGCAAAAGCAAAGCATACCAAAACGTCTCTACTTAAATTAACATGTATGTAGTAGATATATACATATGTATGTATATACATGCCCTGCAAAAAAAGTTTTGCTTATTGTTGACAAATCAGGTCTATAAAAGGAGTACTCTGACAGCGCTGGTTTTGTTATGCACTCACTCTGTCTTCGCATGGCGGATAAGCCTTTGAAATAAGGTGTGCTCTCAGAGAGAGAGAGTACTCTTTATGGCCTGATGACATCAACACAGGAAAATCGGCCTTATTTTAAGCCTTACGCCATACAAATTTGCTACCCTTATAATTTTGAGGCCTTATTTCGTAAGCCTTCAGATCTGCTGTTTTAATTCTTAAATAAGGCTTAGATTTTTTGGTGGTTATATGTATATTTGTAGAGGTGTATGCATTTAAATACTATGTACCTACCCATTAAACACTGAAAAAGAAATTCTCAAACGTTTGAGAAAATATTGTTTCTCAATTTGAAGTGGTTCTCAAACATGTTTTTCAATTTGAGCACAATTTGAGAAGCATTTGAGAAAAAAATTATGTTTGAAATAGGTTTGAGAAAATGGACATTCTCAATTTGAAAATCAGCCCAAAATCCCATATTAAAAATGTGCCTTTTAGTTTGAGAACGATATCAAGGGAAATTTGAGATGCATTTGAAATCAACGTTTGAGGTTTGAGAAAAGGGTTTATTCTCAAATGCATGTCAAATTGAGAATAAAGAAAAATGTTTATTGGGTATGTATTTATGTTCGAACATACTGTATTATTTGTATAAACTTATGTTTGATTTGCTCGTGTTTCAACTAAATGGTTATAACAAACGGGGTCTACTAACGATTCGTTTCGTTACAATTCAGTGCACTAGAGTCTAGCGTCTACTCAGTAGTTAAATTGTTTTTGCACTAATTTTAACCAAAAACCGAGAGGAAGTTGAATGTTTACGATTAAAGTCAACCACCTGTAATGAACTGACGCCACAATTAAATTTACAATGCCCGACATTCGTTAGTCACACCATTGAGTAACTGGATGGTGAAGCAAAAAAAGTTATTGAAGACCCTTTACACTTTAACCTGTCCCTTAAACTTATTATTATTTACTTAATTCATTATTTATGTTCTACATTATTATCTGGTTTTACCGTATACACCTTAAAAACACACTAGGAAATTTCCGGGGTTCATAGACCTCTTGAATGCTCTGTATACTATCATAATATAATAATTCACTGGCGCGGATATAACCCTAACGAGTTTTAAGGCCAAGCTTCTCTTCCAATGCGAATGAATTTTTTTTGAGGAGTTCTTTGATGGCAGAAATACACTCGGAGGATAATCCGTTGACTGCCGAGGGGTGACCGCTATTTTCAAACCCCAATAATTGGGTTTTAATTAGAAAATTATTGATGTTGGTACGGCCTCTACTCTACCAACTAGACCACAGCGGTATAACCGTGTACTCTCATATACACGATAATTCCTAATTTTTCCTACCGTCAACACACATTTTTCTGAAGCTTAATATAAATATGCTACTCAAGTTTGTAACTTAAGTCTATTGTTCATTTCTTGCATTCAATAGTTCAATTTTTATAAAGCCATATGATGGCGAAAGCGTAGGAGATGAATAGATTAAATCGGTTGACGACCACACCGCCTTTTATACATACACGGGTAATATGAAAGAGTCTTCTAACAAATTTTATGGGATATCTTTGTGAACCATTTTTTTGGTTTTTGATATTGAGAACACTAAACACCGACGATAATATTGATAAACAACCAGACAGTTAAAAATTCAACCTTTAATTTATGTTCAAGTGCGAAAATCGTTATTTCCCAAAACCGATATATTCCATTCCTTCATGAACCTTCCTTCACCTTTGAACTGGTGCCCTTTATTTCGTTTTGCCACCTAATGAGATAAGAAGTTGTGGGCACTAATATTTGCGCCCCTCGCGGAGTGTATAGGTAGACATGCCGATAAATGAGAAACAAAATCAACAAAAAATTGGTTAACAGTACTATTCCCACAATTGAAATGGAATCAACTAGAGTTTTCTTTAAAAAGGACAGAATTCTAATATTTACCAAAACTCAGGTTGATTCCATTTGAAATGTGAAAGTAGTAATTTTTCCTCAGTGTATAAGCTTACCTAAAATTTGTAAACTACTTGCCTGTGTTAAATGCGTTTAATTGTAAATATTATATTCTTATGTAATCGCAATTACGATAGTTGAAATGTTTGCTTTATGCACGTTATGCGAATTCGTGCTGGAACGCTTTCCGGTACGTTAAGTTATGACTTGTATAAACATGCAACCTGGCATTTGAGTTGTGTTCCGTAAAAACTCAATAAAGCACGAGCAGTATGAGTTTTAATAAAAAAGTCACCCTTCATGAAATCGCGCTAGTTAAAAGCTAGTGCAGAACTAGCTCATAAGGAGGCAGGGTTAGTTCTCGATCTATCCGAACGCAATGCTTTCAACTGCCTTTTTCAACACGTTAATGTTTTTAAAAAGCCTAAAATTGCCAAATATTTTGCAGACATATTTACTATTATTGACTACGTAGCCCCTATGGCGATGGGGACCAATGACATCACCATGTTAATGTGGTTAATTGTAGAGTAGGGTACGTTCGTGAAAATGTATAATTGCAGCAGTACAGCAACCCTCTTGCTTATTTTGCACTTGCCTGCTGATACTCAGCTGATGTATTGCAGACACAAATTCTGTTGCCGATTATTGAAACAAATTGCGCAGTTGATGTGACAAACGAACGCTTGACTTTTGCAGGTGTTGCCAGAAACACGCGAAGAACGTGATACCTTGCATAATTTGCAACACTGCTGTTCTGATTGCCGTCGCGAACGCACCCGTACTCGACTATGCCATGGAGTACTCGGAAATCTTCAGGGTAGCAACACCTAACACCTTTGCAGTCTTTCGCCTTCGAAATTAAGGATTCAAGGCGCATGCTTGACCAAAGATTATACTGTAAAATGCTTTTGGAGAAGCTATTATTTGGCATACATATCGAGCCATAACCGCCGGATTGACGTAGCCACCATATACAAATTTTTAGAGGAGAACGTTTTCTCTTGTAAATATCTACGCAAAAAAGCTACACATTCCAACGAAGTTTTGCTGTATTATGTACCAAAAGTGGGTAAAATCATCATACAAAATTTCACTGGAATGCGTTGCTCACTTACGCAGATATTTGCAAAAGAAAACGTTCTCCTCTAAAAATTTTTATATGGTGGTTACGTCAATTTGGCGGTTATGGCTCGATATACTTTGTTATTGATGTGAAAGGTATATTGCAAAAAATGTTTAAAATGCCTATTCTGGAAGATATTTTTATTTTATTTTCAGGGAAATATTATGAAACAATATTTCAAGCACTAGTTCTGAATTTCAAGCATCGTACCGACAAATGAATGACCCTTTATGTTTCAAATTTAGATACATGTGTAAGTACTTTCTAACTATGTACATATGTATGTACATATATTTGTTTGCACAGTTAGGCAAATGTACTTTATTAATATTATGTATGTATGTTATACCGTAAATGCTATTTAGCATACTCATTGCTTGATTTTTATTGTAATTTTCTCGTTTACTAATCATATATTTTCATGCATTTTAGTGTTCCCAGCACACCAGCACACTTAATTACTATTCAAACGTGCAGTAACCCATTAAACACTGAAAAAGAAATTCTCAAACGTTTGAGAAAATATTGTTTCTCAATTTGAGAATCAGCATATATATCATTTAAAAATAAGCATATTTTCAAGTGATTCTCAAACATGTTTATCAATTTGAGAACAATTTGAGAAGCATTTGAGAAAAAAATTATGTTTGAAACAGGGTTTGAATTTGCTTGCTGCAAAACAGCAATAGCCGATGTTTTTTGCTTATTGCTGAATTCAGCCGAGCCAAAAACGAAAACACGAATCATTCGCTTCAGTTTTCAGCTGAGTCGTGTTTGCTTGTATAGTTAAGCCAAGCAACTCAATTTGAGAGGGTTGCTTTTACTTGCAGCAATTAGTTGAGTAGTAAATTTTTGCTTACAGTTGCTTATTTTGCTGAAACTAGTTTTTAAGCAAAATTCAACATGAAAAGATGTTTACAAATGGACATACATACATATTATGTGTAGATACATACATACACATAAGTAAATATGTATAAAAAATCGAAATATGCGTAAACAAATCGTTTCAACAAAATAAGCAAAAGCAGAAAAAATGCAAAGACACAACTAATTGCTGGAAGTAAAATGAAATCCCCCAAATCGCGTTGCTTTGCTTAACTATACAAGCAAACACGGCTCAGCTGAATACTTGGCTGGCCGAGTTTGCTAATTTACTTTTCGTTAGCAAAAGCAAAGCAAAAGCAAATGCAGCAAAAGTAGCTAAGCAATTTCAAACCCTGGTTTGAAATAGGTTTGAAAAAATGGACGTTCTCAATTTGAAAATCAGCTCAAAATCCCATATTAAAAATGCGCCTTTTAGTTTGAGAACACTATCAAGGGAAATTTGAGATGCATTTGAAATAAACGTTTGAGGTTTGAGAAAAGGGTTTATTCTCAAATGCATGTCAAATTGAGAATAAAGAAAAATGTTTATTGGGAAACTACATATCTCTATGTAGTAGTCACTTGTTTGGGTGTCGAAGGTAGATAACCATCGCTTCCGGTGTGATGTTGACCATTCGCACTGAGTAGCCATTCGGTTGGAAAAGTTTTCAAATTGTTCGTGTTGCTCTGCATTTTACCAACTCTTTCAAATACACATGTATTTTTTCATGTCCGCTGGCTGGTGGGGTGTATCAAACTCACCTGTACATTTTGGTTTTTGATAGCTTTGCATTGTTTTTATAAAGACAATGAAATAAATAAAATATGTACATACATACATACCTACATATGTATGCGTATACATACCCACCAAAAAATCTAAGCCTTATTTAAGAATTAAAACAGCAGATTTAAAGGCTTACGAAATAAGGCCTGAAAATTATAAGGGTAGCAAATTTGTATGGCGTAAGGCTTAAAATAAGGCTAATTTTCCTGTGTTGATGTCATCAGGCCATAAGGAGTACTCTCTCTGAGAGCACACCTTATTCCAAAGGCTTATCCGCCATGCGAAATAAGGCCTAGATAATTATTAGAGAGTTAGGAGCAGACAGAGTGAGTGCATAACAGAGGCAGAGCTGCCAGCGTACTCCTTTTATAGACCTGATTTGACAACAATAAGCAAACTTTTTTGCCGGGTATACATACACTGAGAGAAAAAAAATATATGGAGGGGTCAAAGAAATTGTTTACTTATTTTGAACACTACTTTCTTTGTTTTGAGTAAATTTTCCTTAAAACATGTTAAAAGGTTTATAAAATATTGTTGTTACATGCGTTACCATGGTTTCATATACTTGTTTTGAAAAAATTCATACATTAAAATAATGAAAAATTCTTTAAGCGCCATTCCATTCCCAACTTTCCTTGTTTTGAAGACTTGATTTCTTTAATTTTGAGAAATTAAATTCCCATACAAATCCCCATGGCAACGAATTTGTTTGAATGTTTTTTTATGTTTTTTCCACATTTTTGGGAAAATTTACACAAAAGAAAGAAAATTTTGTATTGGGACGCGTGTTCAAAATAAGGAAAATTATGTCTTTGATTGAGAGAAATTTTTTTTTGAGTGTACCATACATAAGAATGTATTTACATACACACACGTGTGTATAAATATTTGGCAAACAATAGCCGGTGGTGGCAACGAAACTAAATTATGGTGTACATAATGCCGTTGAATACATTGCTCTGCAGGTTCATGTGATAGCGATGATATTGTTGTTGCTCTTTAAAAGCACTAATCTGTAAATTTGCTTAAGTTTTATATTTGGGCTATTTCATTTAACAAATTTTGATGCTATCGTTTAGCACCCAACATTTGAAATGTAATTATGTAAATGTACATACATAGAAATACATATTACATGTATGTACATTTATTACAGCAATCATAGAAAAGTAGAAAATACCTACGCGTCCCGCTTCGCAGCGATGAAACATGTTTTTTTTTTGTTATAATGAGTCTTTCCCCCTAAAAAAATTCTCTCGATCAAAGACATAATTTTCCTTATTTTGAACACGCGTCTCAATACAAAATTTTCTTTGTTTTGTGTAAATTTTCTCAAAAATGTGGAAAAAACATAAAAAAACATTCAAACAAATTCGTTGCCATGGGGATTTGTATGGGAATTTAATTTCTCAAAATTAAAGAAATCAAGTCTTCAAAACAAGGAAAGTTGGGAATGGAATGGCGCTTAAAGAATTTTTCATTATTTTAATGTATGCATTTTTTCAAAACAAGTATATGAAACCATGGTAACGCATGTAACAACAATATTTTATAAACCTTTTAACATGTTTTAAGGAAAATTTACTCAAAACAAAGAAAGTAGTGTTCAAAATAGGTAAACAATTTCTTTGACCCCTCCATATATTTTTTTTCTCTCAGTGTACCTTTCCGTATCTTTTCCCTTCCCTTTCCTTTCCTTTCCTTTCCTTTCCTTTCCTTTCTTTCCTTTCCTTTCTTTTCTTTTCTTTCCATTCCTTTCCTTCCCTTGTCCTTTCCCTAAGAAGCCGGGTTGGACATTAAATCGAAAAGATCTTTATATAGAAGCCCTGAATATCTCCAAAAAAAATTTTGATGGTTAGCCGGGTCCACGTTTTGGGCTTTATCTGAGAAACGGGCTTATACATCACAACCAAAATAGTTCTGTGTTGAAGCCCTGCTCAATACCTTTCATTTGAAACCAATATCGCTCAGAAACGTTCCGGGATCAGTCGGTTCCACGTTTTGACCCACATCTAGGGACTCGGCCTAGGCATTGCAATCAAATAGCTCTATGTTGAATCCCTGCCCAACACCTTTAATTTGATACCAATATTGCTCAAGGACTTGCTGTTGGTAATGACATGAAACTTTGCAGTCTTTCTTCCCATGTAAAAATGAACAACCTCAGTGAAAATCATTGAATTCAGATGACTATGACATATAGCTGCCGTATAACCCGTGATATGCACATGATATTGACACATTGAGGTATAACTTCGCCATTTGGGCAGATAAAAAGCGTGAAACCTTGTAGAAACTTTGTAGTTTTCATATACATGATACTAAATAGTAATATTTTTTAATATAAATAAATATCATTTTTTTTTAATTAAACATATGTACGTACGAATTGATCTCCAAAACGGCCATCATTTACTCCACTGTACATATTATATATGTACAAGGTATCACAAAAGGACCAAGAGTTAAATTGGATTAATAATGCTTATAAAAGTATCATTGTCATTAGATTCATATTGTTCAAAATCAAATCTTGACATGATTTTTCACGCCATTCAGTAGTTGGGTCAAAATGTTCATAGAATGAAAAGGAGATAAACAAAACATACATACATTTGTATGTACATTAGGGCAGACGGATTTCTTTCCGAAAAATGTGTATAGCATATTCGGATTCTACACGGAGGGAAAAAACAACGTAAATCCTACAAATCATCCTACCTTGAAAATTGTTGGATCGACTATAATAATTGCTTACAATTCACTCACGTATGCAAAGCAATAAGTACCAAGTTTGATATTTCATATTGCAAACGGATTGAGAGAGCTTCTGTTGTATATAGGGTTGCCAGATACCTTTCCCGAAGAAATCAGTACATTGCCTTCCTAAAAAAAAGCAAAATATGCAGAAACCTCGGCGTGCTGGGTGCTTGTTTCACCCAGCAAATTTGATCGATGTGAGAGTCCGAAAATTGTCTCACTCGTCGGAGTGCACAACAACAATTACACGTTGCTCGTCGAGTATTGTCGTAAGCATAACCACGGCATTACATACGTCAAATGAAAACAGTCGGAAAATTAAAAACAGTGCAGGGTGATAAAAATGATTTTTTTTCAGTGTCGGCTAAAAATCAGTACAAATCAGTACAAAATCCAAAAAATCAGTATTTCTTAAGGTTTTTAAAGCCATCAGTACGGAGCACGAAAAATCAGTATTGTACTGATCAAATCAGTACGTCTGGCAACCCTAGTTGTATATACAATCGCATGTATATTTAATATGACAATGCCCGCTTTAAGTTGACAGTGTAGCCATACCGAGTTAAAATTTCTGAACATCAGATCAATAAATTGAAAATATAGCCATGCCAAATTGGAAATGTTAATGTTGAAATGAAACAAACTAAGTATTACTAAATTGACCATTTTAAATTTAAGCCAACTGAAAAATATTTACTTTAACTCTAAAAAAGTGTGATTCAACACGAAATTAGTCAACAATGAAAAATGTAACATTGTCACCGCTGGGAGCTATTTTTACAAGTCTCTTGTCCCCTCAGTGTACGATTAATTTTAAGCAATAATGCAGAATAAAGTATATCCCAGAAATGACGTTTGATGTTGGGATTTTCAAAAGAAAGAGACCATTGAATTTTTTTGTAATTCAGTTATTAAAGTTTTGCATTTTCCAGTGTAAATGTATGTATAAATGTATCTAAACAAGTGAAAAAATTTAAGTTCGGTGGGTATATAATTGGGTAGTTGGGGGATTTAACGTTTAAAACACTATGTAAATTTGGAGTTCAATATCGTGTTCAAAGAAAAAATTTAGTTAAGTACACTACCATATACAACAGAACTGTAGTATTTAATAATAAAGTACAATGGGATGTATTCTTTCATAATTTATATTGCTAAGATTTTTTAATTTGCGATGGTTCTTTAGTTGCGACATATAATCTTAATAATCTTAACCAACGAGAGCGGGAAATCGGTCCTGGTTTTATGTTTGCCAAATCCATGGAACAATTACCATTTGAAACTGCTTTTGCTACATATGTTGTACAAATACTTAACATCCGTTGAAAAATCTAACGAAGCGCTATCAAAGAGGCTTTTTTATACTCAGCTGTACTAGTACACAGAGTATTATAGTTTTGATTTCCTAACGGTGGATTGTAACAGAATGAAATAATCGAGATAGATATAGACTTATATATATAAAAATGATCAGGGTGAAAAGAGAAATCGATTGAGCCATGTCCGTCCGTCTGTCCGTCTGTCCGTCCGTCCGTCTGTCAGCACGATAACTCGCGCAAAAATTGAAATATTTTGATGAAATTTGGAATGCAAGTTGGTATCAAGACGAGAACGGATGGTATTGAAAATGGGCGAAATCGGACCATGACCACGCCCACCTCCCCTATATAGTAAAAATCCGAAATTTTGTATCTCAGTAACTAATAGAGCTGGAGTGATGAAATTTTACCCACGTATTGAGCTCAGGCCCTTATGAAGAAATATGGTGAAATTTTGGAAAATGGGCGGTGCCACGCCCACTTATTAAGGGGCAAACATTGAAAGTTTTATGAGTCATAACTCAGAAACCGTTGAAGACATATCGATGAAATTTGGTAGGCGTGATATACTTACTTAGGCAAATGTTTGGACGAAAAATTGCCAAAATCGGTTGACGACCACGCCCACTTTTATATATGTGTATTATAAAGTGGCCTAATAAAAACATTTTAAGCGATATCTCTGTCAAATATAAAGATATATCATTGAAATTTTATGGCAGGAGTCCAACTATGGACATAAAACAAAAAACACAAAAATTTTGGAAAATGGGCGTGGCACCGCCTCCTTTTAGAAGCAGGAATATACGAGATTTCTTAGCCCATAACTCGACAAATAATTGAGATATTATGACGAAACTTGGTGTGTACACTTTTATCACTTGTGGTAATAGACACGCAAAAATTTATTGAAATCGATTTATGACCACGCCTACTTTTTAACAAAGATATTTCTGAAACACCCTTTGGGAATTTTTAACGTGAAATCTTTGTAACTAGAACTCGTAAAGGAATGAAATTTTGCACAAATAATAATATTCATATACTTAGTTGGATAACTGATAAAAATTTTGGAAAATGTGCGTGGCTACGCCCACTTTATGCAGCACTCACTTTATATAAAGTACAACGTGTTTCCATTAAACGCAAACAAACAATAAAAGCATACAGCTGAGTATCTAATGTTCGATTCCACTCGAACTTAGGCTTCCTTACTTGTTTATATTTAATAAAAAAACTAAAAAATATTTATTATTTACATTATAGTTTTGAAAGTAAAAAAGGACCAAAAGTGGGCCGAATTTTTAAAAAGGTTCAAATATTGCATATTTTCACAAATTTCGGTTCCGGTGGCCTGACTCTTAAAAAGGTTCAAATTGCCACTTTAGTGGCCCTAGCGGCAACGCTGTATGTACATATAGATATGCTGCAGCTAGGCATTAAAATATTTTGCTAAACAACACAAACGAGGGGTAGCAGATATAAATGCACCACATCCCTGCAAAAATCATTATATTATATGGTCCATTTGTGGTAGGTTGGAGTACTTTCAAAGTGATCATTAACATAGCCCAAACGACCGATTCATGTACATATACATCGGATAGTAGTTAGCCGAACATGACAACGAAAACGAAGGTTTATCGCGATGACGACGAAGCACGTGTATACATATGTACATATGCAGTTATGTTAGGTACTCCATCAATTAATCCAATGTAGGTACTCCATGGATTAATTTGATGTTATGCGGGACTGGAGTATATACTCCACTGCCTGCGGCTCAGTGTAGTTCGCCAACCACAAATAAGTAAATCAATTTCTGTGATAAAAAGAAATGTGCATTATCTGCCGAAATCGATTTGCTTGTTGTTGGGAGCCACGCGGAGCCACAGCGATGTTGTTGGGAGATAAACGGAGAGACTGGAGCCATTGGATGAGCACCTATGGTTTAGAACATATAGTAATACAATTTATTCCACATTAACTGACAGGAAGCACAGTAATGCTGGAATTCCACAAAAAATAAACATTAAACATATGAATAAAATTACATTTAACATCTTACCTATTTGGCGTGTAGTTTCTTCTATTGAAATTTGATCATAATTTTTATACTCAGCTGTACTAGTACACAGAGTATTATAGTTTTGATTTCCTAACGGTGGATTGTAACAGAATGAAATAATCGAGATAGATATAGACTTATATATATCAAAATGATCAGGTTGAAAAGAGAAATCGATTGAGCCATGTACGTCCGTCTGTCCGTCTGTCCGTCTGTGAGCACGATAACTCGCGCAAAAATTGAGATATTTTGATGAAATTTGAAATGTAAGTTGGTATCAAGACAGGAACGGATGGTATTGAAAATGGGCGAAATCGGACCATGACCACGCCCACCTCCCCTATATAGTAAAAATCGGAAATTTTGTATCTCAGTCACTAATAGAGCTAGGGTGATAAAATTTCACACACGTATTGAGCTCAGGCCCTTATGAAGAAATATGGTGAAATTTTGGAAAATGGGCGGTGCCACGTCCACTTATTAAGGGGCAAACATTGAAAGTTTTATAAGTCATAACTCAGAAACCGTTGAAGATATATCGATGAATTTTGGTAGGCGTGATATACTTACTTAGGCAAATGTTTTGACGAAAAATTGCCAAAATCGGTTGACGACCACGCCCACTTTTATATATGGGTCTTATAAAGTGACCTAATAAAAACATTTTAAGCGATATCTCTGTCAAATATAAAGATATATCATTGAAGTTTTATGGAAGGTGTCCAACTATGGACATATAACAAAAAATACAAAAATTTTGGAAAATGGGCGTGGCACCGCCTCCTTTTAGAAGCAGGAATATACGAGATTTCTGAGCCCATAACTCGACAAATAATCGATATATTATGACGAAACTTGGTGTATACACTTTCACTACTTGTAGTAATACATGTTCAAAATTTTAGCGAAATCGGTTGACGACCACGCCCACTTTTATATATTGGTATTATAAAATGAACTAATAAAAACATTTTAAGCGATATCTTTGTCAAATATAAAGATAATTCATTGAAATGTTGTGGCATGAGTTCTACAATAGACCGGAAACAAAAAATAGAAAAATTTTGGAAAATGGGCGTGGCACCGCCTCTTTTTAGACAAAGAATCAACGAGATTTCGGAGCCCATAACTCGACAAATAATTGAGATATTATGACGAAACTTGGTTTATACACTTTTATAACTTGTGTTAATAGACACGCAAAAATTTATTGAAATCGGTTTATGACCACGCCTACTTTTTAACGAAGATATTTCTGGAACACCATTTGGGAATTTGTAACGTGACATCTTTGTAACTGGAAGTCATAAAGGAATTAAATTTTGCACAAAGAATAATATTCATATGCTTAGTTGGATGACTGATAAAAATTTAGAAAATGGGCGTGGCTACGCCCACTTTATGCAGCACTCGATTTATATAAAGTACCTACACCGTGTTTCCATCAAACGCAAACAAACAATGAAAGCATACAGCTGAGTATCTAATGTTCGATTCCACTCGAACTTAGGCTTCCTTACTTGTTTTAATTCTTGTTGATGAAAAAATTTATCTGATTTCTAAGTAAAAAAACAACCAAATCAGAAAAAAACTACCAAACAACCAAATTTCAACAAACTAACAAGTTT
Source organism: Urophora cardui (assembly GCA_960531455.1). Classification (NCBI taxonomy): domain Eukaryota; kingdom Metazoa; phylum Arthropoda; class Insecta; order Diptera; family Tephritidae; genus Urophora; species Urophora cardui. The sequence goes on from OY482671.1 coordinate 168,089,777, forward strand.
GGTTGGAAACAACCAACCGTGGCATCCGTGGCTACCAGTATCTTAGAATCAGTGCAAACACAAACCGTTCAATACTATACTATAGATAGTGAATTGAGTAATACCATATGGCCTTTTCCAAGCTTTTAAAGATGTGCTTATGAAATTTCGTTATGATGCAAACATACTCCCTCACTCACAAACTTCCACAATTCGATATTAGTAAGAAGTATGTATGTATGTATGTACATCTATTACTAAAAGTCTGATGACTTCCTAAAAGACCTTAGAATATGAAAACATACAATTAAATTCCTAAATCCCTACTTGTCAATTTCAGCCCACTGTGCGGCCTAATGTACATCATACATACATATGTACATGTTGATTCCACTGAGCATCAAATATTTTGCTGTGTAACCAGCATTAAGTGGTTCAACCCATAATCACTCGTAAACGCTATCGACAGCCACTGCATTACGAGCCGCTTTTGGCCTTACATACATATGTAGGTATGCTGTACATACTAGACATATACGCCGACAGTGATTCCGGCGGCGGCGGCGCTATTCCAAAAACATTTCGGCGGCGGCGCGCCTGCCCCAAATCTAAAAATCACAATCCTTATTCAAATATTAATTTTATTTAGTTACCTTAATATCGCTGGCTGAATGGAATAAATAAACTAATTTCCACCTTAAATTGTTGAAACTTTTTTATTAACAGCAAAAAACAATTGTTACATAAACTAAAATATAAAATAAAGAAAATAAATATTAAAGAATATACACAAATCCATATCGTCGTACCATACGAAAACTAACATCATATTTTTTATGGCTGACGAAAAGTAACAAGTTCGACTTTTGGCTGACGAAAAATAGCAAAATCAACTTTTGGCCGACGAAAAGTAAAAAAATCGACTTTTGGCCGACGAAAAATAACAAAATCAACTTTTGACTGACGAAAACTACCAATTTTGTTTAAGCAACAACAATTTTAATGTAAAAACAGTATATAATTGCTGATACTTTTCGTCAGCCAAAAGTTGATTTTGTTATTTTTCGTCGGCCAAAAGTCGATTTTGTTACTTTTCGTCGGCCAAAAGTTGATTTTGTTATTTTTCGTCGGCCAAAAGTCGAACTAGTTACTTTTCGTACAGAATTTTTTTATTGATAGCTTTCGCCAGAAATTTTAAATATGCTAGTTTTCGTATGGTAAGACGACATGTAAGGGTAAATTTAAATTCCCCTGTAGGATGTCGGGGTGGACTTAGTATACTCCTTAAACTAGACTGTAAGTGATTGGTCCAATCCCATGTAAAATTCTAATTACATTTAACATTGCATGTCCTAGGTCGAAGTCAATTGCCCCTATCTGCATTACATTCGGACCAGCTTTAGGTCGATTGGACATTTGTGCATTACAGTCGGAATATACTTTTTCTATATACATTGGTCTAGACCTTTTCGCATTACAATCGGAGTATACTTATGCTATATAGATGGAACCATTTCTCATATCTAATTTTTCTATTTATTTATTTAATTTATTTTATTTTATTAAACAATTGAACATTATATCTAAAAGTTAATTGAAGAAATTCATATTGCAAGGATGTAAATAAATACATGATGCAGAAATTAAATAACAAATTATACATATGCACATGCATATATTGTTATTAGTTTTGTGACGCAATCCACACATCAGCTATAATCAGCTGTAAGAATAAAGGCGTTAGTTTCAATAGAAAATGTGTTTTAATATATGGCTACATTGATTTCACAATACCTTTTTCCAACGGTTAAAATATTGTAATAAAAAACTAAATAATTTTCAATATCCTGCAAATTCCTCAGAAATAATGGGAAAATTTATTTTTAATAATCAACAATTTTCAGTAAGAACAGTTACCATGGTTAAAAATATTTCAAAATACAAATTACGTATAACAAACAATGCACAATGTGCATTACATTCGGACCAATTTAAGTCCAATTGACCTACCCCGCATTACATTTGGACTATTTTCGAGGCAATTGACCTGCTTAGCAATACATTGCATTAATTTTTTTAACTCTCTTTGGTCTACTTACAATGCAACTATACCTAGGGCTATAATTTTAAGACAATTGTCCCCATCGTTCCTTCAGGGTCATTTGCTTATTTTGTATGATAATAAACCTGCATACATACATATATTTACACATGTACATATTTATATATATATAAGGCACTTTAAAATAAATATATGTATATACAGTGTTGGAAAAAATAATAGGGACAAAATTTTGCAATTCTCCATTTATTTAATTTTAAGACCAAATAATAATTACCATATATTGATGCTTACACGGAGAGGACATGCTTCAATGACTCTGGGGTGGTTTTTGTATAATAATTTAATTTTTATGAATAAAAATAATGATATAATTTAAGTTGGAAATAATAGTAGGGACAAACTTTAAATTCGATTGTTTTTTCAAATAAACTACAATATTACTGCTGCAGCTAGATTTAAACTAATGTTTAGTTGAAGCTCCTTTATTTTTTATAACTTCCTTACTTCTTCGTGGCATAGGGTTGACCAAATCAGCGCAATTTGCAACTGGTATTAAGTACCAAGCTTCTTTAATTTTTTTTCCATAACTCTTGCTTATTTTTCCATTTTTGATCCCCCATCGTCTTCTTTAATATTCCCTATAGGGCTGAGGTTCTACAACTGTGAGGGCTACTCAAAAACAGCAAATTTCTTACGTTCAAACTATGAGTTTTCGATTCTGGAGGCATGTTTGGGATTATTTTCGGCATCTAATGATATCAAGGAGGGTTGAAATGGTGCAGTTTTGAGTAGAACAATTAGCAACAGACCTCGATAAGTAGGACTAAATGGAAGAGATCCCAGAGAAGTTCCGTATCTGAGAAAAAATTATGTAAGCCAACGAACTGAAATTTTCCAGTAGCTTAAATTCTTTAGGACAGAAGCTAGTAAAGTAGGGAACAGCCAAAGTTTTTGTTAATAACTTTTAACCGGCAAAAAATAAAACATTTCCGCATTCAGCTTCGTGTTCCTGAGGTCAAAACATGTCGATTGGTTCCTTTTTTTTAATTTTGAAGAACTTTAGCAGTTAGCAAAACTAGGAAAATATGTACACATCTCGCTCCATACGGGTATGGCGCGCCAGCGCACGCCGCCGCGCCGATACGCCGATTTCACGGATTATGGCGGCGGCGGCCGATTATGAAGGTAATCGGCGCGGCGGCGGCGGCGTCAATCGGCGGCGTATATGTCTAGTACATACATATATGTACATTAGATACGTTTTTTTAGATCCTCCCTCCGGCACCGGCATATGAAAATAGGATGTTTTATAGTAAGTAAACTGAAAAAAATTTCACTTTTGCAAAAACGGAATGGAGCTACACCAAAAACCGCACAATTTTCAAAAATTTCAAGGTATGTTTAGGTTTATGTATGAAAAATGTTAGGATTTTGCACAAGAGAAAAAATTGATACCTATCTACCCGTACGTAAAATTAACCGCTAAAGCGAACGGCGTATTGAGTTTTTTGGTACACTCCCCAGGGAAGGTAATATCGCGGCCTAAAATGACCATAGCGATTCAAGCATATTCAAGTTGAATATTAAGGTGGAGTGAAATCATATGGAGATTTTTTTTTTGTTCTTTTTTTGAACGTACCAGCAATGAAAAGTTGCCTTTATACGAGTTAATGAACCCCACAAAATATGTCTTTAGCGCCGAATCATTCCCACTTTTCCATAATCTGAGCAGTGACGCACACAGAAAAATATTTTGGGGGGTTTTCAATATCGAACGGAAAATTATTAAAAAAAAATTAAAACTCGTCCAGACAATTTTTACTTAAATTTATGTTTGGGGAGTGGACCTACGTATGCACACATTAAACAAAGGCACCTTTTAAATCTCAATTCATTGCATTTTCTCTGTATTTAAACTAAAACTAACAAGTAAGGAAGCCTAAGTTCGAGTGGAATCGAACATTAGATACTCAGCTGTATTCTTTCATTGTTTGTTCGCGTTTGTTCGATTAGGGTGTATTTTATATGAATCGAGTGCCGCATAAAGTGGGCGCAGCCACGCCCATTTTCAAAATTTTTATCAATCATCCAACTAAACATATACATAAATATTATTGTTAGTGCAAAATTTCATTCCTTTATGACTTCTAGTTACAAAGATGTCACATTACAAATTCCCAAAGGGTGTTCCAGAAATATCTTTGTTAAAAAGTAAGCGTGGTCATAAACCGATTTCGTAAAATTTTTATGGGTTCCGAAATCTCGTAGATTCCTTTGTCTGAAAAGAGGCAGTGCCGCGCCCATTTCCCAACATTTTTCTATTTTTTGTTTTATGTCTACAGTTGGATTTATGGCACAAAATTTCAATGACATATCTTTATATTTGACAAAGATATCGATTAAAATATATTTATTAGTCCCATTAATAGTTCCCATATATAAATTTGGGCGTGGTCGTCAATCGATTTTGGCAATTTTTGTCCAAACATTTTCCTAAATAAGTAAATTACGCGTACCAAATTTCGTCGATATATCTGCTACGGTTTCTGAGTTATGACCTATAAAACTTTCAATGTTTGACCTTTAATAAGTGGGCGTGCCACCGCCCATTTTCCAAAATTTTATCAAATTTCTTCATAGGGGCCTGAGCACAACACGTGGGTAAAATTTCATCGCTCCAGCTATATTAGTGACTGAGATACCAAATTTCCGATTTTTCTATATAGGAAAAGTGGGCGTGGTCATGGTCCGATTTCGCCCATTTTCAATACCAACCGTCCCAGTCTCGATACCAACTTGCATTTCAAATTTCATCAAAATATCTCAATTTTTGCGCGAGTTAGAGTGTTTACAGGCGGACGGACGGACGGATGGACGGACATGGCTCAATCAATTTCTCTTTTCACCCTGATCATTTTGATATATATAAGTCTATATCTATGTCGATTATTTCATTCTGTTACAATCCACCGTTATGTGATCAAAACTTTAATACTCTGTGTACTAGTACAGCTGAGTATAACAAACCTCAGCTAATATCCACAGCATGCTTTTAAGGAAATGTCTCCACACTGCTTGTTTATAAACATAATCAGTAGTTGTTGACAAACATTCGCAATGTACATAAACGAATATTCATAGATTTTACAACATGTATTTACACAAATATTTGTACATGTACCATCTTTTATAAAATTATTTTTTTATGGTGCTGTAAAATTTGGGGGGGGGGGGGCGGTTTAAACCCAAAACCCCCCCTTGTGTGCGCCAATGAATCTGAGTAAGTTGTTTTTTCAGTGTAGTATTCTGTAAGTTGTCTCAAGTCACTAATAGAGACTTTTGGAAACTTTTTCGTGATGAGATTGATTTTGAGACAATTTGGTATTCTGTAAGCGAGCTCACGTCTCAAGTCTCAAAAAATACGTCACTAATTAGTGACCTGGTGGTGAGGAGGTCACAAAATAAAGAAAACATTGAGGAGAACTAAATAAAGCGTCAAAATTTATAAAAACTTACAATTTGTTTGCTCTTTGCTTGTTCGCTTGCTATTTTCTGCAATAAAACAAGTTTATTTGTATGAAATTAGCAAAATAATAAAATTTTGCTGGTTTTGGTAACTTACTTTTTTCCGCCATTTCGATCAAGTGTAAATAGTGATGATATACAATATTTATCGATATTTCAATGTTTTGCGTTACATGCTTTGCGAATGGGTTCAGATAAAACACTCATAAAACATTATATTCATAACTATTTTTATAAGTGATAAGTAGTAATGATACGCTTTATTTTTTTAATGCAATATATTGGTCATGAATTCATTTCCAAAACGTATTTTCGTATGTAATCGATTAGTGAGTATTCGTTAAATTATTTTGTTATCTCAAACAGTCTCAGTACATTTTCACCACAGTCTTTGGTGAAATTTTTAGTGACTGCCGGTTACTGAATACCAAAAATGGCTCAAGTCACAAAAATCGTTTCATGTCTCAAATCTCAAATTTAGTGACTTGAGATGAGACGGAGTTACAGAATTCGCCTATTACTATGATTCATATTGAAGTTCAATATGTTTTTATTCCACTCTAAGAGACGGCATATGTATTTGTTTTAAATATTTTTCATATTGAATAGTACTATGTGTCCAAACCCTGCAAAAATGCGATTAATCCGGGACGTGTCCGGGATCAATCGCAAGGGAGCATGCGACTAATACAATTTTACATCCCTTTGTATGGAGCGAATTGATCGCATTTGTTCGAGCATGTCCTATGAAGAGACTAATTGTTCAACTTGTATACCCGAACGGGTACCAATGTAGATTAATCGCTTTCATACCGAACGGGTACAAATTTAGATCAATCGCTTTCATACCGAACGGGTACAGATGGTTTACCCGCAACACCTATGCACCTAATGTGCTATATGGTTTTATGATTAAAATGTTTTTACGTATGTCTGTTTATTCACATCTGAAGCCTACTTCCAGCCAAATTATATTGTTTCACTTTCCCAATAACTGCTGCGCACGGTAGGCAGAAAGCGACGATAGGTTGCATGAAAATGTCGAGAAAAAAGGAAAGTGGGGTTGTGTTATGTGATGTTTATAGATGAAACATCCGTTGAAATTAAAATCCGAGCTGCTCCTTTTTCAAGGATATCCACATTTTTTGTTTTTTTTTGAAAGGATCAAATATTGAGGAAATCGAAAATTCGCCACCGTCCAAATTTTTCCGATTTCAATGTATTATTTGGTCGCTAAGGGATACAAAAAAAGGTATTAAAAAGAAAAACGGACACCTGTAGTGGAAAAATCCAACGTGAACAGGACCCAAAGAATAACCACTGAAATATAAAATAACACAAAAAGTACCCACTTTAATTTGCGTATAACTCCTAAAATGTTAACTCTACGTGAAAATTCCTTATAATATGTTTCATTCAGAATAAATAAAGGAATATTTCTTTGATATACAATTTTGACGTACCTGCAGTGGTTAATGCACTTTGGTCCATCTAAAGTGAAAATTTCAAAAAAAAAGTACTTTTTTTATGGTGCTATTTTAAGTTCAAATATTTTTCTAGTTTATGTAAATATTTTAATCTAATAATCCAATTCTCATTCTTACATATCTATACGTTAATATTAAAAAGAATTAGAGCTGAAATACGCGCTAGCTGTGCACGGTGGGCGGTAAGCAACAATAGGTTGCATGGGAATATCGAAAAAACGATCGCCGGCTAAAAACTTACGTAAAATGATATTCTAATATACTTCATAAACACACAGCAAGGGTGAATAAAATCTCCAACATTTTTTTTAAACGAAAATTAGTACCAGCACACAGCTAGGCACATATTCGTTGGGCCATCGTTTTTACGATATTCCCATGCAACCTATTGTTGCTTCCCGCCCACCGTGCACAGCTAGCGCGTATCTCAGCTCTAACTCTTTTTTAGTATTAACGTATAGATATGTAAGAATGAGAGTTGGATCATTAGATTAAAATATTTACAAAAACTAGAAAAATATTTGAACTTAAAATAGCACCATAAAAAAAACGTACTTTTTTTGAAATTTTCACTTTAGATGCACAAAAGTACATTAAGCACTGCAGGTACATCAAAATTGCATATTAAAGAAATATTCCTTTATTTATTCTGAATGAAACATATAATAAGGAATTTTCACGTAGAGTTAACATTTTAGGAGTTATACGCAAATTAAAGTGGGTACTTTTTGTGTTATTTTATATTTCACTGGTTATCCTTTGGGTCCTGTTCACGTTGGATTTTTCCACTACAGGTGTCCTTTTTTCTTTTTAATACCTTTTTTTGTATCCCTTAACGACCAAATAATACATTGAAATCGGAAAAATTTGGACGGTGGCGAATTTTCGATTTCCTCAATATTTGATCCTTTCAAAAAAAAACAAAAAATGTGGATATCCTTGAAAAAGGAGCAGCTCGGATTTTAATTTCAACGGATGTTTCATCTATAAACATCACATAACACAACCCCACTTTCCTTTTTTCTCGACATTTTCATGCAACCTATCGTCGCTTCCTGCCTACCGCGTGCGGCTGTCAAACATTTACTATGTCAAAAATGTTTTCATTTCAAATTGGTAAAAAATTTACACTCCACCACATTTCCCCATAGAACTTTTCTATCGGTTCACACACGGCCTAATCAACATAACTCTAGGTATATCTCGTGAAAGGATTCAACGGTGGCAATAACCTGACATTTTTACTAAAGGAAATCAGTCAAATCGCACAACAACTTCCCATTAGGTAAGTATTGTAACTAACTTTTGAGTGGATATGTATGTATGTACATATGTACATACATAAATACATGTATGTAAATACATGCGTATCACAATGATTCTCGATCAGCACTGCACAATAGTCTACCGATGGTTTTCGGTTATGCTGCTGACTATTGCGTGCTCGAATGCGTGTGCGGTTGGGTAAAATTCTTTTGATTTTATGCGGTAGCGGGGTGATTATTTCCGGTATAACGTCTTGGTGGCGCCAACGCTGTATACCTACTTTCAAATAAGCCGACACGCTCCTGAGCAGCATCATTGACTAATCTTCATATACCTACATACATATGTATATGTATGTATGTAGCTATGTATATATCGCTAGCTTAGAGTGCAAACTGTGTAAGTCCACTTTTTTGAAAAATATTTTTATGTAGAACGCTAGAAAAATCGAATACGCACCACGCTAAACAAGTCTGTGATACTTGTGATATTTCTACTCGTTGTTATAGGCCCGTCACATACAGAGGTGGTGGCAAAAACTTAACTCTTTAGAATATTTTGTACTTCCTCTTTTAAGTTGCTCTATTGAAATTCAGTTTTCAGTAACTTCATATCTCCTGATAATTCTTAACAATTTTGTTTTATGGAGGAATGTTATACAAATGAGTAAAAACTCGAAAAGCAAATTGCAAAAAAAGTGAAATTCAAAAGTAGCTAAAGGTTAACAATCAAAAGCAATCAGCTGACATAGCGACGGATTGACGTATACCAAAAGTTGACTTTTGGGCAACTTCGGTACGTTGCGGCGACGGATCCGTCGTACGTGTGACGACGTACGTTTAAATGCCGACATTTTACTGAGCTGTCAGTCACATACGTCGACGTAGACGGATTGACGTATGCTATGTGTCGGGGCTATTATTCAGAGATACGCAAATTGTGTAAGTCCAAAAAGCGAAGAAAATTGTGTAAGTCCAAAATATTTACATGAACAGAAAATTTTTTTTTCATTTTGAAATTTTTTTATTTATTGTTTTTTGTCTCTCTTACAAAAAGTTTGAAAAAAGGACTTACACAATTTGCACTCTAAGCTAGCGATATGTAGGTGCACTCAGGGAAAAACATTATAAAAACATATGAAATCGTGCTATTTAAAAGTGTTTATTTTAAAAATGTTCATTTTAAAATTTTAAATTCAAGTAAAACATTTTAAATTTAAAAGTGTTTGTTTTTATTTTAAGCACTAAAACTTTCGTTTTTCATTTTCATTTTAAATTTAAATGTGTTTCTTTTTAAATATAAAATATGTTTTAATATCAAAAATTTTATTGTTAAATTTAAAAATTTTAGGGCCGATTTCATAATGAAACTCTTAAAGCTCCTTTTGCTAAAGGTTCCTTTTAGTTAAAGAGCCATTTAATTGTACTTTAAAGTAGGAGTAATTTCATAATAATATAATATTAAAAGGCTCCTTTAACGTCAAATGATTGAAATTTATCATTTGTTTTTTCTGAGAATAAATAAATTTTTTGGTTGTGGCTTTAATTTTATTTGAAAAAAAAAAAAAAAGGAACAAAAAAGCATAATTTGGAAACCCAGTGCAGAAAAAATAGGAAGCGGTCATCCAACATCACAAAAGAGAAGGAAGATGAATATTGCATTATATGACTCAACCAGGGCCGTGCGCAGGAATTAGCCTTGGGGGGGTTTTTAATTTTGGTTTGCATTCGCATACATTTTTCGCTAAGATAAACATATTTGCTGAAACGGATATCCAGACCCATACATCATAAATTTAAATGTTCTCAAACTTTTCTGAAACTGCATACTCTGATGCTTAAAATTATACCCAAGAAATTTTTTTGGTTGTAAAAATTTTTCCGTATTTGATAGAGAATTTGTGATATGGTGGCACTTTTATGAATACATGGCTATAATTAAAGTCCGTTTAACATTGCGATTCTTCGAGGTACGGAAAAGAATTCTGTCAAATATAAAGATAATTTATTGAAATTTTGTGGCATGAGTCCCACAATAGGCCGGAAACAAAAAACAGAAAAACTTTTAGAAATGGGCGTGACACCGCCCCTTTTTGGACAAAGGAATCTATGAGATTTCGGAGCCCATAACTCAAAAAATAATTATTATAATTGATATGTTATGACGAATAATAATAATATAATACAATGGCGCTATTATAACTCTGACGAGTTTTATGGCCGAGCTTCTCTCCCAATTCGAGGTGTGCTCCTTTTTTGTTTTTCCTACTAATTGGGTGGACCTACAGTTTTATGCCGGCTCCGAACGGCGAATGCATTTTTTGTGAGAAGCTTTTTCATGGCAGAAATACTCTCGGAGGGTATGCCGCCCACTGCCGAGAGGTGCTCTTAAAAAACCCAATAATTGGATTTTTACTAATTAGAAAAAATTTTTTGGTGTTTGCTCGGACTGGGCTTTGAACCCGAGACCTCTGGTATAGCAGGCGAGCACTCTACCCACTGCACCACAGCGGCCACATGACGAAACTTAGTGTTAAACTTTTATTACTTGTACTAATATACGTTAAAATATTTAGCGAAATCGGTGTATAACCACGCCTACTTTTTTACAAAAACATTTCTAAAATGGCCTTGTGAAATTTGTGACGTGACATCTTTGTAACTAAAAGTCATAAAGGAATGAAATTTTGCACAAAGAATAATATTCATATGCTTAGTCGGATAATTGATACTAATTTTGAAAATGGGTGTGGCTACGCCCACCTTAAGCGGTATCCGCATTATATAAAATACACCGTGTTTCCGTCAAACGTAAACAAACAATGAGAACATCCCTTTGCCAAAATAGTTGACTTATCTGGTCTAATTCTGATTCATCAAAACCTAGTTAACCAGGTCCTGAATAGTACTGTTTACAGTACTTGTTAATTGAAACTGCTCACTGTTTTCACAAAATGAAAATTTTTTGTTATCAGTACAATTTTTTGAAAAATTTCAAACGAACATATGCTACACAACTTTGTAATTTCGGAACGCTCCAAGTGCAATTCAAAGTGCCGAACTTATGTATTGGCCAACCTTATTTTTTGCAACTTTCACCAATTTCTTCTTCCGTAAAATTATTGTACTAATTTTGTCAAAAATTATGAGTCAAGATTCAATGCAAAATTTATAAACTGTGTTTTGAAAATTTTTGCAAAATCATTGCAACTTAGATTTGGTCATGGGGGGGTTTAACCCCCAAAACCCTACCCCCCCCCCCCCCCCGTGCGCACGGCCCTGGACTCAACAAACAAAACAACAAACAAAATCGATTCAAAAATTTTAATAAATTTTTGATATTTGATTTTGAAAGACTGCAGAAATTAAATTTTTTTCTGGCAAAAGAGACCTTTAAATAACTTAAATGTCCGTTTTTGGGAATTTAACTTTAAAGGAACTTTTATCTTCAAAAAGACTTTATAAAATCGATCAGGAAATTAAAGGCTCCTTTAGATTTTAAAGGAACTTTTAATTTGATTATGAAATCGGCCCTTAATTTTTAAATTAAAACTGATGTGGTTTAAAATGTGCATTATAAAAATAAAAATTTTATTTTGATTTCATTTCTCTGAGTGTATGCATGTATGTATGAGAGTGTATGCACATATATAAAAATCAAAATGGGAAGATATGATGATTTAAACATTTTACGCCATGGTTCGAAGCGAGTCTGCATATGAGAGAATTGCATACAAATTTATAATTATACTGGGAGTTAGCGTGTTATTTATGATGGGTACAATCAAATGTACAATGTACATACATATATGCATATGTATGTATGTACATGCATATAAAGCACAGAAAAATAATGGTTTCCTTTTTCTATGTAATAAATGCAAGATTTCCTGCTTGTAAATGCTTGTTCATGGAAAAACTATGGGCACGAGTATTTTGGTTGTTTAGACGTGTTAAATAAATATTATTTTGAGTGAAGACAGATACTACGTTTATACGTTGGCAAATTCATATTTAATTGTTCACGAAAATTATCGATGAATTTCGCTATCATTTCATGAAATTATGATGTCCAAGTGCGGCAACGCCAAACAAACAGCTGTTCACTCAGTCAAGGCAGATTTAACAGGTAGGCTCGGTGGCGAATTCAGAAATATCCAATGTATTTTGTTATTGTAATTGGTAGTGTAATGTCAAAATGATATTTCGCCGTGGTTAAATTCTGAATTCGCTTGGGACTCGCGCATTCCTATTGGCCATGATGTGAATTCGCTTAGATTTTGACATTGCACTCTACGTTTGTAAATAAAAAAGTAGTTTCAGAACTCGCCACCGAGTCTACCTGGTAAATCTGCCTTGACAGCTGATGTCGTTCGAACGTTGCCACTTTTTAAAAAAGCTGAATTTCATGAGTTCATAAAAGCTGCATAAACGAGACCATTTTCGAATTCACGAAATTGAGAGGTCACGAATTCCGCCATATAAACGTAGGGGCCTATTACGAATTAATACGATACACGCTAAACGCTTGCAGTCGGGTACTTCGTATTACGAAATAATTTCTATCGTGTGAAACCCGATTGACTGTAATGGAAATAAAGTTAACGCATAACTAATTGAACTCTAAACAAATGTCATTCACGATAGTGCACCTAGCGGGCGTGTGGAATTCATAATATGGAAACTCATTTTATACGATACGCTTGCAAGCGGCCGATAGCTATCGTATGACAATCCATAATAAGGGGGGTAGTAAGAGTCGGATATTATAGGGCTTGTAAGAAGAGGAAGAACGTAAATCAAGTGTACGAACAATTAAAAGAAAACAAATGGCAAAAAAGTGATTCCTGCGAGCTTTCCATTTTGCGTTATTTTATTCTACAAATACGTATGTTTTAATGTGTTAAATTTGTTATTTTTTTTTTTCATGGGCCCACAATGCAATAACATGCATAAAATATACCCGTGTAGTAGCATTCCGCGACTTGGCTGTATTTACTTGATCGCCTATAACTTTTCCATTTTACCATGGATTTTCTTCGTTTATAGCTTATTTTTTTACTAATGGAATGGCGCTTCACGTAAAGGAGTAAAACCGAAGGTGAAAGGTGGTTTTAAAGATATTGCCTAACAAAGTAAATTTTTTCTTCAAAAAATCGTAAAAAATCGAAAAAATTCAAATTGAATCGTCAATATTTCAGAAACTATAAGAGCTAGAGAAAAATGTTATAGGAGCCATGAAAATTAAAAAAATTAATTTTCTTTCGTTTGGTGTCACACCAAGGAAAATAGCTCACTGCGTTAAAGAGATGTTTAGGATTAAGTGGAGCCATTGGCCAAATAACGGTAAATTGCCGATATCTGAAAAACTTCCCATAGAATTAAAAATGAACCCGATTTTCGGAATCAGCGACCGATTTTACATATAGATAGGATACTCTGAAAAAAATACCCGTAGTTAAACCAACAACTTTCGGCTGTTGAATCTCCGTCTTTGATTCAACAGCAAAAGTATTTGTTTTTACAGCAAAGTTTTTGATCCAACAATTTTTTCAAAAACGGGCGTTGTTGATTCAAAAACTTGCTTACCTTTAAAAAATTATTTGTGAGAAAATATTTTTTTGTGAGAAAACCAACAAAAAAATAATGAAGAGAAAGATCCAAAAAAAAGGTTATTTTTAGCAACAATTTTCTCCCCGTTGTTGATTTAAAGGCAAAAGTATTTGACCCAACAGATTCCGTTGTAAACAAAACTAATGAGAACAAATTTTTTTAAATTTGGTTTTTACAATGATTCAAATAATTCATGGATTCCTTTTTAGGAAATGGAAGTATAAATAGGTTACTACAATTCAATATAATGTTGAATGTTCCACTATGTGATGATTGGATAGAATTTCAGGTTGATGTCATGGTTCGAATCCGGAGGAGAATATAACATAAAGAAGAAAAATCAGAATAAGAAATAAAGATAGCAACCAGTGAATGATAAGGAGGAGAGAAGAATAGGAGAACAAGCGGAGGCTACATATTTGCAGTTGGGACCCGGGCGGAGAGAAGATGAAGAGTAAAATGCAAACAAAAATTTATTTTTAGGTGAAAATTTTTTCCAACAATCTCCGTTATTGACTTAAATCAACAACGCTCGTACCTTTGAAACAACAACGGAGCGTTGTTGGGCACATTTCAACTGCGGAAAGTAGTTGATTTAACAGCGAAAGTCTTTAGATTTACAACGTTTTTTTTTCAGAGTAGTCACGTCCAAAGTACAGACAAGAAATTTCACTTTGTGATCCAGTGTTATTAATTATATGTTAATTACTATCTGCATACCCATGTACATAGTACATGAATTTAAATTACATATATGTAGTTAACCGTGTGCAAATACATATTTGACACTTAAATAAGTTTAACTGTAAAAAAATTATTAAGTGAAATGAGTATTCTTTTGAATAGGGAGTTTTCGCCATGGTATAACAGAACACCAGATTTCAGAGGTTGTGCATACTCGTATATTTGTATAAACCAAAATTTTCAAAATCTGGTATTTTAAGGCAAAGCAACTGTAATTCTTACAATACATAAAAATCAACGGATAGCAATTTGGCAATGTGGCTGCTGTGGTGCAATGGGTAGAGTGCTCGCCTGTTATACCAGAGGTCTCGGATTCTAACCCCAGTCCAGACAAACACCAAAAAAATTTTGTCTAATTAATTAAAACCCAATTATTTGGTTTTTAGAAATAGCGGCCCTGTTTCGGCAGTGGACGGCATACCCTCCAAGTGTATTTCTTCCATGAAAAAGCTTCTCACAAAAAATGCATTCGCCGTTCGGAGCCGGCATAAAACTGTAGGTCCACCCATTTAGGAAAAACAAAAGGAGCACACCTCGAATTGGGAGAGAAGCTTGGTCATAAAACTCGTCAGAGTTATAATAGCGCCAGTATATTATTATTATTATATTATTATTATATTATTATTAATTTGGAATTGATAAGTACAAATCGCAGATTTTCATCAAATTAAAAAAACCACTAACTTCCCTTTCCAAATACAAATCACGTACCCGAATGGTACGTTTTTTTTTTATAATTTTAACGTATTCCGTATATACGGCAATAACAGTGGCGTAGTAACGGTGGGGGGGGGGGGTTTGGGGACAAACCCCCCCCGAAAGATTCGTTTTGACCATAAAACCATCTTTGACTTTATTAGCATACATTTCTTTTTCAGGAAAAAATCAATGAGAATAGTAATTTTTCGAAATTGGTAATTCGAAATTTAGCGCTTTTTCACGAAGCATTACTTATAATTCTAGCGTTTATTGAGCCGTAGGAAAGTGCAAGAACCGCAGGAATTTTACCACAATTTACATTCTTTGTACTTATATTCGCTCTTTTGTGGTAAAATTCCTACGGTTCCTGCACTTCCCTACGGCTCAACAAACGCTACAATTATTATACGGTATTGCTGTTATTAACATGCTAATAACAGAAAAGTAACGCCAATTATTTAAATTTCAAGTTTTCTTTCAATTACTTATCATCTTAATCAAATAATATTAGTATAAACTACAATGGGAATAAATATGCAATGTATAAGAGTATCTGAACTTGAGATTTTACTTAATGTCTGTCAAAATGGAATATTAAAAAACTAAATTATATAAGGAAATTATTATTTATAACCGTAGCACATAGGTAGAAATATTTTATTGTGTACATCTATTCCAAATTGCTTGTTTAATGCGAAATTTTTATAATTTGTGTTAAAAGTAGAGCTCTCGATTTTTTTTTGAACATTTTCGAGTAGCCCGAACAGTTGTTATTCAAATGCTCGAGAGTTGTTTGTTTGTTTATTACCCGTATGTTTGTACTGGCATTTGAACAATTCGGGTATTTTGAAGTTTGTTTTTTTCTTTTGTTTATTATTTTTTTTTTCTTTATATGTAGTTTTTTTATTTTTGTTTTTCCGGTACACGTTTTTTTTGTTTGTAAGCTCGAATGCTCGAATGTTTGTACGGGCATTTGAACAACAAACGGGCTTCAAACAAAAACGATCAGATCGCATTGCTCGATACCCGGGTATCTAGGGCTTTAGTTAAAAGTCGATTTTATTGAAAAATATATACAGTGACTCAAAAAAAAAAAATCATACGCCAGAGTTTTTAAATTTATTTCAAACAGTTCTGTCGAAAATTTGACTCTCTTATTTTCGTTTAAAAATGTAAACAATTTTTCAATAAAAATCGCCTTAAGCAGGATTTCTGAGCTTATGGAAAAAAACTGAAAAATCGTAGAAATTTCTGAAAGTGGATTAAAAATTTCAAAGCAAGGCCATAATTTATGGAAGATTTTGAGGAAATTTCTAAGAGTACTGTTATGTAGCCAACCCATTTTAGTGTGAAAAGTGAAATTCTCAATGCTGTGAAAAATTCCGTCAATCTTAGAAGTTTTTTTTCTGTAGGGTGTAGGGTGAGACCGTTCCAATTAAAATTTGCGAAAAGCCAATGAAATTTTTCAAAAAGTTGAATGTTGCATATTATTATATTACAATTGAATGAGCTGCAAAATTGCATACTCAAAAATCTTCTAAAAATGTAGCTTTATAATTCTTAGCCCCTCTTTATGATAAGTACTTCCTTAACTTTGAAAAATTGGAAATATTAAAAATGTTGTAATGATGATAATGCAATGGCGCTATTATAACTCTGACGAGTTTTATGGCCGAGCTTCTCTCCCAATTCGAGGTGCGCTCCTTTTTGTTTTTCCTACTAATTGGGTGGACCTACAGTTTTATGCCGGCTCCGAACGGCGAATGCATTTTTTGTGAGAAGCTTTTTCATGGCAGAAATACTCTCGGAGGGTATGCCGCCCACTGCCGAAAGGTGACCGCTGCTCTTAAAAAATCCAATAATTGGATTTTTACTAATTAGAAAAATTTGTTTGGCTCGGACCGTGGTTTGAACCCGAGCCCTCTGGCATAGCAGGCGAGCACTCTACCCACTGCACCACAGCGGGAAATATTAAAAATACTGTCTAAAAAGTTAACAATAATCGCTGCTAAATATCTGGGTTACTTTCGAGCATCACCTACATTAACCAAGATATGCGTTAGAAATATAAACATTAAAATTAAGTATAAAGCACAAAAAGAAAATTATTGTAGGTACATATGAAAAACCCTGTATCTAGTAGTGAAGTGCGGCTTTGTGCGACGTAATTTTTTGTCGGCTAACTACTAATTGTACTAGATATCATGTCCGAGGGTTAATTTTACTGAGTCTGACAGAGCAACATAACAAAACCAATTTTTAACATGAAAAAGAGTGATAATTTTTTTTTTAAATATCCCAACTTTAAAAGCTTAAAACTATAAACTTAGAGTTATTGGAAACCAAGGATATTATTCAAAAGTGTTAATGACTACTTGAACCTTTAGGATTCATCACGATTACTTAAATGAAATGCTTTAAATAATAAATATTCAAGTTGAAACTAGCACTTAAAAATATGTAAGAAAAAACAAAAAAAATAACTTCAGATATGCTAAGTTACGACCATCTGGGGCAAGTGCAGAGTATGGGGTCGGGAAAAAAGCGATGAATTATTGTTCCCCATTCTATTTCCAATATGTGGGTATGTTTTTTTCTGTAATTGTAACAATTTTACAAAATTCAATTTTGGGCGCATAAAACTTGAAAATCTACCTATGCGCATAGATTTCCACAAGAGAATATGAGACTTACTTTTGAAGTATAGTTAAAGGCCCTTGGCAACTGACAATCTGGTATGTCAAGCAGTGTGTATGTGTGAGTTTTTTTGTGTGTGTTAGTGCAATCGGCAGTCGTCGTGCTACACGTTCTTGTTGTCGGGCTCACGTTGATGAGAATCAAATCTTTTAGATATTTGCGTCAATCACCCGACACTCACACATATGTATACACTTCTTAACATTCCAGATTTTAAGTGGCCAAAGGCCTTAAGAGTTTGATATATGTATTATAAGCGATATTTGTGTACTAAAATGTTAAATTATAGTCTGAAAAAATTACATTTCGCTAGCTTAGAGTGCAAACTGTGTAAGTCCACTTTTATGAAAAAGTGTATTTTTATGTAGAACGCTAGAAAAATCAAATACGCACCGCGCTAAACAAGTCTGAGATACTTGTCATATTTCTACTCGTTGTTATTCAGTGATACGCAAATTGTGTCCAAAAAGCGAAAAAAATTGTGTAAGTCCAAAATATTTATATGAACAGAAATTTTTTTTTCATTGCGAATTTTTTTTTTCTTTTTTGTTTTTTGTCTCTCCTACAAAGTTTTAAAAAAGGACTTACACAATTTGCATTCTAAGCTAGCGATTTTTATCATTTGTAAAAAAAATTGTAGTTTTTTTTTTTGGTAATTTTAATTTTGGTAAATTTTTTACATTGGCTGTGACCCCCCCCCTCCCCCCCCCCCCCCGAAAAATTCTCTAGCTACGCCACTGGGCAATAACACTTCCTATAATAATTACATAATATCAATTCTAAATCCTCACCTATTATACATTTTATTAAATCTTTCTCGAATTGGTAAAATATGTATTTTCAAAAATAACAATGGCGGGAATTGTATATATGTATGTATGTAGTGTAATTGACAGACGCAGTGATGCCAAGTGTAGGGAAAAGAGGCTACATGTAGGGAAATTCGACCTCAAATTTGCAGTGTAGGGAAAAAAGGACAGATTTTCAAATATTAGCTAAATGTAGGGAATTTTTGAAGTTAAAAATTTTCGTTTCCTTTGCAACGAATTAATTTTTTCTAAGCACCTAAAATTTTTTAATAACTACAACTAAAATGTTTCTGCATGCTTGAATGCAATATTTCATAGCCATGGGTAATAGCGCAATTTTTTTGGCGCTGATACAATAACACCAGCGTCAACTGTAGCGCTAGCGCACGGTTCTGGCGCAATAACACCTTTATCGCAATTGACATGGAATAATCGATAAATAACACTTGTTCGCTTCTTACTGTCTGATATCCCCGTTTTATTTCTTTTGGCGCAATTCTGATTACATACACGTGGTCACAATAATTGTGCCAAAATTAAATTTAGTTTAAAAATCATTTGCGTATATTTGTTAAAATATGCTGGAGTCTTCGTTTAGCTGCATCTTCATTATGGAATACGAGGGTCGGCTCCACCCTATTAAACAGAAAAATTCCGGGTCCGGGCGCATTATATTGAAATTTCCCCTTACCATTTACCATGGGTAACAAAAATATGTATACTATATGCTAATAAATATGTTATTTAATTTTTTTATTATATATTTCTCTCTACACTGGTCGACAAGTTTTTGTTACAGAAATAAAATTCTACTTTTCTAAAGGATTTCGGTGCTCTGAATCCGAATCTGAAGTCAGATTGTCTGTAATACGTACAGTTTTTTAGATATTAATGCCCATATAGGCGAAAAACACGTTTTTTGGCTATATTTACTCCTCAATATCTTTTAAATTACTAACTTATTTTAAAAATTGATTAAAGCTATTGAAAACGCTGATATTTCTCTTGAAGAAACCGTTTTAATATTTTAGATATCTTTCTTGTAACTTGCAATATTATATTGCATATTAAGCTCCAGTAGCTTTGCAATATTTTCTCCATACAAAAATAATAAAAAATTTTGAAGCACGCTTTTAGGCAGTTTATTATATTATGGACGTATGTAAGTGGCTTCGTAAAAAAAATTGTTCTGCTGAGCAACTACAAAATTTGATTGCGCCTATAACATGCTACAAATGCCGCAGTTGTTTTCGACGACAAATACCTTATTGTGCCAAAACATATATTACTATATATCTAAACTAGATACCCGGAAAATTAAAAGGTTGTCTTCAAGAGAAATGGCCGAGCTTTCAATAGCTTTAATCAATTTTTAAAATAAGTAAGTAATTTAAAAGATATTGAGGAGTGAATAAAGCCAAAAACGTGTTTTTCGCCTATTTGGGCATGAATATCTAAAAAACTGTACATATTACAGAAAATCTGACTTCAGATTCGGATTCAGCGCACAGCAAAATTTTTTGAAATTTTGTCGACCAGTGCTATTTACAGATAATGTTAGTTTTGTCTTCTTTCTTTGTGAAAGTAAAATATCAATACCCTTTCGTATTAGCGATGGTTCGGTGTTGGCGTTAGCATGCATACATAATTGTGACGGTGTCGTATACGCTGTGTGTTATTGGCGTTGTGGTGGCCCAACTTTACACTAGCGCTATATTGGAGCCGGTGTTAGAGTTGGCGCTATATTAAGTTGGCGCATTTTCCAAAACGGGGTTAGTGCAATAGCGCCAGGGTTGGCGCTAGCACAATTGCGCCGCGCAGCGCAGTGTTACCCATGCCTAATATTTCATAATTGTACTTTATTCTGATCTGGCAATATATTATTTTACCTGCTTACAGGGCCTCGGAGCAAAATTTTTTTTTCGTCAGCTTCGCTCACACAAAAACCCCTAATCCAATCCAGGGTGTTATGCGTTTCCGTACCCATTAGATGGTTTGGAGTTAGGGGTAACCGACACTTTTTCAAGCCAAAAAGCCGTTAATACATGAAATTTATTTGGAGTCAACTAAAATATTTTACAAGCTGACTCAAAATTTTATTAAAAAAACGTAAAAAGGATTGATTACGTCAGGTGGCTTTTTGAATAAAAACTTTATTTACATCAATTGTCTGTGTATTTATTTCAATATAGAGAAAATACGGCGTAGGGAAATATGTAGGGAAAAATTTTGTTAGCGTAGGGAAAAATGGGGAATTTTTTGGCATGCCGTAGGAATTTTTGGTCCAAGAATATTGGCATCACTGGACAGACGCAACCATTCGCATACACTGGAGCAGCCAGTGTCGCACGCAAGAAAACGTTTAGATCCGCATACGCACACGCATCTGCATACGGTGCATTAGAGTTGGACTATTAAGTGGATGAAGTTTCATCATTCGTGCTATATTAGTAACTGAGATACTTATCCATATCTGTACCTTCCCAGACGCGTATATGTACCCATTTCAATTGATGTAAAAAGTAAAATCGCAGGTGTACGCAGGTAGACTTTATGAATTCTGGTAAAGTAATATATTCAGCAAATTACTGTTAATTTCACGAATACCTTTTGGACCTTTTTTTTATTTTCCATCAAAGTTTGAAAAGGGCCAAAAATAGGCTTTTTGAAAAACAGGTTTATCAGACAACTTTTAGAATTGAATCACCTTTCATCACAATACAAAGAAGTAGCAACCGGCCACTTTACCTACAGGCAAAATAGTTCTAAATGCAGAGGCGCCATAGTGCGACGCACAATGGGATTTTTTGGCCAAAAATAAATTCTAAATTAAAGTAGTGATAAATAAATATTTTTTAACTGCAATCGACAGATATCTTATGGGACAAAAAAAAAGCCCATGTAAAATTTTTTGAGTTCCGTTTCGTTTAGCCATACAGGGTGCTCAAAGTTGAACAAAAAATATGTCATATGAATTATGAATTTTATGACCTGATACGAAAAGCTCTATCTAAGCCATTTATCGACGTATATATGTGGTTTTGACATCTAGATATAGAAAATGACCTCTACTTTTCTAGGAAGTAATCTGGTTTCTTCTAACTTTGAAATCTGATTTTATATGATTTTTCAAATACTGATAAAAAAATATAGAAAAAAATTTTTCTTCGTCCACTTTAAGGAATAAAATAAAAAAAAACAAAAAAAAGGTATCTTGGTTTTTTTTGTGTAATGAACTAATATATTCTTTATCAGATGACATTAACAGATATTAATTTCACGCGCGCCTTCGCGTGTTTTAATTATTCTCCTAACTGGCTAAAAGTGCATTTTTCAAATTACATTTATAATGACATATTCAAAATTAAAAAAAAGTAAATGTATAGAAGATTTATCATCGAATTTACGTCTGTAATATAGAAAATGGTTCACAATATGAAATACAGCAGCTCATTTTTGAATTAGCTACATAGGTTCTATTATATATTGTTTTTTTTTTTGCAGGCTAAAAAAAAAATTCAAAAAAATTTCAAAAGTTTGAAATCAAATAAAAAAAAACAAAAAAAAACGGTCTTCTCAATTTTTTAATATGTGTTGACCCCAAGTGTGCTTTATAACCCCCCATAGTCAGTTTCATCATTCACGCGCGCTCTTCTCACTAATTCATATTTTTCGACGAGGTGTATATGCGCGCTATCACTATGGATGTACATACATACATATGTACACTAGGCCGTCTCGCCTTATAGGGACGTAAAAATAAAGTTCGCCATACGCCCCCGCATATGATGTCTTTTTCGAAAACATTTCTGGGAAAATTTTTTATTTTTTTTTTGGACGCCGCTAGATGTCGCTAAAATTTATTTTTCTCATAACTTCGGTATTTATCGTCCGATCTCTAAGTTTAATACACCAATGTCTTTGGCTTGAAAGGACGCCTTATACTATGGAATATTATTGACCTTATGTGCGTCATTGGGGTCACTACCACCCAGTACTTGGTTTATACCACCCTAATGCAATTTTTTATGGCTGCATGTTAAACGTAGTCTATAATCATCAATCTTTTGCAAAAGAATTATTTCGATCGCTTCAGTAGAATCCGAAATAAAACACGTTCAACATTCCGTGGAATATATGTTTTTCGCTTCCTTTGGTCCTTTAGGTTCATTTTACAAAGATTTCTTCTGAGGAGACCCCTACTGTTAAAATGTTCTAGAAAATTATTTGGCATAAAATTTTACTAGGGGTCTCTTCAGAAACTTTTTCTGTAAAATTAACCTAAAAGACCAGAATGTTAAACGTGTTTTATTTCGGGTTCCGCTCAAGCGATCGAAATAATTATTTTGCAAAAGATTAATGATTTTTGACTACGTTTAACATACAGACATGAAAAAGTTACACGAAATTTCGGTCTGATATATTGAAAATTTAGAGTTTGAGATCAAAAAATTATCTGTGCTATATGTACTATTGATGTACATACATATATAGCGATCGAAAACTTAAAGGGCTTTTTCGTAAAATAAGCTTATTAAGTATAGAAGTAAATGAGCGATATACTATCATTTGCTGCTTTTTATACCAGCCATGAACATGAAATAGTGTTATAACTTTGTGCCGAAATACTCTGTATTTTTATGTAAAGTTTATCATTTGTCGGAATCGCCCAAATCCAGTATAAAATATAGCTCTAATGCAACGGATTGTTCATATGTACAAGATAAATTTGAGTATTTGTAACTTATTCAATTAAACAGATAAAATTTAATTTCTATCATTCATAAATGGTATAAAGTCTTTGGTACGCATAAACTTGTTGATATTTGCATTTATCTATTTCGTCTCCCACCTGTGCCGTGACCTTATAAATGGGAGTTTACGTGGGGATCCAAGCCCTAAGAGTACAGATTTTAAATAAGTATACATGAACGTCACATAGATAATTAAATAAATATTTTTTAAATAGTTACAAATATATGCTTATACCTATATATATAATTGCCCCTCAGCATTCCAACTCAATTAGTTTCGAAAATAATTGCAATTTAATGGTTTTTCGCGACATCCGTTATATGGAGGGTGGGAGAATTTGTCATCAGATTAAGTTCATTTTTACACCATGTACTAATATTCATAAAAAGCTTATTTTCAAAATTTGAGCACTCTAGGTCCATTTTTACTATTTATGGCCGTTTTTTGTATGAAACGTTCCCATTGTGCGACGGAGGTTTTATTTAAGCGATTGGACGACCTAGTTTAATATCCTGAAGATGGACTTTCAATGCTTTTACATCGTCCTCTAATTTGCCTTGCCTTTCCTCAGGGACCTACACAACTTTTATAATATATATGCGTTCTTCTTGTACCTCCAACTTCCTTCTGTGTATGCGTTCCGAATTTTGTTCGGAACCTCTTCTACATCAGCGTTGTAATCGAACTCATCCACATCTATGCCATTTGCTTCCATAGCTTCTTGTAAACTTGCTTGTAGTTCAATTTTATTGCCGGTTGTACTCAGGTTTCTCTTTTCTAACTCCTTTTTAAGATCTTGGATTTTCAGTTCGCTTAACTTTGCCATTATCCTTATTTCGTTCTACTTGCTTTGTTATCCCTGATTCTGGAATTTATTCAACAATTCCAATTCTGACAACAATTGTTACGTATTTGTCGATAGCTGGATTATTTCAACGCTTTATACAGTCTGCCAAACGGAATCTGGAAAATTCTGGCAACTCTGGGTGTCATCTGGTCTGTTCTACTAGTTCTGGCCTGGTTCTGGCAATTTCCTTAGAGATGTGTTCATTGATTTATTATTAGTGATGTCAGTTGAACCGATTATATTCGTCACAATATTCAAATGTATGCAAACCCAACAAAACACGCTTGGAAATATGGATTTGATTACCAAAGTTTGATATTTGTATGCAATTGGAGACTTACTATGGATAGTTTTCACCTAAAAACGACACCATCGATAATTTCAATACTGTAAATTTAAGAAATATGTATTATTGATAGTGCAGTCGTTAGTTTTCCATCTCTAATATATGTATCTACACATCCCCAGTGAAGTAAAATTAAAGGCAACGAAGATGTGTCCGGAAATTTTTATATGTATGTTCATTCCTAGTAGGAATTTCCTACATATTTACATATGTACATCCCCAGCAAAAAATCTAAGCCTTATTTAAGAATTAAATTAGCACATTTAAAGGCTTCCGAAATAAGGCCTGAAAATTAGCCTGAAGCGTAGCAAAGTTGTATGGCGCAAGGCTTAAAATAAGGCTGATTTCCCTGTGTTAATGTCATCAGGTTACCCCTGAAATGGTTTAATGTACGACGAAAATATTCCCCGTTAAATATTTGCTCGATTGGTCAACGTTAACCCGTGCCGCAATGTGTTGAAATAATGAACCAAGGGTTTTATGGTTCGGCGAACGTTCATATTGGACGAATTCCCTTCTATTTCTGGATTTTAGTAGATTACAAGGTGGTTATTTATTAGACTCCACAAATAAATGATTTATAAACAAAAGATACTGATATTCTAGATATTGAAGTTCTGAAATGGATCCTTATTTACTCATATACACAAACAATTTAAGAAAATTGAAATTTTTAATATATATATGTATATTTTTCATATACTCGTACATACACACATATGTATGTATTTATACGGGAAATTTAAAAAAAAAAAAGTGCTGTCTATTAGTGTAATTGTACATTCTCGTACATGCATACACAAATAAGAATTTTGTATGAAAATATTTGGAGTTTTTTCATTTCATTCACGGTGCCAGCGTTTGCAGTTGACACCTATCCACAGACAAAAGAACCTAAAAGCCACAGTCCAGTGCACTTATGGTGTCTAAATGTAGAAAATGGGAAACTTTTAATATTCTAAATGCCTCCTCGGATGACATTCTTACAAAATGACTCGAGGAAGATGAATGGGAAACCCGCATTGAGGATTATATCATGAATAGTGCTGGACCGTCTCGATATTCATTTTTCATTTTTTCATTTTCATTTATTTATATATTTCCCTAATACAAAAGAAAACTAAATCTTATTATAGTATTAGGTTGGAATAGCAAACATTTCTTAAAAATCTTTAAGTAGTTATAATAAAAAAAAAATTTGATTAAGTTAAATTAAGTTAAGTAAATGGACATTTGACATTAATATAATTTATAACCTTAATTATTGTAAACTAGAGAGAGTAGAAAGTAAGAAGACTTTTTATGCTTAAGTTTGAAGAAGGAAAGGTATCCTTGTTATATTTCAAAGTGCTTGAACAAAGAGGTCTTGAACCTAACGGCGCTACTCAGATCCTGCAAGGTGTGTGGAAGTGAGTTCCACAGACGAGTTGTGTATATGAAAAAATGGCGTTCGGAAAGTGAACAGTTATAACTTGGCTGAATTAATTTGTTTCCACGATTAGAGCGTAAAAATGAGATTCTATTATATAAATAGTTAGGCGTCTTGGTATAACTAAATTTGTGTATTAAAATCAAGCTCCTGATCTTCAGTAAGTCGTTGAAGCTGACTCCAAAGATTTTCTTAGCGTACTCAGTAATGTGATCTCTGCGTTTAAGAGAAAATATATATCTGGCTATGTTATTGAATAGCACATTCAACTTCCTTTTACTTACTGAATCAGTGTTTGGAAATATTTCACAGCCATACAGAAGCGTTGGAATCAGATATGATTTTGCTAAAAGCAGCCTAACTCTTTGTGGTGTAAAGCTTTGTGTGGCCCATAGCGTGCGAAGCATGGCATACACTTTACCGCAGGTACCATTGATATGATCAGACCTGGTTAGACTTCTGTTGAAAGTTATACCCAGATTTCTTGCACAATCGACATAGTCAATGGGAACGGTATTAATACGTAATTTAGGCAGGTTATATTATGCGACGCTTCTCTTTCCTAGTACTAGACATTTCGACTTGGACGGGTTAAGAGACAAACAGTTTTCGGTGGCCCATGAGTTAATTCTATTTAAGTTTTCGTTTAGCAACGAGACACAGTTGCTAACATCAAAAATATCACAATTTTCATAAATTTGAACGTCATCAGCGTACATGTGGATATTGCACGCTCTTATGATGGTTGGCAACTCATTAATGTATATTGAGAAAAGGAAAGGGCCTAAAATAGGACCTTGCGGTAACCACGGTTTGTAGGTAAAAAGTCTGAGAGAGCATTATTTGCAAATACAGCTTGGCAGTGTTCAGTTAAGTAGGATCTTAATAATTTAACAGATAAGTGAGAAAAATTAAAGTTATAGATCAATTTTCTACATAGTATACTGTGATTTACGGTGTCAAATGCTTTGGAGTGATCTAGAAGAATCAGAAATGCAATTTTACCCGAATCTAGGCCAGCTCGTATATCATCAACAATGCTAATTAAAGATGTAATGCATCCTCGATACTTCCGAAATCCAGACTGCTTATCAGTTAAAAGATTTTTAGACGTTAAAAACTCATCAATTTGCTTGTATAGCAGATTTTCAAAAACCTTAGATAGAAATGGTAGTATAGCAATAGGCCTATATTCGTTAGTACTCTTAGGAATGGGGATAATCTTCGCTTTCTTCCAGCTGGCTGGGAATGTGGATGTGGTGATTACTGTATTGAAGATATGAGTGAGAAAGGGAAGCAGGATGGGTAGAAGGGATTTGATAAATATGGGTTGGAGATTGTCTAGACCGACGGCATTGGACTTTATTGCCAGGAAAGATTCCAGAACGTCTAGCTGACTGACACATACAAACTTAAAGGAGTCCTCGCATTCATTATCGCGGGATAGGATATTATCGTCCGTTGGATTAGCATTGGTGTATGAGTTTGAGGCAAAGGCAATGTTCTGCAAGTTGATATTATCTATAAAATTTAATTTGGCATGTTTGTTGACAATATTAATTTTTTTTATTTCATCCCATGTACCCTTGCTTCCAATAATATTGGAAAATTTTTGTTCATAAAAAACCCTCTTTGCTAATTTAATTTTTTTCGCGACTTCATTTCTGATAGAACAGAAACTTTCAAATAACAGGGGAAGTTTATAACGTTTCCACCGCTTATATGCTATGTTACGTTTGACTATAAGGCCCTTAATCTCGGTATTAAACCATGGATGTTTGGGTTTTTGAATGATAATATTTTTTAAGGGAACAAATTCATCAAACAAGGTGAGATTATGTTGGAGATATGTGATTTGATCTTCAGCAGAGTTCAAGTTATATATGCAAGCCCAATCTATTTCGTTTATTTTCATACCAAGATGTTCATAATTGATGTTTTTATAATCTCTGTAAGAGATAGTTTGGCTAGTAGATATTGGCTGGAAGTCATAGGTAAGAAAAATAAGGTCATGCTTTGAAAAGACTGGCACAGATAATTGATCGAATAGTAACATCTTTGAAGCATCACTAACGAAGAAAAGATCTAATAATGTGTTGTTTGTAGCTGAATAATGCGTGGGTGTGGTGAAATTAACAGGATCTAAGCCCAAACTTTGTAATTCGCCGTGCAAAGAGTTGTTGCTAAGAACGTCACAGTTGAAATCGCCTGCTAGAACAATGTTTATGTATGGCAGTGTGATTGTTTGAAGTAGT
This sequence comes from Urophora cardui, assembly GCA_960531455.1. Taxonomy (NCBI): domain Eukaryota; kingdom Metazoa; phylum Arthropoda; class Insecta; order Diptera; family Tephritidae; genus Urophora; species Urophora cardui. Next base: position 168,118,292 of record OY482671.1, read on the forward strand.
TCAATGAATGAACAAATGCTGACATTGCGGTTGGGTCTGTAAATGCTTCCAATCAATAACTTATCCGTGCCTTGCGTGATTTCAAGAAATATGTACTCAATTACGCTATCAGTCGTTGATTTACACCAGACATAGGCAGCCCATACCACAATTGTGGCAAGTCGATTCACACGTATTCTTACTCTCTTCATCAGTCGTTTGCCAACTAGTGATGGGCGAGTCCGAGATGTTTAGACAATCGAGAGAATCGCCATCGTTGCAAAATCACAATCGAGTCAAAAGTTGACTCGCTCCTCGACTACACAATCGAGATGTTTTTGCGATTGTTCCGAGTCGGCGAGTCGGAGGTTGTTTCGATGACATCTCGACTACACAAGCGAGATGTTTTTGCGATTGTTCCGAGTCGGCGAGTCGTAGGTTGTTTCGATGACATCTCGACTACACAAGCGAGATGTTTTTGCGATTGTTCCGATTCGGCGGGCCGGCTGTTGTTTTGATGATATGTTTTAGTTGATAAAATAAACTGAATGAGGTTTGTTGATAAAGAAAGTAGGATTTTTAATGGAAGTGAGGCAAATACATAAATAAATTAACCAAATTGAAAAATATGCTATACATAGACGCTGCATTATTGCAATCACAACTAAACAGTGTCGTGCATAATAATAATAATTAATTATTTAAACATTAATAAATTTTCTGAAGTGAGACGCTTATGAAACAAATGAATTTTACGAGTAGCAACAACGGCAATAAATTTGTACCACTCTGTATGTTTTGTAAAGCAATTTTAATATTCAAGCGGCAACAACAATTATTATGTATTTTTTGCAGCGAGTCCGAGATGTTGTAGAGTTGCTTTGAAAACGAGAGGAATCGTTGGCGAGTCCGAGATGTTTTAGCGATTGTTTCGACTGACGGCCATTTACGACTTGACTCGAATACGAATGAAAACCATCGAGAGCATTCGAGAGAATCGAATAAAACATCTCGGACTCGCCCATCACTATTGCCAACTGTCGAACGATAAACACTGCGCCTGACTATGTCGCTTCGTGGTAACCACGACGTGGTTGAACGCAAGCATTGACTTTATACAGGTGATGTATGTATGTATGTCCACAAATAAAATGCCCGGCGAGAAATTTTATATGGTGAAAATGTCTTCGGCGATATGCAATGCCTTTTTTGCTATAAAGTATTTAAAAATAATACAAATGATTATGCACTACAAAGGCATTGCGAAGTATTTCACAAAGAGTTTTTGTACTCTTATTTGGATGACTTTTGTCTTCCAAACACTCTGTTTTAGTCAACTACCCTTTAATTTTTTCAGAAGAGCTAATTTTTTGTTTATTAAAAACTTCTTTTCCTTTCTCGTCCCCATAATCCCTAAACTCTTCAACACTACAGCAACATCAACAAAAACAACAACAACGGCAAAAAAACAATAAAAAAAACAAAAAACCAACAAAAGCGAAAAAACAAACAATGGGCGATATTAATAAAATCCAAGCAAATGCTTTTACTCAAAATTTCAGAAATTTGACATTAATTTGTATGAACCAAATTTCAAAATTTGAGTAAAAGGTCTGAAATCTTAAACAAAAGCAAATGCTTGGCTTATATTAATATGACCCAATAAAAAAAAAACAATAACAATAAAAAAACAAACACAACAAAAAACGACAAAAGGTTCTACATATACGTATGTATATTCCACTTGAAGCGGATCAATTTCCTACTGGGGTGCGCATGCTGAGAACTTGTTTCCCTGTAAAAATCATAGGATTATATGATCCATTTTGTGGTAGGTAGGAGTACTTTCAAAGTGATCATAATCATAGACCCAAGCAAGCGACTCGTTTATCTGCATCGGCTCGTAGTTAGCCGAACATTGCTACAAGAACCGAATGTATCTATATCGCGATAACGACGAAGCAAGTGCGTACATTTGTATGTATGTATGTATGTATGTATGTATGTACATATGTATGCATGCTCGTTTGAACGTGCACGATCTAGTAATAAATAGACATTGAACGCAACACAACATGTTGGCGATTGCGCTAGAAAAATTTTATTATTTTATTTTTATTAAAGAAAAGCTTACTTATATATGTATGTAATCCTAATAATCAAATTGAATTGGCAGTCGTTCAAATCTGTTCAGCGATTATTAAATTTCATTAATTTTAGTACCTACTCCATGGATTAATCCCATGTAGGTACTCCATGGATTAATCCCATGTAGTTACTCCTTGGATTACTCGGGTGTCATGCGGAAATCGGAGTATGTGATCCCTGCCTAGGACATCGCCATGTTAAATGGACCATATTTTTTATATGAAATGTGACAGGTTCAGGAGTACTCGGTTGGTCCACAGCGAGTACTCTATACAAGCGTGCATGGAGTACTCGGCTTTTTTGCAGGGTTTGTTCTCACCAACACAACCTCATTTCAGATTTCGCCGACCACTGATTTACACACAATCCTGCTCTTAATGTCATTTTTTATATAAATTGCGACCCCGCCTCCATGACTTGACCTATCACAGCGATACAGTATGTACCCGCTCATGTTAAAAATATTGTCCGTGTAGCATGGTTTAAACCACGTTTCGGATATGCAAATTATGTCTACGGAAGAAGATTCGAAAATGTATCTGAATTCATTAATTTTATTTTTGAGACTTTGGGAGTTAATGTGGCAAATTTTCAAGCCATTCCTCTGTTTACAAAGAACTTTAATTGTGGCACTTGTACTGTCCATGGAAGACGCATGATTAATATGGGGATAAAACATAATATTTAGATTTGAGGAGGTAGCGCATTAGATTCAAAAGCATATTTGTGAAAACACCAGGAACACAAGGATTAATACTCTTTGAGAGCTGTAAGCAATAGATGCATAATAAAAATAGTAGATTAAAGAAGAGATAGAAAAATATAATACGTAGCAGTTTACATAGTAAAATGAATAACTGAATTAATAAAGTTAAACAATTAATCCCCAGACGAACGAATATCAACTTGATGAAGATTCAAAACACTTTCCATGTCTGCGATGCTATTGATGAGTACTGGCGCACTGTCTTGCTTCCGTTTCACATAAATCATTCCCCACATCGAAAATACTGAGTGTAGGTCTTTTGACTTTTTGTAGCGTGAAGCCGCACGTAGAATAGCGTAGTTAGTTTTCGTTAGACATTCATTGATAAAAAATGGTTCATCCGAGTCGAGCCCCGCATGCCTAAGACGCAATCGACCATTATTCGTTCGCTATTTCTAAAGTATTTTCAAACGACAGTTACGCTGACTATGAGTAAAGTGACCATGGCACTTGGCCACATGCCTACAGATACTTACTTTTGCTATGTTTGTAAACTAAACTAATTGGTCTCACATGTGCTAAAAAGGTACATGTATGTATGTGTGGCGTGTGCTTCAGTTAATTGAATTCACCAGTTGCACGATTTAAAGTTGTTGTATTGGAATAAAAGCATATAGACCAGTGATCTCCACAAAGCCCTTATGGACGCACGAGCAACGGTACATTGATATAAAAATCATGGCCGACAATAAGAGCAAAAAAATTGCGGCCGTCCACTTCCTCCATTTTTAAAAGTACACCCGAAAAATTTCGAAAATTTATAAATTGATAATTGTTTGAGAGTGGTAGATAAAGAGAATAAATTTATTTCTAGGTATTTTTTTTAAAATATTTTATATATTTTTTAATTATATTTTAATTTTTTAATTTTTTTAATTTTCTTTTTGGTCCTAAAAAAAAAACGAATAAATTTTATATAATTCAGGGACTGGTAATAGTGATCGAAATCGAAAATGTTCAAACAATTATTACTCAATTTTTCCTTCGATTTCTATCATAGCTGCGCATTCTTTAGTTTTTTATATTCTATCGATTTCTTCTGCAGACGGTGCTGGTGTTGTGCGTTTTTATATTTTTCATTATCAGCGCACGCTTTAATAATTAAAGTTTAATTTATAGCTAAAACAGCGCCATCTGATGGAATTAATCTCATTAGTAAATATGTTGCGTATTTTTAGGCACAAAGAAATTACCCATATGCATACAGGTGAAGCTAATAAAAGGGTGTTAAAAAATCTACATAGGTATATACGTACATACGTACATACATACATATGTACATATGAACATACACATATCACTATCGAATTCCGTATCAAATATTAATTTTCAAATAAAATATGTAATGCATTTTTCTCAGTGCGTGGGCGTTACCTCGCTTTCGTAAGCTTCTGCAGAAAATAAAAAAGAAAAATGGCAGCCAAAAATGGCGTGTATTGATTGCCTTCAAAATTCATGTCTTTTAAGAGTGTTCAATGTAATTAAATAAACTAACACCTAACTTTGTCTTCTATGTATGTCTGATAGTGAAAAAATAGTTTAGACCAGTGGCGTAGTAATGGGGGGGGGGGGGGGGGTTTGGGGACAAAACCCTCCCGAAAGTTTCGTTTTGACCATAAAACCATCTTTGACTTTTAGCCCCGTCACAATGAAATTTTGACGGAGCAGCATGCATTGACAGCTGAGTGGAATGTATGTATTTGCATGGAGTTCGACACATCCAGCAGCACCAGCGCCATCTACCATAAAAAAGTTCCCAATTTTCAACTTTTGCTGCATGTAAGGCATAAGAAGAAGCATTTGACATTTGTTCGGGGCAATGGAGCGCAGCGCTGCGAAGAGCAAGGAGCTAAAATAATTGAAAATAGCGGAGTTGGAGCTAAAATCACTTACATACATATTTGTGGATATGTATCAGAGTTGAGCAAAATTTTTTCGAATAACGAATAATAAGTAGATGAATAATTTTTTTAATCTTTATTTGAATAATAAATAATTTCGCTTACTGCAAAAATAATTATTCGAATAATAAATACTTTTTATTTACATACATTTTTGTGATAAAATCGAAACCAGGTACATATATATGTATCCATATGTTCTTCAAATGCTCTTTTTTTCTACCGAGAATTTTTATTTCTTGGTTCGTATTAACAAAAATATAGCAAATGCTTTTACTCAAGATTTCGGAAATTTGACATTAATTTGTATGAACCAAATTTCAAAATGTGAGTAAAAGGTCTGAAATCTGAAGCAAAAGCAAATGCTTGGCTTTTATTAATATAACCCATTATTTTAAATAGCAAATAAAGTTCCGAATAATTTATTCGTAACTAATTTATCTAAATAAAAATTTTTAAAATATATTTTTATTCGAATAATTATTTAAATAAAAATTTATTCGAATAATGCCTAAGTCTGGTAGACATGCATCCCTATTAATTTTTGTTTGTGTTATTTATTTAATTTTAATAAGTTTTTTCTTTTAACCGATTTAGCACATTGTAAGAGGAGGAAAAATTTCATATGGACTCGTCATGTATTGATACATCTCGTAAGATGACAGCGAATAGTTTTTTATTATCGCATTTATTTTAAAAATCATCGCCCATCGGTCGAAATACTATATATATTTTTGAATTTCCATTACAACATGAAAATTTCACTTTATATGTATCACATCCACATTTTCTCTACTAACAGTTTTTATACATTTAGTATAAACTTACTTCCTATACCAGTTTGGTAAGAAATTCCCACAAACAGCATCCCTGATCACCGCAAAAAATAAAAATTGGGAGCTAAGAGCGGAGCCAACAAAAAAATTTTTGTGAGCGGAACTAACAAAAAAAAAAACTTTCGCTCCGATGCCCTGATAGCAAAGAAACGCAAGATGATTGTGGCGATGCACCTACATGCAGCAAAATGCAACTACATCCAGCAGTTGATTGTGACGGGGCTATTTATTAGCATGCATTTCTTTTTCAGGAAAAAATCAATGAGAATAGTAATTTTTCGAAATTGGTAATTCGAAATTTAGCGCCTTTTCACGAAGTATTACTTATAATTCTAGCGTTTGTTGAGCCGTAGGAAAGTGCAAGAACCGCAGGAATTTTACCACAATTTACATTCTTTGTACTTATATTCGCTCTTTTGTGGTAAAATTCCTACGGTTCCTGCACTTCCCTACGGCTCAACAAACGCTACAATTATTATACGGTATTGCTGTTATTAACATGCTAATAACAGAAAAGTAACGCCAATTATTTAAATTTCAAGTTTTCTTTCAATTACTTATCATCTTAATCAAATAATATTAGTATAAACTACAATGGGAATAAATATGCAATGTATAAGAGTATCTGAACTTGAGATTTTTCTTAATGTCTGTCAGAATGGAATATTAAAAAACTAAATTATATAAGAAAATTATTATTTATAACCGTAGCACATAGGTAGATTTTCAAGTTTTATGCGGCCAAAAATATTTTATTGTGTACATCTATTCCAAATTGCTTGTTTAATGCAAAATTTTAATAATTTGTGTTAAAAGTAGAGCTCTCGATTTTTTTTGAACATTTTCGAGTAGCCCGAACAGTTGTTGTTCAAATGCTCGAAGAGTTGTTTGTTTGTTTATTACCCGTATGTAGGGATGGCAAAAAAAATGAAATAACCGATTAACCGCTTTTTAGATTAATCGAAAGCGTTCGATTATTAATCGCGAATAATTGTGGGGAACTAACCGATTATAACCGTTTTTCGATTACAATTATTCCTTAAAAAAAATATAATAAACAAAAAAAAATCGTCATTTATTATGAAAAATCGTCAAAATGACGATAAAATTGTCTATTCGGGAACTGGAGGGAACATTTATTGCGGTTTTTTTTTGGATATACTCACAAAACCGTAGGTAACCGAATTTGGACTCGGATGAAAAGGCGGAAATTCTCAACTTCGATTATTTCCTTTCGATTATTTTCGACTTGAGAGGAAAAAGGTTAAGCAGGATTTCTAAGCTTATGGAAAAATCCGAAAAATCGTAGAAATTTCTAAAAGTGGATTAAAAATTTCAAAACGCGGCCAGAATTTATAGAAGATTTTGAGGAGATTTCTAAGTGTACTGTTATGTAGCCAAAAAATTTTAGTGTAAAAAGTGCTATTCTCAATTCTGTAGAAATTTCCGTCGATTTTAGTAATTTTTTTCTGTAGGGTGTTTGCGTTATATGAACGTGAGACCGTTCCAATTAAAATTTGCGAAAAGCCAATGAAATTTTTCAAAAAGTTGAATGTTGCATATTATTATATTACAATTGAATGAGCTGCAAAATTGCATACTCAAAAATCTTCTAAAAAATGTAGCTTTATAATTCTTAGCCCCTCTTTATGATAAGTACTTCCTTAACTTTGAAAAATTGGAAATATTAAAAATGATGTAATGATGATAATGCAAATTATAACTCTGACGAGTTTTATGGCCGAGCTTCTCTCCCAATTCGAGGTGCGCTCCTTTTTGTTTTTCCTACTAATTGGGTGGACCTACAGTTTTATGCCGGCTCCGAACGGCGAATGCATTTTTTGTGAGAAGCTTTTTCATGGCAGAAATACTCTCGGAGGGTATGCCGCCCACTGCCGAAAGGTGACCGCTGCTCTTAAAAAATCCAATAATTGGATTTTTACTAATTAGAAAAATTTGTTTGGCTCGGACCGTGGTTTGAACCCGAGCCCTCTGGCATAGCAGGCGAGCACTCTACCCACTGCACCACAGCGGGAAATATTAAAAATACTGTCTAAAAAGTTAACAATAATCGCTGCTAAATATCTGGGTTACTTTCGAGCATCACCTACATTAACCAAGATATGCGTTAGAAATATAAACATTAAAATTAAGTATAAAGCACAAAAAGAAAATTATTGTAGGTACATATGAAAAACCCTGTATCTAGTAGTGAAGTGCGGCTTTGTGCGACGTAATTTTTTGTCGGCTAACTACTAATTGTACTAGATATCATGTCCGAGGGTTAATTTGACTGAGTCTGACAGAGAAACATAACAAAACCAATTTTTAACATGAAAAAGAGTGATCATTTTTTTTAAATATCCCAACTTTAAAAGCTTAAAACTATAAACTTAGAATTATTGGAAACCAAGGATATTATTGAAAAGTGTTAATAATTACTTGAACCTTTAGGATTCATCACGATTACTTAAATGAAATGCTTTAAATAATAAATATTCAAGTTGAAACTAGCACTTAAATATATGTAAGAAAAAAACAAAAAAATTAACTTCAGATATGCTAAGTTACGACCATCTGGGGCAAGTGCAGAGTATGGGGTCGGGAAAAAAGCGATGAATTATTGTTCCCCATTCTATTTCCAATATGTGGGTATGTTTTTTTTCTGTAATTGTAACAATTTTACAAAATTAAATTTTGGGCGCATAAAACTTGAAAATCTACCTATGCGCGTAGATTTCCACAAGAGAATATGAGACTTACTTTTGAAGTATAGTTAAAGGCCCTTGGCAACTGACAATCTGCCATGTCAAGCAGTGTGTATGTGTGAGTTTTTTGTGTGTGTTAGTGCAATCGGCAGTCGTCGTGCTACACGTTCTTGTTCGGGCTCGCGTTGATGAGAATCAAATCTTTTAGATATTTGCGTCAATCACCCGACACTCACACATATGTATACACTTCTTAACATTCCAGATTTTAAGTGGCCAAAGGCCTTAAGAGTTTGATATATGTATTATAAGCGATATTTGTGTACTATAATGTTAAATTATAGTCTGAAAAAATTACATTTCGCTAGCTTAGAGTGCAAACTGTGTAAGTCCACTTTTATGAAAAAGTGTATTTTTATGTAGAACGCTAGAAAAATCAAATACGCACCGCGCTAAACAAGTCTGAGATACTTGTCATATTTCTACTCGTTGTTATTCAGTGATACGCAAATTGTGTAAGTCCAAAAAGCGAAAAAAATTGTGTAAGTCCAAAATATTTATATGAACAGAAATTTTTTTTTCATTTCGAATTTTTTTTTCTTTTTTGTTTTTTGTCTCTCCTACAAAGTTTTAAAAAAGGACTTACACAATTTGCATTCTAAGCTAGCGATTTTTATCATTTGTAAAAAAAATTATAGTTTTTTTTTTGGTAATTTTAATTTTGGTAAATTTTTTACATTGGCTGTGACCCCCGCCCCCCCCCCCCCCCCAAAATTCTCTAGCTACGCCACTGGTTTAGACCAAAAACAATTCCAAAATTATTCCTTTATAGGTAATTTTACATAAATTAATAGTAATTTTGCGCTGCCGTTCCTAATGGGTATAACATTAAACTTCGTTTGTAGGCGAGAGGATAGCATGCGCGGTCGCGGTGATTTTCGGCGCGCTTGCCTATGCTTAAGCGCGCACAAAAACAAAAACCGCGGAAGCGCGGTAGCCCTGAAGACCCATGATATAGACTATGGGCCGTAGTCATAGTTTTTTAAAACAGTGTTTTACCACACTTAGAATGATGCTAGCATAAATGTCATTTTATCTCTGTCATAGTTGACTTAAAAACAGTTTTATCACTAAAACAACGTTTTAACTTTAAAATGAGGTGAATGTCATTTTAAAATCTTAAAATATTCTTCTAAGCTGGAAATTCGTCGTGAAAAACTATAAAAATAGAAAGAGAGTACGTGAATTTAATAAAAAACAAGTAAGGAAGCCTAAGTTCGAGTGGAATCGAACATTAGATACTCAGCTGTATGCTTTCATTGTTTGTTTGCGTTTGATGGAAACACGGTGTACTTTATATAAAGCGAGTGCTGCATAAAGTGGGCGTAGCCACGCCCCTTTTTTAAATTTTTATCAGTCATCCAACTAAGCATACACCGAGAGAAAAGATGCTGGTAGATCAACGGGATTACGGGTTAAAACAACAGATTCCACAGTCAAATCACATCCAAAAGATTTATCTGTTAAATTGACAGACGTTCTTTTGTTTTAACAGTTTTATTGTTGAACTAACGCTGTGAATCTAAACAGCTTTGCTGTTAAATCAACAACTTTCCGCAGTTGAAATTTTGTCACTTAAAAATAAATCCCTTTGTGTTTTATATGGCCGTGTATTTCTAACAATTACTTTACTCGTATAATGTGTATTTTTAGATATTTTTTAAATCTTTTATTTGCATTTTTCTCTTCATCCTCCCTCCGTTCGTTTTCCAAATACAAATACGTAGCTTCATCTTCGCTTGTTTTCCATTGCGGCACCTTCTTCGCTTTCACTGCTTGCTATATTGTGTTCTCTACTTTATATTCTCCTCCGACTTCAAACCATTACATCAACCTGAAATTAAATCCAACGGCATCATATGAATAGTGCGACATTCAACATTCAACTTTATATTGAATATTGAACTTTAGATATGCTATTTATACTTACCTTTGTTCGAAAAAGCATTCGTGAATTAAAACTCACTCACGTAAGCAAAGCAACAAGTAACAACGGAGAAAGCTGGCAAAATAGACACTTTTTCTTTTGATAGTCAACAGTAATGATTTGTTGAATCAGCAAATAGATATAAAGGTTACACCAACAGATATTAGGGTTAAGTTAACAGTGACTCAGTTATTTCAACAAAAATTTCTGTTAATAATTGACAGATCAGTTCTGTTGAACCAACAAATAGGTTTTAATAGATATATTTGTTAAAGTAAAAGATTTTTTTGTTTATATAACTATAAATGTGTCTACTTAAACGTATTTCTGTTAATTTAACGAATTTAGGGATTAACAGAAGAAAACTGTTGATACTACTGTGATTATTTTTCTGAGTCTATAAATATTATTCTTTGTGCAAAATTTCATTCCTTTAGGACTTCTAGTTACAAAGATGTCACGTTACAAATTCCCAAAGGGTGTTCCAGAAATATCTTTGTTAAAAAGTAGGCGTGGTCATAAACCGATTTCGATAAATTTATGCGTAAGTTTCACTTAAATTGAAAAAGGTTTCATTTTATTTGAAAATGGTTTCACTTAATTTGAAAAAGGTTTCACTTGACTTGAAAAAAGTTTCACTTGACTTGAAAAAGGTTTCATTTGACCTGAAAATGCTATATCTCAATTATTTGTCGAGTTATAGGCCAAGAAATCTCGTATATTCCTTTGTCTAAAAAGAGGTGGTACCACGCCCATTTTCCAAAATTTTTCTATTTTTTGTTTTTGGTCTATCGTAGAACTCATGCCACGAAATTTTATTTATATATTTATATTTGACAAAGATATCGCTTGAAAGGTTTTTATTAGGCCACTTTATAGTTCCCATATATAAAAATGGGCATGGTCGTCAACCGATTTCGCACAAATTTTGAACATGTATTACCACAAGTAATAAGGGTATATACACCAAGTTTCGTCATAATATCTCAATTATTTGTCGAGTTATGGGCTCCGAAATCTCGTATATTCCTGCTTCTAAAAGGAGGCGGTGCCACGCCCATTTTCCAAAATTTTTGTGTTTTTTGTTTTATGTCCATAGTTGGACTCCTGCCATAAAATTTCAATGATATATCTTTATATTTGACAGAGATATAGCTTAAAATGTTTTTATTGGGCCACTTTATAATACCCATATATAAAAGTGGGCGTGGTCGTCAACCGATTTTGGCAATTTTTAGTCCAACCATTTGCCTAAGTAAGTATATCACGCATACCAAATTTCATCCATATATCTTCAACGGTTTCTGAGTTATGATTCATAAAACTTTCAATGTTTGCCCTTAATAAGTGGGCGTGGCACCGCCCATTTTCCAAAATTTCACCAAAGTTATTCATAAGGGCCTGAGCTCAATACATGGGCGAAATTTTATCACTCCAGCTATATTAGTGACTGAGATACCAAATATCCGATGTTTTCTATATAGGAAAAGTGGGCGTAGTCATGGTCCGATTTCGCCCTTTTTCAATACCAACCGTCCCAGTCTGGATACCAACTTACATTTGAAATTTCATCAAAATATCTCAATTTTTGCGCGAGTTAGAGTGTTTACAGACGGACGGACGGACGGACGGACAGACGGACGGACGGACATTGCTCAATCGATTTCTCTTTTCACCCTGATCATTTTGATATATATAAGTCTATATCAATCTCGATTATTTCATTCTGTTACAATCCACCGTTATGTGATTAAAACTATAATACTCTGTGTACTAGTACTGCTGAGTATAAAAAAGTAACAAAACTTATACATATATTACATTTTAAGATAAAATTCATATTTTTAATTAAGAGAACGTAATTTTGTTTACACATAGGTGGAGAATTCTTAAGGTAAATGTGGTAAATTATAATAGAAGCTATGACAATCGTGCAACATCACTCGTTTTAAGTGTTTTAAATGTTGATATTTACGTTTTGTAATTTTGAGGTGACCTTTGTGGATTGGATTAGGAACATCCGTGTTCTATCTGGTTTATAACCTGACTTAAATGTCTTATAAATTATTGCATAAGAATCATAGCCTACAAAAAATATGTTTTTATCGAAATGTAATACATTAATTTTTATACACAGCTGTAATAGTAAACAGACGGTGGATTGTAGCACCATAAAATAATCTAGAGAGTTATGGACTTATGTATGTGTATCAAAAGGATCAGTGTGAAAAAAGAAATCGATTGAGCCATGTTCATCCGTCTGTCCGTCCTTGCCCTCAAAACTTTTATGAAATTTCGTATACAGGTTCCTATCCAGACAGGGACGGTTGAAAATGGGCGAAATCGGATCATTACCAAGCCCACTTTTATATATGGGTATTACAAAGGAGCCCAATAAAAACATTTTGAGCGATATCTTCGTCAATTATAAAGACAATTCAATGAAATTTTGTTGCATAAGTACCAGGATAGATAGAAAACCAAGAACAGAAATATTTTGGAAAATGGGGGTGGAACCGCCTCTTATTAGACAAAGGAATCTACGAGATTTCGGAGCCCATAACTCGACGAATAATTGAGACTAGTATCGCCGGTGCTCGAAATTCGACCATGCAAAATTATTTTTTCAACTTTGTATTGGTACAAAAATTAATCCTTTTCGCGGAGATAAGCAACACTTTCCAAATTCCAGTTGTACCGCAACACTGATTTGCCCTTTTGATCACGGTCCGACGCGAAATCATGGTCAAAATCACGGCAGATCTAGGAAGATAGGCCCGGTGGCGAATTCAGAAATTTACCATGTATTTTGTTATTGTAATTGGTAGAGTGTAATGTCAAAATGATATTTCGCCGTGGTTAAAATCTGAATTCGCTTGGGGCTCGTTGCTCCTTTTTCTCTATAGTATGGAATATTACACGGCCTACTTCTTGGAGCTTTTTAGTTTTCTTGCGCTCTATCGTTCTGGCGTTTATAAAAATCATAATAGAAAAGCTACAAATCACTCTCATAGACACACAGAGATTTCACTATAATGGAACTTTTGAGTAGAATCCATCTACAAATCACTCATAGAGCAGAGATTTGAGTGGAATGCAATTTTTGAATGTGATCCCAACGCATATAAAAAAGGAAGAGAGAGTGCTTTGAAATTAAAGCAACTCTTCAACTGTGTATACGATATTTGTAAACATTTTTATGATATCTATTTCTCTTAACTAACAACTTTATTTATTAATTATAAAAAATTAAATAATTTATAGAAAAAATTATATGCCTATGCACTGCTCCTCACTCATACGAACTCATCCATATCAATTTTATGTGGATATGAGTATGTTGAATGTGCTAAACAGCCTGGCAATTGTTTGTATGGGAAAAATGTTAGCCTATTAATATATACATAGATATTATGACGAAACTGGGCTTATACACTTTTATAACTTGTGTTAATAGACACGCAAAAATTTATTTAAATCGGTTTATGACCACGCCTACTTTTTAACAAAGATATTTCTGGAACACATTTTGTAATGTGACATCTTTGTAACTAGAAGTCATAAAGGAATAAAATTTTGCACAAAGAATAATATTCATATGCTAAGTTGGATGACTGATAAAAATTTTGAAAATGAGCGTGGCTACGCCCACTTTATGCAGCACTCGCTTTATATAAAGTACACCGTGTTTCCATCAAATGCAAACAAACAATGAAAGCATACAGCTGAGTATCTAATGTTCGATTCCACTCGAACTTGGGCTTCCTTACTTGTTCAACTTCAACCCGTGCCACAAGGGTTTGAGTTGTTCAATCGGGCGAAAATTTTCAGGGTATTGTTTTCATATCAGGGGGTAACACCTGCAAATTTCAGACTTTCGAAAATAACGGCCACTCTAATGTACACAGTACATTTTTCGCGTGCAATGTTTGGATAGACTCCTTTATTTACTTCCATGTTAATGCTGCTTTTTTATTATTATTATTATCGCTACAGTTCACATATTCCACTTTAAATTAGATTAACAACGAGTATGTTAGTTATGATATATGTATGTATGTACATACATACTCGTACTATTTTAATAACTCATGCATACATATGTATTTATGTATATGAAAATTAACCATTGTTATAATTGTGAAAGTACATACCTATGAAATGAATATGTAATGTCACATGGTGGTGGTTTACAGAGCAAAGATGTTATTAATTAATTTGTGGGAATAACTGCGAATAATAGCATACATATGTATGTATATATTATGACAGAGGAAATGTCTTCACTTATAATGAAGCTTCACTACTTTACTCGTTGCTCTTTAAAAAAAAATCCATATGTGTTCATGTTGGTGCAGTGAAATAACGCCCGTGGAAACAACGGCCGCGGGTGTTATTTCCAAAAAAAGAAATAATCGGCGCGGGCGTTATTTCGTTTTGGGCATGGGCTTTATTTTTCTTTCGGAAGGGCAATTAAGCCCGGAGACGGTTTTTTTTTTTTTAAATATGGTGTATTAGTGAAAAAGCGCCGCAGGCGAAAAATTGGAATAAAAAATCGCGCGATTCGATTCTTTCAATTTTTTTTTTAAAACCCCTTCTAGGTATTCAAATACTCAATCAAAATAAACAAAGCTTCATTAAATTTCTATAAACATTTACATATTAGTAACAATTTTCAAGGTATGTATGGATGTATGCATGCATATATGTGTAAGAATTTGATTGTACATACATATTGGCACTTTCAGACCACAATCTAAGGTCCGTACAGCTGGACCCCGCATTCCACGAATTTCAAAAAAAGCTATCTCATTAATTTGTGCTTAATATGTGCTTAATAGGTCCCCAAATAAAAAAATTTGTGCTCAAATTTTAAGGGCTTTTTTTTTTAAAACAAGAGTGCGGGGTCCAGGTGAACGTTCCGCTGGACCCCGCACTCATTTAGGCTTAGCTTAGGAAAATATTGAGTATGCAGTTAATTTGTGCTTAATATGTGCTCAAAGAATGTGAAAAAAAAATTTTGAAAAAACTGCAGAGATGGGCATTTTTTTAAAAAACAAAAGTGCGGGGTCCAGGTGAACGTTCCGCTGGACCCCGCACTCATTTAGACTTAGCCTAGGAAAATTTTAAGTATGCAGTTAATTTGTGCTTAATATATGCTCAAAACCTGTGAAAAAAAATTTGCGAAAAAAGTGCAGAGATGGGCATCGATACATACATGTATGTATATATGGAGGTGGGTATATAAGACGAAGCCCACTGTGCAATTTGAAATTTGACTATCTCATTAATTTGTGCATTACCATTCAAAGTGCATTACCATTCTTATATACCCCACCTCCATATATACATACATGTATGTATCGATGCCCATCTCTGCACTTTTTTCGCAAATTTTTTTTCACAGGTTTTGAGCACATATTAAGCACAAATTAACTGCATACTTAAAATTTTCCTAGGCTAAGTCTAAATGAGTGCGGGGTCCAGCGGAACGTTCACCTGGACCCCGCACTTTTGTTTTTTAAAAAAAAGCCCTTAAAATTTGAGCACAAATTTTTTTATTTGCGGAAAAACTAAGCACATATTGAGCACAAATTAATGAGATAGTCAAATTTCAAATTGCACAGTGGGCTTCGTCTTATATACCCCACCTCCATATATACATACATGTATGTATCGATGCCCATCTCTGCACTTTTTTCGCAAATTTTTCTTCACAGGTTTTGAGCACATATTAAGCACAAATTAACTGCATACTTAAAATTTTCCTAGGCTAAGTCTAAATGAGTGCGGGGTCCAGCGGAACGTTCACCTGGACCCCGCAATTTTTTTTTTTTTAAAAAAAGCCCTTAAAATTTGAGCACAAATTTTTTTATTTGCGGAAAAACTAAGCACATATTGAGCACAAATTAATGAGATAGTCAAATTTCAAATTGCACAGTGGGCTTCGTCTTATATACCCCACCTCCATATATACATACATGTATGTATCGATGCCCATCTCTGCACTTTTTTCGCAAATTTTTTTTCACAGGTTTTGAGCACATATTAAGCACAAATTAACTGCATACTTAAAATTTTCCTAGGCTAAGTCTAAATGAGTGCGGGGTCCAGCGGAACGTTAACCTGGACCCCGCACTTTTGTTTTAAAAAAAAATGCCCATCTCTGGAGTTTTTTTAAAATTTTTTTTTCACATTCTTTGAGCACATATTAAGCACAAATTAACTGCATACTCAATATTTTCCTAAGCTAAGCCTAAATGAGTGCGGGGTCTAGCGGAACGTTCACCTGGACCCCGCACTTTTGTTTAAAAAAAAAAACGACCTTAAAATTTGAGCACAAATTTTTTTATTTGGGGACCTATTAAGCACATATTAAGCACAAATTAATGAGATAGTTTTTTTTGAAATTTGTGAAATGCGGGGTCCAGCTGTACGGACCTCACAATCTCGTATAGAGTTTTCAACAATTTGACGACAAACCGGGCACAAAATATTTGTATTGCCATTTACAATTGCAACCTTACTGTACACATGTGTTCTCCAAAGTAATCGCGCTATTTTACTAGCTTTTATTTAACTTCACTTTTTGTATGTATGCATGGGTGTATGTATGTCGTGGAAGTTTGCAACTAATATTTAAGATACTTCTAGTTGAGCTAGGTACTTGAAACTTGGAACATAGTTCAGGACCCGAAGACAATGCAATGTGAAATCAAAAAATCCGATAGATGGCGCTGGTATCGAGATATTTGTAAAATTCGTATTTACCGACCGAATTTGTTCATATTCCGTATATATATTGCCTATGAGAAAGTAAATATATCCTTGGAAATAAATCGCCGCTAGGTGGCGCTAGTGTCAAGATATTTAGAAAATTAATATTTATGAACCAATTTTGTTTCTATTTTCAACACGTATTACCTGCAAAAATAGAGAAAATCCGTAATAAATGAATAACGAAACAGTAGCAGAAAAAACTATAAACACGGAAAAATGCCGACAATCTTGAAACATTGGAAGCGTTAGCAATAAACAAAGTTATAAGGCCGGTCTATTGATTAATATTAATCTGCGAAAGTAAAAAGACTAATAAGAGAGATTCTGAAACACTGATACAACGCCAACATATGTATATATGAAGGTAAGATTGCACGAAGTAATCTATTCACAAAAGAGTATAGTAAAACCACTTAAAAGACTCCACAAGAATTGGATATTAAAAAAACTGGCTGAGCAGAAACCATCAAAATGTTAAACATAGTGCACTTCATATTAAAAACTGTTGGACTTTATTGATAGTGGGAGTGTTGACAAATATTAGATGTAATATGCATTGTAAAACTAAAAAGGCAAAAATAAAACAAAGTAAAATAAATTTTTTAGAAAGCTTTTATTTAATATTAATATAATAATTTACTAAAAATGAAATAAATAAATTTTTAATATTTTTGAACAAGATTTATATTAGTCCTTAGTTCATTTGGATCTTAATTTCAATCTAAGCATACATTTAACGTATTTCTTAAAAGCATATCTGTGTATGTATCAACATAAATAAAAGCGCGGGTATTCATTAGATATTCATGTTATAAAACAGTATTGGTGAAATGGAAGGAAGCGATAAAAACTTTAAATTCCAATTACGTAAGATATACATTACGTAAAGAGCACCCACGCTTTTATTTATATTGATACATATGTATACAGAAATGCTTTGAAGAAATACGTTAAATGTATGCTAAGATTGAAATTAAGATCCAAATCAAGGGTGCTCAACGCTCTCGTATTGAATGGGGAAACTCCAATACATCTACAAAAATTTATTAGTGCACTCAGAAAAAATTTGTGTTAGATTTAAAAAAAGTTACAAACTACAAGTAAATGTTATTGTACCATTGGAAAATTTTGCATACAACATACATATGTACAATATTTACAACATATTTTATTTATACAAATGTATCTACATATATATTAAATTAAGATATGAACTCGTGCATATAAAAAAAAAATATATCTACATATTATATAATAAGAATAAGTGATAAGTTTATTCAAGGCTGTTTATTAAATTGTCAATATTTATTGTCGAATCAGAGGTGGATAATTGCAGAATTGCTTCCAAATGCTTTTGTGATAAAAGGTTTCTTTGGTTTGTTTTGATGAACTTAAAGCTTTTTCGCAAATATAAGTGCTGCCGAACATGGATAAGTATTTAAAATTTCATTTCTTATGAGTGGATACTTGTCATATTTTATTTCTGTCATATATATAACTTACCTTAATAATTAATTTATATACGTACCTATAATTAATTAGCATAGACTGCGACTCGCAATAATATTTCAGCAAAAAAGCTCTAATTCCTATTCTTCTTACTAAAATCTACTTTTATTTTTCTTCAAATAATTTGAAATACACTTTTGCCACACATTTTTCAATATTAACTAGAGATTTTTTTCAGTTTTTTCGTTTGCCTACAAATCGCACCCTAAATCAAAAAATTGCACAACTCAAAATTTTTGAATCCATGAATAACTTCTTAGGGTGCGAACAGAGTGGGCGCTGATGCCGAGCGGAGCCGAGCCGAGCTTATTGACGCTTATTTTCATGCGAGAAGAAAATTTGTCTATAACACAGTGAATGCGAGAATCAGCGCTGAAATTCTGTTTATTCCATGTGTTTTGCCTTTATGTGATTTAGTCTTATTTTTCATTTGTGTTTATAAAATTGCTGTACACGGTAATGGATTCATCTGATGAAGAATATTTTGCTTCTCCTAGTGTGGTTAATGCAATTATTATCACAAAAGAATTTCGAAAACATCCAATTACACTAAAAATATATCAATTTGGTGAATTTCATCATTTATATAATGATTTAAGAAAATATCCTGCTAAATTTCTTTAAAAAAAAACATTAAAAAACACGATTTCACGCTAAAAAGTAAACGTCAACAATGCAAACAAGCGCGCAAAACGCTTTGAAACTGTTTTTCTCGCACTCATCGGCTTTGCTCTCTGCTCTTGTCGGCGTTCACTGTGTTATGCACAAGCTTATTTGTATTGACTTGTATGTAACCAGTTTTATCGCACTGACAATCTTTATCGCTTTGACAATCTCGGCTCGGCTTTCAGCGCCCACTCTGTTCGCAGCCTTAGGGACTGCTAAATGTTATTCTCCTCCCAGCAAGAGTCTTCTTCATTACCCAAGGTTTTACTTCAAACCTTCGTTTGTAAAGAAAAAGGTTTTCTTGCATTTCTTCTATTTCTTTTATATTTATTTGGGTTTTGAGTTACGTCACTTTTCAATTCAAGAATTCAATTTTTTCAAAAAAATTTTATTTTCAATTTGTTAGTGTAATTTTCAATTTCATATGGGAAGGGCGACGCCAACGTAGCTTTACGTACGTTAGCTTCGCCCTTCCCATAAGAAACTCAATCACATTCATTTGAAATTTTTTATACCTGTGGGCATATGGCAGGGGAAGAAAATTTTATTTTTATATTCATTGGGCGAATTTGTATCTGTGCCTATGTCTGGGGGAAAAACAAAAACAAATGTGATTCAAGGGCATAGGCATGAGCATCTATGATCCAAATGAACTAAGGACTAATATAAATCTTGTTCAAAAATATTAAAAATTTATTTTTTTCATTTATAGTAAATTTTTGTATTAATATTAAATAAAAGCTTTCTAAAATTTTTTTTTTACTTTGTTTTTTATACTCAGCTGTACTAGTACACAGAGTATTATAGTTTTAATCACATAACGGTGGATTGTAACAGAATGAAATAATCGAGATAGATATAGAGTTATATATATCAAAATGATCAGGGTGAAAAGAGAAATCGATAAGGAAGCTTGAGTTCGAGTGGAATCGAACATTAGATACTCAACTGTATGCTTTCATTGTTTGTTTCGCGTTTGATGGAAACACACTCCAGCTATATTAGTGACTGAGATACCAAATATCCGATGTTTTCTATATAGGAAAAGTGGGCGTGGTCATGGTCCGATTTCGCCCATTTTCAGTACCAACCGTCCCAGTCTGGATACCAACTTACATTTGAAATTTCATCAAAATATCTAAATTTTGCCGCGAGTTAAAGTGCGTACGGACGGACGGACATGGCTCAATCGATTTCTCTTTTCACCCTGATAATTTTGATATATATATAAGTCCATATCTATCTCGATTATTTCATTCTGTTACAGTCCACCGTTATGAAATCAAAATTATAATACTCTGTGTACTAGTACAGGTGAGTATAAAAAAAAAACGAATAATTGGAATTAAAAGTCCCGCGATTTTTTTTTCCAATTTTTCGCCTGTGGCGCTTTTTTCACTAATACACCATATTTAAAAAAACTCGTTTGCGGGCTTAATTGCCCGTGGGGTTATTTCAATTCAGAAAGGGAAATATAGCCCACATCGCCGAATAGGACGCGCGGGCGTTCTTTCCCTTTCTGGATGGAAGTAAAACCCACGGGTTTAATAATTAAACTTTAATTGCATTATATTCGCGGGCGTTATTTATTTTTCACAAAGGAAACAACACTCACGGGCGTTATTTCAATGCACCGGAAAAAATAGTTTGGATGTACATACATATGTAGATATTCATTACTTTATTTAATTTTTTTAGCATTTATACATATCGTCCCTGCGAATAAAAAACAGTTACATATGTAAATTTTTAGGAAATTTTTTTATTGCATTTTCCACTAGACCTATTCATTGCCCACATTTCTGCGTTTGCAGTTTTTTTATACTCAGCTGTACTAGTACACAGAGTATTATAGTTTTAATCACATAACGGTGGATTGTAACAGAATGAAATAATCGAGATAGATATAGACTTATATATAACAAAATGATCAGGGTGAAAAGAGAAATCGATTGAGCCATGTCCGTCCGTCCGTCTGTCCGTCTGTAAACACTCTAACTCGCGCAAAAATTGAGATATTTTGATGAAATTTGAAATGCAAGTTGGTATCGACACTGGGACGGTTGGTATTGAAAATGGGCGAAATCGGACCATGACCACGCCCACTTTTCCTATATAGAAAAAATCGGAAATTTGGTATCTCAGCCACTAATACAGCTAGGGTGATGAAATTTTACCCACGTGTTGAGCTCAGGCCCCTAAGCAGAAATTTGATGGAATTTTGGAAAATGGGCTGTGCCACGCCCACTTATTAAGGAGCAAACATTGAAAGCTTTATAAGTCATAACTCAGAAACTGTTGAAGATATATCGATGAAATTTGGTACGCGTGATATACTTACTTAGGCAAATGTTTGGACGAAAAATTGTCAAAATCGGTTGACGGCCACGCCCACTTTTATATATGGGTATTATAAAGTGACCTAATAAAAATATTTTAAGCGATATATCTGTCAAATATAAAGATATATCATTGGAATTTTATGCCAGGAGTCCACCTGCGGACATACAACGAAAAACATAAAAATTTTGGAAAATGGGCGTGGCACCGCCTCTTTTTAGAAGCTGGAATATACGAGATTTCTGAGCCCATAAATCAACAAATAATTGATATATAATGACGAAACTTGGTGTGTACACTTTTAATACTTGTGGTAATACGTGTTGAAAATTTTAGCGAAATCGGTTGACGACCACGCCCACTTTTATATAAGGGTATCATAAAGTGGCCTAATAAAAACATTTTAAGCGATATCTTTGTCAAATATAAAGATAATTCATTGAAATTTTGTGGCAAGAGTTCCACAATAGACCGGAAACAAAAAATAGACAAATTTTGGAAAATGGGCGTGGCACCACCTCTTTTTAGACAAAGAAATATACGAGATTTCTTAGTACACATAGAACAGCAACAATCTTTTCAAATTACACGATGTTTGAAACATGATTTTGGCTTTGTAACTGTCATCTGAAAATTTGGTAAATTCAACCAAATTTTATTGTTGATACAACATAAAGAAATTTTAAAATATACAAGATGATTCAAATATAAAATTTTATTCCTAAATGTCATTTGGAATTTGGTTTATTTAACATGATGATAGTGTCAATATAAACTAAAAAAATGTTAGAAAAATGACGTCCCAATTTTAGTGTTAATACAACATGAAAACAAATGTTAAAACAACAAGAACTACAATTAACAATAAAAGTTGGTTGATATAACTCGAAACAATGTTCAAACATAAACGTCATTTGGAATTTTGGTTTATTCAACACGATGATAGATTTTGAAACATACACAATTTTTTCAACGTTTGAAGTTCTGCTGTTCGTACAAAAGACAAACTAATATTATTTTTTTTTTTTTAACAAAAAGAAAATTTTGTGCCGTGGCAATGAGGGGAGTTTATCATCAATCGCAGTGCGTGATAATGGTTTTTCCATTAATATTTTTAGTTCACAGGTAAGTTAAAAGTGGGTTGCATTTTTGTTTCTAAAAGTTTTTAATGTTCAATATTTTCTTTTTTCTCTTCATAGTTTGCAATTTTTACCACGAAGAGATGTTTAGCGAATGGGGTCTTTCACGCAGCATGCGGTGCATATACCGTTGCATTAGCGGCCAAACATTACTCGGTGCCAGTGATAGTAAGTACTATCGCCCATGTATAAACTATTCGTATGAGAAGGACGCTTTCAATTTGGTTGGTTGTGCGGGTGATGTACTCGAATATGCTTTTTTGATCTGATGATTATATATTTTATGTTTTATATGGTTTTTTATTTAAAAAAAATAAATTGTAAAATCAGCAAGACTTTCTAGTTAATTTAACAATAAATTTAAGGTAAAATCAAAAAGATGTTATTGTTAATTCAACAGGACCATTTCGTGTTAATTTAACCAGCTTAAATTGTAACATTAACTATTTAAAATTGTAAAATCAACAGGAAGACTAAATACTTTTTAGTGTTAATTCTACAGTTGTCATCCTGTTAAACTAACACTTGACAGTAGTGTTAAATTTACACGATTACATGATGGCATACATTAAGCATCGTGTTGAAAAAAATTAACCACAAAATTTGTTGATTTTTGGTTGATTTCACACTATTTTTTTTCTGGGTGTAGAAGTCATAAAGGAATGAAATTTTGCACAAAGAATAATATTCATATGCTTAGTTGGATGACTGATAAAAATTTTGAAAATGGGCGCGGCTACGCCCACTTTATGCAGCACTTGCTTTATATATCTAAAGTACCTACACCATGTTTCCATCAAACGCAAGCAAACAATGAAAGCATACAGCTGAGTATCTAATGTTCGATTCCACTCGAACTTAGGCTTCCTTACTTGTTCATATCTCGTTTGGTTTAGAAGTTATCAAATAAAGTATGCGCGTGTAGTACCTACTATAAATGCTCTGAGAAAAAGGTATGAGCTTACAGGCATACAGGCCAAATGGCAACTGTCAGTTAATTAGTTCGAAACTCAACTTTCCAACATACAAACTACGACTAGCGGTGTATTGTGTGCAGATTTGATACGTTTTTACAGAAAAAAAAATTTGGTGCATAAGAACAGCTATGTATGTGCATTAAAAAGGCGCAAATATTTATCACGTCGCAATGGGTGAAAAAAAGTGATTTATTTTTTCATAAATCAATAACAATCATATAGTACCATCCCTTCTGAATTAAAAGTTTGCTAAATTTTGCCAATGGACGCCAGGAATCAGTTTTTTTGCTCCCCTGGAAAGTTACTGAAAAATACATATGTATGGACATAACTGTTTTTTTAGGGACGATATGTACATATATTAAATATTGGCATAAATATACATACATACATCGTACGTATGTACATACATATGTATATACCATACACCCTGCAGAAAACGGATCTAGTCCATACATGCATGTACAAACCAGCCGCTTGTGGCAATCAACTAGCCCAAAACCTGCCACATTCCATGTAAAAATATTGGTCCAATTAACATTGCAATGGCCTAGCACAGGACCACATGGTCCATCGCTCGATCGCACCAAACTAGTTTAAAAACTAACTTGCCATAGCTACTTTGCAAACCATCTACAAGAGGTTACTTTTTAAACTACTCTAAGGAGTTAGTCCATAAACCAGATACGGAAAACTGCTTTTAAAACTACCCCGAAGGATTACTTTATAGAGCACCTATGCCAAATTACTTTCGAAAGTACTTACGGGAGAATAAAGCCGGAATTACAAGAAACACATTTTTGCTCATGCACACATCAGAAAGACATACAATTTACATAAATATATAATTCTTTTCTTTATTTCAATTTCAATTTCAATTTATTTAACATGAAAAATATTCATATTATTGGCTGCATGTGACAAGTTCGTAGCCAGTTGAATGTGGCACAAATGTACCATATACGTGAACTGGCCTAATGATTGGCTACATGTGACAAGTTCGTAGCTAGTTGACTGTGGCACAAATGTACCAAGTGGTCCAACAATTTTTGCAGGGCAAGACCACCTAACACGCTGAAGTTCTTGTACATACATACATAGGTCAGAATCAGCAAAAGCTAAAAGAGTAATTTGATAGTCGAATCAAAGTCTGCAACCCTGTAAAAAATGCGAGTACTCCATTCACTCATCCATGGACTGCTCGCTATGGACCAACCGAGTACTCCATAACCTGCCACATTTCATACAAAAAAATATGGTCCAATTAACATGGCGTGTGATTGCAGTGGAGTATATACTCCAGTCCCGCATAACATCAAATTAACCAATGGAGTACCTCATTAGAATAATTGATGGAGTACCTAACATAACTGCATATCGACGGCTCAGAATAAGATCGCCCTATTTCAAAAATTGTTTCAAAAACGCCCTATTCCAAAAATTGTTTGAATAACGTCCTTTTTCAGATTTTGCTTCAAAAAGCCCTATTTCAGAATTTGCTTCAAAAACGTCCTATTTCAGAGAAAATTCCATACATATTTCTCTGAAATAGGGCGTTTTTGAATAATTGTCTGAAATAGGACGTTATTGAAACAAATTCTGAAATAGGGCGTTTTTGAAGCAAAATCTGAAATAGGACGTTATTCAAACAATTTTTGGAATAGGGCGTTTTTGAAACAATTCTTGAAATAGGGCGATCTTATTCTCAGCCGTCGATATGTACATATGTATACACGTGCTTCGTCATCATAGCGATAAGTATTTGGGTTTCATTGCCATGTTCGGCTAACTAAGAGTTGATGCAGATACATGAATCGGTCGTTTGGCTATGTTAATGATTACATTGAAAGTACTCCAACCTACCACAAATGGACCATATAATCCAATGATTTATGCAGGGGGCAGGGCAATTTGGGGAGAAACGCGGACAGTTTTAATCTTCCCTAAAACGTGCGTGATTTAAGGTACATACATATCGCTAGCTTAGAGTGCAAAATGTGTGAGTCCTTTTTTCAAACTTTGAAGGAGAGACAAAAGGTGCAGTGAAATAACGCCCGTGGAAATAACGCCCGCGGACGTTTCCAATAACAATACACCATATTCAGAAAAAACGGAAAATTGGAATTAAAAATCGCGCGATTTTTTATTCCAATTTTTCACCTGTGGCGCTTTTTCCAATAACAATACACTATATTCAGAAAAAACGAAAAATTGGAATTAAAAATCGCGCCATTTTTATTCCAATTTTTCGCTTGCGGCGCTGTTTTCACTAATACACCATATTTAAAAAAAAAAACCGTCTGCGGGCTTAATTGCCCTTTCGACAGGAAAATAAAGCCCACATCACCGAATAGGGCACGCGGGCGTTCTTTCACTTTCTGAATGGAAATAAAACCCACGGGTTTAATTGCGTTTTATTCGCAGGCGCTATTTATTTTTCAAGAAAGGAAAAAACACCGGCCCATTTCCTTTTTTTTGGGAAATAACGCTCGCAGACGTTATTTCCACGGGCGTTATTTCACTGCACCGAGACAAAACACAAAAAATAAAAAAATTCGAAATGAATGGATTTACACAATTTTCTTCGCTTTTTGGACTTACACAATTTGCGTATCACTGAATAACAACGAGTAGAAATATGACAAGTATCACAGACTTGTTTAGCGTTGTGCGTATTTGATTTTTCTGGCGTTCTACATAAAAATGGACTTTTTCATAAAAGTGGACTTACACAGTTTGCACTCTAAGCTAGCGATATGTACTTAGTATGTATGTAAAAATATTATTTTCTCATATTTTTTAAAACCGATAAATAAACTACACGCGTTGGTTTATTATGAAACTAGAGCATACCCGTCGTAGAGCATGTCTCCTAACCGGGCAATGGTCCCTAAGAGGTCTTGAAAGACGTTCCATAGGCGGAGTTTTTTCTCTGGGACGTCTTTCGGCACATCTTATGAACTATCTATTCTGTAAAAATTAAATATCAGATAATTAAGTATATAAGAAAGTTATTATTTATAACCGTAGCTTTCCAGAAGATAATATGGGACGTTCCATGAGAAAGTTAACCCTGAACCCAAATCCCATTTTCTATATATCTAAGGTTTGTGAATATTTGTATTCAAGCCAAATTTACTCAGACGATGAAGCGAAGGAATGGATCAACTCTGATTCTGAACCTTTAACATCCTTAATAAGTTTCTGAAATACTTGGAATTCGCACATGTCCCACCCGTTACACAAGTTACACTAAGCTTTCGGATTGTAAAAATAAATAAGCACATCTCACACTGAAAAACTTTTATTCAGTGTATGAATACACACGCTTTCGCATAAAAGTATGCAATGTTTACATACATAGATACATACATATATATGTACATACATACATACAGGTGGAGCTAGTAAAAGCGTGTTAAAAAGAAGTAAATTTGTTATGTTTGTATAATTATAATGCTCATATGCCATTTGAAATGAAAATATGTGAACAAAATGAATTACTACTATAAATTCGCAGAGTTTTAGCAATACATTTTTTGGCTTAAAGATAACTCTATACTTTGTCCCACCCGTTACAATTTTTAAAACTAATATTTTTTAATACATATTAAATTATTACAGGTTTTCCTTTTAATATAACATTAATTGGATGCTATATTTGCAGATCGCTCTATCAAAACCAGAAATCGTTAGTTTATTATATAGATATCTTTTAGAAAAGATAAGATTTTGTGTAAAACTGTCCCACCCGTTACGATGAAATAGGCCATGAGTCAACAAATAACCAGATTGTTCATTCAGGGGTACCGCTATGCGTTCATCCAAAATTTTACAGAATCAGCTGATTTAGTGACGTAGGTACTAAGGTAGATTCTCTTTTCGTTTCCAGTAATGTCAAAACTTAACATTTTGTGCGATAAATGTGGTATTTATATTAAACTAGAGTGCTGCCTACTGTCAAAACTCGACAGATTTTCTAAATATGTTCTTATGACTAAGGTGCAACTATAGTTTTTCTATAATTATTTGTTGTTGTTCCTGTTGATGCTGATCCTTTTGTTACTACTGTCACTGCTACTATTTTTGTTGTTGGTGTTGTTGTCGTTTCACAATTCTCCTACCTACTTCCTTCTTTCTATTTCTGCTATTTTCTTTCCTCAATTTCTGTCCTACTTATTTTTTCTTATCCTTCTTATTACTTGACTTTGTGTTTTTGCTGCAGTGCTTTTGCTAATTTTTTATGTTTCTACTTCTTTGAAACTACAAACCACTTCCAGCCAAAAATGTTCACAATTGCATGGCAAGTTTGGTAAACACACACACTCACCTATGCACGGGCATTGCCACAATTCTGTAGTGTTCCACAGCATGCAACAACAACCCCACGGGAATTTTCCAACGACGATTGTATGCGCATTTTCCAACCAATTCGCGCAGTTCTATTTGAGGGCAATACCTTTCTAATGGTGTTCGGTTCAGTAGTTTCGACGGAGAAGATGGTAAAAAATTTATGTTAGCGTATTAATAATATAGATAACTAATTTAAATAAAGAAAAATGAAGTGCCGCGCATTTAATTGCGTGAATGATAATTAAATCAATGAATTTTTGCCATGGTTGGAAATTTTCTTTCTTGTCGATAACGTAGTTGATGGCATTTTGCTGAATATATGATGCAATATTTTTGTACTAAAATGTAAACTTATATCTAGGCTGAAAAAATCACATTTTTATTATTTGTAAAAAACTGGTAGTTATTTGGTAATTTTTTCTTTTTAATTTTGGTAAATTTTTACACTGGCTGTGTCACCTGAATTTTTAATTAATTAATTAATTTTTAATTTTGGTGTTTACACGGGACAGTACCATATACATACTCGTATGTATGTAGAACACGATGGCATCCACATTTAAGGAAAAGTTTTTTATAAGACTGAAAAATAAACTGTCAACTCAGGAATTCGGCTGGGACTTCTTGGTGCTTGCCTAATATACCTACTTACACTCGAAAAAAGTTTTTGACGAATATCAATATCGTATACATACATATCTACATACCTTAAGTAAAAGCTAAGTTGAACAATAATAATAAGAAGTAAGAACTTCTTGGATTAACAGTTTTGAATTTCATTCCACAAAACCGCAGGCTGCGACAAAGATAAGACTTAACAAGTAAGGAAGCCTAAGTTCGAGTGGAATCGAACATTAGATACTCAGCTGTATGCTTTCATTGTTTGTTTGCGTTTGATGGATTTTATATAAAGTTATATAATATAATACAATGGCGCTATTATAACTCTGACGAGTTTTATGGCCGAGCTTCTCTCCCAATTCGAGGTGTGCTCCTTTTTGTTTTTCCTACTAATTATATAAAGTTAGTGCTGCATAAAGTGGGCGTAGCCACACCCATTTTCAACATTTTTATCAGTCATCCAACTAAGCATATGAGTATTATTCTTTGTGCAAAATTTCATTCCTTTATGACTTCTAGTTACAAAGATGTCACGTTACAAATTCCAAAAGGGTGTTCCAGAAATATCTTTGTTAAAAAGTAGGCGTGGTCATAAACCGATTTCAATACATTTTTGCGTGTCTATTAACACATGTTATAAAAGTGTATAAACCAAGTTTCATCATAATATCTCAATTATTTGTCGAGTTATGGGCTCCGAAATCTCGTAGATTCCTTTGTCTAAAAAGAGGCGGTCCCACGCCCATTTTGAAAAATTTTTCTATTTTTTGTTTTCGGTCTACTGTGGAACTCATGCCACAAAATTTCTATGAATTATCTCTATATTTGACAAAGATATCGCTTAAAATATTTTTATTAGGCCACTTTATAATACCCATATATAAGTGGGCGTGGTCGTCAACCGATTTCGCTAAAATTTTGAACATGTATTACCACAAGTAATAAAAGTGTACGCACCAAGTTTCGTCATTATATATCAATTATTTGTCGAGTTATGGGCTCAGAAATCTAGTATATTCCTGCTTCTAAACAGAGGCGGTGCCACGCCCATTTTCAAAATTTTTGTGTTTTTCGTGTTGTGTCCATAGGTGGACTTCTGCCATAAAATTTCAATGTATATCTTTATATTTGACAGAGATATAGCTTAAAATTTTTTTTTTGGGCCACTTTATAATACTTATATATAAAAGTGGGCGTGGTCGTCAACCGATTTTGGCAATTTTTAGTCCAAACATTTGCCTAAGTAATTATATTGCGCACACCAAATTTCATCGATATATCTTCAACGGTTTCTGAGTTATGACTCATAAAACTTTCAATGTTGCCCCTTAATAAGTGGGCGTGGCACCGCCTATTTTTCAAAATTTTTATGCTTTCTGTTTTATGTCCATAGTTGGACTCATGCGACAAAATTTCAGTGATATATCTTTATATTTGACAGAGATATCGCTTAAAATGTTTTTATTAGGTCACTTTATAATATACATATATAAAAGTGGGCGTGGCCGTCAACCGATTTTAACTGTTTTCCGTCCAAATGTTTGGCTAAGTAAGTAAATCACGCATACCAAATTTTATCGATATATCTTCAATGGTTTCTGAGTTATGACATATAAAACTTTCCATGTTTGACCCTTAATAAGTGGGCGTGGCACCGCCCATTTTCCAAAATTTCATCAAATTTCTTCATAGGGGCCTGAGCTCAACACGTGGGTAAAATTTCATCGCTCCAGCTATATTAGTGACTGAGATACCAAATTTCCGATTTTTTCTATATAGGAAAAGTGGGCGTGGTCATGGTCCGATTTCGCCTATTTTCAATACCAACCGTCCCAGTCTCGATACCAACTTGCATTTCAAATTTCATCAAAATATCCCAATTTTTGCGCGAGTTAGAGTGCGTACGGTCGGACGGACGGACGCACGGACGGACATGCCTCAATCGATTTCTCTTTTCACCCTGATCATTTTGATATATATAAGTCTATATCTATCTCGATTATTTCATTCTGTTACAATCCACCGTTATGTGATTAAAACTATAATACTCTGTGTACTAGTACAGCTGAGTATAAAAATTAGGGCCCAACAAAAATTTCACACAGAGCTTATATTGATAAAATACTTGTCCACGTATTTAAATACGTATGGACAGACATTATACATAGGTACATACATATGTCTGTAATATATCTGGCTGCTGTGGTGAAGTGGGTAGGGTGCTCGCCTGCCATACCAGAGTATCAGGTTCTAACCCCATTCCGGACATACACCAACAAAATTTTCTAATTAATTAAAACCCAGTTAATGGGTTTTTGGAAACAGCGGGCACCCCTCCGCAGTGGGCGGCATATCCTCCGAGCATATTTCTGCCATGAAAATGCTTCTCATAATAGCCGTTCGGAACCGGCATAAAACTGTAGGTCCACCCAATTAGTTGGAAAAAACAAAAATTAAGAATCACGCCTTGAATTGGGAAGATAAGCTCGGCCTTAAAACTTGTCAGAGTTATATCAGCGCCATTGTATTACATATAATATATTATTATTATTACATACATAAATATGTATGAATGTTTAGAATTTTTATAAACATTCATACACATGTATAGGCATACACACATACATATGCAAGTTAAGCGCACACAAAAATGCATATTAGAGGTGGGATATTTGAAATATTTTTTACAATTGAATGATTTGGGCCCCTAACTTGACTTATGTACACACATATATGTACATATTTACATGGGTACTTGCATTCTAAAAATGTTACTGAGGCCGTGTGTGAATCGATAGAAAAGTTCTATGGGGAAATGTGGTGAGTGTAAATTTACTACTTATGGTGGACATTTTTTACCATTTTGCTGTGTGAAATGATATA
This sequence comes from Urophora cardui, assembly GCA_960531455.1. Taxonomy (NCBI): domain Eukaryota; kingdom Metazoa; phylum Arthropoda; class Insecta; order Diptera; family Tephritidae; genus Urophora; species Urophora cardui. The sequence continues at coordinate 168,149,885 of OY482671.1, forward strand.
AATTTTGACACAGTATATTTTTGACAGCCGCTGAAGAATTAACTAATTAATTAATAATTAAAGTTATTGGGAAAGTGAAACGAAATAATATTGCTGCAAGCAGGCTTCAAATGTGGATAAAAAGACATACGTAAACTAAGTTTAAAACATTTTAATCATAAAATCTGATTTTTAAGCCGTACTATATATAGCACATAAGGCGCATAGTTGTTGTGGGTAAGCCAAGTTAGTTTTTTTTATGAAATGAATTTCCAGTTATCGCAAACGTTAAAATTAGAATATGATAAAGCAAATACCAAATCAATTGCCCCGGAGATCTTACTCGCGTTCCCAGGATATTCTCCTTTTTGGGACCTGGCTATATACATATGCTAAGAATCAAAACCCCAATGAATGCCAATATCTCCTGCTTTTCAACATTTGCGCCAATTTTTTAGTTTAGCCTTTGTTAGTCAAAATATTTTTGATCAACTTCTGCGTCAAGAACTGCGAAAAAATTTTTTTTTTGATTCGGGTAGATTATCTATCTCCATACAGCCCTCATCCCCACAGTCTTCGTCTTTTAAATCAGGGTTTGAATTGCTGACTAGCAAGTAGTCACAGCAACATAAATACGACTATGCATTCTAGTCATATGGTCGTTTAACAGAAATAACAACTAGCTCATTTGGTTGCTAGTCGTTTGGTTTTTTTGGCAACTTGACTAGACAACGACTAGGAAAAGTAAACAGCTCGACTAGAAAATGAGATAGTCGTTGACCAACAAACAGCTTGTAGCTATGTCAGCAAATGCGACGGCGCGCAACTTGCAGTTTTTAGTTGCAGTTCTTTACGCAATAAACAACTAGTTGTTATTTCTGTTAAACGACCATGCGACTAGACTGAGATAGTCGCAGCACAGTCAGCAATTCAAACCCTGTTTTAAATCATCCGTGGCGCTATTTGGGGTAAATAAACAATTCCCAAACTTATAAGGTGCATCCTAAGATAAGTGGCGATATTGCGCTCATTCAAATGCGATCGCAATGTGACATGTTTGTGTTGTACTATATTTAGTACATTACGCATATTCGGGTTAATTAATTTGCCGGTCGACTCTTCTTCTTGTTTCTTGTCAAAATTTTCTATTCGTTTGTCAAAATTTTACCTATCCCCTGGGGCTAGGTACATTTTATTCACCTCACAACTGTAAAATTTTTACTAGCCTGCGTACTTTTCTGAATCGATAGTATAAGCTTGTTTCGAATAATCGCACCGCTAACGCACGCCTATATATGTAAATGGTCTTAAGCCATCAAGAACCCTTATAAGTTGCATACATGAACGTATGTATGTATGTATGTATGTGGTTACATCCCAGCAAAAAACATTATTACCTCGGAAATGAAAGTAGAATGGAAATAAACGCCAGCAATCGCTTCCCCACTCGCTTACGGAATTCATTATTTTAACACGGGCATGTCATTGGCGGTAAGGTCTCGCTATCGCCTTACGTGGAAGCGGAGGAGGAATGCCTTGATCTATTGATTGAAAGTAAACGAATCTCCAATGCCTTACAGAGAAGCGAAGAAAGAATGACTTGATTAATAGATTGTATGTAATCCATTACACTTTGCATTACCCGGAATGGCTCACGGCAGCGAAACAAAATTGAACTTGTAAATCCACGCGCTGATTGGAATCTTATTCTACTATGCATTACTGGTAATGCGTAAGAGAAGGGAGACAATCTCAAGGCGTTCTATGGCAATGCCTTCTCTCATGCAATCCATGTAGCAGCGATTACAAAATTTTTGCTGGGATCACTTTGTTTCGTAGTTGTAGTGGTAATACCTAATAATAATAATGAAATTAACAGTAAGTGGCTTCTTAACTTCTTTGCATGAAACCACCCTGTCCCCCGGTCAGTTGCAGTGGTTGTGGTCGGCCAATTGTTCTGTGAAGCACTTTTCAATTTGCCGGCAATAGCAATTAGCTGCCAAGTATTAAGTTACTAATTTAGGTGTCGAGTACTACTATCGCTCCCATGCGATTAAAGGGGCGAAACCTTCTTTCGGTATACTAAGTTGAATGCCTGTGGTTTATAGTTGGTTTCCATCTTGCAGGTGATGTACGTTTAGTCGACCAAACCATAGCACTATTGATATTAAATTGTGCGGTTTGCGTTGGGGAAAATAGGATATTTTAACATTTTCCACTTGACATCATCAATGAAGCCACATTAACATACTCAAAATCATAACGTTGACGTAATAAATACTTCAAATAGGCACTATGTATTTAAAAATCGAAAGAAAAAAATCCTGTGTCTTTTTAATTAGCAAGTTATTATTTAAAGAGAGTTTTAAAGCCCGCGTCCACATAACTTGTTTAACCAACAAAACATCTAGCAAAACATTTCGCTAAATAACCCGTCTCCACGTGGCTGATCGTGATTCAGTTTAACATTTCTCTTGCTCTTCTTAAATGTTGGTATGTTTGCTTATATTTTGCGTTTTGTTTTTGTTTTGTCTGTGTGAGATTTCGATAGATTTTCGATACAAAATTAGAGAAGACATCGATATCATCGAGGTTGGCAAGATGATTCAGAATGAAACAGTGTTTCAATCTTCACTCGCTCTCAGAAATTTGTATGGAAATTGGCGAGTTTCGGCACTGGTTTCCGTGTCGAAACAAAATTGAGAGAGAAAATGCAGAAAAAAAGAGCGAAACACGTTATGTGGAGACATGGTATTAGGGTGAGCTACTCTAAACCAGGGTTTGAATTTACTTTCAACTTTTTTTTTCATTTACGTTGAATTTAATTTTCATTTCAAAATTAAAAAATGAACAGCGCAACAAAAGTAAAAAAAATAAAAAACTCTACTGTACTGTAACTATGCAGCCTTCAATTTCCAAAAATTACTGTCGACTGTTGCTGTACTGTGGAAATTTTTACAGCACAGTAAAACAACAACAAAATGCAAACATAATTTTTTTTTTTACAGGAGTTTTGTTGTTTTTTTTTTATTTATGTGAATACAATCGAAATTATAATGTAAAAAAAAAAAATTCAAAAAGCCGTACTGAAAATTGAAATTTTTGATTATTTGTGCTTTGCTGTTAACTGAACTGTTTGAAATTACACAGCAAAGCAACAGCACAGAGAAACAAAAAAAAAATGATTCGAATGATCTCTGCTTCGAATGTAGATATTTTCAAATGAAATTAAAATTCAAAAGTTCTAAAAAAAATAATGACAACTTTCGCAGAACAGGAGCAGCTTATTTTTTGAGACTGTTGCTGTTTTGCTGGCAGTTTTTCAAACTCTGCTCTAAACGTTATGAGTGCACTGGTCAACAAAAGGTACTCGTAGAAAGTCTAGGTTTTGGCGGTGTAATCAAGAAGCTTGCAAACATTACAGAAATACATCACATAATAATAAATACAGTACTAATAATTTTTGCTTTTAGATATACATACATATCGTCGCTCCCAACGAAGACTAGCACGGTTCAGTTAGCGTGGAAGACTAGCATACTTCGTTGTTCGCGTGGAAGACTAGCACGCTTCATTTCTCTGCGTGGAAGGCTAGCACACTTCGTTGTTCGCGTGGAAGACTAGTATGCTTCAATTCTTGAAGGGGTATTACACGATATGTTTTGTCAGATGTATATGCCAGTTTTTTGTATGGATAAAGAATCAAACCGTGTAAACACTAAATAGAAAGCCAGGTTTTATTTGCACAACCTATGCACATACTTCAAAGTAGGCCTAGTACAAGTCTAGGAATATTTGAAACTCATATACTTTTCATATAGTTTGGCTGAAGGTTCCTGTTTAAAGTTTTATTCCAGTATGAATTATTGTTCTTGCACTTACTTATCAAATATCTTTCACTCCTCGGACCATCCTCCTTATGTGCTTAACCCCTAAGCTTATTTCTAACAAACAGAAGTATGTTAATTTCCACCCAAACAAGTGAAGCATGTTAGTCTTCCACGCAGAGAACTGAAGCATGCTAGTCTTCCACGCGAACAACGAAGTGTGCTAGTATTCCACGCAAACAACGAAGTGCATTAGTCTTCCATGCGAACAACGAACCGTGCTAGTCTTCGTTGGGAGCGACGATATGTATGTACATTAGGGTGGCTGGCATTTACATTTAGCAGCAATATCATTACCTTATTTCAACTTAAAAAGATTTATGACGTTCTGAGCTTTTTAGTTTGTACTCATTTTGAATGTGATGGAAAGAAAAAAAGTTGGAAAGAAATTCTAACTAATAAATTTGTAAATATTACGTTGTCAATGAAATCGGGATTTGCTCCACCAAACTGCATATTATGGCTTTCATGCAATAGCTGTAATGTACTACGATTTAGGAAAAGGTCACTGGATGGAATCTATAAAAAAAAGCTGAATAAATGTAAAAAATACTATGTAAGATTTCCATGTGAATCCATTCTGAGATAGAACCGCTTTGTGGGTCCATCAAATGAACTCCGATCAATTTCAAATTTTTGTGACTTATTATACTCAGCTGTACTAGTACACAGTAATAGTTTTAATCACATAACGGTGCACATAGGGATATTTTTTCAATCAGGGCGGCCAAAACCTCATTTCCTAAAACTGGCCCGATTTCCAAAAAATAAAATTTTTTAGTAGGCCAGGACCCTAACGCATCATTTTCGATAAAAGTTTATTCTCAAAACTCAAACACAAAGTTTTTACAGTCCATGAAAGTTTGGTGATTCGTGTATTTCTCGCGGCATTTTATAACGTTCTTAAAGTTTCAACATTTCCAATTAATATTTTTACGGTTTTAAGTGAAGTTTTTTAGAATACTGTTATGGATTCTTATAATACAGGTAATCGAGTACAAAATTCATGTTTATTGAGATTTAGTTAGTTGTTAGCGTCTTCTTAATTACATTTTTAAAAAATGATGTATTAAAAAAAAAAATTCCCAATTTTTTGTTTTCAAAAGGGTTTTTGTTTAGGTGCCCGGCATTGTCCGGCACTGACTCTATTTTTTCTAGATAGTCTGTTCCCTGTTATTTTGAGTTCAAGAAAGATCGGTTCCGGTTTTTTCCGGTTTTAAGAAAAACAGGCGATTTTTCACGTTGGGAAAAATGACCCCACCACACAAAAAAAACTAGTTGTTTGTGGATTCGAGAACACCTATCTAGGAATATATAAATCGACGTGCTCCGAATCCAAAGTCCGCTTGTCCAATATACCCCCAAAACTTCGAGAAAATTGCGAAAAGCTAAAAAAAGCCCCAAATGGCACATTTCATCGACCTAACCTACTAACATGTATTTCGACGTTCTGAATCCAAATCTGAGGTCGGTTTGGTCTCACTACATCACTTTTTAAAAATGTAAAGCCACATTATTTTCTATGTTAAATCGAATTGAAATCACCGTGGGTAACATAATTAACAATTTAAAGCCAAAAAAGAGTTTTGGCCGCCCAGATTAATTAAATACCCCAATGTGCGGTGGATGAAATAATCTAGATAGATCTTATATATGTATGTATGTATATCAAAATAATTCGGGTGAAAAAAGAAATCGATTGAGCCATGTCCGTCCGTCTGTCTGTCTGTCCGTCTGTCCGGAAACTTTTTCAGCCTGGCACTCACCGAGATCGGCATCTTGAAAAGTGCTGATACAAAATGCGGCCACGGTTATAGTACGCCTTTGTACATACGCAACGCCATGAATATGTTCTGAATTTAAAGTATTTGTAGCAATTACTTTTTGGTTACTTGCTTTTCCGAGAGGTTAGGAAAATTATGTATTGTGGAACGATTTTCCGTCATCGAAAAGAGACTCTGAAGATGGCGCATATTGGCCGAAACCGGTTTGTCTCCAAACCAAACTTAACAAGGGATTACCGAAAATCGTTCCACAATACATCATATTTGTAGCAGCCTTGTAACAATGTTGTTTTGCTTTTCCCCCGGGGCTCCGGAGCGCAACAGAGATACGGAGCTAAGAGCAAAGAAGCTAAACATTTTTCCCGGAGCAGAGCTGGAGCAAAAAGTCACTAATTCCTTACATACATATTTGTATATATCGCACCCTAAATCATAAAGTGGCACACCTCAGAATTCCTGAGTTTTCAGGACAGGCAAACAACTGTTTTGGCATATATGATTGTAATTTTCAAATCAAATTTAGATCCATAATAAAGAAAATCCCCTCGGAAGATGATATAGTGGTAAAATATTAAATTTCGTGCTTTAGTTTCGGAAATAAATAGGATTTTAGAGTTATGCCCCTTTAACTGAAATTTTGTAATTGACTGGTGTGTATTATAACTAATTGTGTCCCTTTAACTGCAAAAATGTTTAATTTTAATAAATATATATGTATTTTGATTTTAATGAATATTTTTACAATGATAAAGTAATAATAACAATAGCATGTACAACACAACTTTGCACAATTTAGCTAGACTTCCATATATGTATGTACATATATTCCGCAAAAATATAGAGTATGTCTGGCTTTTTTACTGGTGTTTATTGCAACAACTTTATGCGGGTTTCGAAAGACTTTTTCGTGGCTAAAATAAACTCATATGATATGTCGGTTGATAACTGCAACCAAGGCGAGCACCTTGAAATACAAAATAATTTTCATAATTTTTTTTTTTGGTATTCAACAAAACAAAATTTCTTTGTTGATATCGTAGTGCAGTCTTGTTTTCCTAGCACTTACGTTATTTTTTGACTTCGAAAGTCAGGCCTTGTGGCCGCTGTGGTGTAGAGGGTAGAGTGATCGCCTGCTGTACCAGAGGGCTCGGGTTCTAACCCCAGTCCGGAAAAACACCAAAAACATTTTTCTAATTGAATCGTCCCATTGATGAAATATATAACAGAAGTTGTTCAGGTTAAAATCCAATTTCCTCTTCGTTTTTCTTCGCTTTTTTTAATAAAAGTGGGACGTCTTGAATATCGTTGAACAAGTCTTCGCTGTCCAAGTCATTTGGATAAAACTCGGAAAGTTGCTTACATTTTCCTTCTATTTTGAGAAGCTCATCTTTCGGAAGTTGTATTATTTTCTCAAAGTCACAAAGGAAACCAAAACGCTCATCGAGCTTCTTCAAATTTGTTAAAGGTGTGGATATTTCCATTCAAAGTTTATCAAAAACAGGGATGCAAACCACTCAAAAATAGATGCGGTTCGGTTCAGTGGTTCGAACTACTTGGAAAAAATCTGTACCGGTACAAGAACCGGTTCATGGTACCTTAGAACCACTGGTTCGGTTCGGTTCATGCCATTTTCTCCAGCTTTACAAAAAGCACGGTCACACAAGTCGCTTCTCCATTCATTCAGTTTGTTTGTCAACATTTCCAATTAGTCAAGTACATAAATGAAAATAATTCCTTTTTCTTGTAACCGTTTCTGAACTCTATCAAATGATACGAGAATTTCCTCCCAAAAAAAAACAAAAGGACGATGAAATCAAATGTTTCTATAGCAACGCGGCGCCAGAATCATTTTCCTAGCTACGCCACTGTTTGGTGATATACACACGTCAGCACCATGGTTGCCACTAAGGAGAGTTTTTTCCTACCGAAAAACCTACCAAAATGGCTTTCAACTAGTGACGCGCTCAGTTTGAGATGTTTAGACAATCGAGAGAATCAAAAGTTGACTCGCTCCTCGACTACACAATCGATTTGTTTTTGCGATTGTTCCGAGTCAACGAGTCGGAGGTTGTTTCGATGACATCTCGACTACACAAGCGAGAAGTTTTTGCGATTGTTCCGAGTCGACGGGCCGGCTGCTGGTTTGATGATATGTTTCAGTTGATAAAATAAACTAAATGATGTTGATGAAGAAAGTAGGATTCTTAATGGAAGTGAGGAAAATACATAAATAAATGAACCAAAGTGAAAAATATGCTCTTATATATAGACGCTGCATTTTTCCAATCACAACTAAACAGTGTCGTGGATAATAATAATAATTAATTATTTAAATATTAATAAATTAATAAACTTTCTGTGTGTTTTTTTAAGCAATTTTGATATTCAAGTGGTAACAACAAATGTTATGTATTTTTTGCAGCGAGTCCGAGATGTTGTAGGGTTGCTTTGAAAACGAGAGGAATCGTTGGTGAGCCCGAGATGTTTTAGGGATTGTTTCGACTGATGGCCATTTACGACTTGACTCGAATACGAATCAGGGATTGGAAATGAAAATTTCAAATTGTGCCAAATTTGTCCAAAAAATTGTGCATTTTTGAAGGTCATTGTGCAATCAATTTGAAAGTCGTCTATAGGTACCATCACCATTAAAAAATAAATTTGCAGTACATACATAAAGATCTCATACAAAACCTTTAACAATATAAATGGATTTATTCAAATGGTTTTAGGTATTTTTTAGAGCTGGCCAATAGTTTTTATTTAAGAAAAATTAAAAAAAAATTATTTTTTTTTCGCAAATTATTTTTATTTGCTGAATATGGCAAGGCTAAAATAAGGATAATAGAATAGGATCCCAGCAAATATTCGAAGCCATATAAGATTCAGAAATGAATCATAAACTGAAGCATTTACGTGTAAATTTTACACCCATTTCGGAGTCCGAAATATATGTATTTCTGTTCTTAAGGTGGTCGTCCGATATGAGCCTAATTTCATACATCATATGAGCCTGAGTAAGAGCCATAAAATACTCCTATAGAACTCCAAAATTATATCCGATACTAGAATGTTTGCTGCGATACGTGTGGTTGAAATACGGTTGGAAAATAAAGCAAAAAAAAAATATTCGAAAACGATCAGAAAACCATTACCAAATTATTAAAAAATGCATTCTAAAAAGATCCAAAAAGGATTAAAATACGCTTGAAATAACTTTCGAAACGACTCCCTAAGAAGAGCCGCGCGCAGGGCACCATTTTCTATCGACAAATGATCAGAAAATAAGCGCATTTAAGATTATTTTAATCGTACAGTGGGGTCGAAAAGGCTCAAATGTGATCAATAATTTCATAAAATACTGTGGAATATTTGTTGTTGGTTTACTCTGTGGTAAACAAAAATGGCATTGTGATGGAGAAAATATTTAGAAGTTTAACTGCAAAATAGTGCCGAAAATCGATCGATTGTGTATACATAAGTGCCAAGCTACTTCTGAAAGGGCCGAAAAGTGCACAGACACGAGTCATTTGTCAACACTGATACGAATGAAAACCACCGAGAGCATTCGAGATGTTTCAACAATCGAGAGAATCGAATAAAATATCTCGGATTCGCCCATCAATACTTAACCTATTCATTTTCGTTTGTGTTATTTTAGTTTTAATTAAGTTTTTATTTTAAACGGTTTGGCGTCTTGTTCTTTACTATTGAAAGATACACACCTATTATAATGACCAGATGTATCTACACATATATGTATGACGATCTTCGTGAGGCACCGTGTAGTGTTTTAAACTGTCAAACGTGTTGTTGACGTATCTTATGCTGAAATATCTTATGTTAAAACGAAGACAACAGACTAACAGGAAGAGGAATTTCATGTGGGCTCAGCATTTATTGATAGGTATGTACATCTTGTCAAATGACAATGAATAGTTTATTGCTATCGCGTTTAATTGAACAATAATCGCCCAGTGGCCAAAATTCGACCAACCCTATTTTTGAATTTCCATTACATGAAAATTTCACTTTATGTGGTAGGTACCACGTTCACATTTCCGATACTGACAGTTTTTATAAATTTAGTATATACTTACATAGTTCCTTGCTATATCTACCAATTTGGTAAGAAAAGCCTGCAAATGGCATCCCTAATCAGTGATCAGCACAACAACAAAAATGGGAGCGAGAAGGTATTTATTAAAAAAAAAAAATCAACGCTAAGAAAATTCAAGGTTACTCATACGCCATAGGGTACTACTGGAAGCAAAAAACAATTTCCTAGCAGCATAAGTCTACGTTTTGGGGTATAATTCTTTAATTTTTGCATCTAAAATTCTGAAATTTTAAATTTGGATCAATTATTGTACACAAAGCGCTGTCAGCGGAAATCATTGATAACGGATGACTATAACATTCATATTTGGTATTCTCGAGTATAGGACTCTCGATCTTGGGCATTAGATATACAAAAATGTTATGAAATTGTTTGGTCCTTACTTTGGTCTGAACTTTAACCCCTGTGCGACACCCCTTAACGGTCTCCGGTCTGGACCAAAATTATATTTAATATCTTTGAGTCGAGGACTATCGATTTCGGGCATTAGATATAAAAAAAATTAACTCCATAGAGTTATGTGAACTTTGACCCCTGTACGACACCCTATAACTATCTCCGATCGGGGCCAAAATTTATATGTGGTACCTTTGACAGTGCTGTTACCGAGCTAGGGGGTGAGACCTGAGAAAATCCCTAATTTGATTTTAAGGACCACCCTAATATACATATATACATACATACAACATTTAACTTTCGTAAGAAAGACGAATAATGACGGCTGTTTCAAAGTCAATCAGCTACTGTTGTTATATTAATGTTAACTACACGTACATACATATGTATGTTAGTTGAGATACATATAAGCTAAAGATTAAATCGAATATAAGTTTTATGTTTCTATAGACAATTATAATCTTTTGTTACATAATTCAGAGGGCATGCTGAAGTTCAAGCCTTTACTACAGGCAACCTCATGCAGGGCCACCTCTTGTCAAATCTCAACGCACATTTATCTTATAATATGAAAGCCTATTAACTCGTGCGGAACGTATTTATGTAGGTAGGGTAGAAGGGGGCACATTCGTCACCCCTGTTTTCTGAAAATTCAGTACTCCTATCGAATTCTAATAAACGACAAGTTATACTTCATTTAACCACCTCTTGTTTAATTAGCCTTAAAATTTGAAGTTTACAAGTGATTATAAACAGTAGCGCTTATTAAATTTTTTGCGTTAGTGTGGGCACTTCTTCATGTTAATATATTTTCCAATAACTTAATTAATTTTAATGCGATCGAAAAATTTGTCCTAAGTGTAATTTAGTCAATCTTTTTTTTAATAAATTTATTATTAGTTTCTAAGATTTTCTAAATTATTGCTATTTTCTACACAAGAAAGATTAAATAAAAACAAATATGAAGAAAAAAAAAGTAAGAGTGGTTGTACCTGGGGCACATTCGCCAGATCATAAGCGGGACTATGTTCTCCATGGGTTAAATTCACAACTGGCGTATGTGCCCCATAAAGTAATTTAATAGAATTTAGTGTCAATTAAAGTTTATATTTTATAATATTCTGAAATGAAAATTTTTTCTACATAACAATAAATGCTACGGCCTTTTAATGAAAACAAATTTAATAAAAAAAAATGCAGTTTATATACTTATTTTTTACACTGTGGCGATTATACCCCCATTCCCTTGGGGCATGTGCCCGCATGGGTGGGGCAGTTTCACCAAATTGGGCAATTTTGGAAAAAAAGTATAAAAACATAACAAAATTTATACAAAGAAGGTAAAAGATGTATATACACTGAGAGAAAAAAAATATATGGAGGGGTCAAAGAAATTGTTTACCTATTTTGAACACTACTTTCTTTGTTTTGAGTAAATTTTCCTTAAAACATGTTAAAAGGTTTATAAAATATTGTTGTTACATGCGTTACCATGGTTTCATATACTTGTTTTGAAAAAATTCATACATTAAAATAATGAAAAATTCTTTAAGCGCCATTCCATTCCCAACTTTCCTTGTTTTGAAGACTTGATTTCTTTAATTTTGAGAAATTAAATTCCCATACAAATCCCCATGGCAACGAATTTGTTTGAATGTTTTTTTATGTTTTTTCCACATTTTTGAGAAAATTTACACAAAACAAAGAAAATTTTGTATTGGGACGCGTGTTGAAAATAAGGAAAATTATGTCTTTGATCGAGAGAAATTTTTTTTTTGAGTGTAGGTTTGCAATCGAGTTAATATTAAAAAAAAATGCATTGGTTTTATTTCCACAGCAATTAAAACAAGTAAGGAAGCCTAAGTTCGAGTGGAATCGAACATTAGATACTCAGCTGTATGCTTTCATTGTTTGTTTGCGTTTGTTCGATATAGGGTGTATTTTATATGAAACGCGTGCTGCATAAACAGGGCGCACCCACGCCCATTTTCAAAATTTGTATCAATCATCCAAATAAGCATATAAATATTATTGTTATTGCAAAATTGCATCCCTCTATGACTTTTAGTTTTAAAGACTTCACGTTACAAATTCCAAAAGGGTGTTCCAGAAATATCTTTGTTAAAAAGTAGGCGTGGTCATAAACCGATTTCAATACATTTTTGCGTGTCTATTAACACATGTTATAAAAGTGCGTAAACCAAGTTTCGTCATAATATCTCAGTTATTTGTCGAGTAATAGGCTCGTAGATTTCTTTGTATAAAAAGAGGCGGTACCACGCCCCTTTTATAAGCTTTTTTTTATTTTTTGTTTCCGGTGTATTGTAGAACTCATGTCACAAAATTTCAATGAATTATCTTTATATTTCACAGAGATATCGCTAAAAATGATTTTATTAGGTCACTTTATAATACCCATATATCAACCGATTTTGGTAATTTTTCGTCCACACATTTGGCTAAGTAAATATATCACGCGTACCAAATTTCATCGATATGTCTTTGACGGTTTCTGAGTTATGGCTTATAAAACTTTCAATATTTGCCCCTTAATAAGTGGGCGTGGCACCGCCCATTTTCCAAAATTTTTATATTTTTTGTTTTATGTCCGTAGTTGGACTCCTTCCACAAAATTTCAGTGATAGATCTTTATATTTGACAGAGATATCGCTTAAAATGTTTTTATTAGGTCACTTTATAATACCCATATATAAAAGTGGGCGTGGCCGTCAACCGATTTTGATAATTTTTCGCCAAAACATTTGTCTAAGTAAGCAAATTACGCATACCAAATTTCATCGATATATCTTCAACGGTTTCTGAGTTATGACATATAAAACTTTCAATGTTTGACCCTTAATAAGTGGGCGTGGCACCGCCCATTTTCCAAAACTTCATCAAATTTCTTCATAAGGGCCTGAGCTCAATACGTGGGTAAAATTTTATCACTCTAGCTATATTAGTGGCTGAGATACCAGATTTCCGATTTTTTCTATATAGGGAAAGTGGGCGTGGTCATGGTTCGATCTCGCCCATTTTCAATATCAACCGTCCCAGTCTCAGTACCAACTTGCATTTCAAATTTCATCAAAATATCTAAATTTTTACGCGAGTTATCGTGCGTACGGACGGACGGACATGGCTCAATCGATTTCTCTTTTCACCCTGATCATTTTGATATATATAAGTCCATATCTATCTCGAATATTTCATTATGTTACAATCCACCGTTATGAAATCAAAATTATAATACTCTGTGTACTAGTACAGCTGAGTATAAAAAAGGCGAATGTGCGCTCTTCTACCCTAAATACCTACACAGATATGTATGTACAATGTACATCCATACAACTTGTCTACAGTGAATATTATTTATAACGAACCTTAAGACCACTGACCAATTATACTGATATACATATATGTACATATCGCACCCTAAATCATAAAGTGGCACAACTCAAAATTTTTCGAAATCTGTTTTTTATCATAAACCGGTACACATAATATATCTCTATCGATTGCCAAAAGAAAACTTTTCAATCGGTGTCTGTTTCGACTGAAAAATGGTCGTTATACATACGTGGCCTTTTGCCATATAATTGATTGTAAAAAAAAAAGGTTTTTTGGCTCTCCTAAAATTTTTTAAATTTTGCGTTGTGTCACTTTATGATTTAGGGTGCGATATGTATAATATTTTCGTTAATTTTTCTTAGTTTCATTTCAATTAAAGGATCATAAAATCATTGGAATTAAAGGTGTTCAAGCGTATTTCGGGGTGCAGTGAAATAACGCCCGTGGAATTAACGCCCGCGGGCGTCATTTACCAAAAAAAGGAAATAACGCCCGCGGGCGTTTTTTCCTTTCTTGAAAAAGAACTAATTCCCGCGGGCGTTATTTCGTTTGATCCATGGGCTTTATTTCTCCTTCGGAAGGGCAATTAAGCCCTCAGACGGGCTTTTTTAAATATGGTGTATTAGTGGAAAAGCGCCGCAGGCGAAAAATTGGAATAAAAAATCGCGCGATTTTTAATTCCAATTTTTCGATTCTTTCAATTTTTTTTTAAATCCCCTTCTAAATATTCAAATACTCAATCAAAACAAAGCTTCAGTAAATTTCTATAATCATTTATTAGTAACAATTTTCAAGGTCTGTATCAATCAAAATAAACAAAACTTCATTACATACATATTGGCACTTTCAGTCCACAATCTAAACAAATACTCTTATGGAGTTTTCAACAATTTGACGACAAACCGGGCACAAAATATTTCTATTGCCATTTACAATTGCAACCTTACTGGGCTCTCCAAAGCAATCCGCACATAATTTAAAGTGATTGCATGGGCTTAAGAGAACATCGCGTGGCTTGGTAAAACAAAACACACAACAACATGCTTTGACTCTCGCAAAAATTGTCTGCCGTTTCTTCATAGTCAGAACAATCCATTTCGGACACATCAATGTCTTCTGTGTCACATCTTATTTTCGGGACATATTTAAAAAAAAAAACGAAAAATTGAAATTAAAAATCGCGCGATTTTTTATTCCACTTTTTCGACTGCGGCGCTTTTTCCAATAAAACACCATATTAAAAAAAAAAAACGAAAAATTGGAATTAAAAATTGCGCGATTTTTTATTCCAATTTTTCGCCTGCAGCGCTTTTTCCAATAATACACCATATTAAAAAAAAAAACGAAAAATTGGAATTAAAAATCGCGCGATTTTTTATTCCAATTTTTCGCCTGCGGCGCTATATCCAATAATAATACACCATATTAAAAAAAAAACCAAAAATTGGAATTAAAAATCGCGCGATTTTTTATTCCACTTTTTCGACTGCGGCGCTTTTTCCAATAAAACACCATATTAAAAAAAAAAAACGAAAAATTGGAATTAAAAATTGCGCGATTTTTTATTCCAATTTTTCGCCTGCGCCGCTTTTCCCACTAATACACCATATTTAAAAAAAAAAACCCCGAATACTGCGCGCGGGCGTTCTTTCCCTTTCTGAATGGAAATAAAACCCACGGGTTTAATTTCGTTTTATTCGCAGGCGCTATTTCTTTTTCAAGAAAGGAAAAAACGCCCGCGGGCGTTAATTCCACGGGCGTTATTTCACTGCACCGTATTTCGGCACGTACATAGGTATTAATTAATATACATATTAATGTACATAGTCTATTGTTATTAAAATGAATAATAAAATTTAATCGCTCAAAATAATATTTAATTCCGTCTTGCCTGGCAGGCCTAATTATAACGGAAAATTTTCTTTAAACGATGTCGATATAAAAGATGTTTACTGTAGGTATATAGGTATACATACATACATATGTACCTACTAGTAGTGGGAATTTTTTCGAATAATATTCGAATAAATATTATTCGAATAAACGAATAATAATATTCGAGGGAAAAAATTCGAATAGTACTATTCGAATAGTACTATTCGAATAACACTATTCGAATAATACTATTCGAATAGTAGTATGTTGTACATGCATAATTTTGGAATTTCACTTGCCTCCGCGCAAGCCAGAGTACGTAAATGTATATGTACATACGGTTGTATGCACTTACAAAAGCAAAAGCATACATACATACATACAATAACTATTCGAGAATAGTGGTATTCGAATAGTGATATTCGAATAGTACTATTCGAATAGTATTTAATCGAATATACGAATAAATTATTCGTATAAATATTATTCGAATTCCGAATACCTTTCGAATATAAGGATTTTTTATTCGATTAATGTTTATTCGAATAGTCCCATCCCTAGTACCTACTACATACATATGGACTTACAATGTTGTATGATCTTAAAGGCGTTAAAATTGCTGATTACTCTTTGCTACTGCGTATTCTTAGGAATTTGTGTGCGGTATATACAAATAAAAATACACGTGCTAATGTAGCCGCGCTGACTCGCTTGAACAAAATCATGCGATCAATAATAACTGGACCTATTGAAATCGTAATCGATTTACTTCACTTCCCCTTATATTCAACTTCAATTTAAACGAAACAAAATGCAAAACCACATAAAGCCGCATCAAAAGGCATCACCTCGCAACGACAGTGCGTGTAATTAATGCAACCGCTGTATAATACAGTACTGAATTTAGGTATGTACCTACATACATATGTACATGTACATACCCTGCAGGGAACTCAATAACTAGTGAGCAAAATTTCTAGTTCCGAACTAGCGAAAAGGTGTCTAAAGGGAACTAGATCAATTGTAGTTAGACCCTCACCAGTTCAGGAGGAGTGAATTGAGTGACCATTATAAGACACAATTTGATTTGTATGCAATTTCGAAGTGACAAAAATTCTATGAAAATTTTCGTTCGTTCAATTTCCGTCGGCTTTGTATATTTCTGCAATTCTCAGATGTTTAGTGAAGCGTTTCATATAAAGAGTTTTCTATTTGCATCTTAACTTGTATGAAATGAAATGTTCCCCTAATTATGCTTTCCCGATCCCTCAGGCTTATTTTTAATTTTTTTTATTTTATTACTTTTTATATATTACTGTAAATTTTATTAAATAAATAAATAAAAAAATATTAGTCAAAAAAAAAAAAATTAAAAAAAAATTATCATCCACCTTGACACCGACAGGATTCGAACCCGCGCCCCTCAGATTGAAAGGCACATGCGTTAGCCAGTCGGCCATCGCGCCACTTGCATGAAGTGTGTCAAAGTCTGCACTTAAGCGGCAGATGTAAAACTGTAGAATTTGTAGGTACTTGTAGCTAGTTCAGAACTATAGAAAATGTGCCAATAAACGAACTAGTGTAAACTGTAGAATTTAGTACTAGTTCGGAACTATCGAAAATGTAGTGCAGAGGGTGACAATTGACACCGCCTAGGACATCGCCGTGTAAAATTCGCCAGTTGATAACATGCAAAAGAGATTTAGCTCGCACTAGTAGTGTCGAAAAATACACTAGAAGGGACCTAGTTCGGAACTAGAGATTTTCCCTACAGGGTATTTAATACATATATATGTATATACTCCCTGCAGGGAACTCAATAACTAGTGAGCAAAACTTCTAGTTCCAAACTAGCGAAAAGTTGTCAAAAGGGAACTAGATCAATTGTAGTTAGACCCTCACCAGTTCAGAAGGAGTGAATTGAGTGACCATTATAAGACACACTTTGATTTGTATGCAATTTCGAAGAGACAAAAATTCTATGAAAATTTTTCGTTCGTTCAATTGCCGTCGGCTTTGTATATTTCTACAATTCTCAGATGTTTAGTGAAGCATTCTATATAAAGAGTTTTCTATTTGCATTTTTGTATGAATGTTCCCCTAATTATGCTCTTCCTATCTCTCGGGCTCATTTTTAATTTTTTTTATTTATTACTTTTTAAATATTATTGCAAATTTTTATTAAATAAATAAATAAAAAAAATATTAGTTAAAAAAAAAATTAAAAAAAATTATCATCCACCTTGACTCCGACAGGATTCGAACCAGCGCCCCTCAGATTGAAAGGCACATGCGTTAGCCAGTCGGCCATCGCGCCACTTGCATGAAGTGTGTCAAACGCTGCACTTAAGCGGCAGATGTAAAACTGTAGAATTTGTAGGTAGTACTTGTAGCTAGTTCAGAACTATCGAAATTGTGCCAATAAACGAACTAGTGTAAACTGTAGAATTTAGTAATAGTTCAGAACTATCGAAAATGTAGTGCAGAGAGTGACAATTGACACCGCCTAGGACATCGCCGTGTTAAATTCGCCAGTTGATAACATGCAAAAGAGATTTAGCTCGCACTAGTAGTGTGGATAAATGCACTAGAATCGACCTAGTTCGGAACTAGAGATTTTCCCTACAGGGCTTAAATACTTTGTATGGATGTACACACATACATATGTACATACATATGTATGTACAATGTACATTGTAGTAATGGCGAGTCCGAGATGTTTTATTTATTCACTCGATTGTTGAAACATCTCGAATGCTCTCGATGGTTTTTATTCGAAATCGAGTCAAGTCGTAAATGGCTGTCAGTCGAAACAATCACTAAAACACCTCGGACTCACCAACGATTCCTCTCGTTTTCAAAACAACCCTACAACATCTCGGACTCGCTGCAAAAATCCATAACATTTGTTGCTTTAAAAAAACATATAGTGTGGTCGCTACTCGTAAAATTCATTTGTTTCGTAATTAATCGCAAAAACATATCGGTTGTGTAGTGAGTAATCATCGAAACAACCTCCGATTCGCCGACTCGGATCAATCGCAAAAACATTTCGATTGTGTAGTTTAAGAGCGAGTCAACTTTTGACTCCTCGGATCAATCGCAAAAACATCTCGATTGTGTAGTTTAAGAGCGAGTCAACTTTTGACTCGATTGTAATTTTGCAACGATGGCGATTCTCTCGATTGTCTAAACATCTCGGACTCGCCCATCACTAGTGCATTGTACAGATGTACCCTGCAGGCAAAATTAAACTAGTATGAAAATAAACTAGTTGATCAATTGGTAGGGAATGGAAAAAATTTAACTAGTTGCTTTTCTACTACTTGATCAACTGGTATGAAACGGACAAAACGGACTACTAGTTAGCTATCTACTAGTTGATCAACCGATTTTAAAAGGACAAAATCATACTACACCTTTTTCAGTTTAAATTCAGAAAGTTCCAATTGATATTCAGAAAATTACAATTGAAATTCAGAATTTCCATTTGAAATTCAGAAAATTCCATTTGAAATTCAGAAAATTACAATTGAAATTCGGAAAGTTACATTTGAAATTCAGAAAATTACATTTGAAATTCAGAAAGTTACATTTAAAATTCAGAAAATAACAATTGAAATTCAGAAAACTTCTTGAGTACTGTGAGGAGGTTTCTGAATTTCAAATGTAATTTTCCGAATTTTAAATGGAATTTTCTGAATTTCAAATGTAATTTTCTGAATTTCAATTGTAATTTTCTGAATTTCAAATGCAATTTTCTGAATTTCAAATGGAATTTCTGAATTTCAATTGTAACTTTCTGAATTTCAAATGGAAATTCTGAATTTCAGTTGTAATTTTCTGAATTTCAAATGGAAATTCTGAATATCAATTGGAACTTTCTGAATTTCAACTGAAAAAGGTGTAGTTGGTATTCTACTAGTAAAATACCAATTTATTTATCAACTAAATATAGCAGTTTGTGCAATTCTATTACAAGCTAAGCTTTATTGACGATTTTGAAGTAAATTTACGCTATTATTTAACAAAAGGGTCAGAATAGTTAGAATAGGTGGAAAGAAGTTTCAGAGTTCATCAAAATCGGAGATTCTATCACCCAACTGCTAATATGTACTAAACGTAACTTTAAAAATACTGAGCTGATTAAAGTGAGCTTTATTAAATGAACTAAAATGGTTTTTTCCACCTAGTAGATGAACTAGTATTATTCTGAGTGGTATTCTTCTAGTATACCCTTAACTGGTATTTTTTTAGTATGAAGCTGATGTGTTGTCTACTGGTATGACACTGACTGGTATTTTTCTAGTATGAAGCTTATGCAAGGGAAGACAATTGCCATCTCGTAGGCAATCGCCACGTTAAAGCTACCAGTTGCTTTCAAGTAAAATGGATAGTTGGGCAACTAGATGCCGATATTTTCAAACTGGTAGAATTGTAGTATGCAACTAGTTGTTTTGCCTGCAGGGTATGTATGTACCTATGTATGCATGTATATAGTAAACACATTATGATCCCTGCAAAAAATGCGATTAATCCGGGACGTGTCCGGGATCAATCGCAAGGGAGCATGCGACTAATACAATTTTACATCCCCTTATATGGAGTGAATTGATCGCATTTGTTCGAGCATGTCCTATGAAGAGACTAATTGTTCAACTTGTATACCCGAACGGGTAACAATGTAGATTAATCACTAACATACCGAACGGGTACAAATGTAGATCAATCCCTTTCATCCCGAACGGGTACGAATGTAGATTAATCGCTTTCATCCCCAACGGGTACAAATGTAGATCAATCGCTTTCAGCACGAACGGGTACAAATGTAGATTTTTCCTTAAAAAATTGTAAATGTTCATGCATATTTAAATAAAGTTTATATAATGTTTTACTTTTGTAAAAAAATCTCTATAAATAAATTTAAAAAATTGTAAGTTTTGAGTATGCATTATATGAGCGTAATGTAAAGGATTTTTTCATAGGATATTTTAGGCAACATTTTGTTAAAATTGTTATTAAAAAAGGGTGTTCAATTCGTTTTACCGGTTGTTCTACAATTTTTTAAATACATTGCATATTTTTGTAAAATGTCTACATTTAAGGAATCTAGATTTGTACCCGTTCGGAATGAAAGCGATTAATCTACATTTATACCCGTTCGGGATGAAAGCGATTAATCTACATTTATACCCGTTAGGGAACAATTGGTCTACAATTAGTCTACATTTATACCCGTACGGGAACAATCGGGGACTAATTGTGGACCGATTGTTCTCGAAAGAGATCAATCGAGGACAAATCTCTTTCGGGATTGATCGCACATTTTTTTGCAGGGATAGTTTAATTTTGCCTTTACTGAAGTGCGTTCATTCATCAAATAGATTGGTTGATTTTCTATTAAACAATTAAAATAAAGTTGCGGTTTCATTGCTTGACAGTGAATATAATATATACGTACATATGTAGATATTAATACTTCCAGCAAAAGTGTTCTACTCTCCAAAAATCAGTCTTATTGTATCATCATCATAATTCTGGTGCCCCACGCTCCATTGTGGGTATATCTTTATATATGTACATATATTATGCTAAGCGATTTTTTGTACGCACCATAACTTTTACACCGTTATACCGATTTTCCAAAGTGGGGTGTCAAATAAAACGGCTTGACATGTAGATGTGCAGGAACCCACTATACAATTTGTTCCGATTTCTTTGCGAAATCGTTACGCCGCACAGTGGTTCAGCCGCGGAAAAAATTAATTTTTTTCAATACCTAATTTTTAGATTCTAACGATGTAGTCTTATAAAAAAATGTCCAAATATGAACAATTCATGACTACTTTGCAAAAAGTTTATTTTTTTTTACAAAATAATGGCATCAGAAGTCAGAAAAATTTTATTCAACAAAAACTGCTTGAAATTTTTGCTAACTTTAGCTATAAATTTTCCTTATAACTTATATCTCTATTGTCCCTGTTGTGAGTTTAAAAGAAAATATAGCACTTCCTTGACTAATTAAAGGAAAAATCAGTACAATCGACCAAATATTAAAAAAAATATAGGCCAGCAAAAATGGTACTTCATAAATGCTACCTTTTCTAACTTCGATGGACAAAAAGTTTGTGTGCTACAGCGTGCTACACTCGCTAACTGTAATTGAATGAAAGTTTAGAATGTCTTCTATCGATTTCTGTTAAAAATTTTTTCCCATATTTTCCCCAATCGGAATTTCTACCAATACAGATGTAGTTAATCGATTACTGGCAAATTCTGATCATTATATAAAGTCCATAAGACGACAACCCAACAAAAAGTGTGTGGAATTGGATCCTGTTGTCAAGGATATGCTAAATCATTAAACATTTTTCTTATATTTGTTTTTTTTTCTTTCCATATATACATACATAGTTATATTTTCGATTATATGTATTATAAATATAATCATTAAGTACATCAAATTTTTACAAGGGCTCTTTTCAGTTACTGAAAATGTATATCTTCATTTGTTTTTGAATAAAAGGTGTAGGAAAAGTGGGCGTGGTTGTTTGAAAATCACGCCTATATTTGGTATTGTCAATATCTTTCATGGCAGTAACTTATGCGCCAAGTTTCGTGAAGATATCTTAATTTTTTGAGCTGAAATTAAAATTTTTCTTTAAAAATTTTTACTATAGGTCCAGGGGAGGTACCCCTAGGGAGTGGCCGATTTCAACAATTTTTGCTGCTGTCAATGCCTTTAATGAGGGTAACTCATGTACCAAGTTTCGTGAAGATATCTTACCTTTTTTTAGCTGAAACTAAAATTTGTATTTAAATCATTTTTTTATAGGTCCAAGGGAGGTATCCCTAGGGGTTGACCGATTTCAACCATTCTTTGAAAATTTCTTAATTAGTTCACATATAACCTCTGTGCAAAATTTCAATGGCCTAGGACCACTCCTTCTATTTTTTTCCGCAAAATGTATGGAGCCGAACCACTGTGCGCCGCATCGAAAATTTTTTCCTAAATCGGAACCGATTTAGTTGCGAAATCGTAACGATTTTTGTATGAGAGGGTTGACATGATTTCGTAAAGAAATATTCTTAACGATTTCGTAAAGAAAGTTCTTAACTAAATCGAAACGAATTTATCTTTACGAAATCTTTTCGATTTAATCTTTCCGAAATGGTTTAGAACAGGGCTGCTCACCTCATAGGCACTCAAAGCACAATTGTTTTTGTTTTGTTCCGAATCATAGGCACAGATACATATTTTCACTTCAAATATGCAAATAAAATTTTCTTTGCACTCCCATAAGCACTCAGATATAAAAAAAATTTATATGAATGTGCCTATTATTCATATTGAATGTGCAGAGCAAAGGCACTTTGTATAGGAGCTCGAGCACTGCCGTAAGAAATCGAAATTTACAATAACAAATTTGTAAAGAAAAAAATTCAAAAAATGAAAGCACTGTAAAAAATTTGTATTCAACAAATTTTCATATAAAAAATAAAAAAAAATTTTATGTATTTGATACTACCATTTGAAAATAAATTCTAAAATAATAGCCGCTTTCGATTCACAATTTCTCTGCTGGTTATAAATTTCCTTCTGTCAAATTTATATGTGAATGATAGCGAGCAGAGGGAAATTTTTATCGACCAGTTAGCGAGTATGGCTACTACTCATTATGGATTCAAACATTTTTGTTCGATCCGACCTCGCTTGTGTGATGGCGAATCGAAAACGACAAATATTTTATTGGAATTCATAAAAAAAATTAAATGAGCAAAAAAATTTTCAGTGCATATACAAAATTTGTAGATGTATTGAGTTTTGTACTTTCAATACGAGAGCGTTGAGCAGCCCTGGTTTAGGAATTTCCTATGCCATTTTTTTAATATATATGTACATTTATTTATTAATTAATAATTTTTTATTAATTTATATATTAAAATTCATTACATTTGAACAGATATGTATATATATGTATTAATTAATAAATAAAATTCATTCACATAACATATACCAGTTCTTCAGATACCGATTCCACCAAAGCGACGTTCACTTCATCTTATATCAAGAAAGCTGGATTCTGGGGAAGAGAACAAAATATTTTTTTAATTTTTTCTGCAGTGCGAGTGAATGTGCACGTTTGTACATAAGTTATGAGTGCGTATACTATGGCTACACGTTGTCTTTGTAACCGCTAAGGTATATACCTAGGCTGACCATAAATATGAATCGAAAATGAGGGACAAAATTTCAAATGATATAAATACGAACATATATTTATGAAACTTGAAATCGTAAAAAATATTTATTCATCAAATAATAGGCTTACAAACATATGTAATTCACATTCTCTTCAGACTTTTTGTTTTAACAAAAATAAACAAATTTGCAAGTTTAATTATAGGTATCTACAATAAAGCAAGCATAATGCTACGATAAAAAAGAATTTGGTAACTTAGTTTAATGTCCACAAATAAATTTTAATACGATTTACCAATTTCTTTCAAATTAATTTGCCACACAGCAGCCACAAAAATTTCATTCCAACAAACATATAGTCAATGAGGATGGTAGTTATTATCGATAACTATTTAAATTCTGATGAGAAAAAGGGCTGCCACCTCAACCTTTTTAATATAAAAAAGATTTTAAACAAAAAGGGGAATATTCATAGTCAAAATAAAATATGGATTTTAATTAACTTAAAATCAGCTTTTATCAAGACTATGAATATGCCCCAAAATAAATAAATGAGGGACAAATGAGGGACACTAAGAAAAAAACAGAACATTTTGAGGTTTTCCGAAAAAACAAAAATAAGAGGGACAGACTTCTGAAAAACAGAACGGTCCCTCAAAAAACAGAACGGATGGTCAGCCTATATATACCTCGTTGTGCCACCAGCTTATTCAGTCCATGGAGTAGCTGTGCCATGAATTTATCAACGTGTATTCAAATGCTGAATTGCTTATTGTTGTACCTATCGGGGTTTAGTCCATGCACATAACGGTGTGTATATGTCACGTTTGCTGCTGGAAAACAATATGAGATAACATATATTAATACTAGAATGACATTGTTACAAATCAGAGATTATATTTACCTGATTAACAGCACCAATGTAACTACGCAAACGAACTGGATTCAACTCTCCCAAATTGTGATCACGCAACAGCAAACGACCGTGTAGTGGATGGTACAGACACAATAATATTGTGGCGATTGTTGAATTTTTGTATTTATTCATTTTGCAGTTTACAAATTCGTTTTCTTTTAAAATTATATATTTTTCCTTTTTTTTTTGAAGTTCAAAATTATGAATTAAACTTTACGAAATCGTTTCGAAATCTTTAAGCTAGAGCGAAATCCTGTTGACTTCGATCAAAAAAATCTAATTTCCGATACATTCAGATTTCTCTTTACGAAATTAGAACGAAATCGTTAAGCTGTAGCGGAAGACTTTCGACTTTGCTCAGAAAAGTCTGACTACCGAAAAAATCGAAACAAATTGTTTTGTGGGAAGGTTTAATTTTTCTGAAAAGTTTGTTTGATTTTTAAATTTCAGGTACCATATGAAAGGTCTTGAGCTGAAAATTAGTAATTTATTAAAATTTTTACAAAAAAGGGTTGCCCCCTGTTCAAAAATTCAGTTTTACGCTATAGTTTGTTTGATTTTTAAATTTGAGGTGTCATAAGTTTGAGGTATTATATGAAAGTGCTTTGCCTGAAAATGAGTAATTTATTATAGTTTTTACAAAGAGGGTTGCCACCTCTTCCAAAATTCGTTTTTACTCTATAGTTTGTTTGATTTTTAAATCTAAAGTGTCATGAAAGGTCGTGCCCTGCAGGTGGGTCATAAAAGGGAAGGGAAAATAAAAGGGGCGGAAATGGCGAAGGAAAGAGTACAGAAAATAAAATGGATTAAGGGAAAGGAAGAGCAAATAAAAGGGGAACATAAAGAGCACTAGAAAGGAAACTAGAAAGAGAAAGAGGAGAGCGACAAATGGCCTTGTGGAGGTCGCTTTAAGGTTAACATATTCTAGAAAATTATTCTGCATAAAACTTTGTATAAAAAATCTAAGTCCACAGAAAATAAAATAACCAGTAACTATGTACGTAGGTATATGCTTCATTTTATATTTTATTAATAAGATTCTGCTAATTTTAAGGGAAGTCAAATTTAAAATAGCTATCAAAAAAATTGTCAAATGTAGCAATAAGTGGTCTTCCGCCCTCAAATTGTCGCACAGTGTAATTGAAAGCACAGCATTGCGTGGCCGGGTTTACTAGTTGATATCTTTATATATATTACGCTGTTACGTACAACTCGCCGGGCAACACCTACACCTCCCTAATCTGGCCACACCCTCATGTGGCATGCCCCGAGGTATCGCTGAGGTACGCTTGCTTGTTTGCGCGAGCTATCTCGCCGGCCTATGGGGTGGATTGTTACGACCTCGGGGCCGCCATTGCACCATACACAAAAATTCTCGTACCTATGTATATCTCTTTCTACAACTTCGATTTGCGTTGCCTCGGTAGTTGCCCATCGCCATCCCGCCCTTAAGTTTACTCCTTTACCCATCCCCCCTTAGTCGTCACCCCACATGGTGGTGTCTGGCCGGCCACTCGCAACCCTCCCAACCATGGTCGGCAGTGGCTAAATTTTTGTTGCCAACCCCAATGTATACCCCGTAGTAAACTAATAATTCCCTTGCATATTATGTCCCATCATCCCCCTTTTGTCCGTCCGTCGTCTCCGCACCTGAAAATAAGAATCACAAAGTATTCATGAATATATATATGTAGTCATATTATACATTTTAATTATAATTAAGTTAAGTTGATGATGTTCAAATTCGCAAGAAATGGTAAGTACCAATATATCTGATTAACACAGGTTCCAAATTCTGGCTTTAATCTAGTTTATTCTAATCCCTATAGGTAAGTATATCTTATTATAGCTATTCAAATGTATCGCGGTCTAATATTCAACCATGGTAAGTATTCAGTTATGTAGGCACTTAGGTTTATTAATGTATGTATAAGTAGGTATTTAGCTTATAGATATTTGTATGTAGGAAACCTTATTTATGTATGTATGTATGAATATATAATCATCTTATATATCTTGGTATTTATGCAACTTTACTTATGCATGAATATATATTCATCTTATATATTTGTATGTAGGAAATTTTACTTATGTATTTATGATCATGTATTCATCTTATAGATTTGTATGTATGGACATTTTGCTTATAGATAAGTTGGTAAGTATTTCTCTTATACCATAGTTAATGCTCAAACGATCAGTGCGTCCGCTTATAAGTATATATATATATGGGTAGTTATTTATCCTTAAGATATAGCTATATGTCAAAAATAATCTTATATTTCGTTTTAGCAAGTACGAACTTACCTCTACTCACTTCACGACAGATAATCCGCAGAACTATTTACGGGGATGTGTTGACAATCCTTATGCCGGAAAAATTTATTTATTAAAATTGGTGGCACCGCTGGCCACAGATTAAATTGCTGGCGACGTGTACTTTGGCAGACCAAATCGAGAAAGATCGAAAATGCCGGAAATGGCCAAAACGCACTTAGCTGCGGTTGCCTGCCATCTTGCGGCGTCACTTACTAAAGTGCGTTCGCAAAAATTGGTAGTTAAATGCGTTCGCATGTAAATCGACAGGGTCGCATTTGCTCCCGACACAGGGTGACCGCAACAGGGCGAGCGCTGCAGGTCGGGTCTACCGGTCTAAGCGTTCGAAAAGCAGGTCGTCTGGAGCCAATGTCCCATGGATGTCGGCGCCGTATGTCCTTGGCGTGGTAGGTCCCCACCGAGCGTCCTGAAGCATCCACCAAATCGTATAGGGCATTTCCTTTAACTGCTACGACCATTGACCGTAGGTATTTCGGGGCGAGTTTGGCATTAAAACCATCCGCTGCGTTGCTTTGCTTGAAACTTCTTCGGTACACGATGTCCCCTTCCTTGAATCGTACCGGCCGGGCTCGGGTATGGTAGGTTTGTTATCCCTTCCGATAGGCCTCCTCCAGGTTTCGCATTATTCTCTCTCGAGTAAGCCAAAGACGATCTCTTCCTTGGGTAACCTCCATGTCACCTTCACGTAACGCCTGCAACCGCCTCAGAACTTCGTATGCCCCTCCATGCTGGACCATGGACTGTCCGAACAACGCTCGATACAGAACTTCATGTACAGCACTTCGCAGAGCAAAGGCTGCATGGCTTACGTGTTGATCCCAATTACTTTGGTCTGCACCTGCTATATAGGTACGAAGCATGGCTAACAGTGACCGGTTTACTCTTTCCGACGCGTTGGATTTTGGGGCATAGGAGGCGGTTTTGATGTGTTGCACGCCATATGTTCTGAGAATCCCTTGGAATGCATCCGCTATGAATTGTCTACCGTTGTCGGAATGCAAGGCTTCCGGCACCCCAAACACGTGAAACACGTCCTTTTCTAAGTAGTTTATCACCTCGTTGGTCGTCGCTTGGCGCATCGGCTTAAGGAACACAAATTTGGTTAGGTGATCCAAAACTACAAAAACCACTGTGTTGCCTCGTCGTGACCGGGGATATGGCCCACAGAAGTCTACATAGATCCTTTGGAAGGGCCTTTCTGTTTCGAAACGATTGACCATAGGCGGTCGCGAGATGAGGTTCGGAGCCTTAGCACATTTACATGGTTCGCAGCGCCCAACAAAATCCCGAACGGTTCCTACCATCCCCGGCCCAAAGAACTTGCTTCTCAGTCTGTATAGCGTTTTCGCTATTCCCCCGCGACCGGCCGAACGGTCGTTATGCGCCTTTGCAATTAGGTGCTGTCTAAGTCCTTCTGGGACCCACAGACGCCAAGCGGACTGCTCGGTCTCCTCTGCACACCTGGGTCGTATACGTTTGTATATCACACCATCCCTGACACATAAGTCCGGAAGCCGTTCGCTATTTCGCTCGATGTGTTGTTTCAAGTTGGCGTAGTCTTCGCTGTTGAACTCAGGTGATCTCAGATCAATTTCTCCACCTACTCCAGACTCATCTAACTCTTCCATATAGGCCCTGCACAAGGTGTCAGGCACGACGTTCTGTGACCCTTTTCTATGCTCCACCGTAAAATCGAAGCCCTGGAGTTTCAAACTCCATCTGGCCAAACGTCCGGAAAGGTCTTTTTTACCCATGAGCCATTTGAGGCTCATATGGTCTGTAATTATTGTGAAAGGTAATCCTTCCACGTACAGTCTAAACTTCTTCACGCTGACAACCGCGGCGAGGCATTCCAACTCCGTGATCGTGTAATTACGTTGCGCCGAATTTAGTTTTTGGGACATAAACGCTATAGGGCGTCCATTACCCTCCTCGTCCTTTTGAAACAAAACGCTCCCTATACCCTGAGTCGACGCATCGCACTGAATAAAAAAATGTTTCTGGGTTCACTAGTACCTCGGATGATACTAGCGCTTCCTTCAGCTTGTTGAATGCCTCCACCGCTTCGTTCGTCATCGTGAAGGTCTTAGCCTTCCGCTGGCACTCGGTCATAGGCGTCGCTATTGTGGCAAAGTTCGCTATAAACCTTCGGTACCAACCACACATGCCTAAAAATCTTCTCAACTGCTTTATTGTTGTTGGTACCGGAAAGCTTACTATGGCTCAAATTTTTTCGGGGTCAGTTTTTAATTCCCCTTGCCCTACAATAAATCCCAAGTATTTTAATTCCTTTTGGCAGAACTTTGACTTCGCCAAATTTATTGTTAGGCCGGCCTTGGCAAGACACTCTGCCACTTCCGCCAGGTGGGCTAAATGGGTTTGAAAATCGGGGGAACACACCAACAGGTCGTCAATGTAAATGAATACGTTTTCTCTCAAGCGGGCAGGTATTACTTTATCCATCAGTCTACAGAGTCTTTGAGGAGCGTTACATAACCCGAACGGCATTACTTTAAATTGGTACAACGGCCGTCCCGGTACCATGAAGGCAGTCTTTTCGCGCGAGGTTTTCTCTAAAGGGATCTGCCAGAAGGCGTCCTTTAAGTCGATGCCTGATATAAAATACGTTTCCTGCAAGCGTGTCAGTATCCCCTCTATGTGTGGCGTCGGGTACGCGTCTTTCTTTGTGCGTTCATTTAATTTGCGCATATCTACACACAAACGCTTTTTCCCCGGTTTTTCTACCAACACAATAGGCGAGCTCCACGCGCTGTTACTCTCTTCTATGACGTCGAGTTTGAGCATCCTATCGATCTCCTCATATGCGTATCTCTGCTTGACTGGCGACATGGGGTAGTGGCGCTGCTTGATAGGTATTGTTTCATCGAATACCTCTATTACATGTTCTAAAAGATGCGTTCTCCCAAGACCAAGTTCCGCGAACGACGGAAACAGTT
Organism: Urophora cardui; assembly: GCA_960531455.1. NCBI lineage: Eukaryota > Metazoa > Arthropoda > Insecta > Diptera > Tephritidae > Urophora > Urophora cardui. Next base: position 168,179,690 of record OY482671.1, read on the forward strand.
TTTTCACACGCTCTAGCTCTCGGTATTGTGAACGTGACAGCTCCAACTGCCCCTGGGTATCCAGTTCCGAAACGACCATCGGTGCCACTCCGAAGGCGTCCCAGAAATCGATACCCAGGTACAGCTTCTGCTTCAGGCTCGGGACCAAATAGAGGGTCATCTTTTTGCTTTTCCCTCTCCACGTGATGGTCACATCAACCTTGCCTACGACGGCTTGCGCTGCCCCATCGGCTGTTTTTAATCTTTCGCTCAACCTCTGTAACTTGTTCGCCATCTTGTTTTCCCACTCATGCGCCACTGACCCTAAGCAGCTGATCGACGCGCCGCTGTCTAATAGTCCTTGCAACAGGACGCCTTCAATCTCCACTTGAGTATACGGTCTTTTGTCTATCGAATCGCGGATGACTGTCTCTCCAATGGTACGGGTTTCGCGTCTCCTGGCCCGAGCACGTTGTCGCAGCTTGACTATTTTCTTCCATTTCTTACTCGGTACGTATGCAGCTGAAATTTCGTTGTTTGTAGTTTCAAGCGCTTGAAGTGTGCCAAAAATCCTTTCTCTCGCTAGGTCGTATCTAGCTTGCCTTTCTTGGAGTGACAGGTGACGGTTTAAATCTCCTACCGAATTCGCATGGTTGAGTTGGTTATGGCCGGTATCAATTTGTTCGTTCTCGTCGTGTAATGGTTTCTCAATATAAGGTGTATCTACTTCTCCGGGGTTGGGTGGCGCTGGCAAGGCTCCCCGGGTTTCCCGCCACCCTCCAGGTTTTTCTGCTGACACGATTCACAACCTTGTCTACTGGGCATATCATGCCATGCAGTCGTCCATCGCAGCAAGTTCCGTCAACTTTCCTAGGGGTGGGGTTGTCCCGAATTCCGTTCGCGTTGCCGTTGGCTTCTCTACGCGTTGGTCTATCTCGACTTGTTCGTTGAAACGCCTCCAATACCTCCACCGGTTCTTCGCCAAGATCGGCGTCCACTTCGTCGACTGTTTTCCTGCGCGCCCTGCGACATTCTCTTCTCAGATCCTCCAGCGAAGTGATCTGGCAGCCAAAGATCAGGTTCTTTACTATCGGCTTCAGATTTCGGCGCATGAGATTGACCAAGCTCAACTCTGGCAGTCGCGTCCTCATCGTCAGCTCTAGGCCTCGTACCTCCGCGTAGTACTCCTCGAATTTTTCGTTATATCCCTGCTTACGCTCATTCATGGCTTGGCGGATCTCTTCGTCGCAGTCTGCCCTGCGGAAGTGCTCCACCATCACTGACCGAAACGCTTCGAAATCTATGACGCTGTCCTCAGGATGCTCCTCGGTATACAACAAATACCATTCCTGCGCTTGACCCTCAAGCAGCAGGTGGAAGTTTGCATACAGATCCTGGTGCGATATATTGTGCTTATTCCGCAGGGTATTGACGCGGAATAGAAAGCGCTCGATGGGAATGGCTTTAGACCCGCCATCAAATTTAAGATGCCAGTCGCGTATGGCTTTGGTAGCGTACCGTTCGCTAAACGTGTCTCCTCTGTGGTGCTCCTGAGCGCCTGGTCTGCGTCCGCCGCCTGGTCGATTTTCACTCCTTGAGCGGTCGAATTCAGCGCCGTTAACGTTTGCGCTCCTAGCGCCAGCTTCCCTACGCGGTTTCCACTCATCGCGCTGTTGTCTCCCTTGCTCGCGAGCGCCAGTGCCTTCCAAATCCGATAGTCTACCAGCTATTCCATTCATTTCCTTTATCAGCGATTGCATGAACCCATTGACCGCTTCGGTGGTGGCGCGGCTCGACTCCAATTGATGTTGAACGAACATCAGCTCAATTTTCTTCATGAGCTCTTCACCTAGCGCGCTGTCTGGGATAGGCGCGACGCGGGCGCTAGCTGTTCCGCCTCGTGGTTCGTTTGTCGCGGCACGCGCTCCAACTTCGTTATCGCCTTCCTCCCTGTCTGTTTCGTCGCGCGTTCCGGTGCGCTCTTCTTCCGCGGCGGCGGCGTCCATATCAGCGTTTCCCCCTTCGTTCTTATTTTCGCTTCGAAGGCCTGGTCTTTTTGATCATGCGCCTGGCATCCTAGCGCTTGGCAGCGCGCACTGATTCCTTTCCGTTTGTTCTGAAGTTATGCGCTCGCGCTTATTCCGTGAACGCACTGACGTATCCGACGCTGGCTGATAAGTGTTGGCGCGCTATATCCTTGGTCCTTGGACAATCGACCGCTCGTATAATTTCCAACGGCGCGCCTCACGCGCGTTCTATACTGCAGCTGTTACGCGTTGTCCTACGATGTTCTAGAAGGCGTTGCGCCGCGTTGCGCGTACCGCTTCCAAAAAAAACTGTAAGATGACGTTGTCCAAATTGAACGCGCGCGCACAATACTGGGCTAACTGACGCGCTACCGCTCGAATCCTCGTTCCGCGGCTGAGGTAGCGCGCTAAACTATTCTAAACGTCACATGCTCTAGCGCTTTATGAATGCTACTATACCACGCGAAATATTAGGACCGTGAGCTGGGAATCGATGACGCGGCGTCAAATTGATGCAAGGTTGTTACCAAGCTGTCGGCGCTCCTCCATATTCACCTGACCTCGTTCGAAAAGTGTATGAGTCAGGAAAACAATATGCGACTAAAGAGGAGCTTATTGATGGAATTAAAAAGGCATGGTCGGCTATTTCTCTTGATTATATCCAGAAACTCTATGACTCTTTACCAGATAGGATGTACGAAGTTATAAATAATCAAGGCGGGTCAACCCATTATTGATTTTTAACGGAAAATATGAAAAATTGATGTAAATTTTGTGAGGTCTTATTCTTACTGATAGATATGGAAATGTAGCCAGAAAATATTTGTTTTTATGTAGGGGTTCTATTCAAGTGACCCAAAATTTGCACTGAATTTATAGAGTAATTTCCATTGAAAATTTTTATTTATTTTACCGTTAGCGTTTCTGAAGTGTATCTTTGATTTTTTCATTAAAATGTGTTTTCTTATATGAAAAAATTAATTTATTTGAATAACCTTATTTATTTGGGAAATATTGCATTTAAAAGCAGAGGGGATGGGATAGTGCTATTCAAGTGGCCGGCAGTGTATATGCTTTTTATTCTCACAAAAATCATTCTAAAAACAGGAATATATTCTTGATTTTAGCATTTTCAAGCTTAGCAGACTTTCATGACGGTTTCGGCTTGATTCAAGCCCAATATATTTAAATTTAGCTTGATTTTTCTCTGAGTGTACTCATTGTGATTCGAAGGATGACCTCGGGTGCTGCTGAGCAATACTGATATAAAAGAGGGGACGCGGATGCCACGGAATGTGAGACAGTAAGACAGGGAATTAGAGAAGGAATAAGAGGGGAATGAAAGGAAGAAAGACAGAAAAGGAGAGGTATTAGAAAGCGGTAGAGAAAGCGAAAGGGAAGCGGAAATGTGACTGGAAAGGGAAAAGAAAACTGAAGCGGAAATGAAGGAAAGGGAAGATAAATGGAAAGGGAAAGGAAAAGAGAAGAGTGAAAGGGAGTGGGAGAATAATACGAAGAAAAAAGGGATAAGAACATGAAGAGGGCAAACTTTTGAAAATATCAATTTTTTCCTTCACTTTTTATACTCAGCTGTACTAGTACACAGAGTATTATAATTTTGATTTCATAAGGGTGGATTGTAACAGAATGAAATAATCGAGATAGATATGGACTTATATATATCAAAACGATCAGGATGAAAAGAGAAATCGATTGAGCTATGTCCGTTCGTCTGTCCGTCCGTCCGTACACACTAACGCGCGCAAAAATTGAGATATTTTGATGAAATTTGGAATGCAAGTTGGTATCGAGACTGGGACGGTTGGTATTGAAAATGGGGCGAAATAGGACCATGACCACGCCCACTTTTCCTATATAGAAAAAATCGGAAATTTGGTATCTCAGTCACTAATATAGCTGGAGCGACAAAATTTCACCCACGTATTGAGCTAAGGCCCTTAAGAAGAAATTTGGTGAAATTTTGGAAGATGCGCAGTGCCACGCCCATTTATTAAGCGGCAAACATTGTAAGTTTTATATGTCATAACTCAGAAACCGTAGCAGATATATCGATGAAATTTGGTATGCGTGATTTACTTACTTAACAAATGTGTGAACGGAAAATTGTCAAAATCGGTTGACGGCCACGCCGACCTTTATATACATATATGTATTATAAAGTGGCCGCTGTGGTGCAGTGGGTAGAGTGCTCGCCTGCTATGCCAGAGGTCTCTGCCTTGAAAAAGCTTCTAAAAAAAAATGCATTCGCCGTTCGGAGCCGGCATAAAACTGTAGGTCCACACCAATTAGTAGGAAAAAACAAAAGGAGCACACCTCGAATTGGGAGAGAAGCTCGGCCATAAAACTCTTCAGAGTTATAATAGCACCATTGTATTATTATGTATTATTATTTGTATTTATTAAATGAAAACTCCATTATTTCCAGTAGATAAATGTGTAATATATAAAAATAAATGTGACTTATAGTTTATCAAATTGAAAAGGTCTATAATTAAGGCTTTGTTCAGAAACTCGATTTGAAGCGCAACCTGCTTTTGTAGTACAAGCAGAGCGTTCATAAACGTAAATTTTTCATCAAGCGTCGCTCATCACAATCATCAAAAATATATGTACTGCCGCTGTTGGGTTTCATGCTGCGTTTCTGAACATAGCCTAATACAGCAGTAGTGGGAGGTTTTTCAACTACAAATATCTCGAAAAATATGAATATCCGAGTGCAAAATTATACACGTATGTATTTAATCATCAGCAATACCCCGCCCCTTCCCAAAATGTTGCCTGTGAATTCCATTGAACATTTTTTGGTATTATAGAAATTACAAGGACTGGTACGATTAAGGAAAGAACATCCATATATTTAAATAGATATGTATGTATGTACGATGTACATACATATACGTATGTATATTTTTTCTTGGACAATTCTTTGTGTTGCCATTTTCCTGATTGTCATTTTTAATAGTGAATAGCGTTCGTTTGTTGAGCTTTTGCCTAAAAGTACAGTAATTTTCGCTCTCACCTTCAGTTTGACATAAAATAGCATTCCGCCCAACTTTTCAACGAACAAAGTTTATGTAACTAAGAAGTTGGTTGAAAATACTATTGTGCTTTTTCTCAGTGTGTATACATACATATGTACATATATGCCTAGGTAAAATTTCAAATACATATGTATGTATATGTCGCAGAAAATATATAAATATTGGCAGCATTTGTTTTATTTTATCTTTATAGAGGAATCTGCGATTAAATGATCTAAAAATGGAACAAAGCATGCTTGAATTCATTGAGTTGGTTAATACTTTGCTGAAAATTGAGCAACATGTTTACCATTGACACAAATCCGAACTTGATTTCTAAAGATTCATCGAAGGATAAGGACAGTATACCCGAAAACTGTTGGATTCAATATGGGAATCTGCACCCTTAGCTATGTATACATTAATATAAACATATGTATGCATGTAGGTACAGTGCGTACGTAGCAATATAAAGATAATATATCTCGCATCCTTCCCTGCAGTAAAAAAATATCAATTGCGAAAAATAGCTAGCTTATCAGTAACTACTTTGTGGCAATTGCAGAAAATAGTTAATTTTTAATGTACTTAGAATAACTAACGTCTAATTGGACCATAAGTCATGCAGAGGAATCCAAAATTCGATTACCACTTTTACTCGTTAGTAAATAATGTGGCAGCACAGATGCCAATGACAGCAATCAGCTGTTTTATGAAGTCAAACAAAATTTAATTTTCAACCGGCCGCGTGAAAAGTTTAATTTGTGTTTTGAATTGTAAATTTTTTGTAAAAGTAAGTATTTATAATATTAAAATTGTTAAAAAGAGGTTGTAGTGGAAGGAATAAGCGTAAATTGGTAAAGAAGCAAAAGGAAATTTATTTAAATAGATTAAATAGTATTAGCGAGGCAAAGGCAGTGACAGCACCAGCGGCGTTTGGTGCTTCAGTTGCTTTAGGTGATGATCTTCACCTTGATTTCCAGAATATATATGTACATACATAGATCTGTATTAATTAATGTGAATAATAAGTGGAGTATTAATTTAAATAAACAGAAATTATTTAAAATTTTTAAATCTGGTTTTTATTAGTTGTTATTAAACTACAACCTTTTTTACTAATTTCTAAGTAATGTCAAACCAACTAGCTACTAGCTGGTTTAGATGTAGTCAGAAAATAGCCATTGACTTTTTTGTGTTCGAAAAGTAGCTACATAATAGTTGGTTGACATCTCATGCAGAAGTAACCATAGTTGACCGGATTGTGGCCATCCATCACCGAACAAAATAGTTAGTCCGAGTTTATGAAAATTTAGAGTAAATAGTCAATACCAGTTGATTTGTAAGCAACTTAAAGTTACTTTTACGTTAGATTCATTTCCTGCAGGGCTTGTATGTATTATTGTATGTATAAATATGTCTCAACTTTTCCGTAAATCGGTCCCGGGTGTTACTCGTCAAATAAACCACTTATGTATTTATGTAATATGTTTGTATGTATATATGTAAGTAATGCAACCAACTGCTGATGGGTGGCAGGAAGCGATTTGCGGTAATTTACATTTCTATAATCCTTAGCAGCAAATAAGCATCGAATTTACATTAGCGATTTATCTGCGTTTAGTACGAAACAATCTTAAAAGCGTACTTACATTAATCCATACCTATATAGTACATACCCTGCGGGCAAAAATAAACTATGTAGTATGAAAATAAACTAATTGATCATAGAATTTGTGTATTTTTTCGTTCGTTTATTTGACGTCGGCTTTGCATATTTCTGCAATTCTCAGACGATTAGTGGAGCATTTGGTATAAAGAGTATAATATTTGCATCTTGACTTGCATTAAACGAAAAGCTGCCCGATTCCAAGTCAGACGTGATAGCACTGTGCCATTGCGCCACATGTATGAAGTGTGTCAAAGCTACACTTAAAATTAAATATACATATGTACAATGTATGTGTACTTGTACTTTTTTAGCATACGTCTGACTAGTTTTTTTCTAGTATGAAGCTGATGCAGGTGAAGACAATTGCCATCTCGTAGGCCATCATCACGTTAAAACTAGTAGAACTATAGTAGGTATACAACTATGTAGCTGTTTTACCTGCAGGGTATGTACATATGCATACATATGTACTTACATATGTACAACATACATGCAGTAAATGTATGCATGTATGTATGTACATATGCCCTGCAAAAAAGTCTTGCTTATTGTTGACAAATCAGGTCAAAAGGAGTACGCTGGCAGCTCTGCCTCTGTTATGCACTCACTCTGTCTGCTCTTAACTTTCTAATACTTATCTAGACCTTATTTCGCATGGCGGATAAGCCTTTGGAATAAGGTATGCTCTCAGAGATAGAGTACTCCTTATGGCCTGATGACATCAACGCAGGAAAATCAGCCTTATTTTAAACCTTATGCTACGCTTATAATTTTCAGGCCTTTTTTCAAAAGCCTTTAAATCTGCTGTTTTAATTCTTAAATAAGGCTTAGATATTTTGGTGGGTGTATGTACTCATACAAAAGTGCATATGCCCATACATGCATACATACATATGTATGATTATTCAAATCTAAATGTGCACATCATCTAGTAAGAGCATTAAGAAAGGGTTTCAAGTTTCTCGCATATGCATGTTTCGATATCACCAAATAAAGATCTAGAGCGGCTCTTTTTATAAAATTGAATGCGAGTACCTAGATACACGTCTCGAGTGGTGCTTAATTACTTGGCGCTAAAACGTAAGCAATGATGATGCCTTTGTTTGTTTATTGTGCAAAAGACTCCCACTATTAAATACATTTAACTGCTTCATTACTGATCTACTGACAATTTCAGGTGCATTCATACTTAGCCATATGAAAATATTAAATGTGCACTTACACATACATGCATATGTATGTAGGTACTTACATATCCCTGCAAAAAAATTTACCGATTACTGCCGAAAGAGATTTGTCCCGGCTTGATCTCTTTGGATCGGGGATGTAGTTAATAACTTACATACGTAACGGGTACAAATCTAGATTAATTAAATGTATAAATTTGAAAATTTTTACAAAAATATTCAATTTATATGTTATATGGGCATTTCCTGGGCGTTTCGGACCGAATACTTGCACGGTTTTTTTGAACTTTTGAGGCAGAAATATCGCGAAATATTGTATCGTTTTATGATAAAAGGAAAGATTTAGGCCACAGCTAATGATTAAAGTATGTTAGCGACAGAAATTTAGTTTAATGCCTCTGTTTTAGCCACTTAAACTAAATTTCTGTCGCTAACATACTTTACTCATTAGCTGTGGCCTAAATCTTTCCTTTTATCATTAAACAATACAATTAGGTGATTCACAAAGTGTCATAAAGTCATATGTCATATTAAAATATTGTACGGAAATAGTCATAAAATACTTTTCCGAAGCCCTGTAAAGAAGTAAACAAAAACACCTGATCAATTACGACGGCCCAAAAACATATCGTGCAGAGTTGTATTTATTTAGTACACATATAGCATAGAATGCAACAACAAAATATTATGACTTATGACGATATGACGCAATACGACAGGTTGTGAATCTCCTAAATATTTCGCGATATTTCTGCATCAAAAGTTCAAAAAAACCGTACAAACATTCGGTCCGGAACGCCCAGGAAATGCCCAATAATTTTAAGAAATGTTATGAAAAATATCCTTTGAAAAATTCTTTACATGTCTTTTACACTCGCATAATGCATACACAAAAGTGACAAATTAAAAAAAAATAATAATTTAATGAAGAGATTCTTTTACAAATATGTATGTATATACATATGTATGTATGTAATTGGCATTTTCGATTCGCTATCGAAAAAGCGAGGTCGCATCGAACAAAAATGTTCTAACCTATAATGAGTAGTAGTCATACTCGCTAGCTGCTCGTTAAAAATTTCCCCCTGCTCGCTTCCATTCAGACATAAATTTGGCAGAGGAAAATTTATAGCCCGCAGAGAAATTGTGAATCGAAAGCGGCTAATATTTATTTAAACTAGGAGTTCCCGCTACTGTCGAAAATCGACAGTAAATTCCTCTCTCGACGAACTTAAATCACACTCTACAGGACACTCATCGTTCCAGTCCTCATGTATGGCGCAGAAGCATGGACTATATCAAAAGCAGATGAGATGGCGCTTGGAGTATTCGAGAGGAAAGTTCTTCGGAGGATTTATGGACCTTTGCGCGTTGGCGAGGGCGAGTATCGACGGAGATTTAACAATGAGCTGTACGAGCTGTACGCAGACATCGACATTGTTCAGCGAATAAAGATCCAGCGGCTCCGCTGGGCAGGTCATGTCTTGAGAATGGAAGAAGGTGCTCCTTCCAAGAAAGTATGTCTGCCGAAACCCGCTGAGCGCAGAAGAAAGGGGAGACCTCCACTGCGTTGGGAAGATCACGTGGACAGTGATGCTGGCTATTATAATAATATAATACAATGGCGCTATTATAACTCTGACGAGTTTTATGGCCGAGCTTCTCTCCCAATTCGAGGTGTGCTCCTTTTGTTTTTATACTCAGCTGTACTAGTACACAGAGTATTATAATTTTGATTTCATAACGGTGGATTGTAACATAATGAAATAATCGAGATAGATATGGACTTATGTATATCAAAATGATCAGGGTGAAAAGAGAAATCGATTGAGCCATGTCCGTCCGTCCGTCCGTCCGTCCGTCCGTCCGTACGCACGATAACTCGCGTAAAAATTGAGATATTTTGATGAAATTTGAAATGCAAGTTGGTATCGAGACTGGGACGGTTGGTATTGAAAATGGGCGAAATCGGACCATGACCACGCCCACTTCCCCTATATAGTAAAAATCGGAAATTTTGTATCTCAGCCACTAATATAGCTAGAGTGCTAAAATTTTACCCACGTATTGAGCTCAGGCCCTTATGAAGAAATTTGATGAAGTTTTGGAAAATGGGCGGTGCCACGCCCACTTATTAAGGGTCAAACATTGAAAGTTTTATATGTCATAACTCAGAAACCGTTGAAGATATATCGATGAAATTTGGTACGCGTAATTTGCTTACTTAGACAAATGTTTTGGCGAAAAATTATAAAAATCGGTTGACGGCCACGCCCACTTTTATATATGGGAACTATAAAGGGGCCTAATAAAAACATTTTAAGCGATATCTCTGTCAAATATAAAGATCTATCACTGAAATTTTGTGGCACGAGTCCACCTACGGACGTAAAACAAAACATATAAAAATTTTGGAAAATGGGCGGTGCCACGCCCACTTATTAAGGGGCAAATATTGAAAGTTTTATAAGCCATAACTCAGAAACCGTTAAAGATATGTCGATGAAATTTGGTACGCGTGATATATTTACTTAGCCAAATGTGTGGACGAAAAATTACCAAAATCGGTTGACGACCACGCCCACTTTTATATATGGGTATTATAAAGTGACCTAATAAAATCATTTTTAGCGATATCTCTGTGAAATATAAAGATAATTCATTGAAATTTTGTGACATGAGTTCTACAATAGACTGGAAACACAAAAAAAAAAAATTTTATAAAATGGGCGTGGCACCGCCTCTTTTTATACAAAGAAATCTATGAGCCTATTACTCGACAAATAACTGAGATATTATGACGAAACTTAGTTTATACACTTTTATAACTTGTGTTAATAGACACGCAAAAATTTATTGAAATCGGTTTATGACCACGCCTACTTTTTAACAAAGATATTTCTGGAACACCCTTTTGGAATTTGTAACGTGAAGTCTTTGTAACTAAAAGTCATAGAGGGATGCAATTTTGCACTAACAATAATATTTATATGCTTATTTGGATGATTGATACAAATTTTGAAAATGGGCGTGGCTGCGCCCTGTTTATGCAGCACTCGTTTCATATAAAATACACCCTATATCGAACAAACGCAAACAAACAATGAAAGCATACAGCTGAGTATCTAATGTTCGATTCCACTCGAACTTAGGCTTCCTTACTTGTTCTTACTAATTGGGTGGACCTACAGTTTTATGCCGGCTCCAAACGGCGAATGCATTTTTTACACTCGGAGGGTATGCCGCCCACTGCCGAGAGGTGACCGCTGCTCTTAAAAAACACAATAATTGGATTTTTACTAATTAGAAAAATTTTTTTGGTATTTTTTGCTCGGACTGGGGTTTGAACCCGAGACCTCTGGCATAGCAGGCAATCTTTTTGTCGATTTACTTCGGTTCAACGTTACCGGTTGCATTTTGATAATCTAGTTTTGTGAATTATCGAAACGAAATGGTTTTGATAATTTAGCGTTGCGAATTAACGAAACAATACCATTTTGATAATTTAGCATTGTGAATTAACAAATCGAAACAGAATCCCTTCGTTCGTTAAGAATCTTTGATATTTTTTATTAAAATTTATCTTTATTTGATTCAAACCCTATTTGTAGTTCAAACACAACCTTTTCCATTTTTAATTAATTAAAATTTTTCATACAAAATTATTATTTTTTGTTTTATTTTGGACACAGCCCATTTATTACGCCTAAAAGCAGGCAACAAAAAAATAAAAATTATTATAGGTAAAGGTGTTGTGTTTTGCCATATATATAGTACTCCTATATTCGTAATACCTACGAGTTCCATCAGCCAACATTACAGTACAGACATATAAAAAAAGAAAGAGAAACCCGAGCAATCAAATTTGAAAAAATGACATATGAATTCAAAATAAACCGCAGTGACGGCACATAAAAAAAATTATAGGGAATTTACATATTTATTATTTGATTCTCGTATTAAAAAATTAAAAAATGTCGAAGCGGTGCTATATTTGTGACAATAAAAGGGATAAAATAAATAAAATATCTTTACATACGTTATAGATAGATAGATAAATTTCTTACATAAATATGTATATATACATATATACTTTTAAAAATCATATAATAATACAAATAAAATTTTAATTCTAGTATTTTAGCTTGCTGGTATTTTTGGCTTTATAGTCAGCATCGGGTTCGATGCATGCCGTGTACGCCTGACTTTGCACCAGTCCCATCTTGAGATGGGATGACAGTGCCCTGTTAGTATGTGACCGCCAGTCTGCTCCAGAAAAAAAACACTGCAGCTCCCACCCGTCCACCTTTTATCCGCTGTAAATATATATATATGTGGAACATATAGCGATTGGTTCGTAGTCCTTTCTTTCATCCGTCTTGTTATATTATTACCTGTAGTCCCCTGTTGAGGTCGGTTTGGAGAGTAACGTAGTCTGAACTTTGGTCCTCATATGTTGCTGTGTCCAAAAGTTCGTTGTCTAAATTTTCCTGTTATTCAGTTTAGAAATTCGCAGTACTTTTGCTTAGATCGCCGTGCTGGCGGCCTTCGAACGTACATACTTTACAAACATAACCCTCAAACGGCAAAATTCTACGTTTTGATATAATGCCCATGGATCGGACCACAGTATTTTAACATGGAACGCTTTCGGCCGCGATTCATAAAAATATGAGTGCATAGAAAATAGATTTTTCTAGAACATTTCCACTAATTTTCATAAAAAAATTCACAAAATTTTTCATCTCAAAATAAATGTGGCAAATTTCTTATATTAATTATAAACAAATTCAAAAACTAAAATCAAAGGGGTATAAGTCCCCTAGAACACAATGATGCCTTTCAATTTTTTTTCAAACGCCTCTGAACTCAATTGAATGTATTTGTCACACATATTCACAGATGGCATTAAATGTAATTGAGGCGCATGCGCAGAACTGCCAGTTGCATAAAATTTTTGGATGAATTCATACACATTGCACAGATAGAATACTATCAATATAGAAGTACTATATACATATATGTGTTTTGCAATAACAATAACATAGGAATTTTCTGCAACAACAACAATTACACAGAAATTTTCCAACGGCGATTGTGCACGTATTTTCCAACCGATTTTAATGACAATCAAAATGGACTTATTCTAGGGAATTCCCTTTCTAATGATGGTGTAACATTTAAATCGGTTCAGTAGAATCGGCAAAAAGTCGCGGACAAAATTCATCTTAGCGTATTAATTAGAGCTCCAGATTTTTTTGAACATTTTCGAGTAGCCCGAACAAATGTTGTTCAAATGCTCGAACAGTTGTTTGTTTGTTTATTACCCGTATCTTTGTACGGACATTTGAGCAATTCGGGCATTTTGAAGTTTGTTTTTTTCTTTTGTTTATTATTTTTTTTTTCTTCTTCAGATGTAACTTTTTATTTTTGTTTTTCCGATACACATTTTTTTTTTGTTTATAAGCTCGAATGCTCGAATGTTTGTACGGGCATTTGAACAACAAACGGGCTTCAAACAAAAACGATCAGCTCGAATTGCTCGATACCCGGGTATCTAGAGCCCTAGTATTAATATATGACTAGGAGTTCCCGCTACTGTCGAAAATCGACAGTTTTCTATGATATTTTTTTATTAAAATTTATTTGATTCAAATCCCATTTGTAGTTCAAGCACAACCCTTTTCCATTTTTAATTTATTAAAATTTTCATACAAAATTATTTTTTTACCTTTTACCTGTTTTGTTTTTTTTTTTTATTTAGTTTGGACACAACCCATTTATTACGCCTCAAAGCAGGCAACAAAAAATATTATAAAAATTATAGGTAAAGTTGTGTTCTGCAATAGGTTAGGTTAGGTTGAGGTGGCTGTCTCCGCAATTCAAGAAAGCGGGGACACACTTAGGCCGAGGTGGCCCATTGTGATACCACACGGGAGCCCTAGCTTCCTTATCCCTGTTTACAAACCTTTCCGGAAAAATTAGATTCAAAAGTATGATAAGATTAGATGCCCGTGAAGCTAAACCAGCGCGTTTGTTTCATGAAGCGCAGAAAATCTAGTGTCCTTGCATTTTCCATCTCCGCCAGGCACTCGAAAAAGTGTTTATGGAGGAAGCGGTACCTGGATAGCGACAGTGCGGGGCAGTGGCATAGATAGTGCTCAACACTCTCTATTTCCTCCACGTCCCTACAGCTGCGGCAGAAGTCGTTTTTATATAGGCCCATGCGAGAGGCGTGAGTGCCCATAAGACAATGGCCTGTTAGAAGTCCCACCAGCGGACCTATAGAGAGCCGATTCAGATGCAGCACCGATACAGACCTAGCCTCATCCAGTCTAGGCCAGATTTGCCTAGAAATCACACAAGTTGACTCCTTGGCCCATCTAGCGTTAGCCTGTTCAATGGAGCGAGATCTCAACCAATGCTTGCATGAGTTAAGCGGGGGCCAACCCATGCCGCAGATGTGATATCCTGCAAGCTTGTGCCTTCCCTTGCCAACTCATCTGCAATGCAGTTGCCCCGAACGTTGCTATGGCCTGGAACCCAAATGACGTTCAGGTCGCACCTTTCGGCTAGTTTGTTCAAAGACTCCCTACATTTCATTGCAACTATAGATGTAGCATTGTTACTCTGTAAGGATTTTATGGCAGCTTGGCTGTCAGAGAAGATTTTGATAGAATTTATGTCTGGCAGATCTGTCAGGCGACGAGCTGCTTCCCATATGGCTATGAGCTCAGCCTGATAGACGCTGCAGTGATCAGGTAGGCGCAAACTTACTTTCAGATGAAGCTTTTCGCAGAAAAATCCACTTCCAACTCTATTGTTCAATTTAGAGCCGTCCGTGTAAATGTGCAGTGTATTAGGGTCGGGATCCCCTAAGTTCTTCCACTCGCTCCTCGCCGGGATTCTTGTGGAGAATTTGTTATCCCAACAAAAGGCTGGTATTGCATAGTCCAGCTTTAGAAAATTGGCAGGGACGTTACTAAGAATTTGAGCGTGCCCGAATCTGGTGTCCCTCCAGGGTTCGGTTGCATTGAGCCTTGCCGCGTTCCAGCTGGCAATGAGTTTCCCCTGTATATCCGTGGGGAGAAGAAATAGGATGGTTTCGAAAGCTCTAGTTGGGGTGGAGGGAAGGGCTCCGCTAATAAGCATGGAAGCCATTCGCTGCACTCTAGTTAATTTGCTCTTATTGGTTTCGAGTTCCAGTGCTGGCCACCATATGGTGACTGCATAGAAGAGAATAGGTCGCACTACCGCTGTGTACAGCCAATGGACGATTTGGGGGTTAAGTCCCCATCTCTTGCCTATCGCTGATTTACATGCGTAAAGTGCTAACATGGCTTTTTGGGATCGTACTTCTACGTTCCGTTTCCAGTTTAGTTTTCTGTCTAGAATAACACCAAGGTATTTAACCTCGGTAGAGAGTTTAATCTCCTTCCCATTTATGGACGGAGGTTTGAATTCAGGTATCTTATGTTTGCGGGTAAACAGAACCATTTCCGTTTTCTCAGAGCTGACACTGAGCCCGCATTTCAGAGACCAGGTTTTTACAATGTTGAGTGCATTTTGCAAAAGGTCGCTCAGCACCGGTATATGCTTGCCAGTCGCTGTCAGGGCGATGTCATCGGCGTACGCAATGACCTGGCAGCCCGTGTGCTGAAGTTTAGAGAGCAGGGTGTTCACCGTTAGGTTCCAAAGCAGAGGAGACAAAACTCCACCCTGGGGTGTTCCCCTGTTGGCATACCTAGTTATCGATGAATTACCCATTTCAGAAATAATGGCTCTTCTACTAAGAAGAAGTTCGACAAACCTCACGAGAGCCTCTTCTACCTCCAAGTCCCGTAGGGCGGTGGTAACGGCTCCCGGTAGAACATTGTTGAAAGCTCCTTCTATGTCGAGAAAGATGCCCAGTGTGAATTCCTTAAAGGCTAGCCCCTTTTCTATCTTGGAAGTGATAGCGTGTAGAGCAGTCTCTACGGACTTGCCTTTGGAATAAGCGTGTTGAAAAGGAGATAGAGTATTCGCACGGAGCCTGATATAGACATCCAGCAATCTCTCAAGAACTTTGAGTAGAAAAGAGGTCAGGCTTATCGGCCTGAAATCCTTTGAGCTGCTGTAGGAGGCTCTGCCCCCTTTAGGAATAAAGATCACCTTCGCCTTGGTCCATTCCAGAGGAATGTATGACAGGTTGAGGCAGGCTTTATAGATAGGAACAAGTAGAGGGGTTAGAGTATCACTTGCTGCCTGTAATTCAGCAGGAAAGATTCCATCTATTCCCGGAGATTTGAAGGGTTTGAAGGATTTAATTGCCCATTTTACCCTTGTGTTAGTAATTATGTGCTCCAAGTCATTAGATGTCCTGGGGTTAGAGTAGGTTCTATAAGGTTCCGAGGTGCACCCTGGGAAGTGTGTGGTGACCAGGGTGTTCAGAATATCAGTACTAGATGTGGCCCAGTCCCCATTTTGCATTCGGATACAGCTTGGGGGAACTGGGTTAGTAGAGAGGACCTTTCGTAGACGATTGGCCTCAGAGATTTCTTCTATGTCGCTAGCGAAGTTTTTCCATGAGTCTCTTTTAGCTCTTTGGATCGACTTCTTGAAAATTTTTAAGGCATCCTTGTAGGCTTGCCAGTTGCCAGTTGTTTTCGCCTGGTTGAAGAGTTTTCTGCTGTTAAGCCGAAGCTTGGAGATCTCCGGGTTCCACCAATAAGGTTTCTTTTTACCCCGAACTTTGACCTCCGGGCAGGCACTCTTGAAAGCAGCGTTACAGGGTTTAGTAACAAAGTCAACTGCTTCATCGATTTTAGACGATGTGTCCAGCACACCGAGAGAAACAGACCCGTTATTGGAGATAGGCGCTTCATCAGTTGTTAACGGTAGGCTTAACATACCGAGGGAAGCGTGCTCAAAGAGCGTAGCAGACAGTTTCTGATTAAACAGAGCCCAATCCGTACGCCTCCTGTTCCTGTATCCCGCTCTAAGCGGAGGTCTCAAGAGTAGATTAAAAGTTATATACATATGATCAGAGAAGGAGTTTTCTCCGGACACCTGCCATTCCTTGACATAGTCAGAAAGCGGGCCTGTGACCAGAGTGATATCAAGTACCTCACTCCTGTTTGCGGTGACAAAAGTAGGTTTGCCTCCAGAGTTACATATAGATAAATTATTAGATATAATAAAATCAAAAAGAGACTCACCCCTCGCGTTTACATCCGATGAGCCCCATGTTGTGTGGTGGGCATTGGCATCGGCCCCGATCAGCAGTTGGAGCCCTAAACGTTCGGCTTCCTTAACCGCACCAAGTAGCCTATCTTGCCCAGAAATGGGGCGGTCATACGCCAAATAGACAGAGGCGATCCATATCGGTTTACCTTTCAGCTCGAGGCTGATGCAGACCATATCTTCGTCGCTGAAAAGAGATACCATAAAGTAGGAAAGAGTTTTGTGTATTAGAATACATGATCTGGTCCTACCTGTCGCAGGTACTGCCACCACATGGTAGTCCCCAGATTTGAGGCCACAGACCGTGGATCCAACGACCCAAGGCTCCTGGACCAGAACGATCGCCTCAGCAGTCTTGCTGAGACGTAAGAGTAGTGCAGCCGAAACCGCTTTGGAGTGATGCAGGTTAATTTGCAGTACCTGCATCATTTTGGTCGTCGGAATGCATCTCGATGTCCGCCGCTACTGTACCCGCTCCTTCGGAGACCTCAATGACTGTGGAGTCAAAGTCGGCCTCCTCCGGATACGAATCCAGCAGCGTGCATTCGTCGAGCATGTTGTAGAACGGGCCTACCAACTCAGACACCGAGAACGTATCGCTGTCGGAGTCCAGAGTGCTGTCTGCCCGTTCATTAGCGGCCCCATGTCCACTCGAGGTGTTGCATGGAGACCGGACGTCCATAGTTAAGGGGGTAGTGGGTTCGCTCATGGCGTTGCCCCCTACCTCCACAGAATTGGAATTGGATGCTTTCGTAGAACACCCCCCATCCCCAGAGCCCTGCGGATCGGGTGCGCTCAAGGCGCTGCCCTCAGCCCCAAGGCTCGGAAGACCAGGGTTGTCCTCGTCGGCTACCAATTCATCCTCCTTCTGGGGATCATCCCTTCTGATTTTCGGCGTGATGGTAAAAAGGCCGTAGCGGATTGTACCACCTCGCTTCTCAATCCACGGGAGAGACGCCTCGCTTATGACAAGCCCAACCTGGCGTTGCATCTCCCTCACGTCACCAACACGTACTACCCTCCAATCGCTTGTGGGCATTTCCGCGTTGGAGCGAGAGATGATCCTCAGAATTCTATCCGGATCAGATGGCTCAGCCGGGACCCAGACCCAGGCTCTCGGTCTGTTCGGAATTTCTTCCTTACTGACCGCAACCAAGTCAGACCCGGGCCACAGCTCACCCACCTCGGACATAGCCAGTTTATAAAGCTCGTACGAGCGCTCATCTGCGCATGTTACGAGCTTTATTCTGCCCTGATGCCATCCGCCATCCCGGATATCAGGAGGAGGCCCCGGAAAACGGTCCAGAAGCTCCTCATAGTTCCTGAGAAGACCTATGAGGATCATCTTCCACTTTTCCGGGCACAGGTTCCCGTCCGGGTGGCCGCGGTCCATAACTGCCAGCGTTAAGGTGGCTTTCGCCGCCTCGCTGAAAGTTTTGGTCAGGGCAGGAGGTGTGTTCGAAGGCCTGTGCCTCTTTGGAACGTTCGAAGCGTTCTCTAGAGATCGGGGTCTCTTTGAGGTCAGTGCCTGGTTAGATGTCGAGGGACCAGACTGGGGGGTGGTTGTCGGACCGGAAGTCGCTTTAGCCTGTTTGGCAGCGAGAATCTTCTTTGCCCAAACCAACGAACTCTTCTGCTCCGCCGTCAATTTGTCGTAGGGAAGATTTTTAGTCCTCTCTACGATCTTGGCGGCGCTGCGAACATTTCGCTGGCTGCGCACCGACATCGGAATCCTCTTACTAGCCTTAGAACACTCGGGGTGTTCAGCGGGCTTGGTAAGAGAGTCCCTGGCAGGAGCAGGGGCTTGCACTTCGTCCGTGGAGGACTTGGTGCTGTTATCCACTGCCTGCCGTTCAGAGGTGCCCGGTTGAGGGATTGGGGAGACCACCCGTGCCAGCTCAGCTGGTGGTTGGTTTCCCTCAAGGGGCTTAGCTGTACCAGCTTTGACGGCAGTAGTCGGCTTACCCTCAAGGGGTTTAGTCTTCCTGCTTGCTTGCATAGGTGGTCGAAGTTGTGATGTGGGCCGTGAGAGCCCGCTCGGCGCCGTCTTAGCGGTACCCGAGGGGTTGGTTACTACTTTATCGCCAAGTCCAACGGCGGCATCGTTACCCGTGCAGGGATCCGAGGCTATTTGTTTTTTATTCATTTCATGTTTTGTGCGGTCGCCTACTGAGACGAGACCTTCCGGCGACCTGAAGTAAGGATAGGGGGAAAGGGAACGGTCGACTACGGTAGAGCCCCTTACCGCAGCAAGTCCACCGTTACTCCCGGAGGTGGACCGGTATCCGGGAGGCTCTGTAAGAATACAGTCGGTTACCCCTGACTGCAAACCATCCAATGGGCACGGAAACGCATAACACCCTGGATTAGGGGGTTTTTGTGTGTGTGTTGGTGCGGTGATCTCCGCATGGGACACCTGGGATACAACCTGCTTGCCGCGACAGGCAGGATGCGCCCAAGGGTACCATACGGAGCTTCCCTCTTAGTTCATGGAGAGACAGGGCAGGTCCTTCAAGGGGAATTCACCCTGGTCCCCATTTAAGCCCCATCCCCAACGACAAGGAGACCAACGTGATGGAGGTGTTCTGCAATAACAATAACAGGAATTTTCTGCAACAACAACAATTACACAGAAATTTTCCAACGGCGATTGTGCACGTATTTGAGTTGAATTTTTTGAAGTGGGCCACCTAAAGTTTTTTCGATGGCCATGTATTTTAATGAAAGTGGGTAGTATGGCTCACAACGCTTAAACAAAAATACGTATTTAACAATTTTTCGAAATTCGAATTATTTTCAAAGTTATAGCTATCAACACTTTTCGAAGTTCCTCAGTTTTTGCCGATTTTCTCACGATTGGTCAAACCGACTTTGCTAAATTTTGATATATATATAAAAGATGATATCTTCTACCAAACTGCATTTCTTATTTTTGCAAATAATTTTTTTTGCAAACATTATTCGCAATTTTTATGTTCTGGACCGCGGTCGGATGGCGCTTTTGTATGATGTTGTTGGGCATTCCATTAGTAACTACATATTAGCAAAAAAAAAAATTTTGGGGCACTTTAACGGCGCGGGACAACATCACACAAAAGCGCCATCCGACCGTGGTCCAGAACATAAAAATTGCGAATAATGTTTGCAAAAAAAATTATTTGCAAAAATAAGAAATGCAGTTTGGTAGAAGATATCATCTTTTATATATATATCAAAATTTAGCAAAATCGGTTTGACCAATCGTGAGAAAATCCGCAAAAACTGAGGAACTTCGAAAAGTGTTGATAGCCATAACTTTGAAAATAATTCGAATTTCGAAAAACTGGGCCAAACGTATTTTTTTTTTTGTTGTTGTGAACTATAAAAAAAAGTTTCAGAAAGATAGTACAACTTCAAAAAAAAGTGACCCACTTCAGAAAATTCAACTTTCCAACCGATTTTAATGAAAATCAAAATGGACCTATTCTCGGTAATTCCCTTTCTAATGGTGGTCTAACTTTTAAAATGGGTCAGTAGAATCACCAAAAGGTCGCGGACAAAATTCATGTTAGCGTATTAATATATAGATATACATACATGAAAAAAAAATAGCATTGACTAACACTTTGAAAAATTCTTCACATGTATTTCAGTCTCGCATAGTGCAATCTGAAAATATTTTTAAAAAATACTTAATTTATTTAAGAGATTTAATTACAACATGAAAATTAATCGAATAGTATTTCTTTTAATATATCTAATAAAATATATAGGCGTGAAATGGTGGTTTTGATGTCCCGGTAAATGTAAAAGCAATTAATCTACATTTGTATGCGTTCGGGTATACAAATTGAACAATTAGTCTTTTCATAGGACATGCTCGAACCAATGCGATCAATTCACCCCATAGTGTAAAGTTGTATTATTCGCATGCTTCCTTGCGATTGATCCCGGACACATCCCGGATTAATCGCAGTTTTTGCAGGGATACATTAACATACATACCAAACTATGTACACATTTTTGTGTGTTCTACTTAATTTGCGACTGCGCAACTCATTCAAATGGGAAGTAGCTCAACAAGCGCAGTCACTTTGCAAAAATCTCCCTTGAATGTTTTTAATTGCTGTTTTAGTTTCACCGCTTTTCGCTGTGAGGTGTAGTTAATAAATGCACCCACAGCTTTGAATATACATATGTATGTACATTAGAGTGCATTTAATTTGTATTGCGTGGCGCATTAAGGTCAAATTCAGAAAAATATGAAGGGTAAAAAAAATCACAATATTTTTTTTTAATTATCTAATACCCAAAATCAATACTTCTACCCAGGGTTTGAAAAACTGCCAGCAAAACAGCAACAGTCTCAAAAAATAACCTGCTCCTGTTCTGCGAAAGTTGTCATTATTTTTTTAGAACTTTTGAATTTTAAATTCCTTTGAAAATTTCTACATTCGAAGCAGAGAGCATTCGAATCATTTTTTTTTGTTTCTCTGTGCTGTTGCTTTGCTGTGTAATTTCAAACAGTTCAGTTAACAGCAAAGCACAGATAAACAAAAATTTCAATTTTCAGTACGGCTTTTTGAAATTTGTGTTTTTTTTTGCATTATAATTTCGATTGTGTTCACATAAATAAAAAAAAACAACAAAATTCCTGTAAAAAAACAAAAATTATGTTTGCATTTTGTTGTTGTTTTACTGTGCTGTAAAAATTTCCACAGTACAGCAACAGTCGACAGTAATTTTTGGAAATTGAAGGCTGTATAGTTACAGTACAGCAGAATTTTTTACTTTTTTTTACTTTTGTTGCGCTGTTCATTTTTTAATTTTGAAATGAAAATGAAATTCAAAGTAAATGAAAAAAAAAGTTGAAAGTAATTTCAAACCCTGCTTCTACCCCTAAGTATAGCAAATATAAATTTTGGTCCCTATTGATGACGGTTTAATGGTGTTTCACGGGGGTCTAAGTTCAGATTGACACAGAAGACTTACATTTTGATTTTTTGACCCTTCATACAGTTTTCTGAACTTTGACCTCAATGCGCCACGCCCAAACCGCCACTAATCGGGACCAAAATTTATGTGTGATATCTTTGACCATGTTAATTTGAATTTTAAACGCACTCTAATGTACATATGTACATATGTATATAGTATTATGTTTTTTCCAGGGACCGATTTTAATCGTTATTTTCATTTCTTCGGATGAAAAAATTATTATGAAAATTTCGTTAACCCTTTCGGAACTTCTTTTTTGTTTTTGACTTTAAAAATCTATATTTGCATTTTTTTTGCTGTTAAAGGGTTTGTTATGAATACTCAAAAGGAATTTAAAAAAAAAAATTTTTAAAGTGGTTTTTTGGCACTATGCCATATGGCATAGATTTCACTCAACGGAAATAAAAATATGTATATAATGAAATCAGGCCGCAGTGAATTCGGGTTTTTTGATAACAAAAGCAAGCAAAATTGTGGCTTATAAACTAGAATATACTTTCCCGAAAGTCCAAATATTTCAATTTACTTTAGTTTTCGAGATATCCTTATCCAAAACTGTAAAAATTACATTTTTTGTCAGTTTTCGAGATCATTTAGCATCAAGGTTTTTCTTTCAGTCAAGAAACTCTTAAGGTTATCTAAAAGTATGAGTTTTTTCCTTCTAAATTCCGTTGGGCGTTGTAAAATATCATTTTTCTTCACTGAGATATTGCATTTTAAAATGTGCATGTTTGCAAAGGATGCAAAGGATATTCGAGATACAATTTCGATTTAAAGATATAATGTATTTATTTTAAAAGGTAGAAGTCATGCATAATAAAATACATTGATATAAACCATTCATAAAATAAAAAGCATTAAAGATAAAAGCTTAAATTCGCTTTAAAACCGTAGAACTATAGTGTAAACGATTTCAGCTCTTGTTCTAAAAATTACTAGATCCACCTCTGTATCTGGCCTGAAACAAAGAAGAAAAAAGATAAAAATGAGATAAAATATATATATACATGTCTCTTAGAAGCAAGTATAATTACTTTATCTTTTATGGTATCCCCTCAAACGGTTCCTCGGGCCATTTAGAATGCGCTTCACGAATATCCTTAACATCCTTTGCAAATATGCACATTTAAAAATAGAATATCTCAGCGAGGAAAAATGATATTTTAGCAAGCTCAACGGAATCTGGAAGGTAATAACTCTTACCTGTATATAAATTTAATTTTCTTGACTGTAGGAGACATTTTACGCTACATTACCTCAAAAACAGGGAAAGACTCCAATCTTTACACTTTTAGGTCAGGATATCTCGGAAACTGGGGTGAATTGAGATAGTTGGACCTTCGGAAAAGTATACACTGGTTTCCGGGTGACAATTTTGTTGACCTCTGTTCTCAAAAAAAACACGTAATCGTTGCGACTAATTTCATCCCATACATTTTTTTAATTTCCATTGAGTGAAATATATGCCGTATGGCATGGTAGGAAATGAAAAAAATCCTACAGCCTTATTAAAAAGTCCAGGATCCTAATTTTTTTCGAGATCTAAAATCAACAATTTTCTACTAATATATGTACAAAAATTTGCCAAATAAATTTTTTTTCCGTGAAATAACTGAATTCATGAAGTTACTTTTTCTTGCAAAAAACAAGTCCCAAAAGAGATGATTACTTTTGTAATTATCGCGAGTTACTGTTTGCTGTAATCACAAATGCTTTCTTATTCAGAATTCTTCAAAGAAAAATAAAAAATTAAAAAAAAATTGGATGTTGAAGTTTTATATCATAAATCTGCCACTGAAGTGCGACTATGCCGTACGGCATAGAATATCCGAAAGGGTTAACAATAAAATGTAAGTTGTTGTTGTTGTAGCGGTACTAAGCCCTGCTTGGCCGACGAGTTCTGCTCACAATGCAAGTCTGCCAATATAATAACTTTAGCACATTCTATCCAAATATGACCTCATATTTATTCTGAAGATTTTTATTTTTTTAATTTTTAAATAACCATTATTTGCGATTTTTATTTTTTCGATCAAAAATAATTTTTATTATTGGATTTAAATTTTTCCGATGAAACTTGATCGATATTTTATGATTTTAATTTTTCGATCAAAAATAATTATTATATAACTACTTTATTATTGAGCTCTCAAGACCATATTTTTTTTTTTTAAGGAAAAATTGGTATGAAAAATTAATACTTTTTTGGTAGAAGTTATAGATCCATTTCGGAGACCACCACATCTCTTCATCAGAAAAAAATGAAAAGGAAAATTAATACAAGCATAATGCAAGGCGGTGGTAGCCTAGTGGTGATGCCATTAGACTTCCAACCGGAAAATCCGAGGTTCGATCTCGGCGGACGCCAAAGAATAAAAATGTTAAAAAGAAGTCTGATGAAGAGATGTGGTAGTCTCCGAAATGGATCTATAACTTCTACCAAAAAAGCATTAATTTTTCATACCAATTTTTCCTTAAAAAAAAAAAAAATATGGTCTTGAGAGCTCAATAATAAAGTAGTTATGAAAATAAAAAACCAAAAACCAAAAGTAATAATTATTATAACACTGTCACAGCGAAACGTCGAGACACCCCAACTAAATTTTTTGCTGTAGAATACGATGGCATTTACAGAAAATCAAAGTTAGCTCTTGTTTTCGAGATATTTAGGAAAGAAGTTTCAGAGCTCTGAAGGTAACTTTTTCCGTCTATAAACTTTACTCAGGCTTGGAACCCTTTACTCGCATAAAAATTTGGCAGTTGTTCTTACTTAATTGGGGCATTCTAAATTCAATGCCGCCTTTAGTTTTCCCAAATTGGCTCCGGTTTTCGAGATAACGGTATTTAAAAATTACCATCAATTTGGCCTTTTTTGTTAATAACTCAGTCAGTTTATGAGATAAATTGCCAAAACTTTGCACGTGACAATACCTTAATATTACCTTAACTATTTCTGAAAATAATTGAAATCGGATCACTATAACATATAGCTGCCATACAACCGATTTTTCAGATATGGACATTTTTGGGTATAACTTCGCTATTTAAATAGCTAAGGGCATGCAACTTTGGAGAATTTGTACTCGTATTGGCCTTAATCTATTCCCTGAAAATCGTCGAGATCGGGTCACTATAACATATAGCTGCCATACAGCTGATTGTTCAGATATATGGTTTTGCACTTTTATTTTTTTATAACTCCGAAAATAGTCATTCTGCGTGAAAAAGCAAGATAAACACTTTCATTCAAAATGAATAAGTGAACAATTTCTCATATACGATTTCCACGTATCTGCATCAGTTATTGCAGTTTTGTGCAACCAAGTTTAAAATCTCATCATAGGCATTTTTTTCAAGCCCAATAACACATATATCGTATAAAATCCCAGCAAACACAGTCTCTAACGTTAGAAATTTTGTCGAGATTACTTAAGATAACTAGTGTAATTCTCTATATATTCTCAAATCGATAACTAAGGTTGAAAACTACACTATAATTCGATTAGCGAGTGATTAGAGAAGGAGCCAAATCTCACGCCTTTTATCAGTACTCAATATATTTCTGTGATATTGAAATTAGATACTAAAAAATGGTAGAGTAGTACAATGTTTTACATTAAAAAGTACAAGTACCTTTAATTTAAATAATAAGACTGAATTTAGTTTAAATTTCAGTTCTTATATATGTGATAAACATATACATACATGCGAATATATGTATATAATCATATGCAATTTGACACTAATAAAATCTAAACAATGAAAAAGTCATGTAAAAGGAGACAAAGCTTTGTTTTTCATTTCATTTGGAACTATTAGCAAATTCTGATTAGAATCTCATTAGAGAACTACATTAGAATTCGATTCGAGAATTATAATTTTCTCGATTTGAGAATTAGGTACCCTTTTGTTTGAGAACGCTATGATTCTCGATAGATTTTCGAGTCGTCCTCTAACGTTAGAGGTTTGAGAATGAGGCTAGTTCTCGAGTCATTCTC
This sequence comes from Urophora cardui, assembly GCA_960531455.1. Lineage (NCBI taxonomy): Eukaryota > Metazoa > Arthropoda > Insecta > Diptera > Tephritidae > Urophora > Urophora cardui. The sequence continues at coordinate 168,205,793 of OY482671.1, forward strand.
AAATCGATAACTAACCTCAGTGTTTGTTGGGATTAATTGGATGATCTTTATATCGTCTCACAGAGAATTAAAAGAAATATTACGCAGTTTTTAAATGAAGAAAATATATGCATGTTTGAGGATTTTATACGCATTTGAATAATTTTTTTTGTTAATTTTTCATACAATTTTTCTCCAAATAATGCCTAAAAGTATGCTTCAATAGTTTTCAAACAATAGTTTTGTAGGAAAATTTTACTATAAATGCATATAAAATCCTTAAACATGCATATATTTTCTTCATTTAAAAACTGCGTAATAGTTATTTTAATTCTCTGTTAGACGATATAAAGATCATCCAATTAATTTAATACTATATATGTGTTATTGGGCTTGAAAAAAATGCCTATGATGAGATTTTAAGCTTGGTTGCACAAAAGTGCAATAACTGATGCAGATACGTGGAAATGGTATATCAGAAAAATTTTCACCTATTCATTTTGAATGAAAGTGTTTATGTTGCTTTTTCACGCAGAATGACTATTTTCGGAGTTATAAAAAAATAAAAGTGCAAAACCATATATCTGAACAATCAGCTGTATGGCAGCTATATGTTATAGTGACCCGATCTCGACGATTTTCAGGGAATAGATTAAGGCCAATACGAGTACAAATTCTCCAAAGTTGCGTGCTCTTAGCTATTTAAATAGCGAAGTTATACCCAAAAATGTCCATATCTGAAAAATCGGTTGTATGGCAGCTATATGCTATAGTGATCCGATTTCAATTATTTTCAGAAATAGTTAAGGTAATACTAAGATATTGTCATGTGCAAAGTTTTGGCAATCTATCTCATAAACTGACTGAGTTATTAACAAAAAAGGCCAAATTGATGGTAATTGTTAAATACCGTTATCTCGAAAACCGGAGCCAATTTGGGAAAACTAAATGCGGTATTGAATTTAGAATGCCCCAATTAAATAAGAACAACTGTCAAAATTTTTATGCGAGTAAAGAGTTCCAAGCCTGAGTAAAGTTTATACACGAAAAAAAAATTATCTTCAGAGCTCTGAAATTTCTTTCCTAAATATCTCGAAAACAAGAGCTAACTTTGACTTTCCGTAAATGCCATCGTATTCTACAGCCAAAAATTAAGTTGACGTGTTTCGGCGTTTCTCTGTGATATTTCAAAAGTTAAAAATTTACCTACAGTGTAATTGGATTTAAATTTTTCCGATCATCTTTAATCAATATTTTTTTATTTTTTTCTCCGATCTTAATAAACTTTTTCAAACGTTAGTGAATCCTATATTTGATGGCCTTAAGTTGACGATTGCCAACATTGTTCATGTTGTGTTCAGTATTGCTTGGTAAGTTTGGAATACACATACGAACACACCTATGCGTGCAAATTGCCATAGCTCTATTCCGTTCTGTTCAAAAGCATACAACACCCATACAGTAATTTTCCAACGGCGTTTATGGACGCATTTTCCAACCAATTTTAATAAAAATTTGCGCAGTTCTATTTGAGAACAAAATTTATGTTAGCGTATTAATAATATAGCTATGGCACAAAAGAAACAGCTTTTTAGAGTTTATTATGATCGGAAAAAAGAATAAATAAATATTTATTAAAGTTGATCGGAAAAATTGAAATCCAATACTAAAAATTATTTTTGATCGAAAAATAAAAATCATAAAATATCAATCAAATTTCACCGAAAAAATTAAGATCAAATTATAACGATTAAAAATTATTTTTTTTATAAAAATGATAATCGTTACGGTCCCTGGTTTTTTCTATTGTTTCGTGATTACTTTGGGAATTTCAAATTTTTTATTACATTATTTACACATGTGCATATGAATGTACCCAACAGACCAGGAAGTAAGAGAAATGTAATGAGAACAAGCTTATAACAATTGTCCATTGTAAGCTTATTTCAATACAGTTTTTATAAGCTTAATTGTAAGCTTATTCACAAGCATTATCTATATATTAATACGCTAACATGAATTTTGTCCGCGGCCTTTTCGGGATTATACTGAACCGATTTTAAAAGTTAGAAAGGAAATTCCCTAGAATAGGTCCATTTTGATTTTCATTAAAATCGGTTGGAAAATACGTGCAAAATCGCCGTTGGAAAATTTCTGTGTAATTGTTGTTGTTGCAGAAAATTCCTACGTTATTATTATTGAAAACACAATGGGCCGTAGTCATAGTCGATTTAAAACAATGTTTTAACACACTTAGAATGATGCTAGCATAAACGTCATTTTATCTCTGTCATAGTCGCTTTAAAATCAGTTTTATCACTAAAACTGCGTTCTAACTTTAAAATTAGGTGAATGTCATTTTAAAATCTTAAAATATTGTTCTAAGCTGGGAATTCGCCATGAAAACTAAAAATAGAAAGAGAGCACGTGAATACAATAAAAAAATAAATAAATAAAACGTATCAAGAAGACATTTTAATAAATATGTTTGGAAATATCAGCATTTTCCAAGATTTTGCCATTATAGACTATGCTATCCCGGAACGGAGAGCAACGGTATATAGAAGCCGATGTGATCCATTCCAAATGGAGGAAGACGAATGTTATTCGAGGTATTGCTTTGGTAAGGCCTCAGTGGAATATCTTATAGATATTTTAGAGCCTGTTAGTAATAGGTGACTTTCAATCTCATCCGGATTGCAAGTTCTGACTACATTACGATGAATAGGTCGAAATGCTCATCGGGTGGCACTCAATGCTTTCCTGCAGACAAGCTTTTTCTCCTACGCTCCAGTTCGGTGCACGAGCTCTTTTTGTTCCCTAAAATCACAAGTTTATTTTGATTTATATGAAGTGTGTAGTTTTATCTCAAAATTTAACTTACTTTTAGTTGTTTTTAGCGTATTTTGAATATACGATTAAGATAAAATATGCAAACATCAAAATGCCGAATAGATACTTTTTTCTTTTCAATTTAAAAGTTGACACAGGGTGAAATTTCAAAACACTCGAAATTTCTTAAAATTACAGAGCGATTATTATTATTATTATATACTAGCAAATACCCGTCCCGCTTCGCAGCGACCAAAAAAGTTTTACCCATTTCCCTATACTTTTACCTTTACCTTTACCTTTACCTTTACCTTTACCTTTACCTTTACCTTTACCTTTACCTTTACCTTTACCTTTACCTTTACCTTTACCTTTACCTTTACCTTTACCTTTACCTTTACCGGAACCATCCGTCACCATCCGGGTCCACTACTTGAACCATATCTGGGAAACCGACTCAAAAAATAACAATGGAAATATCTGTATGTTGAAGCCCTGCTCGACACCTTTCATTTGATACCAATATCGCTTAGAAACATTAGAGGGTCATCCCGGTCCACGTTTTGACCCATATTTGGGGACCCGGCCTAGGCATCGCAATGAAACTAACTCTATGTTGAAGGCCTGCTCAGCACCTTTCATTTGATACCAATATTGCTCAAACACTTGCTGGGTCACTCTGGGTCCACATTTGGGCCTATATTCCGGGAAGTTCCCGCTTTTTCGAAATTCTATATACCCCTTTATGTGCGCTAGTACCACCTGAATCTACTGTGAAAATTTCATAAAGACCGGTTGATTACTTTGGGAGTCCATAAAGGACACACACACACACACACATTCATTTTTATATAATAGATGGGTAATATCATGTTCAGACATAAAAATTAATTAAGTCAATTGGGGTTGATTGAACATCTTTAGATTTGGTGTTCAGACATATTTAATTTACTTGGTCCATTTAACAGGTCGGCTCAAGATACATACACACATACACGCCGTGAGCTGAATATCAAACTCTCGTGACCTAAATGTCAAAATTGCAAGGAGGACGAAATAATTTGACATTCATCTCACAATTTTTACCAATCGTAAACACGAATGCATGTATAAAATAAGCAGAAATAAAAACAAATTTGATAGGTGATGAAGAAGAACAAGAATTCAGCTGATCTGACGAACCAACCTGTTTAGTGGACACTGACGCTAATCACATTTCTCTTTTCATGACATTTCATTTTACTTATGAAACAAGCCTTTTAACAGGGTTGCATGCAGAATTGTTCTTCATTAACAACTCATTAATTTCTAATGAAGCATTAACTTGGTCAATTGTTGTATGGTAAATTGAGAATCATTGGGCTTGAAAATTGAATGAAGGCTCTTAATGTTCAATTAAGGTTGTGTCTGAACATAACATAACCCTGTTCCGGTTCATTTTAGAAAAAACGTTGTTCTAAATGGTCTATGACACACCACTATTTTAAACGTCGTTCTAAATTTAATACCGATTTTAACTAAAACCGATTTTAGTGAACGACTATGACTACGGCCCAATAACTTTACCTATAATAATTTTTGTAATATTGTTTGTTGCCTGCTTTTAGGCGTAATAAATGGGCTGTGTCCAAACTAAAACAAAAAAACCAGTGCCATCCAAACTAAGAGCGCTTTCACATTACTCGGTGCGGTATCGGATCGACATTTTTGGTTCTTACCGAAATCTTACCGACCAGATGTATTTCAATTGGCACTTTCACATTAGTGTTGCATACATGAAATCGGAGCGGATTAATTTCGGTATACCGCAACGCGGTAAGACCGGTCAGTAAAATTTTGGAGATTTACTGCATACATTTTTGCGGCGTAATAAGAAGAAGAACAAAGTCAGTAAAAAAATCGATTTGGCTATAAATGTAGCAAGTTATAATGTCTTCGTCTTCGCTAGAAGACATTATTGTTATTATTGAGTGATTTGTTGAGTTTTTAAATTTTATATTGTAAATTTCGATGTTTGTTTTCTTATTTTCTGAAGATTACGCACCGAAAGTATTCCCACAAGTGTGAAAAAGACTGCAACGCGGAATCGTTTCGGTAAGCTAAAAATACCGAGGAAAAATGTAATGTAATTTTGTATGAAAAATTTTAATTAATTAAAAATGGAAAATGGTTGTGCTTGAAATACAAATGGGTTTTGAATCAAATAAAGATAAATTTTATCATAAGTTGTAATCTTTTGCAAGCGACATGTAAAAGAATACCACAAAAATTGAGGAATTGCATACAAAAAAATAAGCTACCAGTTAAAAAATAAGCAGCAAGCGTATAACTCGGTAAGTCATAACCAACTTGATAACAGTGTTGAAAAGTTTAAAAACGTGCGTCATTGTGAATGGTCAACGGAAAGTAATTGGAAAATTTCAAAATAAACGTCAAAATATCAGAAATGAAAAAATTTAAAATGGATCGTCAAAATCAAAAGTAAACAAAAATTTTTATACAAATTCTTTATTTATTTATTTTAATTGGTATATTTAATATATGTTTATCCTTTCAGACAAAAAGATGTTAAGAGAAGAAGGTGGTGGCAAACCCCACACGGTTCATTCTGGTTCCAGGCCAGTTGGTATAAAATCTTCATCGATCCCGCCACAATCATCGCCGCCCTCATTACATATGACGTCTTTATCTCAAACATCTTCGTCCTCACCACCATCGTCGTCTTCATCACAATTATCTCCACCACCACCATCACGCCCAAAACCGTCCCCATTACAATCATCTCCGTCGCCACTGTTATCATCACCATCACATTGTTCATCCGTCTCACAAAATCTATCCACACTCAAAAGGCTTTCAGCTCGAGGAAGGTATTACGAAGGAAATATTGAAGGTTAATTTTGGAAAATACCTCGAAATAGAAAAAAGAAAGCTAGATCTCCTGGAGAAATTCGGAAATAAATTAGAAACGCATTGTTTCTTTCCTTCCACGAATACACATACATATTTAATTTTTATTTTGAACATTTCTGCCGACATTCATTAGTTACATATATGTACATACATAGAAATTTAAATAAATTTTAAAAACAAACCGCTGTTTTTTGTTTCCTTCAATAGCCCTGTAAAAATTGAGCGATTAGTCTCGAAAGAGATTTGTGCCGGACTCCTCTCTTTCGGGTACAATTACTCTTCAATTGTACCTGGAAGGGTGAAAATGTAGACAAATTGTTTACAATTGCACTCAAACGGTTATAAACGAACTTCGAAATATGCTTTTGTTCAGGTATAAAAGGGTACAACTTCCATTCGATATCCGATTGGCATAAAAGTGGAGTAGTCTACCTTCGTACTCGTTCAGGTCTAAAAGGGTATAATTAGTCTCCACATAGGACATGTTCAAACAGAAGGGAAAACTTCATTCCATATAAAGAGACCACAAGTTGCGAGTGATCCCGGATACATCCCGAATTAGTCGATTTTTTGTGCAGGGATAATGTCAATGAAAAAAGTCAAATTATGAAAGCTCACAGTAGTGTCGTAAATGAATCGCAATTTAAAAAATTCCTCATCCATACCTCAATAAAAGCAGGTAGTGCATTCTTTTGCAGGTTGCTTACAAAAGATTGCAAAAGATTCTTAAAATAAGAATGTACATTCTTAAATCAATCATAGGCAATGCAAAAATAAGTTTATATAAGCTTATTTCAAAACGGAAAATTCTTAATATAAGCTTTTTTTCTCAAAAAATATTGTCCTAAAGATAAGAAAATATTCTTGATTTTAGCATTTTCGAGCTTAACAGACTTTCATAACGTTTTCGGCTTGATTCAAGCCCGCTATACTGAAATTTAGCTTGCTTTTTCTGTGAGTGTATAACTGTTGGTGTTAAAAAAACAGAATCCCCTGTTGATTTAATTGCCAACAAGAAGAAAACAATTTTGGTATGGTTAATTCAACCGTTTTATGCAATGATATTTTTTTGTAAAATTTGAGGAAGCTGTAGCCACAACAAACAACCGCTATAGTTTGCAACTTAGATATTTTTGCGATAAACAATTTAATACATGTCCATACATCTGATATGTACATATGTATGTATGCATGTACGAGTATATGTATACCATAGTGGTCGGAAACTATCGATGGCACTATCGTCACTATCGATGGTTTCTGAACATCGTTTACACTATCGATGGTTTTCGACTATCGTTTGAACTATCGATAGTTTATTGAAAATTTGAAATGTGACCACTAGGCACCAAATAAACGGTAACTATTCCATGCAGGGTTTGAATTGCTGACTAGCAAGTAGTCAAAGCAACATAAATACGACTATGCGTTCTAGTCGCATGGTCGTTTAAAATGTGATTACCCAAAAACATTAAAATTACACTACAATATGGGTATCAAACGAAAGGGGATGACCCCAGGTTTCATTTGGACTTCGATATATTTCGATAAATTTATCGATAACTGAGTTACCGGTCAAATTCTGATTGCCCAAAAACATTAAAATTACACTACAATATGGGTATCAAACGAAAGGGGATGGCCCCAGGTTTTATTTGGACTACGATATATTTTGATAAATTTATCGATAACTGAGTCAGCTTATAATTGTGGAAAAGCGGATAAATATGGATGCGGAATACGAATGTAGAATACCGAACACCGCAAAATGGGTATGAAATGAAAGCGCTTGGCTAGGGCTATCATTTGGTCGAGTCTTAATTTATTATGAACTGATCTAAAAAATATCCATCATCCAGTAATTGTTAAGGAAGATCGAAGAAATATAAATTGCTCATAACAATTATGGGATGATCTAAAAAATATCCATCATCCAGTAATTGTTCTGGAAGATCGAAAACAATATTAATTGCTAGCAACAATTATGAGCTGATCTAAAAAACATCCATCATCCAGAAATTGTTATGGAACATCGAAAAAAATATCAATTGCTCATAACAATTATGATCTGATCGAAAAAATATCGATCTTTGAGTAATTGTTAATGATGATGGAAAAATTTTTCCATTGCTCAATAATTGTTATCAAGTGATTTTTATATTTATTTGTTATAATTGTTATGGTCTCTGGTTAATATATTAATTTTTTTGAACAAGAATAAATGGCTAATAAATAAATAAAACCAAACAATGTACTGAAAAAAGTTTTATTGGACCATCTTCTATTACTTTCATGTATTGGTAAGAATAAGACCAGGACAGGTTTGCAAAGTTTGTTTACATTCGGGTGAAATCGGGTGAGCTCATTTAAAACAGATGTGTTTGTGGATGTGTTTGCTGCCCGACGGCAAAATGCGGTTACAGTGTGAGCATAGCCGTAGACTCTCCCAAATCACCCGAAACTATCGTCAACTATCGATATACTATCGATAGTTTGCAAAAAAACTATCGTACACTATCGATGGTGCTGACTATCGATAGTTTCCGACCTCTAGTATACCATAGAAAATACCCTGCAAAAAATGCGATTAATCCGGGACGTTTCCGGGATCAATCGCAAGGGAGCATGCGACTTATACAATTTTACATCCTTTATATGGAGTGAATTGATCGCATTTGTTCGAGCATGTCCTATGAAGAGACTAATTGTTCAACTTGTATACCCGAACGGGTACCAATGTAGATTAATCGCTAACATACCGAACGGGTACAAATGTAGTTTAATCGCTTTCATCCCCAACGGGTACAAATGTAGATCAATCGCTTCCAGCACGAACGGGTACAAATGTAGATTTTTCCAAGTTGTTCGCCAAGACAATTTTTAATAACAATCTTTAAAAAATTGTAAATGTTCATGCATATATAAATAAAGATTATATAATGTTTTACTTTTGAAAAAAAATCTCAATAAATAAATAAAAAAAATTGTAAGTTTTGAGCATAATGTAAAGGATTTTTTCATAGAATATTTTAGGCAACATTTTGTTAAAATTATTATTCATCATTGTTATTAAAAGAAAGGGTGTTCAATTCGTTTTACCGGTTCTACAATTTTTTAAATACATTGCATATTTTTGAAAAATTTCTACATTTAAGGAATCTAGATTTGTACCCGTTCGGAATGAAAGCGATTAATCTACATTTATACCCGTTAGGGAACAATTCGTCTACAATTAGTCTACATTTATACCCGTTCGGGAACAATTGGTCTACAATTAGTCTACATTTATACCCGTACGGGAAAAATTGGGGACTAATTGTGGACCGATTGTTCTCGAAAGAGTTCAATCCGGGACAAATATCTTTCGGTATTAATCGCACATTATTTTGCAGGGTATATAAAAAATTAAAGCGTGAATAACGAGTCTTCATGAACGTATATGTGTAAACAATTTCGAAATAGGATTTCTATTCCCTTTCTGGTTTTCTTTGGATTAAAATGCGACTATTTTTTTATAATTTTTTGTTGTCATTGTCACTGATATCTACTATTTTGTTGTTTTTTTTTTTATTTTTTTTTGTTCTTGTTCTTGTTTTTGTTTTGGCTTTTGCTTTTGCTTTTATTTTTGTTTTTGTTTTTGCCCTTGCTTTTGTTTTTGCATTTGCTTTTGCTTTTAATTTTGCTTTTGATTTTGCTTATTTTGCTTTTGTTTTTGTTTTGGCATCTACCTCTTCATATTCTTCTCCCTTTCTTCTTCGCCTTAGTCTGTCGCTCCTTTTCCCTTTCCCCTTTACCTTTTCCTTTCTTATCCCGTTTCTCTTTCAGTTTCGTTTCCTTTTTCCTTTTTATTTTCCCTTTCCCGCCACATTTCCTCTTCCGTTTCCCATTACCTATCACTCTCACTTACAGCTCCTTTTTCTCTCCCCCTCCTATGCGTTCTCCTTTTCCCTCTTCAACTCTCTTCCTTTCTCTTTCTTCTTGCCCCTCCTTTCCCATTTCCGTTTCCTTTTTCCTATCATTTTTCCTTCCTTTTTATTTTCTTTTTCATTTCCCATTACATTAAATTCAATTCGTCTTTCCTTTCCCCTTACCATTCCCTTTACCTAGGAAACCGGGTTGAGCATTCTCGGGTCATGCGGGTCCACGTTTTGACCCATATCTGCAGACCCGCCTTGGGGTCACAATTAAAAGTGCTTCATATCTAAGTCCTGCTCAAAACCTTTCATTTGATACCAATATTGCTCAGAAACATTCAAGGGTCATCCGGGTCCTCATTTTGACCTATACCTCGGGACCCGACCTAGGAATCAAAAAGAGTAGAGCTCCCTGTAGAAGCCTTGCTTAAAGCCTTTGATTTGATACCAATATTGCTCAGAAACATTGAAGGATCCTCCGGGTCCTCGTTTTGTCCCATATCTGGAGAGCCGGCCTAGGGGTCACAATTAAAAGAGCTTCATATCGAAGTCCTGCTCAATCCCTTTCATTTGATACCAATATTGCTCAGAAACATTCAAGGATCATTCGGGTCCTCATTTTGACCTATATCTCGTGACCCGACCTAGGAATCATAAAGAATAGAGCTCCATGTAGAAGGCCTGCTCAAAAACTTTCATTTGATACCAATATTGCTCAGAAACATGCAAGAATATCCGAGTCCCCGTTTTGACCCATATCTCAGAACCCGACCTAGGAACCATAAAGAATAGAGCTCCATGTAGAAGGCCTGCTCAAAACCTTTCATTTCATACCAATATTGCTCAGAAACATGCAAGAATATCCGGGTCCCCGTTTTGACCCATATCTCCGGACCCGACCTAGGAACCATTAAGAATAGAGCTCCATGTAGAAGGCCTGCTCAAAACCTTTCATTTGATACAAATATTGCTCAGAAAATTAGAGAGGTATGCATATCCATACATTTGCGCACATGTTCAAACAGGTTGGTCCCTTTTATTTTGCCTATTTGTCGCATTGTTAGGCTTGCCATAATTTTTTCACCCCAATGCCTGACTAAAGCGAAATGAAAACAGCCTAAAGTCTTTTTATGCTTATTAATTCTATTAGATTCTTCTGTTGATGACTTATATAAATTATGTTGAAGTAAATAGCACCAAAAGCACAAGTATAAATGAAAAATAATTGTGACAATTCGAAAAAACGGGGTTATATATTGCACCAGAAATTTATCTGGTTTTATTGTCCTAAAATCGTAGTTATTGCATTCGCATGTAAAATTTTTTATCTGGCACAGGATCGGCGTTAAATGAAACACGGCTAAAATAAATTACTCAAAAGCGTGTGTGAACGCACGTAATTTCGGATAGTAATTTCGGCTAATCAATGTAATTTAAAATGTAGTCTGAATGAGCTTTTATGACACGGAATAAGAGATAGAAAGAAGTTATCGATAATCGCACAAGACTTAAAACTTACGCTGTGTTTACACTCGACAAAATTACATATCTAATGTACATACGGCTTTGAATAAAACGTAATAAAATTTATACAAAATATCAATGTACCCAAAAAACTTTTCAAAATGCCTGACAAAATTCGTTAGGCGCCTGATTGCCTGACAAAGTATGTAATGCCTGACAATCAGGCCAAATGCCTGACGTATGGCAAGCCTACGCATTGTTCGCTTCGCTTCGTTGCTGTTGTTGATATTTGCATTTGCACGGATGCATGCAAGCATCTGTAAGTACATGTGTACCTACCCTGTAGGGAAAATCTCTAGTTCAGAACTAGGTCGCTTCTAGTGCATTTTTCGCAACTACTAGTGCTAGCTAAATCTCTTGTGCATGTTATCAACTGGCGAATTTAACACGGCGATGTCCTAGGCGGTGTCAATTGTCACCCTCTGCACTACATTTTCGATAGTTCCGAACTAGTACTAAATACTACAGTTTTCACTAGTTCGTTTATTGGCACAATTTCGATAGTTCTGAACTAGCTACAAGTGCCTACAAATTCTACAGTTTTACATCTGCCGCTTAAGTGCAGCATTTGACACGCTTAAAGCAAGTAGCGCGATGGCAGAGTGGTTAGCGCGTGAGACTTTCAATCTGGCGAGCGCGGGTTCGAATCATGACAGTGGCAAATGACGATTTTTTTTTTTAATTTTTTTAACTAATATTATTTTATTTATTTATTTAATAAAAATTTACAAAAATATTTAAAAAGAAATAAAATAAAAAAAAATTCAAAATAAGCCTGAGGGATCGGAAAAGCATAATTAGGGGAACATTTCATTTCATACAAGTTAAGATGCAAATAGAAAACTCTTTATATAAAACGCTTCACTAAACATCTGATAATTGCAGAAATATACAAAGCCGACGGCAATTGAACGAACGAAAAATTTTCATAGCATTTTTGTCACTTCGAAATTGCTTACAAATCAAAGTGTGTCTTATAATGGTCACTCAATTCACTCCTTCTGAACTGGTGAGGGTCTAACTACAATTCATCTAGTTCATTTTTGACACCTTTTCGCTAGTTCGGAACTAGAAATTTTGCTCACTAGTTATTGAGTTCCCTGCAGGGTACCACTGACAATGCCAAGCCGTACACAGCAGCACACTAACACAAAGGTAATTTACGGTTTACGCATTTACGCATTTAAGCCCAAATTACATCAGCGATGTGGCAACGGGCAGCGACGGTTTTCGAAATCAGCTGATGCGTCTAATATGAGCAGTGACTGCCAGACCAAACACAATAGAGCGTTCGCAGTATTTGGCAGTGACTTCTTTATATATTAGGTCTGTTTCCTTTTATCTTGGACACGTGGTGACATAAATTTTCTTACCATTTTCATGTCCACTTTTTTCAATTAAAATAATCAATATTGTTTCATTTTTTCCTCTGCTCTTTCTTCTTCTTTGCTTTTGCATCCCGCCAGCAATATTTGCTAGTGGAAATCAATTAAGTAAAAATTAAATTCTCTCCCGCTGGCTGGCATCAAAGTACGGAAACACAAAGTTAGTAAAAATATGTTACATTGGATAGTACGGAAACAGACATAAGTTCACATCAACACTTAGAAGTTGGCTGCGATTCAAGGCAGCGGCAGCGAATTTAGAATTTGGGCTAAACGGAGCGGTGCTGCCAGCTGCCTCTGCTGTATTATGTGCCGCTTCATTGCAAACCGTAGTTTCTAAAAATCAGCTGATTTCGAAAAACGATCGCTGCTACTGCCACAGCGCTATTGTAATTCCGGCTTTACACGTTTACTCGTTTACGCATTCACGCGTAAACTTTACCTGTTTTTCGAAATTACTCGTAGCTACAGCAAAGATGTTTACACATCAAAAACACTTTTTTAAACATTAAGAAGTGGAAAAAGCGCCTAGTCTCACTTCATCCCGCAAAAGGACATTCACGAGCAATTCATGTAAATATGTACATATGTATAAAGTGATGAAAATTGGATGTAGATAGGTACCTAGTCACTAGGGTTGCCAGATGTACCTCTTTGGGGAGATTCTACCCCTTTTTGACTTGGTGTTTTCCTATCTACGGAAGGCTCCGTAGATACCCCTTTTTCACTATACTCCTATCCTAATAAATTTTATTTTTTGCTTAGTGAATATGATGAGATTGGCAAAAATATTTTGAAAAGCTTGAAAACCAGTGTCAAATATGAATAAATAAGTGAAACATTAATATTATATACATATATATTTATGTAGTTAAATGAATGTGTATATTAATTGTTTGCTTCAATTTAAAAATAAGGTAAATTAAACGAATTTTCATCAAAATTCTAATGTTTTTACTAGAAGTCTTTTTGTAAAACATACGTTCAATAGTCTGTATGGATAAAATTTCAAAATTGCCAAAAATTCGGAATTTTTTTAGTGAATTTTAAGTCACTGAGCTATGAAGCGGAACACTCAGAAAATTCAAAAAATTTTAGTAAAACTTTAAAATTTTAATGAAAATTTGTTTAATGTTTGCCCAATATATGCACAAAGTTTTAATTCATACTAGTATCGCCGGTGGTCGAAATTCGACCACGCAATTTATTTTTTCAACTTTGTATTGGTACAAAAATTATTCCTTTTCGCGGAGATAAGCAACACTTTCCAAATTACAGTTGTACCGCAACACTGATTTGCCCGTTTGATCACGGTCCGACGCGAAATCATGGTCAAAATCAAGGCAGATCTAGGAAGGTAGGCCCGGTGGTGAGCGCTTTTAAATTAAAGCGACTCTTCAAGTGTGTTTACGATATTTGTAAACACGTTTACGATATCTATTTATCTTAACCAAAAATTTTATTTATTAATTATAAAGAAATTAAATAATTTATATAAAAAATTATATGCCTATGCACTGCTCCTGACTCATACGAACACATCCATATCAATTTTATGTGGATATGAGCTTGTTAAATGTGCAAAACAGCCTGGCAATTGTTTGTATGGAAAAAATGTTAGCCTATTAATATATAGATACATATACATATGTATGTATCTCACCCTAAATCATAAAGTTATACAGCTCGAAATACAAAAATTTTAATGGTGCTGAAGTGTTTTTTCTCTAAAAGAAAGACTATGGAGAGAATCCACATACGAGTATAACGTTAGTTTTCCAGGCAAAGCCTATGGGAAAGAATTTGGGGAAGTCACTAGATTGTAAAATCTATTATGGAGAAAACCCGACTTCAAAAAATTTTCCGTTGCGTCACTTTATTGTTTAGGATGCGATTTATTTACCTATTACATATTAAAGAAAGTAAGACTTGGTGAAAATTCCACAAAAATAAGTAGACTTAGTTGACTCGATGTGCTTACATATACAAAGATATATTTATGTTTAACCTAATTTATAATACTAGGGATATATGTACGTTCATAAATATGCGTGTACATATCGTCATACCATACGAAACTAGCATTTTCAAAATTTCTTACGAAAACTCGGTAATTTAAAAATCCTGCACGACAAGTAGCACTTTAAATTTTTGCCTGACGAAAAGTTGCAATAATGATATATGCAATTCGTCAGCCAAAAGTCAAAATGCTACTTTTCCAAAAATTTAAAGTGCTAGTTTTCGTCAGACACAAAAAATCGGTTGTAGCTTTCGTATGGTACGACGATTAAACATATGTACATAAGAATATATTTTTTTGTTCAAACGGTATTGAATTTTTACTTTTGATCTCTTTGTTTTTATGTCAAATAAGTGAATAAACCAATTTTTTGTTTAATATATTTTGTTTTATTGGCCCCCCCTAAAAATACCCCATTTTTTCTAAGTTGTACCCCGAAATCCCCCTTTTTGGTCTCGTCGATCCCCCTTTCGCAATTTTTCATCTGGCAACCCTACTAGTCACATGTTCCTGGACGAGTGATCCCGAAACATTTTTATGACCAACAGGTAATAGTTGCAGCGATCCGTCACGTACACGTCTGGCAATTTAATTTTTGTTAAATTTCTCATAAATATATAAAATTACAGCTTACCGGGAATTAATTTACTTATGTATGTGATTAACAATACAAAACAGAACTCAATTTCATGTGCAACCGAAGCTTTTGCAATGAAATGACAACCCTCACGCTATCGTACATACATACATACATACATACAATGTACGTATGTATGTATAGACATACCCTGCAAAAATTCTATGCTTATTGTTGACGAATCACGTATGACACAGGAATACGCTGGCAGCGCTTCTTGCTGTTTTGCACCCATTATTTCTGCTCCAAACGTTTTAATACTTACTAGTATCGCCGGTGGTCGAAATTCGACCATGCAATTTATTTTTTCAACTTTGTATTGGTACAAAAATTATTCCTTTTCGCGGAGATAAGCAACACTTTCCAAATTCCAGTTGCACCGCAACACTGATTTGCCCTTTTGATCATGGTCCGACGCGAAATCATGGTCAAAATCAAGGCAGATCTAGGAAGGTAGGCCCGGTGGTGAGCGCTTTTAAATTAAAGCGACTCTTCAACTGTGTTTACGATATTTGTAAACACGTTTACGATATCTATTTATCTTAACTAAAATATTTATTTATTAATTATAAAGAAATTAAATAATTTATAGAAAAAATTATATGCCTATGCACTGCTCCTCACTCATACGAACACATCCATATCAATTTTATGTGGATATGAGTATGTTAAATGTGCAAAACAGCCTGGCAATTGTTTGTATGGGAAAAATGTTAGCCTATTAATATATAGATACTATGTTCACGTTGAAGAGTTAATTAGATTTACATAAGTGGCCATTTCGAGTTAACCACTTTACTCTTAACTCTGAGTTAACCATACAAATTATTTTGATAAAATTGCCTTTAACTCCAATAATTATCTCTACTTTCATTTGGAGCTTATTTGGAGTTAATGGAATGCAACACTGTTTTTTGCCAAAATTTGGTAGCATTTTTGAAACATTGGCATTAATTGAAGAGCTAGGTGGTCGCAATAGACGGATGATTGGGATACTTATGTCAATCTTCTATGAAGGTTACGTGTGATTTTGACATAAGATTCGCAGCAAATCTATGTATGTACTAGTGCGGCCACCTAGCATACATATGTCAAATTAAACTCTGAGTTACATAACCCCCCAACGTGAACACTTGACAGTTATCTATTAACCCCAAACCATTAACTCTAGTTAACTCTCCAACGTGAACATAGTATTAATTTTAACATATCCGAAAGAGAGAGAAAGGGAATTGAGTTTTTATGAGCAAAGTACAATGTGTGCCGAGCGCAAAAATTGTGTATTGTCGCCTCAGTTCATATTAGCCATGGGTAGTGGCGAAATTTTTTAATTTTCATGTGTGCTCTCAAATAGAGAGAGTATTCCTTATGGACTGGTAACATCAATAGAGGAAAATTAGCCTAATTTTAAGCCTTTGCCCATACAACTTAGCTTCGCTTAGAATTTTCAAGCCTTATTTCTTTAGCCTTTAAATTTTCTGTAATAATAAGACGTAGATTCTTTGCTGGGTACATATGGAAGTACATACATATGTATATGTACATCATGGCTCGGCAAATTTGTAAATGCAAGTGTATAAGTGAGAGCGCTTTGATCGCTACCCTGCAAAAAATTCGATTAATACGGGACGTGTCCGGGATCAATCGCAAGGGAGCATGCGACTAGTACAATTTTACATCCCTTTATATGGGGCGAATTGATTGCATTTTTTCGAGAATATCCTGTGAAGAGACTAATTGTTCAATTTGTATACCCGAACGGGTACAAATGTAGATTAATCGCTTTCATCCAAAGTTGTAAGCCAAGGCTATTTTTTATGAAAATGTAAAAATTATTAATTGCTATAAATGTTAGAAGAAAGTTTATTCGATTAGCTTTCATCCTGTAGTGAAATCTTTTAAAAAAATTAAATATCTCCTCAAAACATTTTAAGTTCTGAGAATGCATTATGCGAGTGTAAAATACATGTGACGAATTTTTCAAAATTAGCCAAGGCTATTTTTTATAACAATCTTTAAAATTTATAAATGTTCATGCCTGGGAACAATCGGGGACTAATTGTGGACCGATTTTTCCCGAAAGAGATGAATCCGGGACAAATCTCTTTCGGGATTAATCGCAAATTTTTTTGCAGGGTATGGCGAACAAACATACGTACATGCAAATTTTTAACATTCGCTGCGCAAACATGCGATAGCCACTAGGCATGGGTAACACTGCGCTGCGCGGCGCAATTGCGCTGACACCAACCATGGTGTTATTGCGCTAACTCCGATTTGGGAAATGCGCCAACTCAATATAGCGCCAACTCAATATAGCGCCAACTCAATGTAGCGCCAACTCAGTATAGCGCCAACTCAATGTAGCGCCAACTCAATGATGCGCTACTGCAATATAACACTGACTCAATTTCGTGCGCTAACACCAGCTCCAATATAGCGCTAGTGTGAAATGGCGCAACCACAACGCCAATAACAGCATCATAGTATATGTATACGTATGACAACGTCACAATTATGTGTGCTTGATAGTGACTCTAATTTCCAGCATATTTTCACATATATACGGAATATTTTTCCAAATGATTATGAAAATTAAAATTAATTGTGCCCTCGTATATGTAAGCAGAATTGCGCCAAAAGAAATTAAACGGGGATGGTAAACAGTAACAAGCGAAAAAATGTTATTTATCGATTATTCGATGACAATTGCGCTAAAGGTGTTATTGCGCCAGTACCGTGAGTTGGCGCCACAGTTGGCGCTGGCGTTATTGTATCAGCGCCAAAAAAATTGCGCCATTACCCATGGCTAATAGCCACACACGATGTTGTTTGGCCACTTGTTCAGCGACGACTAAATCATTTTTTAAACAAGGAGCGCAACCTGTCTGTGTGAAGAGCGTAACTTGTTTGTCTGATCTTAAGAGCCCGTGCACAATTGACTTCTACCTCGCTTTGCTTCAGAGTTTTGCTTTGACAGTTTCGTTCAGCATGTGCTTTTCAAAGGGACATGTTCACAATTGAGGTGAAGCGAGTAAAGCAAGGTATAAAGTTAGCCATGTTTCAACTTTTTTACACTTTGACAAACATCTCCCCTTGTGTGTGTGTGTGTATGTTTGTATATGTACACTTATTTTAGCGATTTCGCGCAATTTCGTGAGAAGTGAACAGAGAAAAGTAAAAAATAACATTCGAATAAGCAGAAAAAAGCAAATTCCCCAAATATCTTACCAAAAATCAGGTTTATAAATTAAAGCAAAGAAGTGAAGTGGAAATTGTCAAAGTGTTAATTGTAGCAAGCATCTGGAAGTTCGCTTTGCTTTAAGGGTTTTTCTATCAAAGTTGGAGCAGACAAAGCCAATTGTGCACGGGCTCTAAGATCTATGAAACGCCGAGGTATGATGTACATCAGAGATCCCCAAAACTCTAACTGCAGCAGTGTTAGTGAAAAACGACTAGTTGAGTGCCCAGCTACTACCGTCGCATCGTTCAGTAGCTTGCGGGCAAGCAAAAAGACAACAACGTGCACGCATATATTTTTCGCTTTTATGCGCTGCTATACCACGTCGCACAATGAAAACGAAGTATGCGTGTACGTTCGTATGAAAACGAAGTATGCGTGTACGTTGTTATCTTTTTGCTTGCCCGCAAGCAACTGAATCGTCGCACGGTCGTAGATGGTCACCTAACTTTTGCGCTCTTACTACGACAAAACGAGAGAGTATAACAATCTGTGTGAGTGGAGCGTTGCACCTCAGTGCTATGAAACGAAGACCCCTGATGTACATGAAAAAATTATTGGACTACTTGATACATTTGTGCCACATTCAACTAGCGATAAACTTGTCACATCATTGGGCTAGTTCCGTGCATCTACACCTGCGTATTTTGCAACGAGCATCTCTAGTTTTTTCACGATAATTCCTCGTTTTGACGATCGCCCTGCAGAGTCGTAATAGACTAGCCCAAAAGCAATTCATTGCAATGCCTTAGGAGAGGGCCAGTCCAGCCATGTCCGTATAACAGCTAAGGGCAGCCACGGCAAGTTTGTTTATAAAATACTTTGATGCGATCGTGCAAACTAGTTACAAAACTAGTTTATAAACCACATACAGCAAAATCAATCTCTACAACATATGCAAAGAAGTAATTTTCTTATTGTTAAATTATTTAATTAAATTTTTATTTTTGTAATATTTAAAACCATAGTCCTAATGTCTTTCATAACTTTATACATACATATGTACATTTATCTAAGAGAAATTAGTACTTAAGACATATTTAAATGTTTAAATATTTAAAGTAGCTGCGGCAAGTTAGTTTATAAACTACATAATTTGATGCGATCAACCGATGAGCCAAATGATCCTGTCCAATGGCATCGAAATGTTAATTGGTCTATTGTTTAAGGTAAATGTACATAATTCCGTGATACTAAGGACTTTTTTGAATTGCAGGATTTTTGGAGCTTAAACTATAGACCGCAAACTGAAAAATAAATATGTTGCAAATAAATTGATGCATTGAGGCTCATTCTCAATAGCTAAAAAATTAAAATAACTATAATTACTGCTATTTATTTTAATTAAAATTTAATGTTCATGCAAATGTACCTAATTCCGACCTTGTAACAAAATGCATAGAAATTACTTTTAAAATCAATATATTACATATTAGACTTAAATTTTTATTTTATAATTTTTTTATGAAATTGAAATTTGTGTTTATTAACAAAATAAATTTAAATAAAGAAAAAAATTATTAAAAATTTAAATTTTTTTCTTTATAAAAATTCAGATACTTATTAAAGAAGGGCAAAATAATAATAAAAAAAAATTTCACACAAATTTTCTTAGTTAAAGAATTACATTTAGATACAAACTTAAACGAAAGACAAAGAAAGTATAAAAAAACATAAAACGTAAATGTGCGATATATGTATCACGGAATAAGGAACAGTATGAAGACCCTAATTCCGTGATAGTATCGTCAGTCACTTATAAGTTGAATATTAGCGAATAGGTTCAAAAATCTATATCACGGAATTAGGTCAAGAACTTCTCTAGGATTTTATTTAATGAAAAAATGTTTTATTACCATTGGTTGTTTTCAAAAAAGCTATTTAAAAGAAGAAAGAATTAAGTACTAAAATTTCCTAATTCCGTGATAGTCACGGAATTATGTACATGGGGAAATGAAAGATGTCCCTAATTCCGTGATAAAGAAAATTTACTTTTAAGAAAAAAATAACTATTGAAATAAGGTTGAAAGTTACAAAAACAAATGCCAGATGCCTATTGAATCATAAAATATAATAATATTGATAAAAATCTTAACCAGTAAATTTCTATAGCCTTAAGAAAATACTCGATGCTCCTTAACCATTTGCTTAAGAAATTTCCTTTATTATGCTAATTTTCTGACCTGTCAGTTTTAAAGTGGTTTTATTAAATCAGTAAGCTCTAAAATTGCAACAAAATTATAAATTAATATACCTTGCAGTTAAAATAATATAATATAATATTTTTTTTGATTAAATATTGTACCAATTCCTTATTTTAACGAATATAAACGATTATCACGGAATAATGTACTATCACGGAATTATGTACACTTACCTTATATGAAATTTGGCAACTTTGGGACTACTTTATTGCCACAAGCGACTGGTTTATACATGCGTGTATGGATTAGATCCGTTTTCTGCAGGGTAAATACCCACCAAAAAATCTATCCCTTATTTCAAGATTATACCAGAAGATATAAAGGCAAACTAATGCCTGAAAATTCTTAGCGAACAAAATTTGTTTGAGCAAGGGATTAAAATAAGGCTGATTTTCCTGTGCTGATGTCATCTAATATGGTCGTAGCAATCGAAGGAGAACACGTAAATAGCGTTCGACGGCTGTATTCACGAATATAAAAAAAAAAGATCTAAACGCGAGCGAATATACAAGCAAACACACAATCTATTCCAAGATTAACATCCTGAAAAAACTAAAATTCATACAAAATATGATAATTTCGCAACCTATAAAACAGAAAGAAGAAGAGATACTCTATTGCAATGACCACCTTTACAGGGCTATGGTCACTGTTTAACTGTTTACTGTTACTGCACCAATAATCGACCAAATTAATACCGATACCATTACACTAATGTTACTATTACGGAAATACTGTTAATGCTTCACACAATACGCAATTTCTGACGCTTGCCACTCATTGTTCTCTCGTTGTCCATCTTTGGTCATAAAACTAAAATTTGTGATATGAGCAAAGAACGTAAATTGTAAATAATAATAAATAAATTTTCGTTCTTTGATATGAACGCATCATTATTCTGTATTACAAAATTCTGGGTGACAAAATTCTGTAAATTGCAAAAAAATTCTGCTTGAACAAAATTCTGCTTTTTTTTTTAAATTCTGCATGTCTACCGGCTGAGGGTTATTTTTTATAAGCGCGGCCGAAGGCCGCCAACGCAGAAATTGTTCTGCGCAAAAGCACTGTGGACCGGGCCATAGATATTACTCCGGAAAGAGAATTGTGCCGGCTGAGGGTTATCTATATATATAACAAGTAAGGAAGCCTAAGTTCGAGTGGAATCGAACATTAGATACTCAGCTGTATGCTTTCATTGTTTGTTTGCGTTTGATGGAAACACGGTGCACTTAATATAAAGCGAGTGCTGCATAAAGTGGACGTAGCCACGCCCATTTTCTAAATTTTTATCAGTCATCCAACTAAGCATATGAATATTATTCTTTGTGCAAAATTTCATTCCTTTATGACTTCTAGTTATAAAGATGTCACGTTACAAATTCCCAAAGAGTGTTCCAGATATATCTTTCTTCAAAAATAGGCGTGGTCATAAACCGATTTCAATAAATTTTTGCGTGGCTATTAACACATGTTATAAAAGTGTATAAACCAAGTTTCGTCATAATATCTCAATTATTTGTCGAGTTATAGGCTAAGAAATCTCGTATATTGCTTTGTCTAAAAAGAGGCGGTGCCACGCCCATTTTCCAAAATTTTTCTATTTGTTGTTTCCGGTCTATTGTAGAAATCATACCACAAAATTTGAATGAATTATCTTTACATTTGACAAAGATATCGCTTAAAATGTTTTTATTAGGTCACTTTATAATACCCATATATAAAAGTGGGCGTGGTCGTCAACGGATTTCGCTAAAATTCTCAACATGTATTACCACAAGTAATAAAAGTGTAC
This sequence comes from Urophora cardui, assembly GCA_960531455.1. Classification (NCBI taxonomy): domain Eukaryota; kingdom Metazoa; phylum Arthropoda; class Insecta; order Diptera; family Tephritidae; genus Urophora; species Urophora cardui. The sequence goes on from OY482671.1 coordinate 168,228,234, forward strand.
ACACCAAGTTTAGTCATTATATATAAATCATTTGTCGAGTTATGGGCTCAGAAATCTCGTATATTCATGTTTATAAAAAGAGGCGGTGCCACGCCCATTTGCCAAAATTTTTGTGTTTTTCGTTTTATGTCCGCAGTTGGACTCCTGCTATAAAATTTCAATGATATATCTTTATATTTGACAGAGATATCGCTTAAAATGTTTTATTAGGTCACTTTTTGTTTCCCATATATAAAAGTGGGCGTGGCCGTCAACCGATTTCGGAAATTTTTCGTCCAAATATTTGACTAAGTAATTATATCACGCGTACCAAATTTCATCGATATACCTTCAACGGTTTCTGATTTATGACTCATAAAACTTTCAATGTTTGCCCCTTAATAAGTGGGCGTGGCACCGCCCGTTTTCCAAAATTTTTGTGTTTTTTGTTTTATGGCCATAGTTGGACTCAGGCGACAAAATTTCAATGATAGATCTTTATATTTGACAGAGATATGGATTAAAATGTTTTTATTAGGTCACTTTATAATACAAATATATAAAAGTGGGCCTGGCCGTCAACCGATTTTAACTATTTTCCGTCCAAACGTTTGCCTAAGTAAGTAAATCACGCATACCAAATTTTGTCGATATATCTTCAATGGTTTCTGAGTTATGACATATAAAACTTGCAAGGTTTGACCCTTAATAAGTGGGCGTGGCACCGCCCATTTTCCAAAATGTCATAAAATTTCTTCCTAGGGGCCTGAGCTCAACACGTGGGTAAAAGTTCATCGCTCCATCTTTATTAGTGACTGAGATACCAAATTTCCGATTTTTTCTATATAGGAAAAGTGGGCGTGGTCATGGTCCGATTTCGCCCATTTTCAATACCAACCGTCCCAGTGTCGATACCAACTTGCATTTCAAATTTCATCAAAATATCTCAATTTTTGCGCGAGTTAGAGTGTTTACAGACGGACGGACGGACGGACGGACATGGCTCAATCGATTTCTCTTTTCACCCTGATCATTTTGATATATATAAGTCTATATCTATCTCGATTATTTCACTCTGTTACAATCCACCGTTATGTGATTAAAACTATAATACTCTGTGTACTAGTACAGCTGAGTATAAAAATGGTGTAAAAAATGTTACTAACCTCATCAGATAAGAACGCAGATGAGAACGCAACGCAGAAATTGTTCTGCGCAAAAGCACTGTGGACCGGGCCATAGATATTACTCCGGAAAGAGAATTCTGCCGGCTGAGGGTTATCTATATACATATATAAAAATAGTGTAAAAAATGTTACTAACCTCATCAGATGAGAACGGCTGGGCCGATTTCTCTAAAAATGTTTGTCAGTTGTTCGTATTCTCAAGGAGATGGTTCGTACGGAAGAAAATTTTGGAAAATCCCTCCGGAAAAGTCCGAAAATTGGAAAAATCGGTGTGTATGTGTGCATCTGTGGATGTGTGTCCTTTATAAACTCCCAAAGTAACCAACCGTTCTTTATGAAATTTTCACAGTAGATTCATGTGGTATTAGTGCACATATTAGGGTATATAGAATTTCTAAAAAGTGGAAGCTTCCCGGAATACAGGCCTAAATGAGGACCCAGATCGATCCAGCAAGTCTTCGAGCAATATTGGTATCAAATGAAAGGTGTTGAACAGGCCTTCGACATAAAGTTATTTTCATTACGATACCTAGGCCGGGTTTCCAGAAATGGGTTAAAACGTGGGACCGAGTGACCCTGGAAAGTTTCTGAGCGATATTGGTATCAAATGGAAGCTGCTGAGGAGGAATTCAACAAAGAGCTTCTTAAATAGTAATACCTAGGCCGGGTTCCAAGATTTGGGTCAAAGCGTGGACCCGGATAACCCCTGAGTGTTTTCGAGCGATATTGGTAGCAAATGAAAAGCGTTGAGCAGGCTTCCACATACAGATATTTTCATTGTGATTTCTAAGGCTGTTTCCCAGAGATGGCTAAAGTAGTGGGCCCGGATGGTGATGGACGGTCCCGGTAAGGTAAAGGTAGGTAGCTATAGGGATAGGGATAGGGGTAGGGGTACGGATAGGGATAGAGATAGGGATAGGTATAGAGATAGGGATAAGGATAGGGATAGGGATAGTGATATGGATAGGGATGGGGATAGGGATAAAGATTGAGATTAAGACTGAGATTGAGACTGAAATAGAGATAGGGATTGAGATAGAGATAGGGATCGGGGGAAGTAGGTTTGTCGCGGCGAATATAACTATAACTTTTATTCAGAGAATAGACAATTTTTCATTATTCGCAGTCATTAAGATGGACTCTAAGATAATGGCTAGCAATACGGTAGTCAAAAACTTTTCTTTAGGCCTCACAGGAATAAATTTTTGGCAGAACAACGTCTGCCGGGTCAGCTAGTTTTTTATAAGCGCATTGTTAACATTATATTTTAATACAGAATTTTGTAATACAGAATTTTGAAAACAGAATTTTAGAAAGCAGAATTTAAAAAAAAACAGAATTTTAAAAAAGCAGAATTTTAAAAAGCAGAATTTTGTTTTTAGAATTTTGTACATACAGAATTTCGACACCAACCCGAACGCATAGACTGAGAATTAAGTATTAAAACTTTTGGAGCAGAGAGAATGAGTGCATAACAGCAAGCTATCAGCCTAACCTTTTTGCTGGGTATGTACATATGTATGTAACTATGTACATACATATGTGTATTTTAAATTGATTGGCAAATTTCTTGAATTGAGTAAGAAACTTTAAAAAATGTATTGCAAAGCATTTAATTTGCAGCATTACAACCAATAATCAAAACAATAATATGGATAACAGCAACAGCTACAAATAAATAAACAAAAAAAAGCAGTTAATATTAAATTGATAAAATGCAATGGTTGGTAAAGCCGAGAGCTTCGTTCATGAAGAGATCGTGAGGCCAAGTAAAGCCATAGACAACATGTTAGAACAAGCTTTTAGAAATTTAATAACCCTCCAAAGCAATTTGTTGCATTGTCGACGGTGATGGTTAAAACGTGATTTCTTGCCACAATAATTTTGCAATTGCAATGGAGAAAAATTATTGAAAACTTCAAAATTGTACTTTGCAACGGAAGGATAATTGAGGAAAAGCCCACTGAGATATACATATGTACATAGATATAATACATATGTATGTATGTATGTATATAAATATGTATGTATGTACATAGTTAAACATGGGCAAAGAGAGCACAATGTGTTGCGAGCGTAGAAACCAGGGCCCCGGAGCAGAGCAAAAGAACTAAGGATTTTTCCGGAGCGGAGCTGGAGTTCGATCTAAAAATTTTATCTTACATATACATACATATACAGTGTTGGAAAAAATAATAGGGACACGAGAAATATTTTACAATTCTCCATTTATTTCATTTTATGACCAAACAATAATTACTATATATTGATAGTTACACGGAGAGGACATGCTTCAATGACTCTGGGGTGGTTTTTGTATAATAATTTAATTTTTATAAACAAAAATAATGAAATGTATAATTTAAGTTGGAAAAAATAATACTCTGAAAAAAATACCCGTAGTTAAACCAACAACTTTCGGCTGTTGAATCTCCTTCTTTGATTCAACAGCAAAAGTATTTGTTTCTACAGAAAATTTTTTGATCCAACAATTTATTCAAAAACGGCCGTTGTTGCTTCAAAAACTTGCTTGCTTTTAAAAAATTTTTTGTGAGAAAATATTTTTTTGTGAGAAAATATTTTTTTGTGAGAAAACCAACAAAAAAAATAATGATGGAGAGAATAATTTTCCTTATTTTGAACACGCGTCCCAATACAAAATTTTCTTTGTTTTGTGTAAATTTTCTCAAAAATGTGGAAAAAACATAAAAAACATTCAAACAAATTCGTTGCCATGGGGATTTGTATGGGAATTTAATTTTTCAAAATTAAAGAAATCAAGTCTTCAAAACAAGGAAAGTTGGGAATGGAATGGCGCTTAAAGAATTTTTCATTATTTTAATGTATGAATTTTTTCAAAACAAGTATATGAAACCATGGTAACGCATGTAACAACAATATTTTATAAACCTTTTAACATGTTTTAAGGAAAATTTACTCAAAACAAAGAAAGTAGTGTTCAAAATAGGTAAACAATTTCTTTGACCCCTCCATATATTTTTTTTCTCTCAGTGTACGTAATTATTACACCATGAATGATTATAATTATTTTATGTTGATAAATGCTTTTGAGAAAACATTTCCTGAAAAAGATTTGTAGCATAATATGCATTGCATTTGCTCAAACGCATTCATCAACATAAAATAATTATAATCATTCATGGTGTCCGCATATGCTGTTGGCTTGTTGCTTGATAATAAGCCACTGAACAGAAACAAACGACAGCACTTCATTGATCGTAGCGCTCACACAAGCGAAGCAAACAAAGAGCGTAATAATCTGTGTGAATTTGGTTCTCAATTTTTCGTACAATTGTACCACTAGCTGCCTGGGCCTGATTTAAATGCAAAAGTATTTGATCCAACAGTTTCCGTTGTAAACAAAACTAATGAGAACAAATTTTTTTAAATTTTGTTTTTACAATGATTCAAATAATTCATGGATTCCTTTTTAGGAAATAGAAGTATAAATAGGTTACTAAAATCCAATATAATGTTGAATGTTCCACTATGTGATGATTGGATAGAATTTCAGGTTGATGTCATGGTTCAAATCCGGAGGAGAATATATATAAAGAAGAAAAATCAGAATAAGAAATAAAGATAGCAACCAGTGAATGATAAGAAGGAGAGAAGAATAGGAGAACAAGCGGAGGCTACATATTTGCTGTTGGGACCCGGGCGGAGAGAAGATGAAGAGTAAAATGCAAACAAAAATTAATTTTTAGGTGAAAATTTTTTCCAACAATCTCCGTTATTGACTTAAATCAACAACGCTCCCACCTTTGAAACAACAACGGAGCGTTGTTGGGCACATTTCAACTGCGGAAAGTAGTTGATTTAACAGCGAAAGTCTTTAGATTTATAACGTTTTTTTTTTCAGAGTAGGGACAAACTTTAAATTCGATTGTTTTTTCAAATAATCTAAAATATTACTGCTGCAGTTAGATTTAAACTAAAGTTTAATTGAAGCTCCTTCATTTTTATAACTTCCTTACATCTTCGTGGCATAGGGTTGACCAAATCAGCGCAATTTGCAACCGGTATTAAGTACCAAGCTTCTTTAATTTTTTTTTTCTTAACTCTTGCTTATTTTTCCATTTTTGATCCGCCGTCGTCTTCTTTAATGTTCCCTATAGGCCTGAGGTACGACGTCTGTGAGGGCTACTCCAAAACAGCAGCTTTCTTACGTTCAAACCATGAGTTTTCGATTCTGGAGGCATGTTTGGGGTCATTGTCATGCGTAAATCGCCATCTAATGATATCAAGGAGGGTTTAAATGATCCTGTTTTTAGTAGAACAATTCGCAACAGACCTCGAGAAGTAGGACTAAGTGGAAAAAATCCCAGAAAAGCTCTGTATCTGAGAAAAAATAATGTAAGCCAACGAACTGAATTCGCTCAGAGGAACATGTTGCCGGACAACTTGAATAACGTTATTTAATCTGATGACACAAAAGTAAATTTGTTCGGCTCGGATGGCATAACGTTCGTTCAACGCCCGCAGAATGCAGAATTTCATCCCAGATACACCAGAAAGACTATCAAGCACGGTGGCGTCCTCTGAACGAATTCAGTTCGTTGGCTTACATTATTTTTTCTCAGATACGGAGCTTTTCTGGGATTTCTTAAACTTAGTCCTACTTCTCGAGATCTGTTGCGAATTGTTCTACTCAAAACAGGATCATTTAAACCCTCCTTGATATCATTAGATGGCGATTTATGCATGACAATGACCCCAAACATGCCTCCAGAATCGAAAACTCATGGTTTGAACGTAAGAAAGCTCCTGTTTTGGAGTAGCCCTCACAGACGTCGTACGTCAGCCCTATAGGGAATATTAAAGAAGACGATGGCGGATCAAAAATGGAAAAATAAGCAAGAGTTATGAAAAAAAAATTAAAGAAGCTTGGTACTTAATACCGGTTGCAAATTGCGCTGATTTGGTCAACCCTATGCCACGAAGATATAAAAAATGAAGGAGCTTCAATTAAACTTTAGTTTAAATCTAACTGCAGCAGTAATATTGTAGATTATTTGGAAAAAACAATCCAATTTAAAGTTTGTCCCTATTATTTTTTCCAACTTAAATTATACATTTCATTATTTTTGTTTATAAAAATTAAATTATTATACAAAAACAACCCCAGAGTCATTGAAGCATGTCCTCTCCGTGTAACTATCAATATATAGTAATTATTATTTGGTCATAAAATGAAATAAATGGAGAATTGTAAAATATTTCTCGTGTCCCTATTATTTTTTCCAACAATGTATATGGGTATTATAAAGAGGTCTAATAAAAATATTTTATGCGATACCTTTGTCAAATATAATTATGTATATAAAATACACCGTGTTTCCACTAGAACTTAGGCTTCCATACTTGTGCTAACTTAAGTTGAGGTATACAAAGTATATTGAAAAAATCTTAAGGCATATGAGATAATTACGTATTCAAAGGATGAAAGCGATAGGTCTTGGTAAAGCAGGGATGGGCACCTCCCATACAAACTGAAACTTTCACAGCGAAAATCTCTTGAAATATTCGTAGTAGAGTACTGACAATTGGTGTAAGGGATAATGAGATAATAATGTACTTAACGGATAAAAATACTAGGTTTTGGTAAAGCAGGGATGGGCACCTCCCATACAAACTGAAACTTTCATAGCGAAAATCTCTTGAAATATTCGTAGTAGAGTACTGAAAATTGGTGTGGGGCATATGACGTACTCTACGGAGAAAAAACAAAATAAGGAAACTATCTTTGACGTCAAGAATGATATTTTTTCTATGTAGCTTTTTAGACTAGCTCAATACGGTAATATTTTTAAAAACACGTGGTGTGAAACCCGCGGGTAACCTGTAGTTCTAAATAAAACTCGCAAAAATTCCATGTCAATTGTAAAATTATTATTAGGAGAGTTTTATTGGGCACTTCTCTGCTCGCTTATACTCGATTCTGCTCTCTTGGCTGACAGTTTCCATACAAAATGTTAGAGACTTTAAGAGACCTTTAGAGAGTATGCCAGCTACTCATTAAACTGATCTTTACTGATTATGCCAATTATCTTTACTGATTATGCCAATTTTTTCTATTGTGAATAAGTGAAATGGTTTCAAATTTTTGTCAATAGATGTCTCCCTTATCTTCGAATTCAACGCAATACCGTTCATTAGAAAATTTTTTCCAATTCCGTACCAAAGAACGTATATTGTACAATGTACGTTCTTTGTCCGCACTTTAACGAACGGCGTTACATTGAGTCTTGGCTAGATTCGAAGATAGGGAGACATCTATCGATAAAAATTTGAAGAAATTTCATCAAATAAACACACCTTTTTTCCAATTCCTTTACGGTCGTATAATTTTCACTTGTTTTTATACCAGTGGTTGTTTTTTTCGCAAGTCTCTAACTCTTGTCCAAACGAATACGGCTATTATTTATTAACCAATTTTTGGTCGATAAAGTTTGTAAATATTTGTAGGTAATCAAGCCAAATTGACTCAGACGATGAAGCGGATGAATGGATCGACTCTGATTCTGTTTTAATGTAACATTCATTGAACGCTATATTTGCAGACCGCGCTATCAAAAGCAAAAATCGTCAATTGATTTTAAAGAAATCTTTTAGCAAAGATAAAATTTCGTGTAAAACTGTCCCACCCGTTACGATGGAATAGGCCTCTGAAAAGTGTCGTATTAGTGTTGAAATGCTGATTTCGCGAGATCCCGTCCGTAACGCACTTTCATAAGCAATAAAATTTCGTGTAAAATCACGAATAACCTTGAGAATTTGATAGATTCTGCATTAGTTTAGAATAATGTAATATGATTTTCTAAATATGTACATGTGTATGTACATAACTTACCTGGTTTCTTTAACTCCTAGGCTGATGTTTTCATTTAAAAAAAAAACACTAGGAAAATTTAATTTACAGCATTTTCAACTTTTATCATTGAATACAAAGCACTTAGAGCCCGTGCACAATTGGCTTTGTCTGCTCCAACTTTGATAGAAAAAACCTTAAAGCAAAGCGAAATTTCAGATGCTTGCTACAATTAATACTTTGACAATTTCCACCTCACTTCTTTGCTTTAATTTATAAACCTGATTTTTGGTAAAATATTTGGGGAATTAGCTTTTTTCTGCTTATTCGAATGTTATTTTTTACTTTTCTCTGTTCACTTCTCACGAAATTGCGTGAAATCGCTAAATTAAGTGTAGCTATACAAACATACACACACACACACAAGGGGAGATGTTTGTCAAAGTGTAAAAAAGTTGAAAGATGGCTAACTTTATACCTTGCTTTACTCGCTTCACCTCAATTGTGAACATGTCCCTTTGAAAAGCACATGCTGAACGAAACTGTCAAAGCAAAACTCTGAAGCAAAGCGAGGTAGAAGTCAATTGTGCACGGGCTCTTAATGACGAATCATTACTTAAGATAACTTCTTTAAAATAAACGAGAACGTTGTTAGAAATCTTTGATACATTTCCCAAGCTTTGTTTCTGCCGTTTCCCAAAAACCTTGTTGATTTTCACATAGTTTTTAAAGTTCATATAAAAAAATACGAAGGCTAAAAACCCATTTTAAACTTTGTTTTCCATGGCCGGGTATAAATTGTGAAAGTACTTTGGTGAGTTCTAAATACAAGTTGCTTGGGCCCCACACACAATTTTTTAACTAAGTCCACTTTATTGGATTTACTATATTTTTTTCTCTCAGTGTATGTACACATGTATGTAATTTCCATTCTTGCCGTTAAATATATGGGCGTATATTGTTATTTATTTAAGTATGTGCGTAGGTGTTTGAAATGCATTTGTTAATGTTCCGAAGAGAATGTGGCACTGAAAGAGTACACGTGTCAGGAAGTCAAGTGGTTTCATGCGCATATATTTGTGCTATGTACATTTATATTATTTAGAAGTTGTCGTTTCCAAATTGTTATTGCCTAAAGTTAAATCCCTCCTTTGTCCTTTATCCACAAACCCTTGAAAGTAACCGTAACTGATTAGTTGTATTTTTCTTTGCTTCCGACGGCTACAGCTTAGTGCTTTAATAAACATTGCCACCCTAAGAGTTTTCATTTCCCGTAGTCTTTGTTCGCATTCGCAATATGTATGTATGTAATTCAATGGCTGCCCAACGTCAAATAGTCCTAATCTAGCTAAGTCACTTATTGTCCGAACTTAATTTGCGTAAAATAAAAATCATGTTCCGCTGTATGATTAACATTTATTAGCAAGATCGCAGCCGCGGACAACGTATGTAAATATGTAAACATGTGCCTGTGTAATACATAACAGTGATCTGCACAAGCAGCTTGTTCGCCTTTTCAAGCGCTTGAAATTTTTTCCAATCTCTCCCTAGCTTGGTTTGCTTTTAAACAAACAAGCAATAGCTTGTTTACAATTTTTTCAATCTGCTTAAAAGCGAAACAAGCTGATTGAAAAATTTCCAAGCAAGCTCTTGCTTGTTTGTTTAAAAGCAAACCAAGCTAGCGGTTGCTTGAAAAAAAAAATTCAATCATTTTCAAGCAAATTTCAATCAAAAGCAAGCAGGCTGGAGGAGATTTTCAATCAGCGTTCATTTCGCTTTTTCAAAAGCAGATTTTTAAGAAGATCTTTCAATCATTGGATGTGAAGGAATAGGCGCACAGAAATGGAAGATGAACTCAATTCTACCAGTATTTTTCTGCAGATAATTGTAAGAAAATGAAGGACAAAACCTTTTGTACATATTTAAGCATGCATATACCCTGCAAAAATTCATGGTTGTTGACAATTCAGGTCTAAAAAAGGTGTATGCTGGCAGGACTGCTTCTGTTATGCACTCACTCTGTCTACTCCTAACTTTCTAATACATGACATCAACAAAAGAAAATCAGCCTTATTTCAAGCCTTACGCCAAACAAATTTGCTACCTTTATAATTTTCTGGCCTTATTTCGGAAGCCTTTAAATGTGCTGTTTAATTCTTAAATAAGGCTAAAATAGTTTCGTGGGTATGTCCGCAAATTTTGCGACCAGCAGTTTTTATATGTAAATAGTCTTGTCGTCGAAATGTTCAACATTCGACCCAAAAAAAAAAAAGAAAATCTGTATGTATGCACATAAATGTATGTTTATGAGTACGACATTGAAATTCCCAAAGGAACTAAGAAATTATGGAAACAAATAACTAGCGGGAATGTGACAAAAATGCAAGTAGCTTAATTGTCATTAGATTCTCACCAGCTTGTAAGTGGTCAATTGAGTAATCATTCCAATGAAACTACTGCTGTATGTAGTATTATTATAAGCAAATTCACTTTTGAAACATGGATTTTAAAGAAAATCTGCCATCATTGTACCTGAAAGAGTAGGCGCACAGAAATGGAAGATTAACTCAAATCTGATCTAGTATTTTTCTGCAGATAATTGTAAGAAAATAAAGGACAAAACCTTTTGTACATATTTAAGCATACATATACCCTGCAAAAATGCTTGTTGTTGACAAATCAGGTATAAAAAGGGAGTATGCTGGCAGCACTGCTTCTGCTATGCACTCACTCTGTCTACTCCTAACTTTCTAATACATAACAAAATAATTATAATCATGCAAGCTGAGTAGACGTGTTTTCGGTGCGCTGCTATATTTCAGTAATTTTTCATAAATCCACTCACTATTTAATCCGAAGTACGTTCTTTGGGATTTCCCACCCGTGATACATCATACATTTTGGATAACTTTTTCAACTTGCTCTTGTTTTGCGTGGCCGCTGTGGTGCAGTGGGTAGAGTGCTCGCCTGCTATGCCAGAGGTCTCGGGTTCAAACCACGGTCCGAGCCAAACAAAATTTTCTAATTAGTAAAAATCCAATTATTGGGTTTTTTAAGAGCAGCGGTCACCTCTCGGCAGTGGGCGGCATACCCTCCGAGAGTATTTCTGCCATGAAAAAAGCTTCTCACAAAAAATGCATTCGCCGTTCGGAGCCGGCATAAAACTGTAGGTCCACCCAATTAGTAGGAAAAACAAAAAGGAGCACACCTCGAATTGGGAGAGAAGCTCGGCCATAAAACTCGTCAGAGTTATAATAGCGCCATTGTATTATTATATTATTCTTGTTTTGCGTAAATAAATTAACAAATTAAATATGAGCACTGGCGCGATAATAACACGAAATAATGCGAAAAAAACAACAACTCTTCAAACTTCGAACCAATCCATCAAACCCGGAGAAGTCAATAGTTCACCAACGATTAACTGGCAAGCCCGTATGGAAGCTAAGATGGACTCGCTGAATGAGAGCATCATTGAGCAGCTAACGGAACGTATGAAAACATTTGAAAGGCGTATCTTGCGAAAAATTGGTGAGTTTACCACTGACATAACTAATTTAAAGCAAAGTGTTCGTTCAGTTGAGCGCCGTGTCGAAAAAGTTGAGCATGATTTGACTAAAAGCAAGCAGCTAGGGGACAACGCTCAAATGCAGAAGCAATTGCATGAAGTCAGGGACCAGCTCAATGAATACGAAAATGCGCTCATATCAAGTGATCTAATTTTGAGTGGTTTACCGCAGACCAAGGAAGAGAATTTGAGCGAAATGTTCTCCCAGCTCTGTACAACAATTGCGACTGACACTCCCCCTGTGCGAAAGATCTTTCGTACAAATAATGGCAACAACAATAAGCATGCACATGTTATCATTAAGTTGGAATGTGCTGCAGATCGCCCATCGCTGCTTAGGTCAATAGCTCACTTCAGGAAAAGCAAGAACAGGCCACTCTCACTTCACGACGTCGGCTGTAATGCAGATGGTAACTTATATATGAATGAATGCTTAACCAAATGTAATCGTGCGCTAATGAAGGCTGCGACTGAGCTTAAAAAGAAAAAACTCATAGTGAGCGCGTTTTCCCTACGTGGGCAAGTCCACGTAAGAGCTCATATGAAAAACAAAGCAACAGTTGTCAAATCCGTTGATGATGTTAGAAGAGTTGCAGCGCAGTGTAGCAGTGTAGTAGTAAGTAATAAAAATGATAACTAAGTTAACTTTTAATATAAAATGTAATTGTATAAATCTCCTTATTGTCGATTACTCCCCTTCTCTCACCCCTAACCTCTCTAACTCTTCTTTTCTCACTCTTTTCTATATGCGCATCTGTTGCAGAGCTAATAGTTATACCCTTAATGTTATTAGTTTTTCGCTCGTATTTAAAATGCCTGGCTACATCTCGCATGATGTGCAATAATTTAAGCAAGCAGGGAGACACCAAAGTGAATACCTTTAGTATGGTGAGGATATTGGGCAAACAAGCGAATGGTTTGAAAATCTGTCACATCAATGCACAAAGCTTGATTAAGAAAATTGATGAATTCAGATATATATTTGAACTCTCCGATATAGATGTGGTATGTGTTTCTGAGACTTGGTTCTCTCATTGTCATAGTGATGAATTGTTCAGTATCAGTGGTTATATACTATTACGGCACGATAGAGTTGGTCATGGCGGTGGCGTTGCTATCTACGTAAAAAGTGTACTTTCATGCAAATTAAAATGTACTTCTCCAAGCACCAGCAACATTGAATATCTCTTTGCGGAGATCACCACTAAAAAGGATAAAATTCTAATAGGCTGTGTCTACCGTCCCCACAAAACTATTGATTATTCTCCATTTGTCGAATTTTTAGAAAACTTAACTCTACCGTATCGCAATATAATAATATGTGGTGATTTTAATTCGGACTTATTATGTGACAACATATATATAGTACTCCTATATTCGTAATACCTACGAGTTCCATCAGCCAACATTACAGTACAAACATATAAAAAAAGAAAGAGAAAACCGAGCAATCAAATTTGAAAAATGACATATGAATTCAAAATAAACCGCAGTGACGGCACATAAAAAAAATTATAGGGAATTTACATAGGTATTTATTATTTGATTCTCGTATTAAAAAATGTCGAAGCGGTGCTATATTTGTGATAATAAAAGGGATAAAATAAATAAAATAGCTTTACATACATATTTCGTTTTGAGTGCATTATTGGTTATATAAATATATATATACATATGTAAATAGATTTCCAAAAGACGAAACCATTTGCAAACAATAGATGCATGCGTGCGATCTGATGCCTGACGACGTTGTTAAAAACATTCGAATCTGCAGCAACCATTTCAAAAACAACGATTACACTGGGAATCGCCTGTACGTATCAATGCCTGAAAGATACTGCAGTAGTCCGGGACTAAACAGGATTTTTTAATCCCAAGCTTCGGACGAAACACTGCAGCTCCCACCCGTCCACCTTTTATCCGCCTGTAAATATGTGGAACATATAGCGATTGGTTCGTAGTCCTTTCTTCCATCCGTCTTGTTATATTATTACCTGTGGTCCCCTGTTGAGGTCGGTTTGGAGAGTAACGTAGTCTGAACTTTGGTCCTCATATGTTGCTGTGCACAAAAGTTCGTTGTCTAAATTGTCCTGTTATTCAGTTTAGAAATTCGCAGTACTCACCGTGTTGGAGGCATTCACACGTACATACTTTACAAACATAACCCTCAAACGGCAGAATTCGACTTTTTGATATCGTCGGTCTTCTGCCAGAAACACGAATGTGAAAATTTTTTTAAGTGCGATGTCTGCTCTGTATGGGGTATATATTGATATAATAGCAATTAATATTTGTATATATGCTTATGTACATACAAGTACATATTATGTATGTATGTTTACATATATGTTTACATATGTTTACATATGAGGGCATAGAAAATAAATTTTTCTAGAACATTTCCACTAATTTTCATTAAAAAAAATCACAAAAGTTTGCATCTTAAAATGTGGCAAATTTCTTATATTAATTATAAACAAATTCAAAAACTAAAATCAAAGGGGTATAAGTCCCCTAGAACACAATGATGCCTTTCAATTTTTTTTTCAAACGCCTCTGAACTCAATTGAATGTATTTGCCACACATATTCAGAGATGACATTAAATGTAATTGAGGCGCATGCCAGTTGCACAAAATTTTTGGATGAATTCATACACATTGCACAGATAGAATATTATCAATATAGAAGTACTATATATATGTGTGACAATATGAATAGTTTTTCATTGGCGATGCGAAGCCTTGGGCTTTTCACTGCTAATTCAACGATGCCCACTCACTTTACTCAAACTAATAGTTCGCTCCTTGATATCTTTCTTGTTAACGATATGTCAAGCGTACTTTTGTATGACCAATTGTCTACGCCAGGCTTTTCAAAACATGATCTAATTTTTCTTATATATGATTTTGACGTATGCAAATGCAGCCACAACTCACACTCATATCGTGATTTTGGACGCCTGTGCTATGAACAGCTAGGTAGGGCGAATGAGACCATTGATTGGGATCCAATATATACTATGACATCAACGGATGATCAAGTTAATTTTATACAAGGGCATATAAAAACTTTATTTAATATCTATGTCCCACTTAGGAAAACATCAAAAACACATACTCATCGTCCCTGGTTCAATCGTGAACTTAAGTCCCTCATAAAAAAACGTAACAAGGCGTATAACGAATGGAAACAAACTAGGCTGGTAACATCTTTTTTTCAATATCGTAAACTGAAAAATGAAGTTAAACAATCTATTAGAGTACAAAAAATGAACTATTACGAACGTAAATTCAATCTAGCAGTGGGTTGTAAGAAAACTTGGAAAGCTATCAAGGGCGTAGGCAGGTAGGGGCAGGGGGGGGGCAGCTGCCCCCCCCTGGCTAGGTAGATACTGCTTAACATTATAATGGCATCAGAGAATAGTACAGAAATTTACATGTCAAAATAAAACAGTGAGATTTGTTTCAATTCGTGTCTACAGTTCACTAAATATTTTAGCATTAGCATTGATAAGCAGAATCTAAGGCCCGGTTTCACCAGCGTGACTAAAGCTAATACTGATTTCACACAGGCTGTTAATGGAGTAAATATCCACATTTTCTTCATTAAGTTGATAATGAAGCTCGATCTTCCATCCAGAAGTTCAATTAGTAATGGATCCATTACTAATTAATTGAATTTTTAATCGAATAAAAATCCAATACAACTCTGGGAGGTAAGTTCGTTTTTATTAATTTTGAAGTTTTCAGTGTCAACCGTCAATTCGTTTTGGCATGAATTTATTATCCCAACAAACATTCTCAGAGCACTCATAATTTGGAGTCGGATATGAATCACAAACATGTGTGAAATATGTATGAGCTTAGGAGAAATTTTTTTATAATTTTTTTTCTTGTTTTTTTTTTTTTAAATGATAATTCTAATTCGAAAAATGGGAAGTAGGTATAAAAGTATCACTAAATTTCATCAGGAGGAGAATACAAATAGACAACACTATAAAGCAAGGAATGAATGTCCCACAATGGTTATGTTCAGAATCCCAACGGTTGCGCAACAGTTGTGTTTTTATCTTCTGAACGCAAAGTTGAGTATTTTTTGATTAACACGTGAGTTTGGAAACTTTTTTTCATCATAAATTTTTTAGGCTCACTTCGGACAACATTTGTGCTTACGATTTTGACATAAGTACAAATATATAAATACCTATATTTATGAATTTTTTAATGTGATAAAAATGTTTCAAAGTAGCGAAATTATTGCCGATTATGTTGTGGATAGGTAATTATAATAATAGTTTGTTTATTTTCTGTATCAGCTCGTTCAGAAGGAGCAAATTATATCCCTTTCCGCTCAGTGATATCTACACAACAGGTTTGCTCAACAGTTCCGACTTCTGAACGCAACCAATGAGAGAAGAGGAGAATAAGCTGGGTGAATGGAGAGAGGGGATAAAGGGAATTGGGTTAGGGGAAGGAAAATGCAAAAACAAAAGACATTTTTTTTGGTTTCACTACATATTCAGGCTCATAAAATGTATGAAATTAGGCTCATATCAGGGGACCACCTTAAGAACAGAAATACATACATTTCGGAATCCAAAATTAGCTCATAATGAGTGTGAATGCTCCAGTTTACGATTCCTTTCTGACTTTTTTATGACTCCGAATGTTTACTGGGATTATTTATTAAAAAATTCTTGTCAATAATAACAAATTATTTAATGAAAAGTGACATCTCCTTGTTAATTGAGTGTGTGTGAAACACAAGAATTTATTGTTATATTATAAATGTATTGCACTACATTAGTTTTCTGTCTGAAAACAGTATAAAACTAAGTTTTGACTTAAGTTAGCCCAGATTTGAGGTTAACTTACTTTTGGGTTTCACCAAATGAGCGACTTGAATAATCTTGCACACAACAACCCGATCAGCTGTTTTATACATAGTAGTATTTTAGTAGTTTTTTTACTACTTTTTGACTTTGCGCAACCCAGTTTATTTGATAGTTGTTGTTGTCATTTTTATATTAGCAGTGTTGCTGTAGTCGCACTCACAAATTTGTATTATTTTTGACATTTAAGAGCGGAACAGCAACGCTTGATTTTAGTCGCAAACAAATTGATTTTTGACTGCTTCAAATATTTAATGTGCTTGCCCCCCCCTGGATAAAATCCTGGCTACGCCCTTGAAAGCTATCCGTGAGATAGGTATAAACAACAACAAAAGTACCCCCGTTTCAGGTACCGTTGATGTAAACGAGCTGAATGCCAAATTCACAGAACTGTCCACGGACAATATTAACTATGCAAATTATAACAATCGCTCTGTAAATCTATCACATAAATTTGAATTTAGTTGTGTCGATGACTGTGATGTAGTGGAGGCAATACTCGCCATTAAGTCTAATGCTTTAAGTCTAGATGGTATTCATCCTAAATTCATCAAGTGCTTGTTGCCGAAAATTTTGCCATATATAACACACATAATGAATACAATTTTAACCAAGTCTGAGTTTCCTAACAGCTGGAAACAGGCTAAAATCATACCAATAAAAAAATCGAATGGCGAGCTTAGACCGATATCAATTCTGCCATACTTATCCAAGGTAGCTGAGCAATTAATGTATAGGCAATTATACAAATTTCTTAATGATAACTCCCTCATAAGTGAATGCCAGTCAGGGTTTAGGGCAAATCGCAGCTGTATCACGGCTCTGCTGAATGTTACGGAAGATATTAGGCAAAATCTGGATGAAAACCGCGTAACATTTCTGACACTGCTGGATCACTCCAAAGCCTTTGATACAGTTGACCGTCGCCTGTTGTGTCTAAAGCTTGAAAATTTGTTCAATTTCTCAGCCTCTGCTGTAAATTTAGTGCAATCTTACCTCTCACAGAGGTGTCAAGCAGTATGCGTGGGTGACTCTCTATCTCGACTGCTTCCTGTAGTCAAAGGAGTGCCCCAAGGTTCAGTTCTTGGTCCCTTGTTCTTTGTTCTCTATATCAACGACTTGCCTAAAAGACTTGAGCACTGCAGCATTCACATATATGCCGATGATGAGCTGTCCAAGCGATTCAATCAAGGTGTGCGTTGACTATCTTAACAGCGATTTAGAACGTGTTAATGAATGGGCTAGTAACAATGGTCTAGTTATTAACCCCTGCAAATCTCATTGCTTAGTAATATCGAAGAAGCGATTCCAAATCGAATTATATGACAATGTTATTATAAACAACTCTCTGATACGCTACGTTGATTCTGCAAAAAACCTTGGTGTTATTTTCAACAGGAGTTTAACCTGGAACAATCATATCCATTGTGCTATTGGTAAGGTCTATGGTATGCTTCGGTCATTATGGGTAACCCAATATTTTACTCCACTAAAAATTCGTCTGCTCCTTGCCAAAACTTATCTGATACCAACACTGTTATACGGCTCAGAACTGTTCGCTAACTGTGACAATGCATGCAACAAAAAACTCAATGTGCTATACAATAATATTGCAAGGTACATATACGGTATTGGACGACGTGACCATATATCGCACTATGCTGCACAAATTTTCTCTATATCGTTCAACAATCTTTTAAAAGCAAGGTGTCTTGTGATGCTGCATAAAATTCTTTATACAAATGAGCCCCAATATTTGAAGCGCAGACTACACTTTATCCGGTCAAATAGATCTCCTCAGCTTTTATATTCCTGATTCAATTCCCTAATATCTGAGCGCCAATTTTTTATTTATGCCATTCGGCTTTGGAACAGTCTCCCATTGACTGCGGCTAATTGTAAGCACCAGGCGTTTTAAATTCGAGCTTTATGGATTTTATGAATAATTTAATATTGGTATAACTAAATATATATATATTTCTATATGTATACACATATCTACACAACTAGCTCTTTTTACCTATCCTTTACTTTTCTACCCTTCCCTTCTTTATTCCTACTTCATACTATCTTAGTTTAAGTTATATAGCTTTCTGTCATTTAATTTGTAATTAAACTAATGCCGTTTTCTTTTCTCGAAAAAATGTTGCCCTGTTTGATTTTCTTAGCCATTTTGTAAGCTTGTGTGGTGATTTCAACGAATGTTGTCCTCTGACTAAGTAAGAGGGCACCATTAACTACAAATTCAGCCATTTTATAGAAAGTCATGTTACGTAATTCCATAATTGAGATATTAAAGGGCAACATTTTTTGTCAGAAAAGAAAACGCCATAAATTTAGTGAATTATGTAATTGTATATTCACACATCAACGCTGAAATATAACCTATGGTTGTTGCGTTGAACTATTATTATTAAATAAATAAATAAATAAATAACATCAAAAAAAGAAAGTCAGCCTTATTTTAAGCCTTACGCCATACAAATTTGCTATCCTTATAATTTTTTTTTATGTACAAAAGGCTTTGTCCTTCATTTTCTTACAATTATCTGCAGAAAAATACTGGTAGAATTGAGTTCATCTTCCATTTCTGTGCGCCTATTCCTTCACATCCAATGATTGAAAGATCTTCTTAAATCTGCTTTTGAAAAAGCGAAATGAACGCTGATTGAAAATCTCCTCCAGCCTGCTTGCTTTTGATTGAAATTTGCTTGAAAATGATTGAATTTTTTTTTTTCAAGCAACCGCTAGCTTGGTTTGCTTTTAAACAAACAAGCAAGAGCTTGTTTGCTTTTAAACAAACTAAGCAGCGCTTAGATTGAAAAAATGGGTGAGTTTCTAAGAAAAAGCTGCTCCGCAACTATTGAGCTGAACAGTTGCCAACAGTTGTGTAGCAGTTGAGTTAAACAGCTACGTCTTAGAAACGGTTTGATGAATTTATCAGCTGTTTGGCTTTACACAACATGTTGAGCTCAAGTAGCGAAGAAAATTTGTGATGCAAAAAATGGCGAAAAGTTGCCAACTGTTGAGCTGAGCGGAATTACTCAACAGTGCGTTTCTAAGACAAACACTCAACAGTTGCACAACAGCTCAGTCTTAGAAACTCACCCAATGCAAACAATCCCAAGCGCTCTTGTGATTGTGAGGTTACAAGCGGCGCACACTGGGGATTTTGCGGAAAAAAGTCAAATTGTCAACATACTCTTCATGCAATATGCAGTGATATTTTGGAATTTAGACTAAATGGTACAACCAAATCAAAAAGAATTACTCCGATCTGACTGCTAGTTTTTTTTTTATAGCCGTCTCAAACTCAGTACTTGTATGTTTTACCGAACCAACTTAATTTAAACCTAAGAATTTCAAAACGAATAATCTTTTATTATGTGAGCTAACGTTTTTCTTTTTATTTTTTATTTAAAGTAGGATATTTCAGTCTACTAAAATTGAAAAAATAAACTCTGCAGAGACTTAAGTTTTTTTTTTTTGTTTATTTTTATGAACATATAACAAAAATCCCTTTTTTCTCCAAACATTTGGACCTGTAATTTTAGCGCCACTTGCCTCCAGTTGGAAATCACTACTAATACATTGTTTCATATCTGTTTTTACATTTTTAATCAATTTCAAGTGCCCCCAGGTGCCCCTTTTCAATTTATTGTATTATACAGTACAACATTTTTCAGCTAATTGATTCGCGACTCAATTCTGATAAGGCTCTTTTGTTTAACATAACTCAAGAACCACTAGTCGGATTTTGTTTAAACAAATTTATAAAAATCAAGAATTACTAGTACTTTCATCTGTTTATATAACGCTTCGCTATATAGGCAACAGTTTCCCAGTTATAAATAAATGTATGGAGAAAAAAAAATATTTTTTGCCTAAAAATAATTTTTTTTTTTTTAATTCATAAAAAATCGAAAACGGTAAAAAAGTTCAAAGTCCTATTATTTTCACGTAAAGTCGCATAACCTATGAACAAAATGATACATAAATCAAGAAAATCGATGAACGCGTTTCGCTTTTATTCACAATTAAGTACAGGTATGGATTAAAAATTATTTTTATTTTTTACTATAGGTCCAAGGGAGGTACCCCTAGGGAGTGGCCGATTTCAATTATTTTTTGTACCGTCAATGCCCTTTATGAGGGTAATTGATATGCGAAGTTTCGTAAAGATATCTTACTTTTTTGAGCTGAAATTAAAATTTGTATTAAAATTTTTTTTTTAATTTTTTACTATAGGTCCAAGGGAGGTACCCCTAGGGAGTGGCCGATTTCAATTATTTTTTGTACCGTCAATGCCCTTTATGAGGGTAACTGATATGCAAAGTTTTGTGAAGATATCTTACTTTTTTCGGCTGAAATTAAAATTTGTATTTAAATGTTTTTTTTTAATTTTTTACTATAGGTCCAAGGGAGGTACCCCTAGGAGTTGACCGATTTCAACCATTTTTGGAAATTTTCTTAACTAGCTCATATATAACCTGTCTGCAAAATTTCAAAGCCCTACGACAACTCCTTCTATTTTTTTCCGCTGAATGTATGGAAGCTTCCCCACTGTGCGGCGCTTAGATTGTTTGTTTCGTTGCTTGCTTGTACAAAACAATCTGTTTGAAAATTCAATCTGCTTGTGCAGTTCACTGATACATAATGCATAATATGTAATACACATGTATACGAGTATATTTAATAAACACGAAGCTAACTAAGTTTTGCAGCTAACTCCTTTTTGGGTCAGTCGCTTGACTGGACTGAGTTGATTTTATCTCGTAGACCAATATTTAAAAGAGTTGAATCGGAGATTTGTCATTGCACTATTTTAAATGATAGAAACAAAATTGGAAATCTTCTGTTTACATGTCATATTTTACTTTGTTTGCTTTGATCGATTTTAGGACAGTTCACACCAGTAAATTCAATTCAAATTTAACCGTAATGAATGCACTCTTGGACATAGCAGTAGCGAGGGTGAGGCAACCGAGGCATTTGCCTCGGGCGCCAATAGAGTAGGGACGCTGAATTTCGGTAATATTAAACAAAATTTCGCAGAAGTATTTTGAAAAAATATAATGAAAAAATAGGCGTTCGTTTGCCAGGAACCCGCAAGGTTCTCACTTGATCATCAGATTTGTAAAATTTTTTCAAAGGTAATATGTATATGGGCGCCGTTTATATTTAATGTAGTGAACTTGAATGAATATTTAAATTAGAATGCTTATGATAGTCGATTAATTCATACATTTATTTGAAAGTAATAAGAGCAAGAAATCTCGATAAATAGAACATTTCTTATAACATTAATGTAGGATAATATTAGGGAGTCGACTGTATATGCATATAGCGGCGACACCTGTTTGTCAACAACCAGCTATTTACGTCCGAATAATTACATCGCTGATTGGTCGATTGCGAAACCCTTTCGCGTCGCTATGAATGTAACCATTTTCATTCTCTTACTTTTGATTATGATGTAAAAAAAGCAGCGATGGATTTGGCAATCAAATACGAAAAAGACATCAATGGCGCAGAATTTATTGAGGAAATTTCAGATTTCAAGCATGCAGCATCTCTGATCGTCTCAATATCTGAACAATCGGTTGTAGGGGAGCTATAGGTTATAGTGGTCCGATCTTAAGAATTTTCGCTAATCCCGTTTGGGCCCATATGGGTACAAATACTTCAAAATTTCACGCCGTTAGCTGTTAAAATGGAGGAGTTATACAACAAAATGTGTTTATCTGAACAATCGGTTGTAGGGGAGCTATAAGTTATAGTGGTCCGATCTTAACAATTTTCGGCAATCCCGTTTGGGTCCATATGGGTACAAACACTTCAAAATTTCAGGCCGTTAGCTGTTAAAATGGAGGAGTTATACACCAAAATGTGTATATCTGAATAATCGGATGTTGTGGAACTATATGTTATAGTGGTCCGATCTTCACAATTTTCGATTACCTTTTTTGGGCCAAAATGGGCACGTCCACTTCAAAGTTTCATGTCCTTAGCTGTTTAAATGGGGAAGTTATGCACAAATTACATCCAAAAATTTCATGTATATCTGAATAATCGGTTGTTTTCTATATGTTATAGTGGTCCGATTCGGCCGGTTCCGACAAATGATCAGCTGCATATAAAAACATACCTGTATTCCGAATTTCATTCAGATATCTCAAAAACTGAGGGACTAGTTTGCGTTCACACAGACAGACGGACGGACAGACGGACATGGCTTAATCGACTCAGCTCGTGATTCTGATCATATCGGTATATATTTTGGTGGGTCCCCCACGCTTCCTTCTGGTACTTTCGACAAAAATTTTTTGGCACTAAGTTATAATACCATTTCATTCTCATGAAAGGTATAAAAATTCGCTTGTAAATGTTAGAAGAACATTTTTTTAACATAGTACATATCCCAGCGGCGAAAATTTTGCTTACATAATCGATTAAGTCATGCATACATGTAAGGATGTAATGCACGCCACCTCATATACAGATCTGTTATACATTTTCATATACATGGCCGCAAATGTAGAGTGAACGCCTACACGTTACATACAAAGTAATCAGGGTAGTGAAGTGTTCATCCATTGACCATATCACTAACTAGCATACATTGTAAGCTACAGGTAGGCAGTTCGAATCCTACTTCGCCAACGTTGTAAGGTGGATGTAGGCGGACTGAATACAACTCCGTTTACAGGGTAAGTTGTTGGTAGGCACCTCGAATCTACTTACGCATACCTTGTAAGGTGAACGTAGGCGGACTGAATACAATTCCACTTACATTGTAAGCTGTAGGTAGGCAGACCGAATCTACCTTCGCTTACCTTGTAAGGTGGATGTAGGCGGACTGAATACAATTCCGCTTACATTGTAAGTTGTAGGTAGGCACCTCGAATCTTCCTTAGCGTTCCTTGTAAGGTGAATGTAGGCGGATTGTACACAATTCCGTTTACATTGTAAGCTGTAAGTAGACATTTCGAATTCAAAAACCACCACTACCCCCACTAACCATATGTATGTCCATATGCAATGACTTTCAGATAATACAGCAAAGAAATATACATAAAGGGCGAATGACTGCTTCACACATAGGCTTGCCCAGCCAATTTATGCTGGGACTGCTACTGGTACATACATATATATTTAAGGAAACGTGCATAATTAGCGAAACTGAGAAAAAACCACATAAAACACCACAAGAAAACACCGAAATCCGCCAATAATCCAATATATCTGCATAGGGAGAACGTCCATGAAGAAGTAGAGCATTTTTTTAGCACTCAGATCTCTTTTATACAGTATTATTCTATCAGCGCTTGATTCAGAACCGAATTTGTAACAAAAAAATTCTTCAATGTGATTGTTATTTTGTTTCTATGGAATTTCCGAATTTATTATACATAGCAACACAACAAGAATGAAATTTGAAGAAAAACAGAAAAATGAACAAAATTCATTTTTGTGAACCCAACTTACTTTTTCATATACATTGTATGTTAGTTGGCATTGTTCGTAATGTGTAGTATACATCATTGGTAGGTAATGTTCGCCGCTGGGATTGTATGGTGAATACTACAGTATTAATAAATATATACATATCGCTAGCTTAGAGTGCAAACTGTGTAAGTCCAGTTTTATGAAAAAGTGTATTTTTATGTAGAACGCTAGAAAAATCTAATACGCCCCGCGCTAAATAAGTCTGTGACTCTTGTCATATTTCTACTCGTTGTTATTCAGTGATACGCAAATTGTGTAAGTCCAAAAAGCGAAGAAAAATGTGTAATCCAACATATTTATATGAACAGAATTTTTTTCATTTTGAAAATTTTCTTTTTTGTTTTTTTTGTCTCTCTTACAAAGTTTGAAAAAAGGACTTACACAATTTGCACTCTAAGTTAGCGATATATGTGTGGCAATTTACAATAATCGCTTAAGTCTTAAAAAATGGTTTCGAGATAAATTGATTTTTATATTCGAAAGCGTTTCTTCACAAATCATAAAAGTCGATTAAAAACTATGGACGCAAAATCAGTGAGCCATCCACAATGTTACGATCAAATTTTGTAAATAAAACAAAATGTCATGAAGAAATTTGATTAAGTATATACGTCTACTTTGGCTGTTATAGCAAGTTTAATATACCTCTATTGTAAGTTAAGCCTAAATGTTTTTATTTATATATTTTGATTGAATTAAGTTATAAGGATGGGGGTTTTACAGAAATATAGTGTTTTAAAAGGAGAATAACGTGGTATATATAACTCGAAATCTTCCTAAGTCGACTTAAGCGATTATTGCTTGTGACCACAGATATGCATGAATAATTTGTTCAAAAAAATTTGCCATTTATTCTTATATAGTACAAGTTTTGTTGTCCTGCATTTTGAACAGGGGGCGGGGGAATAACAAGCTTACCTCGGGCGCCAAAAAAGCTCGCTACGGCACTGCTCTTGGAAACAGCACACCAAAAGTTGAACGAGAAACTTCGTCTGAAATTTGATGGTGACATATTCGCGCCGTGCTAATAATATTATATAATTATTATATGATCAATTGTTGCGGTACCTAGCAGTAATGACATCAAGTATAACCACAAATGCTTTGAAGTAAGTTTTTATTTAGGATAAAAAAGTGTTGAAAGCAGCGATGCTAAGTAATTGTATTTCATCTAACATTTTTTAATTCTACGCCTTTTCAAGTTTAAAATGAGAAAATGTAAGATTGTAATTAGAAAGTATAAACTAAAATGGGAAACCGTAAATTCAAAATGGGAAAACGAAAATTTATAATGATAAAGCATAAGTTGTTATTGAGAAAAGGTAAAATAAAAATGAGAAAAAGTAAAACCAAAATGAGAAATTTTTCACTTGTTCTTTGTACTTTCTTTTTAGCAAGTGAAAAATTTCATTGCATGGATGAAATTTCGTCACTCGGGCTATATTAGTGACTGAATTATAACGTATTACCTGTTTTTCGAAATATGCTCCATTTTCAACACAATTTCTCTGTTCCCAGTAGAATAAAAAGGTTTCCGTTTCTGCGTAAATTAGAGTGTGTACGGCCGGACGGACGGACTTGGTTCAATCGATTTTTTTTCATCCTGATCATATTGATATATATATAAGTCCCGGTGGCCGCTGTGGTGCAGTGGATAGAGTGCTCACCTGCTATACCATAGGTATCGGGTTCAAACCCCAGTCCGGACAAACACCAACAAATTTTTTTTTTATTAATTAAATCCCAATTTTTGGGTTTTTAGAAATAGCGGTCAGCTCTGGGCAGTGGGTGGCATACCCTCCGGGTATATTTCTGCTATGAAAAAGCTTCTTACAAAAAATGCATTCGCCGATCGGAGCCGGCATAAAACTGTAGATCCACCCAATTGGTAGGAAAAACAAAAGTAAAGGAGAACCAGTGGCGTAGTAAGAGAATTTTTCGGGGGGGGTCACAGCCAATGTAAAAAATTTACCAGAATTAAAATAAAAATTACCAAAAATCTAAAATTTTTTTTACAAATGATCAAAATGTAATTTTTTTCAGAAATTGGAAATTTGTAACGTGACATCTTTGTAACTTCTTCTTCTTCTTGATTGGCGCTTAACCCTTTCGAACCGGCTTTCAACCGCTTGAGTATATAACATTTAACTAGTTTCCCACAATTAAGTAGCTTATAACTAAAAAATCCACATTCAAATTATTTCCATTTTTATCAAGGTGTGGGTGGTGGTAAACCATTGTACCACCAGTGCTGTTGTGTGGTACAGCATATGTACCATCAGTCCTTAATCTGCTAAGAGTTATTGATTATTTCAACGAATATATTTTCTTATATTTTATTCAAATAATGCATTTTACATAATATAGGTATTTATATTCACGAAAAAATACTTTTAAAATTAATATGGAGATGTATTAATTTGATTTATTAGTCTGATAACTTGCAAAGCAACCCATGCAAAGTGGTATATCGCATATCTGGCACATTTACTTTGTTCTCGTTTGCTTTTTGTTGCGCCGAAAATTTTCACAACGTCTTCTAGTATTAATAGGAACTGGTAAATGCATAGATATAATGCCCAGATTCTTCTGTCCTGCATATATGTGCCCCATTCCTTGAGACCTACGTCTGGTTGCAGTTTTCTTATCTTCAAATATTAGCGATTCTGCTAATATTATTATGAAATCGATAAATTGAAGTTTTTCTCATCGGAGATCGCAATAAATGACCGAAGATTTGGCAGCGGAAATCATTAAAAGACGATAGAACACTTTTTTCCGCGGTTTCTTTCTTGTAGGACATAACAAACATATATCCCAGCAGAATTGCTATTTTCCCAGCATCAGTTTTCGATATATTTGGTGATTGTTTTGCGGTTCCAAATGTAAAAATGCGTTCGTTTGTACATTTCGCGGTATATACACACAAACTTCGAGGGAAATTTTTTTGAAATACTGAAAATGGTGACGAAGTACGTGGAATTTCGAGACTTATATTACACTCACGATGTTCGTTTGTAATATTCTTAGGTATAAAATTTGGCTGAGGACAAGACCATGACCTTTGGTTCGAAGTCATGGAAATCATGTTATGTTCGAGCTCTTGGTAAAATTCTTCCGATTCATTTTCATTTACACCTTCAGCTGCATGGGATTCCCTATCGAAATATAAAGATGAAGATACTAAAGATTTTTCGCTATCCGTATTCGAGTCCGGTTCGTAATTATCAGCATTTCCGCCAGAAAAGTCCCCACTTTCATCCCCACCTTCATTGCCAACGTCAGAATAATCTCCATAAACATCCAGCGTCTTTGCTATTTCATCTTCACACAAGTTTTCGACATATTATTTCTTTGTAAAACAAAAAACAATAAGTATGTAAAGATTGACGAAGGGTACTGCTGGTACACATATGTACCAGTATAAAGGACTGCTGGTACGTATACGTCACGGTAGGCAGGAAGCGACGATAGGTTGCATGAAAATGTCGAGAAAAAAGGAAAGTGGGGTTGTGTTATGTGATGTTTATAGATGAAACATCCGTTGAAATTAAAATCCGAGCTGCTCCTTTTTCAAGGATATCCACATTTTTTGTTTTTTTTGAAAGGATCAAATATTGAGGAAATCGAATATTCGCCACCGTCCAAATTTTTCCGATTTCAATACATTATTTGGTCGCTAAGGGATACAAAAAAAGGTATTAAAAAGAAAACAGGACACCTGTAGTGGAAAAATCCAATGTGAACAGGACCTAAAGGATAACCACTGAAATATAAAATAACACAAAAAGTACCCACTTTAATTTGCGTATAACTCCTAAAATGTTAACTCTACGTGAAAATTTCTTATTATATGTTTCATTCAGAATAAATAAAGAAATATTTCTTTAATATACAATTTTGATGTACCTGCAGTGCTTAATGTACTTTTGTGCATCTAAAGTGAAAATTTCAAAAAAAGTACGTTTTTTTTATGGTGCTATTTTAAGTTCAAATATTTTTCTAGTTTATATAAATATTTTAATCTAATGATCCAACTCTCATTCCTACACATCTCTACGTTAATACTAAAAAAGAGTTAGAGCTGAGATACGCGCTAGCTGTGCACGGTGGGCGGGAAGCAACAATAGGTTGCATGGGAATATCGTAAAAACGATGGCCCAACGAATATGTGCCTAGCTGTGTGCTGGTACTAATTTTCGTTTAAAAAAAATGTTGGAGATTTTATTCACGCTTGCTGTGTGTTTATGAAGTATATTAGAATATCAGTTTACGTAAGTGTTTAGCCGGCGATCGTTTTTTCGATATTTTCATGCAACCTATTGTTGCTTACCGCCCACCGTGCACAGCTAGCGCGTATTTCAGCTCCAATTCTTTTTAATATTAACGTATAGATATGTAAGAATGAGAATTGGATCATTAGATTAAAATATTTACATAAACTAGAAAAATATTTGAACTTAAAATAGCACCATAAAAAAAACGTACTTTTTTTGAAATTTTCACTTTAGATGGACCAAAGTGCATTAACCACTGCAGGTACATCAAAATTGTATATCAAAGAAATATTCCTTTATTTATTCTGAATGAAACATATTATAAGGAATTTTCACGTAGAGTTAACATGTTAGGAGTTATACGCAAATTAAAGTGGGTACTTTTTGTGTTATTTTATATTTCAGTGGTTATCCTTTAGGTCCTGTTCACATTGGATTTTTCCACTACAGGTGTCCATTTTTCTTTTTAATACCTTTTTTTGTATCCCTTAGCGACCAAATAATGTATTGAAATCGGAAAAATTTGGACGGTGGCGAATTTTCGATTATCTCAATATTTGATCCTTTCAAAAAAAACAAAAAATGTGGATATCCTTGAAAAAGGAGCAGCTCGGATTTTAATTTCAACGGATGTTCCATCTATAAACATCACATAACACAACCCCACTTTCCTTTTTTCTCGACATTTTCATGCAACCTATCGTCGCTTCCTGCCTACCGTGACGTACCAGTTTTGTAAAACTCAAAATATACAATAATAAATATCCAAAATTTGTCATTATCAATACTTATCCTCATAAACGAAGTCAATATCTTTATCTGTTATATATTTTTTACTACTTTGCACTTTGTTTTGAATAACTAATACTTGCAAAAAATGTACGCGTTCGCATGCTTCGCTGTTTCACTCAAAGCTGTGTGTAAACTGTGAGCGCGAATGAGCTCCTTTTTATATGTACCATTAGAAAAACCAGCAGGCTTCGTCCGAGTATATTCTTTTCAAGTTTGAGTGCAAACTTTAGGAGTTAACCCATAATAAAATTTAGTGGTACATATGGTGTACCAGGAGGTTCGAAATGGTTAACCGTCTAGACGATTCTGGCCGCGTCCAACAGAGCGCGCCAATTGCTTCTGTTTCGTGCAGCATGGCGCCACTTGGGAACACCTAGGGAGGCAGCATCGCTGTCCACCTGATTTTCCCAACGCAGAGGAGGTCTCCCTTTTCT
This sequence comes from Urophora cardui, assembly GCA_960531455.1. Classification (NCBI taxonomy): domain Eukaryota; kingdom Metazoa; phylum Arthropoda; class Insecta; order Diptera; family Tephritidae; genus Urophora; species Urophora cardui. The sequence continues at coordinate 168,257,705 of OY482671.1, forward strand.
TTTGCGTTCAGCGGGTTTCGATAGAAATGCTTTCTTGGCCGGAGCGCCTTCGTCCATTCTCACGACATGACCTGCCCAACGCAGCCGCTGGATCTTTATTCGCTGAACAATGTCGATGTCTGTGTAAAGCTCGTACAGCTCATCGTTAAATCTCCGTCGATACTCGCCCACGCCAACGCGCAAAGGTCCATAAATCTTACGAAGAACTTTTCTCTCGAATACTCCAAGTGCCATCTCATCTGATTTTGAAATTGTCCATGCTTGTGCGCCGTACATGAGGACTGGAACGATGAGCGTCCTGTAGAGTGTGATTTTTGTTTGTCGAGAGAGGACTTTACTTTTCAGTTGCCTACTTAGTCCGAAGTAGCATTTATTGGCAAGCGTGATTCTTCGTTGGATCTCCGTGCTGACATCATTCTTGGTGTTAATGCTGGTTCCCAGATAGACGAAGTCCTCAACAGTTTCGAATTTGTAGCTATCAACATTGACGTGGCTGCCAAGGCGTGCTGTTTCTTTGTGTGATGACAGGAGGTACTTCGTCTTGTCCTCGTTAACCGCCAAACCCATTTTCTTAGCCTCTTTATCCAGCTTGGAGAAGGCAGAACATACGGCGCGAGTGTTAGTGCCAATGATGTCGATATCATCGGCGTAACTAGAAGTCATAAAGGAATGAAATTTTGCACAAAGAATAATATGCATTTCCGGAAGAGTAAAATTTCAACAACAAAATTGGGTTTATTCATAAAACTTTATTAAGGAGTAATACTTAAGATTATTTTATTCCATTTATTACGTGTTTTGAAGTGCACAATATCTCTCAAAACAGCGATTAATAGGAAAAAAATTAATTGAATAAAAAAATATCCATATTTCGCTATTGATAAATAATGAGCGATGTGAGTAAGTACTTTTGACTACTCTTTTGTGATTTTCTGCATTTGTTACACGTATGATTGTCCAAAAAATAGTCTCCCATCATATACTCGTACCAAGACCCTTGATATCACCATTCAAAAACTATTAAGTCCTGATGAAATCTCTCACAATTTTCATCACTTTCAGCACCTAAGCTTGTAGGGAAATTATTAAGATTTTTTCTGATTTTAGGACAGTCGAATCTGAAATTTCTTTAAAAAAATTCGATTTTTTTTCAAATTTTTTTCATTATTTTTGTTTTTGTAACCAAACTACTTGACCAATTTTGGAGTGTGAAGGCAAAAAATGTCTGTTGGAGCTCCCTATACCAGCTCCTCCTAGATATCAAATCGCCACGATGTCTAATACAACTTTTTGATGCACTTATGTGATGCAATGTTTGCATATATGGCTTTTTCCACGTTTTTACCAATACCTCAAAAACTGGGTCTGGTTATTTCATTTTTGGTGGTTAAAGTTGATCAAAATTTGTCGAGTAGTGTAATTGTAGCGTTTGTTGAGCCGTAGGAAAGTGCAGGAACCGTAGGAATTTTACCACAAAAGAGCGAGTATGGGTACAAAGAATGTAAATTGTGATAAAATTCCTGCGGTTCTTGCACTTTCCTACAGCTCAACTAACGCTACAATTATAAATAATACTTCGTGAAAAAGCGCTAAATTTCGAATTACCAATTTCGAGAAATTAATATTCTCATTGATTTTTTCCTGTAAATCATCTCTTAGTTAAAGGTGGTTTTATGGTCAGATGAATTTTATACAAAACGAATCTTTCGGGGGGGGGTTTTGTCCCCAAAACCCCCCCCCGTTACTACGCCAATGAGGAGAACACCTCGAATTGGGAGAGAACCTCGGCCATAAAACTCGTCAGAGTTATAATAGCGCCACTGTATTATATTATATTATATTATATGTAAGTCCATATCTATCTCAATTATTTTATAGTTTACGTACAACCGTTATGTGATCAAAAGTATAAATACATATACATCACAGACTGAAAAACTCCCATTCAGCGTAGGTATGAATACACACGTGTTCGCCTTAAATAATGTGATGTTTACATACAAACATACAGCTGAAGCTTATAAAAGTGTTTTAAAGTATACACATACAGCTGTTCAACTGGAGCGACATCTACATTGGAAATTTGATTTTATCTTTGTTTTTACTTGAAATAATACAAAGGAATATGTTTTTTGCTTTCTGTGGTCTTTTGGGTTATTTATACAAAGATTTTGTCTGATGGGACCCATAGTGAAATTTTATGGCCAATAATTTTCTAGAACATTTCAACCCTCTATCGACCTTCAAAATAGTATTTTTTTCGGACTTTAAAAAAGGGGGGCCAAAACGACCTTTCGTGAAGGTGTTAGCGGGTCAAAGTATTCCACGAAATTAAAGCTCGTGAAATTTTACTATATGTTTCCTAACAACATATTTCTATACAACATGTATTTAACCCTTTTTTTCCTTTATTTAGAAATCACTCAGGCACTTTTCAAAGCTGGCAACCCTCCAGTTTGCCCCAGATTTTGATAGGCAACCCATGTTTTTTGAACTCTCCTAATTGCCCTCTTTCGTCTGGTGTATCGTTTTTTTAAATAACAGAAAAGGGGAGATAACCTATTTTTTTGCACTTTTCAAAGCTGGCAACCCTCAAGTTTGCCCCAGATTTTGATAGGCAACCCATGTTTTTTGAACTCTCCTAAATGCCCTCTTTCGTCTGGTGTATCGTTTTTTTAAATAACAGAAAAGGGGAGATAACCTATTTTTTTGCACTTTTCAAAGCTGGCAACCCTCACGTTTGCCCCAGATTTTGATAGGCAACCCATGTTTTTTGAACTCTCCTAATTGTCCTCTTTCGTCTGGTGTATCGTTTTTTTAAACAACAGAAAAGGGGAGATAACCTATTTTTTTGCACTTTTCAAAGCTGGCAACCCTCCAGTTTGCCCCAGATTTTGATAGGCAACCCATGTTTTTTGGACTCTCCTCATTGGCCTCTTTCGTCTGGTGTATCGTTTTTTTAAATAACAGAAAAGGGGAGATAACCTAAAAATTTTAGTTTTTTGTTTTAAATATTTAGTACCTATCGTACGCGTTTTAGCTAGGCAACCCATGTGCGATGCGTTAATATGCTTAGGATCTGTCAGTTACCACTGTCCATTGGTAAATAACAGATGAGGGGATATATTTGTTCTGTCGTATCTTAGACTAAATACTATTAAAAAAATCACCACCTCCATAAAGCACCTTTTCATCGGAAGAGCTAATTTAAACATATAAAACGATACCTTACTTATTAATTTTGGTCCCATATGTGAACAGAAAAAGGCATCTGTACATAAAAATACCAATTTGAAGTAATATACATACATATACATATGATGTGTGCACGTAGTATGCACAATTCAAGAATTCTTCACTCAAAGCTTTAATGTTTTCCTCTGATATTATAAACTGCAATTAATCTCCTTTTACATAACGAATATTTAAATTTTCCCACATTGTGGTTAAATAATTAATTTGAAACGGACTGAATTAACGGCTGAAATTGGTGCTGTGGTGGTGGCCACGTGTATGTTTCTGTTGATTTATTAACCGATTGTAACATTACCAGCAACAACAACAATTAGCCATAAAGAGAGCATCTAAAAGGTTTTTAGTCTGACAAACAGCGTTCGATGCGAATAGGGAAAACGAAAGCGTCATTCCGAGCCGCGGCACTTAAGAAATGGCTCATGTACATTGAGTGGTGGCGATGGTGGTGGTAGCATAACAATTAACGGTAAGTTGAGGCGATGGCAGTTAACGATGGCCTAATGCTCGACTAAAGCGTAAACAACTTTTATGATATTGTGTGTGGCCACGGAGTACTAAATAAGTAACATGTAATATTTCGAGGGATGGAACGGAGTCGGTGGGATGACGTGTCGAAGTGGGTGTAAAAGAAAAGGAGGTCGAGCAGAAGCATTGCGTATTGTGTGGTGATTTCTTCGCCGTTTATATGTTGACGTTAAGCACACGCAAGGCCACTCAGCACGCAATTTGTCGTCGTTTTTGCTGCTTTATTTCGTATACCTGAACGTATGCATGCATGTTTGTATATGTGTGTGTGTACATGCGTGTATGTGTGTATTTATGTATATTCCCTGCAAAAAAATGTGCGATTAATCTCGAAAGATATTTGTCCCGGATTGATCTCTTTCAGGTATAAACTTAGACTAATTGTAGACCAATTGTTCTCTAACGGGTATAAAAGTAGATTAATCGCTTTCATCCCAAACGGGTATAAATGTAGATTAATCGCTTTCATTCCGAACGGGTACAAATCTAGATTCCTTAAATGTAGAAATTTTACAAAAATAGCAATGTATTTAAAAAAATGTAGAACCACCGGTAAAACGAATTGAACACCCTTTCTTTTAATAACAATGATGAATAATAACACTGGTCGACAAAATTTCAACAAATTTTTGTTACAGAAATAAAATTCTACTTTTCTAAAGGATTTCGGTGCGCTGAATCCGAATCTGAAGTCAGATTTTCTGTAATACGTACAGATTTTTAGATATTCATGCCCAAATGGGCGAAAAACACGTTTTTTGCCTGTTTTCACTCCTAAATATCTTTTAAATTACTTACTTATTTTAAAAATTGATTAAAGCTCGGCCATTTCCCTTGAAGACAACGTTTTAATTTTTCGGATATCTAATTTAGGTATGTAGTAATATATGCTTTTGTACAACAAGGTATTTGTCGTCGAAAACTACGGCAGCATTTGTAGCATTTTATAGGCGCAATCAAATTTTGTAGTTGCTCAGCAGAACAATTTTTTTACGAAGCCACTTACATACGTCCATAATATAATAAACTGCCTAAAAGCGTGCTTCAAAATTTTTAATTATTTTTGTATGGAGAAAATATTGCAAAACTAATGAAGCTTAATATGCAATATTGCAAGTTACAAGAAAGATATATGAAATCTTAAAACGGGTTTTCAAGAGAAATGTCCGCGTTTTCAATAGCTTTAATCAATTTTTAAAATAAGTAAGAAATTTAAAAGATATTGAGGATTGAATATAGCCAAAAATCGCGTTTTTGGCCTCTTTACACATGAATATCTCAAAAACTGTACGTATTAGCGAAAATCTGACTTCAGATTCGGATTCAGCGCACCGAAATCCTTTAGAAAAGTAGAATTTTATTTCTGTAACAAAAACTTGTCGACCAGTGTAATTTTAACAAAATGTTGCCAAAAATATCCTATGAAAAAATCCTTTACATTACGCTCATATAATGCATACTCAAAACTTACAATTTTTTTAAATTTATTTATTGAGATTTTTTTACAAAAGTAAAACATTATATGTGACCTGGTCTGCGAAAAGGGAGCTTACGCACAGTGCTGTATGAGCGGGCAAAAATCAAAAAAAAATTATCTCACGTATGTATGTATGTCAACGTGTTTGGTATCGTTGGAAAGGTAATTTATCCTAGATTAAGGATCTGGACTTAGTTTTTCTTTCCAACTCATAAGGTTCTCACAAAAACCTCTTAAATTTGTGTGTTTTATATATACATATATTTTTTTTTTATGAAAATGCCTTTAGCTGGAGCCTTTACAAAAAAATTGCTAAAAATACAATTTATCATACTTTATCTTAAGATACAATTTTTCTAATTAGAAAAAGTGCAAGGAAACTACTCTGTAGAGCTTTTTAAGAAATATTGAGTTTCCTGGCTGAGATCGCCTATTTGCTACACCCGAAAATTTTTTGCAGAAAATTTTAAAAATTCCTAAGTTTACAAAGGGATAAAAAAAAGTATGTAAAAGTATGTTTTTTTTATTCTTTTTTTTGAAAGAAGGGGCATTTTTCTTTGAAATAAAAAAAGAAAGTCTGCAGACTCATTCAATCGTTTTTTTTAAGGTTATAAAATAAACTTTTGCAAAAAACAAATTTCATTGATTACAGTTACCACAGTATTTTCCATTGCTTAAATGTCAAACCATTTTTTAAAAATAGTAAAGTTTATTACTGTAGACACACGCAGTAGTGTTCTGTGCTGTGTAGTGAAGCGTAAAATAGTGAAAAAACTAATCTTCTTCTTCTTATATTATAAATATGAAATGGAAATTGTGTTTAAACTCAATTGGCGAGAAAACCACTAAACGGATCCTCACGAAACTTTGCACGCCTAGGTATTTTCACACGGTAATTACTATAGGCATATTTTTAATCTGAGGCAGGGATGGGCACCTCCCATACAAAATTTTCCTTTTTTTCGTAATATCTCTTGAAATATTTGTACTAGAATAATGAAAATTTGTGCGAAGAAATAATACATAATTATATACTCAACAGATAAACAACCTAGGTCTAGGTAAAGTAGGTATGGGCACCTCCCATACAAACTGAAACATTCACAGCGAATATCTCTTGAAATATTTGTAGTAGGGTACTGAAAATTGGTGTGGGGCATATGAGATAATTACGTACTCTACGGAGAAAAACAAAATAAGGAAACTATCTTTGACTTCAAGAATTATATTTCTTCTATGTAGCTTTTTAGACTAGCTCAATATGCTAATAGTTTTACAAGCACGTGGTGTGAAACCCGCGGGTAACCTCTAGTATTACTATGAATTCAATTATAAAAAATTAAATTTTAGCTGATATCTGGATTTCTATGCTATAAATTCCATTCACGAAGTAAGACTTGCCGATAACGAATGCTTTTTACAATCAACCATGTGAAAAGAATTCGTTATCGAAAATCATAATATTCTCTGAGCATCCAAGAGTTCAAAAGCCCCCAGAAGACAATTCCTGCGTACGGGCCTGCTTTTGAGAGAATGAATCAAATTTTTTAAGCGTGTGACATCCACACCAAAAGATATAATCAATTTAAAAAAGCTTTTGTAGTCAAAAAGGACCAAAATAAAAGTAGCTGCCATTCCTAGAGGGTTTCCGTAAGAGAGATATAGGGAATCTTATTTGCCATGGATTAAGCCATAGAATGGAGCCTTAAAGTCTTTAATATTATTAGGAAAACGCCCTGTATAAATAATTAAAGAACTACTCAGTATTGGAACTACTTCCGAATATTAAATTTTCCAGTTTCAATCTCAGTTTCCATGAAAAATTTAAGAGCTAGATAAAAAAAAATCATATTTGAAATCTCCGTACTCTAATCCACCTAGAAACGAATTTTTACTCAAATCTGTCCATTATTCTATTTTTGCCCACTATTTATATGGAGACACAGCAATGTGTTACGTGCGAAAACTATTTTTCTGTGAAACAGCTGTTAAAAGTAAAAAGCATCTCATCTTCCATCCGAATCAACCAAAAAGTGAAAATTGATTTTTTGACACCTAAAGGCGGATTCATCGTTCGAGTTCAGAACTTTTTTGCCATGTGGTTGTTGTTATGTTTTCGGAGTGTGAGAGGAATTCCGAAAAGTTCTGAACTATTTTTATTAGTTAACTCAAATTCAACTTTAGTTCAGAACACAAACGATGAATCCGCCTTAAGGCCCTGGTTATGCTCAGTGATGCCGAAATTGGGCCTTTCGGACCAAGAATTATCTAAATAAGGATATCGCAGTAGATAAGCTGATTGGAATTGTGTATGTATACTGAATGATATTCCACCAATCATGGCGAAGAAGGTTCTCGTAGAAGAGACAAGACGGATTGGAAAACATTTTTCTATGTGATTTGACATATATAAAGAAACAAGAAACACATGAAAACGGAAGTAATATAACCTCTATTTGGATAAACCTTGGTGAGGGCTCTCTTCAGTGAACTAGTTCACTTCATTTCAGTAGTTGACTTTAGTTCGCCATTAACTATGTAGGTCTTTACTGTTTTTTTTTTTTAATTTTCATATTTTGTTATTGGAATTAGTAGAGAGTGATATCAAAATTCGCTTGGGACTCTTCTCGCATGCTAAGTTTAATGAAACGTCAAAATCAGACAATCTGACATTTATTTTGCAAATAAAATGCTGAAATTTGAAACAAATTATGTTTCACTTGAAAAGCGCCAGCGAACATACGGGCTATTCCACGAATAGGTTAGGTTGGAGTGGCTGCCATAGAGTCGCACTTAGGCCAGTGCAGAGGCCCGTTGCGATACGAGTACCACAAGAAGAAGGCGGATTACTTCTCCTTTTTGAACCAATTTGAAAACCTAATGCAGTTCACCAGGGCCCTCACTCTGCAGCGACGGTGAGAGAATTTTCGGACTTTCACATCCAGCAAATTTGCTGCGTGAAACAGGCAGCCTGCAGCCGAGGTTTCGGAGTAATAATGTGTTATAACCTCTGCACACTGCATTTGAAATTACGTTGATTAGCCGAAATCACGCGCATTCACACACGTTTTAGAGTAATTTCATTTAGTCGTGTTTCAGCTACGCTGTTCATGCGCCAAATAAAAATTTTTACATGGTCAACTTAAATGAAAATATCATTAATAAAATACTCCCACCAAATTAAATTTTTTATAATTAAAGAATCGCTAATGCAATATACGATGAGAATATATCTATGAAACCGTCGAGAACAAATTTAATAGTCGTGTGAATTATTAGCGATGGGTAAAGATGTTTTCGATTATAATCGATAAAATTTAGAGAAGAGACCGATTCCAGAGTAATTTCGTGAGTTATTTAGCCGAAATGCGCATTTCAAGGGTAATTTCAGCTGGCATTTTTGTAAGGAGAAACAACGTTATTTAAGGGTAATTAACGCCGAAACAACGATTTTTGCCTAAATTACCCTTAAATCATGCCAATGTGCAGAGGCTATTATGTTGTGTATGTGCTCAGTAATCATCATGTGTTATGTTGTGTATGTGCGCTCCAATCATCAATGTAAGCATAACCACCTCTCACCAATCACGAAATGTTTCCGATTTTGATTGGCAAGCAACATTGTAAGCATAACCACGCTATAAGCCCCCTTTCCGTAGACCAGGTCACATATAATCTACATGAACATTAACAATTTTTTAAAGATTGTTATTAAAAATTGCTTTGGCTAACAACTTGGAAAAATCTACATTTGTACCCGTTCGTGCTGAAAGCGATTAATCTACATTTGTACCCGTTGGGGATGAAAGCGATTAATCTACATTTGTACCCGTTCGGTATGTTAGTGATTAATCTACATTGGTACACGTTCGGGTATACAAGTTGAACAATTAGTCTCTTCATAGGACATGCTCGAACAAATGCGATCAATTCACTCCATATAAAGAGATGTAAAATTGTATTAGTCGCATGCTCCCTTGCGTTGATCACGGACACGTCCCGGATTAATCGCATTTTTTGCAGGGTTTGTATCAAACCGTGAAAACTAACTAATTCACTCGATAGCTTCTGATATGCATACATACATATATTACTTAATTTCAGGCGAAACTTGTTATCGATTTGTGTATGTACATATGTAGGTACCTGCATACATATCGTCGTGCCATACGAAAACTAGCATAAGACTTTTTGTGGCTGACGAAAAGTAACAAGTTCGACTTTTGGCTGACGAAAACTATCAATTTCGTTTAAACAACAACAATTTTAATGTAAAAACAGTATATAATTACGTTTACTTTTCGTCAGCCGAAAGTCAAATGTGCTACTTTTTTTTATTGCTAGCTTTCGTCTGAAATTTGAAATGTGCTAGTTTTCGTATGGTACGACGATATGTACTATATACACAGGGTTGGGCAAAATGCATTCAATTTTGATTGCATTCAGCATTGCACTCACCAATCAATGATGAGTGGTACCTAGTGAAAAATTGATTTGGACTACCATTCAATAGTGAACGTGTCCAAAACGTTGTCGTTCGTGTGTTGGTATTATGAATGACGATGCGACAAGCAAAACGAAAGCCAAGACGATAAGAGCCCGTGCACAATTGGCTTTGTCTGCTCCAACTTTGATAGAAAAAACCTTAAAGCAAAGTGAAATTCCAGATGCTTGCTACAATTAACACTGACAATTACCACTTCACATCTTTGCTTTAATTTATAAACCTGATTTTTGGTAAAATATTTGGGGAATTTGCTTTTTACTGCTTATTCGAATGTTATTTTTTACTTTTCTCTGTTCACTTCTCACGAAATGCGCGAAATCGCTAAAATAAGTGTAGGTATACAAACGGTGCAGTGAAATAACGCCCGTGGAAAAAAATTTTTTTTTAAATATGGTGTATTATTACACTGTGGAACAAATTTAGGTCAACAAAAGTTAACTCGGTTCTGAAAGTTAGGGGTGAAAATAGAGGCTAAATTAGAAGACCCGTATCGCGGCGTTTGCTTAGGTTAGTTCGAATTTGTTTTTAATCGACCTTTGAACTTTGCAGGCAAATGCCGATTTTCAGCATATTGTTTGTATGGTTTTTTTGCTATAACTCGATTTTTTTGTTGGAGTGACAGCAAACGAAAGAAAATTAAATTTCCTATACAAGGGATCTATAACATTTTTCCCTACCTCTTATAGTTTCTGAAATATTGATGATTAAATTTGAATTTTTTCGATTTTTCAAAGAAAAAATTGACTTTGTCAGGCAATATCTTTAAAACCAAAATTTTCACCTTCGGTTTTACTCCTTTACGTGAAGCTACATTCTATTAGCAAAAAAATAAGCTATCAACGAAGAAAATCCATGGTAAAATGGAAAAGTTATAGGCGATCATGTAAATACAGCCAAGTCGCGCAATGCCTCTGCAGTAGCAGCACATTGGCGGCGCAGTAGATACAAGCCCATTTACGGGTATAACATGCATAAAATATACCCGTGCAGATGCAAAATCTAAATTAGTCGACGAGTTATAGCAAAAAAACCATACAAACAGTATGCTGAAAATCGGCATTTGCCTGCAAAGTTCAAAGGTCAATTAAAAACAAATTCGAACTAACCTAAGCAAACGCCGCGATACGGGTCTTCTAATTTAGCCTCTATTTTCACCCCCAACTTTCAGAACCGAGTTAACTTTTGTTGACCTGAATTTGTTCCACAGTGTTATTGGAAAAAGCGCCGCAGGCGAATCAAATGTGTAATCCCGAAAATAAGACATTTGACACAGAAGACATTGATGTATCCGAAATGGATTGTTCTGACTATGAAGAAACGGCGGACAATTTGTTTCAATACTATAACAAGTGAAACAGTGAAATTAATTATAATTGATTGCATATGTATATGTACATAAGTCGAACATATGTACTTATGTATACGAGTACACACAAATATTATTTTATTATTACACAAATATTCCAAATAAACTTTTTTCTTCAGTCTCAAATTCACATAAATTTGAGAACTAAACCTATTCTGAAGCCTAAAATCTTAGTTCTCAAATGCATCTCAAATAACCGTTGATAGCGTTTTCAAACTTTAATATGGGATTTTGAGCTGATTCTCAAATTGAGAATTTCATATTATCAAACCCATCTCAAAGATGGAATGGAATTTCCAAGCCTATTTCAACTTATATTTAAGTTGATAACTAACGTTCAATAAACATTTGAAAAACTCAAAATGAGAACTAATAATTTCTCACACGTTTCAGATTTTTTCGTTTTATGTTTATTGGGTTCTTTTACTCGTTCTACAGTAGGCTATTTTTATGCGTATTTAGTAGCTGTGTAGATTTTGCACGATTAGGTTTGCGGTACAGAAGGTAATATTGAATGACGTTTGCGCAGGCAAACTGTGCAAAGCCCTTTCTTATATAATACTTAATAACGGTTTCCGACTGCACTTACTGCGGCTTTTGCTTCGACTAGTTCACATGCTCTCGCTGGCTGCGGTGGTGTATGTACATACATACATAACATGTCGCTATAGAGGATATTTGCTTGCGTGCAGCCCTGAAACTATGGCGTCAGGTGCCTAACACGAACTTAGCTGCTCAAAAGCAAGTTCGTATTAATCATAATTATGCAAATGCAATTTTTAGTGCCCAAGAGAACTGTTAGGACAAACGAGTAAACATTACCATTCATATGTAAGTATAGATGTACATATTATGTACATATGTATGATGAATTTCATATCAAAGGCTGTAGAGGTGGGAAACTATCGATGGCACTATCGATAGTATCGATATTTTATTTTTTTGAACACTATCGAAGACCATCGATGGCTTTTTCAAAACTATCGATATTAATGTGTACTATCGATAGTTTTATAACTTGTACATCCCCATATTATAGTTTTAATCACATAACGGTGGATTGTAACATAATGAAATATTCGAGATAGATATGGACTTATATATATCAAAATGATCAGGGTGAAAAGAGAAATCGATTGAGCCATGTCCGTCCGTCCGTCCGTACGCACTCTAACTCATGTAAAAATTGAGATATTTTGATGAAATTTCAAATGCAAGTTGGTATCGAGTTTGGGACGGTTGGTATTGAAAATGGGCGAAATCGGACCATGACCACGCCCACTTTTCGTATATAGAAAAAATCGGAAATTTGGTATCTCAGCCACTAATATAGCTAGAGTGATAAAATTTTACCCACATATTGAGCTCAGGCCCTTATCAAGAAATTTGATGAAGTTTTGGAAAATGGGCAGTGCCACTCCCACTTATTAAGGGTCAAACATGGCAAGTTTTATATGTCATAACTCAGAAGCCATTGAAGATATATTGATCAAATTTGGTATGCGTGATTTACTTACTTAGGCAAACATTTGGACGGAAAATAGTTAAAATCGGTTGACGGCCACGCCCACTTATATATATGTGTATTATAAAGGGGCCTAATAAAAACATTTTAAGCGATATCTCTGTCAAATATAAAGATCTATCACCGAAATTTTGTGGCAGGAGTCCAACTACGGACATAAAACAAAAAATACAAAAATTTTGGAAAATGGGCGGTGTCACGCCCACTTATTAAGGGGCAAATATTGAAAGTTTTATAAGCCACAACTCAGAAACCGTCAAAGATATATCGATGAAATTTGGTACGCGTGATATATTTACTTAGCCAAATGTGTGGACGAAAAATTACCAAAATCGGTTGACGACCAAGCCCACTTTTATATATGGGTATTCTAAGGTGGCCTAATAAAAACATTTTAAGCGATATCTTTGTCAAATATAAAGATAATTCATTGAAATTTTGTGACATGAATTCCACAATAGACCGAAAACAAAAAATAAAAAAAGTTTGGAAAATGGGCGTGGCACAGCCTCTTTTTAGACAAAGGAATCTACGAGATTTCGGAGACCATAACTCGACAAATAACTGAGATATTATCGAAACTTGGTTTATACACTTTTATAACATGTGTTAATAGACACGCAAATATGTATAGAAATCGGTTTATGACCACGCCTACTTTTTAACAAAGATATTTCTGGAACACCCTTTTGGAATTTGTAACGTGAAGTCTTTGTAACGTGAAGTCTTTGTAACTAAAAGTCATAGAGGGATGCAATTTTGCACTAACAATAATATTTATATGCTTATTTGGATGATTGATAAAAATTTTGAAAATGGGCGTGGCTGCGCCCTGTTTATGCAACACTCGTTCCATATAAAATACACCCTATATCGAACAAACGAAAACAAACAATAAAAGCATACAGCTGAGTATCTAATGTTCGATTCCACTCGAACTTAGGCTTCCTTACTTGTTTTATATGAAATGTTTCTGGTTTTGGTCTAGTTTGCTGTGACACTGTAGGGCGATCGTCAAAACGAGCGATGGTCGTAGCAAAATACGATAGTGTACCTGCATGGCACTAGCCCAATGATTAAATACATGTGACAAGCTTGTAGCTAGTTGACTTTGGCACAAATGTATCATGTAGTCCAATAATTTTTGCAGGAAATCATAACAGCTACGAAATATGTATGTACATACATACATACTCGTACGTAGAACTTTGTAATGTACGAAAAATCACCATACAAATTTTGGGCCGGCCGGAGTCTACAATTTAAAACCATAAAACGAATCGGAGCCCAATCAAAATACCTTCGTGTTATAAAGACATGCCGTGTAACTGTAAGTTGGAATAAGTCAAAAATCCATATGTATATGTACATACATACATATCTTGATACACACTGTACAAATGTATGTACATTAGGGTGGTCCCCAAATGTATGGAGACAAATTTTTTATCACATTTCACATGGTAATATGAACTTTGACACATGTGCGACACCCCTTAACCATCTCCGGGGGACCAAAATTTATATGTGATATCTCTGACTGTGCTGTTACCGATGTAAGGATGGGACCCAAGAAAATAGCTAATTTAATTTTTTTAAGGGCCGCCCTATTGTACATACATATGTATATGTGCATGCATATATTGGAGGCACTAACGTAAATGTTCCAGCGCCAAATATTATGCAATGCAATTTCAAATTACGCCATCGCACACCGTAAGCTACGACATTTGTCGCAAAATAACACCCAACGTGGACATTTGCCTGCGCAATCAATTATGCCGTTAAAAATTCTAATTCAAATAAACGAGCAAGTTAAATTACAAAACACATATTACCACTAGCTTTGCGCCGCCACCTCCACCGCATACGTTCCCTTAAGCGTTGTTGCGTGCGCCTTTAAGTGTACAACAATTTGTGTCGCCCTTTGAATGGCCTCAATTGAAAAGACTAGGTTGGAAGGAGGGGAAAGGAAGGCTATTTAAATCACGACATCTTCCATTGCTTACGGTTGTATACATACTTACTTACATGTACTCGTATACACTTTAACTAGGGCTAAAACAGCCCTTTGGGTGCTTTTGGATAAATCGCCGTCACTGAGAGGGTGAAAATTTGACGAGACTTTTTCAAATACCGAATTCACTGGATGAACACCTCCAGTCACTCACTCTCTCACGAGCAGCGGATACTAAACGAAAGTAGTTTTTGATTAACACCTTTTGCACCATTGCATACATCGGCTTAGCTATATACATACATAGATACATGTGTAGATATGTATGACTTTTAAGCAAGGACACAAGGAGCCATACATACATACATATGTATTTACATATGTATAAATATGTTTATTTATGTAAGGCAGGTGAAATTTCCATTGCTTTTGTTGTTTTAGTGGGGTGGCAAAATGCCTCGTGTGGCTTATCAAGAGGCATCGGCGCGTACCGGCATGTGTGGCAATTTCAAAACATGCAGTGGCAATTAATTTTATGCTTGCATGTGATTAACACATACAATAATAACAACATTTGTTTCATTGAAAGCTATGTAGTAGGTAGGTACGTATGTACGTTCAGAAATATGAAAATTTCGACATAAATTTCAAATAAAACGAAAGAGTTTGTCCATCAGTTGGAGGAAATTAAAATTATGTGCGCCTGTATTAGCCAAGTACATGCAAGTACCTAACACGTTTTCATGGACTTTTATGTATATTTCTTTTTCTTAACGTTTTTAAGCAATTTCCTTCTAGCCTTAATTGTGCGTGAATATAAACGTGGTCTCTTAGCCAGTGAAGAGGGTTTTCATAAAAAATTTATCGCCTTTTCGCCTTCTGAGCATACAGCTTCGCAAATGAGTCATTTACATCATTCCACTTGCAAATGGTGTTAAACAGTTATTGATCGAAACACTTGAGGATAATTGCTTACAAGGCATACTTACATATGTAGCTAGATTTTCCGTAGGTATTTGTATTCTCTAGACAAACTGATTTTGCAAATTTATATACATATGTATGTTTGTTTGTATGTACATACACATTCTGTTCAGACACATACATAAATACAAACATACAGATAAGTATTTACATACATATGTGTGGATAGTTATTAGCTGTTATCGAGTCGTGCTGTTGCAATAGTAAACCCTAAATGAAACTGGAAGCATATGCAACAATGTTTGATTTTACACCCATTTTACAAAGTTGGCGATCGTTCGTAGTTTTGCACCAACTTGTGCTTAGGCTCAAAACGTCTTAATTGGTTCGCTCGTAATTGGTAACAAATGCTCAACACTCAACTCTTTTATTCATGAACGCGAGACCGATTAAAAATCCATAAAAATGCACCACAGACAACAATGTAAGTTTTACGATCCTTGAATTGAGTCATAAAAAAATTGCCGTTCTTATAATACTTATGAACATACATAACTATACATACATACATATGTACAGACTAAATACATAGGTGCATATACATACATTTATGTAGATACATACATATGTGCATTAAATAAAAAAAAGTGCTCAAAAGGAAATACTCAAATGCCTTGAGAGTCCGAATTCAAGACAGAAAGTTCTTAAACCATGGGTTTGCCAACAAAATCGTGGTATGTACATCCATACATACATATGTAGATACACACATATGTACATACATACATACATATTTATATACATACATATGTATCTACATATATGATTTTTCCATATGTTGGCGAGTTACTGTCAAATTGACTGTGACGTTGTCGTTATTGACTTCTTGCTAAGAGAAAAATACGGCTTATCAACACCTTGGCAGTAAACTAGCTCGTAAAAGGGTTATAACTTTTTTGTCAAATATACTGATAAATTAACGATCATAAACTAAATTGATCTCTTAGTAGCAGGGAGTTGGAATTATAAAAAATTTGAAAAAGCGATATTAAATTTCTACACCAGTACCTACTTATGTATGTACATCATCATATCATATATATTATTTCTAGTTGGTGTTTTATAAATATCCCTTTTTCTGCTCACATAATTTACCAAAATTAATAAGTAAGGCACCGTTTTAAAGGTATTAATTAGCTATGCATGCGACACGGTGTTTTATTGGGCGTGGTACTTTATATGAAAAGTAAGGGGGTAAAAGGGGGGTTTACCCCCGCAGCGGGGAGTGTTATGGAACCCACATAAAATGTATATCAAACTAAAGGGATTCAAAATACCTATCGAATGGTATAAAAATATTTGAAATCGGTTCAGTAGTTTTTAAGTAATTGCAATTTAAAAAATGCATAATATAAACTTTGACCTTTAGAAACTTTGGTTGTTGTTGTTTCCAAAAAAAAAATTCACTTTTATACTCAACTTAGCCTGTTTATCAATCCTCATACTTGGTTTTTTTTATTTCATAATTTTAGAAATTTCACATTTGTACCAGATCGTGCTATTTTTTCAACTTTGTGGGGCTGAGGGCACCTCTAAACATGCGAGTAGGTCAATACAATTTTAAAGGCTTATTACTGGGCTAGAAAGGTGCCGTTCTGGCTTTGGAACAAATTGAATTTCCAAAAAAAAATTTTCACTCCACCTTAATATACATATAAGAGTATGTATATCAAAACGATCAGGATGAAAAAAATGATTGAACCATGTCTGTCCGTCCGGCCGTATACACTCTAACTTGCGCAAAAATAGAAATATTTTAATGAAATTTGGTACATAGATTCTATTGGGAACAGAGAAAATTGGGGTTGAAAATAAGGCATATGTGTGTATTTCGAAAAGCACGTAAAACATGATAATTCAATCACTAATAAAGCCCGAGTGATGAAATTACGTTATGCAGTTATGAGGAAACGTGCTGAAATTTTGAAAAATGGGCCAAGAGGAGCAAATTTTCAAAGATTTATAAGTCAAAACTCAGGAACTGTAGCAGATAAATCGATTAAGCCAAGGCAAACGTGTGGAAAAAAATTACCCAAGTCGGCAAGAACCACATTCGCACATAAAAATGTATATAAAATATATAAAAATATATTGCACATACCTATATAGGAATAATAAAAACATTTTATGCGATATCTTTGTCAAACATATATCTAGGTAATTCATTGAAAGTTCCATAAGGTCCACCAAACCAAATAAATAATAAATTTTTTAAAATGGGCGTGACAGCACAAACCATACCGACTGGCGCCAAGTATGTTTTGTTATTTTTTGCGCAAGACGCGCACGGGTCCGGCTAGTCATATATATTATTTCTAATTGGTGTTTTATAAATATCCCTTTTTCTGCTCACATAATTTACCAAAATTAATAAGTAAGGCATCGTTTTAAAGGTATTAATTAGCTATGCATGCGACACGGTGTTTTATTGGGCGTGGTACTTTATATGAAAAGTAAGGGGGGTAAAAGGGGGGTTTACCCCTGCAGCGGGGAGTGTTATGGAACCCACACAAAATGTATATCAAACTAAAGGGATTCAAAATACCTATCGAATGGTATAAAAATATTTGAAATCGGTTCAGTAGTTTTTAAGTAATTGCAATTTAAAAAATGCATAATATAAACTTTGACCTTTAATAACTTTGGTTGTTGTTGTTTCCAAAAAAAATTCACTTTTATACTCAACTTAGCCTGTTTATCAATCCTCATACTTGGTTTTTTTTATTTCATAATTGTAGAAATTTCACATTTGTACCCGATCGCGCTATTTTTTCAACTTTGTGGGGCTGAGGGCACCTCTAAACATGCGAGTAGGTCAATACAATTTTAAAGGCTTATTACTGGGCTAGAAAGGTGCCGTTCTGGCTTTGGAACAAATTGAATTTCCAAAAAAAAATTTTCACTCCACCTTAATATATAAGAGTATATCAAAACGATCAAGATGAAAAAAAAAATGATAGAACCATGTCCGTCCGTCCGGCCGTATACACTCTAACTTGCGCAAAAATAGAAATATTTTAATGAAATTTGGTACATAGATTCTAATGGGAACAGAGAAAATTGGGCTTGAAAATAAGGCATATGTGTGTATTTCGAAAAGCACGTAAAACATGATAATTCAATCACTAATAAAGCCCGAGTGATGAAATTACGTTATGCAGTTATGAGGAAACGTGCTGAAATTTTGAAAAAATGGGCCAAGAGGAGCAAATTTTCAAAGATTTATAAGTCAAAACTCAGGAACTGTAGCAGATAAATCGATTAAGCCAAGGCAAACGTGTAGAAAAAAATTACCCAAGTCGGCAAGAACCACATTCGCACATAAAAATGTATATAAAATATATAAAAATATATTGCACATACCTATATAGGAATAATAAAAACAATTTATGCGATATCTTTGTCAAACATATATCTAGGTAATTCATTGAAAGTTCCATAAGGTCCACCAAACCAAATAAATAATAAGTTTTTTAAAATGGGCGTGACAGCACAAACCATACCGACTGGCGCCACGTATGTTTTGTTATTTTTTGCGCAAGGTGCGCACGGGTCCGGCTAGTATATATTATTTCTAATTGGTGTTTTATAAATATCCCTTTTTCTGCTCACATAATTTACCAAAATTAATAAGTAAGGCATCGTTTTAAAGGTATTAATTAGCTATGCATGCAAAATTGTGCTTTATTGGGCGTGGTTCTTTTTTTAAATAGTATTTTGAAAAAATAGAAAGTTTAAATTTAAACTAAAAGATTTGCGCCTAAAACTATGCCTTCAGAATTATTTTATTCTATCAATTCAAATCTCAAATGCAGATGCCGCTCCATTTTAACAGTCGTGTATATTTTAAAACACCTTTATAAGCTTCAGCTGTATGTTTGTATGTAAACCAGTGGCGGATTATCGAACAAATTTTGGGACCATTGCCCCAGGTCCCCGGACTCAAGGGGGCCAATGAAAAAAAATATTCATATGATAATATGATAGATTTTTATTTATTTGCCCAACAAAATTAAACCGTAACTTTTCTGCACTTGAGTGTTACGAACTTATCAATAATTTTATCAAAGTTTAATTCATCCAACAAGTTATTTTCAATGGAAAGAACTGATAGACTGTTCAAACTATCATCTCCCATAGTGTTACGCAAACAATTTTTTATCAATTTCAATTTTGAAAATGATCTTTCATCTGTAACATTAGTGACAAACATGCATAAATAAATGCGTAATAAAATGTCTAAATTCGGGAATGTTTCACAAAGATGATCATCGGACATTGTTTTGTACATCGATTCATGATTTAAGTTATCAAAAGTAAAGTAATTTTTGGCAAATTGACATTCATCAGTTAGTTGAACTTCATTGAGATCATTTGGATACTTTTCGACTACTTTTTTTACATGATACAGCAATGTCTTCGTCACTCATTGAATTTAAATTTATTAAAAATGAGAAAAAATCTTCCAAATCATTATAAATATCAGTACGTTTTTTTCAAATTTGATAACAGAGCATCGATAACAGGTTCGAATAACGATTTTTAAAAATTTTCTTTCTCATCTTCTGGAACAAGTGCTTGCGCTGTTGAGCGAGACTGAATAAAATCTGCTTAAAAATCAGAAGGAATATTGTCGAAAATTGTCCAGGCTTCATCGAAAATTTTGTTGTAATCCTTGTTTTCAAGATCTGTAACTATTGAAGCATATAGTTTTGTGATCGTCGAAAGAGTCAGATTTGGTTTTTGTAAAGCTGCTTCATATTATAAATTACATATTTACAATCAGTAAATCAGCAAGATGATTCAGAATGAAACAGTGTTTCAATCTTCACTCGCTCTCAGAAATTTGTATGGAAATTGGCGAGTTTCGGCACTGGTTTCCGTGTCGAAACAAGATTGAGAGAGAAAATGCAGAAAAAAAGAGCGAAACACGTTATGTGGAGACATGGTATTACTTTGACTTGTTGCGCTGACGAAATTAAAATCAAAATTTTTAAAAGGCACTACAAACACTACGACTGCTTTGTTGTTCAGAGCAGTAAGTTTAAGTTTTTTAAACACTGACTATAACAATAACCAAAAAATGTCAATATAAAATGACATCAATATTATGGACTAGTGCGTTTAATGCACAGAGCAAAACAACGTCCAATGATCAAATATGTTACATGAACCACAATTTAAATTTATAACGATCAAACTGTATTCTAATCGCAAAATATTTATATGGAAAAGGGCCCCCAAAAAAATTTCGCACCAGGGCCCACCAGATTGTTAATCCGCCACTGATGTAAACATTATATTATTTTAGGCGAACACGTGTGTATTCATTCCTACGCTAAATGGGGACTTTTCAGTATAGGATATGCTGTACGTAGTACATACAATATATGTATGTATACTTTTGATCACATAACGGTTGTACGTAAGACCATAAAATAATTGAGATAGATATGGACTTACATATATGTATATATCAAAACGATCAGGATGAAAAAAATGATTGAGCCATGTCCGTCCGTCCGGCCGTACACACTCTAACTTGCGCAAAAATAGAAATATTTAAATGAAATTGGGTACACACATTCTAATGGGAACAGAGAAAGTTGGGGTTGAAAATAAGGCATATGGATGTATTTCGAAAAACACGTAAAACTTGATAATTCAGTTACTAATAAAGCCCGAGTGATGAAATGACGTTATGCCGTTATGAGGAAACATGCTGAAATTTTGAAAAATGGGCCAAGAGGGGCAAATTTTCAAAGATTTATAAGTAAAAACTCAGGAACTGTAGCAGATGAATCAATTAAGCTTGGACCACTGATTTGCTTGCTAAGGCAAACGTGTGGAAAAAAATTACCCAAGTCGGCAGGGACCACATACATATATATAAAAATATATGTGCAATATATAAACAAATTTAATACACATAACTACTTATATATATATGTATGTAGGTATAATAAAAACATTTTATGCGATATGTTTGTCAAACATATACATAAGTAATTCATTGATTCCATAAGTTCCACTGTAGACATAAAACCAAATAAATATAATTTTTTTTAAATGAGCGTAACAGCACAAACCATATCGACTGGTGCCACGTATGTTTTATTATTTTTTGCGCAAGATGCGCACGGGTCCAGCTAGTATGTATTTATTGGTATATACATACCTACATAGGTACTTTGAAGTGTACTTTTCCTCTTTCACAAAGCATTTTAAAAACAAGTAAGGAAGCATAAGTTCGAGTGCACAGTAAAAAATTATAGTTTATTTCTAATATCATTAGGTACTTAATTTAATCATTCTTGGAATTAAATTTGAATTTTAATGCCAAAAAGTCTTATTTTTAAACTATGAGAAGTTTTACAATTTTATTTATTCCAAAGTAGTTTCAAAACAAACTCTTAAAAAGTATTAAAATCCTCTCTAAAGAAATTTAATCATTTATGGTTTAAAAACAAATCCTGAAAAGTATAAAAAACTTTCTCTTTCTCAATTATATTACCATCAAATTATTTTTGGTTTGAAATCAAAACCAAACAAAATATTAAAAAAAATTATCAGAAAAAAGTAAAAAAAAAAACAAACAAAATGTTTATAAAACTGCAATCCGGAGGAGTATGTAATTAAATCTACTCAAATAAATTGCCCGAATCGAATAATTCTATCAAGGAGGAGATTAATTAAATATCATGAGGATAAATTTTTCTTTATTTTTTCAGTCATAAGGCAGTTGAGGGTATCACTGCAAGAACCGCCACGATGCCGAAATTTCCCTGGACATCTCAAAATATTAGTATAAAAGTGACAATATGTATATATATCGAGACCTAACCGCCATAAAAGTGTATCCAACAAAATTATCGGTTTCAGCTTTTTTATGGAAATCAACAATTTACTATCACGTGCATCAACTCCCAAAATTTCATAGCTGTGAAATGTGCAGTTTCGAAGTTAGAGACTAAATAAGTTTCAAGGCGGCATACAAACTGTATGCAAAACAAATTAAAAAAACTGTGTCCTGTAAAATTTACTTTTTGTTGGATACACTTTTATGAGGATTAGGACTCGATATATAAGGTACTTTAGTGTTTGCTACTACTGTTTTGGATTTTTATGTAAATAAACTATGTTAACGTTATTCAATTTCTCATTAATCTTTGATATAATGGGTTATTTGCGGTATATCCGCTGGAAGTTTTATTTTCAAATCCAAAAAAGTATAAAATTTATTCCAATTTTCGGATAGATCTTATACCATTTAAACTGTTTTTATTACCAAAAATATTATAAAAATAATCAAAATTTGGTTTTGATTTAATTCCATAAAAGTATAGAATTTATTCCAATTTTGGATTGATCTTATACCATTTCAACTATTTTTAATACCAGAAATATTCTAAAAATGAAAATTTGGTTTTGATTTAATTCCAAAAAAGTATTTATTTGACACCAAGAATAATTTCTGTCTCTCAATATTCTCTTCTTTTTTTTTTAACAAGAATAGTTTTAATTTTATGCTTTTTGGCATTGTTATATATAAATACCAAAATGGAATTAAAATTAAACTAAAATTTTTACTGTGTGGAATCGAACATTAGATACTCAGCTGTATGCTTTCATTGTTTGTTTTCGTTTGATGGAATCACTGTGTATTTTATATAAAGCGAGTGCTGCATAAAGTGGGCGTAGCCACGCCCATTTTCTAAATTTTTATCAGTCATCCAACTAAGCATATGAATATTATTCTTTGTGCCAAATTTCATTCTTTTATGACTTCTAGTTATAAAGATGTCACGTTACAAATTCCCAAAGAGTGTTCCAGAAATATCTTTCTTAAAAAGTAGGCGTGGTCATAAACCGATTTAAATAAATTTTTGCGTGGCTATTAACACATGTTATAAAAGTGTATAAACCAAGTTTCGTCATAATATCTCAATTATTTGTCGAGTTATAGGCTAAGAAATCTCGTATATCCCTTTGTGTAAAAAGAGACGGTGCCACGCCCATTTTCCAAAATTTTTCTATTTGTTGTTTCCGGTCTATTGTAGAAATCATACCACAAAATTTCAATGAATTATCTTTACATTTGACAAAGATATCGCTTAAAATGTTTTTATTAGGCCACTTTAGAATACCCATATATAAAAGTGGGCGTGGTCGTCAACCGATTCTGACAATTTTCCCTCCAAACGTTTGCCTAAGTAAGTAAATCACGCGTACCAAATTTTGTCGATATATCTTTAATGGTTTCTGAGTTATGACATATAAAACTTGCAAGGTTTGACCATTAATAAGTGGGCGTGGCACCGCCCGTTCGTCTGTAAACACTCTAACTCGCGCAAAAATTGAGATATTTTGATGAAATTTGGAATGCAAGTTGGTATAGAGACTGGGACAGTTGGTATTGAAATGGGCGAAATCGGACCATGACCACGCCCACCTCCCCTATATAGTAAAAATCGGAAATTTTGTATCTCAGTCACTAATATAGCTAGAGTGATAAAATTTTACCCACGTATTGAGCTCAGGCCCTTATGAAGAAATTTTGGAAAATGGGCGGTGCCACGCCCACTTATTAAGGGGCAAACATTGAAAGTTTTATAAACCATAACTCAGAATCCGTAGCAGATATATCGATGAAATTTGTTATGCGGGATTTACTTACTTAGGCAAACGTTTGGAGGGAAAATTGTCAGAATCGGTTGACGGCTACGCCCACTTTTATACATATATTTGTATTATAAAGTGACCTAATAAACATTTTAAGCTATATCTCTGTCAAATATAAAGATATATCATTGAAATTTTATGGCAAGAGTCCAACTATGGACATAAAACAAAAAAAACCCGCGTGTAGCACAGTACACGTGATAGAAGTTAACTTCTTACATCAATTTATATTCGCTTGAAAGCAACAAGTAACAAGTTTCATATATCATATGAGAAACGAATTTGCAAATAATAATAATACAATGGCGCTATTATAACTCTGACGAGTTTTATGGCCGAGCTTCTCTCCCAATTCGAGGTGTGCTCCTTTTTGTTTTCCTACTAATTGGGTGGACCTACAGTTTTATGCCGGCTCCGAACGGCGAATGCATTTTTTGTGAGAAGCTTTTTCATGGCAGAAATACACTTGGAGGGTATGCCAGCCACTGCCGAGAGGTGACCGCTGTTCTTAAAAAACCCAATAATTGGATTTTTACTAATTAGAAAAATTGTTTTTGGTGTTTTGCTGGGACCGTGATTTGAACCCGAGACCTCTGGCATAGTAGGCGAGCACTCTACCCACTGCACCACAGCGGCAAATACATCCCTGCAAAAAATGCGATTAATCAGGGACAAATCTATGTACATGGTTTATATTGGTTGTTTGATCGTTTTTATTTTAATAATTAACTAGTATGTAATCCCCGATATTCCGGTGGCACTTTTATTTAATAAAAAATGACAAAGAAAATTGTTTAATAAAAAAAAGCAACAAAAAAACTGACTCCACCTGGACTTGAACCAGCTTTATTTATATATATTATATATGTATACATATTATCGGAAGCCTAGCATCTTACAGCTGAGCTACCGCGGTAGTTACGTTAGTTGTGTCAAACGGTGTACTCTAATTTCTTCTTGTGTTATTAACATTCTCACCTCGCCTATTTCAAAACAGCGCTGTCCTGTTTAGAATTTCTTATGTACTTACAGTGTAAGTCTTACACGTATACATATGTACATACATACATGTTAGTTCACACATACATGTCCGTTTTGTTAGTTCAGTTTAAGTGCAGTATTTGATATACTCAACGCAAGTGGTGTGGTGGCGCAGAGGTTTTGCGTCTGGTCTGGAAGCGAGGGGTTGTGAGTTCGAACCGCGCGAGATATCAAGGTTGATTTTTTTTAAAATTAAAAATAAACTAAAATGGCTGCTATTTCCGGGGGCAACTTCCGTTGCATCAAATTTCAAATTTCACTCTCCATAAAAACTGTATCGCCGCCTAAGAAGTTAACTTCAAAAATACAAGAATTTTGGAAAATGGGCGTGACACCGCCTCTTAGAAGCAGGAATATACGAGATTTCTTAGCCTATAACTCGACAAATAATTGAGATATTATGACGAAACTTGGTTTATACACTTTTATAACTTGTGTTAATAGACACGCAAAAATTTATTGAAATTGGTTTATGACCACGCCTACTTTTTAACAAAGATATTTCTGGAACACCCTTTAGGAATTTGTAACGTGACTTCTTTGTAACTGCACGGTAAATAAATATCGCATTGTAGTCTGAGTTTAGCTATCTAATAAAACTACGTATCTGTTAATTGTTGAATCTATTTTTCCTTTTAATTACACTGGATCACAAAATGAAATTTTTTGTCTGTACTTTGAACGTGACTATCCTATCTATATGTAAAATCGGTCTCTGATTCCGAAAATCGGGTTCATTTTTAATTCTATGGGAAGGTTTTTGAGATATCGGCAATTTACCGTTATTTGGCCAATGGGTCCACTTAATCCAGTATATCTCTTTAACACAGTGAGTTATCTTCCTTAGGGTGACACCAAACGAAAGAAAATTAAATTTCCTTTTTACGGTTCCTATAACATTTGAAATATTGACGATTAAATTTGAATTTTTTCGATTTTTTACGATTTTTTGAAGAAAAAATTGACTTTGTCAGACAATATCTTTAAAACCAATGTCTTCACCTTCGGTTTTACTCTTTTACGTGAAGCTCCATTCTATTGGGAAAAATATAAGCTATCAACGAAGAAAATCCATGGTAAAATGGAAAAGTTATAGGCGATCAAGTAAATACAGCCAAGTCGCGCAGTGCCTCTGCACGGGTATATTCTATGCATGTTATACCCGTAAACGCGCTTGTATCTACTGCGCTGCCAATGTGCTGCTACTGCAGATGTGTAGGTATTGGTACAATATGCATAGAATGTACCCGTGCAGAGGCATTGCGCGACTTGGTTGTATTTACTTGATCGCCTATAACTTTTCCAGTTTACCATGGATTTTCTTCGTTGATAGCTTATTTTTTTGGAAATGGAATGGAGCTTCACGCAAAGGAGTAAAACCGAAGGTGAAATCATTGGTTTTAAAGATATTGCCTGACAAAATAAATTTTTTCTTCAAAAAATCGTAAAAAATCGAAAAAATTCAAATTTAATCGTCAATATTTCAGAAACTATAAGAACTAGAGAAAAATGTTATAGGAGCCGTGAAAAGGAAATTTATAAGTAATTTTCTTTCGTTTGGTGTGACCCTAAGGAAGATAACTCACTGTGTTAAAGAGATATACAGGATTAAGTGGACTCATTGGCCAAATAACGGTAAATTGCCGATATTTCAAAAACCTTCCCATAGAATTAAAAATGAACCCGATTTTCGGAATCAGCGACCGATTTTACATATAGAAAGGATGGTCGCGTTCAGAGTATTTTTTGGCTGTAGAGCAGTGTTATTTAAGTTTACGTTTAACTTTATGTATTTATATTTATGTATTTTTAGTGTTAGTTATGTATACTGTTTTAATTTTGTTAGTAAAAATTCTGTATTATACATCTATGTTGTACTATAAAAGATCAGTTGATCTTCTGTACTAATGTATTACTGAATAAATATGAAGTCATAAAGGAATGAAATTTGGCACAAAGAATATTATTCATATGCTTAGTTGGATGACTAATAAAAATTTTTAAAATGGGCGTGGCTACGCCCACTTTATGCAGCACTCGCTTTATATAAATTACACCGTTTTTCCATCAAACAAACATACAACAAACTATTAAAGCATACAGCTGAGTATCTAATGTTCGATTCCACTCGAACTTAGGCTTCCTTACTTCTTTTTTTTTTATTTTTAAATTGCTTACCAAAAAGCGGCTATAGTAACTTTAGGGCATGGTTGCGCTCTCATTCTTTGTGGATAATCGTAATTATATTTCTATGGGAATTTTATTTTAACAGCTGTTACCAATAAACTGTTACACTTTTCTATTTGCAAAATTAGATATTTTAGAGCGAGCGGAAGTAGTCATAATACGCATGTTACACTAACCTTAAAATGGACAAACGTCTGCACCAACAAAAAACACACAAGTAAACATGCATATAAAAATTTATGTATGTATGTACATATGTACGTCAAAGCTTGGGTATACCAAGAGTTGTATAAAGGTGCTAAATCCTAAATACAGAAAATGTACATACATATGTATGTAGGTACATGCGTAGATGAATAACAAATGGAACACGAACGTTTGATTGATTTCTTTCCGCTCCACGGCGCCATTTCAGCACTTTTCAAAAGGCCTCCTACTGTTTTACAAAGGATACCGCAAGGCGTTGTTTGTGCTGCCGTCATGCCGTTCTGCCGTTAACATGGTATGCGTTGCAACAATGTGTGTATGCTGCTGTCATATTAATTCGTAATTTCCTAATTATGTGCAATTGCGGTTCACTAATAATGAGCACGAACAATGGTATTGGAACATGGCTGTAGCCAGGAATTTTTTTCGTGGGGGTTTTCATCGTAGATTTTTTTTTTTTTTTTTTTTGAGAAAAATTTATAACCCATTTCGTATACTAAATGAAAATAATAAAAAAAAATCTGGTTTCTAAAGTGCTATTTAGAAGAAAATTTTTTTTACAAAACTTGATTTTCAAATTATGGTTTTTATAATAAGTTTTAAAAATCAGGAAACTTTTATTCATTTAAAAATTAGACTGTTCTATTGCAAACACAATGAAAACTTTATTTTTGGAGATTTTATCCAAGTGACAAAAAAAAATATTTTATAGACAAAAAACTCGGTTAGATTACCCCACCATGTGGAAACGAAAACAGCTGTAAAAGTCCGCCCCAAGATTTTTAGCTTATGTTGAGACTCTAACTTGTTTTTTTTTTTGCAACTTTGTTATTTGACATCCGATAGATATGTATGTCATTATTTTAGTCTTTTGAGCAGGGGTTGAAATTATTTTCAACTTTTTTTTCATTTCCATTGAGTTTCATTTTCATTTGAAAATTAAAAAATAAACAGCGCAGCAGAAGTATATAAAATAAAAAGTTCTACTGTACTGCAACTGCGCCGCCTTAAGTTTCACAAAATTATAGTCGACTGTTGCTGTATTGTGGAAAATTTTCCAGCACAGCAAAGGGCAAACATAATTTCGAGTTTTTACAGCACCGTTGTTGTTGTTTTTTTTTTTAATTTATGGGAACACAATCGGTATTGTAATGTACAAAAAAAAAACAATTTTAAAAAGCCGCACTGAAAAGTAAAATTCTGTTTATCTGTGCTTTGCTGTCGACTGATCTGTTTGAAACTACAAAGTAAAGCAACAGCACAAATAAACAAACAAATATATTCGACTGTTCTGTGCTTCGAATTCAGATATTTTCAAAGGAAATCGAAATTCAAAAGTTCTCAAAAAATTATGAAAACAGCAACAGCTTATTTTTTGAGACTGGTGGTGTTATGCTGGCAAACAGTGCTTGGGAATCTTTATATCTCCCTCTAATGTCCTTTGATCTGTGAAGTCGTTTTCATATACATAGTTAGATGGGTCACCTAGCCGAGTTTTTCGACCATAAAACATCCTTTTTGTTTCACTTGAAAAAAATTGCCAAAAATAAAGTATTCATGGAATCTTTTTAATATTACGCTTAAAATGTTTGCAATAAAACAGAATAATTTTAAAAAGAATACAATTTTCCTGATTTTTACAACTTCTTATAAAAACCCCAATAGAAACCAATTTTTTTTAATAATCGCAAAAAATCAATAAAATATTGACTTTAAAAGTTAGTACATATTGAAAATAGGTGAAATCGGACTATAACAATGCACACATCCCATATATGGGATCTTTCGAAAAACACACAAAAAGGTTATAATTCAGACACTAATATAACCCGAGTAATGAATTTTGAGCTATGCAATGACTTTATGCAGTTATTTGGAAATTAGAGTTGGGAAACTATCGATGGCACTATCAATAGTATCGATATTTTATTTTTTTTCAGACTATCGAAGACCATCGATGGTTTTTTTCAAAACTATCAAAAACTATCGATGGTAATGTGTACTATCGATAGTTTTACAATATTTACACACCTCCATATTGCACATTGCTATTTCAGAATACCAGTTATTGAAAGTTGTATGAATTTAGTGTGTACATATTTAAAAAATGTTTTGATTTATACATTTGCAGACTGAATAAAAGGCGGTTCCAGTTTTGTAGATTTTTTGAAAGAAACAGTTTTCGAAATATTTTGAAGTTTCAGTTTTTGAGCTAAGAAAAAAAAAAACGCTTACAAGTCTATCAATATCTTCGCTATCACCAGTTTTTATGTTTCGTTTGCAGAGGATGAAATATCATTTCCACCAAAGCAAAAATAATTAAAATCGACATTAAAGTGACGGAGTTATGGCGAACCAAAAATTTTTTTATATAATTCTTATTAATTTTTTTTCCGGCATTCATCTTTTTTCATTATTTTAACGAAATATTTAATATCATCCTGATTTTACACTGTGGTTAATAGCTTTTTTGTGTAGAAAAATGACAATGTTAAAAGAGATTCAGTGAACAAATTTATATTTATTTCAATACGATAGTACTATCGATAGTACCATCGATGGTTTATTTTTTTTAAAACTATCGAACACTATCAATAGTTTTTTTTAAAACTATCAAAAACTATCGATGGTGGGACTATCGATAGTTTCCCAACTCTAATGGAAATATACTAAAATTTTAGAAAATGTATGTAACAGAATTTAATTTATAAGTGGTATGTCGTTAGAAGCGTACTTTAATTCTTTAGAAAGGAGTAGATACGGTTTGCGGGTATTTGTAACTTCAGCGAAGAGAATTTTTTATTGAAGTTGTAACCAAAAAAACCCAAAATTACGTTATCTCAAAATCCTAACCAAAAAAAAAATTGTTTTCACCTCAGCAGGTTCATGCCAGCCCTCCCTTATACCTGAAATTCTTGCTATTTTCTCAAATTAATTATTTGTAACCTAGTGTTTTCAACATATAGCTTTGAATATGATAGAAGTAAAATGTATCTGCCAGAATTTCGTGGGGGGTTCAAACACCCAACCCCCCCTCCTAAATACGGCCTTGTATTGGAAAGTGTAGGGGTCCTTCATTCGAATCGACAGCCGAACAATTAAAACACATTTGTACTTCAAAATGCATTTCATAATTTTTGTTTAATTTTTTATTTATTGCTTGCACAACTTATATGAAAAACTGCAGCGGCAAATTTGTGGTCAATTTCGCCGTTTTGCGGTTGGGGAGTAACGATGTTATGAGAGCGAGTAGGTTCATAACTTGCAAGCAGTAAACATTGACATATTTTCGATTATCAAGGGCACGCGGAAGGGGCTCTTTGTTGCTACCAAATTTGTACACTTTAAAGGTTCCCATGTAGATGCATACACTGAAGATATCTGTACTACACTCAAATAGTGCAAAATTGAAACAAGCACTATGCATAAGCCGGACGAAAAAGTTTTAACTCTACTTTCAAAATTATACCCGTTATGAAATAAACAGATTCACTATCCATTGTAAAACCCTAGCACGGTGCACGGATTACAAATTTTACCACACACAACAACAAAATACAGCGCACAGAAATGTGATAGACCTTAAAAATATGCTACACCTGAGCCTATGTTTATTTAATTGCAATGAAGTGAAGGAAATTATTCGCGACCCTGCGCCAGCTGACATTTGAAAATTTTGTGCCGCACAGTAGTTCGGCTCCATACATTTTGCGGAAAAAAATAGAAGGAGTTGTCCTAGGCCATTGAAATTTTGCACAGAGGTTATATGTGAGCTAATTAAGAAATTTTAAAAAAATGGTTTAAATCGGTCAACCCCTAGGGGTACCTTCCTTGGACCTATAAAAAAATGATTTAAATACAAATTTTAGTTTCAGCTAAAAAAAATTAAAATATCTTCATGAAACTTGGTACATGAGTTACCCTCATTAAAGGCATTGACAGCACCAAAAATTGTTGAAATCGGCCACTCCGTAGGGGTAAAAATTTTTAAAGGAAAATTTAAATTTCAGCTCAAAAAATTAAGATATCTTCACGAAACTTGGCGTATAAGTTACTGTCATGAGAGGTATCGACAACACCAAATATAGGCATGATTGGCAAACAACCACGCCCACTTTTCCTACACCTTTTATTCAAAAACAAATGAAGATATACATTTTCAGTAACAGAAAAGAGCCCTTGTAAAAATTTGATGTACTTAATGATTATATTTATAATACATATAATCGAAAATATAACTATGTATATATATATGGAAAGAAAAAAAGCAAATATAAGAAAAATTTTTAATGATTTAGCATATCCTTGGCAACAAAATCCAATTCC
Source organism: Urophora cardui (assembly GCA_960531455.1). NCBI lineage: Eukaryota > Metazoa > Arthropoda > Insecta > Diptera > Tephritidae > Urophora > Urophora cardui. The sequence goes on from OY482671.1 coordinate 168,289,744, forward strand.
ACACACTTCTTGTTGGGTTGTCGTCTTATGGACTTTATATAATGACCAGAACTTGCCAGTAATCGATTAATAACATCTGTATTGGTAGAAATTCTATCACTTTTCCTAGAAAACATAAGCCTAGAAATCATAAGCCCCTTTTTTTAGTAAGGGTTAACTCAGAACTGATAAGGAGTTGAACTTTTCTGCTGAGAAAGTATCAATAAGTCTTCTTGTTGTGTGATCAAGTAAACTTTGCAAATTAACAGCAGCATATGTATGTGTCTGTTACTACAATTTCGTCGGGATAACATTTTTTTTTCATCTAATACCTTAAAATAAGCTGGTAAAATGTTTAAACAAATGTGTTTGTTGCTATTGTGGTTTGCAAACCGCAATGTTATGACGAATTCCAAACTTTCATTTTATTACAGTTAGCGAGTGTAGCACGTTGTAGCACACAAACTTTTTGTCCATCGAAGTTAGAAAAGGTAGCATTTGTGAAGTACCATTTTTACTGGCCTATATTTTTTTTTAATATTTGGCCGATTGCACTGATTTTTTCTTTAATTAGTCAAGGAAGTGCTATATTTTCTTTTAAACTCACAACAGGGACAATAGAGATATAAGTTATAAGGAAAATTTATAGCTAAAGTTAGCAAAAATTTCAAGCAGTTTTTGTTGAATAAAATTTTTCTGACTTCTGATACCATTATTTTGTAAAAAAAAATCAACTTTTTGCAAAGTAGTCATGAATTCTTCATATTTGGACATTTTTTTATAAGACTACATCATTAGAATCTGAAAATTAGGTATTGAAAAAAATGAATTTTTTCCGCGGCTGAACCACTGTGTGCCGTGGCAATGATGAGAGGTTAGCAACATTGGCAGTGCGTGATAATGGTTTTTCCATTTATATTTTCAGTTAACAGGTGAGTTAAAAGTGGATTGCATTTTTGTTTCTAAAAGTTTTTAATGTTCAATATTTTTTTTTCCTCTTCATAGTTTGCAATTTTTACCACGAGGAAGTCCTCCCATATCGAGCGATACCGAAACAGCTGCTTTTTTATCTGATAATTATATACATACGTATGTTATGTCTTATATGATCTATATATGTATCTAGACTAATTATGTAAAATTGATTGTATGGAAAATGTATGTAACGCGATAACTCAAAAAGTACTGTACCGATTTTAATAATTCTTTTTTTAAAATGTCATAAATTGTGAATTCTCGACGATCATGTACTTTTTTTTGCGCATTTCTGAGACTTTAATACCTTTTTCCCGGTTTTCATTTTCCGTGTTCAGTGGAGGCGTCGCAGTCGTGCCAGGCAGAGCAGCGCAGGCGACTCATATGTTTGTTTTTACACAGTTTGTTGTTTGTCTCGATGGCAATCAAAAACCTGTTTACACGTGCATAATATGCTTAACTCAAGAACGCCTGCACCAACAAATGCGATATTGGTATCAAATGAAAGGTGTTGAGCAGGACTTCTACATGGAGTTATTTTCATTCTGATGCCTAGACATCCTCTCCAGATATGGCTTAAAATGTGGACCAGGATGACTCCGGAATGTTTTTGAATGATATTGGTATGATATTAAAAGTATTAAGCAGGGCTTTAACACATACATATGTATGTATTTTCATTATTATTTCCAAAACGTGGACCCGGATGACCGTCGAATATTTCTGAGCGATATTGGTACCAAATGAAAGGTCTTGATGAGGACTTCGACATAGAACTATTTTATTTGTGATGCCTAGGCCGGGTTCCCAAATATGGGTCAAAATGTGACCCCGGATTAACCCGGAATATTTCTGAGCAATATTGGTATCGAATGAATGGCCTTGATCAGGACTTCAACACAAAACTTTTTAACTGTGATTCCTAAGCCGGGTCCCCAGATATGGGTCAAAATGCCGACAACTATACTAAAAATTCACTTCCAGTACTGATTCCAACCCTTTTTAATGAGCTTCCATTGGATTTGACAAATCTGCCGAACACAGTTAAAAGAAAGTCTTATTAAAAACTATTTCAAATCTTTACTATAAAACAGTAAATTCTGAGTCGATTGCATACCAAATAAAATAAAATCATTTTAAAAATGAATTGTAATTTTCAAAATGTAAAACTCAATAAAATATTATGTTTACGGATGTATGTATTTACCTATGTATGTATGCTATTTAAATAACCTATTTTAAGATTTAAATGTATTAACAACCTGCAGACAAGCACAGATGTTGGTCAAAATGTGGATCCGGATGGCACCGGATAATTTCTCAGCGATATTGTTATTTAATCACGGCACATGACGATTCCTAGGTGGGATCCCAAGGTGTGGGTCAATATGTGGACCCGGATAACACCGGGATATATCTTAGGGATATTGGTACCAAATGAAAAGTGTTGAGCGGACTCTCATGTAGGGCCGTACTCATTACGATTTCTTGGTCAAGTCTCCAGATACCGTACCCATTATGGTTCCTAGGTCAAGTTCCCAGATGTGGGTCAATAAGTGGACCCGGATGAGCCCGGGATGCTTCTGAGCAATACTGATATAAAATAAATGTGTTGACCGGGTCTGCTATATAGAGATATTTTCATAGTGATTCTTAGTCCCGATACCCAATTATGGGTAAGAGTGACGATTCGGACGCCACGGAATGTTTTTAAGCAATGATGGTATCAAATGAGAAGTGGAATGCAGGGTATGTTATGCTAAACCCAGTTCCCTAGGAAAAGGGAAGAGTAATGAGACTGGGAAAGGCAAAGGGACGGAAAAGGAGAGGGAGAATATAATAAAAATGGAATAAAGAGGACGGGGAGAGAGATAGTAAGACAGGGAATTAGAGAAGGAATAAGAGGGGGAATAAAAAGGAGAAAGACAGAAAAGGAGAGGTAAGAGATAGCGATAGAGAAAGGGAAGCGGAAATGTGATGGGAAAGGAAAAAGGAAACGGAAGTGAAAGGAAAGATAAATGGAAAGGGAAGGAGAAAGAGAAAAGTAGAGGGAAAGGCAGTTGGAGACTAATACGAAGAAAAATGGGATAAGAACATAAAGAGGGCAAACTTTTGAAAATATCAATTTTTTCCTTCACTTTTTTTTAAACTTATCTGAATTGTGCGGAGCTTTGCAGCCCGAGGTAATTTCGGTTTTCAGATACTTCCAACATATTTTAAAGTGTACCGTTTTTCGCTTCAAGTACCTATAATAGGAAGTGAGCCAAAGCAAAGCTTGGCCGGGTACAGCTAGTGTATATATAAAAATCAAGCCTATTTTTTGTCGCCGGCTTTCGCCCAAACGCGTGGAGGGATTTTGACCAAATTTACACACCAGCAGAGTACCTTGCCCTAGATGGTTTATATGTATATTTGTTCAACTCTGGAAGTCGGCTCCCGAGATATAGGTCAAAACTGGACCCGGATTTCCCCTGAATATTTTTGGACGATATTGATATCAAATGAAAGGTATTGAACACGGATTTTACATAGAATAGTACTCATTGTGATTCGTAGGTCGGGCCTCGAGATATGGGTCAAAACGTGGATTCGGATGACCCTCGAAAATTTCTGAGTGATATTGGTATCAAATGAAAGTAATTGACGAGGACTTCGACATAGAAATATTTTGTTTGTGATACCTAGGCCGGGTCTCCAGATATGGGTCAACATGTGGACCCGGATGGCCCTCGAATATTTCTGAGCGATATTGGTACCAAATGAAAGGTCTTCAAGAGGACTTCGACATATAACTCTTTTATTTTTTATGCCTAGGCCGGGTCTCCAGGAATGGGTCAACATGTGGACCCGGATGGCCCTCGAATATTTCTGAGCGATATTGGTTCCAAATGAAAGGTTTTGAAGAGGACTTCGACATTTTATTTGTGTTGCCTAGGTCGGGTCCACAAATATGGGTAAAAATACCCGGATATCCCTGGAATGTTTCTGAGCGATAGTGGTATCAAATGAAAAGTCTTGATCAGGACTTCGACACAGAACTATTATAACTGTGGTGCATAGGCCGGGTTCCCAGATATGGGTCACAACTTTGACCCGGATGAAACCGAAAAATAGCAATCACGGAGATCTTCTCGATGTAATTCTCAACCTGGTTCCCTAGGAAAAGAGCAATAAAAAGAAAAGACAAGTCAAATGGAATGGAATGGGAAAGGGAAAGGAAGGAAACGAAAATAGAATTGGAGAGGGAAGGGGAAGGGGAGAGATAGAGATTGGGAGAGGTAAAGGGGAAACGAATAAGATGTGCAGAGAAAAGGAGGGGTAAGGGAGACCGATAGCGAAAGGAAACGATAAAGAAAAGGAAAAAGGAAAAGAAAAAGTAAACGGAGATGAAAGAGAAAGGAAAAAAGAAAGTATACAGAAAGGGAACGGAAGTCTAAGACGAATAAAAAAGGGAGAAGGACATGAAGAGGTAGAGGTATCGCGGCGAAGCGAAACGGATTTACTTTTGTTCTTGATATCACAATCGGCTTAAACAATTTTCATGAAATTTAGTATACAAGGGGTTTCTGGGGCAAACTTCTGAAAAGTTTCATTCTTCCGCTCATTTTTTTTTTTACTTTTTATTTCGCTTGGGAAGAGCTGCGAAAAAATGGCAGCCCGAGATAAGCTTGGTTATCCGGGTACTAGGTGTCTTAATTGTGATGCCTAGATCGGTTCCCCAGATATGGGTCAAAACGTAGACCCGAATGACCCCGGGGTGCTGCTAAGTAATACTGATATAAAATGAAAGGTGTTGAGCAGGGATGCTAAATAGAGCTTTATCATTTTGATTCTTATGCCCGGTACTCAATTATGGGTAAAAGAGTGGACCCGGATACCACGGAATGTTTATATTAAAAAATTATTTTCTAAGTTCAAAATCAAGTCAAATTTTTCTTGTCTCGGCATTGTTTCTAGTAAAAAATTCTGTCCGTGTACATTGGATATTTAAATTTAACTTTGTACTGTTTTTAGAATAAAATAAGTAAGGAAGCCTAAGTACGAGTGGAATCGAGCATTAGATACTCAGCTATATTATTTCATTGTTTGTTTGCGTTTGAAGGAAACATGGTGTATTTTATATAAAGCGGGTGTGGCATAAAGTGGGCGTAGCAACACCCATTTTAAAAATTTGTATTAATGATCCGACTAAGCGTATAAATATTCTTGTTAGTGGAAAATTCCATCCCTTTATGACTTTTAGACACGTTACAAATTGCCCTTCAGAGCATTTTAGAAATATCTTTGTTAAAAAGTATGCGTGGTCATAAGCCGATTTCGCTAAAGTGTATACACCAAATTTCGTCATAATATATCAGTTATTTGTCGAGTTATGGGATCCAAAATCTCATATATTCCTGCTTCTAAAAGGAGGCGGTGCCACACCCATTTTCGAAAATTTCACAATATTTGTTCATAAGGGCCTGAGCTCATTACGTTGGTGAAATTTTATCACTCTAGCTATATTAGTGACTGAGATAACAAATTTTCGATATATACTATATAGGGAAAGTGGGCGTGGTCATGGACCGATTTCGCCCATTTTCAATACCAACCGTCCCAGTCCGGATACCAACTTGCATTTAAAATTTCATCAAAATATTTCAATTTTTGCGCGAGTTATCGTGCGTACAGACAGACAGACGGACAGACGGACGGACATGGCTAAATCGATTTCTTTTTTCACCCTAATCATTTTGATATATATAAGTGTTACGCCGCAGCATTTGATAATTATAACGCCGTTGGAATTCATTGACAGTGAATTCGGTGTATGCCGTCCGGCAACACTGGCCGACTGCTGTCAAATCACTGTCAGTGTTGCCGCAGCCTCAAAAAATTTGGTATCAAAAATTAATACCTTCATGGTTTTTTTCGTATCACCGAAAATTTTTTGGAAAAAACACTTCAATTACTCAAGAAAGCTGTTTTCGAGCTTTTAACCCGTATAACAATTTGATAGTCCATTTTTTTTTTGTATCAAAAAAAATTTTTTTACAAAAACCCTCGATTTCCTTGTATTTCGGGCAATGTGCATACATGAAGACACGCGTTTTCTACCGTCATGTGTGGCTAGCTTTAGTGAGCCGTGCTCATTCCTTCCTATAAAGTTTGATAAAATATTGCCCATTTTAGTATTTTCAAAGACCTTCACAATACATGTTTTCCTTGCATTCACAGGTTGTTAAAATTTTTAAGAAAATCTTAAAAATGAAAAAGAATGGGTTAATATTCTTTGATTTTGATTAAATTGTATCAAAATTATTTAATACGGATTAAAAATGTATCAAATTTGTTCTACGGCAAAATAAAAAGTATCTACGTATCTTCGGCTTAAAAAAGTATCACATTTGATACGATTGTATCAAAACGGCATCACTGATCACTGTCACTGGCCGCGAAACTAGAATCTTCCATTTTCTTCTGAGCCTTTGGTACGAGCAACACATTAATTAATTTAGCATTGTAAATTTAATTAACTGCAGTAGTTTGTAACTTGATGCCTTAAATTTTCCTGGTTAAACACAAGTGTAAGTTGTAACATAAATATCTATGTAAGTAGATATTTATAATACCATGAATTAAATAAATTGCAGATTTTAGCATCTGCACACGAATATCATACATACATACTGTATGTAACATACATATACGTGTCGCTTAAAATATTGTTTCTGGAGGCATCGGCGTTTACAATAAGTCTATAGCCGTGTTTCACATACGGTGATCCTAACCCAGATAAAAATTTTTGCATGTAAATGCAACAACAAAGATTTCAGCTCGATTAAACCAGATAAATTGCTGGTTCAATTTCTGATCCGCCCTGTTCGATTTGTTTTTTCCGTGCTGATTTGGCAGCACAGTGCTTTTTTGATTTGGCAGAACTGAAAACTGACATTTGTGTATGTATACATATATATAAATATACCCTGCAGTAAATTTGTTTCACTGCTAAATGATCATTGATCATTCTTTGTTGAATATTCATCACTATCGTTTTGCGTTGGTGCAAGCAAGCAAGCTATATTGAAACACCAAACGAAATACCATCTAGGCGGTTAAAAACCCATGAGCCAGCTTGTATTTCGGTAGCTTTTTTGACATTTGGCAGCTTTTCTGACAAATTTTTCAATTTGACTACTATAAAACAAATTATATTTAAAATAAAAAATATATGGAAATAAAAATTTCAAATTTGCCTCTTGTAAGCTTCTGCTTTGGCCGTAAGGGGACAAGAAGTCCGGAAGAAAAATTATACTGCGCACTGGCTTATCCTTATAACATGGAATACATAGCTATCCCGCCATTTGAGTTTCATAATTTATTTCAGTAATTTAAATTCAAATTTCCAAAAAAATAATTTTTGAAATAGTTATTTTCATTTAGTTTGAAGTTTAAAGTCAATCAAATTGTTTTTGAGGGAGTATTTGTCTCTTTTCAACGTACAGAAGAATTGTTTTTGCGCTATTATAACTCTGACGAGTTTTATGGCCGAGCTTCTCTCCCAATTCGATGTGTGCTCCTTTTGTTTTTCCTACCATTGGACAGTTTTATGCCGGCTCCGAACGGAGTCATATAGGCATGAGGAAAGCAAACCATTTATTTGAAAAAATTCAGCAGCCTTTATATTAGTGATGGGCGAGTCCGAGATGTTTAGACAATCGAGAGAATCGCCATCGTTGCAAAATCACAATCGAGTCAAAAGTTGACTCGCTCCTCGACTACACAATCGAGATGTTTTTGCGATTGTTCCGAGTCGGCGAGTCGGAGGTTGTTTCGATGAAATCTCGACTACACAAGCGAGATGTTTATGCGATTGTTCCGAGTCGGCGAGTCGTAGGTTGTTTCGATGACATCTCGACTACACAAGCGAGATGTTTTTGCGATTGTTCCGATTCGGCGGGCCGGCTGTTGTTTTGATGATATGTTTTAGTTGATAAAATAAACTGAATGAGGTTTGTTGATAAAGAAAGTAGGATTTTTAATGGAAGTGAGGCAAATACATAAATAAATTAACCAAATTGAAAAATATGCTATACATAGACGCTGCATTATTGCAATCACAACTAAAGAGTGTCGTGCATAATAATAATAATTAATTATTTAAACATTAATAAATTTTCTGAAGTGAGACGCTTATGAAACAAATGAATTTTACGAGTAGCAACAACGACAATAAATTTGTACCACTCTGCATGTTTTGTAAAGCAATTTTAATATTCAAGCGGCAACAACAATTATTATGTATTTTTTGCAGCGAGTCCGAGATGTTGTAGAGTTGCTTTGAAAACGAGAGGAATCGTTGGCGAGTCCGAGATGTTTTAGCGATTGTTTCGACTGACGGCCATTTACGACTTGACTCGAATACGAATGAAAACCATCGAGAGCATTCGAGATGTTTCAACAATCGAGAGAATCGAATAAAACATCTCGGACTCGCCCATCACTACTTTATATGAAAGCATTCACTGATGACTCCTCATGACGAATTTCATCAGTGATTCATAAAGGATTCATTTCAGATTTTTACTGCTGGGTATATGTTGTATATGTTTCTTCTTCTTTTTAGTTCTTTGCAAGTGCAGCCAATTTTCATTATGAGCCGGATTGTTTCAGTAAAAATTTATCTTAACCCAGACCCAGATGTAATAACTGAAATGCCCCTTATATCTATCTGGATTATTTCATGACGTTACGTACTACCGTTATGTGATTAAAACTATAATACTCTGTGTGCTAGTACAGCTGAGCATAATAATTATGAAGGCTTAGTTTTAGGCTTAGTTTGTGGCCGCTGTCAAGGCAGATCTAGGAAGGTAGGCTCGGTGGCGAATTCAGAAACTACTTTTTTTGATATATTGTGGAACGATCCTCCGTCATCCCTTGTCAAGTTTGGTTTGGAGACAAACCGGTTTCGGCTAATATGCGCCATCTTCAGTGTCTTTTTTCGTTCTGAGTTATTTTGTGTAAGTTCGATAGTACTTATAGTAACTGACTTCCATCGTTTGGTCACGTACTTCGTGTTCGTGTGATGTGTTCGTGTGTTCGTGCATTCGTGCGTTCGGGCGACGTGCATACGTGCGTGCGTGCGAGTCTGTGCGTTTAGGTATGTAAATCTATTTTTTGTATCCTCATTAAACAGGCAGGTAAAAGTCCGTTATTGTCCTCTTGTGTGTTGTTTTGTTTATGTCGGTTTTAGGTTTTCTGTCCTCTTTTCGGTATAATAGCTTAAGCGGTTCAAATAATGTATCTGATGCGGTGTTTATTTGTTCATTTATTATTTTACCTACGAATGTCTTCTGTTTGTATATCTCCATATTTTCTAATACGTTAAGTCGTTTTCCCTTATGTTGTATGTGGAGAATTTTAGCTGTTTTTCCTATTTTCATTGGTGTACATTTGTTTTCTGCCATGTGGTTGGCGAAATTTGATTCCACTGTCGTTGATGATTTCCTTATTTTCTTATTGTAATCTCTTACGTGTTCTCGATATCTCGTCTTGACTTGGCGTCCTGTTTGTCCTATATAACTGTTTTGGCATTCGCAAGTCAATTTGTATACGCCTTGTTTGTCAAAGAGGTCTTCCTTGTTAATGTTGTTTCGTAGAAGTTTTTCCATGCTGTTCCTCGTTTTAAATGCTGCATTAATGTTATAATTTTGGAAAACTTTAGCCAACTTGTAAGATGTTGCTCCGGTATATGATAAGACTGCCCATTTCAACAAGCTTACAACAAGGAACTCATCACAATATACACAATCGCGGAGAACAACGGATATCAAAAAAGTTTGGTGAAGAAAATACAGAAAAACATAACCTCAAAGAAATCGGAAAACAAATAAAAGGTAGAGAAGAAATGGGCAGTCTTATCATATACCGGAGCAACATCTTACAAGTTGGCTAAAGTTTTCCAAAATTATAACATTAATGCAGCATTTAAAACGAGGAACAGCATGGAAAAACTTCTACGAAACAACATTAACAAGGAAGACCTCTTTGACAAACAAGGCGTATACAAATTGACTTGCGAATGCCAAAACAGTTATATAGGACAAACAAGACGCCAAGTCAAGACGAGATATCGAGAACACGTAAGAGATTACAATAAGAAAATAAGGAAATCATCAACGACAGTGGAATCAAATTTCGCCAACCACATGGCAGAAAACAAATGTACACCAATGAAAATAGGAAAAACAGCTAAAATTCTCCACATACAACATAAGGGAAAACGACTTAACGTATTAGAAAATATGGAGATATACAAACAGAAGACATTCGTAGGTAAAATAATAAATGAACAAATAAATACCGCATCAGATACATTATTTGAACCGCTTAAGCTTATTATACCGAAAAGAGGACAGAAAACCTAAAACCGACATAAACAAAACAACACACAAGAGGACAATAACGGACTTTTACCTGCCTGTTTAATGAGGATACAAAAAATAGATTTACATACCTAAACGCACAGACTCGCACGCACGCACGTATGCACGTCGCCCGAACGCACGAATGCACGAATGCACGAACACGAAGTACGTGACCAAACGATGGAAGTCAGTTACTATAAGTACTATCGAACTTACACAAAATAACTCAGAACGAAAAAAGACACTGAAGATGGCGCATATTAGCCGAAACCGGTTTGTCTCCAAACCAAACTTGACAAGGGATGACGGAGGATCGTTCCACAATATATCATATTCCTACCCTGTCGGAAAAACAAGCAACCATAAACTACTTTTTTTATTTACAAAGGTAGAGTGTAATGTCAAAATCAAAGCGAATTCACATCATGACCAATAGGAATGGGCGAGTCGCAAGCGAATTCAGATTTTAACTAAGGCGAATTATCATTTTGACATTACACTCTACCAATTACAATAACAAAATACATGGGAAATTTCTGAATTCGCCACCGAGCCTACCTTCCTAGATCTGCCTTGGCCGCTGTGGTGTAGTGGGTAGAGTGCTCGCCTCCTATACCAGAGGTCTCGGGTTCAACCCCCAGTCCGGACAAACATCAAAAAAAAATTGTCTAATTAGTAAAAATTCAATTATTGGGGTTTTTAGGAGCAGCGGTCATCTTTCGGCAGTGGGCGGCATACCCTCCGAGAGTATTTCTGCCATGAAAAAGCTTCTCACAAAAAATGCTTTCGCCATTCGGAGCCGGCATAAAACTGTAGGTCCACCCAATTAGTAGGAAAAACAAAAGGAGCACACCTCGAATTGGGAGAGAAGCTCGGCCATAAAACTCGTCAGAGTAATAATAGCGCCATTGTATTATATTATATTATCTTTAGGCGCAAATCGTCCATTTTTAACACCTTATCTTTGTAAAATACTATCTTAAAAAGTACCATGCCCAATAAAACACTAGCTCGCGTAAGAGCTAGCTTATACTTTTAAAGATATACTTACTTATTAATTTTGGTCTCATATGTGAGCAGAAAAACGATCTGTACATAAAAACGCCAATTTGTAATAATATATCTATATCTACATCTATATATATAAAAATGGTTTGGTATTTAATTGAAACGCTAAAACTTGAAAACGGCTGAACCAAATCAAATACTTCCTTAGGGGGGTTTGTTTGTTGTTACCTCGCGAAAGTTTAGTCGAAGAAAAAATTAAAAAATATTAAGGGGGCGTGGCACCTCCCATACAATCTTAATTTTTAAAGCTGATTATCTCTAAAAGAGTTCAAGGTATGGAGTTCAAAATTGGTATAGAGGTAGGTGATATCAAAACCCTTCTCACGCAGAAAAGTGGGGGTTATCAGAAAAGGGGGCGTGGCACCTCCCATACATACTTAGTGTTGGAAGCTGAATATATCAGAAAGCATAATTGACAGGATCCTGAAAATTGCTATAGGGCTAAATGATATTAAAACCACTGTCACGCATAAAAGAGGGGGTTATCGAAAAGGGGGCGTGGCACCACCCATACACACTTAACTTTTTAAGCTGAATATCTCTAAAAGGATTTATGGCAGGGTCCTGGAAATTGGTACATAGATATATGATATCAAAACAATTTTTGTGCATAAAAGTGTAGGTTATCGGAAAAGGGGGCGTGGCACCTGCCATATAATCTTAATTTTTCAAGCTGATTATCTCTGAAAGAGTTCAAGGTAGGGAGCTGAAAATTGGTATAGAGCTAAATGATATCAAAACCATTCCCACGCATAAAAGTGGGGGTTATCGGAAAAGGGAGCTTAATTTTTCAAGCTGAATATCTATAAAAGCGTTTAAGGTTGGGACCTGAAAGTTGATCAGGAGATCAATAGCATCAATATCAATAGCATGCTTATGAAAAAAACAGTGCTTTTGGGAAAAGGGGGCGTGGCACCTCCCATGCGTTCTTAATTTTTAAGGCTAAATATTCCTAGAAGCGTTCATTGCATGTACATGGAAATCACTATGCAGATATACGATATCAATACCATGTTCACCCAAAAAAAAAAAGATTTATCAAAAAATGGGGCACTACACCTCAAGGGAGAGGAATGCTTACTTCCTCGGCTTCCCTTATCTTCAACAGATTAGCCCTTCCAATTCAAACGTATGCAGTTCCCAGTGAACCGTCAGCTCTATGCGGCGTGTTCCCGTGTGGGAAAACCGTTCTCGCTATTTGTTTACGCTCCGGGACAGAAAACTAAAAATGTTGTGTATCTTGCAGCCTTAAACTGAATACTAAAATTATATATTTTTGAAGTTGTATACACAATGAAGTAGTGAAAAATCGTTAATTTTCTATTAAAAATAATACCGGTGTAATAACAATTTTTGAAATGAAATTAATAAAAAAAAATCTATTTTGGGCAGGACGAAGTTTGCCGGGTCAGCTAGTATATACATATTTGCTTGAATAAATTTAACTCTTTCTATCGTCTTTTTCTTCTTTAACTCCAAAAAATATTTTTCTTCTGACAACACTGCTCACCACAACCCAAAAATTAAAGTTTTATAACAACAAAAAAATAAATAATTCGCAGCGCTTTAAGCTCCAAATCTGTCTTTGTTCTCTACAAAAATACGTCATAATGATGTCACGTTGGGTTATTTTCTGAATTGACAATTTATCGCATCATAAAACCAAGACAATTTAAGGGTTGGCAAGGACACCAGGACCAAACAGCATTGGAGCAAACCTAGTTACAATGACATAGAAATTTTAATAGGTATACCATATTTTTCATATATTTTGAACATTTCGGTAACTAGTAATGGCAACAACGTACTAGCATATTACCTGATCCCACTATTCAGGGTATTATATATCGTCGCTTCCAAACAATACTGTACTAAGTCGACTTAGTGGGTTTCCCGTTTTTGGCGTTTTTAAGTATTATGTGTCCTAATTTAGATGCTGTCAAATTTTGGTATAAATCGGACAATCCAATCAAAAGTTATAAGCAAAAGTGTACATATAATACAACTCGAGATTTTGACAGAATACAAATATTGAAAGCTTGCCATGAAAAATAACGTAGCAAGTTTTTATTTTTCCTTATGGTTTTATACAAAGCATACCCTAACTTAGATGGTACCGAGTATTGGAATTGACCTTTCAATCCAAATAGAAGTTACAAGCGAAAGTATACTTAGCGCACAATTGAAGTTTCATATCGAATTTAAACTTTGAGAACTTCCCCTGCAAAACACAGTTTTCAGACTTAGTACAGTATTGTTTGGAAGCGTCGATATGTAGGCTTATTCACCACAGAACTTTATAACTTTCAACATTTTCAAATCCACAGAAATTATTTGTTTTATTTTTCGCTGTGGAAGATGCCGCGTGTAAAACCTGTCTGAATTTGGTTACCCCACAAAACTTATACGGCTATGCCAAATGACGTTGACTAACACCACCAGCTCCGTCAGAATTGGGAAGGACTTCTCCGAGCCGTTCGAGACCAAACGAAGTTTCAAACAAGGTGACTCCCTTTCGTGTAATTTCTTCAACTTGACGCTGGAAAAGATAATACAAGCTGCAGAATTTAACCGTACAGGAAGCATCTTGTACCACAGAGTGTTCATTATTTTTATACTCAGCTGTACTAGTACACAGAGTATTATAGTTTTAATCACATAACGGTGGATTGTAACAGAATGAAATAATCGAGATAGATATAGACTTATATATATCAAAATGATCAGGGTGAAAAGAGAAATCGATTGAGCCATGTCCGTCCGTCCGTCCGTCCGTCCGTCCGTCCGTCCGTCCGTCCGTCTGTCCGTCCGTCCGTCCGTCCGTCCGTCTGTAAACACTCTAACTCGCGCAAAAATTGAGATATTTTGATGAAATTTGGAACGCAAGTTGGTATCGAGACTGGGACGGTTGGTATTGAAAATGGGCGAAATCGGACCATGACCACGCCCACTTTTCCTATATAGAAAAAATCGGAAATTTGGTATCTCAGCCACTAATATAGCTAGAGTTTTAAAATTTTACCCACGTATTGAGCTCGGGCCCTTATGAAGAAATTTGATGAAGTTTTGGAAAATGGGCGGTGCCACGCCCACTTATTAAGGGTCAAACATTGAAAGTTTTATATGTCATAACTCAGAAACCGTTGAAGATATATCGATGAAATTTGGTACGCGTAATTTGCTTACATAGACAAATGTTTTGACGAAAAATTATCAAAATCGGTTTACGGCCACGCCCACTTTTATATATGTGTATTATAAAGTGACCTAATAAAACCATTTTAAGCGATATCTCTGTCAAATATAAAGATCTATCATTGAAATTTTGTCGCATGAGTCCAACTATGGACATAAAACAAAAAACACAAAAATTTTGGAATATGGGCGGTGCCACGCCCACTTATTAAGGGGCAGACATTGAAAGTTTTATGAGTCATAACTCAGAAACCGTTGAAGATATATCGATGAAATTCGGTACGCGTAATATAATTACTTAGTCAAATGTTTTGGCGAAAAATTATCAAAATCGGTTGACGGCCACGCCCACTTTTATATATAGGAAATATAAGGGGGCCTAATAAAAACATTTTAAGCGATATCTCTGTCAAATATAAAGATCAATCACTGAGATTTTGTGGCAGGAGTCCAACTATGGACATAAAACAAAAACTACAAAAATTTTGGAAAATGGGCGGTGCCACGCCCACTTATTAAGGAGCGAATATTGAAAGTTTAATAAGCCATAACTCAGAAACCGTTAAAGATATATCGATGAAATCTGGTACGCGTGATATATTTACTTAGCCAAATGTGTGGACGAAAAATTACCAAAATCGGTTGACGACCGCGCCCACTTTTATATATGTGTATTATAAAGTGACCTAATAAAACCATTTTAAGCGATATCTATGTGAAATATAAAGATAATTCATTGAAATTTTGTGACATGAGTTTTACAATAGACCGGAAACAAAAAATAAAAAAGTTTGGAAAATGGGCGTGGCACCGCCTCTTTTTAGACAAAGGGATATATGAGATTTCTTAGCCTTTAACTCGACAAATAATTGAGATATTATGACGAAACTTGGTTTATACACTTTTATAACATGTGTTAATAGACACGCAAAAATGTATTGAAATCGGTTTATGACCACGCCTACTTTTTAACAAAGATATTTCTGGAACACCCTTTTGGAATTTGTAACGTGAAGTCTTTGTAACTAAAAGTCATAGAGGGATGAAATTTTGCACTAACAATAATATTTGTATGCTTATTTGGATGATTGATATAAATTTTGAAAATGGGCGTGGCTGCGCCCTGTTTATGCAGCACTCGTTTCATATAAAATACACCCTATATCGAACAAACGCAAACAAACAATGAAAGCATACAGCTGAGTATCTAATGTTCGATTGCACTCGAACTTAGGCTTCCTTACTTGTTCGTTTTAGATTTGCGCGCTTTTAGCAGTTCATGCTCAAACTTTACTGCTTGTTTGTAAATCTGAATTTCCCAAGTTAGTTTTTTTACATACTTTGAAGTTTTTACTATATGGCGACCCTATTTTTTTATAATTTATCCATCAACTGGTGTGTACCGTTACTTTTAAAATGTCAAAAATATTAAAAATTGTATATTAGGAAATGAATTAAAGCCCTTATGTGCTATAATTGAATAAAAAAGAGCAATTTTAGACAAAAGACATGGTGGGGGGTTAATTTCTTAGTTTGACTTGGGAAGCAGAAAAATGTTTGATATTATAAACTTCCCAACTTGAAATAACACATTTCCTTAGGTCCATGATTGAAATAAAGCGGATTCTTTACAGAAAAGTGGGCAATTTTTACCTTGTGACGATAATGTAACGACTTAAGGAATATATAGGATACATCGTCGGTACAATGCCAAAGACACGAATGTGAAAAATGTGAAATTTTTTTTTGTTATTACATCAATATATACCCGGTAAAGAGCAGACATCCCACTTAAAAAAAATTTCACATTCGTGTCTTTGGCACTGTACCGACGACATGCAAGGACTCAATGTTCACTTAAATTTGTATTTTCAGCCACCGGGTACAAATATTTAATCTAAATATAAGATTTGACTGTCGAACATTTAGTGGTTTATTGGGTATACAACAGTAAGCATTTTTATGCCGAATGAGACCCAAATAAGACCAATCTTTGAAATCAGGGTTCATTTGCCATTTTTCCTTAAAAACTTTTTGTCTGGTGGGCGTATATAAAGTACGATCTCTAGCAAATTTTGTATTTTGGCTTTTTAAAACAATATGAAGCTACCTACCAAATTTGAATAGAATCGGGGCACTTTTTTCCCCCGCTTTCAGTATAGGGAGCGTAATAAAATTTCAGAATTTTCATATCTGAACTAAATGTAGCACTCACACCAAATATCTCAGAAATGGGATAACACTAATTATTTTTGGCCGCAGCATATATGGGATCCCAACACTGAGCGCTGTATGGTCTGCCTTCTCCAAGCTGGATAAAGAGGTTAAGAAAATGGGTTTCGCGGTTAACGAGGACAAGACGAAGTACCTCCTGTCATCACACGTAGAAACAGCACGCCTTGGCAGCCACGTCACGGCTGACAGCTACAAATTCGAAACTGTTAAGGACTTCGTCTATTTGGGAACCAGCATTAACACCAAGTATGATGTCAGCACGGAGATCGAACGAAGAATCACTCTTGCCAATAAATACTACTTTGAACTAAGTAGGCAATTGAAAAGTAAATTCCTCTCTCGACGAACAAAAATCACACTGCAGGATGCTTATCGTTCCAGTCCTCATCTACGGCGCAGAAGCATGGACAATGTCAAAATCAGATGAGATGGCACTTGGAGCATTCGAGAGGAAAGTTCTTCGGAGCATTTATGGACCATTGCGCGTTGGCGATTATCGACGGGGATTTAACGATGAGATGTAACGAGCTTTACGCAGACATCGACATTGTTCAGCGAATAAAGATCCAGCGGCTGCGTTGGGCAGGTCATGCCGTGAGGATGGATGAAGGTGCTCCGGCCCAGAAAGTATTTCTATCGAAACCCGCTAGTGGCAGAAGAAAAGGGAAACCTCCACTGCGTTGGGAAGAGCAGGTGGACAGCGACGCTCTCTCCCTTGGTACCTATTTCCAAGTGGCACCATGATGCACGAAATAGAAATAGCTGGCGCGCTTAATTGGACCCGGCCAGAATAGTCTAGACCAGAGTTTAATTTTCCTAAGCACGCGTGCGGAAGCTTTTTATAGCTTTCACACGGACAGCCTCACACCGACGAGTCAAAGCACTTCGTTCACGCACAGAAATTTTGCAAATTTCTATTCAGTCAGCATCACTGTAGAACTGTAGGCAAGCTTTGAGATGGGATTTTGGGAAATTCACCAATATTGGTTCCATTGACTGAAAAGGGTTGCCGGCGCACGGAAAATATGTGAAAAAAATATTTTAAGATCGTGGTAGAGTTTTGTAATAAATAATTTTATCAAATTGCAGGCTTTAAAACAGATTGAGAAAGTGTTTTTAAGTGATCAACGAAGGATAGCTAAGGTTAAAAGTTAGTTTTGTTTTGTTTCCAAGCTCTAAAATTTTTTAGAGGAATTCAAATGCAACTCTGTGCTGCTACTGTCCGCTATATTCACCTAAATGGGTTCCGTCATTTTTCTTTTTCACCTAACCTTGCCTACAGGTCTACATTGGTCAGCATTGAGCTGTTGAGCTAGCAGGTTGTGTTGCTCGAGCAGTCTCTGAATGCTTGTAAATGATTGTGTGTTGGGGATGGTTTTTTTATTTGGATTTTTTTACGTAATATTTTTTATTAGGAATCATGATTTTGCATTTCGTCTCATTTTTTTTTTTTTTTTTTTTTGTTTGTGGTTTTTTGTGAAGTTAATAATAAAAATACTAACCATTTGTAATTTAAAAATTTTAGTTTTCGACAATGATTGAGTTTCTTTTGGGTGTAGCCAAGAGCTTTTGCGCTTTTAACACATGCACAATGTTTGAAAGTATTAGTGTGATAATCCCTGGTCTAGACGCTTACACGCCAATTAAGAAGAAGAAGAAGAAGAATATATGTAAGCTTATTCACCACAGAACTAATAACTTTTAACATTTTGAAATCCATAGAAATTGTTTGTTTTCTTTTTCGCTGTGGAAGATGCCGCGTGTAAAACCTAGTACATACCTACCTATGTACGTAAGACATGTTTATATATACAGTAATATATTAATATATAGATACACATGTACATATCTATGTATAAATGTACTTACATATCGTCGTACCATACGAAAACTAACATCAGATTTTTTGTGGCTGACGAAAAGTAAAAAGTTCAAGTTTTGGCCGACGAAAAGTAATAAAATCGAGTTTTGGCTGACGAAAAGTAATAAAATCCACTTTTGGCTGACGAAAACTATCAATTTCGTTTAAACAACAACAATTTTAATGTAAAAACAGTATATAATTACTGATACTTTTCGTCAGCCAAAAGTCGATTTTATTACTTTTCGTCGGCCAAAAGTCAAATGTTCTACTTTTCGTACAGAATTTTTTTATTGATAGCTTTCGCCAGAAATTTTAAATATGTTAGTTTTCGTATGGTACGACGATATGTACATATGTACATATATGCAAGTTTCCTATAAATTTATAGCGTTTCATTTTCACCACACCTATATACATTGGTATGAGAGGGCTATCTACGTATGGATATGTACATATATACGTATGTATATATGGGTATGTGTATCTTTATGACAATTTCAGAATTTCCCCTGCGGAAACGAAGAGCCATTCACAGTTATTTCAACAAATTTTATTCAAATACAGATGTGTGTACCATCGCACACATTTAAACTCATTCGAATATACTACATAAATTTGTGCAAACGTGTTGCAAGAATCAGCATAGGATTTGAGGCGGCGAGAGCGCAAACATGGCGTCATATTAATTGGTGCGAGCGAATCGTAATCACGTTCGTGACGGTTTAGCATACAAATAAGCGTGAGAGTAAGCGAGCCGAAATATGTAAGTATCAATGATTGGATATCATATAACACTACCACCACTAACTGGTTTCTCACAGCTAAAGTCAAATGCCAATTGAACAAAATAGGTACTTTTGTATCTGGATTGCATGCAGGTGCGGTTAGTCTGGTTTTGACGGTGCTGAAGAAAGTTGCGTTTCGTGGATATCCGTTTCGATCGATACAAAAGCATACATATACATATATGTACATACCGATATGTGACATATATATATGTACATACATACATGTGTAGATAAATGTTGATCAATGTATAAATAGTTGAAGTGTGATATAAAAAAATATATACATACAAATATATATACATAAGTACATCCATAATTATTGATTAAAATCGGTGTTTTATAGCAGAATTATTTTATGAATAAAAAATAGTGTAAGAAAATTGCGATTTTGCTGATATAAAAAGTGCGGAAATGAAGGATTCAATTACGATCATAACACCTTCACCGAATTCCATGAGTGAACAACCACAAAAAATGTCGAATTTGAAACCAAATCGTTCGCGTTTTATGATCAACGATATTTTAGCTGGTAGTGCCGCAGCAGCAGCCGTTGAAGCGGCCAACGCAGCCAATGTAGCGGCGGCTGCTGCATTCTATAAGCATCAGCAACAGCAGCAGCAGCAACAACAACAACAAAATACCAGTAATAACAATCAAAACAGTAGCAATGCTAGTGGACCATTTTCATATATCCAGCGTTTACAGTCACCGCCTGAATCGGTAATGCAAATGCAAATGCAACAGCAACAGCCCCCACCGCCATCAGTGACACTTAACCATCAACCGCATTCTACCCATTTGCAACAGCAACAACTGCACCATTCACGGGAGTCAGCACATGGCTTACTATCAAGCATACATGCTCAAACACCTGCTAATAGTGCAGCACATAAAATCCATTTCCCCATCGGCGCAACACAAATTGGATCTAATGGTTTAAATGTGGCTCAATATGCGGCTGCCATGCAGCAGCATTACGCGAACGCTGCTGCTGCCGTACGTGAACTCGACAACAATAGTGATTATCAGGACAATGAAGATTGTGATAGTGAAATCGAGAGCAGCGGCCCCATGGACGACAACAGCGTTTGTAGTAATGGTGAGGTGAGATTCAGTTAATAGTGGGCAGGGTGACCAATTGATATTTCGGAATCTTCATAGGTATCTAATTGGTCTATAAACTCGTCATTGAATCGTTTAAAAATCCATTGAATATTCAAAGACAAGAAAATATTTAACTCTGTACGTACATACCTTAAAATAGTCAGCCTCGTACGCTCATCCATGCTAACCTACATATCGTCGTTTAAAGTGCATTTTCGCGTAAGAGGCAATTGTATTTTCGCATAGCGGACGGTGGTTGAATTTTACAGGAGCATAAAAACTATTTCATTTCAAAACCGTTACTTATTTCTGCGTACAAACTTAAATTTAAATAGTTATGTACATAGATCAGTTTGTTAGCTAAAACATCAACTTAGTGTAAAAAAAGAAACAAATTGAATTATTAGGACTCTTTTTTTTCACGTGCGGTTGTGCAATTTTTATTTGGCACAAAAATCAGGTATATGCGGTAATGAAATGGCAAAATGTTCAATATAATTCTTTTTTTTAGTATTTTACTTATCGTCGCCTTAGAGTGTAAACCTGCTAAATACACTTGTTAGCAAAATTGATCTTTTGATTCAGTTCGAAGGAGTAGGCGATTCCGCAGTAGGCTGGCAAATAAAATTCATCAATATAAAAATATAAATGGCAAAAACTGTTTGATGAGTAAAGCTGCTAAGTACAATCAGTTCAATTTCAACTGCTAAATCCAACATATTGTGCTTATTTTGATCGATTATTGTCCTATCTTTGAGTATTGTTTTTTCCGTTTAAGCTCATCAAACTCAAGCTCAAAGCTCATTTCTCTAACAAATGGCAAGCAATACCGCAAAGAAAATCCCCAGTAGCTACTTCTATGCCATTTTCTCAACTTCCGACTTTACACGAGAGCAGGCGTATGATTTCTCTCAGAAAATATGAATATCTTCAGTACTATTTGAAACGATTACTTCAGAATATTACCACGCCTACTATAACAATTTACCTCATGATAGTATTATAATACTTTGACATTATTGAGTTCCTACTTAAATTATCTTATGCATTTCTGGACTTTTTGCTATTAATTTGAGAGAGTAATGCCTCACGTATTTTATGTATTATTAACTGCCTATTTTTTTTTGCAATATACGGAAGAATAAATATGTTGTATTATTTTACATATTTGCGTGTCTTCTTCCACGGACTCCAATTTTAATTAACATTTAAATTGAGCTCGTAATCACAAGAAATAAAAATCAAAAAGATTCAGTCATACAAAAAACCTGCTAAATCCACTTCAAATTTGAAAATATAAAAAATAAAACCTGCAAAGTGAGAAATACGCTAGAAAAACCATTAAAATGCAATTTTCTTCATTCTTTCTGGATTAGGGACATAGAACGTTACGGGATAAACAAACTATATGTGGCAGTTGCAACTTAGACTAAGAGTTAAAGATATATTTAGTTTTTTGCCTCTACTGTAAAATATGTTTTTTGGTCGTTAGCAGGTTTACACTCTAAGGCGACGTTATACATACATATATTACATTTTAAGCTAAAATTCATATTTTTAATTAAGAAAACGTAATTTTGTTTACACATAGGTGGAGAATTCTTAAGGTAAATGTGGTAAATTGTCATAGAAGCTATGACAATCGTAAGGCATCACTCGTTTTAAGTGTTTGAAATGTTGATATTTACATTTTGTAATTATGAGGTGACCTTTGTGGATTGGATTAGGAATATCCGTGTTCTATCTGGTTTATAACCTGACTTGAATGTCTTATAAATTTTTGCATAAGAATCATGGCCTACAAAAAATATTTTTTTTTATCGCAATGTAATACATTAAATTTTATACACAGCTGAAATAGTACACAGAGTATTATTCACCTAACGGTGGATTGCAACACCATAAAATAATCGAGAGAGATATGGACTTTGTATGTGTATCAAAAGGATCAGTGTGAAAAAATAAATCGATTGAGCCATGTTCATCCGTCTGTCCGTCTTTGTCCTCAAAATTTAAATATTTTTATGAAATTTCGTATACAGGTTCCTATCCAGACTGGGACGGTTGAAAATGGGCGAAATCTGACCATGAACACGCCCACTTTTATATATGGGTATTACAAAGGAGCCGAATAAAAATAATTTTAGCGATATCTTCGTCAATTACAAAGATAATTCAATGAAATTTTGTGGCATAAGTGCCAGGGTAGATAGAAAACCAAAAACAGAAATATTTTGGAAAATGGACGTGGCACCGCCTCTTATTAGATAAAGGAATCTACGAGATTTCGGAGCCCATAACTCGACAAATAATTGAGATATTATGACGAACATTGGTGGACTTATTTCTAAAACTTACGGTAGTGTACATATGTGCAAAATTTTAGCGAAATCGGTTTATAACCACGCCTACTTTATAATAAAAATATTTCTCGAATGCCCTTCAGAAATTTGTAACTTGACATCTCTGTAACTAAAAGTCATAAAGGGATGAAATTTTATACTAACAAGAATATTTATACGTTTAGTCGGATGATTGATATAAATTTTCAAAATGGGCGTGACTACGCCCACTTTATGCGACACCCGCTTTATATAAAACTAGCAAATACCCGTTGCTTCGCAATGAGGAATAATAGTCAAGTCAAGTCAACTCAAGTCAAGTCGAGTCGAGTCAAGTCAAGACAAGTCAAGTCAAGTCAAGTCAAGCCAAGCCAAGTCAGGTCAAGTCAAATCAAGTCAAGTCAAGTCAAGCCAAGTCACTTGATGACCTTGTCTAGCCATCACTACAACTCTATGTTGAAGCCGTTCCCAACACTTTTCATTTGATACCAATATCGCTCAAAAACAAACATCCGGGTCCGCATTTTGACCCATATCTGGGGACCCGGTCTAGGAATCATTATGAACAGAACTCCATGTAAAAGCCTTGTTTAAAACCTTTTATTTCATACCAATATTGCTCCGAAACATTCCGGGTTAATCCGGGGTCACATTTTGACCCATATTTGGGGACCCGGTCCAGGCATCACAAATAACATAATTCTACGTCGAAGTCCTCATCAAGACCTTTCATTTGGTAGCAATATCGCTCAGAAATATTCGAGGGTCATCCGGTCCACCTGTTGACCCTTATCTGGAGACCCGGCCTAGGCATCACTATTAAAATAGCTCTATGTTGAAGTCCAGATCAAGACCTTTCATTCGATACCAATATCGCTCAGTCACATCCCGACGTCATCCAGATCCATCTTTTGACCCATATCAGGAGAACCGGCATGGAAATCACAATGAAAATAGGTATGTCTTAAAGCCCTGCTTAATACCTTTAATTTCATACTAATATCGTTCAAAAACATTCCGGGGTCATCTGGGTCCACATTCTTACCCAGACTGGGGAGGATGTCTAGGCATCACAATGAAAATACTACTACAGCTGTGAAGTCCTGCTCAACACCTTTCATTTGATACCAATATCGCAGGTGTAGGTGCAGGCGTTCTTGATTTACAACATAGTATGCATGCATAAACAGGTTTTTGATTGCCACCGAGACAAAGAACAAACTGTGCAAAAACAAACATATGAGTCGCCTGCGCTGCGCTGCCTGGCACGACTGCGACGCCTCCACTGAACACGGCAGATGACCAAACGAATCTGTCTATGCTTGCGCTTTTTTAGTTTTTCGAAATTTAAAACCAGAAAAAAGGTATTAAAGTCTCAGAAATGTGCAAAAAAAAAGTACATGGATGTCGAGAATTTACCATTTGTGGCATTTTAAAGGAAGAATTATTAAAATCCGTCCAGTACTTTTTGAGTTATCGCGTTACATACATTTTCCATACAATCAATTTTATATTTTATATATAATATATAATATATATAATATATAATATAATAGTATAGATATAGAAGTATAGATTAGTATAGATGCACAGAAACAAAACCTGTAACAAAATCCGTAACAGAAACAAAATTAATTTTGTTTCCCAGTAGAAAAACTAAAACATTGAGAGCAAAATTATCGTAAGGGACAAAATTATGATTTTTTCGCAAACTGCAAATTAAAAAAAAAAAAGAGATATCAGGTTCAGTATATTAATTAACCATCTAAACGCGTGTTCAATTTCATTAAAATATACCAGTAAAAAACAGTAAAAAAAACACAGAAAATGCTCTCCAGTAAAATTTGCTTTTGTCCCTTACGATAAAGTCGCACAAAGGTGTCGATATGAAGAAAAATATAACTGGGTGACTATTAGGGTTGTCTTTTTTAATTTTTTAAATGATATATAAAAACGCTTCATATGCATAGGAGGCTCCGTGTAGAAGTCCTGCTCAAAACCTTTCATTTGATACAAACATTGCTCAGAACTATTCAAGAATCATCCGGCTCCTCATTTTGACCCAAATGTGGAGACCCGGTCTAGGAATCATAAAGAATAGAGCTCTATACGAAAGCCCCGCTCAACACCTTTCATTTGATACCAATATTGCTCACAAACATTCAAGGATCATCCGGGTCTCTTTTTTTTGTTGTTTGCTTTTCCGACAGGGTAGGATTGCGATGTATTGTGGAACGAATTTCCGTCATCCCTTTTCAAGTTTGATTTGGTTATAAACCGGGTTCGGCTATGTGCCATCTTCAGTATCTTGTTTCGTTCCACAATACATCATCATCCGGGTCCTTGTTTTGACCCATATCTGGAGACTAGGCCTAGAGGTCACAATTTAAAGAGCTTCATATCGAAGTCCTTCTGAAAACCTTTAATTTGATACCAATATTGCTCAGAAACATGCCAGATCATCCGTTTTGACCCGTATCTCCAGACCTGACCTAGGAATCATAAAGAATAGGGCTCCCTGTAGAAGCCCTGCCCAAAACTTTCCATTAGATACGCGTATACTTTACCTGTTTTTCGAAATTACTCGTAGCTAAAGCAAAGATATTTACACATCAAAATGCCACAGGTTTACATATATATATATTATATACCTAAAAATAATAAGTCCATCCTAATGTACCCAGCAAACACAGTCTCTAACGTTAGAAATTTTGTCGAGATTACCTTGGATAACTAGTGTAATTCTCTATATATTCTCAAATCGATAACTAGGGTTCAAAACTACACTAGAATTCGATTAGCGAGTGATTAGAGGAGCCAAATCTCACGCCTTTTATCAATTCTCAATATATTTCTGTGATATATTGAATATATATACATATATTGAAATTAGATACTAAAAAATGGTAAAGTTAATATTACCGTAGTACAATGTTTTCCATTAAAAAGTACAAGAAGTACCTTTAATTTAAATAATAAGACTGAACTTTGTTTAAATTTCAGTTCTTATAAATGTGGTAAACATATATCTATTTGTCAATATATATAATCATATACAACAGTGGCGTAGCTAGAGAATTTTTCGGGGGGGGGGGGGGGGGTCACAGCCAATGTAAAAAATTTACCAAAATTAAAATTACCAAAAAAAATACAATTTTTTTTACAAATGATAAACATCGCTAGCTTAGAATGCAAATTGTGTAAGTCCTTTTTTAAAACTTTGTAGGAGAGACAAAAAAGAAAAAAAATTCGAAATGAAAAAAATTTCTGTTCATATACATATTTTGGACTTACACAATTTTTTTCGCTTTTTGGACTTACACAATTTGCGTATCACTGAATAACAACGAGTAGAAATATGACAAGTATCTCAGACTTGTTTAGCGCGGAGCGTATTTGATTTTTCTAGCGTTCTACATAAAAATACACTTTTTCATAAAAGTGGACTTACACAGTTTGCACTCTAAGCTAGCGAAATGTAATTTTTTCAGACTATAATTTAACATTTTAGTACACAAATATCGCTTATAATACATATATCAAACTCTTAAGGCCCTTGGCCACTTAAAATCTGGAATGTTAAGAAGTGTATACATATGTGTGAGTGTCGGGTGATTGACGCAAATATCTAAAAGATTTGATTCTCATCAACGCGAGCCCGAACTTGAACGTGTAGCACGACGACTGCCGATTGCACAAACACACATAAAAAAACTCACACATACACACTGCTTGACATGCCAGATTGTCAGTTGCCAAGGGCCTTTAACTATACGTCAAAAGTAAGTCTCATATTCTCTTCTGGAAATCTACGCGCATAGGTAGATTTTCAAGTTTTATGCGCCCAAAATTGAATTTTGTAAAATTGTTACAATTATAGAAAAAAACATACCCACATATTGGAAATAGAATGGGGAACCATAATTCATCGCTTTTTTCCCGACCTCATACTCTGCACTTGCCTCAGATGGTCGTAACTTAGCATATCTGAGGTTAATTTTTTTGTTTTTTTCTTACATATTTTTAAGTGCTAGTTTCAACTTGAATATTTATTATTTAAAGCATTTCATTTAAGTAATCGTGATGAATCCTAAAGGTTCAAGTAATTATTAACACTTTTCAATAATATCCTTGGTTTCCAATAATTCTAAGTTTATAGTTTTAAGCTTTTAAAGTTGGGATATTTAAAAAAAAATTATCACTCTTTTTCATGTTAAAAATTGGTTTTGTTATGTTGCTCTGTCAGACTCAGTCAAATTAACCCTCGGACATGATATCTAGTACAATTGGTATTTTTCCGGCAAAAAATTACGTCGCACAAAGCCGCACCTCACTACTAGATACAGGGTTTTTCATATGTACCTACAATAATTTTCTTTTTGTGCTTTATATTTAATTTTAATGTTTATATTTCTAATGCATATCTTGGTTAATGTAGGTGATGCTCGAAAGTAGCCCAGATATTTAGCAGCGATTATTGTTAACTTTTTAGGCAGTATTTTTAGTATTTCCAATTTTTCAAAGTTAAGGATAAGTACATAAAAAGGGGCTAAGAATTATAAAGCTCCATTTTTTAGAAGATTTTTGAATATGCAATTTTGCAGCTCATTCAATTGTAATATAATAATATGCAACATTCAACTTTTTGAAAAATTTCATTGGCTTTTCGGAAATTTTAATTGGAACGGTCTCACGTACATATAACGCAAACACCCTACAGAAAAAAATTACTAAAATCGACGGAAATTTTTACAGCATTGAGAATAGCACTTTTTACACTAAAATTGGTTGGCTACATAACAGTACACTTAGAAATCTCCTCAAAATCTTCTATAAATTCTGGCCGCGCTTTGAAATTTTTAATCCACTTTTAGAAATTTCTACGATTTTTCGGATTTTTCCATAAGCTTAGAAATCCTGCTTAAGGCGATTTTTATTGAAAAATTGTTTACATTTTTAAACGAAAATAAGAGAGTCAAATTTTCGACAGAACTGTTTGAAATAAATTTAAAAACTCTGGCGTATGATTTTTTTTTTTGAGTCACTGTATATATTTTTCAATAAAATCGACTTTTAACTAGAGCCCTAGATACCCGGGTATCGAGCAATTCGATCTGATCGTTTTTGTTTGAAGCCCGTTTGTTGTTCAAATGCCCGTACAAACATTCGAGAATTCGAGCTTACAAACAAAAAAAATGTGTATCGGAAAAACAAAAATAAAAAAAAACTACATATAAAGAAAAAAAAATAATAATAAACAAAAGAAAAAAACAAACTTCAAAATACCCGAATTGTTCAAATGCCCGTACAAACATACGGGTAATAAACAAACAAACAAACAAACTTATACATTGCATATTTATTCCTATTGTAGTTTATACTAATATTATTTGATTAAGATGATAAGTAATTGAAAGAAAACTTGAAATTTAAATAATTGGCGTTACTTTTCTGTTATTAGCATGTTAATAACAGCAATACCGTATAATAATTTTAGCGTTTGTTGAGCCGTAGGGAAGTGCAGGAACCGTAGGAATTTTACCACAAAAGAGCGAATATAAGTACAAAGAATGTAAATTGTGGTAAAATTTCTGCGGTTCTTGCACTTTCCTACGGCTCAATAAACGCTAGAATTATAAGTAATACTTCGTGAAAAAGCGCTAAATTTCGAATAACCAATTTCGAAAAATTACTATTCTCATTGATTTTTTCCTGAAAACGAAATGTATGCTAATAAAGTCAAAGATGGTTTTATGGCCAAAACAAATCCGGGGGGGCTTGGGGGGTTGTCCCCAACCCCCCCCCCCCCCCCGTTACTACGCCACTGATATACAATTAATGGGCCCGTCAGAATGAATACTTTTCCGGCAATCCAGCTCCGTTTAACTGACACATACTTCAATTTCATATACTTGTTACGGCAAAGTTGAAGTACTGAATGTGTCGATCGTCATTCAAATACATGTAATTCCACTCTGCTGTCAGTTAAACGGATTGCTGGATGGACGGAAAAGTATTCATTCTGACGCTCCTATTAGGCACATATTGCGTTAATAAAATCAATGAAAAAATCATGTAAAAGGAGACAAAGCTTTGTTTTTCATTTCAATTGGAAGTATTTGCAAATTCTGATTAGAATCTCATTAGAGAACTACATTAGAATTCGATTCGAGAATTATAATTTTCTCGATTTGAGAATTAGGTACCCTTTTGTTTGAGAACGCTATGATTCTCGATAGATTTTCGAGTCGTCCTCTAACGTTAGAGGTTTGAGAATGAGGCTAGTTCTCGAGTCATTCTCAAATCGATAACTAACCTCAGTGTTTGTTGGGTACGGCAAATAGTATAGTATTATAATAACTTTTATTGTTTTGCCACTGAGAAACAAAATTAATTTGGTTTCTGTTTTTGTTTTTGTTACAAGGAACAAAATTAATTTTGTTTCTGATACGGATTTTGTTACAAGGAACAAAATTAATTTAGTTTCGTTACAGGTTTTGTTTCTTCTGGAAACGTTTCGGAGTTTTATTATGACTTTTGTTACAAAGGAGTTTTATTTCTGTTTCTGTTACAAGGAACAAAATTCATTTAGTTTCGTTGCAGGTTTTGTTACTTATTGAAACCGTTACAATCATTTGGTTTCGAATTTAGTTTCTATCCTTTAATGTTTCTTGGAACAGAAACGAGAGTTTCGTTTCGTTACGAGTTTTGTTACAAGTCCCTGGTTTTAACACTTCAGTTGCAAGAACATTATCTTTTGCTAGGAGATTTTTACAAATTGTGGCTTACAACTAAAATTATGTTAAGGGAACAAGAAGAATCATCTTCAACACCGACACTTCTCAGTTGTTTAGAAAGAAGGGGGCCAGAATTGATTGGAAACGATGTTATTATTTCTGCCATTTATTTGGATCCTCGTTTCCACCGCATGCTATCTTCAGCACAAAAAGATAAAGCTCGACAACATTTAAACACCTCGCATGAGAGATGTTTCTGTCAAACAAGGTTTTGGGCCTTTAACAATAATTATATGCAAAATTTCAAATTAAAGTATTTTTCTATGTAAATAATGTTTCGAGCACTTCATTGCAAATGGTATCCAATTCTTTAAATGATGAAGCTGCAAGTCATACTACGACCTCGTTATTGAGAAGCTCCATAAAGCAACTGGAAGTAGACTCGTCCTTAGAGGATGACGAAGAATACATGTCTCGGGAGTTGTCGGCAGCTTTAGCTGAAATTGACCGTTTTAAACCGGTAAAGGTGGACGTAGAGGGCGATTTGCTAAATTATTGGGAAGAAGTTAGGTATACCTTCCCACTTTTGAGAAAAATGGCACATATTGTCCATGCAGTTCCTGCAACACAAGTCTCAGTCGAAAGGGCTTTTTCTGCACTGATGCTTGTGTTGACAGATAAAAGATATAATTTGGGAGATGAGACGATGTCCAAATATTGTTTGTAAAATTAAACAGCAAATAAAATTGAAATAAAAACCACTTTGAAAATGTCATTATTTCTGTTCTTCACTTTCGTTCCAATTGCCCACATACATACATATGTATCTGCTGCCCTTCAACTTGCAGCAGCAAGTTCGTTGCCTAAGTCTTTTGTTAGAGTTAACAAAAAACCAGGTAATCAAAGCAAATACGACTATGCATTCTAGTCGCATGGTCGTTTAACAGAAATAAAAACTAGCTCATTTGGTTGCTAGTCGTTTGGTTTTTTTTGGCAACTTGACAAGATATAGTCGTTGACCAACAAACAGCTTCTAACTATGGCAGCCGATACGACGGCGCGCAACTTGTAGTTTTTAGTTGCAGTTCTTTGCTCAACGTAAAAATAAAAAAAAATAAATAAAAATTATAAGCAACGGAAAAAATGTATTTTCGTGAATAACTCTTATGAGGTAACGGAAAAAATAAAAATCGATATATATAAAAATGAGTCGTGGTTTGTTCGGTCCCTTAAACCTTAAAAACCACTGGACTAAACTAATACTTCCTTCTCTTCAAGTTTGTTCCTAATTACCTAGAATCGGTTTTTGGGCTAAAAAAAAGTTGAAAATACTGAGGGGGTGTGGCACCTCCCATACAAACTTAATCCTTCACGCTGAATATGTCTGGAAGTGTTTATGGTAGGACCCTGGAAATTGGTACGGAGATAAACAATAACTGTACCATACTTACGAGAAAATATGGGAGCTATTGGAAAAGGGGTCGAGGCACCATACAAACTTAATTTTCCATGCTGAATATCTCTGGAGGTGTTAATGGTAGGACCCTGGAAATTCACACGGAGATAAACAATACCTAAACCAAACTTACGAGAAAAGATGGGAGCTATTGGAAGGGGCGTGGCACCTCCAATACAAACTTAATCTTTCATGTTCAATATCTACGGAAGTGTTCATGGTAGGACCCTGTACGGAGATAAACAATATCAGTACGATACTTTCGAGAAAAATGGGAGTTATTGGAAATGGGGCGTGGCACCCCGATGCAATTGTTGGTACTAAGTAGAATATTACTTTATCACCACTAGTATATCTTTCATATAAACATACAGGTAAAGTTTCAAGAAAACTGTATCTCTATAAAAATGTGATGACTTTAGGTTAAATAAACGTTTTTAAATAAATTAAATTAAAAAAAAAGAATATTAAAACAAGACATCAATGAAAAAATTCTATATTAAAACCCTGATTAAGACCTCCTACATATTTGATACCAATATTAACTTAAAAAATAGAGATAGGGATAGTGATATGGATAGAGGTAGGGATAAGGGAGTTTTTCGCGGCGAATATATATATATGTATGTCTATAACTGTTATTCAGATAATTTAAAATTTTTTTAGTATTCGCAGTCATTACGATGGATTCTAAGATAATGGCGAGGAAAACGGAAATAAAGGACTTTTTCTTTAGGCTTTATAGGAATAAATTGTAGGCAGAACAATGTCTGCCGGGTCAGCTAGTTTTAAAATAAAAGTTACGAGCAACGGAAAAATTTTTTTCTCATGGACAACTGTTATGAGGTAATTGAAAAAATAAAAATCTGATTATAATCGTTATGAGCAACAGAAAAAAATTTTTCTTCCACATAACTTTTAATTGTAAAGGAAAAGTTTTTTCATTGAAATGTGCCCAACGTTTTTGATTTCAAAAAATTCAATAAGAGTTATTATGCACCATAACTGTTTCATTTTTTAATTATTCAAAATTGTCCTGAAACAAACTAAAGATGACCAAAAAAACTTTTGTTTCACAATTTGCCTGAAGTTCTAATAGAAATGGTACCTGTTTCCTGAAACATGTGATTGAAATGTGTATAAGAACACAACACCTGTGAACAAACTCCGAGCCAACATTTATTATCGTGGAAGTAACGAAAAAGTAACATCAAAAGTTTAATTCAATCGCGGAAGATATCGCTTTCTCAACTCTTGCCTATCTTCGTTCGGGAAGGTGTCCCCCGTCAACGTTACATATGTATGTACATTAGACCTGGCGTTAATTTTTTTTTCGGAATTTCAAATTCGGGTAGCGATCAAAATATGCGATTTGATGCCACAAATGATATAGCAAATTTTCAGGCTGATTGGACGGTGCCAACCCGTGCCATAATGAGGTCAAAGGTCAAAATTTTTGAAAAACACCCAAATACATTTTTTCAATTAATTTTTTTATTTAATTAGATATACTATACGTAGTGCTGCTACTTTTTGCATAAATCTCATTTATTCTCTATAATTTTTCTTAACATTAGCTGTGATCCTTCACTTTTCTGACCATTTCTAGTAAAACTGTGAAAATATAAAAATTTGCTCTCAGTGAGATAGCAACACCAAAAGGTACGGGATTGCCTTCCAGTAAAAAATGTGGAATCTGTCAATTTCAAATACAATTTCAATACAAATGTTGCCTGAAATGAGCGTCACTGTTCCTACAGGGAAGTAAATTGCCAAACAGCTAATCGTTTGACAGTTTTACCAGAAGTAGTCAGCAGATGTAGTGTGATTAAAACTTGCAACTCTCTGACTGGAGAGATTAATTTTCATACTTGAATAATGGCTCAGAAGACAAATTTATCGTTGAAACCGCTGCGGTCTGCTGACACAAATGTATACTTAATTGGTAAATGTGAACCCAAAATAGTTGGTGTAAAATTGCCATCAAAACAGCAAGTACTTTAAATGAAAGCTCAATATTGGTGTTGGATGAAGTATTGCCTTTTTGGGAAAAAGCTAGAGTCATCG
The DNA here is from genome assembly GCA_960531455.1 of Urophora cardui. Classification (NCBI taxonomy): domain Eukaryota; kingdom Metazoa; phylum Arthropoda; class Insecta; order Diptera; family Tephritidae; genus Urophora; species Urophora cardui. The sequence goes on from OY482671.1 coordinate 168,322,967, forward strand.
CGTATTAATAATATAGGTCCTATCGGTGATGATATTTCCCCTTTTAAGAAAGTGTGTATAAGTGTTGATGAATTACAATTATATACATCCAAAGATTTAAGTTCTTTTGTAACTACCAACACAAAAAAGTTTTTTCTCGTTTGGAAATTTCAATGGATTTCTTACGCTTCTTAGATCCATCAAATTCGCCTAAAAATGAAGCATTTTGTAAACGGGAACAGATCGTCAAATGCATTACTGTTGTGAAAGATGCCGCGGAAAGAAAAGTCAGACTAATAACTGACTTTAACAGATGCCTGACGCACAATGAAGACGATAAACAGTACTTGTTACACATTGTAGGCTACCGAAAGGACTTCCCAGCCTATACAAATTCTTCATTGATTTAATGTAAATTTAATTTCAATTTTTATTTTGCAGTTTTCTTTAGTTTTTCGTTGCGTTACTAATTTTATATTCTTTTATTTTATTATTTAAATACCTAATTCTGAAATAGGTTCTTCGCAAAAAAAAACGTTTTAGTATCTTTTCATATAAATTTAAATTTGTATTTATTTTTTTTTTCGGTTGAAAGTTCATAAGTCGTGTCAATATTCATAATTTCTAAACCACTGAAAATTTTTCAATGAAATTTCCAGGAGGTGTAGTGGGAGTGTCTATTAACACATATATTTACTATTTTTTTTTATGAAAATGTTAATGGCTTTTCCTTTACGTGTTAATAAAAATTCCTCTCCTTCTGTATTTCTCCCACGCCTTTTAATTAAAAACACTGAATCTGATATTATGAAGAATATATCACGTAAATGTGCGTATTTTTATTTACATATATTAATATTAAAATTGAAAAAATTCGTTCTGTTACAATCGATACCATGGTTACCATGCAAATAAAAAATAGCATAAATGGAGGATTTTTAGCATTGAGTATGGCAGCACGAAATGTCATAATCCATATAATTGTCAGGTGGCTAATATGGCGACAAAAATTTTACGCTTACACTACTATCTTTTTTGTATAATGAGTATATCTAATTAAATAAAGAAACTAATTGAAAAAATGTTTTTGAGTGTTTTTCAAAAATTTTGACCTTTGACCTCTTTATGGCACGGGTTGGCACCATCCGATCAGCCTGAAAATTTACTACATAATTTTTGGCATCAAATCGCATATTTTGATCGCTACCCGAATTTGAAATTCCAAAAAAAAAAACCCATATAACCAACGCCAGGTCTAATGTACATATGTACGTCCATAAAGAGTTATAAACCACACTTCAGGAAGAATCTTCCAAGTGTCGTTTGGAAGAAACAAAAACGTTACGTAGCACAGATAAAATAAAAGTGGAAAAACTCACCGACGGAAGCCCGTAGCTCTTGTTAGCTTAATTCTATATACTATACTTGATTTTTTTTACCAGTATAAGTACATGTTGTTCTTAATACAAGGCGGAGTAATTATTTAATTTCTGTACTGATTTTGAATTTTTTTTTTCGTAATGAAAAGAAAGTGTAAAAAATCAATATGAAAGAAAGATATCCAAAAAAAAAACAAAAAAAGACAAAAGACAAAAGACAAACGGAAAAGGAAGAAACAACAAAAAAAACAAGTAAGGAAGCCTAAGTTCGAGTGGAATCGAACATTAGATATTCAGCTGTATGCTTTCATAGTTTGTTTACGTTTGATGGAAACACGGTGTGTTTTATATAAAGCGAGTGCCGCATAAAGTGGGCGTAGCCACGCCCATTTTCAAAATTTGTATCAATCATCCAGGGTTGCGTGATTTTGATTTGACTGAATCACTAATCAAAAATATTTTCTGATTCTTGATTTAAAATATTTTCAAATCAAAGATAATTTTTATTTGTGATTCGTTTCAAAAAAAAATCAGAAATACCTTTTGATTCGTGATTCAAACTATTTTCAAATCAAAGATAAATTTTATTTGTGATTCGTTTCACAAAAGAATCAGAAATACTCTTTGATTCGTGATTCAAACTATTTTCAAATCAAAGATAAAATTGATTTGTGATTCATTTCTCAAAAGAATCAAAAATCTTTTTTGATTCTTGATTCAAACTTGATTTCGAATCAAGATTCTTAATAAATTTTTGATTCGAATCAAATTTTTGATTCGAATAAAATTTTTGATTCGAATAAAATTTTTGATTCGAATCAAACTTTTGATTCGAATCAAAAAATTATTTTGAATCAAAACTTTATTTCATATAAAAAATACTTTAGTACGTGATCCCACCACCCCCGGGAGTTGAAATGCAAAAAATCTAAAATTTCAACAAACGTCTGCGTTGTATGGGAGGAAATGCAAGCAGATTTTCGCAGTTGCTTTAGCCAAGCACTTGCGCATACATATGTATGTATATCCTTACATACATATATATAACGAATAAATGAATGAAAGGATGAATGAATTATGGTTGGGTGTATGCTAGAGATGAACGAAACTGCGATTTTTCGATATCTGTGATTTCAGTGATTGCTATTTTAAAATCACTGCGATTTTAAACTGCTATTGCGATTGCATGGACTGTTATAAAATCCTCACTTAGGGTCTTTTCACATTACTCGGTACGACATCGGATCGACATTTTTTGCTCGGTATTTTCAGCTTACCGAAACGATTCCGCGTTGCTGTGTTTTTCACACTTGTGGGAATACTTTCGGTGCGTAATCGGCAGAAAATAGGAAAACAAACATCGAAATTTGCAAAACAAAATTTTTAACTTCAACAAATCACTCAATAATAACAATAATGTCTTCTAGCGAAGACGAAGACATTATAACTTGCTACATTTATAACCGAAACTAGTTTTTTACTGACTTTGTTCTTCTTCTTTTATTACGCCGCAACAATGTATGCAGTAATTCCTCAAATTTTACTGACCGGTCTTACCGCGTTGCGGTATACCGAAATTAATCCTCTCCGATTTCATGTATGCAACACTAATGTGAAAGTGCCAATTGAAATACATGTGGTCAGTAAGGTTTCGGTATACTTTCGGTAAAAACCAAAAATGTCGATCCGATTCCGCACCGAGTAATGTGAAAGCGCTCTTACCGGTAGAGATTCATTTTGCGTTTTCTGAGCGACATAACCTGTCAACATTTTATGTGGCATAAATGATAGCAACAACAACGTATTCCGCAGGAATTTCGCTGTTGTCAACATTTTTCAAAGACAATTTTAAACTCAATAATTTTTTTTTTCTTATATTTCTATATATGTATGTACGTATGTGGTCTGCTCAGAAGTGTAAACAAAAGGAAATTTATATTGCTTTTGCGATTCAAATAGGTGAACTGCTTACTTGCTACATCGATAGCAGTTCCAATAAGTAGTGAACTGCGATTTTGAAAAAGTGATCACAGTGAAAAAATCACCGTTTGCGATATATCGCTCATCACTAGTGTATGCATACAAAAGAATCCCTGCAAAAAAGCCGAGTACTCCCTGCACGCGTGTTTAGAGTACTCGCTATGGACCAACCGAGTACTCCTCAACCTGCCACATTTCATATAAAAAATATGGTCCATTTAACATCCCAATTTGCCACTGAGTGAATTCGAGTTCGAATCGAGGTCGATTCGACGTCGTTTTGGAGAACTCGCCGGGGTGAACTCGAATCGAAGTCTTTATTTTATAAAAAAAATCAAAGTCGTTCCGACTTCGATTTATAACATCGGATCAATTTCGCCACGATGTCGGTTTGTCGAATTCGTGGCGTGTATTTTGTAACAAACCGGGAATGAAGTCATATGTACATCTCAACTGATTTTATACCCCGCACCTCTTTGTCACAATTTAGGCTACTAACTGCACGATGAGCTTGAAGAACTGTCGTCCGAAGTGGAAACAGACTGTAACCCAATGTACGGCGCAGCGTTACAAAGGCCTACTTGATTTAATTTGTATACAATGTATGTACAATGTTTACATACATATTCACTTCAAACACTTGCAAAAAATTACCTACTTTCCAGAAAAATTTAAAGAAATCTAAGCAACATTTGACTTAGGAAATATATTGAACAAAAATATTTCATTTGTTTACAAATAATACAAAAAATATTATGAAAAGATTACGCATTGTGAGTAGCGATTTTTGCGATTCAAGCGATGTATGTGCTTCATCAGTCAGTAAGTAAACATAATTCAAGTATCCTGGCTTTAATTACGTCTGTCTCGTGCTTTCTATTATTCTTTACAGAAAGAAGTACAGATCAAACGCTAGATGTTGTTTCGGAAAAACTGGAAACCATTCAAGAAACCCAAAAGAAGATGGTGAATTGTATTTATGGCTTTAAAATAAACCTGCCTTCGGCCAATAAAACCATTATCGTAAGAGTACCATGTTCTTTTTAACTAAATTTCTTGTGTTGAAGAAATGTTTTCTATGCTCACTGCATTAGCGACTACCCGACGTTCCAATACTCCAAGCATTCGTTATGAAGCGTTATCAAGTCGTATTGTACGTCGTCTACGAGTCGTTTTGCCACGTCGTCAAAGACTCGTTTATGTGGCTCGCTAGAGAACTGTTCTTTTCATCCACTTACGACTTCGCCGGCAGGTCGCACGCGATAGTCGCCGGCGAACGAATCTTTCACTGGACCGAGCCGGAATCGAATTCGATTCGAAGTCGTTTGGCGAATTGGGATGGCATTATTTATTATCTAGGCCTTATTTCGCATGGCTGATAAGCATTAGGAATAAGGTGTGCTCTCAGAGAGAGAGAGTACTCCTTATGGCGTGATGACATCAACACGGGAAAATCAGCCTTATTTTAAGCCTTACGCAATACAAATATGCTACCTTTATAATTTTCAGGCCTGATTTCGGAAGCCTTAAAATCTGCGGTTTTAATTCTTAAAAAGGCTTAGATTTTTTGGTGGGAATATACATACATATGTACGCGCAAATGGCTGGCTAAGGCAACTGCGAAAACCTGCTTGTATGTATGTATATCCTTCCCTACAACGTAGCTGAAAAATGTTCGTGATAAATTGTTTTCGCGAATGCTTTGTTAGTTTTCGCGATCAGTTTGTCTCACATGTGAGTGGCGCCATGTTGCACGAAACAGAAAAAATTGCCGCACTCTACTGGATTCCGCCAGAATCGTCTAGACGGTTACGTGCCAATTAAGGAAGGAAGGAGAAATATTGTTTTGTTATTTTTCGCGCACAAGTGGAAAAACTGGATTTTTTTTTTGATCGCTTCTTGCGAGAGAGGAGCATATTTTTTTGCATTTCTCTCTCGTGATAAAAGAACGAAAAAATATTAGTGAAAATTCTCACCTCCTGACTTCATTTCCATATAAAATACAGATGTAATCTAACACATACATACATACTTATGTATGATGTATGTACATATGTACTTACCCCTTAATATGTAAATGTATATACATACATACATATGTAAATTTCTCTTATACATATCCACACATATGTACTTACTTATGTACTTATATTTTATATATTTTACATACATTGAATGAACCCAATAAAAGAATAAAATAACAGAATTTAAAAATAAATAATAATAATGCATTTACCCAAAATGATCTCGTACTAAAAGTATCTTTTATTTGAAATATATTTAGGATTCACTATACCTAGGTACATACATACATATGTATATTTTAAACCCGTTCAAATTAAACGAAAGTGGTTTGTTGTATTGCTTTACGAACAGCAATTCAATCAGGGAATTTATTGGTAAAATTGATCCTTATTTACCTATACACAAAATTTCTTATGTACATACTACTTATTTACTATAATACATGTATGTATATCTACTCTAATTCTTACTTCTATGTAGATATGTACATATATATGTTCGGCTAACTACGAACCGATGCAGATACACGAATCGGTCGCTTGGGCTATGTTAGTGGTCACTTTGAAAGTACTCCAACTTACCACAAATGGAGCATATAATCCAATGATTTTTGCAGCGTATGCACATAAATACATATGTATGTATGTATGTACGTACGGCGTAGCACAAACGTAAATACGACAATCAGAAATATGTATATATGTACATACATACATACACATGTACACATTTGGCGTCAGCATACAATTTGGCTGTTGTTGCACTTTTGGTGCATTTTATACATTTTTGTGTTTTAAGTTACCGAGAATGTACTTGAATATTTCTGATATGCTACAGTATTTTTAATTCTAAATAAATTTTTGATTCGAATCAAATTATTGATTCGAATAAAATTTTTGATTCGAATCAAATTTTTGATTCGAATGAAATTTTTGATTCGAATAAAATTTTTGATTCGAATCAAAAATTTGATTCGAATCAAAGATATTTTTTGAATCAAGAATCAAAAAAGATTTTTGATTCTTTTGAGAAATAAATCACAAATCAAATTTATCTTTGGTTTGAAAATGGTTTGAATCACGAATCAAAGGGTATTTTTGATTCTTTTGAGAAAAGAATCACAAATCAAATTTATCTTTGATTTGAAAACAGTTTGAATCACCAATCAGAGGGTATTTTTGATTCTTTTGAAAAATGAATCACAAATAAGAATTATCTTTGATTTGAAAATAGTTTGAATCACGAATCAAGTTGATTCTTTATTTGAAAGTTGATTTTAAATCAAAATTGATTCGAATCACGCAACGCTGCAATTATCCAACCAAGCATATAAATATTATTGTTAGTGCAAAATTTCATTCCTTATGATTTCTAGTTACAAAGATGTCAAGTTACAAATTCCCAAAGGGTGTTCCAGAAATATCTTTGTTAAAAAGTAAGCGTGGTCAAAAACCTATTTCGCAAAATTTTGAACATGCATTACCACAGGTGGTAAAAATTTATACACAAAGCTTTGTCATAATATCTCAATTACTTGACGAGTTATGGGCTCTGAAATCTCGTAGATTCCTTTTGTCTAAGAAGGGGCGGTGCCACACGCATTTTCCAAAATTTTTTTGCTTTTTGCTTTCAGTCTACTGTCAGACTCATTCCACAAAATTTCAATAATATATCTTTATATTTGACAAATATATCGCTTAAATTGATTTTATAAGGCCACTTTATAGTTCCCATACATAAAAGTGGGCGTGGTCGTCAAACGATTTTGGCAATTTTTCGTCCAAACATTTGCCTAAGTGAATATATCAGGAGTACCAAATTTCATCGATATATCTTCAACGGTTCTGAGTTATGACTCATAAAACTTTCAATGTTTACCCCTTAGTAAGTGGGCGTGGCACCCATTTTCCAAAATTTCACCAAATTTCTTCATAAGGGCCTGAGATCAATACGTGGGTGAAATCTTATCACTCCAGCTGTATTAGTGACTGAGATACAACATTTCCGATTTTTTCTATCATAGATGCCCATGCCTATGCCCTTGAATCACATTTGTTTTTGTTTTTCCCCCCGGACATAGGCACAGATACAAATTCGCCCAATGAATATAAAAATAAAATTTTCTTCCCCTGCCATATGCCCACAGGTATAAAAAATTTCAAATGAATGTGATTGAGTTTCTTATGGGAAGGGCGAAGCTACGTTAGCTTCGCCCTTCCCATATGAAGCTACGTTGGCGTCGCCCTTCCCATATGAAATTGAAAATTACACTAACAAATTGAAAATAAAATTTTTTTGAAAAAATTGAATTCTTGAATTGAAAAGCGACGTAACTCAAAACCCAAATAAATATAAAAGAAATAGAAGAAATGCAAGAAAACCTTTTTCTTTACAAACGAAGGTTTGAAGTAAAACCTTGGGTAATGAAGAAGACTCTTGCTGGGAGGAGACTAACATTTAGCAGTCCCTAAAGACGTTACTCATGGATTCAAAAAATTTTGAGTTGTGCAATTTTTTGATTTAGGGTGCGATTTGTAGGCAAACGAAAAAACTGAAAAAAATTTCTAGTTAATATTGAAAAATGTGTGGCAAAAGTGTTTTCAAATTATTTGAAGAAAAATAAAAGTAGATTTTAGTAAGAAGAATAGGAATTAGAGCTTTTTTGCTGAAATATTATTGCGAGTCGCAGTCTATGCTAATTAATTATAGGTACGTATATAAATTAATAATTAAGGTAAGTCATATATATGACAGAAATAAAATATGACAAGTATCCACTCATAAGAAATGAAATTTTAAATACTTATCCATGTTCGGCAGCACATATATTTGCGAAAAAGCTTTAAGTTCATCAAAACAAACCAAAGAAACCTTTTATCACAAAAGCATTTGGAAGCAATTCTGCAATTATCCACCTCTGATTCGACAATAAATATTGACAATTTAATAAACAGCCTTGAATAAACTTATCACTTATTCTTATTATGTAATATGTAGATATATTTTTTTTTATATGCACGAGTTCATATCTTAATTTAATATATATGTAGATACATTTGTATAAATAAAATATGTTGTAAATATTGTACATATGTATGTTGTATGCAAAATTTTCCAATGGTACAATAAAAATTTACTTGTAGTTTGTAACTTTTTTTAAATCTAACACAAATTTTTTCTGAGTGCACTAATAAATTTTTGTAGATGTATTGGAGTTTCCCCATTCAATACGAGAGCGTTGAGCACCCTTGTTTCTATATAGGAAAAGTGGGCGTGGCTATGGTCCGATTTCGCCCATTTTCAATACCAACCGTCCCAGTCTGGATACCAACTCGCATTTCAAATTTTATCAAAATATTTAAATTTTTGCGCAAGTTAGAGTGTTTACAGGCGGACGGACGGACGGACAGGGCTCAATCGATTTCTCTTTTCACTCTGATCAGTTTGATATATATAAGTCCATATTTATCTCGATCATTTCATTCTGTTACAATCCACCGTTATGTGATTAAAACTATAATACTCTGTGTACTAGTACAGCTGAGTATAAAGTTTATACTATAAACATTCGTACTTCGCACAAGAAACCATTGTTGTGATTCTAGTTTACTTTTTGACGAATTTTACTCCATACATATACATATGTATAACTGCTAAGAGAATTTTCATATGTGTCTATGTGTAGATATTTAATAACCTACTGAAATTTTAACATGGAAAAGACAGAAATTTTTTCTATGAACAGAGCGGATGGGCGCACAACATTTTGGGACAATGTCCTAAATTTAAGGAGATCGCATACTTATTATGGCCGCAAATTGCTTAAAATCAGTTAATTTGTCGGTCATATGAGATCAAGTACCTTCATTTCCTTGTTTTAAGGTCGATCTTCGTTTTGTTTTTAGCAGGGACCGATTTTAATCGTTATTTTCATTTCTTTGGATGAAAAAGTCATTATGAAAACTTCGTTAACAATAAAATGCCAGTATGCCGATATAATGATTTTAGCACATTCTATCCAAATATGACCTCATCTTTATTCTGAAGATTTTTATTTTTTAAATTTTTAAATAACCATTATTTACGATTTTTATTTTTTCGATCAAAAATAATTTTTATTATTGGATTTAAATTTTTCCGATGAAACTTCATCGATATTTTATGATTTTTATTTTTTCGATCAAAAATACATATTTTTTATTATTGGATTTCAATTTTTTCGATCAACTTTAATAAATATTTATTTATTCATTTTTCCGTTCACAATAAACTCTAAAAACTTGTTTCTTTTGTACCATGCGCTATATTATTAATATGCTAACATAAATTTTGTTCTGAAATAGAACTGCGCCAATTTTCATTAAAATTGGTTAGAAAATGCGTCCATAATCGCCTTTGGAAAATTACTGTATGGGTGTTGTATGCTTTAGAACAGAACGGAACAGAGCTATGGCAATGTGCACGCATAGGTATTCCAAACTTACCAAGCAATTCTGAAAACAACATGCATAATGTAGGCAATCGCCAACTTCAGGCCATCAAATATAGGATTCACTAACGTTTGAAAAAGTTTATTATGATCGGAGAAAAAATAAAAAAATATTGATTAAAGTTGATCGGAAAAATTTAAATCCAATTATAACAATTATTTTTGATCGAAAAAATAAAAATCATAATATATCAATCAAATTTCATCGAAAAAAATAAAAATCAAATTATAACGATTAAAAATGATTTTTTTTTATAGAAAAGATAATCGTTACGGTCCCTGGTTTTTAGTCGTTTTCTTTCCTTAAAAATTACGTTTTTTTCCTGCAAATAAGAAAATATCCTTACTTTTTAGTTAAGTACCGAACTTCCCTTAATAGAAATAATTTTTTGGGTGTACTTTTAGTTGTTTACTTCTATGTAGTTTTGTTTACAAATTTAAAAGTAAGGAAGCTTAAGTTCGGGTGGAATCGAACATTAGATACTCAGCTGCATGCTTTGTTTGTTTGCATTTGTTCCATATACGGTGTATTTTATTTACATATGGGCATTTCTTGGGCATTGCGGACGTTACATTCGCACGATTTTTTGAATTTTTGAGGCAAAAATATCGCGAAATATTGTATTGTTTTATTATATAGTGAAAGATTTAGGCCACAGCTGATGATAAAAATATGTTGGAGACACACATTTAGTTTAATACCTTTGTTTTAGCCACTTAAACTGCGTTGCGGACGTTACACAAAATGGAAATTGTTTTTAGGTTATCAACTAAATCAGCGATTTTCTTCGAAACTCGAAGTATAAATGATAAAAAATTATTCGAGAGAAATTGAAGAGAAAAGTTAAGGGTTGCTAAAATCAGCCACAGAAATAAGCCAAGAACAACATCTGATTAGAAAACGTTACATATATTGCGTTGCGGACGTTAAATTTTTTATCTATGATATATATAATATATAGTACATATAAACATTTTCGTATTCATGATAATTCAGTAACTAATATCGCCCGAGTGATGAAATTTCATCCGTGAAATTACCTCGTTATAAAGAAATATGCGAAAATGGTGCCACTCATTGTCACCTACCCTTTTACACAAACAACAAAACGCCACGGCTTAATACAAAAAGGGTAAAACAACAACACTAGGTGACAATAATGAAAATAAGTTGCCGACTCACTCAGTGGAGACGGGGTGGGTTCATACAATAACTCAAACACATAAACTAAAATCAACCAAAAATAAACACCAACAATTTTTTCCAAAATACCCAAAGCTAAGACAAACAAATGTTTTGTGGGTGCACCCGAGGTGAGGTCCAACCGGGAGGTTACGAACCCACTCGCACAGTTCCTGAGCTGCCAGGAACAACTTTAACCCGCCGCCAAATGACTGGGCTCTGGGTGCGGGATGCTAAAAGGATGGGAAAGGGATACAGGGGGCGAAACACAGAAGCGACAAATGGTAAAACTACAACAACAAACGTGATACTTAACCGAGCCGGAGTGTGTTCCGGCTTAATGATCCCTGCGGTGTCCACCACCGCTCCGCCGCGATCCAATTTTTGAGCTTGACCCCAAGCAAAAAAATAAACCCTTCCTTTTGTGACACACCCTAACTTAGCTTCGCACACTTTAACTTCCTCTTAACCATGATACAAGAAAGAAGGTAGTGTAAACGTCAAATTTTTGTCGCCATATTAACCACCTGACAATTATATGGATTATGACATTTCGTGCTGCCATATTCAGTGCTAAAAATCCTCCATTTATGTTATTTTTTATTTCCATAGTAATCATGGTATCGATTGCAACAAAACGAATTTTGTAAATTTAAATATTGATATATATATGTATATATATAAATACGCACATTTACGTGTTAAATTCTTCATAACATCAGATCAAAAATAATTATATAAAAAATAAGATTTATTCTTAAAATAAGTTGCGGCAAGTTTGTGGAATATAGTACATACTACATTCCCACTACACCTCCTGTGAATTTCATTGAAAAATTTCAGTGGTTTAGAAATTATGAATATTGGCACGACTTATGAACTTGCAACCAAAAAAACAAGTGCGGTCGATGGCATGGTTATATGCAAAATTTATTAGTAAATACAAAATTTAATTTAGATGAAAAGGTACTAAAAAGATTTTTTTGCGAAGAATCTATTTCAGAATTAGGTTAATAATAAAATAAAGGAAAATAAATTTAGTAACGCAAGTAAAAACTAAAGAAAACTGCAACATAAAAATCTAAACTAAATTTACATTCTTATATTACTGCTAAACAATTTTTTTAATAAATATATTTTTTAAATGTGGAAATATTCTTGTATAAAACATTGAAACCAAATATGCATATATATATTTATACGTACGCAATAAATAATACATATAAAGAAAATCAAGGACTCTTACCTTATTCATAAAAATCGAACAGTTTTCAAATATTGGGTCATATTAATAAAACCAAGCATTTACTTTTGCTTAAGATTTCAGACCTTTTACTCAGATTTTGAAATTTGGTTCATACAAATTAATGTCAAATTTCTGAAATTTTGAGTAAAAGCATTTGCTTGATTGTATAAATGACGTTTTGATACCATTTTTCGACTTTAATAACTGCATAAATCTATTTTATTTTTTATGAATAACTTATTTTTTATTTTCTTTGAAAAGCTCATTACATCGGCTCATTTGTTTTGTTGATTAGCATATGTGAAAAACACCATTTCATTTAAAATACCCAATATTTTGTTCAAATATACCCTCAGCCAAAAACTTTTGATTGGGCAACGCTATCCTAAATTTTTGACTTAAAATGAGACGTCAAAAATCCATATTATAATCAAAAATGACAAAGTCAAAGTGAAATGGAACTACCTTGATTGTTTGTATCATGCTCTTAACTTTTTATAGCAAGGCTGCTCAACAAAATAAACAAAAAAAATTTGTTTCAATAAACATATAAAAAAAATATCAAAAATTTATATTGCTTTGCTGCTTATCAAAACCAAAAGATTTCCGATACCAAAATTATCAATAAAATTGTATCACAATTAATTTTGCTAATTTGATATCAAAACAAAATAACAAAAAGGATTTCGTTTTGTTTATGTTTGTTTGTTTGTTGCTAAGGTATACATACATATGTATGTACATATGTATGTATGAATACATATTTATATGATAGGTTTTCAGTTTTTTTTTTTATAGGCACAGGAAACAAAATTATTTTGGTAATCAATTTTTTGTTTGCAGCTGAAACAATATTTTTAAACAAATTTTGTTTCGGCAATTATCGAAACGAAAAAAATTTTGATAATTTTTTTGATTTTTGTTGAAGCAGTCTGAATTTTGTTAAATTTTTTATGCTTTTCAAATGAAAAGTTTCAACATAAACAAAATTATTTTTTGTTTATCGTTAAAAATATCAATAAATTTCAGCCCTGTTTTATAGATTATTTTTTCTTCCAAAGCTTTACTTTAACTTTCCACTTTTTTTTCAACACCTTTCTAATTTCTCAAGATCCCCTAAACTCTTTAACACCACTTTACACAACTATATTTCAAACTCCTACTTCTTTTTCTTGTTTTTTTTTTTTGATTAACACAAATCGCACAAAAGAGATGTTACCGCACTCGCATACAAGAGTATTCTGACGCGCACCCGCGAGCCAGGCCGAAGGCTGCGCGCCAGCATATACATTTTTGTATATACCATCAGGCTGTATGTGTGGGTAACCACCCGGTCGCACCGAACCGCTAACCTGTGGCCGGATTCTAGTTTTCGCTATCGCCAAAACTCCATCGCCAAAATTCGCCAAATTGATTTTAGCAACTTTTAGCGATTTTTGCGATTCTATCATAAAAATGCGTGATAAAAAATCTCTAAAAATTGCCTATTTTAGCGGATTTTAGCGATGAACAAAATGAACCCGGATAAAAGGAATGAACACTTTTTGACAGTTCAGTTAGCTAAAATTGCGATTCCGATAAATTAGCTATCGCCAAAAATCGCCATTATTAGCCCAAACTTCTCCAAAATTAGCGACCCGAAAAATTTGTTGCCAAAAAGATTATTTAAGTTGAAAAGGTAAAAGGTATATTAATTTCCTTTTTAAAATACTTCATCGCATTAATAATATTCATAATTATAGGAAAAATGGAGAATTTTAACTCAAAAAGGATAATAAATGAGCAAAAATACACGGTACTTCCGCAAAAATATTTCTGCATATTTGCTTTGGAAGTCGCAAAATTTCAACGAAAAGTTTTTCTGCAATAGAGAATGGAGCTGTGGGCTCCCGCAAAAGTTTTCTTCTACTTTTCAAGCGATTTCTTTACTCTCGCTGAGAATATATAGACATGCGACATAAATAACTTCGGAACATACTCATTTTGACCACATATTTTTTATCTCAATACTTATTTAATATAATATTTTCTAATCAATGTAAAATATGGTGGAACCGCGCCAAATATGTATACAAACTTTGACATTTTTCTTCCACTACAAGCAGATCTACAAAGGTAGGCTCGGTGGCGAATTCAGAAACTACTTTTTTTTATTTACAAAGGTAGAATGTAATGTCAAAATTAAAGCGAATTCACATAATGGCCAATAGGAATGGGCGAGTCCCAGTCGAATTCAGATTTAAACACGTCGAAATATTATTTTTATATTACACTCTACCAATAACAATAAAAAAATACATTGGAAATTTCTGAATTCGCCACCGAGCCTACCTGGTAATTCTGCTTTGATAACAGCGACGCCTGCGGCGGATAAAGGTATTACAATGTTTGTTGGAGATTTTTGGCGATATGTAATCCAGAATCGCATTTTAGAAAAATCGCCTAAAGTCCGGATAATTTTTGGCGATTGCAATTTTGGCGATTTTTAGCGTTTTGGCGATGGCGAAATCTAGAATCCGGGTACTGTGCGATCATCACCGATGCCCCGACCAATGATATACAACCACACACACATAAATTGCCTTCATCTAGCGGATGCCTTAATGCACCGCAAAAGGGACGAAAGCGATGACACCCCTTTCTGCGCCTTCCGCGCTCATTGTTTTCCTTTATTTACATCCTACATATTTACATATATGTATAACAATTTGGTGGGGAACTCCGCTAAAAGGCAAAAGCTCGCAACACACTCCGCCAGTACTGCCCATCATGGCAATATCAATTAACTTCATTTGTCGCCGCTAGGGTGCGCTCCCCGTTGGGAACAAAGGATAAAAGGTAAAAAGGTAAATAAACAAAACAAATGAAAATTTGCTCTGCCAGTGCGTACATACATAGTGGGTCAAAGAGAAAAATATTTTGTCGCGATCAGACAACTCCACCCTTTCCTCGTGAAAGAAGGAAACTTCCTTCTTTGGCCCTAATGCTACCTATCCCGATACGGCTTTAAATCCCTAACATTCCATGTACCCTTCTCCCTATCATTCTCATCTACTAAAACATATGTCCAAGGAGATACCCTCTTTTTAATCACAAAAGGCCCTACATACTTAGGCGCTAACTTCGCTGCAAAATAATTAGCCGCATCGGACAACGCAAAATTCTTTCTCCACACTAACTCTCCTGGCATATATAGTACATCTCTTCTCCTAAGATTATACTGTTTAGCTAACTTAGCTCCTGCCTGCTCCAACTTCAATCTTATGTCTGCTCTAATCTCCACTAACTTCCTAGCTCTCTCCTCGCAATTCAATTGTTCCTGCTCTCCTAAGGACCTTATATAACCTTGACTACCTTCAAGCACCATGTCCCGACCAAAGTTAACAAAGTATGGTGTAACTCCTAACACCTCATGCTGTGATGACCTAATGCAACACGCTACCTTCGCTAATTGCTGATCCCATGACCTCTGGTTCTCTGAAACATAAGCCCTAAGGGTAGTCTTAATAATTTGATTAATCCGTTCCGCTGGATTAGCCTGCGGATGATAATGCGCAGTGTATCGCAACTAAACGCCGTAGACACCACAGAGACCCTGAAGCTCACGACTCTTGAACTGGGGTCCATTATCACACACAACGGAACTCGGAACGCCAAACAATAGAAAAACATCATTTTCAAGAAATTTACAGACACTCTTCGCAGTCGCTGTGCGCAAAGGAAACAACAATGGAAACTTCGAAAAATAATCCACAACCGTAAGAATATATTGGTAACCTTGAGTCGACTTTACCAAAGGACCAACCAAATCAACACAAATCATCTCCCACGGTTAAACTTCCTTCGACCTCTCTATCATTCCCCCAGCAGGCTGTTTATTATCAGGCTTTACCTGCTGACATGTCTTACAAGTTCGAACATACTTAGCAACATTTTCTCTCTGAGAATTTTCGATAACCATTTTCCATTCGGGCCCCTCCCCGTAAATGGATGGGTATGGAGGTTTAACATATTTGTAAAGGACACCATCTTCTACTCTCCACGCAGGGTACGACAAAGGATTCTTTGACACCGATTCAATCATTTTCGTTATCCAAGGGTCCGACGTAGAGATTTCAAAAATAACAGGAACATTTCTCGACAACAAATCTGGGACAACATGTTCTTTACCTTTCCTATGGATAATCTCAAAATCATATTGTTGAAGCTTCAATGCCCAACGAGCCAGTCTACCACAAGGATCTTTCAACCTATTCAACCAAATCAGGGAATAATGATCAGTGATAACTTTAAACTTTGTCCCTTCGATGTATGGTCGCAACTTCTCGACCGCCCACAGGCCGCCAAACATTCCTTTTCTGTGGTGGAATAATTTTTCTCACCTTTATTCAGGGACCTACTCAGATATGCTATCACCTTCTCACCATCTTCAAAATCTTGGGTCAACACAGCTCCTATGCCAAAGTCTGACGCATCCGTTTGTATAATAAAGGGCCTATCAAAATCTGGGCAACTTAAAACGGGCGCCGTAACTAAACGTTCCTTAGCTTCTCTAAAACTCCTATCACATTCTTCACTCCAAATGAACTTTTTATTCTTCTTCGTTAATTCGGTGAGAGGTCTTACCAACTCTGAAAAATCTTTGATGAATCTACGGTACCAGGACACTGTACCTACAAAAGATCTCACTTGCTTAACATTTCTCGGGACTTCTATCCTAACCATTGCCTCTACCTTTTCAGGATCAACATGTAGGCCGTTTCTATCTACGACATATCCTAAATACTTTAACTCAGGCCTACAGAAACTGCATTTCTCCCTATTGAGTTTTAATCCTGCCTCAGCTAATCTATCCAAAACCTCTTTTAGGATTTCCAAATGTTTTTCAGACGTTTTTGTTACGATGAGTATATCATCCAAATATACAAAAACATGGGGCTCTAACTCTGGTCCTATGACCGAATCTATAAATCTCTGCCACGTTGCAGGCGCATTATGTAAACCGAATGGCATTCTCTTAAATTGGAAAAGACCTCTACCTGGCACCGTGAATGCTGTATAGGGCCTAGAACTCCTCTCTACTGGTATTTGCCAGTAAGCAGACTTGATGTCTAAACTTGATAAAAATTTCGCATCCCTCAGCTTATCCAAGGTCGCCGACACATAAGGAAGGGGGTAACTATCCTTCTCGGTACATTTATTCAGAACTCTATAGTCTACACAAAACCTATATGTACCGTCCTTCTTCCTTATCATGACCACAGGGGAAGCCCATGAACTATGAGACGTCTCAATGACACCCTTGCTGAGCATATCCTTCAACTCCTCGTCCATACGCGACTGTATGGTAGGCGATACCGGATAGTATCGCTGCTTCACAGGCTCAACTCCTGCCTTTATCCTTATCCTATGCTCAACAAGATGGGTTCGACCTAACCCGTCTGCCATAGTTTCAAAAGCATTCCCAACTAATCTACCTAAAGCTTCAGATTGCCTAGTATCTAACTCGCTGTGGTCCATGATCGCTACCGACGCCTCCTGTTCCGGTCGAGAAAACGACCATACCCTGCCCCTCAGATCCGGGATTATACCCGCCTTGGTCCAGAAATCTACACCAAGAATAAGAGCATGAGGTATACCAGGAACAATAAGACAATCTATGAGGACCGATTTGCCCTCCACCAGAATTGGTAACGAAATAGAACCTAACGCTGATACTCGACCACCATCCGCCAAAGTAACTTGAGGAATATTTTCCGATGCAGTAATTCTTATGCCATACGCTTGTAACATACTCCAACCAATTCGACTAATCACCGTACGTGAAGCCCCAGAATCCAACAATGCTCGAAACGAAAAACCAAAAACCGACACATCGATATGTGGACGCTGATCATGGCCGCTCGCCACCAATGAATAACCCATATAAGAAACAACTCGACGATCCCCTATTATAGCCATCTGGGAGTTAGCAGGATTACTAACTCCTGTTAGACCACCTGACCTGCCATCCCAGGTGTCTAATTCGCGTTTCCCGAACTGTTTGTTGCGGCATTGGAATTATTGTTCCTGTTAGAATCAGACCTGAAGGGGTTTGAAGACCGCCTTTCCTCTAGACCAGAACTACCACCACTTTTGTTACCACTCGGCTTTGCTGTACACACTGGACAGTCCCGCTTCATGGCACCAATCCTACCGCATCCAAAGCACTTGATTGATTTCCTACAATCCGCCGAAACATGACCAAATCGCTTGCAATTGAAACACCTAGTATTCGGCCCATACCTATTCCTAGGACTGGTGGCCGACTGGTTTCCTGACGCAGCCTCACCACCAACAGACATGTATGCCAAGTCTGGCTCCAACAAACCTCTAGCCCTATGGTTTGGAGGGGGAACAAAAGCATCGACCGATGACCCCACAGCTTCCAACTTCCTTCCCAAAGCAACTAATTCAGAAATCGACCCAGGTGTGACTAGTCCCAATTGGGTCTGGTAGAATGGTAGAAGATTCGCCCTAATTATACCCAACATCCTACTCTCAGAAATTGGTTCTTGTAATCTTCCAAACATAATCCTCATCGCCGCAACATAAACTCCAATTGACTCGTTTGCTCCCTGAGTCCTTCTTCGAATTTCAGTCATTAACAAATCGTCGTAATTTGGTGGGAGAAATTCCAGTTTAAGCTCCCGAACCAATTCTTCCCATGTTGTAATCGAACGCCTAATTGACCTAAACCAGAGTAAAACTTTTCCCGAGAATAAATCAACCGCACCTCTCAACAATTGAGTTTTAGCAACACCGCGTGCTTCACTAAGCTCGTCAACACGCTCCAAAAATGCTTATAACGACAATCCCGACCTCTCTCCATCGAATTTAATATTCCATTTAGCCAGATTCGGTGGTTCCTGCGAAATCCTACTAACTACTTCTACTTCCTCGGAAGTCCTTACTGGCACTGGTCCCACATCTGGACCCGGTGAGACTACTTGCCCTGGTGATGTGCCACTGGGTTGCTCACCCGTTTCAGACTCCTGTTTGTCATCATTGATCTCCTCCAAATAACCCAGCATCAAAATAATCCTGTTTCTTATCTCCGCCTGTGACGCCATATCGTTATCATTCTCGGGTTTAGCCCTACCGATCCTGTTCAAACACCACTCCAGTTTTGTGGTCGCCTTAATACCATCTGATGATTTACCTCCGTCATTAAGACCCGAAACTAACTTCCCTATCTCTACTATTTTTGCCTCTACCGCGACTTTATCTTCCTCGAAAGTGAACGGATAATCCTTAAACAAGTCTACAGACCCACGACGTTCAACAGCCCGCGATGCCCTTAACGATTTCCGCATTGATTCCACCGATGCTACTGCTAATCCGCGTGCCTCCATCTCGTAAGCCAATTCTTCTTGTGACAACCGATTTATTTCCATTTTGATTTTGACAACAGTAATTCTTTCCAGCAAAAAATATTCGAATTAAAATCTCCAACAAAAAAAAAAAAATTGTATCGCTACCAATCCAAAACTTAAAAATCACAAAAAAAATTCAACAACCAACTCTCAAACCACGAAAATCGGAAATTAATTAAAACAAAATTTTTCACACCAATTTCCGCACCGATTTAAAGTTTCCAAAACAATAAAAAAAAGAAAAAATCCGCAAGTTAAAAATTACTTTTTTTTTTTTTAAATTTACTGCGCCCACTTTCCAAAAAAGGTCAAAACTTAGTCCAGGAAAAAAATTTTGTTTTCTTGATATTCCCGCTATTTGAAATTGATATTAAGAAATATTACACAAAATTAAAAATTTAACCCAAAAACTGCAATTCCCAAATCTAAACTAGACACCCTAGTATTTTCCAATACTCTAAAATTTGTGACCCACCCTAGCACTGGCGCAGCAAATTTGGGAGCTATAACAAAAAACAATAGAGCCTGTCACACAGTAATAAAACAACACCAACAGCACTACCTACTGGGACAACACCAACAATAGCTTACGTACCTTTTGTCTTGTGTATGTATGTATACGCCAGCCGCTCTCGCTGTCTAACTTGACCGCAGGTAAATGTACGTATGTATGTATATACGAATATACGTGTAAAAGAAATGTGCAAAATGCAAAATTGCAAACTTAACAATAGGGTGGCCAGTAAAAAAAATTTGTGCAATAAAACTAAAGGAAAACACCAAAGCAAAATATTTTATTGATTTATAATTCAAAAAGATGTATATATGTAGGTATGAAATGAAAGTATGTATCTTTGCCCTTGACTCCTTTATGTGTGTATGTGTATGTACTTCAGTATGGACTCCCTTGAAACCTTCTTCCACTCCGATATATGTAAGTCTTCCAAATATTTCCTGCCGGCCCGCTAAATATTATATGGATATATATTTTCTATTTGTTTATTTATGGCGTTTTCTTTTCTGCAAAAAAATGCTGCCCTTCTATATCCCAATTATCGAATTGCGTAACCTAACTTTCTATAAAATGGCTAAATTTGTAGATAATGGTGCCCTCTTGCTTACTTAGAGGTCAATATTCGGTAAAATTACCATACACGCCTACAAAATAGCTAAGAAAATCAAAAAGGGCAACATTTTTTCGAGAAAAGAAAACGGCATTAGTTAACGTATATAAAAAAAATATTTTTTTTTTTTAACTCGGGAAAAATTTTCTTTGAAAAATGTGGCTCACCCTAATGAGATATTAACAGAAACGACTTTTTGCGTGTTGTTGTACGCAATGAACAAAAAAATTTTCTTTGTCTATTACCGCGACCTAACGCAATTTATATACGTAAATATGTATTTATATATATTTATACGTATGTATATATTTGTTTATTAGCGACTACCTGCAGATTCGTACTTTTACCCTTCTGCCTTGTATGTACGTATGTATGTATGTTTCCCAAAGGAAAAAAAATTCTTCTCGTTTCCGACAAACTCCGATTTGACCAACTTACACTTGGCAGTACCAACAAAAAACTCTCAGCTCTCCGATTCTCCTAAGTAAGAAAATAAATAAAACAAAAAATTTATCGGCAGAATTATTCTTGTAAAGTATGCATGTAGGTAAAAAGATCACAAACCGACAAGCACAGAAAAATATACCAACAACACAGTACCTATGTATATACACTGCTACCAAAAACAACACTTCGTAGAATTTTTCTTTTCTCACAAAAAAAACAATTTACCAACTCTTAATTTTTTTGTTGCCCCACGTTGGGCGCCAATTTGTCACCTACCCTTTTACACAAACAACAAAACGCCACGGCTTAATACAAAAAAGGGTAAAACAACAACACTAGGTGACAATAATGAAAATAAGTTGCCGACTCACTCAGTGGAGACGGGGTGGGTTCATACAATAACTCAAACACATAAACTAAAATCAACCAAAAATAAATACCAACAATTTTTTCCAAAATACCCAAAGCTAAGACAAACAAATGTTTTATGGGTGCACCCGAGGTGAGGTCCAACCGGAAGGTTACGAACCCACTCGCACAGTTCCTGAGCTGCCAGGAACAACTTTAACCCGCCGCCAAATGACTGGGCTCTGGGTGCAGGACGCTAAAAGGATGGGAAAGGGATACAGGGGGCGAAACAAAGAAGCGACAAATGGCACAACTACAACAACAAACGAGATACTTAACCAAGCCGGAGTGTGTTCCGGCTTCAGATCCTCTACGGTGTCCACCAGCCACTTGCCAAGATCCACCTTCCTTTCTTTGTACACTCCTACTTCTCGAATAATTTCTTTCCTCCTAAAAACTTTTCACCTTTTTTTCCCTCAAAACTTTATTTAATTTCAATACTATAATTTCCACCACTCTTCCTTTCACTAAACTTTTCTTTTTTTTTCAACTAAAATTTTTCTCAAAAGCCGATCGCACAAAAAGAGTTGTTACCGCACTCGCATACAAGAGTATTCTGACGCGCACCCGCGAGCCAGGCCGAAGGCTGCGCGCCAGCATATACATTTTTTGTATATACCATCAGGCTGTATGTGTGGGTAACCACCCGGTCGCACCGAACCGCTAACCTGTGCGGTCATCACCGATGCCCCGACCAATGATATACAACCACACACACATAAACTTCCTTCATCTAGCGGATGCCTTAATGCACCGCAAAAGGGACGAAAGCGATGACACCCCTTTCTGCGCCTTCCGCGCTCATTGTTTTTCCTTATTTACGTCCTACACATTTACATATATGTATAACAATTAGGTGGGGAACTCCGCTAAAAGGTAAAAGCTCGCAACACACTCCGCCAGTACTGCCCATCATGGCAATATCAATTAACTTCATTTGTCGCCGCCAGGGTGCGCTCCCCGTTAGAACAAAGGATAAAAGGTAAAAAGGTAAATAAACAAAACAAATGAAAATTTGCTCTGCCAGTGCATACATACATAGTGGGAGTAACAAAGAGAAAAATATTTTGTCGCGATCAGACCGCGACATCATTAAGAGACAAATTTTCCAAGTTTTATGAGTCATATCTCAGAAACCGAAGCAGCTAATACGAATAATAATAATAATACAATGGCGCTATTATAACTATGACGAGTTTTATGGCCGAGCTTCTTTCCCAATTCGAGGTGTGCTCCTTTTGTTTTTCCAGCAAATTGGGTGGACCTAAAGTTTTATGCCGACTCCGAACGGCGAATGCATTTTTTTCCGAGGAACTTTCGCCTGCTTCTGTGATTTAAACTTGTCGAAATATTTACGTTTTTTCTAGGCCATCATGAGATTTCTGCAATCTTCTGGCTGGACGTAGCCTCATGTGCAACGAAGCAAGTAACCCAGAATGAAAAAAATAAGTGGTATTCGGAATCTCGAGAAATAACCATGAGGTACCATAAAATCCGCAATGCAAGGGTTGCCAGAAAAGTTGAAATTTTTTTAAAACGACGGTAATATTCCGCGGCTTCACCTTCGTAGTTGTTCCTGTTGGTTGAGAAAATTTCAAATTTTAAATTTTACGATAAAATTGAACTCCCCAAAGACCTCCCCCCCTGGCTGCGCGCCTGATACATATATTTAAAATTAAAAAGTATGCTTAATATTCTTAATTAAACTTTTCTTTGGTATGTAAATATGCAGTAAGGTTCAAACGAAATAGTAACGAGTCAGTTTACCCAGCAATGCAATTCAAGAAAAAAGATTACTGAGCTGAATTTATTTTTTTTGTTATAGACTCAAATACTCGTAGAAATAGTGATGGGCGAGTCCGAGATGTTTTATTTGATTCTCTCGATTGTTGAAACATCTCGATACTCTCGAGATCACAAAATTGTTGTTCCATTTGCATGCAAAATTTGTATGCGGATCTGGATCACAGGGTTTTCAAAACACACCTAAATTCAAGGTCAACTTAACAGGTCGGTTCAAGATACATACACACATACACGCCGTGAGCTGAATGTCGAACTCTCCTGACCGAGATGTAAAAGCTCTAAAGAAGACGAAATAATTTGACATTCAGCTCACGGGCGAATGATGGATAAACTCAGAGAATGAAGAATTTGACGAATTGTAAACACGAATGCATGTGGGTGAATCCGTGTAAAAAACAGAATGGGGAAAATGTTAGATGTTAAAAATCAAGGTGTATTTCTCAAGATATATCAAAAAAAATTTGGTACGTAGGTATTTTTTTATGACTAGCTGATCATTTGTCGGGATCTGCTAAATCGGATCACTACAGCATATAGCTGTCATATAACCGATTGTTCAGATATAGCTTTTTTGGGGTATATCTTCTGCATTTAATCTGATCGCTTTTAATAAATATTTGACAATTTAAAATTTAATTTTTCCGCGATTTTACGCATTCCTCTTAGCTATTGTACTTATTTTCACTATATGTGCTAGTACGCAATTATTTTCATCGAAAAATACAAAATCTTGTTAGTTTAAGTTATCCTAAGTATAAATTACTTGAATTAATCGTTATGACCCCGGTTGGGACATTTTGTCGCGTTCGCCATGTTACGTTACACATTTTTTCCTAAGCTTATAAAAATCAAACTGGTGCATATACATATTTCCACGGCAAAACCATCAACGGAGAGCTGCATTACTCCACTTTGACTTCCAATCATTACTTTTTAAATGGTGGACCAAAACTCGAAGATTTTTGCACTTTTCTAGTAGCACCTAAAAATTTCATTTTCATTTTGTCACGTTCGCCATCGCCCTTTAAATGCTAACATTTCAGAAGCTTGAAGTCGATACTACTTTTTATTTGCACCGATTATAGTGCTGCTCAAATGCTTTCCAAAAATTGAAATCAGAAGAAAAATATTCAACGCTTTGCATACTTTATTGAGCTTTGAAGGCGTACGAATCGGACATGTATAGAATATGCAGAAGTAAACAAATTGGATATCTGTTGAAGAAGAACAAGAAGTCAGCTGAACTGAAGAACCTACCTGTTTAGTGGACCCTGTATAAGTTATTTATTTTCAAATATATGTAAATTTGTACTTCAGCGTCAATAAAAATAACGAAATGTTAAAAAAAAGTTTTATATTCAAATAATGGTAACTATGATGACTGTATGTACATATACGAGCAGTGAGCAGCGCTTATTTTTTGGGGAGTTTTAGCAAATAAAAAAGCTAAAAAAAAGCCAAAGCTAAATCAGAATTTTTGCAGCTAAAAGGCAAGAAAAAAGCTAAATCTAGCTTGAAAAAAGCTAGAATGACAATGCTGATTCGAGGTATCATCGAAACAACCTCCAACTCGCCGACTCTGAACAATCGCAAAAACATCTCGGTTGTGTAGTCGAGGAGCGAGTCAACTTTTGACTCGATTGTGATATTGCAACGATGAGGATTCTCTCGATTGCCTAAACATCTCGGACTCGCCCATCACTAAATAGAAATATGTATGTACGAGTATGTTTGGGGGATGTTTAAGCATTTATGAAAAATAACACCTTTATGATCTCAATTTATATATGTAGC
Source organism: Urophora cardui (assembly GCA_960531455.1). Lineage (NCBI taxonomy): Eukaryota > Metazoa > Arthropoda > Insecta > Diptera > Tephritidae > Urophora > Urophora cardui. The sequence goes on from OY482671.1 coordinate 168,348,242, forward strand.
TAGTATATCATTTAAAAAATACCAATTCCAGGTGCTAAAGATGAGGACGGGAACAGCGTTAAAAGTGGATCAACTAATGACGCTCATGGCTTAAATAAAAAACAACGTAAAGCACGAACAGCTTTTACGGACCACCAGTTGCAAACTCTTGAGAAGTCCTTCGAAAGACAAAAGTACTTAAGCGTACAAGAGAGACAAGAGCTGGCCCATAAACTGGATCTAAGCGACTGCCAAGTTAAAACTTGGTATCAAAATCGTCGGTAAGTTTTGCATTTATCTACTCTGAAAAAAATACCCGTAGTTAACTCAACAACTTTCCGCTGTTGAATCTCCGTCTTTGATGCAACAGCAAAAGTATTTGTTTTAACGGCAAAGTTTTTGATTCAACAACTTTCCGTAGTTAATTCAAAGACGGGCGTTTTTGTTTCAAAAACTCCCTTGCTGTTGAAACATTTTGAAGTAAACAAAAAATAGAAAATTGTTTTTTTCAAACTCGTTCAATTAATTTACATTTTCGGGAAAAATATATATATGTACATATATGCAATATATAATTACAAATAAAGGTAAGTCACAATAATGATATTATTTATATATTATTATAATATATTAAAATTATATGTACATACATATATACGTTGAAAAATTTATTTTGTATTTTCAGATTAAATATGTTTGATTATCCCGTTTTTCTGATAGCGAGCAATCGAACGAGCCAAATCTGCAGGTAAAACTTGTCGTGGAAGTTATGTACAGGTGCATTGTTGCAGTTCAATGAATGCGGTATCAAAAATATTGAACTGCTTGCAATGATGCACTCCCACGACATCGACGAAATATTAAATAAAAAAGAACTCATCGCCGACAGTATAAAATTCCGCAAACCTACAAATGTGGCGGTCGGAAAACAATAAAAAATGTGTTATGAAATAATAAAAAAAATAAGTTGAGTTTATGTGTTTGTGTTTGTGTAAAAAGCCCTGCCGACAGTGATATTTATTTGATATATCATTTGAGGCGCACGATTGATGGATAATTCTGTCACACACTGCCTACAAGTTTCCATAATTTTTATATGGACGGTGTGAAAAATGTGATGAAAACCTTTGTGTCCGTGTCTCTTTTCATCAATCGCGTTGCTCAAATGATGTATCATATGACCATCACTTGTTTGGTGAAACCGGGCCTTAGTATTAATATTACTATGTAAACATATATAATATATAAAAAAATAAAATAAAATAAAATAAAATAATATCTATTATATTAAAAAAAATTACTATTGTTTACAATTTTTTTTGATGTTAACTTAAAAGCGTAAGTATTTGCTTCAATGGTGCCCGTTTTTGGACCAAAAACTTTTGCTGTTAGTTCAAAAGCAAAAATTGTTAGCTTGAATACGAAAAGTATTTAAATCAACGGTGCTTGCTTTTGGACTAAAAAATGTTGCTGTTAACATAAATGTAAAAGTACTTCAATCAACAGTTTCCGTTGTTAACTTAAATACGAAAAGTATTTGAATGAAAAACGCTCGCATCTTTGAAACAACAACGGAGCGTTGTTGGGCACATTTCAACTGCGGAAAGTTGTTAATTTAACTGCAAAAGTCTTTGTATATACAACGTTTTTTTTTCAGAGTATGTATGTCCATTATAAAACGATAAAGAATAAAAGATTACAGGCGATAAGGTCAATAGAAGTATCGTCAGTTAAAACTATTTCCCACATTGTTGCAAAATAAAGTCAAAAGTAAGAAACGAAATAAGGTCAACGAAAATTTGGAAATAAAGTAATTGACCTAATTTCCCAATTCAAATGGAAATAGTGTTCCCAATGTAAAAATTTATTTTACCCAGAAGATCTGTATTTCGCTCCATAGATAACTACACTCAAAAAAAAAATTTCTCTCGATCAAAGACATAATTTTCCTTATTTTGAACACGCGTCCCAATACAAAATTTTCTTTGTTTTGTGTAAATTTTCTCAAAAATGTGGAAAAACCATAAAAAAACATTCAAACAAATTCGTTGCCATGGGGATTTGTATGGGAATTTAATTTCTCAAAATTAAAGAAATCAAGTCTTCAAAACAAGGAAAGTTGAGAATGGAATGGCGCTTAAAGAATTTTTCATTATTTTAATGTATGAATTTTTTCAAAACAAGTATATGAAACCATGGTAACGCATGTAACAACAATATTTTATAAACCTTTTAACATGTTTTAAGGAAAATTTACTCAAAACAAAGAAAGTAGTGTTCAAAATAGGTAAACAATTTCTTTGACCCCTCCATATATTTTTTTCTCTCAGTGTATTACCCCAGATTCTGGGACCGGCCGAGGCCGCCAACGCCGGCAGGTGTTTTACGCCAAAGTCCATAAATATTATCAATATACATAGTACATACTTACAAGGTATATGAATTAAAAATGTGTTTGTATATGTGCATGTGTATTCTCTCGTTTCAGAACCAAGTGGAAGCGCCAAACTGCAGTTGGGCTAGAACTCTTGGCAGAGGCGGGAAATTTTGCTGCTTTCCAACGCTTGTACGGAGGCACGCCATATTTGGGAGCCTGGCCTTATCCAGGGTCACAGCCACCACATGGCGGCCCTGCACCATCGAGTATTGATTTATACTATCGTCAAGCTGCGGCTGCTGCTGCAATGCAAAAACCGCTTCCATACAACTTATATACAGGTGTTCCTAACGTAGGTCCACTCACCTCATTGCCCGTGACTGCCACATCACCGTTTTCGCATCTCACCGCTTCTAGTTCACTGTCATCATTAAGCAGTTATTACCAGAGTGCCTCAGCGGCGGCTGTGGCTGCGGCAGCAGGCACCGTCTCAAATGCCGTCATAAAGCCCATTGCCTCACCACCATCGCCACCTATAGCGCCTGGAACACATGTAGCGCAGGTTAATATAATGGATGATCAGCGATGTTCAGCGCATTCACCTACGCTGCAATCACCGTTGCGACAAATTGAACTAGTACGGTCTCCAAGTCCTACCCTTAATCCAGGAAGCCCACCAGGCCGATCAGGTGACAGCTCTCAGCCACACTCCGATGACGAAGACCAAATTCAAGTGTGAATCTAAATAAAGCAGTCAATATACTAAATATTAACTTTGTGTATATACATACACGGAGAAAACTATATATTGATAATCCTGTCTGATCCATAAACTGTGGATGTCGTATCCAAATTTTTTATATATTAAAATCTTTATGGACATGACATCCATAGCTTATGGATCAGACAAGACTATCAATATATATGGATGTGACATCAATATAGTTTTCTCCGTGTAAATATGTATGTATGTATGTATTTACATCCCAATGTATGTTCCTACATCCATACAAATATGTCCACGTATGTGATTGTAATACACAGTGAGGACCTAAATCCCTGCAGAAAATGGAAAAAGTAATCCTAAAGCTGCCACATTTCATATAAAAAATTGGTCCAATTAGCATTGCGATGTCCTAGGAGAGGGCCACATACCAAACTGCTAATTATTTCATGTTTAAATATGCCTTAAACAATTGGACCAATTTTTTATATTCAATATTCCTAGTTTTGGGCTAGTCTGTTGTGCCTCTGTAGGGCGATCGTCAAAACGGGCAATGATCGTGAACAAACCAGCGATGATGGTAGCAAAATATGCTAGTGTAGATGCATGGAACTAGCCCAATGATGTGACAAGTTTATCGCAAGTTGAATATGACACAAATGTACCAAGTAGTCCAACAATGTTTGCAGGGAATTTACTAGAAACAGCATTTGAGTATTTGTGTGAACGTGTTCATATATGCATGTATGTACATATGTATTACATGGATGAAATACCTGTTCATATTTATATAAACATAGAATAACGTGCATAGGTATACATATATTTAACATTGAGCTCGCCAAATAGAAGTAGAATAACTTGGAAAGTGCATACATATGTACATATGATTTAATTTGCGTTAGATATAAAAGTGTACATGTAGCATATTTAAAATGGATGTATGAATTTATTTATCTTATAGGAACATTATGTTATATAGAATGTGTAAATAAAAACTTGTTCTTTATTGTAAGAGTAAAATATTTAAATACAAATTTAACATGTTCTCCGTAAGTCAGATACATATGTATGTAAAGTATATGTGTACAAAAATAAATTGTATTATTTGAGCAAAACTACAAAACCGAGCACGATTTTATACATACATATACATACATATACCCAGTGGCGCACACAGAAAATTATTTGGGGGGGGGTTTCAATATCCAACGGAAAATTTAGAAAAAAATACTTAAAACTCGTCCAGACAATTTTTACTTAAATTTATGTATTTTCAAAATTTTTATCAATCATCCAACTAGGCATATAAATATTATTGTTAGTGCAAATTTGCAACCCTTTATAACCCCTAATTACAAAGATGTCACGTTACAAATTCCCAAAGGGTTTTCCAGAAATATCTTTGTTAAAAAGTAGGCGTTGTCATAAACTGATTTCGCTAAATTTTTGAGCATGTATTACCACAAGTTATTAAAGTGTACAAACTGATTTTCGTCATAACATCTCAATTATTTGTAGAGTTATGGGTTCCGAAATATCGTAGATTCCTTTGTCTGAAAAGAGGCAGTGCCGCGCCCATTTTCCAACATTTTTCTACTTTTTGTTTTATGTCTATAGTTGGACTCATGACGCAAAATTTCAATGACATATCTTTATATTTGACAAAGATATCGCTTAAAATGTTTTTATTAGGCTCATTAATAGTTCCCATATATAAATTTGGGCGTGGTCGTTAACCGATTTTGGCAATTTTTCGCCCAAACATTTTCCTAATTAAATAAATTACGCCCATTTCAATACCAACCCTCCCAGTCTCGATACCAAATTGCATTCCAAATTTCATCAAAATATCTCAATTTTTGCGCGAGTTAGAGTGTTTACAGACGGACGGACGGACATGGCTCAATCGATTTCTCTTTTCACCCTGATCATTTTGATATACATATATAAGTCTATATCTATCTCGATTATTTCATTCTGTTACAATCCACCGTTATGTGATTAAAACTATAATACTCTGTGTACTAGTACAGCTGAGTATAACAAACCTCAGCTAATGTCCACAGCATACTTTTAGGGAAATGTCTCCACACTGCTTGTTTATAAACATAATCAATAGTTAGAGTTTTTTAGTGCTTAGCACGAAATTTTTATTTTAATTCAATTTTTAATTTTTGGGGTAAGTGGAAAAAAATTCAACAACTATTTACAGCGAAGGTTGAGTGTATAGCTATTTCACGAAAAACCATTTTCGATCATCAGCACTCTTTTCGGAAGTGAATGCACCGGGGATTGAACCCGAGTCCATTCCATCTTCAGCCGCAATGACCCAACGCATAAAAACACTCGGCCATTGAGACTCTGTGCAAGCTGTTGGATTTTCCCCACTTTTGCCTTTTTAATTTTCAACATTAACGTTAGTGTGTATATGCTTTTGCATATATTCTACCCAAACGTGCTGAATTTTTATACTCAGCTGTACTAGTACACAGAGTATTATAGTTTTGATTTCCTAACGGTGGATTGTAACAGAACGAAATAATCGAGATAGATATAGACTTATATATATCAAAATGATCAGGGTGAAAAGAGAAATCGATTGAGCCATGTCCGTCCGTCTGTCCGTCTGTGCGCACGATAACTCACGCAAAAATTGAGATATTTTGATGAAATTTGAAATGTAAGTTGGTACCAAGACTGGAACGGATGGTATTGAAAATGGGCGAAATCGGACCATGACCACGCCCACCTCCCCTATATAGCAAAAATCCGAAATTTTGTATCTCAGTAACTAATAGAGCTGGAGTGATAGAATTTTACCCAAGTATTGAGCTCAGGCCCTTATGAAGAAATATTGTGAAATTTTGGAAAATGGGCGGTTCAACGCCCACTTATTAAAGGACAAACATTGAAAATTTTATGAGTCATAACTCAGAAACCATTGAAGGTTTATCGATGAAATTTGGTACGCGTGATATACTTACTTAGGCAAATGTTTGGACGAAAAATTGCCAAAATCGGTTGACGACCACGCCCACTTTTATATATGGGTATTATAAAGTGGCCCAATAAAAACATTTTAAGCTATATCTCTGTCAAATATAAAGCTATATCATTGAAATTTTATGGCAGGAGTCCAACTATGGACATAAAACAAAAAACACAAAAATTTTGGAAAATGGGCGTGGCACCGCCTCCTTTTAGAAGCAGGAATATACGAGATTTCTTAGCCTATAACTCGACAAATAATTGAGATATTATGACAAAACTTGGTGCATACACTTTCATTACTTGTGGTAATACATGTTAAAAATTTTAGCGAAATCGGTTGACGGTCACGCCCACTTTTATATCTGGGAATATTAAGGGACCTAATAAGAACATTTTAAGCGATATCTTTGTCAAATATAAAGATAATTCATTGAAATTTTGTGGTATGAGTTCCACAATAGACCGGAAACAAAAAATATAAAAATTTTGGGCGTGGCACCGCCTCTTTTTAGACAAATGAATCTACGAGATTTCGGAGCCCAGAACTCGACAAATAATTGAGATATTATGACGAAACTTGGTTTATACATTTTTATAACTTGCATTAATAGACACGCAAAAATTTATTGAAATCGATTTATGACCACGCCTACTTTTTAACAAAGATATTTCTGGAACACCCTTTGGGAATTTTAACGTGACATCTTTGTAACTAGAAGTCATAAAGGAATGAAATTTTGCACAAAGAATAATATTCATATGCTTAGTTGGATTACTGATAAAATTTTGAAAATGGATGTGGCTACGCCCACTTTATTCAGCACTCGCTTTATATAAATTACACCGTTTTTCCATCAAACGCAAACAAACAATGAAAGTATACAGCTGAGTATCTAATGTTCGATTCCACTCGAACTTAGGCTTCCTTACTTGTTTTTTTTTTTTTTTATTTTTTTTATTTTTTTTTTTTAGAAACTAGAAAAAAACTTTTTAAGCATGGCTGTAACTACAGCTGTTTCACCTTAGATCCCTCTAAGACTCATCAGGTTACTTTTGCTTCTGCCAAGAATCGAACTTAGGCAACTTGCAGTACAATAACTACAGTTCTAACCGCTGAGCTATTGCCTGCCTTCGACATCTGATAGAAAATTTGTTGCTAGTTTCTTTTCTACTATAATTCGTTTCTAACTTATGCACATACATATGTACATATTTCAGTGGCGTAGATAGCTTTTTGTGATGGGGGGATATAATTTGACAATTTTTTTTACTTTCAAGTTATTTTTATTGGTTCTTTTTTATAATCATGAGATGCACTTATTAGGTACATTGTATAAAAATAAATAAAAAATAGGGATACATTTTTTACTATTTAATTTTTGTAACGAACAACAAAGCTTGCTTGCGATGTTTTTGAATTTTGTCCGTTTATGAGAAATTTTTTTATGGAAATGGCTTGAAATACAGTGTCCGCGCACGGTTATCGGTTATTAGAGCGTCCGTGTATTAGAATGATATTTGTAGGAAAAAATTATTGAAAAACCTGTGTACACAAAATTTGTCCGGTTATTGGAGCTGTCCGGTTATAAGGGCTGTCCGTCTTGGGGAATTTCACTGTATTTCGTAAGATAAAGGACAATAACTCCAGTATGCTAATAATTTTTTGGCATGGTCGAAACAGCTAGCAAATAGCGAAGTAAAGATATTTGTTTAAACAAAATCAAACTTTTACGCTTAAGCTTTTAGTGGATATCGTACTGGGTTAGTTTGCGCCGATTCCGGCTTAAAATAAGGCAATAAGGCAAAGGTAAATAATTGAAATTTACTGTTCATAATTCAGTACAGCCTTTATTTTTCAACCGATTTGAACAAAATTTTTTTTAAATGAAAGATTTTGAGATTCGCAAGAGTGTAGTTTAGCCTGGTTTTTGAATTTTAGCATCTTTAAATTTTTTGTTTAGTGTGCAAAGTGTGGGAAATGGCAAGTTTAGTGCGATATTATCATGCTCCAGTTGAAACAGTTTTAACTAAAAAAACTACCTCGAAATATAATAATAATACATATAATACAAAGCGCTATTATAACTCTGACGAGTATTATGGCCGAGCTTCTCTCCCAATTCGAGCTGTGCTCCTTTTGTTTTTCCTACTAATTGGGTGGACCTACAGTTTTATGCCGGCTCCGAACGGCGAATGCATTTTTTTGAGAAGCTTTTTCATGGCAGAAAGACACTCGGAGGGTATGCCGCCCACTGCCGAGAGGTGACCGCTGCTCTTAAAAAATCCAATAATTGAATTTTTACTAATTAGAAAAATTTGTTTGGTGTTTGCTCGGACTGGGGTTTGAACCCGAGACCTCTGGCATAGAAGGCGAGCACTCTACCCACTGCACCACAGCGGCCTCAAAATATAGTTTGAAATAATCTTAAAAGAATATTATTATTTGAAAATTTTGAAAAAGTTAAAAAAAAAATCCCAAATGGTTCTCTATACGAGGATGTCAACAAAAAAAATATATATATTTTCAATTTCCCATGGGGGGATTGATCCCCCATATCCCCCCTATCTACGCCACTGACATATTTACATATTATTTTATGATTAAACATAAGTAGCGAATAAAGTGTAGGGATGTTCAAATGAACAAATTTTTTATTTTATTTTATTTTAATTTAACGAGCACAGGTCAAGGTTATATTTAATTTTTTATTTTTTAGAAACTAGAAAAAAACTTTTTAAGCATGGATGTAACTACAGCTGTTTTGCATATATTCTACCCAAACGTGCTCAATTTTTGTTGCTAAGCACAAAAAGACTCTTTCAAGTAAAATTGTTAACGTTGTTGGTATATAAAAAAATACATACCAACAACAAATGTTCATTGCGAACTGCCAACAAAAATTCAGCACGTTTGGGTAGAATATGTATATGCAAAAGCATATACGCACTAACGTTAATGTTGAAAATGAAAAAGGCAAAAGTGGGGAAAATCCAACAGCTTGCACAGAGTCTCAATGGCCGAGTGTGTTTATGCGTTGGGTCATTGCGGCTGAAGATGGAATGGACTCGGGTTCAATCCCCGGGGCATCCACTTCCGAAAAAAGTGCTGATGATCGAAAATGGTTTTTCGTATAATCAGTAGTTGTTGACAAATATTGGCAATGTACATCCACAAATATTCATAGATTTTACATGTATTTACACAAATATTTGTGCATGTACCATCTTTTATAAAATTATTTTCTGTATGGTGTTGTCAAATTTGAGGGGGGGGGGGGTTTAACCGCAAACATATCCCCCCCTCTCCCCCCCCTGAGTGCGCTCATGCATATACCATACACATATGTACATTAGGGTGGTCTCCAAATGTATGGATACAAATTTTTTATATCACATTTCTTCAATCGATGCTAATATAGGCGATATAAATTTTGGTCCCAATTGGAGACGGTTAAGGGGTGTCGCACAGGGATCAAAATTCACTCTTGCCAATAAGTGCTACTTGGGACTAAGTTGGCAATTTAAAAGTAAAGTCATCTCACGACAAACAAAAATCACACTCTACAGGACGCTCATCATTCCAGTCCTCATGTACGGCGCAGAAGCATGGACAATGTCAAAATCAGATGAGATGACACTTGGAGCTTTACGTAGACATCGACTTTGTTCAGCGAATAAAGATCCAGCATCTGCGTTGGACAGGTCATGTCGTGAGAATGGAAGAAAGTCCGCCGGCCCAGAAAGTATCTATATCGTAAGCCGCTGAAGGCAGAAGAAAAAGGAGACCTCCACTACGTTGGGTGGATCAGTTGGACAACGACGCACAGTGTTGCGAGTTCATAGTAAGGAAGGACAAAAATAGTTATAATGCTTTAATTTTACTGAAATTCATTACAGACTCTTTTTTCGATGTAGAAAGAACAAAAATGAAATATGGTGTTAATTGGGCGACTACCACGCCCCCTACGCTAGTATGTCTTTATGGTAACCTAAAAAGTAAAACTGTAAAATTTGGTTGAGCTCGGATGTCAAACACGCTGACCACAATATACATAAATATTTAAGAAAATATCGCGAATCATATTCCTGAAAAATTACAATAATTTGTATTCGCGCAAATATGCGCAGCTAAAAACTTCACAATCTATACTAATTACACTGGATCACAAAATGAAATTTTTTGTCTGTACTTTGGATGCAACTATCCTATCTATATGTAAAATCGGGTGCTGATTCCGAAAATCGCGTTCATTTTTAATTCTATGGGATGGTTTTTCAGATAACGGCAATTTACCGTTATTTGGCCAATGGCTGCACTTAATCCAGTACATATGTCTCATTAACACATTGAGCTATCTACGTTGAAGTAACACCAAACGAAAGAAAATTAAAATTCCTATACATGGCTCCTATAACATTTTTCCCGATGTGTAAGCGAATAATACAACCCTGGGCGGACGCAGTGGCAACCCGGTTACGCACTCGTTCAAAAGCGAACTCGTGGTTGCCAAAGCGGCCGTCCAGGCCTATAAATAGGAGTGGAATCGGCTCGGCGATCTTCTCTTTCTTTTCGACCAGCAGCAGCCGCAGTTGTAGTATCATAAGTATAACTGAGTGTTATCTAATTATACAAAAATTATTACACAGTGAAATTTGTTAAACTAAGTTGTAAGTAGCATTACCTAGAAGTGATGAAAAAGTGTTTTGGAGTAATTTAAATTTTAGTTAAAGGTTAAATTCCGAAGCAATTAATCAGACATTGCTATTAATTGACTCTTTTGTAATAACATTCTAAATGCGTTGTTATCAAGAATTGAAGCTATAATTATTTCTTTTAAAGTATATATCTATATATATACGATATACATCTATATATATATACTATAATTACAACTATACATGAACTCCATACAAGTAAATTAAATGGCAAATAAGAATGTCATGCCAAAAATAAAAAATCAAATTAATTGATCAAGAGGAAGAATGGTGCCACAGTTAATGGTAAGCTAATCGCTCTTTTTTTCTCGATTCCAAAATAACTCGCTTCAAAGCGAAACACCCGATTTTCGGAATCAGCGACCGATTTTACATATACATAGATAGGATAGTGGCGTTCAGAATATTTTTTGGCTGTAGAGCAGTGTTATATAAAATTGGTTATACGGAACATGTTTGTAACGGGTAAACTCAAAAACTATTTGACCGATTTTAATAATTCTTTTTATACTCAGCTGTACTAGTACAGAGAGTATTATAGTTTTAATCACATAACGGTGGATTGTAACAGAATGAAATAATCGAGATAGATATAGACTTATATATTATATATATCAAAATGATCAGGGTGAAAAGAGAAATCGATTGAGCCATGTCCGTCCGTCCGTCCGTCTGTCCGTCCGTCTGTAAACACTCTAACTCGCGCAAAAATTTAGATATTTTGATGAAATTTGAAATGCAGGTTGGTATCAAGACGAGAACGGTTGGTATTGAAAATGGGCGAAATCGGACCATGACCACGCCCACTTTTCCTATATAGAAAAAATCGGAAATTTGGTATCTCAGTCATAATATAGGTGGAGCGATGAAATTTTACCCACGTGTTGAGCTCAGGCCCCTATGAAGGAATTTGATGGAATTTTGGAAAATGGGCGGTGCCACGCCCACTTATTAAGGGTCAAACATTTAAAGTTTTATATGTCATAACTCAGAAACCATTGAAGATATATCGATGAAAATCCTCCAGCTATTTCATTTGGCATGGCGGTGTATACCAAAGCACCCTGATTTATCTACTATTCATCATTAACAATGGCAGGAGGGAGGACTAATACATACATATATGTATCATATTCGAGGGCACCGTATTCATTAGAGTGCATTTATGTTGGAGCTAGGCTAGAAAGAAAGCCACGAAAATTATAAATGGAAATACCGTATAGCTTTTGTCGGAGCTGCGTAAAATGCTAAGCTCATCACAGACAACGAAGAAAATACCTACCTTATGGAAATGGAATGTATAGTGTTTATGTTGCAGCAAGCGAGAAATAAAGACAGGAACGAAAATTGTTAACGGAACTTTATGATGTAGTTGCGCTGTAAACGTATAATATAATAGACTCGCACTAGTCAAAGCTATATCTCTCTTCGCTCTCATATAAACACTACTATAATGCGACACTAACGGCCTTATTCCGGTGTGATAACATAATTTACTTTACTGGTGAAATAAAGAATCTGGTACTTTAAACACTCTTTTCGTATTCTGGCAGCAGAAAATTAAGTTACCACCTCAATACGTGGTAACATTTTGTTACCATTTTAAGCCCGATTCCATTCCGTTCGTATGGAAATGCTTTGACAGCGTTACCATTTGTGCCAGAATACCAATTGAAAAGATGGTAACAATTTTCAGCAACATAAATTACCAGTAAAGTAATTTTCCGGTAACGCTCGGAATAGCAGTGTAAAAATGTAAGTCTTCTATGGCAATAAAATTGCGTTAATTTTAATTTTAAATGCACTCTAATGTCCATACATGCATACTAAGCTATGAATCAAGAACGCCTGAACCGATTTCTTCGAACGCCGGAATGTTTCTGAGCGATATTAGTATAAAACGAATGGTGTTGAATGGGGATATGAGCAGCGTTGCCGTTGAAAAATTTTCGTGGTGGCCAGATTTGATTTAATTTGTGGCTAAAAATGGTTAAAAAATTTGGTTCGTGGCTAAAAATGGTGGCTAAAAAATTGTGTGGGTCGTCTGCGGTGTAATGCGCCAGGACTGGAATTTTTTTGTTATTTTCGAGGGGTACGACCCCCCGTATAGATCACTAAAATGTAAACCATAGGGCGCGGAAATGTATAGTTTATTAATAATAAAGCGGTGAAAATGTCATCTAAATAAATGAAATTAATAAATAAATGCGAAGTCCGCCTACGCTGAAGGGTGTATTACGCAGAAGGACATCACCTTGGCGGTAGCCACGGGTATGACACACGTCCGGACTTGGATGGCGTAGCCCAGGGTTATTTTTTATAAGCGCGGCCGAAGGCCGCCAACGCAGAAAAGTTTACATGAATACCATTACAATGAATAAAAACAATGTCGTTTATTTAATTTTCTTAAATTTTATATAATAAAGCATTTTAAATAAATTAGTGTTATTATAAGTGCATTATAAAGCGTATTAGAGTGAAATTTTCACCTTTACCGATTTATTATTAATAAACTATACATTTCCGAACCCTATGTTTTACATTTTAGGGATCTATACTACCCCCCTACCCCTCGAAAATAACCTGTCCTGGCGCATTACATCGAACTCTACTCATCGAACGCATTACTCTACTACATCCTTCCTATGTGCAAAATTATGGTTCATTACATGGTACAATAATTTAGAAGTAGGCGCATGGGCGAATTCAGAAACTACTTTTTTTATTTCCAAAGGTAGAGTGTAATGTCAAAATCCAAGCGAATTCTAATCATATCCAATAGGAATGAGCGACTCCCAAGCGAATTCAGATTTTAACCACGGAGAAATATCATTTTGACATTACGCTCTACCAATTACAATAACAAAATACATGGGGATTTTCTGAATTTGCCCCTGCGCCTACCTGGTATATCTGCCTTGATTCATTACAAGCGGTGGCTAAAAACGTGGCTAGTGGCAAAACCGAAATTTTGGTGGCTAAAAAAACACGGCGGTGGCTAAATCTAGCCACTAAATGGCTAAAACGGCAACGCTGGATATGAGTCAAATCGTGGACCCGGATGACTTCAGAATGAGTTCGACATTAAGCTCACGGCGTATATGTGTGTATGTAATTGAACCGACCTGTCAAATTGACCTTGAATTTATGTGTGTTTTGAAAACAAATTAGGCGAGTTCCCCTGGCTGTGGTCCAGATCCGCATAAAAATTTCGCATGCAAATGGAACAACAATTTTGTGATCCTAATGTTTATCTGGATCCATTTTGCTTTTGATCCAGATAAACATCAGGATCAAAAAATTTTTGTTGTAGTTGCTTGCAAATTTTTTGTCCGGATCACTGCCACGGGAAGTCACCTATTAATAAAGCATTAAAATACGCAGTAGGACCTGGAATTATCGTTTTATTAATCCGGCAGTATTTGTCAATAGGCCGCTGTGGTGCAGTGGGTAGAGTGCTCGCCTGCTATGCCAGAGGTCTCGGGTTCAAACCCCAGTCCTGTTTCTGTTCATGTAAATATTTTGGACACACAATTTTCTTCGTTTTTTGGACTTAGCCAATTTGTGTATCACTGAATAACAACGAGTAGAAATTTGACAAGTATCACAGATTTGTTTAGCGTGGTGCGTATTGAACTTTTTTCTAGCGTTCTATATAAAAATACACTTTTTCATAAAAGTTTGCACTCTAAGCTACCGATATGTATTATTTGTAAAATATGTTTGGGTTATCTGTCTATATGCCAGACCTGGGCATCCTCAATTACATTTTTTTTCAATTACAATTACATTAATTGGTCATTGAAATTTTTCAATTACAATTACCTTTTTATGATAAGTATTTCAATTACAATTACTAGCAAATGTATTTGAAAATCTCCAATTACAAGTAATTGTAATGGAATGGCATCAATTACATTTTTCTTGGGTTTGAGAAAATTTAGTTATATAATTTGTTTTTGTTTCTATTCTTGTTCTTTTTGCTTTTGCTTTTGTGTTTGTTTTCGTTTTTGTTATTGTTTTTGCTTTTGTGTTTGTTTGAGGAAAAAAAAACAAAAGCAAAAACGAAAGCAAAAAAAAACAAGTAAGGAAGCCTAAGTTCGAGTGGAATCGAACATTAGATACTCAGCTGTATGCTTTCATTGTTTGTTTGCGTTTGTTCGATATAGGGTGTATTTTATATGAAACGAGTGCTGCATAAACAGGGCGCAGCCACGCCCATTTTCAAAATTTGTATCAATCATCCAAATAAGCATATAAATATTATTGTTAGTGCAAAATTGCATCCCTCTATGACTTTTAGTTACAAAGACTTCACGTTACAAATTCCAAAAGGGTGTTCCAGAAATATCTTTGTTAAAAAGTAGGCGTGGTCATAAACCGATTTCAATAAATTTTTGCGTGTCTATTAACACATGTTATAAAAGTGCATAAACTAAGTTTCGTCATAATATCTCAGTTATTTGTCGAGTAATAGGCTCGTAGATTTCTTTGTATAAAAAGAGGCGGTGCCACGCCCATTTTATAAATTTTTTTTATTTTTTGTTTCCAGTCTATTGTAGAACTCATGTCACAAAATTTCAATGAATTATCTTTATATTTCACAGAGATATCGCTAAAAATGATTTTATTAGGTCACTTTATAATACCCATATATAAAAGTGGGCGTGGTCGTCAACCGATTTTGGTAATTTTTCGTCCACACATTTGGCTAAGTAAATATATCACGCGTACCAAATTTCATCGACATATCTTTAACGGTTTCTGAGTTATGGCTTATAAAACTTTCAATATTTGCCCCTTAATAAGTGGGCGTGGCACCGCCCATTTTCCAAAATTTTTATATTTTTTGTTTTACGTCCGTAGTTGGACTCGTGCCACAAAATTTCAGTGATAGATCTTTATATTTGACAGAGATATCGCTTAAAATGTTTTTATTAGGCCCCTTTATAGTTCCCATATATAAAAGTGGGCGTGGGCGTCAACCGATTTTTATAATTTTTCGCCAAAACATTTGTCTAAGTAAGCAAATTACTCGTACCAAATTTCATCGATATATCTTGAACGGTTTCTGAGTTATGACATATAAAACTTTCAATGTTTGACCCTTAATAAGTGGGCGTGGCACCGCCCATTTTCCAAAACTTCATCAAATTTCTTCATAAGAGCCTGAGCTCAATACTTTCATCACTCCAGCTATATTAGTGACTGAGATACCAAATATCCGATTTTTTCTATATAGAAAAAGTGGGCGTGGTCATGGTCCGATTTCGCCCATTTTCAATACCAAGCGTCCCAGTCTCGATACCAACTTGCATTTCAAATTTCATCAAAATATCTCAATTTTTACGCGAGTTATCGTGCGTACGGACGGACGGACGGACGGACGGACATGGCTCAATCGATTTCTCTTTTCACCCTGATCATTTTGATATATATAAGTCCATATCTATCTCGATTATTTCATTATGTTACAATCCACCGTTATGAAATCAAAATTATAATACTCTGTGTACTAGTACAGCTGAGTATAAAAACAAAAACAAAAGCAAAAACAAAAGGAAAGCAAAAAGAGAAACAAAACAAAAGCAAAAGCAAAAACCAAAACAAAAACAAAAGCAAAAACAAAAACAAAAGCAAAAAAAAAAAAAAGCAAAAACAAAAACAAATGCAAAAACAAAAACAAAAGCAAAAACAAAAAGAAAAACAACAACAAAAGCAAAAACGAAAACAAAAAAAAGCAAAAACAAAAACAAAAACAAAAAACAAAAAGAACAAGAATAGAAACAAAAACAAATTGTATAACTAAATTTTCTCAAACCCAAGAAAAATGTAATTGATGCCATTCCATTACAATTACTTGTAATTGGAAATTTTCAATTACATTTACAAGTAATTGTAATTGAAATTCTTCAATTACAATTACATGTAATTGTAATTGCCATTTTTCAATTACCAATTACATGTAATTGCAATTGAAAAATCTCAATTACAATTACATGTATTTGTAATTGTAGAATTTCAATTACATTTAATTGTAATTGAAGGTGTAATCAATTACAAAATGTAATTGAGGGTGCCCAGGTCTGTTATATGCATATTTGCTGCTTTTTAAACGTAGCACATTGGTAGATTTTCAAGTTTTATGCGATCAAAAATATTTTATTGTCTACATCTATTCCAAATTGCTTGTTTAATACAAAATTTTAATAATTTGTGTTAAAAGTCGATTTTATTGAAAAATATATACAGTGACTCCAAAAAAAAATCATACGCCAGAGTTTTTAAATTTATTTCAAAGAGTTCCGTCGAAAATATTACTTTCTTATTTTCGTTTAAAAGAATAGACAATTTTTCAATAAAAATCGTTTTAAGCAGGATTTTTAAGCTTATGGAAATATTCCGTCGATTTTATAAGTTTTTTTCTGTAGGCTGTTTGCCTTATATGTACGTGAGACCGTTCCAATTAAAATTTCCGAAAAGCCAATGAAAATTTTTAAAAAGTTGAATGTTGCATATTATTATATTACAATTGAATGAGCTGCAAAATTGCATACTCAAAAATCTTCTAAAAAATGTAGCTTTATAATTCTTAGCCCCTCTTTATGATAAGTACTTCCTTAACTTTGAAAAATTGGAAATACTAAAAATACTGCCTAAAAAGTTAACAATAATCGCTGCTAAATATCTGGGTTACTTTCGAGCATCATCTACATTAACCAAGATATGCGTTAGAAATATAAACATTAAAATTAAATATAAAGCACAAAAAGAAAATTATTGTAGGTACATATGAAAAACCCTGTATCTAGTAGTGAAGTGCGGCTTTGTGCGACGTAATTTTTTGCCGGAAAAATACCAATTGTACTAGATATCATGTCCGAGGGTTAATTTGACTGAGTCTGACAGAGCAATATAACAAAATCAATTTTGAACACAAAAAAGAGTAAAATTTTTTTTTAAAATATCCAACTTTAAAAACTTAAAACTATAAACTTAGTATTATTGGAAATCAAGGATATTATTGAAAAGTGTTAATAATTACTTGGAGATTTAGGATCCATCACGATTACTTAAATGAAATGCTTTAAATAATAAATATTTACGTTGAAACTAGCACTTAAAACTATGTAAAAAAAACTAAAAAATTAACTTTAGATATGCTAAGTTTCGACCATCTGGGAGCAAGTGCAGAGTATGGGGTCGGGAAAAAAGCGATGAATTATTGTTCCCCAGTCTATTTCTAATATGTGGGTATTTTTTTTTCTGTAATGGTAAAAACTTCACAAAATTCAATTTTGGCCGCATATAACATGAAAATCTACCTATGTGCGTAGTTGAAGTTGAGTGTACATTAGAGCGTATCACCAAGAAAAAGTCGGCCGTACCTCCCCTCATATGAAGTGTTTTTGAAAAACATTAAAAAAAAAAAATTTTTTTTTCTGGCAACGCTAGATGTCGCCCAATTGCATTTTTCTTCATATCTTCGGCATTTATTGTCGGATTTTAAAGTGTGATACACCAATTTTTTTGTCTCAAGGAGTGGGTTTTTCCCAAAAAAAGCTCATTGATCTCAGGCGCCCCGTTGTGGTACCTACTCACCATATCTCAGTTTCTACCACCCTAATGTAACAACCTAATGTCAGTTAATTGAAGACCGTAAAAAATCATAAATCTTTTGCGAAAGAAGTATTTCGATTCAATCAGTAGAACCAGAAATATAACACAATTTATTTTTAGTCTAAAGAAAAAGTAAATTTTATATATTTTCCTGGCTCGCGAAACAGTTAGTGAATTGTTTGTTTTGTAACGGAAATTTTAGTCCATACAATTTTGTCGGGATTCAAGCTTGCTGTATTTCTGCCGGCTCTCGAGCTTAAAAAAAATGTGGCCCATCGGTGACCGCCATTGCAGATTCATGAACTGTATGAACAAATCGCTCGGTATTTTGGGAATGACAAGGATATGCTGTGAAAAAGATCAGTGAAAATTCCGATAAAAGAGAAGCAAAGAAAAATTAATGGTTTTCGTTGTGCATACCTGGTAATTCAATTATTTCATTGGAATATTGTAATGCTTCGAGGTGATCTTTCGCGAAGAACTGCAAGCATGGTGGTTCAGCTGGTTCGAATCTATCCCAATCTATTACATTAAAATATTTGTCACTCTCGAAATTTATAAAATTATCCTCTTTCGGACCAAACATTTGACGAACATATCCATTAGCTTCTCTGCGGGCTGCTAAGATCCTCGTGTATCCATCTGAACGTACGAATGGATCTGTATCGGTTATCATCGATATCAAAATATTTTCTGGGTGCAGAAAGTACGAGTTATTTTTTATGACCGGACGGACAATATTTTGCTATATGTATAGTGGTCCGATCTTGACAAATTTCAGTGACATTATTTATGTCCATATGGGTACAAAAATTTCAAAGTTTCATGCGCTTAGCTGTCTAAATGGAGATGATATACCCCAAAATGTCCATATCTGAACAATCGGTTGTATGGAAGCTATATGTTATAGTGGTCCGATTCGGCCGATTCCGACAAATGATCAGCTTCTCCTAAAATACACTCACATTCCAAATTTCAAGAAGATATCTCAAAAACTGAGGGACTAGTTTGCGTTCAAACAGACGGATAGACGGACATGGCTTAATCGACTCACAGGGGCGGATTTACCTCTAGAAGCGCCCTGGGCAAACAAATCAAGCCGCGCCCTAATATTTCCAAAAAAAACCGTACTTTCCTTCGTGTGGTGAAATTTCATTACTGATATATTTTACGGATTGAAAATATTTGATTCGATTCTTATATAGGTACCACATTTTTTTCCATTTTCTAACCTTCAAAATAATCTGATCTTAAACCCTCATTATTAGGTGGCACAGATTTCGCAATATCATTAAATTACAGTTCATCATACGAATCTGAAAAACAATTTTATAGTGAAACTGTTTCGTCCTGAAACTAAACTCACAATTTTTAACAGTAGGGTGCCTCCCAGGTAGCGAAATCTGGCTTTCGGGCCCAGAATCTACCTGGGCTAACCTAGCTGTCGATCAACTGACTTATGCATTTTTACCTTTTTGTTTATGATCAACAACGGACTCATTTTGTTTTCGAGGAGTTTGGAAAAAAATCAATCAAGTTTAGGGATTTTCGACAGTAAATCTTTGTATTTCTGCACTTTCTCGGCTGCACGTTTTTTGTTTGCTGGGCCGCTTAACTTTTTCATATTTGCACTTATTCTTCTATTTTTCTCAAAAACATTAATTCACTGACACTTTTTTGATGTTTTTAACTCGGAACGACTTTTAAGATTACATAAAATGTACGCAGCGCATTGTATTGAGGCGCGAACTATTCAAATTAACCAGAAACAGAAAATATTCAGATCTTAGTTTCCTTTGAAAAAGTGAGCTCGCGCATTTCCCCGAAAAAATACTTCAATGCCTACTTGATTTTTAAATTTGAAATTTCAATTAAATTTGAATCTTTCACGTCATTTGCTGCACACAAGCTACTAAAACTTAGTGCTTACATATCGCTCATTTGCTGCAAGACTTCATGTTGTGTAAAAAATTCTTTAAGATTTTTTGAAAACTAAGCGCTTCAGATACAAACCAAATGTTGCATTTACTTGCGCACCATATGGCGGTTGAATCTCAAAATTGCCCTTCCTGAAAAGTTGTGTATTTTGAAAAGTGCAAATGCAGCAAATTAGCGTTATATAAGTCCCACTGGGGCGAAGATTAAGAACTGTACCAATGTTCTGAAATGTACTTTGATTAATTTTTTCTCTGTAAAAAATTGAAAAAATCTTTCATTCTTGTTGTACTCTTAATATTCAAAAAAAAAACTTCTTAATCCGCTCCTGTCGACTCAGCTCATGATTCTGATCATATCGGTATATACATATTTTGGTGGGTCTGTCACGCCTCCTTCTGGTACTTTCAAGATTTGTATTTCGGCACAAAATTATAATACCATTTCATTCTCATGAAAGGTATAATAACGCATCTAATGTATGGCTTTGTAGTGGCCGCTGTGGTGCAGTGGGTAGAGTGCTCGCCTGCTATGCCAGAGGTCTCGGGTTCAAACCACGGTCCGAGCCAAACAAAATTTTCTAATTAGTAAAAATCCAATTATTGGGTTTTTTAAGAGCAGCGGTCACCTCTCGGCAGTGGGCGGCATACCCTCCGAGAGTATTTCTGCCATGAAAAAGCTTCTCACAAAAAATGCATTCGCCGTTCGGAGCCGGCATAAAACTGTAGGTCCACCCAATTAGTAGGAAAAACAAAAAGGAGCACACCTCGAATTGGGAGAGAAGCTCGGCCATAAAACTCGTCAGAGTTATAATAGCGCCATTGTATTATTATAATGTATGGCTTTCAACTAAAGACAAAATTTGTTTTATTTCGAGTTCTACTGAATTAATTGAAGTACTTTTTTCGCAAAAGATTTACGATTTTCTACGGTCTTTAATTTGCTGTTATTACATCGGTACATTAGGGTGGTAGAAACTGAGATATGGTGGGTAGGTACCACAACGGAGCGCCTGAGATCAATGAGCTGTTTTTGGGAAAAACCCACTCCTTGAGACAAAAAAATTGGTGTGTCACACTTTAAAATCCGACAATAAATGCCGAAGATATGAAGAAAAATGCAATTAGGCGACATCTAGCGTTGCCAGAAAAAAAAAATTTTTTAATGTTTTTCAAAAACACTTCATATGAGGGGAGGTACGGCCGACTTTTTTTTTTGCCTGTAAGCCGAGACGCTCTAGTGTATATATTAACATCGTGCCCTTGGTAGCGTAGGTACACCTGTATTCCATGAAATTCAACCGTATTCAAGTCAATTCATTTTTTCTGGAAGCAAGTTCCCTTATGTGTACAAAATGGCCAATTTCAGCCAATACTACCCGCTACCCTTGATTTTATTGCACTTTTTAGGCATATTGTTAGCAGCAGAATGCGAAATTTATTTAGTATGGCACGGCGAAGAAGTACCCGCAAAGAAGTTTCTCGCTACACCCAGAAAAAAAAATCGTATGAAATCAACCAAAAATCAAAAAATCTTGTGCTCTTTTTCAAAACGATGCTTAATATATGCCATCCTGTAAACGTGTAAATTTAACACTTAGGCATGGGTAACACTGCGCTGCGCCGCGCAATTGCGCTGGCGCCAACCCTGGTATTATTGCGCTAACTCCGATTTGGAAAATACGCCAACTCAATATAGCGCCAACTCAATGTAGCGCCAACTCAGTATAGCGCCAACTCAATGTAGCGCCAACTCAATGATGCGCTATTGCAATATAACACTGACTCAATTTCGTGCGCTAACACCAGCACCAATATAGCGCTAGTGTAAAATGGCACCACCACAAAGCCAATAACAGCACAGCGTATATGACACCGTATGCTAACGCCAATACCGAACCATCGCTAATACGAAAGGGTATTGATATTTTACTTTCACAAAATTGACATTATCTGTGAATAGGAGAGAAAAATATAATACAAAATAAATTAAATAAAATATTTATTAGCATATAGTATATTTTTGTTACACATGGTAAATGGTAAGGGGAAATTTCGATATAATAATAATAGGGTGGAGCCGACCCTAATTTTTAAAATTAAATTTTATTGTGGCACAATTATTCTGCCAGCGTGTTTGTAAGCAGAATTGCGCAAAAAGAAATAAAACGGGTATAGTAGATAGTAAGAAGCGAACAAGTGTTATATATCGATTATTCCATGGCAATTGCGCTAAAGGTGTTATTGCGCCAGAACCGTGCGCGGCGCCACGGTTGGCGCTGGTGTTATTGTATCAGCGCCAAAAAAATTGCGCCATTACCCATGACTATTAACACTGCGTCAAGTGTTAGTTTAACAGGATGATAACACTGGATCACAAAATGAAATTTTTTGTCTGTACTTTGGACGTGACTATCCTATCTATATGTAAAATCGGTCGCTGATTCCGAAAATCGGGTTCATTTTTAATTCTATGGGAAGGTTTTTGAGATATCGGCAATTTACCATTATTTGGCCAATAGCTCCACTTAATCCTGTATATCTCTTTAACGCAGTGAGCTATCTTCCTTGGGGTGACACACAAGACAATTAAATTTACTTTTCATGGCTCCTATAACATTTTTCTCTAACTCTTATAGTTTCTGAAATATTGACGATTCAATTTGAATTTTTTCGATTTTTTACGATGTTTTTAAGAAAAAATTGACTTTGTCAGGCAATATCTTTAAAACCAATGTTTTCACCTTCGGTTTAACTCTTTTACGTGAAGCTCTATTCTATTGGGAAAAAGATAAGCTATCAACGATGAAAATCCATGGTAAAATGGAAAAGTTATAGGCGATCAAGTAAATATAGCCAAGTCGCGCAAATTTTCCAGTGGGTTCCATAACACCCCCTGCGGGGGTCAACCCCCCTTTTACCCTTACTATTCATATATAAAATGTATATGAAATTAAAGGGAATCAAAATACCTATCGAATGGTATACAAATATTCGAAATCGGTTCAGTAGTTTTTAAGTAATTGCAATTTAAAAAATGCATAATATAAATTTTGACCTTTAATAACTTTTGTTGTTGTTATTTTCAAAAAAAAAAAAATCACTTTAATACGCAGCTTAGCCATGTTTATCAATCCTCATACTTCGTTTTTTGATTTTATAATTTTCAAAATTTCATATTTGTACCAGATCGTGCTTATTGCTTTCAAATTTGCGGGGCTGGGGCAGTTCAAAACGTCATCCTATCGCCATAAAATTTTGTGGGGTTCATTAACTCGTATAAAGGCAACTTTTCATTGCTGGTACGTTCAAAAAAAAAAAAACAAAAAGATCTCCATATGTTTTCACTCCACCTTAATGTACATACATATTTCAAGTGTGGAAGGGTGTGCTTCCACCCCTTTTAAAGTTAAATTTAGTCTTGAGTTTTTTTGAGGAACTGAAAAGTCATAATTTTTGTTTGTAGGCGAAAAGCTGGGGAAAAGCAATTAATTATATGCCTCCCCTAATGGTAATAATTGCATGCAAAATGCACTTAACCGCAATTAGTACATTTATTTTGCTAACTATGTATTAAGTTTCAGCAAAAACATTACCGCAATAACTACACATACCTACATAAATATGTACATATTTTCCAAGCCAATAAATAACGATAAACCTATCCCTGTGAGAAAATTATTCATCAACTTTTTTCTGAGCCATTTTTGCACGCACACACACACATATGTACTTACCCTGCAGGGAAATCAAAAACCAGAGAACACAATTTCTGGTGTCACAGATTTTACTTAGACTCTCACCAGTTCATAAGGAGTAAATTGAGTGACCATTATAATACACACATTGATTTGTATGCAATTTCGAAGTGACAAAAATTCTATAAATTTTTTTCGTTCCTTCACTTGCGGTCGGCTTTGCATATTTCTGCAATTGTCAGATTGTTAGTGAAGCATATGGTATAATGAGTATATACTATTTGCATCTTCACTTGCTTGATAAGAACCTGGAATGATTGAAATGTTGACGAAAACTGAGCAAATGTAAAAATAAAAGCAAATGACAGAACCAACTTTCAAATTTTGGCCAATAAAAAAATTTTATACAAAATATAAATTTCAATTTCAGCAAATGTCACTTTTCACTTGAAAATAAATAGCATTGTATATTTTACACCCTCATTCTGTATTGCGAACGGAAGCTCAGACGAACGAATCGTCTCGAGACGATTTCGTCTAGCATTGGCATTCTCTATGTTGTTCGTCAATTCCTACGTTGCTTACGTTATGACAAAATATGAGACCAAAGCATTTCTCAAATACCAATTTACCATATGAAAATAATTTAAGATTTATAAAAAAAATTGCTTTTTTTTTCAAAGTTTTTATATTTTTTAAGCATTTTTCCGAAAATCTGGAAACACCAGTCTTCTTTGTTTTCTTGTCTCTGTCAATATATTTATGTACATACATATATATGTACATATGTATAATTTCATTTGTTTATTTTCCCAATAGTTTGTTTAAAAATTTTACTGAAAATTAAAAAGATTAGGTGCAAAACATTATGAAGGACATGAGGGTAGACAGGCTCGCTTGCCGGTGATTTTAGCATACCAAAATTTTCACACATCGCTAAGCTATTGCTGGTGCACGGCCGTCGTTCATATAAACGTTCAGCGGTACTTTCAGAATTTGTCATCCATCGCGGTTTAATTATAACCACACTGCAGGCGGTATTTTCTCATATTATTCGAAGATGAATTCATATATACTAAGGTAGCGATTACCTTTTCAACGGTGATAATGGTTGCGTTGACGGTGCGATCTCGCGCAAACATTCGGCAATAGCTGCTGTTGCTAATTTGTTAGTAGCTTTGGCTTGTTTTTGTTTGCATAGAAGCTGTGCTTTCGTCGCAGCGATGGCCTTGTCGGTGTAGTGTTGTTGGTTGTGTGACTTTTGGTGGTCATGGTGTAATCAGTGATGTAGGTGGCTCTATTGTAGATGGAGTAGTCGTAGGAAGTGCTGCTGTTGTTGTAGGGTCTGTTGTGGATGGAGTGGTTGCTTACAGTACTTTTGTTGGTGGTTTTTTTGGTGGTGCCTAACCAACCATTCTTCCATTTCAAATTCATCAACGATAACAAAATAGTTTTCGTTTGAATTTGACATTTCTTTTCGTCGTTTTGTCGATTTTTCGAAATAGAGAATGTAAATTTCTTACGTTTTGGCTGCTGTTTTCGTCTGCTTCTGTTTTCGTAATACATAATACAAACAGGCGAACGATTCGTCTCTGATAGGCATGGGTAACACTGCGCTGCGCCGCGCAATTGCGCTGGCGCCAACCCTGGTGTTATTGCGCTAACTCCGATTTGGAAAATGCGCCAACTCAATATAGCGCCAACCCAATGTAGCGCCAACTCAATGTAGCGCCAACTCAGTATAGCGCCAACTCAATGTAGCGCCAACTCAATGATGCGCTATTGCAATATAACACTGACTCAATTTCGTGCGCTAACACCAGCACCAATATAGCGCTAGTGTAAATTGGCACCACCACAAAGCCAATAACAGCACAGCGTATATGACACCGTCACAATTATGTATGCTAACGCCAATACCGAACCATCGCTAATACGAAAGGGTATTGATATTTTACTTTCACAAACAAAGAAGACAAAATTGACATTATCTGTGAATAGGAGAGAAAAATTTAATACAAAATAAATTAAAAAAAATATTTATTAGCATATAGTACATTTTTGTTACGCATGGTAAATGGTAAGGGGAAATTTCGATATAATGCGCCCGGACCCGGAATCTTTCTTTTTAATAGGGTGGAGCCGACCCATAATGAAGATGCCGAAAAACGAGATGCCAGCATATTTTCACAAATATACGCAAATTATTTTTAAAATTAAATTTAATTGTAGCACAATTATTCTGCCAGCGTGTATGTAAGCAGAATTGCGCCAAAAGAAATAAAACGGGTGTAGTAGACAGTAAGAAGCAAACAAGTGTTATTTATCGATTATTCCATGGCAATTGCGCTAAAGGTGTTATTGCGCCAGAACCGTGCGCGGCGCCACGGTTGGCGCTGGTGTTATTGTATCAGCGCCAAAATAATTGCGGCATTACCCATGGCTAGTCTCTGACACGAAACGAACGTTTAATACAGAATGAGGGTGTTAATTGTCGTGAAAAAATGTTGCTGGCATGATGTTGCTAGCATGTTGCGCAACTTTTCACGGCAGGAACTCAGTACAACTTTGTCGTGAAATATATGTGAAATTTCACACATGTTTCACAACCAGTTTTTATACTCAGCTGTACTAGTACACAGAGTATTATAGTTTTAATCACATAACGGTGGATTGTAACACCATAAAATAATCGAGATAGATATTGACTTATATATATCAAATTGAGCAGGGTGAAAAAAGAAATCGATTGAGCCATGTCCGTCCGTCTGTCCGTCTGTCTGTCTGTACGCACGATAACTCGCGCAAAAATTGAAATATTTTGATGAAATTTGGAATGCAAGTTGGTATCAAGACTGGAACGGATGGTATTGAAAATGGGCGAAATCGGACCATGACCACGCCCACTTCCCCTATATAGTAAAAATCGGAAATTTTGTATCTCAGTCACTAATAGAGCTAGAGTGATAAAATTTCACCCACGTGTGGAGCTCAGGCCCTTATGAAGAAATTTGGTGAGATTTTGAAAAATGGGCGGTGCCACGCCCACTTATTAAGGGCCAAACATTGAAAGTTTTATATGTCATAACTCAGAAACCGTTGAAGATATATCGATGAAATTTGGTAGGCGTGATATACTTACTTAGGCAAATGTTTGGACGAAAAATTGCCAAAATCGGTTAACGACCACGCCCACTTTTATATATGGGTATTATAAAGTGGCCTAATAAAAACATTTTAAGCGATATCTCTGTCAAATATAAAGGTATATCATTGAAATTTTATGGCAGGAGTTCAACTGTGGATATAAAACGAAAAGCAAAAAAATGTTGTAAAATGGGCGTGGCACCGCCTCTTTTTAGAAGCAGGAATATACGAGATTTCTGAGCCCATAACTCGACAAATAATTTATATATAATGACGAAACTTGGTGTGTACACTTTTATTAGTTGTGGTAATACATGTTCAAAATTTTAGCGAAATCGGTTGACGACCACGCCCACTTTTATATATGGGAACTATAAAGGGGCCTAATAAAAACATTTTAAGCGATATCTTTGTCAAATATAAAGATAATTCATTCAAATTTTGTGGAATGAGTTCCACAATAGACCGGAAACAAAAAATATAAAAATTTGGAAAATGGGCGTGGTACCGCCTCTTTTTAGACAAAGGAATATACGAAATTTCGGAGCCCATAACTCGACAAATAATTGAGACATTAAAACGAAACTTGGTTTATACACTTTTATAACTTATGCTAATAGACACGCAAAAATTTGTTCAAATCGGTTTATGACCACGCCTACTTTTTAACAAAGATATTTCTACAACACCCTTTGGGAATTTGTAACGTGACATCTTTGCAATTAGAAGTCATAAAGGAATGAAATTTTTCACAAAGAATAATATTCATATGCTTAGTTGGATGACTGATAAAAATGTTGAAAATGGGCGTGGCTACGCCTACTTTATGCAGCACTCGCTTTATATAAAATACACCGTGTTTTAGTCAAACGCAAACAAACAATGAAACCATACAGCTGAGTATTTAATGTTCGATTCCACTCGAACTTAGGCTTCCTTACTTGTTTTGTATGGATTTTGACAGCAGTTTCACGTGAAACTCGAACTCAGTACTATGCTTAACTGCACAAATTTCGCATAATTATTATGTTCTTTGTATGCCTAGAAGTAACGCGTCTGTCGAAAAAGCATTTCCCTAATGAATAAAATAAGAACTAGCGAAAAATTTCAGTTAAAGCCTAGTACTAAGTTCACCGCCGTGAAATTTCGCCAGCAACATGTATTTATTTTGCCGTGAAATGTTTCAAGAAAATTTTTTTTTTCAAATGAGAATAAATGCCAAAACGAAAACTGAGCAAATGTAAAAAGAAAAAATTTGGAGCATCGCCTCAGAACCAACTTTCAAATTTTGGCCAATAAAAAAATTTGTATGCAAAATATAAATTTAAATTTCAACAAATGCCACTTTTCACTCGAAAATAAATGGCATTGTCAAACAGCGTAAATTTATGCAAAAATTTGTAAAAAAACCAACCAAAATTAACTTTATACGGCCGTAAATCAAAACCGGATCAACCGGTTGAAATATTTCTTCTTGGAAATGAAACTTTGAACCTTACTAAAGTTCTGCAATCAAAAAATTAGGAAATTCTCTTTTTAAATAACAAAAATATTATAAAGAATAGTATCAGTTTTTAAAAAAAGAGTCGTGCGCATGGTTGGTCGCCTTAAGGAATCGTTAATAGCAGAAGACAAAGCAACGAGAACAATACATACCTACGTACATATGTATTTATGTACATAAGCAAAGAAATGACACAAAATATACATATATACGACCAAAAGTAAAGCAATTCGTTTAAAGTATAGAAACGGATTCGATTCGTTTTGCATGCAAATGGTAGGTTCGGTTAGCATTAAAATGTTTAGGTTTTTTAATTTCACTTTATTTTTCAATTTATGTACATATGTATTTACCATTTCTGGAAAGGTAAGTAGGTATTTTCCTAATATTATGAACAATAATTTTTCTTTTACAACAGAAATGAAAATTGGAAAATTATTTTTAAGGTTTGACCTTAGATATGTATATAACTATGTATGTGCAACCTTTGTTGGTTGCCGATATGGAGCCTCACCTTAAGGTAGGCTTACCATAATTTTTTCACACCAATGCCTGACTAAAGCGAAATGAAAACAGCCTAAAGTTAGAAAACCATAAAATTCGTTCAAGTACCTATATGTAAATTTATCACTGATATTTTTTTGTCAAAAATGGGCTATGAATTTGTCTTTTTATGCTCATTAATTCTATAAGTTTCTTCTTTTGATGACTTATCTAAATTATGTTTAAGTAAATAGCACCAAAGGCACAAGTATAAATGAAAAATAATTGTGACAATTTGAACAAACAGGGTTATATATTGCACCAGAAATTTATCCGGTTTTATTGTCCCAAAATCGCAGTTATTGCATTCGCATGTAAAATTTTTTATCTGGCACAGGATCGGCGTTAAATGAAACACTGCTAAAATAAATACTCAAAAGCGTGTGTGAGCGCACGTAATTTCGAAAAGTAATTTCGGCTAATCAACGTAATTTAAAATGTAGTCTGAATGTGCTTTTATGACACGGAATAAGAAATAGAAAGAAGTTATCGATAATCGCACAAGACTTAAGCTTACGCTGTGTTTACACTCGACAAGATTACATATCTAATGTTCATACGGCTTTGAATAAAACGAAATATAATTTATACAAAATATCAATGTACACAAAAAAACTTTTCAAAATGCCCGACAAAATTAGTTAGGCGCCTGATTGCCTGACAAAGTACATATGTAATGCCTGACAATCAGGCCAAATGCCTGACGTATGGCAAGCCTACTTTATATACGCTATTTTATATGTAAACTAGCTGACCCGGCAAACTTCGTTCTGCCCGAAATAGATTTTTTTATTAATTTCATTTCAAAAATTGTTATTACACCGGTATTATTTTTAATAGAAAATTAACGATTTTCACTACTTCATTGTGTATACAACTTCCAATTTGAGTGGTAGTTAAATTCAAGATTTAACTCGAGTTTAAACTACCACTCAACTTTAGTGTTGGTAGCAAAAGTGCACAGAAGTCAGTCAACCCCCAAAAAAGCTTATGGAAAAACTTACATACATACATATGTATGTATATGTATGCGTATAACTTATACATATGTATGTACATTAAGTATACAAAATTCAAGGGAACGACATGTGCATTACAATAGTAGTTGTAGATATTCAAGTTCATCATATTTAAGAAGTTTCAATTGTATTTCAGAAAACCCCAATTTTATTTCCGAGAAGCTCAAATGTATTTTAGAGAAACTCAAATGTATTTCAGATTTTCCAAATGTATTTCAGAAAACCACAAACGTATTTCAGAATAATACAAATGTATTTCAGAAAAAGGCAAATGTATTTCAGAAAAACTCAAATGTTTTTCAGAACACCCAAATATATTTCAGAAAATATCCAAGTCGGTAAAAATTATATTTTGTTATGAATGAAATGTTAAAAAAGTTGTTCTTCAAAAACCCGAAGAATATAACATGCGTATAGAAAGATGTCAAACAAAACAATTTATTTGAGATTGAAGAAGTGAATAATTTTTGAGTAAATTTTCGTATCCCGAGTTATGTATATAAATTAGCGCTTAAATGGAATTAAAGGATAATTGCGCAATTTGCATGGTTGACATGTGCAGGCAACCGGTTTTCCGATTGCTTCCATGTTTGACAGATTTAGTCATGGTATGCGATAATGCGCCGTGTCATGCGGGATTGGAGGAAGTGTGTAATAACCGAGGAGCTACACTTGTACGTCTCGGACCGAACTCTCCGATTCTTAATCCTATTGAGAGTATTTGGTCCAAAATACAATCCTTTGTAAAAACGAATATAGCACTTCCAAACATGAATGGATAAGGCGTAATCGAAAGGCGGTGTTATTGTACAAGCAAAGCAGACCGTTCGAACGGCTGATTGTGCACGCTCTATGCAGCATGCATCTTCCTTTTTCTCGGAAGCTTTGGCATTGCGTGACATGTCAGTTGGAGTTTAATAAAAGTCTATGTCATTCTTTAAATTAAGTTGCTTCTTATTTCATTTTTGCAACTGGTTTAACTTTCCATTCATAACAAAATGTAATTTTTATCGACTGATATTTTCTGAAATATGTATATTTGGGTGTTCTGAAGAACATTTGAGTTTTTCTGAAATACATTTGCCTTTTTCTGAAATACATTTGTGTTATTCTGAAATACGTTTGTGGTTTTCTGAAATACATTTGGAAAATCTGAAATACATTTGAGTTTCTCTAAAATACATTTGAGCTTCTCGGAAATAAAATTGGGGTTTTCTGAAATACAATTGAAACTTCTTAAATACATTTCAGGTTTTCTGAAAAACATTTGGCGTTCTCTGATATTAATTTGAGCTTTTCTAAAATACATTTGCGCTTTTCCGAAATACACTGTGTTATTCTGAAATACATTTGTGGTTTTCTGAAATAGATTTGTGGTTTTCTGAAATAGATTTGGAAAATCTGAAATACATTTGAGCTTTTCGGAAATGGAATTGAGGTTTTCTGAAATACAATTGGAACTTCTTAAATACATTTGAAGTTTTCTGAAAAACAATTGGTGTTTTCTGATATTAATTTGAGCTTTTCTGAAATACATTTTCACTTTTCCGAAATACAGTTGGAAAAGGTGTAGTTCGTTCTAGTTAAATTTCTAGCTCACTTCTTAGTTCACCCCTATTTCAATTTCTAGTTCAACTCTATTTCACTTCAAGTTCAATATTTTTGAATCAGTCCAACCGCAAACCCTTCAATATCTCGACGCACCTAAAAATGGACTTATGCCAATTTCAAAACTAACGACTCACATATACTCACGTACATATGTATGTACATTTAACCACAAGCTGATGTGTTGATTAACTTCTCAATGATTTCACTGCCTAAATAGGTTTCAAGCACCAAATTTGAGTGGTAGTTAATTCAAAATTCAAACCACTCAAATTGAGTGGTAGTTAAATTCGAGATTTGCGTATAACTCCTATTATTTTGCGTTAATATGGAATTGTTATCGTTTATCTCCACACCAATTTCCAAGTCCCTACCTTAAACAATTTTAGAGATATTCAGCATGAAAAATTAAGTTTGTATGGGAGGTGCCACGCCCTCTTTTCTGATAACCCCCACTTTTCTGCGTGAGAAGGGTTTTGATATCACCTACCTCTATACCAATTTTCAGCTCCCTACCTTGAACTCTTTTAGAGATAATCAGCTTTAAAAATTAAGATTGTATGGGAGGTGCCACGTCCCCCTAATATTCTTTAATTTTTTCTTTGACTAAACCTTCGCGGGGTAACTACAAACAAACCCCCCTAAGGAAGTATTTGATTTGGTTCAGCCGTTTTCAAGTTTTAGCGTTACAATTAAACACCAAATCTTTATATATACAGTCGAACTCCCATCATTCGAACTTCTATAATTCGAATTTTCTATAACTCGAACGAAAATGGTTGGCAGTAGCGTCAAGAAAGAATTTACATACAAATTTTCTTCCGTAACTCGAACTTCCATAACGCGAAGTTCTTCATAACTCGAAAGAAAATCCATACACATCCATATAAAGCATTTCTCTAACTCGAAGTAACGCATATTTGTTTTTGAATTTCGCTTCATAATCCGGGGAAATCTCTTTTTGTACATGAAATGCTTTCTTTTGAAGTTTGGTTTGTAGTTCGGGGAATTCCTTTTTGTACATGAACAGTGTTTTTTGTGTATTACATATAAGTCAGTTCAACGCATGATTCAAATAAAGAAGACTGTGTATTCAGCGGTTCCGCTAGGCGTTCATCCAAAATTTGACAGAATCAGCTGATTTAGTGACGTAGAACATAAATTCTCTTTCACCCAGTTTCGTTTCCGGTTTTCTAATTACTAAAGATTGTGTGCGATAAATTTGAAATTTATGTTAAAAAACTATTTTAAATACAGAAAAATGAAGTACCGCGTATTTATTTGTGTGAATAATAGTTCAATAAAGGTATTTTTTGGCTGTTTGCAAATTTTATTTCTCGTCGATAACGTAGTTGATGACGTACTAACCAAAATGAACCCAGTCTCACGGATGAATATTTTGCTGAATATGGCTGAGTGCACAATCTTCTTTATTTGAATCATGAGTTCAACGTCAGTCGCACTTATTGTCAGGTCTGAAGTAGATACAGTTTGTTCATAATAATGGCAACTAAACGAGTTTTAAAATCTTTGTCGATTGAAGAGAAATATACGCTTATTATAGAAGTGGAAGGTGGGTTAAAGAAAAAACAATCTGCTGAAAAATATGGTATTCCGGCGAGTACTGTATCCACAATTTTAAAAAATAAGCAGTCAATTGTGAAGGCTGTTGAAACTGGGTAAGTCGACTTCGACTTTAATCGATTATCGACTTTTTGCTAAAAAAAAATCGACTTCTACAATCGATTGTTGTGTGTGAAAGTCAGTCGGAAATCGACTAATTGGCTCGACTAATCGACTTTTTTACTATATATATTGGCGGCAGGGCCGTACCCAGGAATTCATTTCGTGGGGGGTTACATCGTTGTGGATTTTTTTTTTTTTTTTTTTTTTGAGAAAAATATATAACTTATTTCGTGCACTAAATAAAAATAATAAAAAAATTCTGGTTTCTCAAGTGCTATTTAGAAGAAATTTTTTTTACGAAACTTTTGATTTTCAAATTAGGATTTTTATAAGAAGTTTTAAAAATCAGGAAACTTTTATTCATTTAAAAATTAGACTGTTTTATTCCAAATACGATGAATACTTTATTTTTGGTGATTTTATCCAAGTAAAAAAAAAATATTTTATGAACGAAAAACTCGGTTAGATTACCCAGCTTTTTTCAGCTATAAACAAAAAAAAAAAATTTGTTTCTGTTGAAATATTCGATTTTATAAACGTAAAAAGCATAACAAAATCCATTTCGTTTCAACTGTTAAGCCTAGTACTGAGTTCACAGCCGTGAAATTTCGCCAGCAACATGCATTTATTTTGCTGTGAAATGTTTCAAGAATTTTTTTTTGTCAAATGAGAATAAATTCCAAACGAAAACTGAGCAAATGTAAAAAGCACAAAATTTGGAGCATCGCCTCAGAACCAACTTTCAAATTTTGGCCAATAAAAAAATTTTATACAAAATATAAATTTCAATTTAAACAAATGTCAGTTTTCACTCGAATTAAATAGCATTGTATATTTTAATTGTCGTGTAAAAATGTTGCTGGCATGTTGTTGCTAGCATGTTGCGCAACGTTTTCACGGCAGGAACTCAGTACAACTTTGTCGTGAAATATCTGTGAAATTTCACACATGTTTCACAACCAGTTTTTTGTATGGATTTTGACAGCAGTTTCACGTGAAACTCGAACTCAGTACTATGCTTTATCAAAAAAAATTAACAAATTTTTTTTTTTTTTGATAATTATCAAAACAATTCAGTGGCGTAGTAACGGGGGGGGGGGGGGGGGGGGGGTTGGGGACAAAACCCCCCCGAAAGATTCGTTTTGACCATAAAACCATCTTTGACTTTATTAGCATACATTTCTTTTTCAGGAAAAAATCAATGAGAATAGTAATTTTTCGAAATTGGTAATTCGAAATTAAGCGCTTTTTCACGAAGTATTACTTATAATTCTAGCGTTTGTTGAGCCGTAGGAAAGTGCAAGAACCGCAGGAATTTTACCACAATTTACATTCTTTGTACTTATATTCGCTCTTTTGTGGTAAAATTCCTACGGTTCCTGCACTTCCCTACGGCTCAACAAACGCTACAATTATTATACGGAATTTCTGTTATTAACATGCTAATAACAGAAAAGTATCGCCAATTATTTAAATTTCAAGTTTTCTTTCAATTACTTATCATCTTCATCAAATAATATTAGTATAAACTACAATGGGAATAAATATGCAATGTATAAGAGTATCTGAACTTGAGATTTTACTTAATGTCTGTCAAAATGGAATATTAAAAAACTAAATTATATAAGAAAATTATTATTTATAACCGTAGCACATAGGTAGATTTTCAAGTTTTATGCGGCCAAAAATATTTTATTGTGTACATCTATTCCAAATTGCTTGTTTAATGCAAAATTTTAATAATTTGTGTTAAAAGTAGAGCTCTCGATTTTTTTTGAACATTTTCGAGTAGCCCGAACAGTTGTTGTTCAAATGCTCGAAGAGTTGTTTGTTTGTTTATTACCCGTATGTTTGTACGGGCATTTGAACCAGGGCTGAAATTTATTGATATTTTTAACGATAAACAAAAAATAATTTTGTTTATGTTGAAACTTTTCATTTTAAAAGCATAAAAAATTTAACAAAATTCAGACTGCTTCAACAAAAATCAAAAAAATTATCAAAATTTTTTTCGTTTCGATAACACTGGTGGACAAGTTTTGTTACAGAAATAAAATTCTACTTTTCTAAAGGATTTCGGTGCTCTGAATCCGAATCTGAACTCAGATTTTCGCTAATACGTACAGTTTTTGAGATATTCATGTTTAAAGAGGCCAAAAACACGATTTTTGGCTATATTCACTCCTCAATATCTTTTAAATTACTTACTTATTTTAAAAATTGATTAAAGCTATTGAAAGCGCGGACATTTCTCTTGGAGAAACCGTTTTAATATTTCAGATATCTTTCTTGTAACTTGCAATATTGCATATTAAGGTTCATTAGTTTTGCAATATTTTATCCATACAAAAATAATTAAAAATTTTGAAGCAAGTTTTTAGGCAGTTTATTATATTATGGACGTATGTAAGTGGCTTCGTAAAAAAAATTGTTCTGCTGAGCAACTACAAAATTTGATTGCGCCTATAAGATGCTACAAATGCTGCCGTTGTTTTCGACAACAAATACCTTATTGTGCAAAAACATATATTACTACATACCTAAATTAGATATCCGAAAAATTAAAACGTCTTCAAGAGGAATGGCCGAGCTTTCAATAGCTTTAATCAATTTTTAAAATAAGTAAGTAATTTAAAAGATATTGAGGAGTGAATATAGCCAAAAATCGCGTTTTTGGCCTCTTTAAACATGAATATTACGTATTAGCGAAAATCTGAGTGCAGATTCGGATTCAGCGCACCGAAATCCTTTAGAAAAGTAGAATTTTATTTCCGTAACAAAAATTTGTTGAAATTTTGTCGACCTGTGTAATTGCCGAAACAATATTTGTTTAAAAATATTAGTGGTCTTCATCTAAAGTGATAAAATAATAAATTGTTAAAGTTTATCAGTTGATCCGCATTTTTAAATATTTTTTTTATATGTTTATTGAAACAAATTTTTTTTGTTTATTTTGTTCAGCAGCCTTGATTTGAACAATTCGGGTATTTTGAAGTTTGTTATTTTCTTTTGTTTATTATTATTATTTTTTTTTCTTTATATGTAGTTTTTTTATTTTTGTTTTTCCGATACACATTTTTTTGTTTGTAAGCTCGAGTGCTCGAATGTTTGTACGGGCATTTGAACAACAAACGGGCTTCAAACAAAAACGATCATATCGAATTGCTCGATACCCGGGTATCTAGGGCTCTAGTTAAAAGTCGATTTTATTGAAAAATATATACAGTGACTCAAAAAAAAAAAAATCATACGCCAGAGTTTTTAAATTTATTTCAAACAGTTCTGTCGGAAATTTGACTCTCTTATTTTCGTTTAAAAATGTAAACAATTTTTCAATAAAAATCGGAGGATGCAAACGTAGCAGGAATGGAGAGTGATGAAGAGTGTTCGGAGGAAGAAACTATTAGAAAACTTTTTCCGAACATTGAGTTTATATTTGACAACCAATGACACTACTGATTAACCCTACAAGGCTTTAAGCACATTGGAGTCCTTTTTTGCTGAAAACAACCAAAAACAAGTAAGGAAGCCTAAGTTCGAGTGGAATCGAACATTAGATACTCAGCTGTATGGTTTCATTGTTTGTTTGCGTTTGATTAAAACACGGTGTATTTTATATAAAGCGAGTGATGCATAAAGTAGGCGTAGCCACGCCCATTTTCAACATTTTTATCAGTCATCCAACTAAGCATATGAATATTATTCTTTGTGCAAAATTTCATTCCTTTATGACTTCTAATTGCAAAGATGTCACGTTACAAATTCCCAAAGGGTGTTGTAGAAATATCTTTGTTAAAAAGTAGGCGTGGTCATAAACCGATTTGAATAAATTTTTGTGTGTCTATTAACACAAGTTATAAAAGTGTATAAACCAAGTTTCGTCTTAATGTCTCAATTATTTGTCGAGTTATGGGCTTCGAAATTTCGTATATTCCTTTGTCTAAACAGAGGCGGTGCCACGCCCATTTTCCAAATTTTTATATTTTTTGTTTCCGGTCTATTCTGGAACTCATGCCACAAAATATGAATGAATTATCTTTATATTTGACAAAGATATCGCTTAAAATATTTTTATTAGGCCCCTTTATAGTTCCCATATATAAAAGTGGGCGTGTTCGTCAACCGATTTCGCTAAAATTGTGAACATGTATTACTACAACTAATAAAAGTGTGCGCACCAAGTTTCGTCATTATATATAAATTATTTGTCGAGTTATGGGCTCAGAAATCTCGTATATTCCTGCTTCTAAAAAGAGGCGGTGCCACGCCCATTTTACAAAATTTTTATGCTTTTCGTTTTATATCCGCAGTTGAACTCCTGCCATAAAATTTCAATGATATACCTTTATATTTGACAGAGATATCGCTTAAAATGTTTTTATTAGGCCACTTTATAATACCCATATATAAAAGTGGGCGTGCTCGTTAACCGATTTTGGCAATTTTTCGTCCAAACATTTGCCTAAGTAAGTATATCACGCCTACCAAATTTCATCGATATATCTTCAACGGTTTCTGAGTTATGACATATAAAACTTTCAATGTTTGGCCCTTAATAAGTGGGCGTGGCACCGCCCATTTTCCAAAATCTCACCAAATTTCTTCATAAGGGCCTGAGCTCCATACGTGGGTGAAATTTTATCACTCTAGCTCTATTAGTGACTGAGATACAAAATTTCCGATTTTTACTATATAGGGGAAGTGGGCGTGGTCATGGTCCGATTTCGCCCATTTTCAATACCATCCGTTCCAGTCTTGATACCAACTTGCATTCCAAATTTCATCAAAATATTTCAATTTTTGCGCGAGTTATCGTGCGTACAGACAGACAGACGGACAGACGGACGGACAGACGGACATTGCTCAATCGATTTCTTTTTTCACCCTGATCAATTTGATATATATAAGTCAATATCTATCTCGATTATTTTATGGTGTTACAATCCACCGTTATGTGATTAAAACTATAATACTCTGTGTACTAGTACAGCTGAGTATAAAAAGTAAACTTTCAGTCAATGATTTTAGAATATTTCACTGCATTGTAACATTCTTTAATAGTTTTTTGTAAAACAATAGGGGTATTCATAATTAGGTGCAAATAGGTTAGCAAAATTATGCAATTGCATGAAAATGCAACGGATAGTGAGCGACCTTTATAGTCATTTATCGCAAACTTATTTTTAGGAAAGGTACAATTATTATGTCCATATGTATGTATATCGAGTAGCACCGATAACATCAATATCTGTATTTGTCGATTTTTACTCTTTTGACAGTTCGCTATGTGCACGAATATAGGTTACGTAGATCATTTCAATCAAAATTTGCAATTAATTCGTTTCTTGCATTTTAATTTATATCAACAAAAATAAGTATTCCATTCACAAATCATCAAACATAAAAGATTTACTCTTAAATTGAGAATGTGTTTACTCTTCCATTTGCTTTCACAAGCAAAATAGGACAATTCTTCTTGACACAGTAAATTTTTCCACCTCATTTTATTACAAACAATTTTATTAGATGAGATTCCATTTTGTCTTTTACGTGTTTTGTTAATGCATTGAAAAAGTGTCGATTCATTAATCAAAACGTTTATAGATTCGGCGTAATTAGCATCTCTATTTTAGTTTGGCCACTAATTTGATCAGCTGTTGAAGAATTCAATGCAAATATCGCTATGCAACGGATTTTTGGTGTTGCAGATTGCAAATTGCTTGGCATTTGCACATGCATGTAATTTGTTGTTGTCCTGCAATTGGTTTGCAATGAAAATTTCCTATGCAACGATGCAAGGCCCTTTGCACCCAATCATGAATACCCCTAATGTTTTAAAATAAAAATTGCCATTCAAATGTAGTTTAAACAAGTAAGGAAGCCTAAGTTCGAGTGGAATCGAACATTAGATACTCAGCTGTATGCGTTCATTGTTTGTTTGCGTTTGATGGAAACACGGTGTATTTTATATAAAGCGAGTGCTGCATAAAGTGGGCGTAGCCGCGCCCATTTCCAAAATTTTTATGTTTTTCGTTTTATGTCCATAGTTGGACTCCTGCCATAAAATTTCAATGATATGTCTTTATATTTGACACAGATATAGCTTAAAAATTGTTTATTGGGACACCATATATAAAAGTGGGCGTGGTCGTCAACCGATTTTGGCAATTTTTAGTCCAAACATTTGCCTAAGTAAGTATATTACGCACACCAAATTTCGTCGATATATCTTCAACGGTTTCTGAGTTATGACTCATAAAACTTTCAATGTTTGCCCCTTAATAAGTGGGCGTGGCACCGCCCATTTTTCCAAATTTTTGTGTTTTCTGTTTTATGTCCATAGTTGGACTCATGCGACAAAATTTCAGTGATATATCTTTATATTTGACAGAGATATCGCTTAAAATGTTTTTATTAGGTCACTTTATAATATACATATATAAAAGTGGGCGTGGCCGTCAACCGATTTTAACTATTTTCCGTCCAAATGTTTGGCTAAGTAAGTAAATCACGCACACCAAATTTCATCGATATATCTTCAATGGTTTCTGAGTTATGACATATAAAACTTTCCATGTTTGACCCTTAATAAGTGGGCGTGGCACCGCCCATTTTCCAAAATTTCATCAAATTTCTTCATAGGGGCCTGAGCTCAATACGTGGGTAAAATTTCATCGCTCCAGCTATATTAGTGGCTGAGATACCAAATTTCCGATTTTTTCTATATAGGAAAAGTGGGCGTGGTCATGGTCCGATTTCGCCTATTTTCAATACCAACCGTCCCAGTCTCGATACCAACTTGCATTTCAAATTTCATCAAAATATCTCAATTTTTGCGCGAGTTAGAGTGTTTACAGACGGACGGAGAGACGGACGGACGGACGGACGGACGGACGGACGGACATGGCTCAATCGATTTCTCTTTTCACCCTGATCATTTTGATATATATAAGTCTATATCTATCTCGATTATTTCATTCTGTTAAAATCCACCGTTATGTGATTAAAACTATAATACTCTGTGTACTAGTACAGCTGAGTATAAAAATGCAAATATGTATGAAATTGACTTTTTTTTACTAAAAATTAAAAAATTCTATAACTCGAAGTCTCCGTAACTCGAACTTTTTTTGGGGATTTAGGCGATTCGAGTTATGGAGGTTCGACTGTATTACGCTAAGCGATTTTTTGTACGCACCAAATGAAAGGGCTTGACCTGTAGATATGCAGGAAGGTTTAATTTTTTGAAAAGGGTTGCCAGCTGTTTGAAATTTTAATTTTCCTGTATAGTTTGTTTGATTTTAAAATTTTTGGTACCATATGAAAGAGCTTGACCAGATAATGAGTAATTTATTAAAAAATTTTACAAAAAGAGTTGCCACCTGTGCAAAATTTCAGTTTTAAGCTATAGTTTGTTTGATTTTTAAATTCGAGGTGTCATATGAAAGGGCTTTGTGTGAAAATAAGTAATTTATTATAATTTTTACAAAAAGGGTTGCCACCTGTTCAAAAATCCATTTTTACGCTACAGTTTATCTCATTTTAAATGTCATGAAAGGTCTTGCACTGTAGATGGGTAATAAAAGGAAAGAGAACACGAAAATGAAAGGGGCGGATATGGCGAAGGAAAGGAAGCGAAGAGGAAAGAATACGGAAAATAAAATGGATAAAGGGAAAAGGAAGTGCAAATAAAAGGGGGAACGGGGAAGAGAAAGAGAACTAGAAAGTAAACTAAAAAGAGAAAGAGCAGTAAGAACAAGTAAGGAAGCCTAAGTTCGAGTGGAATCGAACATTAGATGCTCAGCTGTATGCTTTCATTGTTTGTTTGCGTTTGATGGAAACACGGTGTAATTTATATAAAGCGAGTGCTGCATAAAGTGGGCGTAGCCACGCCCATATTCAAAATTTTTACCAGTCATCCAACTAAGTATATGGATATTATTATTTGTGCAAAATTTCATTCCTTTACGACTTCTAGTTACAAGGATGTCACGTTACAAATTCCCAAAGGGTGTTCCAGAAATATCTTTCTTAAAAAATGGGCGTAGTCATAAATCTATTTCAATAAATTTTGCGTGTCTATTAACACAAGTATAAAAGTGTATAAATAAAGTTTCGTCATAATATCTCAATTATTTGTCGAGTTATGGGCTCCGAAATTTCGTATATTCCTTTGTCTAAAAAGAGGCGGTGCCACGCCCATTTTCCAAAATTTTTCTATTTTTTGTTTCCGGTCTATTGTGGAACTCATGCTACAAAATTTCAATGAATTATCTTTATATTTGACAAAGATATCGCTTAAAATGTTCTTATTAGACCCCTTTATAGTTCCCAGATATAAAAGTGGGCGTGACCGTCAACCGATTTCGCTAAAATTTTGAACATGTATTACCACAAGTAATGAAAGTGTATACACCAAGTTTCGTTATAATATGTCAATTATTTGTCGAGTTATAGGCTAAGAAATCTCGTATATTCCTGCTTCTAAAAGGGGGCGGTGCCATGCCCATTTTCCAAAATTTTTGTGTTTTTTTTTTATGTCCATAGTTGGACTCCTGCCATAAAATTTCAATGATATATCTTTATATTTGACAGAGATATCGTTTAAAATGTCTTTATTAGGCCACTTTATAATACCCATATATAAAAGTGGGCGTGGTCGTCAACCGATTTTGGCAATTTTTGGTCCAACCATTTGCCTGAGTAAGCATATCACGCATACCAAATTTCATCGATATATCTTCAACGGTTTCTGAGTTATGACTCTTAAACTTTCAATGTTTGCCCCTTAATAAGTGGGCGTGGCACCGCCCATTTTCCAAAATTTTTGTGTTTTCTGTTTTACGTACATAGTTGAACTCATTCGACAAAATTTCAGTGATATATCTTTATATTTGACAGAGATATAGCTTAAAATGTTTTTAGTAGGTCACTTTATAATACACATATATAAAAGTGGGCATGGCCGTCAACCGATTTTAACACTTTTCCATCCAAATGTTTGCCTAAGTTAGTAAATCACGCGTACCAAATTTCATCGATATATCTTCAATGGTTTCTGAGTTATGACATATAAAACTTTAAATGTTTGACCCTTAATGAGTGGGCGTGGCACCGCCCATTTTCCAAAATTTCATCAAATTTGTTCATAGGGGCCTGAGCTCAACACGTGGGTAAAATTTCATCGCTCCAGCTATATTAGTGACTGAGATACCAAATTTCCGATTTTTTCTATATAGGAAAAGTGGGCGTGGTCATGGTCCGATTTCGCCCATTTTCAATACCAACCGTCCCAGTCTCGATACCAACTTGCATTTCAAATTTCATCAAAATATCTCAATTTTTGCGCGAGTTAGAGTGTTTACAGAGGGGCGGACAGACGGACGGACGGACGGACAGACGGACGGACGGACATGGCTCAATCGATTTCTCTTTTCACCCTGATCATTTTGATATATATAAGTATATATCTATCTCGATTATTTCATTCTGTTACAATCCACCGTTATGTGTAGGGTTGCCAGATACCTTTGCCGAAAAAATCAGTACATTGCGTTCCAAAAAAAAAAACTATATATGCGGAGAAAATCGTCTTTATTACTGGCATTTTGCTTTTGTTTCCATATCGTTAACTGCCAATTATGTTTCTATCACTTTTAACCAGCGTTGCCATTCTAGCCTTTTTCAAGCTAGATTTAGCTTTTTTTCTTGACTTTTAGCTGCAAATTTCTGATTTAGCTTTGGGTTTTTTTTAGCTTTAGTATATGAAAATAAATAACTTGTGCAGGCTCCACAGGTCGGTTCTTCAAATCAGCTGACTTCCTGTTCTTCTTCAACGGCTATCCAATTTGTTTACTTTTGCATATTCTATACATGCATTCGTGTTTACAATTCGTGAAATTCTTAATTCTCTGAGTTTATCCATCATTCGCCCGTAAGCTGAATATCAAATTATTTCGACTTCCTTACAGTCTTGACATCTCGGCCACGAGAGCTCGACATTAAGCTCACGGCGTATATGTGTGTATGTATCTTGAACCGACCTATTAAATTGACCTTGAATTTATGTGTGTTTTGAAAACACATTAGGGGAGTTCCCCTGGCTGTGATCCAGATCCGCATAAAAATTTTGCATGCAAATGGAACAACAATTTTGTGATCCTGATGTTTATCTGGATCCAATTCGGGTTCGTATAGATTGTACTAGATTTTTTTGATCCAGATAAACATCAGGATAAAAAAATTGTTGTTGCAGTTTCTTGCAAATTTTTTATCCGGATGACTGCCACGGGAAATCACCTATTAATAAAGCATTAGAATACGCAGTGGCCGCTGTGGTGCAGTGGGTAGAGTGCTCGCCTGCTATGCCAGAGGTCTCGGGTTCAAACCACGGTCCAAGCAAAACACCAAAACAATTTTTCTAATTAGTAAAAATCCGATTATTGGGTTTTTTAAGAGCAGCGGTCACCTCTCGGCAGTGGGCGGCATACCCGCC
This sequence comes from Urophora cardui, assembly GCA_960531455.1. Classification (NCBI taxonomy): domain Eukaryota; kingdom Metazoa; phylum Arthropoda; class Insecta; order Diptera; family Tephritidae; genus Urophora; species Urophora cardui. The sequence continues at coordinate 168,392,286 of OY482671.1, forward strand.
GAGAGTATTTCTGCCATGAAAAAAGCTTCTCACAAAAAATGCATTCGCCGTTCGGAGCCGGCATAAAATTGTAGGTCCACCCAATTAGTAGGAAAAACAAAAAGGAGCACACCTCGAATTGGGAGAGAAGCTCGGCCATAAAACTCGTCAGAGTTATAATAGCGCCATTGTATTATATTATATTATTATAAAATACGCAGTAGGACTTGGGATCATCGTTTATTAATCCGGGAGTACTTGTCAATAGATATTCCATTACTCCCTATACTTCGTGTATAAGCATACAATTTTGTATACTCGCTTTTAACAATGTATGTCCTAGGAAGGGAAGTAATAAAAACAAACAAAATAAAACAAAACTGAAAACATTTTGATACTGCTCGGAAAGGATATCAAATAGACTACTCTTCTGCTCTCGTTCGGGATATGTCGCTCCAAGTTCTACTGGGTAATTTCGTAATTTTTTTAGCTTCTTTTTTTAGCTTTAAATTTTTTTTATGTGTGAAACGATTTTTTTTAGCTTTTTCTAGCTTCGTTTTTTTTGAGAATCTACCTGGAACTCTGGAAAAGTTCTGGCAACACTGCTTTTAACGTTCGCGTTGCTTCCTCCTTCCTAATTGTTTCATGGTTATGCCGTGGTTATGCTTACGAGCAAAACACCTATGAAATTCGGACACATTTTCGTCATCGGTGAGAGGTGGTTACGCTTAAATCGATGATTGGAGCGCACATACATAACATAACACATTATTACCCCGAAACTTCAGCGTGCTGGGTGCTTGTTTCACCCAGCAAATTTGATCGATGTGAGAGTCCGAAAATTCTCTCACTCGTAGGAGTGCACAATGGCAATTACACGTTGCTCGTCGAGCATTGTCGTAAGCATAACCACGGCATTACAAACGTCAAATGAAAACAGTTGGAAAATTAAAAACAGAGCAGGGTGATAAAAATGAATTTTTTAGTGCTGGCTAAAAATCAGTACAAATCAGTACAAAATCCAAAAATCAGTATTTCTTAAGGTTCTTAAAACCATCAGTACGGAGCACGAAAAATCAGTATTGTACTGATCAAATCAGTACGTCTGGCAACCCTAGTTATGTGATTAAAACTATAATACTCTGTGTACTAGTACAGCTGAGTATAAAAATAGTGCAGGGTGATAAAAATAAATTTTTTTAGTGTCGGCTAAAAATCAGTACAAATCAGTACAAAATCTAAAAATCAGTATTTCTTAAGGTTCTTAAAACCATCAGTACGGAGCACGAAAAATCAGTATTGGACTGATCAAATCAGTACGTCTGGCAACCCTATGCGTAAGTAAAAAGTTCGAAAAGGGCACATCTCTTAGAGATCTCCCTAGAGATGAGCCCTTTTCGCAATTATTTTGCTGCACGCCATAACTCACAGTGGTCGGAGAGACCTGGTTTTACAAGAAAAATTAGAAGTAGTGTTACGATCTTAATGAAAATTTGGGATTATATTATTTATGTAATGCTGAATCCGATTATGCAAAATAATTTATAAATTGACAGTTGACAGCTGTCAAATAGAATAGAAAAATTAGAAGTAGTGTTACGACCCTAATGAAAATCTGGGATTATATTATTTATGTGATGCTGAATCCGATTATGCAAAAAAATTTTATAATTTGACAGTTGACAGCTGACGCTGACCACAATCAAAAGACCTTAGTTTTTTTCCGATAATTTTTTACATATTCTAGTTAAAGTATGTGAGGACCAAATTAAACAACAACAATTTGGCCCACACAAAACAAACCCCATGGAAAAGCAACACAGCCGCCCACGACACTAACACGGCAACACAGCAACACAACGATCAAACACAACAAGTCTCAACAACACAAAGAGCGAACACAACACGTCACGGCAATACGACGATCAAACACAACAAGTCGCGGCAACACAACGATCAAACACAACAAGTCAACGCAACCATCCGAGCTAGCGACAGCGGACACAATAGCTATAAATAGAGCGACACAGCACTACGGCAGTCAGTCAGCACGGAGCCGTGGTTGCGACCGGAGCTACTAGCGAAGCGCTTCTTGATTGTAGATCGGTTCTACCAGTGCAATAGTTTCACAGAGCGAGTCGTGGTTTAAAGTTTGTGGGCGTGACGGTTCTACCTCCAAACACCGCTTTAGATCACGCGCAAAGGTCCTCCCGCGACTATAGACAGGCGACGCACGCCCGTACGTGCCGACGTAAACCGCGCCGCGAATATACCACGAAGCCGCGACGCTAGCGCCCGGGTGCCAAAGCGCAGAGACACCTACGCCGGCGCGACAGAGCAACGTCACCGTTGACAGCGAAACCAGCGTCAGAGTTACGCCACCACACGCATCTACTAACGGGATTCACATAACGGAACCCGACCGGCCCGTTAACTCATCGTTGGACAGCGACACCAGCGTCAGGGTTACACCAACACACGCACCTACTAACGGGATCCGCCTAACGGAACACAACCGACCCGTTAACTCATACCCTAATAAAATAGAAAATATAAGAAATGAATTGAAGTTATAGAAAAGAGAATGTGGTTAATTTATTGTACATATTTAATGATTTAAGGAGTGAATAAAATTACATGAAGACAATTTGCACGGCGTCCCAAATTTACAAATTGATTGTAACCGAACCCTGGACACGGCGAGTATACCTCAGCAACTATTAAAGAAGCAACGGGGCAACAAGAAAGCTTCGTTACAAGTATGGGAAATGATGTACACCATTCCCAGAATTTTCTTTTCCCATAGTGACAACCCTCTATTAGGCACTATTAACCCAATACGTACTACAACCAAAGTATAAAAGCTTCATCTTTTTACGAGAAATCTTTTATTTATACTGATAACAATGAAACAACATTAATTCTAACAGAACAATTTTTTTACCAATGGTACCATGACCAAAATATCAATAGAAGAAATAAACTATAAAAAATCGGTATTAAATGAACATTTTGGAAGTGGTAGCAAATAACAGATTTTCATTCTTCTGTAGCGATTTCAACAAAAACTGATGAGTTTTGACTTGGTTCCCGTAAAAGACTGATGACTTCTGCATCCGACTAACGGCCACCGCGATGAACGCACCTAGTCCCTGTTGTTCATCGCGACAGCCCGCGCGAAGACAAACACCTCTACGATCACCATGCTATGGCTGTACATATAAATGTAAATGAAAACTTAAACTATTTATCCACTTTTGAGAAAAAAATAAAATAATAATAATAATAATAAATAAATATATAATAATAGTGACTTAGACCAAGATAAAACTCCATTACAGAACTAGGTTAATATTACACTCCTAGTTTAAGGTGCATGCCATATGTGTATATGTAAAAAGACCCTTTGCCAACTTTATTATTTGTAGCATTGGCAACAAATAATTTATTGTATTAGTTTGTAAGATTTGCGAAATTATTGTTATTTTCTAAGCAAGAAAGATTCAATAAAAACAAATATGATGAAAAAAAAAAAATTCTGCAGAAATGGTGTCTGCTTTTCGGAGAGGAAGTGGTTTCATACTCGATATAACTGCATCGGACAGGGGCGGATTTACCTCTAGAAGCGCCCTGGGCAAACAAATCAAGCCGCGCCCCAATATTTCCAAAAAACCGTACTTACCTTCGCGTGGTGAAATTTCATTACTGATATATTTTACGGATTGAAAAAATTTGATTCGATTCTTATATAGGTACCACATTTTTTTCCATTTTCTAACCTTCAAAATGATCTGAGCTTAAACCCTCATTATTAGGTGGCACAGATTTCGCAATATCATTAAATTGCACTTCATCATACGAATCTGAAAAACAATTTTATAGTGAAAATGTTTCGTCTGAAACTAAACTCACAATTTTTGGCAGTAGGGTGCCTCCCAGGTAGCGAAATCTGGCTTTCTGGCCCAGAATCTACCTGGGCTAACCTAGCTGTCGATCAATTGACTTATGCATTTTTACCTTTTTGGTTATGATCAACAACGGAGCCATTTTGTTTTCGGGGAGTTTGAAAAAAAAACAATCAAGTTTAGGGATTTTCGACAGTAAATCTTTGTCTTTCTGCACTTTCTTGGCTGCACGTTTTTGTTTGCTGGGCCGCTTAACTTTTACATATTTGCACTCATTCTTCTATTTTTCACAAAAACATTAATTCATTGACACTTTTTTGATGTTTTTAACTCGGAACGACTTTTAAGATTACATAGAATGTACGCAGCGCATTGTATAGAGGCGCGAACTATCTATATATTAATAGGCTAACATTTTTCCCATACAAACAATTGCCAGGCTGTTTATCACATTTAACATACTCATATCCACATAAAATTGATATGGATGTGTTCGTATCAGTGAGGAGCAGTGCATAGGCATATAATTTTTTCTATAAATTATTTAATTTGCTTATAATTAATAAATAAAATTTTTAATTAAGATAAATAGATATCGTAAACGTGTTTACAAATATCGTAAACACAGTTGAAGAGTCGCTTTAATTTAAAAGCGCTCACCACCGGGCCTACCTTCCTAGATCTGCCTTGATTTTGACCATGATTTCGCGTCGGACCGTGATCAAAAGGGCAAATCAGTGTTGCGGTACAACTGGAATTTGGAAAGTGTTGCTTATCTCCGCGAAAAGGAATAATTTTTGTACCAATACAAAGTTGAAAAAATAAATTGCATGGTCGAATTTCGAGCACCGGCGATACTAGTTCAAATTAACCCCGAAACAGAAAATATTCAGATCTTAGTTTCTTTTGAAAAAGTGAGCTCGCGCATTTCCCCGAAAAAATACTTCAATGCCTACTTGATTTTTAAATTTGAAATTTCAATTAAATTTGAATCTTTCACGTCATTTGCTGCACACAAGCTGCTAAAACTTAGTGCTTACATATCGCTCATTTGCTGCAAAACCGGCATGAATCAAAAAACGTGATTTTAGAGTTAATGCTGCAGAATAGTTAGTTACATCATACTTCATGTTGAGTAAAAAATTCTTTATGATTTTTTGAAAACTAAGCGCTTCAGATACAAACCAAATGTTGCATTTACTTGTGCACCATATGGCGGTTGAATCTCAAAATTGCCCTTCCTGAAAAGTTGTGTATTTTGAAAAGTGCAAATGCAGCAAATGAGCGATATGTAAGTCCCACTGGAGCGAAGATTAAGAACTGTACCAATGTTCTGAAATGTACTTTGATTAATTTTTCTCTGTAAAAAATTGAAAAAATCTTTCATTCTAATATTCAAAAAAATTTTTTTGATAAATAAAAAAAATTTTTTTTTCCTTTTCTTGGTTTTGGCGCCCCTATTGAAACGGCGCCCTGGGCAGCTGCCCATGTTGCCCCTATGTAAATCCGCTCCTGGGATCGGATGTTATGAGTAGCATGTGAAAGAAATCTTCATTCGATTAGTGGGAACAAGTTTTCAATCACTAATTAAAAATTAGTGGAAATTTTTCAAGCCCCAATCCCACTATGCTGGAATTTGAAGCTCTATCCACTACCACTAATATTTTTAGTGGTAGTGGAAAAAGTTTCAACTTCCACTCACGTTAGTTGTTTGGAAAATTTTCAAGCCTCACTATCGCGACAGTAGTGGTAGTTAATAGCGTAGTGGTGACACGTATTAGTTAACTACGCCCATGTGTGAGCATAAGTATGGGGATAATTTTGTTTTGATAAGCGATATGTAATAAGTGCATCCACATACAGAATTTTTTTTGTCAATTGAAAGCTTTTTCTGACTCGCTAATAGATAAGCGCTTAACAAGCAGCGGATGAACCAACTTACCCTGGCGTTATTCAACTTTTAATTTTAATAATTTTCGTAAATACCTATCTCGGTCATGTCTAATACAACAAACCAAGCAGAAAAACAAAAACTATTCTTCGTCAGCCACAAAACGAAAATGCTACTTTTCGTTTGAAAAAGTCAATATTGCTAGTTTTCGTCAACCACAAAACGATATTGTTAGTTTTCGTCAGCCACAACCTGAAAGTGCTAATATTCGTCTGAAATTTTTTAATTGCTAGTTTTCTTTTCAAATTTTATTATTGCTAGTTTTCGTATGGCACGTCGATATAACCTATTTCGTGCACTAAGTAAAAATAATAAAAAATAAAAATTCTGGTTTCTAAAGTGCTCTTTAGAAGATACAAAACATTTGATTTTCACGTTAGGGTTTTTATAAGAAGAGCGAAAAATAAGGAGTTTTATTCATTTTAAAAATAGCCTGTTCTATTGCAAACAGTTTAAGCGTAATACATATTAAAAAGATTCGATAAATACTTTATTTATGGTGATTTTTTACAAGTGAAACAAGTGATATTTTATGGAGGAAAAACTGAGTTCGACGACGAAACGAAAAAAGCTTTAAAAGTTCGCCCCAAGATTTTTAGCTTATGTTGAGACTCAATTTGAGAGGGTTTGGGGTATTTTTTTTGTAACTTTGTTATTTGACATCCGATTTTAATCATTATAAGCGAAATAATTTACATCAGCATGTAATCATTATTTTTCGATTTATATTTTTACGATCAAAAGTAATTGTTATTATTTAATTTTAATTTTTTTACCCAAGCATAATTATTATTTCTTGATTCTTACTCTTTCCATCAAAAATAATTATTATACTTGATTTTTACTTTTCTTGATGTTTACTTCTAAGCTAGTTTTACATATACATACATACCTAGATGCAGTGGCGTATACGCAACATTTTTTAAGAATTTTAAAGCAAATTACATGCATACTTTAACACCATTTTTAAATCTTCGGAAGTAGTTAGAGTAGACTAGAAGATTTGTGCATGCAAACTTTCAAGCCAAGAATCCTAATGGTTCAGGCTGTAAGACGTTTTCAGTATTATTTTATGAAAAATACTAAACATACTAAATTTTTTGAAAAAATTTTTAAGAATAATAATTATTTTCCGTCCTTGGTCATTATTTTAGTCTTTGAAAATTAACAAATCAACCGCACAGCAGAAGTATAAAAAATAGAAGCAACTGCGTAGAATTCAGTTTAAAAAAATTACTGTCGACTGTTGCTGTATTGTGGAAATTTTTACAGCACAGCAAAAGGCAAACAGAATTTCGAGTGTTTACAATACTGTTGTTGTTGTTTTTTGTTTTTCAATTTATGGGAACACTGTCGAAATTATAATGTACAAAAAAAAAACAAATTTCAAAAACCCGCACTGAAAACTGAAACTCCGTTTATCTGTACTTTGCTGTCGACTGATCTGTTTGAAATTATTCAGTAAAGCAACAGTACAAACAAACAAAAAAATATATTCGACTGTTCTGTGTTTCGACTTCGAAATTTAAAAGTTCTCGAAAGATAATGATAACTTTCGTAGATTAGCAAGAGCTTATTTTTTGAGACTGTTGGTGTTTTTCTGGCAAACACTGCTTGGGAAGCTATATATTTCCCTCTAATATCCTTTGATCTGTGAAGTCGTTTTCATATAGTCACTTAACCGAGTTTTTCGACCATAAAATATGCCTTTTGTTTCTCCTGAAAAAAATCGCCAAAAATAAAATATACATCTAATCTTTTTAATATTACGCTTAAAATGTTTGCAATAGAACAGGATAATTTTTAAGAATATAATGAGTTTTGCAACTTCTTATAAAAAACGTAATAAAAATCGAAATTTTTTCAAAAATCGCAAAAAATCAATAAAATTTTGACTTTGACAAGTTAGTATTGAAAATAGGTGAAATCTGACTATATCAACGCACACACCCATACATATATGGGATCTTTCGAAAAACACACAAAATATTATAATTCAGACACTAATATAACCCGAGTAATGAATTTTTATCCATGCAATGACCTTATGCCGTTATAAATAAATATCCTCAAATTTTAGAAAATGTCCGATGATTAACTGCTTTATTCCGGAGTGGTAACATAATTTAATTTAGAAGCGTATTTTAATTATCTTTCGAACGAAGTAGATACTGCTTGCGGTTATCGCATTTGTAACTTCAGCGAAAATAATTTTTGATTGAAGTTGTAACCAAAAAACCCAAAATTACCGTTATTTCAAAACCCTAACCATACAAAAATGGTTTCGACCTCAGCAGGTTCATGCAACCCTCTCCTATACCTGCAATTCTTGGTATTTTCTCAAATTAATTATTTGTAAACTGGTGTTTTAAACCTATGGCTTTGAATATGATAGAAGTAAAATTTAGCTACCAGAATTTCGAGGGGGGTTCAAACACCCAAACCCCCGTGAACCATTACGGGTAATGGTCACTTTTAATGAAAGCTTCCAGTTTTCAAATGACTTGACGGTAATGCAGATAGCAAGACCTTACCGCCAATGACAAGCCTGGGTTAATGTAATGCATTCCGTAAGGTCGTGGGTAAGCGATTGCCAGAGTTTAAAGGCCCTCGGCAACTTACAATCTTGCATGACAAGCAGTGCATATGTGTGAGTGTCGGGTGATTGACGCAAATATCATAAATTTTTGATTTTCGTCGCCGCGAGCAGATAGCGAGCCGACAACAAGTACGTGTAGCACGACGGCTGCCGATTGCACTCACACCATCAAAAAACCACTAACACATATGCACTGCTTGTCATGCAAGATTGTAAGTTGCCGAGGGCCTTAATTCGATTCTACTTTCGTTTTTGCGGTAATCATGTTTTGATGTGTAAACATCTTTGCTGTAGCTATGAGTAATTTCAAAAAAGGTAAAGTTTACGCGTAAATGTGTAAATGCGTAAACCGTAAATGACCTTTGTGTTAGTGCGCTGCTGCGTCCGTGTGAATCGCTTGGCATTGTCAGTGGTAGGTAGGTTAGGTTAGGTTAGGTTGAGGTGGCTGTCTCCGCAATTCATGAAAGCGGGGACACACTTAGGCCGAGGTGGCCCATTGTGATACCACACGGGAGCCCTAGCTTCCTTATCCCTATTTACAAACCTTTCCGGAAAAATTAGATTCAAAAGTGTGATAAGATTAGATGCCCGTGAAGCTAAACCAGCGCGTTTGTTTCATGAAGCGCAGAAAATCTAGTGTCCTTGAATTTTCCATCTCCGCCAGGCACTCGAAAAAGTGTTTATGGAGAAAGCGGTACCTGGATAGCGACAGTGCGGGGCAGTGGCATAGATAGTGCTCAACACTCTCTATTTCCTCCACGTCCCTACAGCTGCGGCAGAAGTCGTTTTTATATAGGCCCATGCGAGAGGCGTGAGTGCCCATAAGACAATGGCCTGTTAGAAGTCCCACCAGCGGACCTATAGAGAGCCGATTCAGATGCAGCACCGATACAGACCTAGCCTCATCCAGTCTAGGCCAGATTTGCCTAGAAATCACACAAGTTGACTCCTTGGCCCATCTAGCGTTAGCCTGTTCAATGGAGCGAGATCTCAACCAATGCTTGCATGAGTTAAGCGGGGGGCCAACCCATGTCGCAGATGTGATATCCTGCAAGCTTGTGCCTTCCCTTGCTAACTCATCTGCAATGCAGTTGCCCCGAACGTTGCTATGGCCTGGAACCCAAATGACGTTCAGGTCGCACCTTTCGGCTAGTTTGTTCAAAGACTCCCTACATTTCATTGCAACTATAGATGTAGTATTGTTACTCTGTAAGGATTTTATGGCAGCTTGGCTGTCAGAGAAGATTTTGATAGAATTTATGTCTGGCAGATCTGTCAGGCGACGAGCTGCTTCCCATATGGCTATGAGCTCAGCCTGATAGACGCTGCAGTGATCAGGTAGGCGCAAACTTACTTTCAGATGAAGCTTTTCGCAGAAAAACCCACTTCCAACTCTATTGTTCAATTTAGAGCCGTCCGTGTAAAGGTGCAGTGTATTAGGGTCGGGATCCCCTAAGTTCTTCCACTCGCTCCTCTCCGGGATTCTTGTGGAGAATTTGTTATCCCAACAAAAGGCTGGTATTGCATAGTCCAGCTTTAGAAAATTGGCAGGGACGTTACTAAGAATTTGAGCGTGCCCGAATCTGGTGTCCCTCCAGGGTTCGGTTGCATTGAGCCTTGCCGCGTTCCAGCTGGCAATGAGTTTCCCCTGTATATCCGTGGGGAGAAGAAATAGGATGGTTTCGAAAGCTCTAGTTGGGGTGGAGGGAAGGGCTCCGCTAATAAGCATGGAAGCCATTCGCTGCACTCTAGTTAATTTGCTCTTATTGGTTTCGAGTTCCAGTGCTGGCCACCATATGGTGACTGCATAGAAGAGAATAGGTCGCACTACCGCTGTGTACAGCCAATGGACGATTTTGGGGTTAAGTCCCCATCTCTTGCCTATCGCTGATTTACATGCGTAAAGTGCTAACATGGCTTTTTGGGATCGTACTTCTACGTTCCGTTTCCAGTTTAGTTTTCTGTCTAGAATAACACCAAGGTATTTAACCTCGGTAGAGAGTTTAATCTCCTTCCCATTTATGGACGGAGGTTTGAATTCAGGTATCTTATGTTTGCGGGTAAACAGAACCATTTCCGTTTTCTCAGAGCTGACACTGAGCCCGCATTTCAGAGACCAGGTTTTTACAATGTTGAGTGCATTTTGCAAAAGGTCGCTCAGCACCGGTATATGCTTGCCAGTCGCTGTCAGGGCGATGTCATCGGCGTACGCAATGACCTGGCAGCCCGTGTGCTGAAGTTTAGAGAGCAGGGTGTTCACCGTCAGTGGTAGGTAGGTAGATAGACATGTGCTTACAAATGCTTGCATGCATAGCCGTGCAAATGCAAATTACGCCCGCGGACGTTATTTCCTTTTGGGCATGGGCTTTATTTCACTCTCGGAATGGCAAGTAAGCCCACAGACGGGTTTTTTTTTTAAATCGCGCGATTTTTCATTCCAATTTTTCGCCTGCGGCGCTTTCTCCAATAATAATACACCATATTAAAAAAAAACCAAAAATTGGAATTTAAAATCGCGCGATTTTTTACTCCAATTTTTCGCCTGCCGCGCTTTTTTCACTAATACACCATATTTAAAAAAAAAACCCGTTTGCGCTTTAATTGCCCTTTCGAAAGGGAAGTAAAGCTCACATCACCGAATAGGGCACGCGGGTGTTCTTTCTCTTCTTGAATGGAAATAAAACCCACGGGTTTAATAGCGTTATATTCGCGGGCGCTATTCCTTTTTCAAAAAAGAAATAACGGCCGCGGACATTATTTCCTTTTTTTAAATAACGCCTGCTGCACCGCGCGATAACACTGTTGTGGATTATATATGTATATATGTTATATACATACATATATATCTGTGGCAATTTGCAATAATCGCTTAAGTCGAAAAATATGATTTCAAGGTAAATTGATTTTTATATTCGCAGGCGTTTTTTAACAAATCATAAAAGTCGATTAAAAACTATGTACGCACAATCAGTGAGCCTCCTACAATATTACGATCAAATTTTGCAAATAAAACAAAATGTCATGAAGAAATTTGATGAAGTATATACGTCTACTTTGGCTGTAATTCTGCAACAATGCGACAAATAGGCAAAATAAAAGGGACCAACCTGCTTGAACATGTACGCAAATGTATGGATATGCATATTTCTCTAATTTTCTGACCAATATTGGTATCAAATGAAAGGTTTTGAGGAAGCCTTCTAAATGGAGCTCTATTCTTTATGGTTCCTAGGTCGGGTTCGGAAATATGGGTCAAAACGGGGACCCGGATATTCTTGCATGTTTCTGAGCAATATTGGTATCAAATGAAAGGTTTTGAGCAGGCCTTCTACATGGAGCTCTATTCTTTATGGTTCCTAGGTCGGGTTCGGAAATATGGGTCAAAACGGGGACCCGGATATTCTTGCATGTTTCTGAGCAATATTGGTATCAAATGAAAGGTTTTGAGCAGGGCTTCTACACGAAGCTCTGCTCTTTATGATTTTCAGACCGGGTCCCGAGATATGGGTCAAAACGAGGACCCGGATTATCTTGCATGTTTCTCAGCAATATTGGTATCAATCAAAAGTCAAAGACCAAAAACCAAGACAAACAAAAACAAAAAAATAGTAGCAGTCACATTGACAACAAAAAATTACAAAAACGATAGTCGCCTTTTAATCCATAGAAAACCAGGAAAAAAAGGAATAAGGAAAAGGGAATAAATATCCGATTTCGAAACTGTTTACACATCAACGTTCATGAGTACTCGTTACTCACGCTTTAATTTTTTTTGTTTTCTGTATTGCTTGCTAGCAGCGCACACACTACTCGTATGTGTAGCCGAGTAGCTCCAGGGAGCTCGTGTGTGCATGACCGGTTTAAACCCATTTGTAATCGTCACGTTTTCAATACTATAGATTAATCGACTTCTGTATTTACGCACTACTGTAAAAGTGATTAACTTGCCGACATCGAAAGAAAACCAACAAATTAATGCGTATAAAACCAATAACCCTCCACTCGCCTCAATATTCAACATTCATAATTCTCCAATTTTTGGTTTAGGGCAAAGCACGTGCGTCCTTACAATATTGCACTTTGCGGTCAAGTAACCTATAATTACATGTTGTTCAATTTGCATATACTCGTATATGTACATACATACAAAAATGCATACATACAATGTCTGTACGTACCCTGTAGGGAAAATCTCTAGTTCCGAACTAGGTCGCTTCTAGTGCATTTTTCGCCACTAATAGTGCGAGCTAAATCTCTATTGCATGTTATCAACTGGCGAATTTAACACGGCGATGTCCTAGGCGGTGTCAATTGTCACCCTCTGCACTATATTTTCGATGGTTCCGAACTAGTACTAAATTCTACAGTTTTCACCAGTTCATTTATTGGCACAATTTCGATAGTTCTGAACTAGCTACAAGTACCTACAAATTCTACAGTTTCACATCTGCCGCTCAAGTGCAGCATTTGACACACTTCATGCAAGTGGCACGATGGTCCACTGGCTAACGCGTGTAGCAGTCAATCAGGCGAGTGCGGGTTCGAATCCTGTCGGTGTCGAGGCAGATGATAACTTTTCATTTCATTAATTGAAGATACAAATTGTACTCTTTATACGATACAAATTGTACTCACTAACAATCTGAGAATTGCAGAAATATGCAAACCCGACGGCAAATGGATGAACGAAAAAATATACGAAATTTGTGTCAATTCGAAATTGCATACAAATCAAAGTGTGTCTTATAATGGTGATTCAATTCACTCCTTCTGAACTGTTGAGTGTCTAACTACAATGGAGCTAGTTCCTTTTTGGCACCTTTTCGCTAGTTCAGAACTAGAAATTTTGCTCACTAGTTATTGAGTTCCCTGCAGGGTATGTACATATGTATGTAGATATGTATCGCCAGCTTCTTTCCAGAAACGTGCATATGTACATATGTATGTGGAAAATATGATATTAGAATAATGGTTACTAGAGTGCTGCCTACCGTCGAAACTCGACAGTTTTTCTAGATGTTTTCTTATGACTAATGCTAGAGACACAAATCGTAGTATAGTAGAAATATCGCGATCTATACCACATACATATGTGTCACTCTCATATTGTAGTTTAATTGAAAATTTTCATAGTAAAGCCAAATCATAGTATGTATTGATATTATAATATTCATACCACATATGTATCTGAGGCATTAGATGCAACTATAGGTTTTGTATAATTGTTTGGTGCTATTTCTACTGTTACTATTTTGTTGTTGTTCCTGTTGATGCTGCTCCTTTTGTTGCTACTTTCACTGCTACTATTTTGTTGTTGTTGGTGTTGTTGTCGTTACTCGTTTTCACAACCTACCTACTTCTTTCTTTCTATTTCTGCTCTTTTATATCCTCAATTTCTTTTCTACTTATTCTTTCTTATCCCTATTAGGTACTTGACTTTGTGTTTTTGTTGTAGTGCCTTTGCTACTTTTTTATATTTCTACTTCTTTGAAACTACACACCACTTCCAGCCAAACATGTTCACAATTGCATGGTAAGTTTGGTAAACACACACACTCACCTATGCACGGGCATTGCCACAATTCTGTAGTGTTCCACAGCATGCAACAACAACCCCACGGGAATTTTCCAACGACGATTGTGGGCGCATTTTCCAACCAATTTTAATAAAACTTGGCGCAGTTCTATTTGAGAGCAATACATTTATAATGGTGTTCTTAGTTTGAAAATCGGTTCAGTAGTTTCGACGGAGAAGATGGAACAACATTTATGTTAGCGTATTAATAATATAGATTCTTGAGATTAGTGACCAAAAATTTTTTCGTCAATGTAACGGTTATTCTTAACCAAAAGTTTTTCTTGGTTTTTGTAATAGTTAAAAATCCAAAAAAATATTTCTCGTATTTTCGCTGGTACTGGTACTTTTTATACGCAGCTGTACTAGTACACAGAGTATTATAATTTTGATTTCATAACGGTGGATTGTAGCAGAATGAAATAATCGAGATAGATATGGACTTATATTTATCAAAATGATCAGGGTGAAAAGAGAAATCGATTGAGCCATGTCCGTCCGTCCGTCCGTCAGTACGCACTCTAACACGCGCAAAAATTTAGATATTTTGATGAAATTTTAAATGTAAGTTGGTATCCAGACTGGGACGGTTGGTATTGAAATTGGGCGAAATCGGACCATGGCCACGCCCACTTTTCGTATATAGAAAAAATCGGATATTTGGTATCTCAGTCACTAATATAGCTGGAGTGATAAAATTTCACCCACGTATTCAGCTCAGGCCCTTATGAAGAAATTTGATGAAATTTTGGAAAATGGGCGGTGCCACGCCCACTTATTAAGAGGCAGACATTGAAAGTTATATAAGTCATAACTCATAAACCGTAGCGTGGCACCGCCTCTTTTTAAAAGCAGGAATATACGAGATTTCTGAGCCCATAACTCGACAAATAATTTATATATAATGACGAAACTTGGTGTGTACACTTTTATTACTTGTGGTAATACATGTTCAAAATTTTAGCTAAATCGGTTGACGGCCACGCCCACTTTGGCACCGCCACGTGGCACCGCCTCTTTTTAGACAAAGGAATATATGAGATTTCTTAGCCTATAACTCGACAAATAATTGAGATATTATGACGAAACTTGATTTATACACTTTTATAACTTGTGTTAATAGACACGCAGAAATTTATTGAAATCGGTTTATGACCATGCCTACTTTTTAACAAAGATATTTCTTTAACACCCTTTGGGAATTTGTAACGTGACATCTTTGTAACTAGAAGTCATAAAGGAATGAAATTTTGCACAAAGAATAATATTCATATGCTTAGTTGGGTGACTGATAAAAATTTTGAAAATGGGCGTGGCTACGCCCACTTTATGCAGCACTCGCATACAGCTGAGTATCTAATTTTCGATGACTCGAACTTAGGCTTCCTTACTTGTTCTTTTTTAATTTTATTTATTAATTTTTTTAGCTTAAATTTTCTATTCAACAGCTATGATCGTGTTAATTTAACAGTAAATCATGTAAATTTCACCAAATTATATTTAAATGGCCGCTGTGGTCGGTAGAGTGCTCGCCTGCTATGCCAGAGGTCTCGGGTTCAAACCCCAATCCGGACAAGCACCAAAAAAAATTTTCTAATTAATCAAAGCTCAATTATTGGGTTTTTAGAAACAGCGGTCATCTCTCGGCAGTGGGCGGCATACCCTCCGAGTGTATTTCTGCCATGAAAAAGCTTCTGAGAAAAAATGCATTCGCCGTCCGGAGCCGGCATAAAACTGTAGGTCCACCCAATTAGTAGGAAAAACAAAAGGAGCACACCTCGAATTGGTAGAATAGCTCGGCCATAAAACTCGTCAGAGTTATAATAGCGCCATTGTATTATATTATATTATATTATATTATATTATATTATATTATATTATATTATATTATATTATATTATATTATATTATATTATATTATATTATATTATATTATATTATATTATATTATATTATATTATATTATATTATATTATATTATATTATATTATATTATATTATATTATATTATATTATATTATTATATTTAAATGTCACGATTTTGTTACTAATTTAACATTTATCATCGTGTTAAATGAAACCTTGAGAGTAGTGTTAAATAAACACTTTTAAACGATGAGTAAGTGGCGTAGCTAGGTAACCAAGGGCCCTGAGGCAAATAAAAAAATGGGGCCGCACTGCTATGTAAACTGATAAGGTTCTATCAAATAAAAATAGGAAATATACAAATCGTTGGCTTCGTGAGCAAATGTGCTAAGTCCATTCATGGTAACTTTTCAGGAGAGGAAAAAAACCTCCTAACTTTTTTTGTTACTATTTTAAAAATCTGAAAATGCAGTTTTCTTCCTCAGATGGTCGTGCTAAAATGTCAGTTATCGGCACATTTTAATATAGAGCTGGTACAAAGTTATGAGCTTCTTTAGGACTTAGCACATTTGCTTTCTATGATTTTGTTTTTTTAGGTGGACTTAGCACATTTTCTCACAAATTATCATACTCAACTGTACGTAGTAAAATTGAAATACTTTGATGAAATTTGGTACAGAGGCTCCTAACTAGACAGGGAAGGTTGGTATTGAAAATAGGCGAAATTTGATGATAACCACGCCCACTTTCCCTATATAGTATATATCGAAAAACACGCAAAAAGTGATAGTGGATGAAATTTCATCCATGCAATGAGCTTACGCCGTTATAAAGAAATAAATTGAAATTCTCGAAAATGGGCGGTGCCACACCCACTTATGAAAGGATAAATTCTAAAAGTTTTATAAGTAATAAATAACTCAGAAACTGTAGTAGATATATAGATGAAATGTGGGAGGCGTAATTTACTTGCTAGGGCAAAGGTTTGGACGAAAAATTGTCCAAATTGGTAAACGACCACGCCCATTTTATATATGGGAACTATAAATGGAACTAATAAAAACATTTTAAGCGGCATCTTTGTCAAATATATAGACAATTCATTGAAAGTTTTTGGCATGAGTCCAACTTTGGACAAAAACAGAAACCATAAATAGTTTTGAAAATGGGCGTGGCATCGTGAATCTAAGACATTTCGGAGCCCATAACTCGATAAATAATTGAGATATTACGGCGGAACTTGGTGTAGGTACATATCGAGCCATAACCGCCAAATTGACGTAACCACCATATAAAAATTTTTAGAGGAGAACGTTTTCTTTTGCGAATATCTACGTAAGTGAGCAACGCATTCCAGTGAAATTTTGTATGAGGATTTTATCCACTTTTGGTACATAATGCAGCAAAACTTCGTTGGAGTGTGTAGCTTTTTTGCGTAGATATTTACAAAAGAAAACGTTCTCCTCTAGAAATTTGTATATGGTGGTTACGTCAATCCGGCGGTTATGGCTCGATATGTACTTTAATTACTTGTAGTAAATTTTTAGCAAAATCGGTTTGTGACCACGCCTACTTAAAAAAAATTGTAAAACTCCCTTTGGAAACTTGTGACGTGGCATCTTTGTAACTAAAAGTCATAAAGGGATCAAATTTTGCACTAATAAGAATATTTTAGGATTGGTCTGATGGGAGATAAAACTGTTGATAATGGGTGTGGCCACGCCCACATTATGCAGTACCCTCTCTATATAAAATAGGTGCACCGCCTTTCGATCAAACGCATACAATTATAATAAAAATGTAAGAAGTACCGCAAACTAGTTTGCATAACAAATTGGTGGGAAAGCTCGCCACTCCCTCAAATTATTAACGTTTACAGTCACAAGCCATGCTTATTAAAGCAGTGTACTAATAATTCTATATCATTCTACAAAACAAATAAAAAAAACCAATAATTTCTCATTTTCACCTGGACTTAGCACGTAGTTTTTTGAAAAAAAAAATTTTTTATGGACTTAGCACATTTGCATAACACTGCATTACACCATGAAAAACAGACATTATGGTAACTTCTTTTTGGCAGACGATGTATTTTTAGTTGTACTATCTTACTGCATTAAAATCTCAGTTTTGAGAAAAATTGGACTTAGCACATTTGCTCACGAAGCCAACGAAATACTTATTAGCCGCTTTCGATTCACAATTTCTCTGCTGGCTATAAATTTCCTTCTGTCAAATTTATATGTGAATGATAGCGAGCAGAGGGAAATTTTTATCGACCAGTTAGAGAGTATGGCTACTACTCATTATGGGTTCAAACATTTTTGTTCGATCCGACCTCGCTTGTGTGATAATTGTCGTTTTCGATTCGCCATCACACAAGCGAGGTCGGATCGAACAAAAATGTTTGAATCCATAATGAGTAGTAGCCATACTCGCTAACTGGTCGATAAAAATTTCCCTCTGCTCGCTATCATTCACATATAAATTTGACAGAAGGAAATTTATAACCAGCAGAGAAATTGTGAATCGAAAGCGGCTAATATAATATAAGCCGCTTTCGATTCACAATTTCTCTGCGGCTAATATAATATAAGCCGCTTTCGATTCACAATTTCTCTGCTGGTTATAAATTTCCTTCTGTCAAATTTATATGTGAATGATAGCGAGCAGAGGGAAATTTTTATCGACCAGTTAGCGAGTATGGCTACTACTCATTATGGATTCAAACATTTTTGTTCGATCCGACCTCGCTTGTGTGATGGCGAATCGAAAACGACAATAATATAATACAATGGCGCTATTATAACTCTGACGAGTTTTATGGCCGAGCTTCTCTCCCAATTCGAGGTGTACTCCTTTTTGTTTTTCCTACTAATTGGGTGGACCTACAGTTTTATGCCGGCTCCGAACGGCGAATGCATTTTTTGTGAGAAGCTTTTTCATGGCAGAAATACTCTCGGAGGGTATGCCGCCCACTGCCGAAAGGTGACCGCTGCTCTTAAAAAACCCAATAATTGGATTTTTACTAATTAGAAAAATTTGTTTGGCTCGGACCGTGGTTTGAATCCGAGACCTCTGGCATAGCAGGCGAGCACTCTACCCACTGCACCACAGCGACCACTCGCTTGTGTGATGGCGAATCGAAAACGACAATTATTAGATTGTGCTCGAGTAGGTACACACCGAGAAAAAACTATAGTAAATCTAACAAAATTGACTTAGTTAAAAAATGTGTATGGGGCCCAAGAAACTTGTATAACTGACCAAAGTACTTACACAATTTATACCCGACCATGGAAAACAAAGCTTAGGTGATTTATTACTAGGGAAGCTAAAAATATGCAAATGCATATTTAGACCTAAAATGCATATTTACGCTCAAAATGCATTTCGTGCTTATTTTGGCATATTTCGGCACTTAATCGAGCAATATCGAAAAATATTAAGCTGGCAACATCTTATCTGTGGTTAATTCAGATAGTTGCGTATACATACAAACAAGGCTATTTAACAATTGATCTGGGCCCCGGAGCGGAGCATTTTCCCTTATAAAAATTCACCACGACAAACACTAAGTTCTTGTATGCTGATCAGAGCCTCGAAGCAAACCCAGAGTAAGAAAAAAACTTTGCTCCTATGCCCTGTTATTGATAGAAAACAGTTGTAGTGTGAAAACTTGAAGGGAACAATAATAAGCAATATGTATCGACATAAATAGGCATACGCTACACTGTCAATATGAATCGCGATGGTCTGATGAATCGCAGACTAGTGCTACATTCAATATGAATTTTGCGATATTTTTCTCGCTCTGAGGTTTAAAATATTTTACTTCAGTCCTTTTCACACCTTCACTTTGAATTCGTTTATTGCCAATATTTCGTTCCAGATCACGGATTTCAAAATTTTTAAATATACACGCATTTTGATGAGTTGCAAAATTTTCATGCTACACAGTCTTGTCAATATTGTGATCCGGATCGCGGATTACAAAATTTCTAAATATTCTGCGATCCAAAATCGCGATCCATCAATACTCGATGCTGCACGGTCAATATTAATCGTTTTCCCATACAAGAGCTTTTTCTCGGAAAACCGGCAAAAATTCACACTGGAAAATATAGTAAAATATACGATAGTTCAATGCAACCCTGCGCAATATTAATGGAATGGTTTCGTTTGCTTTATAAAAAGATCTCATGTATTTACATATGTAAATACAAATCTAGAATTAATTTAAAGTATTTTATAGTATTTAAAAACTAATTTTTTAAATGGGGAAAATGTGAATTGTACGCTTCAGTTCTTAAATTATTATTATTTTGCAAAATTCGTTAAATAAAAATGTAAGCTTGATTGAAATACACACATTTTTTGAGCATATTTCAGGTATTTTTTAGGCATACATGCAGATAATGAGATTTTTTCGTGCATATTTACGAGCATATTTCAGTTATATTTCGAGCATACTAGCATGCATATTTTGAATTTTTTCGTGCATATTTTTAGCTTCCCTACTTATTACCTTACTTTGGCTATTAAAAAAGGGATTGTTTTGACTAAGTTAACCTTTTTTACTTTTACGTTTTATTAATTACATTGCTAAATTTTTTTATCAAGTCATTTTCGTTAAGATGACGAAAAAACTTAGTAAGTAAATTATACCTAAGTTTTAAGTTGGGTTATATGCGATTCTAAGTTAATACACCGAAATAAATTTTGTTATCAATTTTAAACTTTTTTGGTCGATATATCGGACACGACTGAAAAATTACACTGTAGGGAGGTCAAAATATTACAGCGAAACGCCGAGAAATCGTATATTAGAAAATTTTTCACCTATTCATTTTGAATGAAAGTGTTTATGCTGCTTTTTCACACAGAATGACTATTTTCGGAGTTATAAAAAAATAAAAGTGCAAAACCATATATCTGAACAATCAGTTGTATGGGAGCTATATGTTATAGTGACCCGATCTTGACAATTTTCAGGGAATAGATTAAGGTCAATACAGGTAGAAATTCTCCAAAGTTGCATGTTTAAATAGCGAAGCTATGTCCACATCTGAAAAATCGGTTGTATGGCAGCTATATGTTATAGTCACACGATTTCAATTATTTTCAGAAAAATTTAAGGTAATGCTAAAATATGGTCATGTGCAAAGTTTGGGCAATTTAACTCATAAACTGACTGAGTTATTAACAAAAAAGTCCAAATTGATGGTAATTTTTAAATACCGTTATCTCGAAAACAGGAGCCAATTTGGGAAAACTAAAGGCGGAATTGAATTTAGAATACCCCAGTTAAGTAAGAACAACTGTCAAAATTTCTATGCGAGTAAAGGGTTCAAAACCTAAGTAAAGATTATGGACGGAAAGAAAATTATCTTCAGAGCTCTGAAAGTTCTTTCCTAAATTTCTGGAAAACTAGAGCTAACTTTATAATAATAATATAATACAATGGCGCTATTATAACTCTGACGAGTTTTATGGCCGAGCTTCTCTCCCAATTCGAGGTGTGCTCCTTTTCTGTTTTTCCTACTAATTGGGTGGACCTACAGTTTTACGCCGGCTCCGAACGGCGAATGCATTTTTTGTGAGAAGCTTTTTCATGGCAGAAATACTCTCGGAGGGTATGCCGCCCACTGCCGGGAGGTGACCGCTGCTTTCAGAAAACCCAATAATTGGATTTTTACTAATTAGAAAAATTGTTTTGGTGTTTTTCTCGGACCGTGGTTTGAACCCGAGACCTCTGGCATAGCAGGCGAGCACTCTACCCACTGCACCACAGCGGCCACATAACTTTGACTTTCTGAAAACGCCATCGTATTCTACAGCCAAAAATTAAGTTTACGTGTTTCGGCATTTCTCTGTGATATTTCAAAAGTTAAAAATTTACCTGCAGTGTTATTAAAATTTAAACTTTGCAAAGTTTAAAAGATTTTTAAACTTCTAAGGTTTAGATTTTATTCCAATACTTTCAAAAGTTTAAAATTTATCCTTTTTTTTTGTTTAAATTAAAAAAAAATGTCTGCTCCCAAATCCTCTACATGCTTTTCCCCATTGTATCTTCTTTTCTTTCCTACCCTCTTTTTCCTCCATTAATTAATTTGTGTTTGTTTGTTTCTCCATTCAAACAACGCCACACAGTCGTTCATTCAAATTGTCTAATAACTATAAGTGAGCCTTTTATATTGTTCATTTCTCGAAAAAGCAAGTTGGAATTTCAAATCAAAAATTAAAATTTTTTTGGTTGAAATAAAATCTTACGACCAATCAGTGGCGGATTAAAGGTCCAGAGCGCCCTAGGCAGCCTCTTTCTCGGCGCCCCTGTACCGACCATAAATGGCCATCATAATACTATAAATTTTAACTACCTAGTTGTTTTACACCCTAACAATCAAAATCTTTCCTCTTTATAATATTAGTGTAGATGTAGATATAGATGATGTAAAAGCTTAGATAATTTGTTAATCTCCACATATAATAAAATTGTAACAGGTCGATATCTGTACATTGCAGATATCGAGAAAAAAATGATTGGGGGAAGCATTATTAAGCCAGTGGAATCCAAATCAACCATTTTTAGAATTTTTGTCTGTCTGTCTGTCTGTCTGTCCGTATGTTGGTGGCCGTATCACTCAAAAAGTGCTGAATGGAATTGAACGAAACTTTTTTTATTGGATTGCTAGACGCTCAACTTAAAGCTTAAGGTATTATTTGTTTAGATATCTCGACCGGTTTCGGAGTTATCGGCCAATATGTGCACCAAAATGTGTTAGTACAATATGGGTATCAAACGAAAGGTGTTTATGAATGCTGCCATAAACCATTTGATTAATTTCAATACCTAAACTGGCTTCGGAGATATCTCATAAAATGTGAACCTTCTTAATCTCAAAATGCTTAATATGGCTATTTTGTTATAAGAAATAAAATAATGGTTACCTGGTAACCGACGTACAGAGTGTACTTATGTTATGGAGCGATAAATTCTCCTCATTGATAAATTGCGAGGGAGTCGTCGAACCCGATACCACAATCCCTGACGATGGAAAAAACATTCCACCACCCGACTATGATGAAGTGAGGACAGCTATACCCCGGGTCCAAAACAATAAAGCTCCTGGAAAAGACGGACTACCTGCCGAGCTGTTCAAACACGGACGCGAAGAGCTGGTTGAAGGCAGGCTAGAGTTGGGAAACTATCGATAGTAGTACCATCGATAGTTTTTGATAGTTTAAAAAAAACTATTGATAGTTTTCGATAGTCTTAAAAAAATAAACTATCGATAGTACCATCGATAGTACTATCGTATTTAAATGATTCCTGAAAAAAATTTTTTAACCGCCAACAAATTCACATTTTATACATATTACAAGTATGTATGTACTCACAAGACCACGGATGCCACTGTTGGTTGTTTCCAAACAAAATTTGTAGTTTTTTTTTTTTTCTGATTTTGAGTTTTTTCAATAAATTTTGGTTTTTTTGCAATAAATATGTGAAATTCAAATTTTTTTATTTTGGTTATTTTTTTACAAGTACCAACCTATGCCCAAAATATTGGAAACGCGACATTTTGACTATGTAGTTTTAACCAAGGACTCAAAACTTACCAATAGCTGATATTCTCAATTCACAACTTAGAATAGTAATCTAGATGGAGATGGAGATTTAAAAGTTGTAAAACTATCGATAGTATACATTACCATCGATAGTTTTCGATAGTTTTGAAAAAACCATCGATGGTCTTCGATAGTCTAAAAAAAAAAAAAACTATCGATACTATCGATAGTGCCATCGATAGTTTCCCAACTCTAAGGCAGGCATCATCTTAGAGTTGAAATCCAGTCTTTTTGGTTGGTACTTATTATTTACCAACAGAGTTGAAAAATAGAAGAGAAATTATACGCATACTTTTTGGCTTGTTTGTCGGCCCATCTTTGCACATTGACATCAAAAATACAACTAATGCATCTGTTGGCGCACTTGAATTAAATATAATACAAATTTTATTAGCAAGCAATGTGTTTCATAGTGTATAGCATACAGTGAAGTGGCTCTGGGATGCGTAGTCGAAATTCGATAAAAAAAAAGATGATATGTCATCGGCAAATGTCAAAATCGGGGACAGATTGGTATGGCGGCGACTTCCGGGGGTACAGATTGGTATGGCGGCCGGATGTGGTTGTTGTAAGAAAAGGGACCATAATGACATGGTCGTAGCAATCAAGACAAACGCAATTCCGGAATTGGGATTTGAAAAAACCAATTCATAATTTCGAAAAGAAATTAAGGCTGAGTTCCTAAAACGCAATTCCCGGAGAAAGCGCAAACGCCAGCTATTCCACGAATAACATGTGTAAGAATGTAAAATCAACAACCGACAAAACAGAAAGAAGAAGAGCAACTTATATTGCATTCATGATCGTCATTGGCCCATAACAACAACCTCAAAATCAGCTGAGCACAGCTGTTCGACCTGTTTTACACACATCCCAGAGTCATTTCACTGTTCTCCGTACACAATGATGTGTTTTGTTCAACTAACGAAACACGATTTTTACGCGCTCTAGCGTATGTTGTATGATAAGTACACCTTTTAAAAATGGAGGAAAATTGCCCGATCTGGTTTTTTTTTTTATATAATTAAAATATAATGTAAAATGTGAACTGTAAAAATATATAAGAGAAAAATAATAATCGGTGTTCTAGAGAGAAACCTTAAGTATTTAAATTGGAGTTGCCAGAAAGCTTACTTTGATTGTTACGCGTACATATGTGTATGTTTTTGTTTTTCATAATTTCTGGCATGTTGTTGAAGGTTTTCCGTCGCAAAAGATTAGGAAATTCAAGTAATTGTTAACAAAGATATTTAATAATAAAAATTTCTGAATAAATGATGGCTCAATTTCACTGTGACTCACTGTATTCCCATCAAAACAAATTTCAACCATGGGCATTGTTGTTGCAAAAAGTGACAGGCACATTATGTGTCAATGGGAGAATGGGAAACTAAATAAACCAAATATGAAGAAGAATCGACCACAGTGTTGTATTCAAACGTAGCAAAATCTTCACAAGAAAATTGCCAAAATTCCTAATAAAATCAATTAAAACTCAAATATATGTTAATTTTTTGTTATTATTGCTACAAATATAGCATTACAAATTCAATTCACCCAATAATTTTAAAGATTTAACGATTTCAAAATTCATTTCAATTTTTTTTTTGTAACTTTTGCACAGCACTACATGGTGACAGGCACATGCCAAACGATCAGCTGAGAGTGTCGCAACTTATAGATATAAACTATGCTGCTAACTAGGGTGCTATTGTTTTTGATCACTTGTGATTGGAGTAAAAGAGACAAACCTATTTTGAATAGATAGCCAAAGTACATAAGAGAGAAGGTGATGCAAGATCACACGTAAGCAAAACCAGGCATCACTTTTCTCACAAGGCCCTTAAGAAAGTGCTGTCGACGATGCACAAAACATATGTCAGCGATGAACAGCACGTGCGGTGTCAGCTGAAGCTCACTGTCCCGTAGGGTGTCAAAGTTGTACAGACCGTCGTATCGTGGATAGGCGAGTGTGCAGACCAAAATTTTGGTTTGCACTCAAGTGTGCAGAAATTGGTTGCCAGAGTATGTAGTATATATTTATTTTCTCAATAGATTTCTACATATCGTAAGATTTATTGGCAAAGTAGAGATAATGGGTCGTATTAATAAACAAAAAGCAATTGCTATTTCTCAAATTTTTTGTAATTTGACAAAAAATTTTTATGAAGAAACTTTCAAAATTTGAGAAAAAGGCTTGAAAAAGTAATTGCTTTTTTATTAATATAATCTAATATTTTGATAATCGCCAAAAAAGTCGCCATCGCCAATTTTCATAAATTGGTCGCCAAAGTTTGTAAAAAATCGCCAATTTGGCGACAAATCGCCAGTACTGGCAAGCTTGACGACGCAACAAACGCGCAATATTGCACAATATATCGATGCTTGTGCAATATAATCGATTTATCTATCTATTATAGATCAGCTTAATTCTTAATCGTCGATATGTTATTTTCTTTATTTGTTTAAAAATTCTGAGCTCGCGCGCCCCTTGTAACTACGCGCCCCTAGGCAAGTGCCTAGTTTGCCTTAGGGATAATCCGCCTCTGCGACCAATGAAAGTTTAAAATATAAACCTTAAAAGTTTAAATCAGGGCTGCTCACCCCATAGGCACTCAAAGCACAATTGTTTTTGTTTTGTTCCGAATCATAGGCACAGATACATATTTTCACTTGAAATATGAAAATAAAATTTTCTTTGCACTACCATAAGCACTCAGATATACAAAAAAATTTATATGTATGTGCCTATGATTCATATTGAATGTGCAGAGCAAAGGCACTTTGTATAGGAGCTCGAGCACTGCCGTAAGAAATCGAAATTTACAATAACAAATGTGTAATGAAAAAAAAAATTCAAAAAATGAAAGCACTGTAAAAAATTTGTATTAAAAAAATTTTCATATAAAAAATAAAAAAAAATTGTATGTATGTGATACTATCATTTGAAAATAAATTGTAAAATAATATTTTATTGGAATTCATGAAAAAATTTAAATGAGCAAAAAAATTGTTCAGTGCATATACAAAATTTGTAGATGTATTGAGTTTTGTACTTTCAATACGAGAGCGTTGAGCAGCCCTGGTTTAAATGAGAAAAATTATAAGATTTAAACCAAAAAAGTATGAAATTTATTCCAAAAAATACTTAAAAATATTTAAACTTTTGTAAGGTCCGATTCGCCCATTTTCAATACCAACCGTCCCAGTCTGGATACCAACTTGCATTCCAAATTTCATCAAAATATTTCAATTTTTGCACAAGTTAGTGTTTACAGACGGACGGACGGACGGACATGGCTCAATCGATTTCTCTTTTCACCCTGATCATTTTGATATATATAAGTCCATATCTATCTCGATTATTTCATTCTGTTACAATCCACCGTTATGTGATTTAAACTATAATACTCTGTGTACTAGCACAGCTGAGTATAAAAAAATGTATACCTCCTATAAGTTCAACTATTGTAGATATACGTGTACTTTTGAACCATTGCCTGAATAATTTTGTATGTATTATTGTATTAAAATTCATACTCAGCTTTATACTTTTTTGCAAAGCTCTGTAAATAAGAAAACTGCGGACGCAGCCAAGCCTATTTAAACAAATTTTATATACCACTAGCTGACCCGGCAAACTTCGTTCTGCCCAAAATAGATTTTTTTATTAATTTCATTTCAAAAATTGTTATTACACCGGTATTGTTTTTAATAGAAAATTAACGATTTTTCACTACTTCATTGTGTATACAACTTCAAAAATATATCATTTTAGTATTCAGTTTAAGGCTGCACGATACACAAAATTTTTAGTTTTCTGTTCCGGATATTTATTTTCACTGAGTATTGGCTTTTTGAACCAAGTAAGTAAGAGTATTGATACGTATAGTATACCTCCATAATGGTTTTCAGGCCCTTCCTCCAACCCTTTTAGATATATTCAGCCTCAGTAGTTTAGTACGTGTAGGAGGTGCAATGCCCCATTTTTCGATAAATCTTTTCTTTTTTTGGGTGAACATGGTATTGATATCGTATATCTGCATAGTGATTTCTATGTACATGCCATGAACGCTTTTAGGGATATTTAGCCTTAAAAATTAAGAACGCATGGGAAGTGCCACGCCCCTTTTCCCAAAACTACTGTTTTTTTCATAAGCATGCTATTGATATCGTTAATCTCATGATAAATTTTCAGGTCCAAACCTTAAACGCTTTTATAGATATTCAGCTTGAAAAATTAAGTTTGTATGGGAGGTGCCACGCCCCCTTTTCCGATAACCTACACTTTTATGCGCAAAAATTGTTTTGATATCATATAGTTCTGTACCAATTTCTAGGTCCCTGACTTAAATCCTTTTAAAGATATTCAGCTAAAAAAATTAAGCGTTGTTTGGAGGAGCCACGCCCCCTTTTCGTATAACTCCTATTATTTTGCGTTAATATGGAATTGTTATCGTTTATCTCCACACCAATTTCCAAGTCCCTAGCGTAAACAATTTTAGAGATATTCAGCATGAAAAATTAAGTTTGTATGGGAGGTGCCACGCCCCTTTTTCCGATAACCCCCACTTATATGCGTGGAAATGGTTTTGATATCATTTATCTCTATACCAATTTTCAGCTCCCTACCTTGAACTGTTTTAGAGATAATCAGCTTTCAAAATTAAGGTTGTATGGGAGGTGCCACGCCCCCTTTTCTGATAACCCCCACTTTTCTTAGTGAGAAGGGTTTTAATATTACCTACCTCTATACCAATTTTCAGCTCCCTACCTTAAACTGTTTTAGAGATAATCAGCTTTAAATATTAAGGTTGTATGGGAGGTGCCACGCCCCTTTTTCCGATAACCCCCACTTATATGCGTGGAAATGGTTTTGATATCATTTATCTCTAATCCAATTTTCAGCTCCCTACCTTGAACTGTTTTAGAGATAATCAGCTTTAAAAATTAAGGTTGTATGGGAGGTGCCACGCCCCCCTAACATTTTTAAATTTTTTCTTCGACTAAACCTTCGCGAAGTAACAACAAACAAACCCCCCTAAGGAAGTATTTGATTTGGTTCAGCCGTTTTCAAGTTTTAGCGTTTCAATTAAATACCAAATCATTTATATATATATAGATTAGATTAAGCTTCTAAATGATATTGTTGGTGCAAAATTGCGGGCCCTTTTTAAATGTCTTTGTGAAAAGTAGGCGTGGTTGTAAACCGATTTCGCTAAATTTTTGCGCATGTATTGCCGGAAATGGTGAAAGGGTGTGCACCAAGTTTCGTCGTAATATCTCAATTATTTGTCAAGTTATGGGCTCCGAGATCTCGTAGATTCCTTTGCCACAAAGAGGCGGTGCCACGCCTATTTTCAAAATTTTGTATGTTTTTTTGGTTTACGTCTATTGTGGGACTTATACCACAAATTGTCTATGAATTACCCAAATATTTGACAAAGATATCGCTTAAAATGTTTTTATTAGGCCCTTTTATAATTATATAAACTAGCCGGACCCGTGCGCATCTTGCGCAAAAAATAATAAAACATACGGCGCCAGTCGATTGTTTCAATATCCAACGGAAAATTAAAAAAAAAATACTTAAAACTCGTCCAGATAATTTTTACTTAAATTTATGAGTAGACCTACATATGCACAGATTAAACAAAGGCACCTTTTAAATCTCAATTCATTGCATTTTCTCTGTATTTAAACTAACAAGTAAGGAAGCCTATGTTTGAGATACTCAGCTGTATGCTTTCATTGTTTGTTTGCGTTTGTTCGATTATATGAATCGAGTGCCGCATAAAGTGGGCGCAGACACGCCTATTTTCAAAATTTTTATCAATCAATCCAACTAAGCATATAAATATTATTATTAGTGGAAATTTGCAACTTCTAATCACGTTACAAATTCCCAAGGGTTTCCAGAAAATGGGCGTGGCCGATTTTGGCAATTTTTCGTCCAAACATATGCTTAGGAAAGTAAATCACGCATACCAAATTTCATCGATATATATGCTACGGTTTCTGAGTTATGGCTTATAAAACTTTCAATGATCCATGTCCATTTTCGACTCACAATTCCCCTTAAATCTAAAAAAATCCAGTTCAGCAGCCACAGAGTTATAAGGCAAACTCATTACTTTGAAGCAAATTAAAAAAATGTCTCTGTCCAGTTTATATTTTTCTGGGTTTTTTAATTGGCCTACATTCCCACAACTTTTTCATAGTTTCAAAAAATTAAATTCTATCAGCAGAAAAGTATCAAAATAGGCCGTTTGTGAACAAAAAAGTATCAAATCACAAAATTTAGAAAAAAAAAGTATCAAAAAAGATACAATTGTATCAAAACGGCAATTTACAATTTTTCAAATGACTATGTAGAATTAAATTCTATTATTTAAAAATTCAATTACTTTGGGGGGGGGGGGGGGGGGGTCGACTGGGTCCTTTCTGGCCCAATGTGCCCTTTATGGCATGCTTGCCCCTTACTGGGTATGCTCAATTATTCAATTATACTTTCCATATTTTATTAAGTACTCCCTACTGAGTTAAATTTGTATTAATTTCATTCATTTCTTTTAAATGCAACTATTGTTAATTCTGTTTACATTATTTTTGAAGTATAACAGATAATGTCATTATACCTTAGTTTATGTAGTTACATATTTATATATTAGAAGGCTGCACGAATGGATTCGAAACGGCCAACAAAATATTCGCGGCCGTCCAATTACAGTACATACTTGTTTGGGTTTTCGTAGCAATGTTCGGCTAACTACAGCCGATGCAGATAAACGAGTCGCTCGCTTTGAAAGTACTTCTACCTACCACAAAATGGATCATATAATCCTATGATTTTTACAGGGGTGTTCAGCAAAATTACGCTGCTAGTGTGAGTGTGTGTATGTGCATATGCATACACACTAGGGCGGGTCGATTGGTAGGGGAAAAAAAAATATTAACAGGGACACACCGCAATTATAAAAATTTGGGTAATTTCAAGCTTTTTTGCCCAAGAAACCATATGTCTAAAATAAATTTCGAACCAGAGCTTTTTACGATCTACATATTTCCAACTGTTCTATATATTTTAAAATAACTCGGTAACCAATACTTCGATTCTTTTGATTTTTTCGGCATTAGTTAGGAAACTTATTTGGCATATTAAGGTGGTTTTATGAAGGAAATAAAGTTCTCCCGAAATTCGCGGAATAACCCGATTTTCATGCGAATATAATACGGAAATCTATACCTAAAATTTTTCCTTAATATACTAAAATTTACACTAAAAATAAAATTTCGTAAAAAAACTACGAAAGACTTTGGTAGTCTAGAGTTTCGTAAAATGTACGAAAGTTTCTTATATATTACGAAAGCATTTTTCTCAACAAAATCTAATTTTACGAATCTTTCGTAAATATTACGAAAGGGCTTTCGTAAACCATTTTCTAATATTTTTTCGTATATATTACGAAATATTTCGTAAATATTACGAAACACTTTCGTAAATTTTCTTTACGAATAATTTCGTACATTGTACGAATGTTTTCGTAACATTATCAAAGGTTTAAATGATTTAAGAAATACTTTCGTAATATATACGAAATACTTTCGTACAACAATATTTTACCGTACAAGTCTTCTTTCATTGTAAAGTGTTGAGTCGGTGCAATAATATCAAAAATAATTTAAAGTAGTAAGTGCGTAATGAAATAATGTATAAAAGAATAATGCATTGTATATAAAAAGACAATATTGATATATAAAATAAACTGTGATATTTTCCAACTTGATTAAACTTAAGGGTGAGTACATTAGTTGCATTTACTTTTTCCTTTTTTCGGTCTTATCTATTTTCCAAAATAAATACTTAATAAAATAATATAAAGAGATATTTCTACACTCAGAGAAAAAATTTTAAAATCATATGAAAACGTGCTTAAAATTGGCAAACACGTATTTAAAAGTGATGTAGATACGACCATTTTTATTTTAAAAAGGTTCATTGTAAAATCAAGAAAAAACATTTAAATTTAAAAATGTTTATTTTTGATTCAAGTGCTTTTATTCCTTTCATTTTAATTTTTAATTTAAAAATGATTCTATTTAATCCAAAATACATTTTTATTTCAAAAGTTTCATTTTAAATTTAGAAATTTTCATTTTTAAAATAAAAACGATCTGGTTTAAAACGTGCATTATAAAAATAAAATTTTTTTTTATTTTTTTTCTCCGAGTGTAGCTGCTTTAATTTTAAGGTTTTAAGTAGTTTCCCTTTATCTTTATCTTTGTCTTTATCTTTATCTTTATCTTTATCTTATTCTTAGTCTTAATTTTTCATTTTTATTTTTCTTTTTTTTTCTTTTTCTTTTTTTTTCTTTTTCTTTTTTTTTCTTTTTCTTTTTTTTCTTTTTTTTTTTCTCAGGGTTATCTATTTAAGGGGATCGGCACGACGTCCACATTTGCAAATTGCGATTTTCAAAGTTTCCTATGTTTGTCAGAACACGTATAAGCAATAAGTACCTCTTATTTTATTAGTTACTAAAATTAATATTAATATAACTGTAAAATATTAAAATAAATAAAAAACTTTTAAATTAATTGAATAAATTAATTTTAGTAGATAGATAAAACTAAAATGAAATTAACTAAATTTATTTCTTATGCATATATAAAACATCTTTCTCTTAGCATTATTTTATTGATATACATATTTCGAAAAAGTTTTCAAATTTCGTTGAAATATACATCATATATACATATATATATGTATGTAATAATTAGGGTTTTTTTAACTTTAAGCTAAAAAATAATTTGGTCAATTGTAAATGTAAATGTACGAAAGCGGTTTCGTAATATTTACGAAATCTTTCATTGCTCAAACGTACGAAAGTATTTCGTAAATATTACGAAAGCCTTTGTAAATACTACGAAAGTATTTCGTAAATAGTACGAAAGCCTTCGTAAATATACGAAAGCATTTCGTAAATACTACGAAAGTATTTCGTAAATACTACGAAAGTATTTTGTAAATAGTACGAAACCTACGAAAGTATTTCGTAAATAGTACGAAAGCCTTCGTAAATATACGAAAGAATTTCGTAAATACTACGAAAGTATTTCGTAAATAGTACGAAATAGCTTTCGTACTATTTACGAAACCATTCGTTGCTCAATTTTACGAAAGAATTTTGTAATATGTACGAAAGATTTCGTAATATTTACGAAATATTATTTTGAGTGTAGAGGTCGTGCAAATGCCTCCAAATTTCTTTCTCCTTTTATATCAGTGATGATACATAATTTTTTTCAAAGTCCTTAATGAACAAGAAAAACATTTCTTATCTTTAAAAAATGGAACATATGTTTGTTGGGCTTTTATTTTTTTGGTCCACCTTAATGCCATATGCACATTAAATAAACAAACAAACCAAAGAAGCAACAAGGTTTTGCGAATACTTCATAACATGGTTATTATTATGTTATGTGGCGAATAGTGTACACTAATCGCTCCAACAGAGGAAATAGAAATAGTATTTGTATTCCAAATGAAAAGTATGGGTTATATTCGTATCTGCATTGAAATTGTGCTGTGACTAATTGTGCAATGCATAGAGTATCCGAAAATATAGAAGCGGCAAATGGTATTGTGCAGTGGTCTATTATATACAGTTGCTCACTAAAGTAAGTACACAGCCCCTTTTCCTGTTAAAATTCCTCAATATTTCCAAATATTACCTGCGCAATATGGTAATATTGTAGCTTAAATTTGAGTTTTTGTTTACTCTATGCATTCCACTGAAAAATAAATGTAAATGTTTATCCCGTTAGACGCTGTGTGCATTTAGTTGAGATGTTATCGTTTTTTACATAACAAAAGTTAGTACACAGTAGAGCTGCAAAACCATCGATAGTCGGACCACTCGATAGTTTCGATAGTCGAAAAAAAAACTATCGATACTATCGATAGTTTTTTATGAATATTTCACTAAAATAAAAAGAGGGATGGTTTTGTTTACAGTTTTCTTTCCGAAAAGTCTTTAATTTTTTACGCAAAACAATAATTAAATGAAAGATCAAATAAGAATTAGATACTTCACTTACACTGAGAGAAAAATCAACCAAAAGTTGGTTAATAGTACTAATTTCACACTTGTTTAATATTACCATTGTTGATATATTAGACAGTGTTTTTGGTCATATTAACCATGATATTTGTTGATATAACAAAATGTTCGTTCAAATCTTCAACCAATTTCTTGTTACTATTAAACAATTTGTTGCTAATATTTTTATGCCAGTAGCAGCACTGCTATGTATGATCCATAAGAGAGTGTTAATATGTTAACTGAATAACAAAGAAAATTCCAAATACTCACTCTCTCGCTCTCTGCAGTTCGGGTCCAGTCATTCAACTTCGTCAAGCACAAACGGTGTTGAAGGCGATGGTAACAACAGAGCCGAAGCCATAAAGCTTCGTAAATATTTTTACTTTTTTATACTCATCTGTACTAGTACACAGAGTATTATAGTTTTAATCACATAACGGTGGATTGTAACAGAATGAAATAATCGAGATAGATATAGACTTATATATATCAAAATGATCAGGGTGAAAAGAGAAATCGATTGAGCCATGTCCGTCCGTCCGTCCGTCTGTCCGTCTTTAAATACTCTAACTCGCACAAAAATTGAGATATTTTGATGAAATTTGGAATGCAAGTTGGTATCGAGACTGGGACGGTTGGTATTGAAAATGGGCGAAATCGGACCATGACCACGCCCACATTTCCTATATAGAAAAAATCGGAAATTTGGTATCTCAGTTACTAATATAGCTGGAGCGATGAAATTTTACCCACGTGTTGAGCTCAGGCCCCTATGAAGAAATTTGGTGAAATTTTAGAAAATGGGCGGTGCCACGCCCACTTATTAAGGGTCAAACATTGAAAGTTTTATATGTCATAACTCAGAAACGGTTGAAGATATATCGATGAAATTTGGTACGCGTGATTTGCCTACTTAGGCAAACCTTTGGACGGAAAATTGTTAAAATCGGTTGACGGCCACGCCCACTTTTATATATGTGTATTATAAAGGGACCTAATAAAAACATTTTAAGCGATATCTCTGTCAAATATAAAGATCTATCACTGAAATTTTGTGGCATGAGTCCAACTATGGACATAAAACAAAAAACATAAAAATTTTGGAAAATGGGCGGTGCCACGCCCACTTATTAAGGGGAAAACCTTGAAAGTTTTATGAGTCATAACTCAGAAACCGTTGAAGATATATCAATGAAATTTGGTACGCGTGATATACTTACTTAGGCAAATGTTTGGGCGAAAAATTTCCAAAATCGGTTTGCGACCACGCCCACTTTTATATATGGGTCTTATAAAGAGACCTAATAAAAACATTTTAAGCGATATCTATGTCAAATATAAAGATATATCATTAAAATTTTATGGCAGGAGTCTTACTACGACCATAAAACAAAAACCGTAAAAATTTTGGAAAATGGGCGTGGCACCGCCTCTTTTTAGAAGCAGGAATATACGAGATTCCTTAGCCTATAACTCGACAAATAATTTATATATAATGAAGAAACTTGGGGTGTACACTTTTATTACTTGTGGTAATACATGTTCAAAATTTTAGAGAAATCGGTTTGATGGCCACGCCCACTTTTATATATGGGTATTCTAAAGTGGCCTAATAAAAACATTTTAAGCGATATCTTTGTCAAATGTAAAGATAATTCATTGAAATTTTGTGGCATGATTTCTACAATAGACCGGAAACAAAAAATAGAAACATTTTGGAAAGTGGGCGTGGCACCGCCTCCTTTTAGACAAAGGAATCTACGTGATTTCGGAGCCCATAACTCGACAAATAATTGAGATATTATGATGAAACTTGGTTTATATACTTTTATAACTTGTATTAATAGACACGCAAAAATATTTTAAAATCTGCTTGTGACCACGCCTACTTTTTAGCAAAGATATTTCTGGAACACGCTTTGGAAATTTGTAACGTGACATCTTTGTAAGTGGAAGCAGGGCCGTAGCTAGACTTAAATTTAAGGTAGGACAGCGTTGGTTTAAGGTAGGGCGGAAATAAATAATGTATCACAATTAATCTGACATCGAGGCATGGCTTCCAAAATCAATCAGCATACATATCACTTTTCTCTAGGTCAGATTTCCACCTGTCTACCGAAAGGGACGGCTTTACATTAAGGAGCCACGGTCCGAGAAAAATTACTCTCAGGGGTGTAGAGGGCCTTTCTTAAAACTTGAATCAAAACTTGCCGGAGGCTTATAGTTCACGAGATATTTGTTGGTAATTTTTTGGTAGTTGGATGGGTCCATAGATATTACCCCAGAAAGCGAATTCTGCCGGTTGAGGGTTATTGTTTTAAAAGGTGTTCTACACACATATCGTCGCCCGGATAAATTAGTGTCGTATGTGAAATTTGGGCCGAATTGAGTTAATAATAGAGTTATACTAAACTAATCAAGATCTTTCGAATGACGTTATCCGTTTTTGCTATCTCTATTAGCTTAAGAGATATTGAGCAGAATTTTGTCGTTTGTGCAAGGTCGCAAGCGATTTCGTCTAATTTCCAATGTGTTTTTAATTGCTGTGAATTATTTAATTTATTTACTTTTATGAGAAATAAAATACAATATTTAACTAATTTAAAAAGTCTTTAATTTAGTTCAAATTAGGAGCACATTTTGTCTTACGTCATACAAATTTCCTGCAAAACTGTTGCTAAAGGTAACATACGACAAAATTTTACTGAAGAAAATCCTTTATAAATTCCAAAATAATAAACAATATATAACAAAATTAAAATAATTTAAGAATTTTGTGGCCTAGTAGTGTTCTGCCAGACTTTGGAGAAATACAATTCCCAACTTCAAACCTATTTTCCCCAAAGTCTTTAAATGCAACATACAACATTAATTTATCCGGGCGACGATATATATGTACATATGTGCATGTTTTTATAAGTGCCTTTCCTCGGTAATCGTACGCAGTTTTGGGGGTTTGTTTAGTAAATTTTACAACTTACAAACATCTCCGGTCGACGGGACTTTCGGATTTAGAATCAGAAGGACCTCCTCTACAACCCCCAATGACTTTTTTTTCAACGCGTGGTAGACTGTTGGAAAATTTTCCCCGTACATTTAATACCTATTTGTTGACACATAATTATTGTGACAGTACATAAGCAATACTTATTGAGAATAAGCTAACAAGATGGTTCAGCTTCCAGATTTAGATGTGGAGATCTTTAAATCTTTGGGTCGCCTGTAGGTATGCACGCAAGTCAAGGTGAAAAAAAAACTCTCGAAAATTATTAAACGATAACCATAGAAAATTTAGACACCTCATTTTTCCATAGAGTAAAATGTTTTAGATTAGCATACAGCCTTAGTAATCAATTCCGCGCTTTTGGTGTTGTTCGCTCACAGTGAGATTAGTTTTTGTCAGAAAAGTGCCGGTTCGTTCCGGTTTCTTTAACCAAACTACAAGAATTCGATGGTCTTATTTAACTATATATGTGATGCAGGGTGGATTCTCCATATCATACATTGCAATCGCAATAATTTTTTATTTCAAACTATGACAAAAAATTTAATTATAATAATTCATCTCACTTGTTGGCCTTTTTAAGGTAGGGCATTCTAATTTTAAGGTAGGGCATTGCCCCACAATGCCCCCCCCCCCTAGCTACGGGCCTGAGTGGAAGTCATAAAGGAATGAAATTTTGCACAAAGAATAATATTCATATGCTTAGTTGGATGACTGATAAAAATTTTGAAAATGGGCATGGCTGCGCCCACTTTATGCAGCACTAACTTTATATAAAATCCATCAAACGCAAACAAACAATGAAAGCATACAGCTGAGTATCTAATGTTCGATTCCACTCGAACTTAGGCTTCTTTACTTGTTTTAGATATGAATTAACCAATATTTTCGTTAATATAACAAATATACACGTTGGGGAAACCAACTTTCTGTTTGATATTGATTGTTACCAAAATATTGGTTAATGGTACAATGAAAATGTACATATTACATTTTTTCCTTTTGACATGAATAAATCAACCAATAAAACATTAACCAAGAAGTTGGTTGAAAAAACCATTGTACTTTTTTCTCTGTCTATGTATATAGCATTTTCTGGTTAAATTAAACCTTAAAAAGAGGGATGGTTTTGTTTACATTTTCCTTTTCAAAGTCTTTTTTTTTAACGCATAACATTAATTAATTAACAAAAGAACAACAAATAGGAATTAAATACTTCACTTATATACATATATAGCATTTTTTGGTTAAATTAAATCTTTTTCAATTTAAAATTTGCACTTGATTTGAAAAAGGTTTAATTTGACTTGAAAACGCTATAGTAATAAATCTAAAAGTAGTACATTTGTTTTTTAGCATCTTTGGCGCTGCCTAGTACATAAGGCACATTGTTAATACATTTCATTAATGTAAAATACCGATAACACTGGTCGACAAAATTTCAACAAATTTTTGTTACAGAAATAAAATTCTACTTTTCTGAAGGATTTCGGTGCGCTGAATCCTAATCTGAAGTCAGATTTTCGGTAATACGTACAGTTTTTGAGATATTCATGCCCAAAGAGGCGAAAAACGCGTTTTTTGACGATATTCACTCCTCAATATTTTTTAAATTACTTACTTATTTTAAAAATTGAATAAAGCTATTGAAAGCTCGGCCATTTCTCTTGAAGACAACGTTTTAATTTTTCGGATATCTAATTTACGTATATAGAAATATATGTTTTTGTACAATAAGGTATTTTTCGTCGAAATCAATCAGCATTTGTAGCATGTTATAGGCGCAATCAAATTTTGTAGTTGCTCAGCAGAACTATTTTTTAACGAAGCCACTTCCATACGTCCATAATATAATAAACTGCCTAAAAGCGTGCTTCAAAATTTTTAATTAATTTTGTATGGAGAAAATATTGCAAAACTAATGAAGCTTAATATGCAATATTGCAAGTTACAAGAAAGATATCTGAAATATTAAAACGGTTTCTTCAAGAAAAATGTCCGCGCTTTCAATAACTTTAATGAATTTTTAAAAGAAGTAAGTATTTTAAAAGATATTGAGGAGTGAATATAGCCAAAAATCGTGTTTTTGGCCTTTTTAAACATGAATATCTCAAAAACTGTACGTATTAGCGAAAATCTGAGTTCAGATTCGGATTCAGCGCACCAAAATCCTTCAGAATAGTAGAATTTTATTTCTGTAACAAAAACTTGTCGACCAGTGTAATCAAAAGGCACACTGTTTAAATATTTCATTAATGTAGAATACACTATGCTTTAAATAAATCAAAAAACAAAAAAATACGAAGAATTTCAGTTATGGGGGAGGATGGGTATGGGCCTGCTGAGCACAGAACAATTTCTTT
Source organism: Urophora cardui (assembly GCA_960531455.1). Taxonomy (NCBI): domain Eukaryota; kingdom Metazoa; phylum Arthropoda; class Insecta; order Diptera; family Tephritidae; genus Urophora; species Urophora cardui. The sequence continues at coordinate 168,431,263 of OY482671.1, forward strand.
TTTTTTTTTATTTTTTTTTATGGTCACGTTTTTGAGATAACGGTAATTTTGTGTTTTGTGTTATCACTTTATTCAAAAATTATGTTCGCTGGAGTTACGCTTCTAACAATATACAACTTGTAGTAATGGAACCACACCTCGCTAAATGACATCTGGTCAATGTCAAAATTTTTAATTTTTTGCGATTTTTGAAAAAGTTTTGATTTTCAAATTAAGTTTTTTATAAAAACTTGTAAAAATCAGAAAAGTTTTATTTTTTAAAAATTAGCCCGTTTAATTGTTAACGTAATATCAAGGATATCTGATAAAACATTATTTTTAGCGATTTCTTTCATGTGAAACAAAAAGGATATTTTATGGACGAAAAACTCGGTTAGATGACTCATCCGTGTATAGACAAAAGATAAAATTTGTTTGTGACTTCACCCTCTCATAGGGTTAGCGTTAATCAGAGGTTGAGTAAACGGCCCTTAAGCTAAAGATATAGATACTTATGTATTGTGGAACGTCATCCCTTGTGAAAAAATCGTTCCACAATACATCATATTCCTACCCCGTCGGAAAACCAAGCAAAAAAAGGAATAATGAAAATTATTTAACTATTGCTTTTCATTTTATATCAGAAGATTTCAAATTGCGAGTAGCTGTACTGTAGACACAAAAGCTGCTGTCAGATACAAATCATTCCGCAGCTAATATATTGGAAACCTTGCACCATGTTCCATGCGAGTTACCGTGTTTTGCACCTTCATTGAATTTAGCTGTGCGATCAAATTGTTTCTTATTTTAAAGGCAGTACTATTGAATATGAGAAGTTTAAGGTCGCGCAAGAAGTCTATAGTGTTTTGCAAAAAAAAGTTGTAAAACGACGCCCTATATACGGATGAATCATATAACCGAGTTTTTCGTCCATAAACTATCCTTTTTGTTTCACATGAAAGAAATCGCTAAAAATAATGTTTTTATCAGATATCCTTGATATTACGTTAACAACTAAACGGGCTAATTTTTAAGAAATAAAACTTTTCTGATTTTTAAAAGTTTTTATAAAAAATTTAATTTGAAAATCAAAACTTTCAAAAATCGGAAAAAATTAAAAATTTTGACATTGACCAGATGTCATTTAGCGAGGTGTGGTTCAATTACTACAAGTTATATGTAGTTAGAAGCGTGGATTTTAGTCGCCTCTTACGACAGACATTCCTTACCACGGGTATATTCTAAGCCCCCTAACCCGCTGGGGTATTAATTTGACCAATTTGATATCGAAGTCCAACTCCTACCTAACATTCAGTATTCTTCTCTTGGGACAAAACTACAAGAACGAATAGAGATAACCATCGATAGTGGAAAAAAACTATCGATAGTGACACGAAAAATAAACTATCGATACTATCGATAGTGCCATCGATAGTTTTGCAGCTCTAGTACACAGCGGGCATTTGCGATGATAGTATCAAACAACAAAATAAAAATAAAAGACGCGGCATATTTCTTTTATTCTATATAAAAGTTTGCGAGAATTCTACGAAGAAATTTTAAAAATATACGCGCTTACATCTGATATTTTAATGATGGCGCCAAGAGGAAAAGAGATTTCAAGTGATATGAAGGAACTTATTATAAAATATCATAAAAATGAGAAATCAGTTCGAGAAATCGCTAAGATTATTGAAAAAAGTCCTAACACGGTTCAGAAAATAATAAAGAAATATAAAATGTCCGGTTCAGTTGTAAATAAGCGAAGATCTGGTCGACCAAAAATTTCCGACGCCAACGAAAGCCGCCTGATCGTTCGTAAAATGCAACAAGATCCAAAGAAAAGTGCTCCAAAAATAAAAACTGAAGTTCAAAATCAATTTGGAAAAGATTGTAATCCACAAACCATTCGTCGAATTCTATATGATGCAGGATATCACTGCCGAAAAATACGAAGAAAGCCGTATGTGAGTGACATTAACCGACGTAAGCGAATAGAGTTTGCAACCAGCCACCAAAAGTGCCATGAAAATTTTTGGAATAATGTAATTTTCTCCGACGAAAGCAAATTCAATATCCATGGGTCAGATGGACGCGCAAAAGTGTGGAGAAAGAAGAATGAAGAGCTGAATCCCAACAATATGACTGGTACGGTAAAACACGGAGGTGGTGGTGTAATGGTTTGGGGGTGTATGGCGGCGAATGGGGTGGGGAATTTGGTCATAATTGAAGGGATAATGGACAAATTCGCATATTTGCGCATTCTAAAAGAAAATCTGAAACAAAGTGCCATAAAATTGGGTATTGAGGGGTCGTTTTTTTTCCAGCAGGACAATGACCCCAAGCATACTGCACTTACTGTTCGAGAATGGCTTCTTTATAACGCGCGAAAACAGCTAAAACCCCCACCTCAATCACCTGACTTAAACCCCATCGAGCATCTGTGGGAACATTTAGACAGACAAATAAGAAAACATGAAATCAGGACTAAAACCGACTTAGTGCGTGTCCTTAAAGAAGAATGGAGTAAAATACCACCAGAAACAACTCGACACCTGGTAAAATCGATGCCATCACGACTTAACGCAGTTCTGAAGTCGAAAGGATATCCCACAAAATATTGAAACAATTTTATTTTTATAGTATTCTTACTTTTATACCCTCTGTGTACTTACTTTTGTGATGTGAAATATGCCTTATTTTCAGTTACATTGCAATATCTTTAGTTTTGTAATTTCTATTTAAAAAAAAGTTTTGGATACTTTTAATTTACAGTTCTTATTACTTGAATTCAACTTTATATTCCAGTTTTTTGTATTCGAGAATAAATTATTTCGAAATGAATACAATTACATCACGTGTGTACTTACTTTAGTGAGCAACTGTATGTATTTGATTAGCCTTTAAAAGCCTCCGCACACGAGCATTTGAAATTACGTTGATTAGCCGAAATCACTTTCCGAAATCACGCGCATTCACACACGTTTTTGAGTAATTTCATTTAGTCGGGTTTCAGTTACGCTGTTCCTGCGCCAAATAAAAATTTGTACATGGTCAACTTAAATGAAAATATCATTAATAAAATACTCCCACCAAATTTAATTTTTTATAATTAAGGAATCGCTAATGCAATATACAATGAGAATATATCTAAGGCACTCTGCACACGGAGCGTCCTGTTTTAGACGCGTATTAGATACTACAGACGAAAGCTGTACGCTTTGATGTCGCGCACGTATATTTCAATTGAGGGCTGCACACGAGTCGTCAACTTCATGCATTCGTCAAAGTATGCTGGCTACATGTCGCTTGGCGTAAAGCAGTGCTGGTAGCTAGGCGTACTACGCTTAGAAAAGAGGAAGAAGAAGATGTTTGTTTACATTTTTCCACTTGGTGGAATTTATGAAAGCAGTAAAATTTGTGTAAAAAATCGGAAAAAATGAGTGTATAATTAAAGAAGGAAGGAAGATTCCGTAAAATTTTTTTTCTTTTCTATTTAAAGCTTCGAAATTTAAAGCAAATACCGTATTATTAATTTGTTTGTTTGCTTTGTGCAGCGAAGTTTCATGTCGCTTCGTGTGCAGATCTTGGGGCGTAGAGAAATCGACGCTACATGAAATGTCTCGTACGCGTCTATGACGATACGCCTCGTGTGCAGAGTGCCTAAGAAACCGTCGCGAACAAATTTAATAGCCGTTTTTATTTTAGCGCAGATGTATACGCGCTAAAATAAAACTCAGCTAATGTGAAATATTAGCGATGGGTAAAGATGTTTTCGATTATAATCGATAAAATTTAGAGAAGAGACCGATTCTAGAGTAATTTCGTGAGTGTTTTCGCCGAAATGCGCATTTCAAGGGTGATTTCAGCTGGCATTTTTGTATGGCAAAACAACGTTATTTAAGGGTAATTAACGCCGAAAACACGATTTTTGCCTAAAACACCCTTAAACCATGCTCGTGTGCGGAAGCTTTAAGACTTACTTTTGTATATCCTGGCTATTAATAAATAAATACAAATACAAAAATACAAATATGAAAATGTATGTATGTATCTATGTACTATACGTATCATTGATAAAAAATGTAATAGGGCCCTTACACGATCAAATATTTGATCAAATCGTGTATCTGTGGCAAGGATGGGCATTTTTGCATTACCATTCAAAGTGCATTACCATTCAATAGTGAATGGTAGTGCAAAATTGGTTTGCATTACCATTCAGTAGGGAATGGGAATGCAAATTTGGTTTGCATTACCATTCAGTAGTGAATGGGAATGAAAATGTGGTTTGCATTACCATTCAGTAGTGAATGGTAATGCAAATGTGATTTGCACTACCATTCAATAGTGAATGCGAATGCAAAGGTGAATGCATTCCCATTCATTGCATTCCCACTGCAAATGTGATTTGCACTGGACTAGTACTCTATTCGGAAAAGTTGGTCTGAGAGGCATCCTCTTTCATAATAACTAGCGTTTGTTCGTGTTGAGTAAAATTTTTGTAAATTTGTTCAACTGTGTAATTATAACCTCAGAAGTTGAAAGAAATACTTTTACTTACAGGTATAACATAGAACATATGTACATATTACCATGCCGTGTTGGTTTCCCTTTACTTTGCTACATAGATGGGCATACTGAAGTAAAATTGTAATTCAGTAAAGCAGACAGCAAGCAGTAAAAGAATATTGCTTACTTCAAATTTTTTACAGTAATAAGTAACGCTTTACTTATTACTTAAAAAATTTTACAGTAATAAGTATCGCTTTACTTATTACTTAAAATTTTTTACAGTAATAAGTACCGCTTTACTTATTACTGTAAAAAATTTCAAGTAATAAGTACAGCGTTACTTATTACTTTAAAAATTTTACAGTAATAAGTAAACTTTACTCGTTACTGTAAAAATTTTAGAGCACTGATGGGCGTTTTGACTCATATGAGCAGTTACTCTCAGCATACGTATTCTTACGCTCTTATTTCAGTTGCTGTTGAGAGCGAAAAATCAATTGAGTCACAGTGGTGTTAGCACAGAATTTTCATGTCAGTTGTGTTTCAGCAAGCAAAGGGATGACACATATCGTCGCTTTGCTTTTATTTTTTATGCAATAGTAAATTATTCGCTATTTAATGAATGAAAGCATTTAGGGCAATTCTAAATAATTTTTCACTGCGAACAGTGCGAGTGAGAAACACATATAGGTACGCGCATAAATAGTATCATAAAACAATCAAGCGGCGCACGATGTTGCTTCGCTGTTGTTTGTTAATCAACTGACTGCAAATGTTCTTTGTCCCATGGTAGCCACTTTACGCTCGCGGTTACCAATACATGCTTACATTTCATTTGCCCACCATTGTTTTAGAGTAATAAGTAATATTTACTGGTTACTGTAAGACATTGGTGGGCAAATGAAATGTAAGCATGTATTGGTAACCGCGAGCGTAAAGTGGCTACCATGGGACAAAGAACATTTGCAGTCAGTTGATTAACAAACAACAGCGAAGCAACATCGTGCGCCGCTTGATTGTTTTATGATACTATTTATGCGCGTACCTACATATGTATATGTGTTTGTTCACTGCTTGTTAAATGCTTTCATTCATTAAATAGCGCATAACTTACTATTGCATAAAAAATAAAAGCAAAGCGACGATACGTGTCATCCCTTTGCTTGCTGAAACACAACTGACATGAAAATTCTGTTCTAACACCACTGTGACTCAATTGATTTTTCGCTCTCAACAGCAACTGAAATAAGAGCGTAAGAATACGTGTGCTGAGAGTAACTGCTCATATGAGTCAAAATGCCCATCAGTGCTGTAAGACTACTTAAGTATCGAGGATACAGTAGCCTAAGTATTAGCATACACACACACGCACACTGATGAGCACAAATGCGTAGGTTAACGAGCATTTGAGAGATGATGCCCAATAAACATAATAGAAAAAAATCTCGAATGTGAACATTTATACACAATTTTAATTTCAGAGCATTTTAAAATTCACAAAACGTATTCTTAATTTTTTCTCAAATATACGAGGGTAATGTAAATAAAAACAATGCCCAGTAAAACGTAGGAAACCAAAAATTTTTTTAATTAATTTGTAAGTATGTACCTACTTATTATTAACAAATGAAATGTCATCGAAGCCCTTTAAGTTGAAAACGCTATCAATAATTTTTGAGATGCATTTGCGTTTTGGTTATACATATATGTGTACGAACAGTTGGTTGACAAATACATCTCGATTTGATAATTAAGAAAGATGTGTATTGGGTTATTGGTATTGGGTATGGGAGCAGCGTTGCCAATTTGGTAAAATTCTGTCAAAATTGGTAAACAATTTTTTGTTCGGTATAAGGATTTTTTAAGATTTTGGTGAATTTTTTTTTGGGAATGTATTTTGAGTAAAGAAATTACTGGAACAAGAAGAAAAAAGTTTTCGTTTGCTATGATTCAACACCACAATTTCATCGATGAATTTTTTTAATAAGAAGAACATTTTTTTATCGATTGTGTACACATACTGTGAATTGATTATTTTTATAAGTTTCAAAACTCGAATTTTTATACTTCAAGCCCAATCGCCCTTAAACCAAATTTATATTATCAAAACATGTATTTATTATTAATTAGTCTAAAAATAGATTATGGTAATTTTTATACCCAAATTGGTAGATTTTTTTGTGTAGATGGTTTTTTTTCATCCTGAGTGGCAAGGAGTAAGGCCAAGGGAGATGCAATGAATATGTACATACACATGTACATACATATATACAGATATGTACATTAAGCTGGACCAAAAAAAAATTAAAAACGAACGAATTGCGGAATATGGCGATTTTAATGTTATTATTCTCAAACAATATGCATTATATTTTATAATGATAAAGTAAAGCATTTTTTATTTATACATCCGTAAGGTGGTCCAAAAAGTTAGAACAAGACTATTATTTCTGAAAAATATGTGTTTATTTGATGATAAAAAGCATTTATCTTATTCATCAAGGACTTAACAAAAGATTATGTAGCATTACTAATGTAAAAGGAGGTGGAAAGCGGTACTTATTACTGTAAAAAATTTTAAGTAATAAGTAAAGCGATACTTATTACTGTAAAATTTTTAAAGTAATAAGTAAAGCGTTACTTATTATTGTAAAAAATTTGAAGTAAGCAGTAAAGAAGGTAAAAATAATGAATTACTACTGGTACTTAAAAGTGCCCATCTATGCTTTGCTAAGCCTAATTCCATATTTATAATATCTCATAAACTTCCTTTCCGTTAATAAATAGATTAGCCACTTATTATCTTAACTATGGTCACAGGTTTTAACTGCTATTAAATGATGAATGGTTGTCCAAATCACTCGCACTCATTTTTAATTAATAGTCCAAATCACATTTGCAGTGGGAATGCAATGAATGGGAATGCATTCACCTTTGCATTCGCATTCACTATTGAATGGTAGTGCAAGCCACATTTGCATTCCCATTCACTACTGAATGGTAATGCGAACCACATTTGCATTCCCATTCACTACTGAATGGTAATGCAAATCAATTTTGCACTACCACTCATCATTGATTGGTGGCTGCAAGGCTGAATGCAATCAAAATTGAATGCAGCTTGCCCAACCCTGATCTGTGGTAGTAAAATTGTCTATGTGTTTTTCACACGTACGTGTTTGATGCCGATTTGACCGAAATCAAAAATTTTTGTTTTCCATCAAATTGGATGGCTATTTGACGTGCGTTGTGGATGCGTGTAAGGTGCTGTTTGATCAAATTTCAGTGCCAAATTAGCATTTGACGTGTGTTGCAACCATTTGATCAAATTTCAAATGTAAATAAACGTGTGTTGCATTATATGCTAACGCAATATATGCAATGCAATCGTCAGTGTCACTCATTTTGTGTTCCAAAATTTAATTCTATAAACAAATTAAAAGAATTATCAGCATTAATACGTGATAAAATATCTATTGTAAATAATAGAAAGCTAGAATGAAATTTGATGGGCTATTTGATGAGATATTTGACAACGATTTGATCAAATTACACAGACACGCGATTTGATCAAATGATTTGATCATGTAAGGGCCCTATAACGTTCACAACAAATATATGTAACGTTTTCTTGGCCTACTTCTGTGGCAGATTTTAGCAACCCTTGACTTTTCTCTTCAATTTCTCTCTAATAACTTTTTATCATTTATACTTCGAAATTCGTCTTGGTCCATAAAAACCATAATCCGGAACCTCAAAATTAATTTTAGACAAATGTCGTGGAGGAGTTTTCTACTCAGAAAAATGACAGGAATTCGAATGTCTATGGCGCGATATAGGTTAGTAAATCACCCCACCCTAACATACATGTACATATATACATGTTTTTGTATGATATTAAAATATATTTCATTGCAACATTACTCATGGCTGTTGTTGTAGTATAACTTATGCTAACAGAGTGCTACTTGAATTTTTAATTGTTGGCGTTTTGTGGCAATTACGTTCGCTCGCTCCTTTCTACCAAATTGTTTTTAAATTGAAGGTTTCACAGCATCAGCGATATATTTGCCCCTCGTTTGTGGCTGTTTGCAGTTTATACGAAAATCAAGGACTGAAAAGTGTTGACGTTTCGCAGGTAACTCATTAACATAACATATGTACATTAGAGTGGCCCTTACGCCAATGGAAAATGTATTTTCTACCTTTTTGAGACGTTACCCCCTGAAATGGTTTCATGTACGAAGAAAATATACCCTGTTTAATATTTACTCGATTGGTCAACGTTAACCCTTGCCACAATGTGTTGAAATAAGGAACCAAGGGTTATATGGTTCGGTGAATGAATATATTGGACGAATTCTCTTATATTTTTGAATTTTAGTAGATTACAAGGTTGTTATTTATTAGAATCACCAAATGGTTTATAAACAAAAGATACTGATATTATATATATTGAAATAGTGAAATCTCATGGATCCTTATTATGTATATAAACCAGAGATGTAGAATAATTATTATTTCATTTTGAAATTATAAAAAAGTCTTACAAATTTTCTTCAGAATGATAAAAGTCTTTTAATAATAATTTTTTCCTGATGAAAATGATAAAAATCTTCTATAATTATTATTCAGAAACTTATATTTTAAAAATCTTTCCATAATAGTTATTTCAAATATATTTTTTTTAAGTCTTCTTAGGCTGTGTGCCAATCGGTAACATTTTTCTCTATTGGAAAATGGGGTAGAAAATTTTACCATGTTGAGAAGAAAAAATACAATTTTGCTGTGCCAAACGGAATAGAAAATTTTGACAGTTACAAAGATAAACTTTTGGGCGAAAACGGACAACGATACAATTTTAAAACGTAAAATGAATATAATTGTTGATGGCAATATTGGTGGAAACAGAAGAAATATATTCATGTAATGATCTGATGTTATTTTGTTTTCAAATACATATTTGTGTTACTTGTATATGTATGTAATTACAAAATGTCAAAATTTTACCTAGCCCATTGAGCCAGGTAAAATTATGACACTAGAATTCACCACGAATACTGCCAAAATTTTACTCCCTTATGTCAAAATTTCATTTTTTCTACCGATTGGCACACAGCCAAAGTCGTTTTCATTGAGACAAATTTCAAAAAAGTCTTTGCGTAATTATTATTAGTAACAAATTGTTTTTTATATCTTCAAATGTAGGAAGCGGGTTAGGCTTCACTAATAAATTAGTGTGTATGTATGTATGTACGTGCTTTTGTATGACTAGCCGCAAGAGCCAAAAAAATGTCTACGAGCGTCTAAGTCAAACAATTGCGAAGAAATAAGGAGGAGGCTATTTGGCTCCAATAATAAATCCGTATGGATGCATATGCTTTTAGAAGACTAGCCGCAAGAGCCAAAAATGTCTACGAGCGTCTAACTGTGTAACCTAATCAAACGCAAGTCGTCAATTTAACGCACGCACGCAAATTTTTCATATGCGTTGAACCGAAATTGACTTGCGTGCGTGTTCAGATAAAGAAATAGAAAAATTCAGAAAATCAGAGAAAATCTTGTTATTTTGTGGAATATGTACCTAACAGACACGATATCAAAAGCAAGTGTCAATTTTTTTGCAAACAATCACCCACAATGCTTAATTTCAACTGTCACGCAAAACAAAAATTGGGCGTCGAATTTGCTTTTTACGCACGCCGTTCAATTTCGGTTACTCCCATACAAGTTGTATGGGCATGAGAAATTTTTGACAGTAAATTGACGGCGTGCGTTTGATTTAGGTTACACAGTAAGTCCAACAATTGCATAAATATCAGAAGACGGCGATTTAGTTGATCTGCTCCGCTTGAGTGACAGTAGTGATGGGCGAGTCCGAGATGTTTTATTCGATTCTCTCGATTGTTGAAACATCTCGAATGCTCTCGATGGTTTTCATTCGTATTCGAGTCAAGTCGTAAATGGCCGTCAGTCGAAACAATCGCTAAAACATCTCGGACTCGCCAACGATTCCTCTCGTTTTCAAAGCAACCCTACAACATCTCGCACTCGCTGCAAAAAAATACATAATATTTGTTGTTGCCGCTTGAATATTAAAATTGCTTTACAAAATATACAGAGTGGTACAAATCTATTGCCGTTGTTGCTACTCGTAAAATTCATTTGTTTCATAAGCGTCTCACTTCAGAAAATTTATTAATGTTTAAATAATTAATTATTATTATTATGCACGACACTCTTTAGTTGTGATTGCAATAACGCAGCGTCTATGTATAGCATATTTTTCAATTTGGTTAATTTATTTATGTATTTGCCTTACTTCCATTAAAAATCCTACTTTCTTTATCAACAAACCTCATTCAGTTTATTTTATCAACGAAAACATATCATCAAAACAACAGCCGGCCCGCCGACTCGGAACAATCGCAAAAACATCTCGCTTGTGTAGTCGAGATGTCATCGAAACAACCTCCGACTCGCCGACTCGGAACAATCGCAAAAACATCTCGATTGTGTAGTCGAGGAGCGAGTCAACTTTTGACTCGATTGTGATTTGCAACGATGGCGATTCTCTCGATTGTCTAAACATCTCGGACTCGCCCATCACTAAGTGACAGGAATCGAATGAATTTTATTATTGATCTTCTGCTTAGCTTAAGGTACATATTTTCATTAGCAGAAACAAATATAATAGCTTTGTTCGTTTACGGATATTTTTTGATGTTTTTCGAAAACTTTTAAAAACAAACATTTTGTCGCCGTTTTTTTACGCCAAATCTCCAACAGAAGAGAACCAACTGAGAGAGAAAACTGACATTTCAGTTTGTGAGAAGCTGTTGAATTCTGTTGGACAAATTTTTGCCAACAGCAATTTTCCAACAGGAAAACAGCTGATCAAACAACAGCTGACTTGAATTTTTGCAAGTAACAAGATTTGCAAAATATACAAATCAATTATAAAATTGGAAAAATACACTAAAGTTACTTACTTTTTGCGAAGTATTTATATGCATATTATGTACCTTAGAAAATTGTAATCTCCTTTGCGGGAATATATATTAACGGGGCCGCTGTGTTGCAGTGGGGAGTGTTGTGGCCATTGTGGTGTGGCGGACAGTGGCTAGTCTGCCATACCAGAGGTCATGGATTGGATCCCCAGGCTGGATAGAGGGAAAATTTGTATATAATGATCCACGATCCGATAACAATTAATTTTCCAGAGGGTAGGGGTGGTCTCACAGATCACAAAAAACAAAGTACTACCCTCCGGACGCTTATAGTTCAGGAGACATTCCTTGTTAAATTAATGTATGTATGTGTAGAACATCTTTCTGCGTTGGCGGCTTTTGGCCGCGCTTCAATAAAATTACCCTCAGCCGGCAGAATTCTCTTTCTCGATTAATATCCATGGAGCAATCCACAGTTGTTTTGTATAGAACACCTTTTGCCTTCAGCCGCGCTTTACAAAAATAACCCTCAGCCGGGAGAATTCTATTTCTGGAGAACTTTAATATTATAATTTAATAATAGTTGAAAGTGTTAAGATAAGATGAATTATCATCTACAGAATATTTCCTGAAAGTTTCACTGAGCCTGGATAGACAACAAATTCTAACTAAAGCCCAATTATCCGGATTTTAAAAATAGCAGCCACTCTAGGCAGTGGGTGGCACACCCTCCGAGAGTAGTTCTGCAGTGGGTCGACTTCAGTATAATGCGCCCGCCGTATTTATTTTCAACCCACTGGAACTTTCGGGAAATCTTCTATGGATGTTAATTTTACTAATTATAACACTCCCGATCGCTCCGCAGATATAATTCGAGAAAGGAAATTTTGCTGGCTGGGGCTATTTTTTTTAAAGCGCGGCCAAATGCCGCCAATGCAAAAGTTTGTTCTACTCAAAAGTACTGTGGATCGGTTCATAGAGGGTTATTTTTTTAAAGCATGGCCAGGGCCGGGTGCATTAAATTGCAATCTCTTCTGCGGGGCAGCAGACGCGAAGACATACTGCGGTGGAAAACAGTATGGACATGGGTACAAAGAAAAGCAATTGTTAGTGTGATAATTATTACAATGAAATCCTATTTATTAGATAGTAACAGCGAACCCCAGCGGGTTAGGGGGTCTAGAATATACCCGTTGTAAGGAATGCCTGTCGTAAGACGCGACTAAAATCCACCGGCCTAGAAGGTTGATTATGGCCAGAAAAAATCGTTCGCACGACAGTCGGGCTAGTGTCAGAAGGGACTAGTACCCGAGCGTGCCGGATTTATCCGGCAAAGGACTGTCACATCCCCTACACTCCCCAAAACCTTCGGGGAGTGTCTTGGTGGCTACAACAACAACAACATGAAGTTAATTGTATTGCAGATACATACATATGTGCATATATCTCCACTGTTTTCAGGCAGAATTGTAACTCCATTAGCATTTATATAGAACAAACAGTGCCGATTTATTGTAAAAGAGAGTTCTGGATGCATTTCCGAACTTCAAAAAACCTTTTTGCGAGCGAACGATTTTTAGATTGAGGAGGTTATCGCGAGGTGACAAAAGACTGACCAAAACGAAACCCAAAACGAATCAAAAGAAATTAAATAAGAAAAAAACTATGTTTTATTTTATTATTTTTATGTTATATGTACATATATACATAATTAACAGCAATAATTTCCACCAATTTTATTATCATTTTAATTTTAATCCTTTTTATCCTTTGAATTTGGGGCTTGTGAATGTAAATAAAAATCAGCTGTTTTCCAAAGCTGTTGAACTCTGCAAATTTTGTGTTCGTTTACCTCTTACGATATTTTTCTCTTGTGAGAGGATAGGTGACATTTTTCTCCAACACCTGGCTGTTGGAGGCTGCTGAGTAAATGGTGTTGGAGAAAGTACGCGAACAAAGCTAATAACAACCGTTAACTCTACATTGTACTCAGAGAGATAATACATAACAATTGACGTTAACTCCACATTGTACTCAAAACAGTGGTGGCGAAAAATATTATGCCATACGTAAAACAATATTGAACATAAAATAATAGTAATGGTATTAGCAGCTTCGTTACACAAGGACTTTTTCATTGAGACAAAGTTCAAAAAAGTCTCAGAAAATTTTCAATAACTTTCATATATCTAAGTATAAAATAAGAATAACTTTCATATAAGTACTTCAAAATTCAAGCAAATTTCCAATTTGAGATTGTATGAAAGATTTTTATCAAAATAATTACTTAAAGATATTTTTTGAAATTCGTCTCAATGAAAAAGTCTTTGAAGACTCAAAAACAATTTGTTACAGATAAAATTTACTCAAAGACCTTTTTTTAAATTTGTCTCAATAAAACAGTCTTTGAAGATATAAAACAAAATTTCTCATTCATAATAATTACAAAAAGACTTAAAAAAAAATATCTCAGAAATTATGGAAAGACTTTTAAAATATGTTTCTTTCAAAAATAATTATTTTTTGATTTTATTTTTTCTCTTATAATAATTACAACTCTGATTACAACAAGAATGAAAAATTTTTTTCAATTTTTTAGAGAGAAAAAATTAATCAAAGTACATTTCAGAACATTGGTACAGTTCTTAACCTTCGCCCCAGTGGGACTTATATATCGCTCATTTGCTGCATTTGCACTTTTCAAAATACACAACTTTTCAGGAAGGGCAATTTTGAGATTCAACCGCCATGTGGTGCACAAGTAAATGCAACATTTGGTTTGTATCTGAAGCGCTCAGTTTTCAAAAAATCTTAAAGAATTTTTTACTCAACATGAAGTATGACGTAACTAACTATTCTGCAGCATTCACTCAAAAATCATGTTTTTTGATTTATGCCGGTCTTGCAGCAAATGAGCGATATGTGGGCACTAAGTTTTAGGAGCTTGTGTGCAGTAAATGACGTGAAAGATTCAAATTTAATTGAAATTTCAAATTTAAACATCAAGGAGGCATTGAAGTATTTTTTCGGGGAAATGCGCGAGCTCACTTTTTCAAAGGAAACTAGATCTGAATATTTTCTGTTTCTGGTTAATTTGAATAGTTCGCGCCTCTATACAATGCGCTGCGTACATTTTATGTAATCTTAAAAGTCGTTCCGGGTTGAAAACATCAAAAAAGTGTCAGTGAATTAATGTTTTTGTGAAAAATAGAAGAATAAGTGCAAATATGAAAAAGTTAAGCGGCCCAGCAAACAAAAAACGTGCAGCCGAGAAAGTGCAGAAAGACAAAGATTTACTGTCGAAAATCCCTAAACTTGATTGTTTTTTTTTTCAAACTCCTCGAAAACAAAATGACTCCAATGTTGATCATAACCAAAAAGGTAAAAAAGCATATGCCAGAAAGCCAGATTTCGCTACCTGGGAGGCACCCTACGCCAAAAATTGTGAGTTTAGTTCCAGGACGAAACATTTTCACTATAAAATTGTTTTTCAGATTCGTGTGATGAACTGCAATTTAATGATATTGCGAAATCTGTTCCACCTAATAATGAGGGTATAAGATCAGATCATTTTGAAGGTTAGAAAATTGAAAAAAAATGTGGTACCTATATAAGAATCGAATCAAATTTTTTCAATCCGTAAAATATATCAGTAATCAAATTTCACCACACGAAGGCAAGCACGGTTTTTTTTGGAAATATTGGGGCCCGGCTTGATTTGTTTGCCCAGGGCGCGGTAAATCCGCCCCTGGCTATATGTGTACTAAATAAATACAACTCTGCACGATATGTTTTTGGGTCGTCGTATTTGATCATCTGTTTTTGTTTACTTCTTCACAGGGCTTCGGAAAAGTCTTTTATAACTATTTCCGTACAATATTTTAATATGACATATGACTTTATGACACTTTGTGAATCACCTATATGATTTTAATTTAATAAATTATCCTTAAGTGAAATGTTTAATTTTTTGGTTTTAATACTATGTTGCTTTATACGTAAAAACCAAAATTTAATGTCATCTACATACGTACATACATCTTCTACGATTCTTGCTACTCAAGCAATTGTAACGGTAAATTACACAGGCCGACAAAATTTCCAAAAAATTTTCTAACTCAAATAAAATTCTACTTTTCTAAAGGATTTCGGTGCGCTGATTCTGAATCTTAAGTCGGATTTTCGGTAATACGTCTAGGTTTTGAGATATTCATGTCCAAAGAGACGAAAAATGCAATTTCATTTATTCATTGCTCAATCTGTTAAACTACTTACTTTCATTAAAATATGATTGCAGCTATTGAAAGGACGATCATTTCTCTTGAAAACAGCGCTTTGCTTTTTCGGGTATCTTATTCAGATATCTACGTTGTCTTCAAAAGAAATGATCGTGATTTCAATCAGTTTTTAATGAAAGTGAGTAATAACTTTTTGGTTGCTTGTTTTTCCGACAGGGTAGGAATATGATGTATTGTGGAACGATTTTCCGTCATCCCTTGTCAAGTTTGGTTTGGAGACAAACCGGTTTCGGCTAATATGCGCCATCTTCAGTGTCTTCTTTCGTTCTGAGTTATTTTGTGTAAGTTCGATAGTATTTATAGTAACTAACTTCCGTCGTTTTGTTCAGGTACTTCGTGTTCATGTGATGTGTTCGTGCGTTCGGGTGACGTGTGTGTGTGTGTGAGTCTGTGTTGTGTGTTTAGGTATGCAAATCTATTTTTTGTCATATTTTCATTATTGTACCCTCATTAACCAAGTAGGTAAAAGTCCGTTATTGTCCGTTTGTGTGTTGTTTTGTTTATGTCGGTTTTAGGTCTTTTGTCCTCTTTCGGGTATAGTAGCTTAAGCGGTTCAAATAATGTATCCGATGCGGTGTTTATTTGTTCATTTATTATTTTACCTACGAACGTTTTTTGTTTGTATATCTCCATATTTTCTAATATGTTAAGTCGTCTTCCTTTATGCTGTATGTGGAGAATTTTAGCTGTTTTTCCTATTTTCATGGGTGTACACTTGTTTTCTGCCATGTGGTTGGCGAAATTTGATTCCACTGTCGTTGTGGATTTTCTTATTTTCTTATTGTAATCCCTTATGTGTTCTCGATATCTCGTCTTGATTTGGCGTCCTGTTTGTCCTATATAACTGTTTTGGCATTCGCAAGTCAATTTGTATACGCCTTGTTTGTCAAAGAGGTCTTCCTTGTTAATGTTGTTTCGTAGAAGTTTTCCCATATTGTTCCTCGTTTTAAATGCTGCATTAATGTTATATTTTTGGAAAACTTTAGCCAACTTGTAAGATGTTGCTCCGGTATATGATAGGACTGCCCATTTCTTCTCTTCTTTTTCTTTGGTTTCTGACTTTCTCGAATTTATGTTTTTTTGTATTTTCTTCACTAAACTTTTTTGATATCCGTTGTTCTCTGCGATTGTGTATATTGTGCTCAGTTCCTTGTTGTAAGCTTCTTTTTCTAACGGGGTTCGTTCAAGTCGTGTTAATAAATGTCTGAAAGCGGCGTTCTTGTGCTGTTGAGGATGGTTAGATTTATTGTGTATTATTGTATCTGTTGCTGTGGGTTTTCTGTATATTTCGTAAGTAAATTTGTTAGTCTCTTTGTTTATTTTAATTGTTAGGTCCAGGTAGTTGATTTTTCCATTTTTCTCTGTATCCATAGTGAATTTTATATTTTTGTGTTGGCTGTTGAGGTGCTCCAAAATTTGTTCTTCTTTATTTCCCGATATTAGGCAGATGATGTCATCTACATACCTGGCATAAAAATTTACTCCCAAATTTGCCGTCAGTTCTTCCATATAAATTTCTTCCAAATGTTGCATAAATACTTCCATAAGGATAGCTGATGTGGGGCTACCCATGCCTAGTCCGTGAGTTTGTCTGTATATTTTATTGTCAAATTTAAAATAAGTGAGTAATTTTAAAAATATTGAGGAGTGAATATGGCCAAAAACTACGTTTTTTGCCTCTTTGGACATGAATATCTCAAAAACTACACCTAAATCCTTTTGAAAAATCTTATTCTGAAAATTTTATTTCTGTTACAAAAATTTTTCGACCAGTATTATTTTCCCACATTTGGGGTTGAAAAGGTAGGTAAATACATTTTTAGAGAAACGCTACAACTTTAAAATGCAAAGAAAAATAGATTTTTATTGCCATTAACAAAATAAAATAGGAATGTAAAATCATTTAATAATACTTAAGAGTTAATTTAAAAAACACAACCAACAACGAAAATTACATACATTTGGTGAACAAAACATTTGCGTTTGCAGTTGGTACTTTTAGGATATTAATAAAAAGGCTTGCAATCATTTGATAATTTCCAATAAAATTTTTTTTAGAATTTAACGACGCACTTTGTTTAAGCGAATATTTCCAAGCTTGCCGAAAAATTCAGAAAATTAATGCAACTTCTGAATAGATAAATATCGGAGGCAAAATTTTGATATGAATTCCGAGTATGCAGCTGCGTATTTAATTTTAATACAGTGTTGTAAGACTATCAAGTCTAATTAAAATTTTGTTTCCATTTTCTTCCATTATTTACTTTCCATGTTGGAAAATTCCAAAAAACATTTGAGAAATAAATTACCAAAAATCAGAAAATTGAAATTATCAAATGAATTTTGCTACAAGCTAAAAGCTTTAAAGATACCTAACGTACGTTTCCTTGCACAAAAAATTTAATTATTAAAAAAAAAATCTAAAATTTTAATCCTTATTTTGACTAATGGACTTTTTTATTCTAGCAAAAATGTCGCACTTTCTTCCAGCTGTCACATTTTTTTGTTCTCTTCCACAAAGACTCGACATTTTTTTTAGGGATGTTTGTTCTATTGACAAAATATAAAACTGGCCCGACTACGGGCAACATTTTCTGCTCTTAGCACAAGTAAAAGGTTGCATTATTTTTGTTTCATTCATCAACTTAAAAATGCAACACTTTAATAGGGCACAGGACACATGTTGATAATGCTGCAATGTAAAAATGCAACGTTTTCATTCAGAATAGGAAATGCTATTAGTATACATATCTGAGACCAATAAAAATTATATAAAATATAACTTTTCTTTGCTATAATAGCGGAATATTTTCTCTTTATCTTATCCCAAAATTCCCGGGATAAAATTCTAGCTATCCCGGGATTTTCGGGGTGTCAAAAAGGGAGCTAACCTAGAGCACCATCGTGCTTAGCGTGGCCGAATTATCTTTGCTAGCTATGTCTCATCTCTCTTGATTTTTGGCTTGTGCACAGTGTTATCATTTTTTACTTTTTTGAGATGTATTTCAAACGTATTTGAACTAAAATATTTCTCAGTGGGATTGCCATCTAGCCCCGCTTATATACACGTGGCCGCTGTGGTGCAGTGGGTAGAGTGCTCGCCTGCTATACCAGAGGCCTCGGGTTCAAACCCTAGTTCGAAAAACTTCAAAAAAAAATTTTCTATTTAATTAAATCCCAATTATTGGGTTTTTAGAAATAGCGGTCATCTCTCGGCAGTGGGCGACATACCCTCCCGAGTGTATTTCTGCCATGAAAAAGCTTCTCACAAAAATTGCATTCGCCGTTCGGAGCCGGCATAAAACTGTCAGTTCACCCAATTAGTAGGAAAAACAAAAAGGAGCACACCTCGAATTGGGAGAGAAGCTCGGCCATAAAACTCGTCAGAGTTATAATAGCGCCATTGTATTATATTATTAATACAATGGCGCTATTATAACTCTGACGAGTTTTATGGCCGAGCTTCTCTCCCAATTCGAGGTGTGCTCCTTTTTGTTTTTCCTACTAATTGGGTGGACCTACAGTTTTATGCCGGCTCCGAACGGCGAATGCATTTTTTGTGAGAAGCTTTTTCATGGCAGAAATACTCTCGGAGGGTATGCCGCCCACTGCCGAGAGGTGACCGCTGCTCTTAAAAAACCCAATAGGTAATTGGATTTTTACTAATTGAAAAATTGTTTTGGTGTTTGGCTCGGACCGTGGTTTGAACCCGAGACCTCTGACACAGCAGGCGAGCACTCTACCCACTGCACCACAGCGGCCACAGATCAAACTTAAGTATGAAAAAAGATAAAAACTATATTTTCGGAGTAAGGAAATTTTATTGTCAAAAGACATATTCAGTTACAGTTACTTAATAATTCAACTCCGCGAGGTACAGAAAAAAAATCTTTCAATAACAATATTCCATAGTATAAGCCGCCCTTTCAAGCCAAAGACATTGGTGTATTAAACTTATAGCCTCTGCACATTGGCATTATTTAAGGATAATTTAGGCAAAAATCGTTGTTTCGGCGTTAATTACCCTTAAAAAACGTTGGTCGCCATCAGGGCCGTGCGCACGGGGGGGGAGGGGTTAAACCCCCCCCCCCTCCCCCATGACCAAATCTAAGCAATGATTTTGCAAAAATTTTCAAAATACAGTTTATAAATTTTGCATTGAATTTTGACTCATAATTTTTGACAATATTAGTTACAATAATTTTACGGAAGAAGAATTGGTAAAAGTTGCAAAAAATAAGGTTGGCCAATACATAAGTTCGGCACTTTGAATTGCACTTGGAGCTTTCCGAAATTACAAAGTTGTGTAGCATATGTTCGTTTGGCATTTTTAAAAAAATTGTACTGATAACAAAAAATTTTCATTTTGTGAAAACAGTGAGCAGTTTCAATTAACAAGTACTGTAAACAGTACACGGAAAGAAATTTGTATACTTGAATCAAGAAAAATTTAATTTTAATTTCAATTTAGAAAATTTTTAGGGAAATAAGAAAAACTGACTTAATTATTACTGGAAATAAGAAATTGAGTTTTCCAAAAATGAGACAATTATTTTCTTATTCAAGAACACTAACAAAATCTTTAGAAAAAAAATGTTTGAAAAAAAATGTTTAAATAAATGAGAACATCTTTTCTTAAATTTACTTAAATGAAGAAAATCTTTTTGCTAATATCAAGAAGAATTTAAGAAAATTGTGCTTCGAAGAATTGGAACAACAAAATACAGCGAAAAAAAATGTAAAATGAATAAGAAAACGTTTTCTTGAGAGAAGTAAAATTTTTCTTGTTGAATTTGCATTTCCAAAGTTACATGTTTTTTTTTTTCAGTTGCCATCCGCTTTGCATATTTCTGAATATTTTTGCAATTCTCAGATTGTTAGTGAAGCATTTGGTATAAGGATTTCACTATTTGCACCTTCATTTATATTAAATAAAATGTTGTCATTTCAATAAACAAGTCCTAGGAAAATACTAGTTGAATAATTATCAGTGTTGCCACTTTAGCTATTTTGTAGCTAGATTAAGCTATAACTTTTGGCGTTTAGCTACAGATATTTGCGTTTAGCTATTAGCTATTTTTGTTAGCTTTTTTTTTAATAGCTTAGCTATTTTTAGCTATTTTTCTTAATTTCTTTATTTTGCACATCAGTTTATCATTTTAAGCTAATGAGTCATCTGCGAGTTTATGAAAACTTGAAAGTGTATACTCATTCTTATGATTATCCAACTATACAAAAGTTGATAGTCTGGCATGCCTTCCTTTATTTTATCGATTATTGGTGCATTCATATGCAAGGTTGATGCAATCAAGGCAGATCTAGGAAGGTAGGCTCGGTGGCGAATTCAGAAATTTCCCATGTATTTTGTTATTGTAATTGGTAGAGTGTAATGTCAAAATGATAATTCGCCTTAGTTAAAATCTGAATTCGCTTGAGACTCGCCCATTCCTATTGGTCATGATGTGGATTCGCTTTGATTTTGACATTACACTCTACCTTTGTAAATAAAAAAAAAGTAGTTTCTGAATTCGCCACCGAGCCTACCTTCCTAGATCTGCCTTGGATGCAATAAGGTTTTCGCAGTGCGCAAAATCGACTCTGCCATACATTTTGTTGTTGCCCATTTTGCTATTTGAATTCGCAAATGACCATTGGCATACGCGATATTTGAACCGTCCTTTTCACGGTGTATTCGCAAAAATTTTTCAGAACTTTATTATCAAGTTAATTGAGCAACTCCGCCAACGCTTACCGCAGAATATTCAATCTTTAAAAAATATTGAATTTTTTTCTGTAAATAAGCCAAAAATATTTGACACTTTCAAGGATGAAAAGGATCACTTTAACACGGAGGGAATCACTATTTTAGAAATGCAATGGAAAAACTACACGCATACCAATGGAAGGGAACTACCTCTACAATAAAGTTTTGGGTAGACGTAAGAAAGCTTAGAAATGCTCTTAACGAAAATCTGTTTGAAGAACTACAATCTTTTGTGTTTAATTTTCTAATCCTACCGCTTAGTAATACAGAAATAGAACGTAGATTTTCTGTTATGAACGTAATAAAAACAAAGCAAAGAAATAGAATGCAATTATTTATGTTAAACTCTCTATTGGCTGTTAGGTATGGTCTAAAAAGGCTTGAAAAATGTTGTAATAACTTTAAAATTCCTAACGATATTATTAAAGCAATGACTTCAATTAATAATAATTCAACCTGTGAATTAAATGAAGAAAATATGATTTTTGAAATGTTATTGAATCAAATTTTTAACTAAAGTTTAAATATTAACTAGTCGCTATTATAATTTATTTTAATACTGCAATTGAATGTACATACATATGTAATGAATTGATTTTTTTCATTGTAATAATCTTATTATGCGACGTACATATATAAGTACATACAAACAAATATATGTATGGCTACAATATATAATATATGTATATATAAATATTCATATATGTGAAGTTGTTTTATGTCACGTCTTTTTAAATAAATCATTATTTGGCTATTTTTGAAAAAAAAAATTTGGCTATTTATTTTAGCTATGAAAAAAATTATTTAGCTATTTTTAGCAATTTTTTTTATTTAATTTAGCTATAAGCTTCAAAATATTCTGGCAACACTGCTAATTATGGTTTTCTAATCCCTCATGATTAGTTTTCATTTTCCTTATTTTTTACGTTTTTAATATTTTTAGAAAAGATTTGCTTAATTTAATATTTAATATTTTATTATGCCTCAGACACACATGTGGTATGAATATTAGAATATCAATATTGTGATTTGGCTATGCTATGAAAATTTTCAATTAAACTACAATATGCGGGTGACACATATGTGGTATAGATCGAAATATTATTACTATACTACGATGTGTGTCTCTCGCATTACTTACTTAAGCTTGTATAAGAAAACTTTTACTTGCAACAAAAAAATAATTTCTTAATTTATTTCAAAAAACAAGAAAAAAACACTTACCCTAAGTAAATTATATCTTATTTATTTAAAATCCAATTTTACTTGAAGCAAGAAAATTTGTACTTATTTATTTAAAATCCAATTTTCTTGGATTTTCTTGATATTAAGAAATTATTTTCTAAGTTCAAAATCAAGTCTAATTTTTCTTGTCTCGGCATTGATTCTAGTAAAAAATTCTTTCCGTGTACTATTCAGGACCTGGTTAACTAGGTTTTGATGAATCATAATGAGTTTCAGAAAAGTTAGAGAACATTTAAATTTATGGTGTATGGGTCTGGATATCTGTTTCAGCAAATATGTTTATCTTAGCGAAAAATGTATGCGAATGCAAACCAAAATTAAAAACCCCCCCAAGGCTAATTCCTGCGCACGGCCCTGGTCGCCATACAAAAATGCCAGCTGAAATTACCCTTGAAATGCGCATTTCGGCGAAAATACTCACGAAATTACTCTAGAATCGGTCTCTTCTCTAAATTTTTATCGATTATAATCGAAAACATCTTTACCCATCGCTAATATTTCACATTAGCTGTGTTTTATTTTAGCGCATATACATCTTAGATATATTCTAATTGTATATTGCATTAGCGATTCTTTAATTATAAAAAAATTAATTTGGTGGGAGTATTTTATTAATGATATTTTCATTTAAGTTGACCATGCAAAAATTTTTATTTGGCGCAGGAACAGCGTAACTGAAACACGACTAAATGAAATTACTCAAAAACGTGTGTGAATGCGCGTGATTCGGAAAGTAATTTCGGCTAATCAACGTAATTTCAAATGCAATGTGCAGAGGCTATTAGAGATCGGACTATAAATACCGAACATATGAGAAAAATAAATTTTAGCGACATCTAGCGGCGTCCAAAAAGAAAATAAAAAAACATTTCCGGAAATGTTTTCCTATTTCAGAATTTGTTTCAATTTCAGAAAATTATTCAAAAACGCCCTATTTCAAAGAAATATATATGGAATTTTCTCTGAAATAGCACGTTTTTGAAGCAAACACTGAAATAGGGCGGTATTGAAACATTTTTTGAAATAGGGCGTTTTTGAAACAATTTTTGAAATAGGGTGATCTTTTACTCAGCCGTCGATTGGATCCTTTACACAAATATAACGGGTGCAAGAAATTAGGAAAACGAAGGACTATTTTATTATTCATAGTGTTGTACTATATTAATTTGTTTTTCGGCTGTATTCACAATTTACCTACTTCTTTTTCATTCCTGCATCTGCTTTTAACAACTTTAAACTCTTTCAAAATTTAACTGCTTCCCCAGTCCCTGTCTGGCTATGGAAAAGATTTTTAATAGCTGTAAGTATAAAGTGGTGCTTAATTCGAAATAAATTTCTTTGTTTTTACCCTAAACGATAATATTTATGTATGTATAAGGGCCGACGTCGTGTACACTGCAAGTTTATGTATGTATGCATGTGCCTATGCATGTACTTTTTAAGTGCATATTAAAAATTGCTCATTTTAATTTTTCCCTTAACTGCAATTTCAGGGTATATATTTTGGGTGTTGAGCTTTCTTAGATTCACGCTTTGATAATAGTACAAATACGATTACGTTCAATAACAGTTCATTTAGATAGGAAATTTATAAAATGCTTTGTAGTCACGCGAAACGACGGTATATGTACATATGTACATATGTGGCCGCTGTCGTGCAGTGGGTAGAGTGCTCGCCTGCTATGCCAGAGGTCTCGGGTTCAAACTCCAGTCCGAGCAAACACAACAAACAAAATTGTCTAATTACTAAAAAAATCCAATTATTGGGTTTTTTAAGAGCAGCGGACACCTCTCGGCAGTGGGCGGCATAAACTCCGAGTGTATTTCTGCCATGAAAAAGCTTCTCACAAAAAAAATGCATTCGCCGCTCGGAGCCGGCATAAAACTGTAGCTCCACCCAATTAGTAGGAAAAACAAAAGGAGCACACCTCGAATTGGGAGAGAAGCTCGGCCATAAAACACGTCAGAGTTATAATAGCGCCATTGTATTATTATATTATGCACATAAGTATGTAGATTCGAAACTCGTCAACAATTTGCTGACAAGGCCAATTTCCACTGGGCATTGGTTAGTACATACATATATACCATATACATATGTATGTAATATAATGTACTCTAACGAGTTTGAAGGCCGAGGTTCTCTCCCAATTGGAGGCGTACCTACTCCTTAATTTTTTCCCCTACTAATTGAGTGAACCTACAATTTATGCCGGCTCGGGCGAATGAATTTTTCGTGAGACGCTTTTTCATGGCAGAAATACACTTGAAAGGTATGCCGGCAACTCCCAAGGGGTGACCGTTATTTTTAAAAACCCATTAATTGGATTTCATTTGTGTAATTAAAAAATGAATTATATTAAATTTTTGAGCTGGGGTTTGAACCCGAGGCCACAGGTATTACAGGCGAGCACTCTACCCGCTACACTACAGTGGGCACATACATAGATATGTATGTATGTATATTTATAGCTATTATCGCTCAAAAGTTTCAAACAAAACGAGAAAACTGTTGAATGAAAGTTGCAATATTCGCATTTTTTGTTGATGTAAAAATCTATTGCGGCTCTGGGGATGGCGAGAGCGAGCAACGAGCGAGAGTATGTAGCTGGATTGTCAGGATCCTCAATGGGGAAGGACCTGCAGATGGATTATGTTCTCGCGAAGGTGAAGTCTATCATTATCGCCTTAGATGGACGTAGTAAAGCAAAAAGAGGTACATACATATGGGCGATTTCAAAATGCCGAACGTGACGTTCGTATGCCTTCAAAGCTAAATAAAGTATGCATAGCGTTGAATATTCTTCTTCTTATTTTCATTTTTAGAGAGCACTTGAGTAGTATTATAATCGGTGCATATAAGAAGTACTGTTAATTTTAAGTTTCTGAGATATTATCATCATTCACCCTTTAAGATTGCGAACGTGACAAAATGAAATTTTTAGGTGCTATTAGAAAAGTGCAAATATCTGCGAATTTTGGTCCAACATTTCAAAAGTAATGATCAGCGAACAAAGTAGAGTAATGTAGCTCTGCGTTAATGGTTTTGGCGTGAAAATATATGTATGCACTAGTTTGATTTTTATACTCAGCTGTACTAGTACACAGAGTATTATAGTTTTAATCACATAACGGTGGATTGTAACAGAGTGAAATAATCGAGATAGATATAGACTTATATATATCAAAATGATCAGGGTGAAAAGAGAAATCGATTTAGCCATGTCCGTCCGTCCGTCCGTCCGTCTGTCCGTCCGTCCGTCTGTCCGTCTATCCGTCCGTCTGTAAACACTCTAACTCGCGCAAAAATTGAGATATTTTGATGAAATTTGAAATGCAAGTTGGTATCGAGACTGGGACGGTTGGTATTGAAAATGGGCGAAATCGGACCATGACCACGCCCACTTTTCCTATATAGAAATAATCGGAAATTTGGTATCTCAGTCACTAATATAGCTGGAGCGATGAAATTTTACCCACGTGTTGAGCTCAGGCCCCTAGGAAGAAATTTGATGAAATTTTGGAAAATGGGCGGTGCCACGCCCACTCATTAAGGGTCAAACCTTGAAAGTTTTATATGTCATAACTCAGAAACCATTGAAGATATATCGACAAAATTTGGTACGCGTGATTTACTTACTTAGGCATACGTTTGGACGGAAAATAGTTAAAATCGGTTGACGGCCACGCCCACTTTTATATATGTATATTACAAAGTGACCTAATAAAAACATTTTAAGCGATATCTCTGTCAAATATAAAGATCTATCATTGAAATTTTGTCGCGTAAGTCCAACTGCGGACATAAAACGAAAAACACAAAAATTTTGGAAAATGGGCGGTGCCACGCCCACTTATTAAGGGGCAAACATTGAAAGTTTTATGAGTCATAAATCAGAAACCGTTGAAGATATATCGATGAAATTTGGTACGCGTGATATACTTACTTAGTCAAATATTTGGACGAAAAATTTCCGAAATCGGTTTAGGGCCACGCCCACTTTTATATATGGGTCTTATAAAGTGACCTAATAAAAGCATTTTAAGCGATATCTCTGTCAAATATAAAGATATATCATTGAAATTTTATAGCAGTAGTCCAACTGCGGATATAAAACGAAAAACACAAAAATTTTGGAAAATTGGCGTGGCACCGCCTCTTTTTATAAACAGGAATATACGAGATTTCTGAGCCCATAACTCGACAAATAATTTATATATAATGACGAAACTTGGTGTGTACACTTTCATTACTTGTGGTAATACACGCTCAAAATTTTAGCGAAATCGGTTGACGACCACGCCCACTTTTATATATGAGAACTATAAAGGGGCCTAATAAAAACATTTTAAGCGATATCTCTGTCAAATATAAAGATCTGTCATTGAAATTTTGTGGCATGACTTCCAGAATAGACCGGAAACAACAAATAGAAAAATTTTGGAAAATGGGCGTGGCACCGCCTCTTTTTACACAAAGGGATATACGAGATTTCTTAGCCTATAACTCGACAAATAATTGAGATATTATGACGAAACTTGGTTTATACACTTTTATAACATGTGTTAATAGACACGCAAAAATTTATTGAAATCGGTTTATGACCACGCCTACTTTTTAAGAAAGATATTTCTGGAACACCCTTTGGGAATTTGTAACATGACATCTTTGTAACTAGAAGTCATAAAGGAATGAAATTTTGCACAAAGTATAATATTGATATGCTTAGTTGGATGACTGATAAAAATTTAGAAAATGGGCGTGACTACGCCCACTTTATGCAGCACTCGCTTTATATTAAGTGCACCGTGTTTCCATCAAACGCAAACAAACAATGAAAGCATACAGCTAAGTATCTAATGTTCGATTCCACTCGAACTTAGGCTTCCTTACTTGTTATAAGCTTAGCTTGTAACGTCACATGGCGAAAGCACCAAAATTTCCCAACCGAACTCATAACGATTAGTTCAAGCAATTTAAATTTAGAATAACTTAAATTAACAAAATTTCATATTTTTTCGATGAACATAATTGCATACTAGCACATATATATAGTGAATATAAGTATAATAGTTAAGAAGAACGCGTAAAATCGCGAAAAACTGAAATTTTACATTATCAAATATTTATTAATTTGCATGGTCAATTCGGGAAGTTATGTGTATAAAGATTACTTAGAAACTTTCTAGTAGATTAAATTTAGAAGCTATACCCCAAAAAAGCTATATCTGAACAATCGGTTGTATGGCAGCTATAAACGCATATAACAATAGTGCTCCGATCTTGACAAATTTCGGTGACATTATTTAGCTCGATATGTATTGTATTTTATTTTATTAAACATTTTCTTGATGCATACTTATTAACATAAGATTACAAAATTACATTAAATAATTTCAATTACTATACAGCATAAGAAAAGTAAATGGCATTTTTTATATTAAAGTTTAACATAGTGCTAAATGCCAATCCTAGCGATGGTATATTGATTTGTGTGGGGTGTACATAAATAAAAATATGATGTAGAGTTTAATTTATATGTTAAAATTAACAAAGGTATGAAAGAAAAACAATAATAAATATCAGCAGTTTATAGTGTAAGTGCGGTTTATAATATCGTCCTCAGCAGCGTTTCTAATTCGAAGTGATTATAACCAAAAAGATACAGCTTAACTTCTTTTTTAAATAGGTTTAAGTTTCTTATTACCTGTACAGTGGCAGGAAGGGAGTTGAAAAATTTGCACGACGTATATGTGTAAAAACTTCTAAAGTGCGACGTTCTGCTATGCGGAAGCGCCGCCCCAGCATGTGATCCCATATTGCAGTTTCGATTGAAATATACCGTAGTAAACCATTTTTAGAGTGGACATAGAACATAACTTTTTTAGACGATAAAAGTGACGAGTAGTGTACAGAAAGTATTTTTTTAGAGTATTAATGTGCTCAGACCAACTCAAGCGGTTGTCTATTGCAATTCCTAGATATTTGAAATCCTCAACAACTTCTATCCTGAAGCAGATTGCACTACAGTTTCTATTACGATCAAAAGATCTCATCGCGACACACTGTGTGCATGCTATATGATGAATGTTAAAGCGAGAGCATGCTGCGGAATGAAATATAACATCATAACTTGACTGTTCCTTGAAAACATGGCTGAAATACATAAGCCTAGTTTTACTACTTACAATCAGTTTGAGAACAGAACTTAACCATACAGGAAGCATCTTATATCACAAGAGTGTGCAACTGCTGGCGTACGCCGATGACATCGACATCATTGGCACTAACACGCGCGCCGTATGTTCTGCCTTCTCCAAGCTGGATAAAGAGGCTAAGAAAATGGGTTTGGCGGTCAACGAGGACAAGACGAAGTACCTCCTGTCATCACACAAAGAAACAGCACGCCTCACAGTGGTTCGGCTCCATACATTTTGCGGAAAAAAATAGAAGGAGTGGTCCTAGGCCATTGAAATTTTGCACAGAGGTTATATGTGAGCTAATTAAGAAATTTTCAAAAAATGGTTGAAATCGGTCAACCCCTAGGGGTACCTCCCTTCGACCTATAAAAAAATGATTTAAATACAAATTTTAGTTTCAGCTAAAAAAAAAATTAAAATATCTTCACGAAACTTGGTACATGAGTTACCCTCATTAAAGGCATTGACAGCACCAAAAATTGTTGAAATCGGCCACTCCCTAGGGGTACCTCCCCTGGACCTATAGTAAAAATTTTTAAAGAAAAATTTAAATTTTAACTCAAAAAATAAAGATATCTTCACGAAACTTGGCGCATAAGTTACTGCCATGAAAGATATCGACAACACCAAATATAGGCGTGCTTGGCAAACAACCACGCCCACTTTTCCTATACCTTTTATTCAAAAACAAATGAAGATATACATTTTCAGTAACTGAAAAGAGCCCTTGTAAAAATATGATGTACTTAATGATTATATTTATAATACATATAATCGAAAATATAACTATGTATATATATATGGAAAGAAAAAAAAAGCAAATATAAGAAAAATGTTTAATGATTTAGCATATCCTTGGCAACAAAATCCAATTCCACACACTTTTTGTTGGGTTGTCGTCTTATGAACTTTATATAATGACCAGAACTTGCCAGTAATCGAGTAATAACATCTGTATTGGTAGAAATTCTATCACTTTTCCTAGAAAACATAAGCCTAGAAATCATAAGCCCCATTTTTTAGTAAGGGTTAACTCAGAACATGATAAGGAGTTCAACTTTTCTGCTGAGAAAGTATCAATAAGTCTTCTTGTTGTGTGATCAAGTAAACTTTGCAAATTAACAGCAGCATATGTATGTGTCTGTTACTACAATTTCGTCGGGATAACATTTTTTTTTTTCATCTAATAACTTAAAATAAGCTGGTAAAATGTTTAAACAAATGTGTTTGTTGCTATTGTTGTTTGCAAACCGCAATGTTATGACGAATGTGTTTATCGTTATTTTTATTTGCATTACCATTGATTCTAACAAATTAGGTGTATAATTTACCAATCTGCATTTTTATCTTATCCTCCCTGTGCCTTTATATTCGTAAACAAAAAAATGTTACATAAGATGTAAACGTTAATATATACGCATGAGCCTAAAAGTATGCTATATTTTGCGAATTTTATCAAAATTTGATGGGACTTTCGACATTTAAATCAAGTTTACATCGATTGGGGAAAATATGGGAAAAAATTTTTAACAGAAATCGATAGAAGACATTCCAAACTTTCATTTTGTTACAGTTAGCGAGTGTAGCACGCTGTAGCACACAAACTTTTCGTCCATCGAAGTTAGAAAAGGTAGCATTTTGAAGTACCATTTTTGCTGGCCTATATTTTTTTTAATATTTGGCCGATTGCACTGATTTTTTCTTTAATTATTCAAGGAAGTGCTATATTTTCTTTTCAACTCACAACAGGGACAATAGAGATATAAGTTATAAGGAAAATTTATAGCTAAACTTAGCAAAAATTTCAAGCAGTTTTTGTTGAATAAAATTTTTCTGACTTCTGATACCATTATTTTGTAAAAAAAAAATCAACTTTTTGCAAAGTAGTCATGAATTCTTCATATTTGGACATTTTTTTATAAGACTACATCATTAGAATCTGAAAATTAGGTATTGAAAAAAATGAATTTTTTCCGCGGCTGAACCACTGTGCGCCTTGGCAGACACGTCAATGTTGATAGCTACAAATTCGAAACTGTTAAGGACTTCGTCTATCTGGGAACCAGCATTAACACCAAGAATGATGTCAGCACGGAGATCCAACGAAGAATCACGCTTGCCAATAAATGCTACTTCGGACTAAGTAGGCAACTGAAAAGTAAAGTCCTCTCTCGACAAACAAAAATCACACTCTACAGGACGCTCATCGTTCCAGTCCTCATGTACGGCGCAGAAGCATGGACAATTTCAAAATCAGATGAGATGGCACTTGGAGTATTCGAGAGAAAAGTTCTTCGTAAGATTTATGGACCTTTGCGCGTTGGCGTGGGCGAGTATCGACGGAGATTTAACGATGAGCTGTACGAGCTTTACACAGACATCGACATTGTTCAGCGAATAAAGATCCAGCGGCTGCATTGGGCAGGTCATGTCGTGAGAATGGACGAAGGCGCTCCGGCCAAGAAAGCATTTCTATCGAAACCCGCTGAACGCAAAAGAAAAGGGAGACCTCCACTGCGTTGGGAAAATCAGGTGGACACGATGCTGCCTCCCTAGGTGTTCCCAAGTGGCGCCATGCTGCACGAAACAGAAGCAATTGGCGCGCTCTGTTGGACTCGGCCAAAATCGTCTAGACGGTTAAGCGCCAATCAAGAAGAAGAATCAGTTTGAGTGAAGCAAACCAGGCTCGTAGCAAATGTAGATCATGATTAATTTCGCATATTAATTTAAAGCAATTCGGTGTACTGTACGCAATTGCAAGATCGTCTGCAAAATCAGTGGCCTTGCCTCTCAATGGAAGCGAAAAGATTGAATTAATATAGATCAAGAACAGTATTGGGCCAAGAACTGAGCCTTGTGGAACGCCCAGGTTAACAGACTGTAAGCTACTGTAACTATCTTCTACTTTAAATTTTTGTATTCTGCCTGAAAGATACGATTTAAGCTAACTATAAATAATACCGCGGAATCCTGCACTATGTAATTTATCCAAAAGTACACCTCTATCGACCATATCAAAAGCTTTTGTTATGTCGACAAAGAGACCAGCGCAACTTCTTTTCCCATCCAGAGCTTTATAGACATTAGTACAAAAATCCAGCAGAGCGTCTTCTGTTGATAATCCCGCACGAAAGCCAAACTGAATAGCGCTAAAAAAGCTCGCATCATCTAGAAAATTGACAATTCTTTTTTTGACAGCCTTCTCAAAAACTTTAGACATGGCCGAGAGTAGTGATATAGGTCTATAATTATTTACATCTTTTTTGTCCCCTTTTTTCAAGATCGGAATTACAATGGCACATTTCAGAGCCTCAGGAAAAATACCCTGAGTAATGCTGGTGTTGAATAAGTATACCAGTATATCGACTACATTAAAAGATATATTTTTTAATATTAGATTGGAAATACCATCTTCACCGCACGAACTAGAGCTTTTCAAAGTTTTGATAATTTGTATAACTTCTAAGCCTGTAATAGGGTCAAAAAAGAAGCTATTTCTAGCATCTTGGCACGATGGTAGATGAATCGCAAACTGACAATTGCAGTTGGTTAAGATTGTGTTTCCAACCGTTGTAAAGTGTGTGTTAAATTTATTAGCTACATCCACAGCGTCCGTAATAGACTGGCTACCGGCTTGCAATACTATTTGCTCATTACCATTAACGCAGTTTCTATTCAGTAGACTATTGACAACACCCCATTCTTTTTTAATATTACCAAGTGCTGAGTTAAACTTGTTTCGAAAAAAGTTATCCCGCGCTTGTCGTATGGCCTTATTGGTTCTATTACTTAATTTACTGTATCTAGTGCGGAGCCTTCTATTACTGGGATGCTTAGCACATTTTCTTCTTAGTTGGGTTTTTAGCTTTATTTTCTGGAAAAGAACCCGAGTAATCCAAGGCTTAAGCCTCACATTTTTCTTACGATTATTTACAGTATACGAACAGTTGCGAATGTGCGCGTTTAGGGTATCTAAAAATATGGAAAAAGATAACGATATGTCGTTTTCATCTAGGACATTCGACCAATTTTCGAAACATAGCTTATGGTTCAGCATAGGAAAATTTATTTTTTTGTGTGATTTTTGACCACGGTTAGCGTTTGGTTTGTCGAAGAAAATTCCATTTATTTGCAAACCCGTCATCGTGTGATCAGTTATTTGCAAGTCAATGTTAAAACTAGTACAATATCTATATGGTACGGCG
This sequence comes from Urophora cardui, assembly GCA_960531455.1. Taxonomy (NCBI): domain Eukaryota; kingdom Metazoa; phylum Arthropoda; class Insecta; order Diptera; family Tephritidae; genus Urophora; species Urophora cardui. The sequence continues at coordinate 168,464,420 of OY482671.1, forward strand.
TTAAAGCGGCAAAAAACATGATCAATACACGTACCTGAACTTAAGCGCGTCGGCTCATTAATATACGAAGTCAAGTCATTTCCAGCCATTAACTCCAAATAATCGTCAGTTGTATTACAGTGATGCAAAAGGTCTAGATTAAAATCACCTAGTATAAAAAAGTTTGTAGTTTCTATACCCTGCACGAAACTGGAGTATTCTTAAATAAATGCAGAGGTAGGAACAGATTGTAGTCTGTATACCCCTATACTCAAAAAAAAATTTCTCTCGATCAAAGACATAATTTTCCTTATTTTGAACACGCGTCCAAATACAAAATTTTCTTTGTTTTGTGTAAATTTTCTCAAAAATGTGGAAAAAACATAAAAAAAACATTCAAACAAATTCGTTGCCATTGGGATTTGTATGGGAATTTAATTTCTCAAAATTATAGAAATCAAGTCTTCAAAACAAGGAAAGTTGGGAATGGAATGGCGCTTAAAGAATTTTTCATTATTTTAATGTATGAATTTTTTCAAAACAAGTATATGAAACCATGGCAACGCATGTAACAACAATATTTTATAAACCTTTTAACATATTTCAAGGAAAATTTACTCAAAACAAAGAAAGTAGTGTTCAAAATAGGTAAACAATTTCTTTGACCCCTCCATATATTTTTTTTCTCTCAGTGTAGGAAAACAAATTGTTCGCCTTTTATATTAAAATAAAGTTGTAGCATATCAGCACTATTTAAGTTTTCACTAACTGCGGTACACTCATAAGTATCGCGCACAAAGGCTCCAACACCTCTTATCTATCATTCGCATTGGCATAAAAATTGTAATGGGGAATTCTATTATCACTTATTTCATATGAATAGATCCAAATTTCAGTTTAAATATAATATCTGGTAAGCATCCTAATGCATCGATATGACTTACGAGTAGATCAAAGTTTTGCCTAAGGCTGCGTATATTCTGATGAATTACTTTAATATCGTTAGAACCTACTGAGGGCGATTTTTGAAAAAAAATTTTGCTTGCGATAATTGGGTTATCATCAATCAGAACAGTGGCGGATTAAAGGCCCAGAGCGCCCTAGGCAGCCACTTTCTCGGCGCCCCTGTACCGACCATAAATGGCCATCATAATACTATAAATTTTAACTACCTAGTTGTTTTACACCCTAACAATCAAAATCTTTCCTCTTTATAATATTAGTGTAGATGTAGATATAGATGATGTAAAAGCTTAGATAATTTGTTAATCTCTACATATAATAAAATTGTCGATGTCTGTACATTGCAGATATCGAGAAAAAAATGATTGGGGGAAGCATTATTAAGCCAGTATAATCCAAATCAACCATTTTTAGAATTTTTGTCTGTCTGTCTCTCTGTCTGTCTGTCCGTATGTTTGTGGCCGTATCACTCAAAAAGTGCTGAATGGAATTGAACGAAACTTTTTTTTATTGGATTGCTAGACGCTCAACTTAAAGTTTAAGGTATTATTTGTTATCGGCCAATATGTGCACCAAAATGTGTTAGTACAATATGGGTATCAAACGAAAGGTGTTTATGAATGCTGCCATAAACCATTTGATAAATTTCAATACCTAAACTGTCTTCGGAGATATCTCATAAAATGTGAACCTTCTTAATCTCAAAATGCTTAATATGGCTATTTTGTTATAAGAAATAAAATAATGGCTACCTGGTAACCGACGTACAGAGTGTACTTATGTTATGGAGCGATAAATTCTCCTCATTGATAAATTGCGAGGGAGTCGTCGAACCCGATACCACAATCCCTGACGATGGAAAAAACATTCCACCACCCGACTATGATGAAGTGAGGACAGCTATACACCGGGTCCAAAACAATAAAGCTCCTGGAAAAGACGGACTACCTGCCGAGCTGTTCAAAAACGGACGCGAAGAGCTGGTTGAAAGCAGGCATCATCTTAGAGTTGAAATCCAGTCTTTTTTGTTGGTACTTATTATTTACCAACAGAGTTGAAAAATAGAAGAGAAATTATACGCATACGAAGTCGCGGGCAACAGCTAGTATTTAATAAATTAACAAAATAAGTTTTGAATTATTTATTGAAAAAATATAAGTAAGTAGTAACAGAGCAAACAAAATTTAAAAAATTAAAAATCTCTGCGTCTAAATTTTTGGGAATTGTTGTTGTAAAAGGTGACAGGCACATTATGTGTCAATGGGAGAATGGGAAACTAAATAAACCAAATATGAAGAAGAATCGACCACAGTGTTATATTCAAACGTAGCAAAATCTTCACAAGAAAATTGCCAAAATTCCTAATAAAATCAATTAAAACTCAAAAATATGTTAATTTTTTGTTATTATTGCTACAAATATAGCATTACAAATTCAATTCACCCAATAATTTTAAAGATTTAACGATTTCAAAATTCATTTCAATTTTTTTTTTGTAACTTTTGCACAGCACTACATGGTGACAGGCACAACATGCCAAACGATCAGCTGAGAGTGTCGCAACTTATAGATATAAACTATGCTGCTAACTAGAGTGCTATTGTTTTTGATCACTTGTGATTGGAGTAAAAGAGACAAACCTATTTTGAATAGATAGCCAAAGTACATAAGAGAGAAGGTGATGTAAGATCACACGTACGCAAAGCCAGGCATCACTTTTCTCACAAGGCCCTTAAGAAAGTGCTGTCGACGATGCACAAAACATATGTCAGCGATGAACAGCACGTGCGGTGTCAGCTGAAGCTCACTGTCCCGTAGGGTGTCAAAGTTGTACAGACCGTCGTATCGTGGATAGGCGAGTGTGCAGACCAAAATTTTGGTTTGCACTCAAGTGTGCAGAAAATGGTTGCCAGAGTGTGTAGTATATATTTATTTTCTCAATAGATCTCTACATATCGTAAGATTTATTGGCAAAGTGGAGATAATGGGTCGTATTAATAAACAAAAAGCAATTGCTATTTCTCAAATTTTTTGTAATTTGACAAAAATTTGTATGAAGAAACTTTCAAAATTTGAGAAAAAGGCTTGAAAAGTAATTGCCTTTTTATTAATATAATCTAATATTTTGATAATCGCCAAAAAAGTCGCCATCGCCAATTTTCATAAATTGGTCGCCAAAGTTTGTAAAAAATCGCCAATTTGGCGACAAATCGCCAGTACTGGCAAGCCTGACGACGCAACAAACGCGCAATATTGCACAATATATCGATGCTTGTGCAATATAATCGATTTATCTATTATCGATCTATTATAGATCAGCTTTAATTCTTAATCGTCGATATGTTATTTTCTTTATTTGTTTAAAAATTCTGAGCTCGCGCGCCCCTTGTAACTACGCGCCCCTAGGCAAGTGCCTAGTTTGCCTTAGGGATAATCCGCCTCTGAATCAGAACGTCAACAAACATCGATTAAAAATAGAAAGAAAAAAAATAACAGAAAGTATAGCTACAAAGTAGCTAATCAACAATAGATTTTAAATCATCGAATGTTCTGATGTTGATAACCCTCTCATTTTCAGCTCTTTTCAATAAAAAAGCTCGATTTTCCTAGCCACAAATATTTATAGCTTTTCTCTTTCTTTAACTTATGTATATGCAGCCGTAAACAGAGCTCGATTAAAACGCGTGAGAGCATCGTTAATATAAATTTTATTCTTGCTGGAACCGTCAAACATTCGCGCTGTCACCTTACGTCAGTGGTCGGCGAAATCTGAAATGAGGTTGTGTTGGTGAGAACAAAACAAGTTCTCCGCATGCGCACCCCAGTAGGAAATTAATCCGCTTCAAGTGGAATATATGTACATACGTATACATATGTAGAACGGACATTTTTGGTTTTTTTGTTGTTTTTATTTTTTGCTTTTGAAAGGAAAAGAACTTTTTAATGAAAAAAAATATCTCTTCTGAAAAAAATTAAAGGGTAGTTGGGTAAAACAGAGTGTTTGGAAGACAAAAGTCATCCAAACAGGAGTACAAAAACTGTTTGTGAAACACTTCGCAATGCCTTTAATCATTTATATTATTTTTAAATACTTTATAGCAAAAAAGGCATTGCATAAGGCCGACGGCATTTCCATCATATAAAATTTCTCGCCGGGCATTTTATTTGTGGACATACATACATACATTACCTGTATAAAGTCAATGCTTGCGTTCAACCACGAAGCGACGTAGTCAGGCGCAATGTTTATCGTTCGACAGTTGGCAAATAGGGATGGCAACTATAACCGGAAAAACGATTATAATCGGTTAATTTCTTTCGGTTAACGGTTAAAATGACGATTTTTTCGTTTATTGTATATTTTTTTAAGGAAAGTGGCATTATTAAAAATTTAAACTATCTCAGTACAATAATTAAATGGTTATCTTCATGGAATAAATCCTTATATTTTGTAAATTATTTTTCAAGGCAAAATGTTAGTATTAATGAATGATTGATGATGTTATTTAAGTAAGCGCAATGTGCAGATAAATGTGCACAGCTTTTTTAAATATGATTTCATTTATATACGAATTTGTATTAATTCGTACCTCCTTAAAATTGTTTTTGGGAAAATTTTCCATTAAGGAACAACGCCCCGAAATAAATGACTTTTTCAGGGGGGTAGAGGGGCTCTCACAGGACTTGGAACTGAAATCAAAAATTTCCGGAGGCTTGTAGTTTACAAAATATTTGTTGTTAAGATTTTAAAATTTACCAAACAAAACAAGAAAACTACGATTTATTTCCGAGATAAAAGCACGTATTAAAACGAGAAAATGCATATATGTATGTGTATAGAACAATATTTTGCGTTGGCGGCCTTCAGCCGCGCTTTAAAAAAAATAATCCTCAGCCGACATAATTCTCTGGGGTAATATCTATGGATCCATCTAACCTTAACGACAATTATCTCGTAAACTGTAAACTTCCTGCAAGTTTTGATTTCAGTTTTGAGATATCTGAGAGCCCCTGAAAAAGTAATTTTTTTTTCGTGGTGCGCTTTCTTAGTGGAAAGCCGACACTTTTTTGTTTATAACGTGTTTTTAGTATTGACGATTTTTTCGCTGAAATTACGATTTTTTATTATTATAATAAAAACGAACACACATACATAGTATGTATAAAAATTAGCTTGTTTGTCCTCTTGGGGTACTACGTATTAATTTATCAGTAATTGTAATCGAAAAACGGTTATAATCGGTTAATTCCCTACGATTATTCGCGATTAATAATCGAACCCTTTCGATTAACCTAAAAAACGGTTAATCGATTATTAAATTTTTTTTGCCATCCCTATTGGCAAACGACTGATGAAGAGAGTAAAAGCCCGTCTCCACATAACCAGGGATGCCACTTTTGGTCTTTTCCTACCAAAACTGGTAGGTTTTATTCCTTTTGGTAGGTTGGTAGGTCGATTTGAATTTTGGTAGGTTTTTGCCTTCGTTCAACTTACATCACTGATTTGGTACATTTGGTCAATTTTCCACAACACTGTTGAGAAAACGTGTCTTCTCAGTAGAGTTTTGTCACAAAACTCTGCTAAATAGAAATGTTTTCTTTGAGCTTCAAGTATACTTGCCCCCACAGACACAACTCGAGGAGATTGAAAACAGAAAGGCATCTGACATTTTACGCTATATGAAGCAAACAAGGTCGTTTGTCGACATGGTGTGTAATAAAGAGCTCCATGTGGTATCACAACAGTCCATCAGGCCTACCTAGGTAGTAAATATGTTAACTGCACCAAGTGGAAACAATGTCCGCTATTTCCCTCGATAAATCTTCTTACGTTTCCTTCAGGATCAGCTGCTTGCCCTCATTATTCCTCAAATGCAGGGACTGTAACAGTTATGAGTTATATCCAAAAAGTTGATGTTTTATAATTATTCTGTGAGATTTATTTTCTGCTCAGAAAATAAAAGTTATTTCTTGAGTTTTATTTTTCGATCAGAAAATAAAAGTTATTTTTTGAGTTTTATTTTTCCCTCAGAAAATAAAAGTTATTAACACGCTTTTATTAGCTTCACTTGTATGTATGTATGTATGTATGTATGTATGTATGTATGTAACTTCATCCCTTCCTAAAAGTTGCAACGTTTAACTCAATTATTATTTTTTTAAAAATTCACTTTACTTTTATTGTGTTCTCTCCTCTATTATTTCTATTCACCTCCGGATTCGAAACGTGACATTAACATGGGATTCAACCCAACGACATCATATAGTGGGACATTCAACATTATATTCTATTCTTAATTGGGGCTTTTAAGTTACCTCTCTTCAAAATAGCCTCTATGAATTTCATTCAATTCACTCCCGTATGCAAGCCAATAAGTAACAAGCTTTCTGTTTTGTTGTTGTATTTGCAAAGAAAAAAAAAACAACATGTACATACATATGTACGTATGCGAAGCAAGAACTGGTTTTTTTGTTTTTCCTTGTTCAAATTCTATTTATAGGCTATAAATTATAGCACTTATAACACGGTTGCCGAACTTGGTAATTACCAAAATAGGTTATTTTTTCGCTGTTAGTTTCTTGGTAACTTTCACATGTGTTTGGCAATTTTTATTTTCAAGAAGTTGTTTACTATTTTTGGTATACAAGAAAAATATGGAAGTGATTATAGGACAATGAGAATATTTTGGAGCGCTGACTGTTCATTGTGAATATGTACAGGCAAATAAAGAAGAGCATATCTCCGATTAAAAACTGAAATAGTTTTGCTTCGATACACATAGTACATATTAGTTGATATTTTTTCGTTTAGGCTTGATTTTTGAGCTCTCATGACCAATGTTTTTTTTTATAAGGAAAAAATTTATGTGAAAAATTAATATTTTAGGTAGAAGTTGTAAATACATACATATGTATGTATGTAGATCTATTTCGGAGATCACCACATCTTTTCATCAGACTTCTTCTTACTTTTATTCTTGCGTCCGCATAAAACATCCTATAATGAAAAATTTAACTAAAAAGTTAAACATAAATAATAGCTTAAAAAACTAAAAAACACGCTTTAATCTTAAAAATCGTACTAAAAATTGAGAAATAATTTAATTAGAAACAAAATGATGAACGAAAATATAAGTATTTAAGGAAAAGCGTGGGGGTGCTCAATAATATTTGAACATGAAAATATTCGATTCGTACAACTAGTACAAAAATATACCTAGTTGCGATATTAAAGAGTACGATATATGAAATCTCAAAAATGTCAAAATAAAAATATTAGTAAGAAAACAGCAATTTTAAATATTTTTTGACATACTGAGCACCCGACGCTTTTCCTTAAATACTTATATTTTCGTTCATCATTTTGTTTCTAATTAAATTATTTCTCAATTTTTAGTACGATTTTTAAGATTAAAGCGCGTTTTTTAGTTTTTTAAGCTATTATTTTTTTTAACACGCTTTTATTAGCTTCAGAAACAAGCTCTCTGTTTTGTTGTTGTTGTGTTTGCAATAAAAACAACCGCATGTACATACATACGTATGCAAAGCAAGAACTGGTTTTTTTGTTTTTCTTTGTTCAAATTCTATTGTAGGCTATCAATTATAGCAATTATAGCACGGTTGCCGATCTTGGTAATTACCAAAATAGGTTATTTTTTCGCTGTTAGTTTCTTGGTAACTTTCACATGTGTTTGGCAATTTTTATTTTCTCAAGAAGTTGTTTACTATTTTTAACACGCTTTTATTTCGTTTGGGCTTCATTTTTGAGCTCTCATGACCAATGTTTTTTTTTCTAAGGAAAAAATTTATGTGAAAAATTAATATTTTTGGTAGAAGTTATAAATACATATGTATGTAGATCTATTTCGGAGATCACCACATCCCTTCATCAGACTTCTTTTTACTTTTATTCTTGCGTCCGCAAAAAAAAACATCCTTTAAGGAAAAATTTCACTAAAAAGTTAAAAATAAATAATAGCTTAAAAAACTAAAAAACACGCTTTAATCTTACAAATCGTACTAAAAATTGAGAAATAATTTAATTAGAAACAAAATGATGAACGAAAATATAAGTATTTAAGGAAAAGCGTGCGGGTGCTCAATAATATTTCGATTCATACAACTAGTACAAAAATATACATACCTACCTAGTTGAGAAATTAAAGAGTACGATATATGAAATCTCAAGAAAGTCAAAATAAAAATATTAGTAAAAAAAACAGCGATTTTAAATATTTTTTGACATTCTGAGCACTAGAGCTGCAAAACTATCGATGGCACTATCGATAGTATCGATAGTTTTTTTTTCGTGTCACTATCGATAGTTTTTTCCACTATCGATGGTTATCCCTATTCATTCTTGTAGTTTTGTCCCAAGAGAAGAATATTGAATACTATTTGTTGTTATTTTGTTAATTAATTAATGTTAAAAAAAATTAAAGACTTTGAAAAGGAAAATGTAAACAAAACCATCCCTCTTTTTAAGGTAACTTAAAAATAAATAATAGCTTAAAAAAACTAAAAAACACGCTTTAATCTTAAAAATCGTACTAAAAATTGAGAAATAATTTAATTAGAAACAAAATGATGAACGAAAGTATAAGTATTTAAGGAAAAGCGTGGGGGTGCTCAATAATATTTGAACATGAAAATATTCGATTCGTATAACTAGTACAAAAATATACCTAGTTGCGAAATTAAAGAGTACGATATATGAAATCTCAAAAAAGTCAAAATAAAAATATTAGTAAAAAAACAGCTATTTTAAATATTTTTTGACATACTGAGCACCCGACGCTCTTCCTTAAATACTTATACATATTTTCGTTCATCATTTTGTTTCTAATTAAATTATTTCTCAATTTTTAGTACGATTTTTAAGATTAAAGCGTGTTTTTTAGTTTTTTTTTAAGCTATTATTATACTCAGCTGTACTAGTACACAGAGTATTATAGTTTTAATCACATAACGGTGGATTGTAACAGAATGAAATAATCGAGATAGATATAGACTTATATATATCAAAATGATCAGTGTGAAAAGAGACATCGATTGAGCCATGTCCGTCCGTCCGTCCGTCTGTCCGTCCGTCTGTAGACACTCTAACTCGCGCAAAAATTGAGATGTTTTGATGAAATTTGAAATGCAAGTTGGTATTGGGACTGGGACGGTTGGTATTGACAATGGGCGAAATCGGACCATGACCACGCCCACTTTTCCTATATAGAAAAAATCGGAAATTTGGTATTTCAGTCACTAATATAGCTGGAGCGATGAAATTTTACCCACGTGTTGAGCTCAGGCCCCTAGGAAGAAATTTGGTGCAATTTTGGAAAATGGGCGGTGCCACGCCCACTTATTAAGGGGCAAACATTGAAAGTTTTATATGTCATAACTCAGAAACCATTGAAGATATATCGATGAAATTTGGTGCGCGTGATTTACTTACCTAGGCAAACGTTTGGACGGAAAATAGTTAAAATCGGTTGACGGCCACGCCCACTTTTATATATGTATATTACAAAGTGACCTAATAAAAACATTTTAAGCCATATCTCTGTCAAATATAAAGATATATCACTGAAATTTTGTGGTAGGAGTCTAACTACTGATAGAAAACAAAAACCACAAAAATTTTGGAAAATGGGCGGTGCCACGCCCACTTATTAAGGGGCAAACATTGAAAGTTTTATGAGTCATAACTCAGAAACCGTTGAAGATATATCGATGAAATTCCGTACACGTGATATACTTACTTAGGCAAATGTTTGGACGAAAATTTTCCTAAATCGGTTGACGGCCACGCCCACTTTTATATATGTGTATTATAAAGTGGCCTAATAAAAACATTTTAATCGATATCTCTGTCAAATATAAAGATATGTGTTGGGGTAAGTGGAAAAAAAATTCAACAACTATTTACAGCGAAGGTTGAGTGTATAGCTATTTCACGAAAAACCATTTTCGATCATCAGCACTCTTTTCGGAAGTGGATGCACTGGGGATTGAACCCGAGTCCATTCCATCTTCAGCCGCAATGACCCAACGCATAAACACACTCGGCCATTGAGACTCTGTGCAAGCTGTTGGATTTTCCCCACTTTTGCCTTTTTCATTTTCAACATTAATGTTAGTGTGTATATGCTTTTGCATATATTCTACCCAAACGTGCTTTTAAAAAAAAAAAACAAAAAAAAAAAAAAAAAAAATACATACCAACAACAAATGTTCATTGCGAACTGCCAACAAAAATTCAGCACGTTTTTGTGTTTTTCGTTTTATGTCCGCAGTTGGACTTCTGCTATAAAATTTCAATGACATATCTTTATTTGAAAGAGTTTTTAGTGCTTAGCACGAAATTTTTATTTTAAAAAAATGGGCGTGGCACCGCCTCTTTTTAGAAACAGGAATATACGAGATTTCTGAGCCCATAACTCGACAAATAAATGATATATAATGACGAAACTTGGTGTATACTTTTTTATTACTTGTGGTAATACATGTTCAAAATTTTAGGGAAATCGGTTTGGCGACCACGCCCACTTTTATACATGGGAACTATAAAGTGGCCTAATAAAAATATTTTAAGCGATATTTTTGTTAAATATAGAGATAATTCATAGAAATTTTGTGGCATGAGTTCCACAATAGACCGGAAACAAGAAATATAAAAATTGTGGAAGATGGGCGTGGCACCGCCTCTTTTTAGACAAAGGAATATACGAGATTTCTAAAATCATAACTCGACAAATAATTGAGATATTATAACGAAACTTGGTTTATACACTTTTATAACTTGTGTTATTGAAATCGGTTTATGACCACGCCTACTTTTTAACAAAGATATTTCTGGAACACCCTTTGGGAATTTGTAACAAGACATATTTGTAACTGGAAGTCATAAAGCAATGTAATTTTGCACAAAGAATAATATTCATATGCTTAGTTGGATGACTGAAAAAATGTTGAAAATGGGCGTGGCTACGCCCACTTTATGCGGCACTCGCTTTATATAAAATACGCCGTGTTTCCATCGAACGCAAACAAACAATGAAAACAACAGCTGAGTATCTAATGTTCGATTCCACTCGAGCTTAGGCTTCCTTACTTGTTTTTTAACTAACTATGTTCATGCAAAGCACGTGTAAACATAAACAACTCGGATAAACAAAACGAAAGGTAAACAAAGTTTGACAATTGGGAGAAATTAAAAATGAAAAAAGTAAAATCAGCTGCTGGTAGGCCACTACCTGCATAGTTGTATCAATGGGTTAAGCTAGCCACACACGACGAACATGCTCGCCACCATGCGCGCCAGCATGCTCGTTGCCTTTGCCCACTAACGTGCGAATATCTCATTTGTAAATGCGTACTTCAAGTGGAAAGATGGCAATGAATGTGCGGATGATGCTCTTGCTATGAGTTAGATTTGCATATATATTTATGATTATGTTATGTTTTTTTAATTACACTGTAGGAAGGCCAAAATATCACAGAAAAACGCTGAAATACCCCAAATAAATACGATGGCGTTTTCAGAAAGTCCAGATTAGCTCTTGATTTCAAGATACATAGAGAATTTTTCTATACAGTTTTTAAACAGAAAAATTATATGCACGTTTAAGGATATTATAAGCATTTATCATACAATGTTCCTACAAAACAATCCTCTTTTTAAGGTTTAATTTAACCTGAAAATGCTATATACATAAGTGAAGTATTTAATTCTTATTTGATCTTTTATTTAATTATTGGTTTGCGTAAAAAAAAAATTAAAGACTTTTTGAAAAGAAAAATGTAAACAAAACCATCCCTCTTTTTATTGTAGTGAAATATTCATAAAAAACTATCGATAGTATCGATAGTTTTTTTTTCGACTATCGAAACTATCGAGTGGTCCGACTATCGATGGTTTTGCAGCTCTACTGAGCACCCGACGCTTTTCCTTAAACACTTATATTTTCGTTCATCATTTTGTTTCTAATTAAATTATTTCTCAATTTTTAGTACGATTTTTAAGATTAAAGCGTGTTTTTTAGTTTTTTAAGCTATTATTTGTTTGAGTTTTATTTTTCCCTCAGAAAATAAAAGCTATTTTTTGAGTTTTATCTTTCGATTAGAAAATATGTTACCTTTTGAGTTAAAAAAAAGAAAAATTGGTAGGTTCGAAGCGATTTTGGTAGGTTTTTGGTAGGAAAAAAATTTTCTTAGTGGCATCCCTGCACATAACTTGATTCACCAGAGAAACATATAGCAAAACATCTCGCTCAATAACCCGTCTCCACGTGGCTGATCGTGATTCAGTTTATCATTTCTCTTTCTTGCTCTTATTAAATGTTTGTATGTTTGCTTATATTTTGCGTTTTTGTTTTGGTCTGTGTGAGATTTCGATAGATTTTCGATACAAAATTAGAGATGACATCGATATCATCGAGGTTGGCAAGATGATTCAGAATGAAACAGTGTTTCAATCTTCACTCGCTCTCAGAAATTTGTATGGAAATTGGCGAGTTTCGGCACTGGTTTCCGTGTCGAAACAAGATTGAGAGAGAAAATGCAGAGAAAAAGAGCGAAACACGTTATGTGGAGACATGGTATAAGAATACGTGTGAATCGACTTCCCACAATTGTGGTATGGGCTGCCTATGTCTGCCTTACGTGCTTTCGTTTTTCTTGCTGCCATAACTCTCTTCTTGGTCTCAGTAGAAGAGAAACGCACGTACAAAACATTGCGGTTGAGCGAAGAGTCATTTTTTACCTTTAAGGGTGCCGACAGTCATCAACGAGTCGACCGAACGAATCGAGTACCCGTAAACATAACGAGTTGAACGAATTTCATGCCCGCATGACAACACAAAAATCAGCTGTTTTCTATTTTGAACAGCCGTGTGAGTGTTGCCGTATTTGAAATAATGGGAAGACACAAAAATTTCGCATGAAATACCCAAACTTAGTACCGATTTAAATTTTTAAATATATTGTTTTCTTTCAGAAAAAAAGACGTAGGCGAAAATTTTAAATAAAAATATGCTCGATTTTGTATTCAGAGTTTTGGTAATTATCTAGTTTAGGTGACATGGTGAAAATTGGTAAATTTTCAAGAACTGGCGTGTCAATCGACGCGTTTTGATCACATGAACACGAATTCGAAGCGGAACTTAATTTTTTAACGCAATAAAAAATTGTTAACAAAAGACGGCGGGGTAAAAACAGTTTTTTTGAGTGGTGTGGTCCTGTCCCTCCTCAGGAGTCAGAGTTGCATTTCTGATGCATTTTGTAATTTTCTTGTTGAACAGCGAAAAAAAAAGTAAAAGAAAATACACTTTTTTGGCAATAAATAAAGGAATAACCATAGGCATTTTTTATTTCGTGCTTACACAAACAATTTTCTAAAAGCTGTCTTCGGCGCAATTTTGTTTGCCTGTGTGGATTTTATGACGGAAAATATCAGTTGATCACTACCCGCTGGCCCGCTATCCGTTGATCCGTTCAAAAATGGTAAAAGGGATAATTTTGAAATAAAAATTACTTTTATTTATCGTAAATTACTCTTTTCTTTTCATTGCCTAATTTCTCATTTATTTGAAAAATACGCTATCCATTTCCTATGTAGCAGGGATATGAAATAACTATTATTTCATTCAAACATGTACATTTTTCAAATATAACATTATTTATGCAACTTTTTTATTTCATCCTGTGCGAAAAGTTATGCTCCGAAAAACAAAAGTTATAACTGGATAATATCGATTTTAAGTTTATTTGAAACTAAAATAAACGCATCAAAAATGGTTACATGTGAATTAATAACATATACAGAAATAATAATTATTTTCAATAAATGAGCTAAACAATTATCTAATAACTCATATTTCGCTTAAGTAAACTTAAGCGGTTTTTCCTATGAACAAAGATATATTCTATTACATTTTAAACTCGCATTGATTTCGTTTAAAACACTCTTCGCATTGTTGATGTGTTCTTGTGGAATGCCAGCAGTGTTGCCGCTTAAAAATTTCAAAAGGTGGCCCAAAAAATTAAAAAAAGTGGCCCCCATTTTTTTTTTAGCTAAAACACATTTTTATCTAGGTATTTTACACTAATGCAGCGTTAATATGATCGTTCGTTGAGTAGACGGAATAACCCTAGAAAGGCAAGGAAAAAAAACTGTTATAGCGATCGTTGAGTCGTTCCAAAGTGCAAGAACCGTATGAATTTTACCAAAAAAGATCGAATATGAGTACAAAGAATGTAAATTGTGGTGAAATTCCTACGTTTCTTGCACTTTCCTACAGATCAACGAACGCTATATGTGTTTGTGTGTGTCTGGGCTGCTCCGTACGTTTTCATTATCTTAACGAACATCCCAAATTTCAAAGTATTCAAGGGTAGTGTTGGCAAACAAATTAAATAAAGAACCTTTCGAAACGGAGAGTTGCCAATGCAAAGTAAAATAGTAACAGAGATTTTTTGTTCTTATATTTAAGAAAAAACTATAAAAATTATTTAATAATTATAGTTTTGAAAGTAAAAAAGGACCAAAAGTGGCCCGAATTTTTAAAAAGGTTCAAATATTGCATATTTTCAAAAAGTTGGGTTCGGGTGGCCTGGCTTTAAAAAAGGTTCAAATTGCCACTTTAGTGGCCCAAACGGCAATGCTGAATGCCAGTAATTTCAATAGCGTTGTTATGATCTCTCTGGTCTCCAGAGTTAACACTTCTGAGCGCCATTATCTCTTCATACAGCAGCTGAAGTGTGATCATGGTTCAATTATAGAAGGTTTTTGCAGTACGATATATGTACGTACATACATACATACAAACTCCATGTAAATTGTTTTTGTATTCTGTGATGCTTCTGTCAAAATCATAACCCGCCATTGTAGAAATCATATTGCGTCAAGATCAAAATTGACATAACTTTGACATAAGCATCACAATATGAATAAAAAAAATAGAAAAAAGTTTGCAATCAGCTGTTTAGTAGGTTAACCTTCTATAAATTAGCCTTGAGTGTGATTGGTTTTTTGCTGCTGTCCGCTAATCCGCAAGGTTGTTGACCCGTAGATTTGACTGCATGAATTTGTGTTTTTACTTGATTTTGATTTTGGCATTTGCATGATCCAATTAACAGGTCGGTCCATGATACATACACACAAGCATGCCGTGAGCTGAATGTCAAACGGAATGTCAAAACTGAAAGGAGAACGAAATAATTTGACATTCAGCTCACGAGCGAATGATGGAGAAACTCGGAGAACGAAGAATTTGACCAATAGTAAACACGAATATATGTATAGAATATGCAGAAGTAGAGAAATTGGATAGCTGTTGAAAAAGAAGAAGAAGTCAGCTGATCTAAAGAGCCGACCTGTATTGGTGGATCCTGGGCATTTGTTTTTCATGCTCAGTGTTGCCAGATTTTTTTCGTCCCAACTCGTCAATGTAAAAATATAAATCGTCATCCATTTTTTATCCCATCTGCGGCAATTGCAATCATGTTGTTTTCATAAAGCACATTGTTCTCGATGAAATACTGTTTTATCGCATTATGTAAACTGATAGCGTCGCAGGTTTCAACACGGACCAAACCAAAAAAAAGTCTTTCACTGAAAAGTTTATACTTACTCTCACTACAAGACTGAGTAACTTCGTATTACTTATTTCAGTGGAGTCATCAACGCACAATGAAAATTTAGTTGTTGGGAGTATGGCACATAGCGGTTCTAGCTGGTACTGCCCAATGAATAATACTTGTTGCTTTTGTTCTTCCACACGATAAAGCTTTCGCCGTTTTAGAATGGTCGAAACCGCTTTTATACACTTTACAACATAGGTGGCCACAAATTAAGCATAAGGGAGCCACACGACAACAACATCAATAAAAATTGCAACAACCTTCTTCTCGGAGTTATAAAAATATTATTTTACCAAATAACGGTTTATTGCAACAACATACATAAAAAAATCATACCATGAGCACTTTCTATTCTTAGGTGTCATTTTGAAAAGAACAAATGTACAATGTACCTACATACATACATATGTATAGATATGCTGCAGCTAGGCATTCAAATATTTTGCTAAACAACATGAACGAGGTAGCAGATATAAATGTACAACCATATGTACATATGTATGTATGTATGAAGGCGTAACTACACAATGGCAGATGCTACATTATCAATATATATTGACGAAATCCGTGGATCGCGATTCATATT
Source organism: Urophora cardui (assembly GCA_960531455.1). NCBI lineage: Eukaryota > Metazoa > Arthropoda > Insecta > Diptera > Tephritidae > Urophora > Urophora cardui. The sequence goes on from OY482671.1 coordinate 168,480,585, forward strand.
GACAGTGTAGCATCGAGTATTGATGGATCGCGATCCTGGATCGCGAATTTTTAGAAATTTTGCGATCCGCGATCCGGATCGCAATATTGACAATATGGATTGACTGTGTAGCATGAAAATTTTGCGATCCATCAAAATGCGTGTATATTTAGAAATTTAGAAATCCGCGATCCGGATCGCAATATTGACAATACGGATTGACTGTATAGCATGAAAATTTTGCGATCCATGAAAATGCATGTCTTTTTAGAAATTTTGAAATCTGTGATCTGGATCGCAATATTGCAATAAACGAATTGAAAGTGAAAGTGGGAAAAGGACGGAAGTAAAATATTTTGAATCTCAGAGCGAGAAAAATATCGCAATATTCATATTGAACGTGTAGCACCAGTTTGCGATCCATCAAACCATCAATATGAATCGCGATTCAAATATCGCGATTCATATTGACAGTCTAGCATATGCCAATGAATGGCGGTCGAAGCTGGACCGTTAGGTTTGAGTGCTCACCGCGACGACGATTTCTGTGAAAAAAATAAATGTGCGTTATTCTGTCGAAATTGATTTGCTTGTTGTTGGGAGCCACTCGGAGCCACAACATGCTTTACAACATACATGGCCACCCAATGGCTCCAGTGACTCCGTTTGTCTCCCAACAACATCGCTGTGGCTCCGAGTGGCTCCCAACAACAAGCAAATCAATTTCGACAGAATAACGCACATTTCTTTTTTTCACAGAAATCGTCGTCGCGGTGAGCACTCAAACCTAACGGTCCAGCTTCGACCGACATTCATTGTGTAGTTACGCCTTCATACATACATACATATGTACATATGGTTGTACATTTATATCTGCTACCTCGGTCATGTTGTTTAGCAAAATATTTGAATGCCTACCCTGTAAAAAAGTGTGCGACGAGTCTCTAAAAAGATTTGTCCGGGAGCGCTCTCTTTCGGGTACAATTAGTCTACAATTGTTCCCAATTGTACCCGAACGGGTACATATGTATACTAATTGTAGACGAATTGTACCCGAAAGGGTATCAAACGGGTACAATTAGTCGCACAAATGGATGTGTCGCATTTGCTACCTGTTCGGGTACAAAACGGGTACAATTGTGCGCTTTTGCTACCCGTTCGGGTACAAACTGGGTACAATTAGTCTCTTCATAGGACATGCTCAAACAAAAGAGAACACTTCAACCCATATAAAGAGATACAAATGGGTAGTAATCGCATGCTCCCTTGCGAGTTGTCCCGGATGTATCCCGGAGTGATCGCATTTTTTGCAGGGTAGCTGCAGCATATCTATACATATGTATGTATGTAGGTACATTGTACATTTGTTCTTTTCAAAATGACACCTAAGAATAGAAAGTGCTCATGGTATGATTTTTTTATGTATGTTGTTGCAATAAACCGTTATTTGGCAAAATAATATTTTTATAACTCCGAGAACAAGGTTGTTGCAATTTTTATTGATGTTGTTGTCGTGTGGCTCCCTTATGCTTAATTTGTGGCCACCTATGCTTTACAAGATCATCTACGGCGGAGAATGGTAGATTATGTTGAGCAATGAATGCACTTTTTCTATTCGTGTTGCAGTGCGCTCAAACGAACCAAGGCAATGTTGCATTTTAATGTAGTAAAAGAATTTTTGAAAACAATAATACCAGTATTGGAAAGGAATTGAAGAAAACCAATCAGATTGCCTTAATTTTTTTTTTTAATTATGGAAATTTTTATAAAGTAATTAATTTTTATTACGAATAAATCTATAGCCGCTTTCGATTCACAATTTCTCTGCTGGCTATAAATTTCCCTCTGCCAAGTTTATATGTGAATGATAGCGAGCAGAGGGAAATTTCTATCGACCAGTTAGCGAGTATGGCTACTACTCATTACCCTGCAAGAAACGACTGATGGAAACACCAATACATTAACAGAATTTCTGACACCACCAATACACTTGCAAAAACACTTCCAGACATTTGATCAATCATCTGTGTGACACTGGTGATATGTATCAGCACTTCATAACATTTGATCAATCATTTGTAAAACACTGCTGATGTAGATTTTAATCTCCAAATTTTTCGCTGTAAAGTTAAAAAAAAGCAAGCGCGAAAATTCTACAAGCGTTGAAAAATTGTGTTTAAATTAATAAATTGGGAAATTTTAATATAATGCACACGACCCCGGAATTTTACGTTTTGTTTTTTGATCATATATATCACTAAAATGCAAACGAAAATGATTAAACGGCATTTCGGAATTGCCTTATCGCGGAACAAAAACGTGTTGAAGAAAAATTAAAATTTCGGAGATGTGGAAAGGTTTATTATATACGCTGAAAAAACAACTTACTCAGATTATGGAAAAGTGGGAATGATTCGGCGCTAAAGACATATTTCCATATTTTGATGTACGATTTTCAAATCAAGGAATAAAAACCACGTTTTAAAGAAAATTGTACATTTTTCCATAATCTGAGTAATTTTTTTTTTGAGTGTAGATATATATATATTATGTATATTGATATACATATAAATGAAATAAATTCGTTGTTATTAAGAAAAAATTATCTTTTATTTCACATTAGATATACATTTTTTATATCAGGCAGGATTCATTTATCCATCAGGAGTGTTTGCTCAGCCTTGATCCCTATATAAATCAGGTCTGATGTTGTTTACATCAGACAGGACTAATTGTTACATCAGTCCTGATTTCTACATTAGCTCATGCCTGATTGACATTTATATGAGGTCTGATATTATTTACATCAGGCCGGACAGGACTTTCCCTCAGCACTGTAATATTGCATTCGATCATGCCTGATTAACAATTATATCAGGACTGATCTTATTTACATCACACTGGCTTTAAATTTATATCAGAGCTGACCACACACGTACACCAATGTTTACATCAGATTTTTCATGTCTCCCGAAGAAAACTGATGGAAATTTTGTTCTGGGCACTGATTGAAATATTCATCATAAGTATCGGCTAAATGATTGATCATATGATCGGATGGTTTCTTGCAGGGTATGGATTCAAACATTTTTGTTCGATCCGACCTCGCTTGTCTGATTGCGAATCGAAAACGCCATATATTTCTCTGTACTTACTAAAATCGTCATTCTGTGACATGAAAACGTCCCATCGTCTTGGAGTCCAAAAATCGTCAAAATGACGATGCCATCGTCATTCTGGACACGCTGTTCATGCTAGTCGTGTTGGCATGTGTGTTACACTCAGTTCTATGTTGTATTTGTTGCTCTGCACCTGCTGCAGCCGAATTCGTATTTAGCGCAGAGGGAGTTGTGGTGGCGATTGGTAGCTCAGAATCAGCCTCTACTGGTGTCAGGGACTGCGTCTGCATCGATTTGCGACGGAGGATGGAACATCCCTTGCACCTATATTTAAGATTATGGCTTTCATATACTCCACATCAACCTTGTCCATATTGGCGCACAAACAATGAAAAATGCACATACAATCCACACAGCTGACTTTGGCCGGATCCATACGGTCAACTCTTTGCTTGCAAACTTGGCAGTTCATAATTATTTATGTAAAGTTATTTAATAGAAAACACTTATACAATTTAGTGAAACGAAATGTTCAAATGCGTGCACCCCACACACACAGAGAAACACGTTTTTGTATACAAACACTGTAAAGTTTCACGTTCTTAGCTCTTTAAATGGGGAAGTTATACCCAGAACTGTAAAATCTGAACAATCGGATGTATGGCAGCTATATGTTATAGTGGTCTGAATTAGCCGATTCCGACACATGATCAGCTAGTCATAAAAAGATACCCACATACCAAATTTCTCTGACATAAGTTGAGAAATACCGCTTGATTTTTAACATTTCATTTTTTCCTAATTCTGTTTTTTTACACGGATTCGCCCATATGTATGTAAGTATATTAAAGAGGCCAAGTACAGGAGCGCAGACTTGGTGTTGAATTTGTGGTGAGAGAGAAGTTTTGCCACCACTGTCATCAAAGCGAAATTCTCCAATATTAGTTCATTGTGCCCACGCCCCGACGGAAGAGAAAGATGATACGGCCACAAAACCTTTCTATAAGCGCTTAGAACTTACTCATGATTGCTACCGCCATTACGACATAAAAATCATGCTTTGCCATTTTAATGCCAGAGTGGCAAGGAAGGTGTCTTTGGTAGCATAGTTGGGAAATTCAACTTTCACAACGTAGCCACTCCCAATGAGATGAGGGTGGTCGTTTTAGCGGTTAAGCGCCAATTAAGTAGAGGAAAGAATAAAATAAATCAACAACTAAACATCAATTTATTTGCAAAACATCAGACCATAATTCGTCCAGCTATGTAAATTTGACAGCAATTTAACGCAACCAGTGATTTGTTGGCTTCATTCACAACAACACCTTTTTAACAACCGCAACCCCAATCATATTCGCCTGTCGAATTTATTCCACTAGTGACAGGATACTTCACACCTACAATCATATTGTGAAGGCTTATTTGGCGACGGAGCCTTTTGTATTTACACAAGCGCATAACATCGCTCCCATGGGTGATGGTAGTAGTGGTGGTGGTGGTGGTATCTTCGGTGATGTGATTGTTGTTGCTGTTGTTTGTACATGTGTACCTTTTCAGAATATTGCCCATTTATTGAGCTGTAGGTACGTGCGGTTGATTTCTGAAAACATTCATAATTTATGTGTTTGTAAGATTGGTATTCCAAAGCGTCTCCTTATAAGCGTCCTCACGCTTGTATAATATCAAATTATGTACATACATACATTACCAGATTGACGTACACATGCAATATTGTTTGATGAGTGACGTGTAATATATTTGCGTAACATAAAAGGGGCCGTGTGAATGATTGGTAAGTTTGTTGGGTGGTTATGTAAAACCACTCCATATCTACATAAATACATATGTACATATGTATAACATACATTGCATATATATTATGTGGGCAAAACAACTATGTAGTGATATAATATAATACAATGGCGCTATTATAACTCTGACGAGTTTTATGGCCGAGCTTCTCTCCCAATTCGAGGTGTGCTCCTTTTTGTTTTTCCTACTAATTGGGTGGACCTACAGTTTTATGCCGGCTCCGAACGGCGAATGCATTTTTTGTGAGAAGCTTTTTCATGGCAGAAATACTCTCGGAGGGTATGCCGCCCACTGCCGAGAGGTGACCGCTGCTCTTAAAAAACCCAATAATTGGATTTTTACTAATTAGAAAAATTTGTTTGGCTCGGACCGTGGTTTGAACCCGAGACCTCTGGCATAGCAGGCGAGCACTCTACCCACTGCACCACAGCGGCCACAACTATGTAGTGACAAACTAGAATTCTCCCAGTTGTCATGTCATGCCAAATATTTGCCCAAGTAGGTATTCACTTCACATAAAGTAACAAGTATTTTTCGCATGTTGACCCTCTACTAAACAGCATTTTTTTTCTTTTGCCTCAGTTTAAGAATATGATTTAAATACCAGTTCCTATAGGTATAAAAAATGAAGACAGTTTGCATATTTCGAAAAAAAAAACCGTTTGAGGCTATACAAACGGCAGACAAGTGAATAGAAGTTGTATGTGGAAGTTCAAAGCTTCGTTAGTTCTAAAAGGAACCAATTTTAGTGAAAATTTACACAATACTTCTTCAGAGATATACATACCTTTTTTTTGGATTAGCTTCCTTTGGCACTTTTGAACCAATTCTGAACCAGAGATTTTTTTTATCTAGTTATTGGTTTTTCCGCAGGGTCATGTCGTTGGCATATGCACAGCATATGCAAATAGTACGCGAGTGTGTATTGTAGTTTTCATGCAAATTTATGTTCCAACATTATATTGGCTTTTCGCAACTAAATTATACTCCGCCATTGATCGATTTATGGCTGCAGGTGTTGTTGTTATTGCCGGAAATATTATATTGTACATACCAAGGCCGTATTTAGGGGGGGTTTGGGTGTTTGAACCCCCCACGAAATTCTGGCAGATAAATTTTACTTCTATCATATTCAAAGCTATATGTTGAAAACACTAGTTTACGAATAATTAATTTGAGAAAATACCAAGAATTTCAGGTATAGGGGAGGACTGGTATGAACCAGCTGAGATCTCAAACCATTTTCTTATGGTTAGGGTTTTGAGATAACGTAATTTTGAGTTTTTTTGGTTACAACTTCAATCAAAAATTCTTTTCGCTGAAGTTACAAATACGCGCAAACCGTATCTACTCCGTTCGAAAGATAATTAAAGTACGCTTCTAACGACATACCACTTATAAATTAAATTATGTTACATTTCTAAAATTTTAGCATATTTCCTTATAACTTCATAAAGTCATGGCTGAAAATTCATTACTCGGGTTATATTAGTTTCTGAATTATAACATTTTGTGTGTTTTTCGAAAGATCCCATATATGGGATGTGTGCGTTTTTATATGTAGTCCGATTTCACGTACATATTTTCAATACTAACTTTGGAAAGTCACCATTTTTTTGATTTTTTGCGATTATTGAAAAAAATTGGTTTTTATTGGGGTTTTTATAAGAAGTTGTAAAAATCAGGAAAGTTTTATTCTTTTTAAAATTATTCTGTTTTATTGCAAATATTTTAAGTGTAATACTAAAAAGATTCGATGAATACTTTATTATTGGCGATTTTTTCCAAGTGAAACAAAAAGGATGTTTTATGGTCGAAAAACTCGGCTAGGTGACCCAACTATATGAAAACGACTTCACAGATCAAAGGACATTAGAGGGAAATATAAAGCTTCCCAAGCACTGTTTGCCAGCATAGCACCAACAGTCTCAAAAAATAAGCTGTTGCTTTTGAATTTCGATTTCCTTTGAAGATATCTGAAGTCGAAGCACAGAACAGTCGAGTATAGTTGTTTGTTTATTTGTGCTGTTGCTTTACTGTGTAATTTCAAACAGATCAGTCGACAGTAAAACACAGATAAACAGAATTTTAGTTTTAAGTGCGACTTTTTGAAATTGGTTTTTGTTTTGTACATTACAATTTCGATTGTGTTCCCATAAATTAAAAAAAAAACAATAACAACAGTGCTGTAAAAACTCGAAATTATGTTTGCCCTTTGCTGTGCTGTACAAATTTCCACAATACAGCAACAGTCGACTATAATTTTTTGAAACTTAAGGCTGCGCAGATGCAGTACAGTAGAACTTTTTATTTTTTATACTTCTGCTGCGCTGTTAATTTTTTAATTTTCAAATGAAAATGAAATTCAATGGAAATGAAAAAAAAAGTTGAAAATAATTTCAAACCCTGCTCAAAAGCAAGGCTGCTCAACGAAATGAACAAAATAATTTTGTTTCAAAAAATATCAATAAAAAATATCCAAAAATTATTTTGTTTCGCTAATTATCAGAAACAAAATTTTTTCGTTTCAAAAATTATCAATAAATCTTTAATCAGAATAATTTTGTTTCGTTGATATCAAAAAAATTAACAAAAATTGTATTTGTTTTTATTCATGTATGTATGTACATATGTATATATGTACAAACATATGTAAAATTTTTTTTCTTCATAGAAAGCGAAATTATTGAAAAGTCAATTTTTTCGTTTAAATTTGAAACTATATTTTTTTGAAATAATTGTTTTGATAATTATCAAAACAAAAAAATATTTGTTAATTTTTTTTTGATAACAGTTGAAACGAAATGGATTTTGTTATGCTTTTTACGTTTATAAAATCGAATATTTCAACAGAAACAAATTTTTTTTTTGTTTATTGTTAAAAATAACGTTCTTTTGCAGCCTTGCTCAAAAGACTAAAATAATGACATATCTATCAATTTTAAAAATCGGATGTCAAATAACAAAGTTGCAAAAAAAAAACAAGTTAGAGTCTCAACATAAGCTAAAAATCTTGAGGCGGACTTTTACAGCTGAAAAAAGCTGGTTAATCTAACCGAGTTTTTCGTCCATAAAATATTATTTTTTTTTTACTTGGATAAAATCACCAAAAATAAAGTATTCATCGTATTTGTAATAAAACAGTCTAATTTTTAAATGAATAAAAGTTTCCTGATTTTTAAAACTTCTTATAAAAATCCTAATTTGAAAATCAAAAGTTTCTTAAAAAAAATGTCTTCTAAATAGCACTTGAGAAACCAGAATTTTTTTTTATTATTTTTATTTAGTGCACGAAATAAGTTATATATTTTTCTCAAAAAAAAAAAAAAAAAAAAAAAAAATCCACAACGATGTAACCCCCTACGAAATAAATTCCTGGGTACGGCCCTGGTACATAAATACAATATGTAGTGCAAATGGGTGCAGTGAAATAACGCCCGTGGAATTAACGCCCGCGGGCGTTATTTCCCAAAAAAGGAAGGGAAAGAACGCCCGCGCGCCCTATTCGGCGATGTGGGCTTTATTTCTCTTTCGAAAGGGCAATTAAGCCCGCATACGGGTTTTTTTTTTTAACTATGGTGTATTAGTGGGAAAAGTGCCGCAGGCGAAAAATTGGAATAAAAAATCGCGCGATTTTTAATTCCAATTTTTCGTTTTTTTTTTAATATGGTGTATTATTATTGGAAAAAGCGCCGCAAGCGAAATATTGGAATAAAAAATCTCGCGATTTTTATTTCCAAAATTTCGTTTTTTTTTTTAAATATGGTGTATTATTATTGGTAAAAGCGCCGCAGGCGAAAAATTGGAATAAAAAATCGCGCGATTTTTAATTCCAATTTTTCGTTTTTTTTTAAATATGGTGTATTATTATTGGAAAAAGCGCCGCAGTCGAATCAAATAAGTAATCCCGAATATAAGACATGTGACACAGAAAACATTGCTGTATCCGAAATGGATTGTTCTGACTATGAAGAAACGGCGGACAATTTTTGCGAGAGTCAAAGCATGTTGTTGTGTGTTATTTGTTTTACCAAGCCACGCGATGTTCTCTAATACCATGTCTCCACATAACTTGTTTCGCTCTTTTTTTCTGCATTTTCTCTCTCAATCTTGTTTCGACACGGAAACCAGTGCCGAAGCTCGCCAATTTCCATACAAATTTCTGAGAGCGAGTGAAGATTGAAACACTGTTTCATTTTGAATCATCTTGCCAACCTCGATGATATCGATGTCTTCTCTAATTTTGTATCGAAAATCTATCGAAATCTCACACAGACCAAAACAAAGACGCAAAAATAAGCAAACATACAAACATTTAAGAAGAACAAGAAGGAGAAATGTCAAACTGAATCACGATTAGCCACGTGGAGACGGGTTATTGAGCGAGATGTTTTGCTACATGTTTCTCTGGTGAATCAAGTTATGTGGAGACGGGCTTTTAAGCCCATGCAATCACTTTAAATTGTGTGCGGATTGCTTTGGAGAGCCCAGTAAGGTTGCAACTTGCAATTGTAAATGACAATAGAAATATTTTGTGCCCGGTTTGTCGTCAAATTGTTGAAAACTCTATAAGAGTATTTGTTTAGATTGTGGTCTGAAAGTGCCAATATGTATGTAATGAAGTTTTGTTTATTTTGATTGAGTATTTAAATATTTACTTACTTACAGACCTTGAAAATTGCTACTAATAAATGATTATAGAAATTTACTGAAGCTTTGTTTATTTTTATTGAGTATGTATTTGAATATTTAGAAGGGGATTTAAAAAAAATTTAAAGAATCGAAAAATTGGAATTAAAAATCGCGCCTACGGCGCTTTTTCCAATAACAATACACCATATTTAGAAAAAAAAACCAAAAAACCAATTTTTCGCCTACGGCGCTTTTTCCAATAACAATACACCATATTTAGAAAAAAAAAAACGAAAAATTGGAATTAAAAATCGCGCGATTTTTTATTCCAATTTTTCCCCTGCGGCGCTTTTTTCCCTAATACACCATATTTAAAAAAAGTCCGTCTGCGGGCTTAATTGCCCTTCCGAAAGAGAAATGAAGCCCATGAATCAAACGAAATAACGCCCGCGGGAATTATTTCTTTTTCAAGAAAGGAAAAAACGCCCCCGGGCGTTATTTCACTGCACCGTGCAAATGTTGTTAGTTGCAAATAAATATGATTCTAATAATTCGGTAGAGAAAATTGTCAACTGCTTTGCAACATAAGTCAACCAGTCACATCAATTATTTTGGCAATTAAACGAGAGGTTACTTGTTTATACTTGTATGTTAAATTACTAAAATTGGGAGTGAAGCCAGGCCTATTATATGTATATATCTGTGTCGTCAAATTAAAGTAGCTTAACTCAAAATATGGACCATTCGGATTTTTAAAAGGGATTTGTAGTGTTAGAGAATAGTTGTGAATCAAAAATCTTATAGCAAAGTTAATGGCGAAAAAATTAACTTTTATAACTTAAGTGCTTTTATTGAATAAAATTTTGATTGAAGTTAACTTCTTAGGCGGCGATACAGAGCTTTTATGGACAGTGAAATTTTAACAGGGTATATGCACTTAATTCCGTTGCACGGAAATAACAAACAGGAAACAGCAAAAGATCAAAACGTTGATCCGAATGACCCCGAAATATTTCTGAGCAATATTGGTATAAAATGAAAAGGGTTAAGCAGGGCTTTCACATATAGATATACTAATTATGATTTCTAGGTCGGGTCCCCAGATATGGGTCAAAACGTGGACCGGGATAACCCCGGAATATTTCTGAGCAAAATTGGTATCAAATTAAAGGTGTTGAGCAGAGCTTTCACACAGAGATGTGCTTATTATGATTTCCAGGTCGGCTCCCCAGATATGGGTCAAAAGGTGGACCCCAGTGACCCCCGCAGAGTGCTACGTCCCATAGGCAAAATTAAGATTAAATGCACAATCGCTGAAATATTTTTTTTCAGAAAGGTGACTATGTAGTTCTCTTGAAAACTTTTGCGACTTTTTTATTGGAGTTCAAAAAATTACTAAAGTTTGATAGAGTCAAACAAAAAAATAAAAAAGAACTACCTAACATTTTTTTATTTGCGAATTTGGTTAAGTTTGAAGTGTTCTAGTAGAATCTGTAAAAAATGCATTGTTTTTTGCCGGAAATGTAGAAATTGTACGATATTGTAAAGCCATATTTTCAAAATTTTAGAAAAGTTTACAGAACCTTATATATCGTCGTACCATACGAAAACTAGCATATTTAAAATTTCTGACGAAAGCTATCAATTAAAAAATTCTGTACGAAAAGTAGCAGATTTGACTTTTGGCTGACGAAAAGTAACAGTAATTATATACATACTGTTTTTACATTAAAATTCTTGTTGTTTAAACGAAATTGATAGTTTTCGTCAGCCAAAAGTCGAACTTGTTACTTTTCGTCAGCCTCAAAAAATCGTATGCTAGTTTTCGTATGGTACGACTATATATGGTATGGAAAAAATTTAGCAAAATTAATTTTTTCTCTCATGCTATAGGAAATTAGCCTAATTATGATAAAATATACAGTTTTTATTAATATGTGAGAAATACTAACAAAAACAAAATAGATGTAATAATAACTTTTTTGGATGATCAGCATGCGATACATTTTTTGTGATTTAGAGTATACTCATAAAAAATGCGGTGGGAGTATGACCGCAACCGCAAAATATGCGATCATAATAAACACCGTACCGCATTTTCTTGATCAATTCCGGTATGCGGTAGTATGGATATCACAACACCGCAAACACCGCATATCGTAAACACCGTATACCGCAAACACCGCATATCGCAAACACCGCATATCGCAAACACCGCATACCGCAAACACCGCATTTCCCAAATAGAGATATTTACAATGTTGCCAGTGCGATTTTTTGTTTGTAATTTTTACCGTCTTATGGATTTCTGATGAAAAATACTACTAATTACAATTTGATTTTAACCAAAGAATACCTATATAGGAGAACTCTCAGGATTGGTTTTTTTTTAATTTTTTCATTGAAAGGGCCACTTAAAATTTAGAGTTTGTTTACATTCCAAATAATTTAACTAATGAATTTCAAAATAAAAATATGTCCTATTTACATGAAATAGAGTTTTTTCCTAAAATCCTTGAATCACATTTATGGTTTCTTAGTAATACACATACAACTATAAGTTTTGTTTACACATTTGTTACGTGCGGGTCGTGGGGGTGGATGGCTTTAAGCATCCCGAAGTGCCACACCCCTAATGTTGCATGCCCCAAGTGCCGCGCAGGTATGCTTGCGTCAAGCACGAACTAGCTCGCCGGACTATGGGGTGGATTTGGCGGTTTGGAGCAGGCTACCGCACCCTACGAGAAAAAAGAATCATACCTGCATGCTTTCATTTGAGTTTCGAGGATATTGGTTCGATTTATTCCCCCCTGTCATCACCCGCACCCCCTTACTGTCCTCCTCACTCTTCCATGCCGGCCCATGATGTTGATTGGCCGGCCGCTCTCTGCCCACCCTACCATGGTCGGCTGTGGCGATTTGTTGCCGACCCCAAGAGCAACCCCCGATCGAGCCCCTAATTCATTCCCGTTGTCCCATCATCCCTTGTCATGTCCGTCCGTTTATGTCGCAACTGAAATATCAAGTCACTATTTCCTTATAATCAACAATTCATGATATAATGTTTATTTACATGTCACTGCAAAATTTAGTATGCATATGGGTGTGCATATGTGCACATATCTAATTAATAATATTACAATATCACTTGCCGCACGGGGTTTTTATCAAAAAAAGAATCCTTAAACCTACGAGTATGCACTCTACCACTGTGCTTATGTATAACTACTATTTTACATATACTCACACACAAATACGTGGGCGGATAGCCATCAAATAATACATACGTGTATACCGTCTGAGTAGGTGCTTATACATGTAAATACGGGTGTCCATATATATGCTCTTTAAATAAACCTAAAACATATCAAATTACTTCATCAGCACATATGCTTATATACATACATGTGCCCACTATCTTTTACATACATACATACGCCTCCATCTGCGTTGATATTCAAACATACGTGTATTTCTTTGTATATTAGGGTGTGTATATACCTGTGTGAGATCGACCTTTCAACTTCAAAACTTACGCTAATGTCTTACATCTATTGACAATTCTTTCAATATGATCTGATAGATCTCACTGTTTACTGCCGCCGGTTCCGAATAGCCGACCAAAAAAAAACAAAATAAAAAAAAAATCCGTTTACTACGCATCTGACAACGTTGTTGTGTACGTATGTATGTAACTGCGCACACTTACATACGTGCATATATATTATTGGCACTAGGGAGGGAATCACTGGACACTATTCACTATTTCGACATGGGTCAATCTCCGCACCTATCACCTAACAAGACGTCTTGGTAGCTGAGGTTTTCACACAAAAAAAATCGCTTGCGCCCGACTTTGACATTACCTACCCATTATACATTCATGTCCCTCGTCCCAAGAATCAAAAATAGTTGACAAGAAAGATTAATCGCGAAGTGAGATCGCTCAGTTACAATTAATCGGGATCAGATTTACAAAACGCTCTCCTAGCAAAGACATTTGAAAGTATGGAATGCCTGGTACATATGTACACAAATAGCCCCGCGAACAATTATACATGTATACATACGTCTGCATACTTTCCACGCCACTTGCTTGCGTACACAATCTGAACTTTTGGTGCATCCAGCAATCAAAACTCCCGGGTTACTTATGTACACATATACGTATAAACATATGTAGATATGCACACTCTAATTCAATCGAGCGGGCCAATACATAATCTTCATGCACACTGCCTCGGATTCCTTTTTCTTCTCTTTCGCCTTTCTTTCGTTGGCTATTGTTTACACTGGCACCAATGTCGATTGCATACACAAGCAGAAATGTAGATAAGCACTTCTCATTGCTGTTTACATTATACCGTGGCAATCTCACATATAGGCATTCATGACCAAGTGCTTCCCTATAATATATTTACATATAAATGTGTATATGCACTTAATAACAATATGCGCGCGTTCAACCGAGCACTTAGACAACAATTCCGAAACTAGCTAAACTACATATACATTCATCTACACCGTTTGTGGAGACAATTGTCGACGTCGCTGGCCGTCCCAATTTCTACGCCGTCGATTTAGTAATTTCGCTGGCGTTTTGACGTACTCTCCCTTGCTGTCTTCTCACGAACGCCGCAGCCCAAAGTGATGGAATTCTCACTACCCCGCTACTGAGTGTTTACTTACCGGCTCTTCAAACATACACATTTACGCGCATGTATTGTCACATACATATGCCCTTGCTGGTTTTATTCAGTGCTAAGGTAATGGTGGTGGATGCCTATAGTTCAGGCGCCGCTGTGCTTGGAATTCGTCAGTGTGCACGTATGTACATGTTCTCGATGGTGTTTATATGTTTTTCATGCTGTTTCTATTCTTACGCTCGCTGTGGTGCCGCTGCTCGCATGCAGTGCACGAATATATGTAAATATTTGATGTTTCTGGCTCTGTCTGTTGCCTGGTGTGTGTTGCTGACTTTTGCTGAATTTTCGAGAGTTGCGAAAGGGTTTATTGGTTATGTTGTTGAAGTTGCCACGCTAGCAGAGCCCTAGCAGTGGCGTTGGCGACCTTGTTGAGAGTGTCGTGACAGTTGCGTTGGTGGTTCTGCTGGCCCACGTGAGCGGCGGCTGTGACTAGACAGCGCAGCCGGCGCCTTCTCGAAACTTCTTCCTTGCCGGGCTGAATTGCAACGCTAATTCCAACACGTAATTTCGATGCTATAAAAGCAAAAAATTTAGAGCATTCATCATGAACCATATTTCACATATTCATGCTCACACGGTAATACATATATGCCTACATGCTTATACGCACCTACATATATGCATGTATGGTTATGTATCACTTACCTTGTCTGTACACGAGGTTTTACGCTCAAATCCAGGTTATTTCCTTTCCTCCCTTTTCCCAGAAATAAGCGGAGGATAATGCTCATAAGGCTAATAGATTTTTGTCGCAGCCAAATTCAAATTGCTATTACCTCCAGTTACCCGGATTTGCACAGATAACTTTTTCTGGTGTTGGGCGCACGTCCGTCTTCTTCGACGATCTCGATTCAAAATGAAGTCGAAAGTTGAATTCACATGGCGCCGTGCCAGCTGTCAAGCGGCGTCGTTCGCCATCTTCCGTGGTCCACAGTGATTGGTCAGTCAAGTCAAATGTCAAATTTGGCTGTGTTTCATGATACAAGAAAATCAGGTAGTTCTATTTCACTTTGACTTGGTCACTTTTGACCCTAATATGGATTATTGACGTCTTGCTTTAAATCAAAATTTAGGACAGTGCTGCCCAATCAAAAGTTTTGGGTTGAGAGTATATTTGAACAGAATATTGGGCATTTTAAATGAAATCGTGCTTTTCACATATACCAATCAACAAAACAAATGGAGAAAAAAATCAGCCGACGTGATGAGCATGTTTTAACATCTCAAACAGATTGGCGGACCTCATCTAAAGTGGACAAGTAATAAACTTCTAAAGTTTCTCAGTTTACCCGCATTATTATACGAACGCACTTCGGTAAAAACCCAATAAAGTACATACAGAGTGCATGTAAAATTTTTGTACAAATTATTTTAACAATTCGTGCGAGAATGCAGAAGCAAAGCACGAAACGTAAATATCTTAGACTTTGGCAATAAAAGCTTCTCCAAGAGAATAAAACAAAGAGTTATTCATAAAAAGTAACATAGATTTATACAATTAATAAAGTCAAAAATCTCGTCAAAATGTCTTCATACAAAATTTCAGAACTAGTTGATTTTTTTTTTTTTTTTTTTTATGACCCTACCTTCTTTTTAGTATCATGCTGTGTTTAATTAACTTTCGTGGTCAGGGATGCTTTCCATACTCCTGACACAGGGTGGCCGCAACAGGGCGAGTGCTGCAGCCCGGCCCTGACTGGCGATGCGCTCGAAAAGCCGGTCACGCTGTGCTGTTTGCCTGCTCAGCGGCGTATGTCCTTTGTATGAAAAATGCCCACGGAACGCCCCGCCGCGTCGCCCAACTCGTACAACGAATTCCCCTTTGCCGACAACACGATGGATCGAAGGTACTTCGGTGCAAGCTTGGCATTGAAGCCATCCGCGGCATTGCTCAATTTGAAATTTCTTCGATAGACGATCTGGCCTTCTCGATAGCTGATCGGTCGGGCTCTGGTATTATACGCCCGTTGGCCTTTTTTATGCGCCTCCTCCAGATTCTTGATGAGTCTTTCTCGCAACAGCCACGTCCGATCTCTTCGGTGCAGCACTTCGGCGTCGTCTTCCCTCAGCACTTCTAATCGCCGCAGCGTCTCGTAGGTGCCTGCGTGCTGGATCATGGCCTGACCGAACACAGCCCGATACGGCTCGATGCCTATCGCTTCATGCACCGCACTTCTTAAAGCAAACGCTGCGTGGGAAACATGCGCATCCCAGCTGCGCTGGTCCAACCCTCCAATGTACGTCCTGAGCATAGCGATCAGCGACCTGTTCACTCTCTCAGACGCGTTCGCTTGCGGAGCGTAAGGAGCAGTCTTGACGTGTTTGACGCCATATCCCTCCAGGAATCTTGAGAATGAGTCGGCTATGAATTGTCTTCCATTATCCGAGTGTATAAACTCTGGAACGCCAAAGATGTGAAACACCTCATTCTCCAGATAACTTATCACATTGTACGTCGTCGCCTGACGCATGGGTTTAAGGAAGATAAATTTGGTGAAGTGGTCGAGAACAACAAAAATAAAGGAGTTTCCCGTTCTTGACCGTGGGTATGGTCCGCAGAAATCCACATACAATCTTTGGAAGGGTCTTTCTGATTGGAAGCGATCTACTATTGGCGGTCTCGTTGTCGCATTTGGCGCCTTGGAGCATTTGCAAAGCTCACACCTCGCGATGAAATCTCTGACCGCCCCCACCATGCCAGGCCAATAAAACTTCTCCCGCAACCTGTACAGAGTTTTCGCCATCCCTCCATGTCCGGCTGACCGCTCACTGTGGGCTGCTTCGAGCAAGCGCTGTCGGAGTCCCTCGGGAACCCATACCCTCCACAACGACTCTTCTGTTTCTTCCGTGACCCTAGGTCTTACTCTTTTGTATACAATTCCGTCCACCACCCGCATATCCGGTAACCGTTCAGCGTTCTGCTCCACATGTCGCTTGAGTGAGGCATAGCTTTCATCAGAGAATTCCGACGATGAGAAATCAATTTCGTTTACCTCCTCCATGTGCATGCGGCTCAGCGCATCTGGCACTATGTTCTGGGCACCCTTCCGATGTTCTATGCTGAAGTCGAACCCTTGCAACTTCAAGCTCCACCTAGCTAAACGGCCGGAGAGATCTTTCTGCGACATGAGCCACTTTAGGCTCATGTGATCCGTGATAATGGTGAACGGCAGCCCTTCTATATACGCGCGGAACTTCTTCACGCTGACTACTGCTGCCAGGCATTCAAGCTCGGTGATGGTGTAATTCCTTTGGGCCGAGTTCAGCTTTTGAGACATAAAAGCGATTGGTCTCTCGCCTCCCTCGCCATCCCTCTGGAATAACACACTCCCTATGCCTTGAGTCGATGCGTCGCACTGTATATAGAAATGCTTCGTAAAGTCCGGGTTGACCAGTACGTCCGAGGATGTGAGTGCCCTCTTCAGTGCCTCGAACGACTGAACTGCTTCGTCTGTCATGGTGAAGGTCTTGGCCTTGCGTAAGCACTCTGTCAACGGAGCAGCAATGGTCGCGAAGTTTGGGATGAACCTCCTGTACCAACCGCACATCCCCAGGAAACGCCTCAGCTGCTTGATGGTCACCGGTATCGGAAACTCGACTATGGATCGCACCTTCTCCGGGTCTGTCTTCAGCTCCCCTTGCCCCACTATAAATCCCAGGTACTTCAACTCCTTTTGGCAGAATTTCGATTTTTGCAGGTTTATCGTGAGACCTGCATTGGCCAGACATTCTGCCACCTCCGCCAAGTGTACCAAATGGGATTGGAAATCTGAAGAACAAACCAGGAGGTCGTCTATGTAGACGAAAATGTTCTCCCTAAGGCGCGCTGGAATCACCTTATCCATAAGCCGACATAACCGCTGACTGGCATTGCACAAGCCGAATGGCATTACCTTGAATTGGTACAGTGGCCTCCCAGGAACAGTGAACGCTGTCTTCTCTCTCGACGATTGCTCCAATGGAATCTGCCAAAAAGCGTCTTTGAGGTCGATGCCTGAGATGAAATAGGTCTCCCGCAGCCGTGCTAAAATCCCCTCAACGTGCTGCGTTGGGTAGGCATCCTTTTTAGTGCGCTCATTAAGCTTCCGCATGTCGACGCACAAACGCTTTTTCCCGGGCTTTTCCACTAAAACAATCGGAGAACTCCACGCACTATTACTCTCCTCGATGACATCCAGCTTCAGCATGCGGTCAATCTCTTCATACGCGTACTTTTGTTTCACTGGTGACATCGGGTAATGGCGTTGTTTCACCGGTATGGTGTCATCCGACACCTCAATCACATGCTCCATGAGGTGTGTTCGTCCCAGACCCAATTCAGTGAATGACGGAAATAAGTTCTTTACGCGCTCCAACTCTCTGTTCTGTGCGGCCGAAAGCTCCAACTGTCCCTGGGTTTCCAATTCTGAGATCACAATTGGTGCCACTCCAAATGCGTCCCAGAAGTCGATACCCAGGTACAGCTCTTGCTTCAAGCTCGGCACTAGATACAGTGTCATTGGCTTCGTCCTTCCACGCCATGTCACCTCCACGCTAACCTTGCCCACAACTGCTTGCGCCTTGCCATCCGCCGTCTTCAAATTCTCCTTAAGCCTGTGTAACTTGTCACCCATCTTCTCTTCCCACGCGCGCGCTAGCGACCCAAAACAACTCATGGATGCTCCACTATCCAGCAGACCTTGGATCTTCGTCCCATCTATCTCAACTTGTACGTAAGGTCGTTTGTCAACGGCATCGCGAATAACGGTTTCTCCTATCACCCGCGCATCTCGTCGCTTTTCACGCGAACGCCGGCGCATCTTCGCTATCTTTCGCCATCTCCGGTTCGACCTGATCTCCGCTACGTCTGCCTTCGCGTCCAGTGGAGCTCCAAAAATCCTCTTGCGCGCCGCATCGTATCTCTCTTGTCTTTCGCGCAATGAAAGAAAAGGTGACGGCTTGCGCGGCGGCTCTGCCTTCTTGGCTAAATCCGTGTTAATTTGTTTCAAAAAATTCTCATTGTCATATCTTGTAAAAATAGAATTGTCCTGTTTGTTAAAAATTGTTCTCTCCTCGTTTGTCAAAATTGGTTTGCTCAAGTCCTGTGTGCTCAGTTTTCCGGGTTCGGACGACTCTGGCAAGGCTCCCCGGTCTTCCCGCCACTCTGCGCGTTTTTCGACCTACATCCTTCGCAGATTGGGCTACTGGGCTGGTTGCATTTGTAGCAAATCATGCTATGCAACCTCCCATCGCAACCGTGGCCTTGCGCCTTCCCCGGCACCTGGTTACTTTTCCTTGCCGCTGCTTCACTGGAGTAATCTTTGCGCTGTAGTCGGTCTTTTGCGGATGGGTGGAAAGCTTCTATCGCCTCCGATGCTTCGTCCTCATGCTCAGGCTCCAGCTCCTCCAAAGCCTTCTTCCTATACGGCTTGTTCTCAAAGTCCGCCAGATGCTTCTCCGCCCTCCGGCATTCTCGCCTTAGATCCTCCAGTGACTCGATGCTGCAGCCAAAAATCAAATTTTTGATTCTGGGTTTGAGATTACGGCGCATTAGGTTAACCAGACTGCGCTCCGGCAACCTTGTCCGCATCGTTAACTCCATTCCACGAACATCCGCGTAAAATTCGTCGAACTTCTCGTGGTACTCTTGTTTGCGTTCGTTCATGGCTTGGCGGATTTCTTCATCGCAATCCGCCTTGCGGAATTGCTCCACCATAGCTGTTCGAAATGCCTCGAAGTTCACGACGTCGTCCTCCGGATGCTCTTCAGTGTAAAGCCAGTACCATTCCTGCGCATGGCCTTCCAGCAAAAGATGGAAATTTGCGTAAAGGTCTTGCGCGGAAATGTTGTGCTTTTTGCGCAGCGTCTCTACCCGAAACAAGAAACGCTCAACCGGAACCGCTTTGGCCCCGCCATCAAATTTCAAGTGCCAATCGCGTATCGCCTTCGTGGCGCTCCGCTCGTACCACGAGCTAGACTCTCCTCTGCGCTCCCGCTCTGGTGGCGCGCGCTTCCAGTTTGCGCTGCCATCGTGTTCGCGTTCGGGCGCGCTCGTTGCCTTCGGCGTTGCGCCGGTCGCGCGCCCAATTCCTGTTGCTGCGCGCTCCTCGGCGCTCATGTTTGCGCTCACCGCCGCCACGTCCGCGTCCGTTCGCCAATCCTCGCGCGCTGGTCTGCGACGCGCCCAACTGACTGGGCTTTCCAAATCGGATAGCCTACCCGCTAGTCCGTTCATGTCCTTCTTCAGCGTGTGTACAACCTCTCTGACCGCGTCAGTGGTCGAGCGGCTTACCTCCAGTTGGTACTTGACGAACATCTCCTCGAATTTCCGCACCAGCTCTTCGCCGATGATTTCAATAGGCGCGCTCTTTGTATTGGCCACGCCCTGCGCTGCTGGCACTTCGGTTGCCGTGTCCGAATTGGACGCGCTTGCTTGCGCTGCTTCTAGAGCGGCGCGCGCCTCTGCGTCATCACCACTCTGGTCTTGTTCTTGCCTTGTGTTTTCGTCCGCGCCGCCGCTGGGTGCGCTGCCCACAGGGTTCCTAAGACCTTGCCTCGGCATGTCGGCGACGCGCTGACCAACTAGTCGCTAAGCGCCTGCGCTGGCGCGATGGTACAGTCCGGAAAAAAAATGTTTATCACCCTTGGATCGCCAAACGGTGAGTTAGGGTGCTTGAAGTCTTCGACGCTACACTGGGATAGGCGACGCGCCCAAAAAACCCTTGTTTGCGTCGTTACGCGCTGATCTACCCTCAACTGGCACGATGTTTAAGCCAGCAAGATTTTACCCTCGGATCGCCGAAAAGTAAATATAGCAAAGGGAAAAATGTCCGAGATCTTATGCGTATACGATGCTTCGCGGCGCACGCGAATGTCCAAAAAAAAATCTTGTTTATCAAAAAAAAATCTCAAAATACATCAAAGTCAATGAAGTTTCATCCCTCCGGAAAGGAGCTAACTTTCCTTGGAGAGGCTAGGCCTTATGGCAAATTTCAAAAAAAATACTTTCAAATATACGTGGTTTTTATAAACGTGGTCATAAATGTGTTTATATGTACGCGCGCTTGTCCTTCAAACGCAAAAATAAAATGATAAATGATAAAAATCAAATGAAAAAATATAAAAGAAATAGAAATTGTGACTTTTTATTCAGATGCGACGTCTGTTCTCCTAACGTCGTCTGTCTATCTCTGTCTTCCCCTCAAGAATTCGTCCTACCCTCAATGCTTCTCCCCTTTGGCTGCAGATACTATCAGCTGGCATTACTATTGCCCAAGTGAGCTACCTAAACAGTCAACAACCCCCAACCGATATCCTATTACGAACACTATCGTCCACTCTCATACTGGCAAAACGAGATACCCGCAAATAGGATCTGTAGTGGATGGCGTTTGGACTCTGCCACCATTGTCCAGCTTGAACTCCGCCAAAACAAGCTGACAGACAACCAAACGCCCACCCACTACCCCCCCAACATCGACACTATTGACTGGCTTGACAAACCAAATCAAGTTGCCAGACGTTCATTCAAAAATGTGAAAATTTGCAAAAATTAAATATTGAGATAATCCCCTTACCCCCAAGATTACCAAAAAAATCGAAAAAATATCCCCAAAACCTGTCCGGTAAATTTATCAAAAGGCTCCACTCCCTAATCGATACGCTGTTATTGCATCGTCTTCCTACATTTCGTGGGCCCCACGTTGGGCGCCATTTTCTGTTACGTGCGGGTCGTGGGGGTGGATGGCTTTAAGCATCCCGAAGTGCCACACCCCTAATGTTGCATGCCCCAAGTGCCGCGCAGGTATGCTTGCGTCAAGCACGAACTAGCTCGCCGGACTATGGGGTGGATTTGGCGGTTTGGAGCAGGCTACCGCACCCTACGAGAAAAAAGAATCATACCTGCATGCTTTCATTTGAGTTTCGAGGATATTGGTTCGATTTATTCCCCCCTGTCATCACCCGCACCCCCTTACTGTCCTCCTCACTCTTCCATGCCGGCCCATGATGTTGATTGGCCGGCCGCTCTCTGCCCACCCTACCATGGTCGGCTGTGGCGATTTGTTGCCGACCCCAAGAGCAACCCCCGATCGAGCCCCTAATTCATTCCCGTTGTCCCATCATCCCTTGTCATGTCCGTCCGTTTATGTCGCAACTGAAATATCAAGTCACTATTTCCTTATAATCAACAATTCATGATATAATGTTTATTTACATGTCACTGCAAAATTTAGTATGCATATGGGTGTGCATATGTGCACATATCTAATTAATAATATTACAATATCACTTGCCGCACGGGGTTTTTATCAAAAAAAGAATCCTTAAACCTACGAGTATGCACTCTACCACTGTGCTTATGTATAACTACTATTTTACATATACTCACACACAAATACGTGGGCGGATAGCCATCAAATAATACATACGTGTATACCGTCTGAGTAGGTGCTTATACATGTAAATACGGGTGTCCATATATATGCTCTTTAAATAAACCTAAAACATATCAAATTACTTCATCAGCACATATGCTTATATACATACATGTGCCCACTATCTTTTACATACATACATACGCCTCCATCTGCGTTGATATTCAAACATACGTGTATTTCTTTGTATATTAGGGTGTGTATATACCTGTGTGAGATCGACCTTTCAACTTCAAAACTTACGCTAATGTCTTACATCTATTGACAATTCTTTCAATATGATCTGATAGATCTCACTGTTTACTGCCGCCGGTTCCGAATAGCCGACCAAAAAAAAACAAAATAAAAAAAAAATCCGTTTACTACGCATCTGACAACGTTGTTGTGTACGTATGTATGTAACTGCGCACACTTACATACGTGCATATATATTATTGGCACTAGGGAGGGAATCACTGGACACTATTCACTATTTCGACATGGGTCAATCTCCGCACCTATCACCTAACAAGACGTCTTGGTAGCTGAGGTTTTCACACAAAAAAAATCGCTTGCGCCCGACTTTGACATTACCTACCCATTATACATTCATGTCCCTCGTCCCAAGAATCAAAAATAGTTGACAAGAAAGATTAATCGCGAAGTGAGATCGCTCAGTTACAATTAATCGGGATCAGATTTACAAAACGCTCTCCTAGCAAAGACATTTGAAAGTATGGAATGCCTGGTACATATGTACACAAATAGCCCCGCGAACAATTATACATGTATACATACGTCTGCATACTTTCCACGCCACTTGCTTGCGTACACAATCTGAACTTTTGGTGCATCCAGCAATCAAAACTCCCGGGTTACTTATGTACACATATACGTATAAACATATGTAGATATGCACACTCTAATTCAATCGAGCGGGCCAATACATAATCTTCATGCACACTGCCTCGGATTCCTTTTTCTTCTCTTTCGCCTTTCTTTCGTTGGCTATTGTTTACACTGGCACCAATGTCGATTGCATACACAAGCAGAAATGTAGATAAGCACTTCTCATTGCTGTTTACATTATACCGTGGCAATCTCACATATAGGCATTCATGACCAAGTGCTTCCCTATAATATATTTACATATAAATGTGTATATGCACTTAATAACAATATGCGCGCGTTCAACCGAGCACTTAGACAACAATTCCGAAACTAGCTAAACTACATATACATTCATCTACACCGTTTGTGGAGACAATTGTCGACGTCGCTGGCCGTCCCAATTTCTACGCCGTCGATTTAGTAATTTCGCTGGCGTTTTGACGTACTCTCCCTTGCTGTCTTCTCACGAACGCCGCAGCCCAAAGTGATGGAATTCTCACTACCCCGCTACTGAGTGTTTACTTACCGGCTCTTCAAACATACACATTTACGCGCATGTATTGTCACATACATATGCCCTTGCTGGTTTTATTCAGTGCTAAGGTAATGGTGGTGGATGCCTATAGTTCAGGCGCCGCTGTGCTTGGAATTCGTCAGTGTGCACGTATGTACATGTTCTCGATGGTGTTTATATGTTTTTCATGCTGTTTCTATTCTTACGCTCGCTGTGGTGCCGCTGCTCGCATGCAGTGCACGAATATATGTAAATATTTGATGTTTCTGGCTCTGTCTGTTGCCTGGTGTGTGTTGCTGACTTTTGCTGAATTTTCGAGAGTTGCGAAAGGGTTTATTGGTTATGTTGTTGAAGTTGCCACGCTAGCAGAGCCCTAGCAGTGGCGTTGGCGACCTTGTTGAGAGTGTCGTGACAGTTGCGTTGGTGGTTCTGCTGGCCCACGTGAGCGGCGGCTGTGACTAGACAGCGCAGCCGGCGCCTTCTCGAAACTTCTTCCTTGCCGGGCTGAATTGCAACGCTAATTCCAACACGTAATTTCGATGCTATAAAAGCAAAAAATTTAGAGCATTCATCATGAACCATATTTCACATATTCATGCTCACACGGTAATACATATATGCCTACATGCTTATACGCACCTACATATATGCATGTATGGTTATGTATCACTTACCTTGTCTGTACACGAGGTTTTACGCTCAAATCCAGGTTATTTCCTTTCCTCCCTTTTCCCAGAAATAAGCGGAGGATAATGCTCATAAGGCTAATAGATTTTTGTCGCAGCCAAATTCAAATTGCTATTACCTCCAGTTACCCGGATTTGCACAGATAACTTTTTCTGGTGTTGGGCGCACGTCCGTCTTCTTCGACGATCTCGATTCAAAATGAAGTCGAAAGTTGAATTCACATGGCGCCGTGCCAGCTGTCAAGCGGCGTCGTTCGCCATCTTCCGTGGTCCACAGTGATTGGTCAGTCAAGTCAAATGTCAAATTTGGCTGTGTTTCATGATACAAGAAAATCAGGTAGTTCTATTTCACTTTGACTTGGTCACTTTTGACCCTAATATGGATTATTGACGTCTTGCTTTAAATCAAAATTTAGGACAGTGCTGCCCAATCAAAAGTTTTGGGTTGAGAGTATATTTGAACAGAATATTGGGCATTTTAAATGAAATCGTGCTTTTCACATATACCAATCAACAAAACAAATGGAGAAAAAAATCAGCCGACGTGATGAGCATGTTTTAACATCTCAAACAGATTGGCGGACCTCATCTAAAGTGGACAAGTAATAAACTTCTAAAGTTTCTCAGTTTACCCGCATTATTATACGAACGCACTTCGGTAAAAACCCAATAAAGTACATACAGAGTGCATGTAAAATTTTTGTACAAATTATTTTAACAATTCGTGCGAGAATGCAGAAGCAAAGCACGAAACGTAAATATCTTAGACTTTGGCAATAAAAGCTTCTCCAAGAGAATAAAACAAAGAGTTATTCATAAAAAGTAACATAGATTTATACAATTAATAAAGTCAAAAATCTCGTCAAAATGTCTTCATACAAAATTTCAGAACTAGTTGATTTTTTTTTTTTTTTTTTTTATGACCCTACCTTCTTTTTAGTATCATGCTGTGTTTAATTAACTTTCGTGGTCAGGGATGCTTTCCATACTCCTGACACAGGGTGGCCGCAACACATTTTTGTTTGTCTGTGACATAATTCTTTATTTTCCAACGAGGCATTCATTCAATTTTCACAATCGATAAAATTGGCTATGATACATTGATTGAAACCGAAGTTTTTGTCATTTTATTGGAGCAAAAACAATACACATGTTTATTTTTATACATTTTATTATGCGCCCGTCGGAATGAATACTTTTCCGTCAATCTAGCAATTCGTTTAACTGAGAAACATAGTTGAATTAGATGTCTTTTTTACGGCAAAGCTGAAGTACTGAATGTGTCGATCGTCATTTAAATACATTTAATTCAACTATGTTGTCAATTAAACGGATTGCTAGTTTGACGGAAAAGTATTCATTCTGATGGCCCTATTAGTCGTACTGGATTTCGAAAATGAATTTTTGATTATTTCATTATTGAAAAATATTTTATTATTCAAAAAACTGCCACAAAAAACAAAGCACACAAAAATAAAAAAAATAATTGAGAATAAATTTGCTGTATATATTATAATCAGTAACACATATCTATGTATTTACGTACAAATGAATTTTCAATTG
The DNA here is from genome assembly GCA_960531455.1 of Urophora cardui. Lineage (NCBI taxonomy): Eukaryota > Metazoa > Arthropoda > Insecta > Diptera > Tephritidae > Urophora > Urophora cardui. Next base: position 168,506,880 of record OY482671.1, read on the forward strand.
CCTATACCTTTGCAGTGTATGAAAAATTTCCGGCAACACTGAATAGCATACAAATAAACAAATGCGGTGTTTGCGGTGATTGCGGTGTTTGCGATATGCGGTGTTTGCGGTATACGGTGTTTGCGTTATGCGGTGTTTGCGGTATGCGGTGTAAACAACACTACATACCGCAATATCATTTAGGTTTTCAATCAATGCGGTGGCGGTGAATTTTTTTTCTGGGTACTTATTTTTTGAGCCACTTAAAAAATAAGTATTTTTGCGGTGCTTTAGAAAATGCAGTGCACCGCTGCTGATCTCTGGATGAGACACATAAAATTTTATAAAGTTTGACCAAATTAAAAAAATCTATTTTTTTATTTTAATTTCCGATTCTATGTTAGGAGGCCTTGCTACCAAAAAAAGTTTAAAACATTATGCCGGAAATCGCTAATTTGGTACTTTATTTAACACCCCTAAAATTTTAATTGGAAAATTTTTATAATAAAAAATTGTTGCTATGTTAACTCTAATAATATTGTACCTTTAAAAGTTACAATTTGCTGTGCCAAAATCATATTGACATTTTGCAATAAAATAGTGCATTAAACTATAACAACCAACATATTTTCTGAACAAATTTAAGAGTAATTTTCTTTATAACCATTTTTGCAATAACTAACGGGAGTACATATATATATATGTTATAGTTAGTTTTTTATGTATAGTGATGACACGTTAATCTAAAAACTACTTTTTGTAAAAAAGGATATATAGTCATGTCCTTGCACTTAAAAGGACGAAACTTATAACCTAGTTTAAAAACATAATTCTGTAAACATATGTCAAATTTAATTTCATTCTGTTTGAATAATGTCAGAAGTTAACTTCTATCACTTGTACCGTACTACACGCGTTTTTTTTTTTATTGAATTGAATTCTTTCCATTAAGGGTTTTATCTCCATTTAACTCGAGTTAAGTGTTTTATTGAATTGCAAACGCATACAAAAAATTTAACCACATAATTCTAATTAGGATGTTTTCAGATAATGTTTTTCATACAATACAAGTCTTAAGCGAAGATAAGTTGTTTTAACTGATGCAAAGTTTTTCTCTTAGAGTTGGGATAAGTTTTACATCTTAATAACTTTTTAAATATTTCTCAAATTTAAATGAGAATAAGACGAATCAATGGGGTTTCCTTCAAAGATTAACACTATAACAATAACTCATTTTCGCATTATCTCCAGTTGTGCTACTTTATTTGGCGGGCACAGATATGGATATATTACATTAATGTTCCTAAGATCGCCAACAAAAAAAAAAATTAAGAAAAAATAAGGGTAATCTCATGATCTAACGACTTTGTTATGCTTATAATAAAGTCCTTCGAAAACCACCGTATTTTCCTTTCACATTTACATGCGTATGTACATACACCCTGCAAAAATCATTGGATTATATGCTCCATTTGTGGTAGGTTGGAGTACTTTCAAAGTGAGCACTAACATAGCCCAAACGACCGATTCATGTATCTGCATCGGTTCGTAGTTAGCCGAACATAACAAAAACCAAATGTTTATCGCGACGACGACGATATGTGTATACATACATACATAACTACATACATACATATGTTTGCATGTATACACGATCGTCGTCGTCGCGATAAACATTTGTTTTTTGTTGTTATGTTCTGCTGTTAGGTACTCCATCAATTAATCCAATGTAGGTACTCCATGGATTAATTTGATTGTTATGCGGGACTGGAGTATATACTCCATTTCAATGACATGCAATGTTAAATGGACCATATTTTTTGTATGAAATGTGGCAAGTTATGGAGTAATCTGTTGGTCCATAGCGTGCACTCCATGGATTAGCGAATGGAGTACTCGGAATTTTTGCAGGGATAATGTACCCTCACACTTCCATAGAAATCATCTATATTATTAATACGCTAACATAAATTTTGTTCCATCTTCTCCGTCGAAACTACTGAACCGATTTTCAAACTAAGAACACCATTAGAAAGGTATTGCTCTCAAATAGAACTGCGCCAAGTTTCATTAAAATTGGTTGGAAAATTCGCCCACAATCGTCGTTGGAAAATTCCCGTGTGGTTGTTGTTGCATGCTTTTGCACACAACAGAGCTGTCTCAATGCGCATGCATATGTATGTCAGTTTGTGCGTTCTCACCAAACTTACCATGAAAATCTGAACATGTTTGGCTGGATGTGGTGTGTAGTTTCAAAGAAGTAGAAACGTAAAAAGGTAGCAAATGCACTACAACAAAAACATAAAGGCAAGGAAAAGTAGCATAAGAAATAATATATAAAGAAAGTAGAAATTGAATGAGACAATTATGTACATATATATATTGTACATATGCATGTATGTAGTTATAAGAATTAGTAGACGAGTAACAACAACAACACCACACCAAATATAACAGCAACAACAACATCTACAAACAAAAACAATATCTACAAACAACAACAACAACATATTAGCAGTGACAATGAGAAGAAGCACTATAACAAAAAGAAATAGACGGAATAAGTAGAATAAAAAAGAAAAAGTAGGAAAGAAAGGGGGAAAAAGAACGTCGAGAAATAGAAAGAAGCAATTAGGAAGACTAGAAACAACGATAACAACAATAGTAAGGTTTTTACCCTTATTTTAAGAAAATTCATTTACGTAGAGAAATTAAGAAGAAAAGTAGCAACGACAATAATAACAATACGGGTTTTTACAGTTATTTTAAGAAAGTTCATTGAGGTATCTATATTATTAATATGCTAACATAAATTTTGTTCCATCTTTTCCGTCGAAACTACCAAACCTATTTTAAAATTAAGAACACCATTATAAAGGTATTGCTCTCAAATAGAACTGCTCCAATTTTCATGAAAAGAGCAGAAACAGAAAGATAGAAGTACATATGTAGGAGAATTGTGAAGACGAGTAACGACAACAACACCAACAACAACAACAAAATAGTAGCAGTGACATTAGCAACAAAAGGAGCAGCATCAACAGGAACAACAATAAAATAGTAACAGTGACAGTAACAACAAAAAATTATACAAAAACTATAGTTGCACCTTAGTCATAAGAAAATATCTAGAAAACTGTCGAATTTCGACTGTAGGCAGCACTCTAGTTTATGTATTAAAATCCTATTCCGTTGAAAGGTGGATGCCGTCCGGTGATAAATGTACACATATATGCATGTACATATTTATGTACGTGCATAGGGTCTATGTACATAAATATGTACATACATGCATATGTACATATGTATGTAGCTACCTATTTTGTAGGATTGGGAAAAGGCTACTGACAGTCAAGGAAATGTGCTGTCAACTTGCGGTAATTTCAAACTTAAATTAACACAACTTAATTTCCGACAGTCTCCCTCTGTTTGGTAAATTGATTAACTGTAAAATCCATAACATTTGCATATGTAAATTCATAGGTGTACACAAATATTTGATAAGCGTATGTAGCAATCAATGCTTTATCTATATATATATAAAAATCAAACCTATTTCTTTGTCGCCGGCTTTCTCCCAAACTCGTGGAGGGATTTTGACCAAATTTACACACCAGCTGAGTACCTTGCCCAAGATGGTTTATATGCATATTTTTTTCAAATCCGGAAGTCGGTTCCCGAGATATAGGTCAAAAGGTCAAAACGTGGACCCGGCTTTCCCCTGAATATTTTTGGACGATATTGGTATCAAATGAAAGGTATTGAACAGGGATTTAACATAGAATAGTACTCATTGTGATTCGTACGTCGGGTCTCCAGATATGGGTCAACATGTGAACCCGGATGACCCTCGAATATTTCTGAGCGATATTGGTATCAAATGAAAGGTCTTGATGGGGACTTCGACATAGAATTATTTTATTTGTGATGCCTAGGCCGGATCTCCTGATATGATTCAACATGTGGACCCGGATGATCCTCGAATATTTCTAAGCGATATTGGTATCAAATGAAAGGTCTTGATGGGGACTTCGACATAGAACTATTTTATTTGTGATGCCTAGGCCGGGTGTCCAGATATGGGTCAACATGTGGACCCAAATGATCCTCAAACAATTCTGAGCGATATTGGTATCAAATCAAAGGTCTTGATGAGGACTTAGACCTCTTTTATTTGTGATGTCTAGGCCGGATCTCCTGATATGATTCAACATGTGGACCCAGCAGCTAAACCCGGTTCCCTAGGGAAAAGGAAAGTGGAAGGGTAATGGGAATGGGAATGGGAAAGGCAAAGGGACGGAAAAGCAGAGAAAGAATATAATGTAAATGGAACGAAGAGGAAGGGGAGAGACAGTAAGACAGGCAATGAGAGAAGGAATAAGAGGGACGAAAGGGAGAAATACAGAAAAGTATATTTAAGGGAGAGCGGTACAGGAAGGGAAAGGGAAGCGGAAATGTGACGGGAAAGGGCAAAGAAAACGGAAGCGGAAATTATTGGAAAGGGAAAGAGAGGGAAAGTAGTAGAGGGAAAGGGAGTGGGAGTTTATTACGAAGCAAAAAAGGGATAAGGACATGAAGGGGGCAAACTTTTGAAAATATCAATTTTTTCCTTCACCTTTTTTTAAAGTTATCTGACTTTTGATGAGGGGTGCAGCCTGAGGAAAGCTCGGTTTCTAGACATTTCCAACTTATTTTAAAGTGTGTCAGTTTTCGCTTCTAATGCCTATAATAGGAAGTGGGCCAAAGCAAAGCTTGGCCGGGTACAGCTAGTTGCTTATGTACAGCCTTGGGCAAAATCTTAGCACCTGCTAAATGAGAGGAAGCGCCCGTGTACGTATACACACCGACTGTCACTACCACAGACAAATAAAGAGCGTAAAACGAGCGCTTACCAGCGATGCCGCTGTCACTCCAATTGGAAGATTTCACTCCGATTTTGACCTCCTCACTCCGCCACTCCCTCTTGGACTAAATCACTCCCACTTTTTCATGTATGAAATAATTCAGAAATTTTGAATCAACTTTCAATTTTGTATGTATAAAATTACAATCTGGCAGCGTTATTGTTTACGTCTTATAATTCTGCCGCAGTGGCAACTTTTCACTGATCTTTGTTTTGTGCGCGCTTCCATGGAAAATTTCAAATCAATTGCTCTAAAATGAATAGATGAGTTAAAATTTATAAAAACACATCAGCTGGTTTTTACATTTTTTTGTTTTCATCAGAAAAGTTTGCCCTGGACCAAATGCAAAAAAAGGTACATTGACAGGTAAGTTATATTTCTAAAGGATACTTTTCCATATTTCATAACCTCATATTCTCTTTCCAGCTATTTTATCAAAGAAGAAAATTCCCCTGCTGCTACAACACAGAAATTGGCCTATGATGTAGCTGTTGCAAATGACCATACTTATGTATACGATTTGGATCCTGTGGCTGCTGCCGTCTGTACGAGCGACTTCGATGCTGCTATTTCTGCGATAGTTTCCGATGATTGTAGTGCTGCTGCTATGGATGATTTGCACACCACAGACGGTGACTTCGATGCTGCTATAGTTTCGGGTGATTGTAGTGCTGCTGCTATGAATTATTTTCACACCATATGTATGGTAAATAATTGTAGTGCCGCTGTTTTCTGCGATTTTCACACCAAAGACAGTGAAAATAAAGCCGTTCAAACAAAAATTCATCGATAAATGGAAGATGAAATTTAGTTGGTTAGAAAACAAAGATGAGAAAAGCTTCTGTAAAATTTGTGTAAAATTGTTGGGAAATAATATTTCTGATTTGGAAAGGTATGGCAATTCTGATGGTCATAAAAGGGCAGAATTGTCTTTACAAAAACACAAAATACATAATTTATTTAAAAAAAAAACTTATCCTACTTATATATACATACTTGTACTTTTATATCTAAGACATTTATCTAATGCATAACATGCACTAATTTATGTATACAAAAGTTTATAAACAAATGTGCTATGAATAAAAACACAATTTTAATTTAATTAAATTCATTTCTAATAAATACATATGTCCTTTAATTCGAAAACAAAATTTTGCGTTTGCTTTCCCATATTTACATTTCTTGTTGATTTCCTTATTTTTGACATCCCTCCGCAATTTCACTCCGCTCTTTCGTCCGTCACTCCGAAACACTCCGCTATATGTCAATTTTCACTCCGCTCATATATTTTGGAACGGCATCGCTGGCGCTTACGATGGGACTTGGCGATCGTCGCTTAGGAAAAATAATCAGTTTGCCTTCGACCAAAGATGACTTGATACGAAACTCTTTTTTACTCTCTCACTTTTACGATTTTCCCACGGGTCTAATGTGGCTTTGTTGCCAGCATCAACACAACATAAAACCCGGCCGATCAGCTGTTTGTGCAAATTGCAGGTGCCAGAAAGGAAAACGGCCCAAAATAAATTGTCACTTTCGGTGGATTTTAATGTTTTGTTTTATGTGCCCAATTTTGTTGAAATAATAAAGAATTATAAGAAATACAGAGGTAACTGTATTGCTTGTGTGTAATATTCAGTGAAGTTTATTGTTTTAAGTGGAAAAAATTGTGTTTCAGTTAAAATTATAAAAAATATGTTAATGAGATGGAACGCGGGCAGCGATCTTCAGTAGATTTTTATATATATCCTGTTAAAAATTATCCCAACAAACACTGAGGTTAGTTATCGATTTGAGAATGACTCGAGAACTAGCCTCATTCTCAAACCTCTAACGTTAGAGGACGACTCGAAAATCTATCGAGAATCATAGCGTTCTCAAAGAAAAGGGTACCTAATTCTCAAATCGAGAAAATTATAATTCTCGAATCGAATTCTAATGTAGTTCTCTAATGAGATACTAATCAGAATTTGCAAATACTTCCAATTGAAATGAAAAACAAAGCTTTGTCTCCTTTTACATGATTTTTTCATTGGTTAGATTTTATTAACGCAATATGTGCCTAAATTGCATATGATTATATATATTGACATGTATATGTTTACCACATTTATAAGAACTGAAATTTAAACAAAATTCAGTCTTATTATTTAAATTAAAGGTACTTCTTGTACTTTTTAATGGAAAACATTGTACTACGGTGATATTAACTTTACCATTTTTTAGTATCTAATTTCAATATATGTATGTATATTCAATATATCACAGAAATATATTGAGAATTGATAAAAGGCGTGAGATTTGGCTCCTTCTCTAATCACTCGCTAATCGAATTCTAGTGTAGTTTTCAACCCTAGTTAGCGATTTGAGAATATATAGAGAATTACACTAGTTATCTAAGGTAATCTCGACAAAATTTCTAACGTTAGAGACTGTGTTTGCTGGGATTATATTTCAATTCTAATATATTCACATTTTAATAGAATTGCAAAATAGAGTAAAATATTTCTTAAAAAATACCACCCAACTACATGTATTATCGTTCACCACTTTTTGTGCGTTATTCTTAATTTGTCTGAGATTGGGTTTCGAACACGAATATTCGGAATGTGGGAAAATCATTCTATCCTGTGTATCACTTTTGTGGTTATATCCTTATCTTAATTTGGTATAAACAAAATTTTATTATTGCTATAGTCTTCAATAACATAAGGAAGCCGAAAAATCCCCAGAAATAATATGTAAAATACCCATTTTCAGTTTTCGAACAGAGTGGCACCAATGAAAAATGTTATAAAAAATGCGCATTTTGACAGCGCTCTCACGAAATGAAGAGTTTCGTATCTAGTTATCTATGCCTTCGACTGGCGTGAAAGCAAGTGTTCGCTAGGTGATCGTCGCTTGAAATTCTTTTATTCTATTTGCAGATGCCAAACAACAAGCAAAACTACGAGAAGTTTGCATATAACGTGGGTACACATATACACATGTATGTGTATACGTACGTTTTTTCATAATTTCGCGAAGCGCGCGCATGACCCTGCTCGCTCAACATCTGCATACAGACTGATTATTTTTAGTAATTTTTCACTTTATCCTACAGTAGGCGCACCAACACACACTCATTTTTTAGTAATGGCTTGAGTGTAGTGGTGCCCAAGGCTGCTTATAAACAAATCCAATAAATGTATACACACACACATGTACATATATGTATAGGGTAGAAGGGGACACATTCGCCACTGGGGTACTTTCGCCACCCCCTGTTTTCTGAAAATTCAGCAGTCCAATCCATGGTATAAAAATTCAGAAGGCAATTTCACTTAAAAACTTTTTGACGGCTATTGAATTTTTCTGAAGTATCTTTTTTGTCTCGGGTCTCGGGTTCAAACCACGGTCCGAGCCAAACACCAAAACAATTTTTCTAATTAGTAAAAATCCAATTATTGGGTTTTTTAAGAGCAGCGGTCACCTCTCGGCCAGGCCCGTAGCCAGGAATTCGTTTCGGGGGGGGGGCTTACAGAAATTATGGACAAATTGCACTCCCCCCCCCCCCCCCCCACATACATATACATATGTACATACATAGGTCAAATGAAAGTTATTCATATTGGTTGATTATTTTGAAAATGAATATGGAAAAAATTTGTACATATGTACAAGATTACTGAAAAGCTATTTTAATTGACTTTTATTATGTACATACATACATACATATACATATGGAATGTGGTACAAAATTTCATATAAAACTTTCTTTTACAATAACCTTTTCATCAAAGAAGTAGCCTTCTGGATTTGTTTTTTGATAAAATGTCTATGACATGGTCAGGATCAACAGCAATATCCCAGTGAATGGAGATCATAGCGAGTGAACTCAATCTTTCATGACCCATTACACTCCGAGGTAAAGTTTTGATTCTTTTCATGGTAGAAAATGATCTTTCCACGCTCGCCGTTGTCACGGGCAAAGTTGCCAAGGCAGCGAGAAGAATTTTTATACCACGGAAATAGTTTCCATCGCAGTACTCCAATAGTTTTAAAACCTCGGGTTCGTTTTTAATCGACGATATTTTCGCACACCACAACCTATATTCGGCCTTTACTGCTGATGATGATATGTGATCTTCGAAGAATGGCGCCAAGTTGTCAAGCTCATCTGCTTTACTTACATCAGCGAATCCTGGAAGAAGCAGTTGGAAGCTCGGTAGAATATCTTCGTTTTCTAAAAATCGTTGCGTTAAGTTTTCAATTAATAAGTCGATGCATGGCAGGAATATTGCGATTCTGAAATACTCTTCACTCGACGTTGTTCCCGGGTTAGCTCGGTTTATTTGACGCGATACCACTCTTGGAGCACGGATTTCACCGTCAAAAAAGTCTTCGGCGATTTTTGATGCGGAAACTAAGATTTGCCCGAAGAAATCATTAGCAGATTGTCTAATTTCGCGCAAAGACTGTATTACTTCTTTCGTGCGGTTTATAGCAGAGATAAAGTCTAAAGATTTTTCTTGGAGAGGAGTTGAGGAAATTACAAAAAAAAATACTTCCTTCGAATTTCGGGGGGGGGGGGGGGGGGGGGGCTTGAGCCCCCCGAGCCCCCCCCTGGCTACGTGCCTGCTCTCGGCAGTGGGCGGCATACCCTCCGAGTGTATTTCTGCCATGAAAAAGCTTCTCACAAAAAACGCATTCGCCGTTCGGAGCCGGCATAAAACTGTAGGTCCACCCAATTAGTAGGAAAAACAAAAAGGAGCACCCCTCGAATTGGGAGAGAAGCTCGGCCATAAAACTCGTCAGAGTTATAATAGCGCCATTGTATTATTATTATATTATTATTATTATCTTTTTTGTAAACATTATGTGTGAGGTTGTCATATTGGACAAATATAAAAATGGAGATTTTTAAAGAAAATTTTGCTAGTTTTAGTTGAGGAAAGCTCAGAAATTATCAATAAAAGTCATATATTATTAAAAGGGATGTGAAAAGCGGGAAGTATTTGGCTCGAATATTTAATACAAAGCCTTACGCAATACAGCAGATAGAGCATTTAACATAGAAGTAAGGCTGGAGTCATCGTTATGTCCGAACAAATTTTTTGTTTACATTTTGCTCGTTCTTTTTCACTTCTATTTTACAGAAAGGGAAGAGAAGGAGTACAATACAAGCAAAGATTTGGTGGAAAAGAAATGCAGAATACAGAATTTTTTTGTTTTTTGTAATCTTTTTTTTTCTTTTCAGTGGCGTAGTAACGGGTGGGGGTGGTTGGGGACAAACCCCCCCCCCCCCCCGAAAGATTCGTTTTGACTTTATTAGCATACATTTCTTTTTCAGGAAAAAATCAATGAGAATAGTAATTTTTCGAAATTGGTAATTCGAAATTTAGCGCTTTTTCACGAAGTATTACTTATAATTCTAGCGTTTGTTGAGCCGTAGGAAAGTGCAAGAACCGCAGGAATTTTACCACAATTTACATTCTTTGTACTTATATTCGCTCTTTTGTGGTAAAATTCCTACGGTTCCTGCACTTCCCTACGGCTCAACAAACGCTACAATTATTATACGGTATTGCTGTTATTAACATGCTAATAACAGAAAAGTAACGCCAATTATTTAAATTTCAAGTTTTCTTTCAATTACTTATCATCTTAATCAAATAATATTAGTATAAACTACAATGGGAATAAATATGCAATGTATAAGTTTGTTTGTTTGTTTGTTTATTACCCGTATGTTTGTACGGGCATTTGAACAATTCGGGTATTTTGAAGTTTGTTTTTTTCTTTTGTTTATTATTATTTTTTTTTTCTTTATATGTAGTTTTTTATACTCAGCTGTACTAGTACACAGAGTATTATAATTTTGATTTCATAACGGTGGATTGTAACATAATGAAATAATCGAGATAGATATGGACTTATATATATCAAAATGATCAGGGTGAAAAGAGAAATCGATTGAGCCATGTCCGTCCGTCCGTCCGTCCGTCCGTCCGTCCGTCCGTCCGTCCGTCCGTCCGTCCGTCCGTCCGTACGCAGGATAACTCGCGTAAAAATTGAGATATTTTGATGAAATTTGAAATGCAAGTTGGTATCGAGACTGGGACGGTTGGTATTGAAAATGGGCGAAATCGGACCATGACCACGCCCACTTTTCCTATATAGAAAAAATCGGAAATTTGGTATCTCAGCCACTAATATAGCTAGAGTGATAAAATTTTACCCACGTATTGAGCTCAGGCCCTTATGAAGAAATTTGTTGAAGTTTTGGAAAATGGGCGGTGCCACGCCCACTTATTAAGGGTCAAACATTGAAAGTTTTATATGTCATAACTCAGAAACCGTTGAAGATATATCGATGAAATTTGGTATGCGTAATTTGCTTACCTAGACAAATGTTTTGGCGAAAAATTATCAAAATCGGTTTACGGCCACGCCCACTTTTATATATGGGAACTATAAAGGGGCCTAATAAAAACATTTTAAGCGATATCTCTGTCAAATATAAAGATCTATCACTGAAATTTTGTGGCAGGAGACCAACTAGGGAAATAAAACAAAAATTATAAAAATTTTGGAAAATGGGCGGTGCCACGCCCACTTATTAAGGGGCAAATATTGAAAGTTTTATAAGCCATAACTCAGAAACCGTTAAAGATATATCGATGAAATTTGGTACGCGTGATATATTTACTTAGCCAAATGTGTGGACGAAAGATTACCAAAATCGGTTGACGACCACGCCCACTTTTATATATGGGTATTATAAAGTGACCTAATAAAAACATTTTAAGCGATATCTCTGTCAAATATAAAGATCTATCACTGAAATTTTGTGACATGAGTTCTACAATAGACCGGAAACAAAAAATAAAAAAGTTTGGAAAATGGGCGTGGCACCGCCTCTTTTTATACAAAGGAATCTACGTGCCTATTACTCGACAAATAACTGAGATATTATGACGAAACTTGGTTTATACACTTTTATAACATGTGTTAGTTGGCCGCTGTGGTGCAGTGGGTAGAGTGCTCGCCTGCTATGCCAGAGGTCTCGGGTTCAAACCACGGTCCGAGCCAAACAAATTTTTCTAATTAGTAAAAATCCAATTATTGGGTTTTTTAAGAGCAGCGGTCACCTCTCGGCAGTGGGCGGCATACCCTCCGAGAGTATTTCTGCCATGAAAAAGCTTCTCACAAAAAATGCATTCGCCGTTCGGAGCCGGCATAAAACTGTAGGTCCACCCAATTAGTAGGAAAAAACAAAAAGGAGCACACCTCGAATTGGGAGAGAAGCTCGGGTAACTAAAAGTCATAGAGGGATGCAATTTTGCACTAACAATAATATTTATATGCTTATTTGGATGATTGATACAAATTTTGAAAATGGGCGTGGCTGCGCCCTGTTTATGCAGCACTCGTGTCATATAAAATACACCCTATATCGAACAAACGCAAACAAACAATGAAAGCATACAGCTGAGTATCTAATGTTCGATTCTACTCGAACTTAGGCTTCCTTACTTGTTTTATTTTAGTTTTTCCGATACACATTTTTTTTGTTTGTAAGCTCGAATGCACTATGGTCTGGCGACTAGTATTTTATGGCCAAAATTCAACCAGTAATCAGATTGATCGGAAACTTGGTACTTGGGGTTTTCGCGGTTGCTGATTTCAAATCTGATATCAGACTACTGAAATTCAAAATGGCGGATCCAATATGGCGACCAAATTTTGTAATTTTAATTTTTTTAACTTAATTTTATATAAAAAAGGGGTTTTCGCAATTGCGGATTTCGAATCTGATTACACATTTTTTAAATTCAAAATGGCGGTTCCAATATGGCGACCAAATTTTATAATTTTTATTTTTTTAACTTAATTTTATATAAACAAGGGGTTTTCGCAATTGCGGATTTCGAATCTGATGACACATTTTTTAAATTCAAAATGGCGGATCCAATATGGCGACCAATTTTTGTAATTTTTATTTTTTTAACCTAATTTTATATAAAAAAGGGGTTTTCGCAATTGCGGATTTCGAATCTGATTACACATTTTTTAAATTCAAAATGGCGGATCCAATATGGCGACCAAATTTTATAATTTTTATTTTTTAACTTAATTTTATATAAAAAGGGGTTTTTGCAATTGCGGATTTCGAATCTGATGACACATTTTTTTAATTCAAAATGGCGGATCCAATATGGCGACCAATTTTTGTAACTTTTATTTTTTTAACTTAATTTTATATAAAAAGGGGTTTTTGCAATTGCGGATTTCGAATCTGATGACACATTTTTTAAATTCAAAATGGTGGATCAAATATGGCTTAGTTTTTTTTTTATATTATAAGTTTATATATATCGAACCATAACCGCCGGATTGACGTAACCAGCATGTACAAATTTTTAGAGGAGAACGGTTTCTTTTGTAAATATCTACACAAATAAGCCACACATTTCAACGAAGTTTTGCTGCATTATATACCAAAAGTGGATTAAATCATCATACAAAATTTCACTGGAATGCGTTGCTCACTTACGTAGATATTTGCAAAAGAAAACGCTTTCCTCTAAAAAATTTCATATGCTGGTTACGTCAATTCGGCGGTTATGGCTCGATATATGTAACTGTTTTCGCATTTATACAGTTTTTATAGAAAGAAGAAAACTGCCACAAAGATTTTATTAATATTAATACAAATATTAACTCTTAAGGCTCCACCACGTCTCTTCGTTTAGTGCGATCAGACATTTCTGAAAATTGCAATGGACGACGCCCACGAGTTGAAGACTTCTGGGCCGCATTTTCTACTTCCACCGAATATTTTTCGTAGCTTTAGCTATTTCGTTCGTCGTTTTCGAATATTATATCGTTTTGAAGCCAGCTCTTATTTTGAGTTTTGAAAATTCCAATTGATTTTCTCGACTTCTGCCATTTTACATTAACGTTAACGCAAAATAATCTAATTTTGTTTTCCAAATATTTTTTGTGCTTACGAGTATCAGAGATATTCGATTCTCCACTTTTGTTAACAACAAAATTAAAAATTAGCTCATTTTTTCTTGTTTGATTTTCCCATCCAGCCAAATTTCCATTAGATCACAATTCCTGAAGTGTAAGTTGCCTGCAAAAAAACGAAATTTCTAAAAACTTTGCACCTCTTTGCAAAATATTATTGCGGTGTCGTCTGCACCATATATCATTGTAGTTCGGGGCGATATTTGTTTGTTGGACACTTTCGAACATTTTTAGTTATATAATTTAATATAATTGTAAAAAGTAAAAAATAATTATTTTGAGGTTATGACACTTTTTACATTTTTTTCTTATCACCAAACCTTGTGTCGTAAGTTTCACTATTAACAATTAAAATACTTACCATGGTCATTAATATCCATAATATAAATATTTTAAATACTTTTTAATTTTTACTTTATAAGGATTCAAAAAGGCAACTAAATCACATCAAGAGTATAGGTTTTAAACCGCAATAAAAAACATTGAACTTTGGCCTTTCATAGAATAATATTCAACTGACATTTGCAAATAAAAAACGTTGTTTACGTATTTTTCCAATGTTTACTAACAGATTTAATCAACAATTGTAGAATTGCAAGTTTTCAATTTTGGCCAGAAAATGTAGTTCGCCAGACCATAGTGGAATGCTCGAATGTTTGTACGGGCATTTGAACAACAAACGGGCTCAAACAAAAACGATCAGATCGAATTGCTCGATACCCGGGTATCTAGGGCTCTAGTTAAAAGTCGATTTTATTGAAAAATATATACAGTGACTCAAAAAAAAAAATCATACGCCAGAGTTTTTAAATTACAGTTCTGTCGAAAATTTGACTCTCTTATTTTCGTTTAAAAATGTAAACAATTTTTCATTGCTCGATATCCGGGTATCTAGTTAAAAGTCGATTTTATTGAAAAATATATACAGTGACTTAAAAAAAAAATCATACGCCAGAGTTTTTAAATTTATTTCAAACAGTTCTGTCGAAAATTTGACTCCCTTATTTTCGTTTAAAAATGTAAAAAAATTTTCAATAAAAATCGCCTTAAGCAGGATTTCTAAGCTTATGGAAAAATCCGAAAAATCGTAGAAATTTCTAAAAGTGGATTAAAAATTTCAAAGCGCGGCCAGAATTTATAGAAGATTTTGAGGAGATTTCTAAGTGTACTGTTATGTAGCCAACCAATTTTAGTGTAAAAAGTGCTATTCTCAATGCTGTAAAAATTTCCGTCGATTTTAGTAATTTTTTTCTGTAGGGTGTTTGCGTTATATGTATGTACGTGAGACCGTTCCAATTAAAATTTCCGAAAAGCCAATGAAATTTTTCAAAAAGTTGAATGTTGCATATTATTATATTACAATTGAATGAGCTGCAAAATTGCATACTCAAAAATCTTCTAAACAAGTAAGGAAGCCTAAGTTCGAGTGGAATCGAACATTAGATACTCAGCTGTATGCTTTCATTGTTTGTTTGCGTTTGATGGAAACACGGTGTATTTTATATAAAGCGAGTGCTGCATAAAGTGGGCGTAGCCACGCCCATTTTCAACATTTTTATCAGTCGATCAACTAAGCATATGAATATTATTCTTTGTGCAAAATTTCATTTCTTTTTGACTTCTAGTTACAAAGACTTCACGTTACAAATTCCAAAAGGGTGTTCCAGAAATATCTTTGTTAAAAAGTAGGCGTGGTCATAAACCGATTTCAATAAATTTTTGCGTGTATATTACCACAAGTTATAAAACGTATAAACAAAGTTTCGTCATAATATCTCAATTATTTTTGGAGTTATAGGCTAAGAAATCTCGTATATTCCTGCTTCTAAAAGAAGGCGGTGCCACGCCCATTTTCCAAAATTTTTACGGTTTTTGTCTTATGTTCATAGTTAGACTCCTGCCATAAAAGTTTAATGATATATCTTTATATTTGACAAAGATATCGATTAAAATGTTTTTATTAGGTCACTTTATAAGACCCATATATAAAAGTGGGCGTGGCCGTCAACCGATTTTAACAATTTTTCGTCCAAACATTTACCTAAGTAAGTATATCACGCGTACCAAATTTCATCGATATATCTTCAATGGTTTCTGAGTTATGGCTTATAAAACCCTCAATGTTTGACCCTTAATAAGTGGGCGTGGCACCGCCCATTTTCTAAAATTTCGCAAAATTTCTTCATAGGGGCCTGAGCTCAACACGTGGGTAAAATTTCATCGCTCTAGCTATATTAGTGGCTGAGATACCAAATTTCCGATTTTTTCTATATAGGAAAAGTGGGCGTGGTCATGGTCCGATTTCGCCCATTTTCAATACCAACCGTCCCAGTCTCGATACCAACTTGCATTTCAAATTTCATCAAAATATATCAATTTTTGCGCGAGTTAGAGTGTTTACAGACGGACGGACAGACGGACAGACGGACGGACGGACAGACGGACGGACGGACATGGCTCAATCGATTTCTCTTTTCACCCTGATCATTTTGATATATATAAGTCTATATCTATCTCGATTATTTCAATCTGTTACAATCCACCGTTATGTGATTAAAACTATAATACTCTGTGTACTAGTACAGCTGAGTATAATAAGTAATTACCGAGTGAAAATACCTAGGTGTGCAAAGTTTCGTGAGGATCCGTTCAGCGGTTTTCTCGCCAATTGAGTTTAAACACAATTTCCATTTCACATTTATAATATAAGATGTATGCTACGGCTTTTTAATGAAAACAAATTTAATAAAAACGAGTAAGGAAGCTTAAGTTCGAGTGGAATAGAACATTAGATACTCAGCTGTATGCCTTCATTATTTGTTTGCGTTTGATGGAAACACGTTGTACTTTATATAAAGCGAATGCTGCATAAAGTGGGCGTAGCCACGCCTATTTTCAACATTTTTACCAGTCATCCAACTAAGCATATGAATATTATTCTTTGTGCAAAATTTCATTCCTTTGTGACTTCTAGTTACAAAGATGTCACGTTACAAATTCCCAAAGGGTGTTCCAGAAATATCTTTGTTAAAAAGTGGGCGTGGCCGTCAACCGATTTTGACAATTTTCCGTCAGAATGTTTGCCTAAGTAAGTAAATCACGCATACCAAATTTCATCGATATATCTGTTACGGTTTCTGAGTTATGGCTTATAAAACTTTCAATGTTTACCCCTTAATAAGTGGGCGTGGCACCGCCCATTTTCCAAAATTTCAACAAATTTCTTCATAAGGACCTGAGCTCAATACGTGGTTGAAATTTCATCGCTCCAGCTATATTAGTGGCTGAGATACCAAATTTCCGATTTTTTCTATATAGGAATAGTGGGCGTGGTCATGGTCCGATTTCGCCCATTTTCAATACCAACCGTCCCAGTCTCGATACCAACTTGCATTCCAAATTTCATCAAAATATCTAAATTTTTGCGCGAGTTAGAGTGCGTACGGGCGGACGGACGGACATGGCTCAATCGATTTCTCTTTTCACCCTGATCATTTTGATATATATAAGTCTATATCTATCTCGATTATTTCATTCTGTTACAATCCACCGTTATGAAATCAAAATTATAATACTCTGTGTACTAGTAGAGCTGAGTATAAAAATACACTTATTATACTTATTTTTTACACTGTGGCGATTGTACCCATATATGTAATACTTCTATATTGCTAGTTGCCTATATTCTCAATCTGAAGAAAATTGGAAAACATACACAATCATTCTAGTACCGTCCCAGTAGGACTGGGGATCATCGTTTTATTAATCCCGGAGTACTCCCTTGCGAGTACTGGATTACTCCCCATTACTCCCTTTTACTTCTATGAATTTTCATACAAATTTCTGTACTCGCTTTTTACATTGTATGTCCTAGGAAGGGTAGTAATAGATAAAACTCCCTTTCCCCTCCTAAAACAACAATGAGGGAGTTTTTGCCAATACTTCCATATACCTCTTTATCGAGCAATGGGGGAGTCTTGGAGAATATTCTGATGACCTCCTAAAAGAGCAATAAGGGAGTAACTGCTACACATTCCCCGTTCCTCCTAAGCGAGCAATGCGGGAGTACTCACTTGAAACCTCCTAAACGAGTAATGAAAGAGATAAAATGCATTTTTGCACATTAACTGTTTTATTTATTTATTTTTATTTTATTTTACATTTAAATGCATGTACTTATGTACATAAATAATTTTGAAAACGACTATTTGCTGCAATTATGTGGACCACCCAATTGTACTGCTAGAGCAATTTGTTGTTTGGCGTTGTCCCGAACAAATTGGCCAAAACTAACACTTTTAATTGTTCCACACCCACCATCCGGTTCTTCTATCTCTGCTTGTATGTAAATATTTTTTTGACGAACTTTATTTTTAAATATGATTGAATTTTCCAAATAAAAACATTTTTATAATTGAAAAAAAAAAACAGCAAAAAATATTACAGACAAATTTCGCCTGCTAAAAAAAGTTTTTGATTGGAGTACATATTGGAGAAATCTTTTATATTGCTCCAAAAGGATGCCAAAAGGAGTTATCTATTATTTATAGTTTGGAGAGATCTCCCCTTTTGCTCCACAAGAAGTAACATAGGAGAAATAAAGTGTAGAAATCTCTTCTATTGCTCCGAAAGGATGAAAAATGGAGTACTCTTTTATTAATCTTTAGAGCAGTGATAGGCGTTTCATAGATCAATTGATCGCGCTCAAATCACACAGACACGTTATGTCTTTCTTTTGTAAACGATTTATAGGCCCGTCACATAGCATACGTCAATCCGTCTACGTCGACGTATGTGACTGACAGCTCAGTAAAATGTCGGCATTTAAACGTACGTCGTCACACGTACGACGGATCCGTTGCCGCAACGTACCGAAGTTGCCCAAAAGTCAACTTTTGGTATACGTCAATCCGTCGCTATGTCAGCTGATTGCTTTTGATTGTTAACCTTTAGCTACTCTTGAATTTCCCTTTTTTTGCAATTTGCTTTTCGAGTTTTTACTCATTTGTATAACATTCCTCCATAAAACAAAATTGTTAAGAATTATCAGGAGATATGAAGTTACTGAAAACTGAATTTCAATAGGGCAACTTAAAAGAGAAATTACAAAATATTCTAAAGAGTTAAGTTTTTGCCACCACCTCTGTAGTTAAAGGTTAATCAAACAGCTGATTTGTGTATATCCGCCAACGTTTCCTATGTGGCGACCTCTCCGTCAAGTACGTGAGCTGTCAGTCACATACGTCGACGTAGACGGATTGACGTATGCTATGTGACGGGCCTATATGTCGTCGCTCAGCAAGTGGCGTAGTAACATCGTGGGTGAATGTCGCTTGTTTGCGCATATTTATATATGTAAAAGCATAATTACTTATACATATGTACGCATGCTTGTCGTTTTTATAAACGACCACATTCATTGAGGGTAGGGATGCAAACGATAATAATAATAATACAATGGCGCTATTATAACTCTGACGAGTTTTATGGCCGAGCTTCTCTCCCAATTCGAGGTGTGCTCCTTTTTGTTTTTCCTACTAATTGGGTGGACCTACAGTTTTATGCCGGCTCCGAACGGCGTATGCATTTTTTGTGAGAAGCTTTTTCATGGCAGAAATACTCTCGGAGGGTATGCCGCCCACTGCCGAGAGGTGACCGCTGCTCTTAAAAAACCCAATAATTGGATTTTTACTAATTAGAAAAATTTGTTTGGCTCGGACCGTGGTTTGAACCCGAGACCTCTGGCATAGCAGGCGAGCACTCTACCCACTGCACCACAGCGGCCACAAATAACATTGAAACATCGATAGTATCGAACGAAAATTCGATGTTTAACATCGATGTTTGAAAATTACTCAGTATCGAAAAATCGCCGATACATCGATGTCAACCCTGACGATATTTGACTGTTGTTTTATACCATGTTTACACATAACGAGATTTTCAGTAAATCTCGATTCGCCAATCTACCCGTTTACATATAACATGAAATCTAGATTTGCTGGGAGAGGGATTGTCAACTGTCAATTTTCCTTACCTGCATGACCCAATAATAATATGGTCGAAGCAGTCAAAAGAGAATAGGCAACTATCGTTCGATGGCTGTTTTCACGAATGTAAAAAACAGATATTTTGTTTTTATTTAACTTGAAAAACGCTAGCAAACACACAAGCTTTTGCACGATTAACACGTTAAAGAAAGTATAATAAAAAAAAGACGATCATTTCACAACCTATAAAACAGAAAGAAGAAGAGCGACTTACTATTGCGATACGATTCTTGTTGGGCCATACTTACTGGCGTCCATTTTGTTTACTTTTCATTTTGACGTTTCTCCCAAATTCGCCAAAAAAAATATCAATAACACGAAGAACACAGGGTTGCATTGAGAAAACTATCGTGATAATCTCGAGATTCATTTTAAATCGCGAATTTTTGGTAGCGGATTTTTGTATGGAAAACCTCGAATTTCAATCGAAGATTTTGTGTCAACCTCGAAAAAAGTAGATAATCTCGTATATGTAAATGGCCTATTAGTCAGTGGTAATTTATACATAAACATAATAAATCCTCCACAGGTTGGTAATGTGACTCCACATTACGGGTCGAAATTCCATGAAAATTCCAATTTTGGGGTGTGTGAGAGAGTACCCAACAGCCATTCAATTATAATTATCATCAAATCCACCGGAGCCATATATTTTTCGAACAATTTAGCTGAAAAAAAAACATCGATGTATCGATGGTTTTCTTCCGATGTTTTTTTAGGATCGATGTTAATTTTTTCGATACATCGAACATCGATGTATCGATGTTGGTCCTCAAAATTTACATCCCTAATTGAGGGCCAGCAAGCGACTAAACCAGCGATGCGCAGCCTCTTGCCCGTGGGCAGACCAGCTGTTTGCGATTCACACCGATTGTCACTAAAGCCCAAATTACATCAGCGATGTGGCAGCGGGCAGCGACGGTTTTCGGAATCAGCTGATGCGTCTAATATGAGCAGTGACTGCCAGACCAAACACAATAGAGCGTTCGCAGTATTTGGCAGTGACTTCTTTATATATTAGGTCTGTTTCCTTTTACCTTGGACACGTGGTGACATAAATTTACTTACCATTTTCATGTCCACTTTTTTCAATTAAAATAATCAATCTTGTTCCATTTTTTCCTCTGCTCTTTCTTCTTCTTTGCTTTTGCATCCCGCCAGCAATATTTGCTAGTGGAAATTAATTAAGTAAAAATTAAATTCTCTCCCGCTTGCTGGCATCAAAGTACGGAAACACAAAATTAGTAAAAAATATATTACATTGGATAGTACGGAAACAGACATAAGTTCACATCAACACTTTGAAGTTGGCTGCGATTCAAGGCAGCGGCAGCGAATTTAGAATTTGGGCTAAACGGAGCGGTGCTGCCAGCTGCCTCTGCTGTATTATGTGCCGCTTCATTACAAACCGTAGTTTCTAAAAATCAGCTGATTTCGAAAAACAGTCGCTGCCACAGCCACAGCGCTATTGTAATTCCGGCTTAATACAGACAAATAAAGAGCGTAAAACGAGCGCTTACGATGGGACCATGCTTAGCAAAAATAATTAATTTGCCTTCGACTGTCGTGAAAGCAGGTGGTCGCTAGGTGATCGTCGCTTGACATTATTTTGTTTTATTTGCAGAAGCCAGACAACAAACAAAACTATGAAGAGTTTGCAAATAACATACGTATGTACTTGTATACGTTGTTTCATAATTTCGCAAAGCGTGCGCAACATGACTCTGCTCGCTCAACATCTGCATGCATTGTGAATGGATACAAGTGACTTGACTCTGGGATGTGTGTTAAAAAGGTCGAACAGCTGTGCTCAGCTGATTTCAGGGTTGCTGTTATGGCCCAATAACGATGGTGAAAGCAATAGAAGTTGCTCTTCTTCTTTCTGTTTTGTAGGTTGTTGATTTTACATTCTTGCATATGTTATTCGTGGAATAGCTGGCGTTTACGCTATCACCGGGAATTGCGTTTTAGGAACTCAGCCTTAAATTCTTTTCGGAATTATGAATTGGTTTTTTCAATTCCCAATTCCGGAATTGCGTTTCTGTCTTGATTGCTACGACCTTGTCATTATGGTCCCTTTTCTTACAACAACCACATCCGGCCGCCATACCAATCTGTACCCCCGGAAGTCGCCGCCATACCAATCTGTCCCCGATTTTGACATTTTTCGATGACTTATCGTCTTTTTTTTTTATCGAATTTCGACTACGCATCCCAGAGCCATTTCACTGTATGCTATACACTATGTCTGCATGCAGACTGATTATTGTTTATCGTTTTCCACTTTGGCCTACAGTAGGCACACCAACACACACTAATTTTCGGAGATTGTTTGAATGTGTTTGTGTGCCCATCCCTGGACTAAACGAAAACCAAGAATTATCTAAAGAAGGATATCGCAGTAGATAAGCTGTTTGGTATTGTGTATGTATACCAAAAAGTGTGAATGTCAGACAAAACGAATTGGCAAAAATTTTACTTTGAAATTCATTTCTCTTCTCTTTCACATTGACATTTTTAAAGAAAACACACACATAAAAACTGAAGTAATATAACCTCTATTTCGATAAACCTTGACGAAAACGAACCAATTGATTTGCGCTATTACGGCGCTCTCACTAATACAGCTGCATTTCAATTTTGCCTATCACTGCTCTAAAATAGTGTTCGTTGGTTCGTTTTCGTTTAGTCGCTTGCTGGCCCTCAATGAATGCGGTCGTTTATATAAACGACAAGCATGCGTACATTAGGGTGACCGCAGTGATAGGGAGGGGAAATTTTTTGAGGAATTTTGTCAACGGGAACCCCATAAAATGATCAGCCTTTGCAGATCTTAAGATAGCCAAAGTTTAAGAACGATTGGATCATATTAACACGTGCCGCTTGGCGCTTAAAGTTTCAAAAAACTTGATTTTGTGGCCGATGAGCGACGTTTTTGGGCCGTATCTCCGGAACTCTTCATTATTTTCTCATGATTCACATATCCAGGTAAAGGCATTTTGTTCCCACTAATTTATATCCTATGCATACCTCTAGGAACGCACATCTATTAAAAGAATTACACGTTAAGTTATGTAACACTTCGCATTCCCTTGTATGGTAAGGAGCCGTTCATGTATTACGTAAGCAAAGCGAAATTCCAGATGCTTGCTACAATTAACACTTTGACAATTTCCACTTCACTTCTTTGCTTTAATTTATAAACCTGATTTTTGGTAAAATATTTAGGGAATTTGCTTTTTTCTGCTTATTCGAATGTTATTTTTTACTTTTCTCTGTTCACTTCTGTAGATATACAAACATACACACATGCACACAAGGGGAGATGTTTATCAAAGTGTAAAAAAGTTGAGACATGGCTAACTTTATACTTTGCTTTACTCGCTTCACCTCAATTGTGAACATGTCCCTTTGAAAAGCACATGCTCAACGGAACTGTCAAAGCAAAACTCTGAAGCAAAGCGAAGTCAATTGTGCACGGGCTCTTACCGCGCGCTATTTACTTGCCAAATGCCATTTGTGAATTGCATGTACGAGTAACAGGGTCTATTTCGGAGAAATCAAAACTATTGCCGGTCTTATCGTGTTAAATTACTTATCGAAGTTTCTGCAATACCAATTTTTTCAATTTATTGAGTTGTAAATGAGAATTTGAGTAGTTAATATAGCAGAAGTCCAGGTATTTTCAATAAAAATAATTAAATATGAGTGATTAGTTTTTTTTTTTTTATTTTGTGCTTCGAAACTAGTAAATGTCTCTTTTTCCCCTCTATTTTTAAGGTTTATCATTCTCATTTTTGTCCCTAAAATAATGGCTCCACTTCTGCCATAAAAAGACAAAACAAAGATAAAATTTTCATTGTAGGCTATCCGGCTCACCAGATAACCGGTTGTAAATTGCGCTCTAATCGCCAAGTTCTGGCCACTTTATTTTACAATTTGCGTAGTGTGAAATTGAGCTTAAAGGTTTCAGCAAAAATTACTATTCAAGAAATACTTGTATTTTGGGGAAAAGCTCGAATTCCTATAAAACATGAAAAGGATGCTATTACTAAATTAGAGAAACTTTACGCAGAGTGGAGAAATTTACAGAAGGACCAGAAAAACAATCGGAAGCTGCAAGGAACAAAATCTAAGAGTTCGCCTTAAAGATATATGATATCTTTGATATCGCTCATCGAGACGCCTTGGCCATGATGAAATCAGAAGAAAAGCAATTTCTTTTGAAACAAAGGGAGAAGGGTCGTCCAGGCTCTATGCTTGGAGTTGATTTGAAGTTAGCTCGAGCTGAAGAAAGAAAACTACAAAGGGAACTTGCGAAAAAGGACAAACAAATTTGATCGGAATGTTTCAACATAGGCAAGATTTTCTTTTTATTTGGTTTGAATTTTTTTATTTTTGTTGAAAAGGTTTGAGTAGATTGGTTTCTAATATTCAGTATTTATCAAAGTAAAAAAAAATAACCTCAACTATTTCAAACCAACCTCATTATTTTCCTTATTTACGGTATTTTCCCTTTTCCTTCATAGATATAGATAGTGATAGTGAAGAAGACGAGGACAGTGATGGAGCGTATGATGGGGATGATGATGACAAAGAACACCCCAGTAGCTGGTCGAAAAACAATAGTTTTAAGGAAGGATTGGAGATTGTGAAGTCACTAAAGGTTGTTAACGATATTGCAGAACGAGGGGTGAAATTAATTACTGACTTCAATGATCTTCTAACCAAAGATGAGGAGCAGAAACAATATATTTTGCAAGTCGTAAGCCAATGCCGAAAGTTGTATCCTGACTGTTCAAAAAGAACATTGAGGAAACCTGTAGAATAGAGTATTCATTATTGTATCCTTGTGTCCTTAAAAATAATAAAAATAATAAATAAATACATTAACGGATGTAAAAAAAACCGTTTTCCCAATCCAACATTTATATGTACTTTAAAAAATACTAGTATCGCCGGTGCTCGAAATTCGACCATGCAATTTATTTTTTCAACTTTGTATTGGTACAAAAATTATTCCTTTTTGCGGAGATAAGCAACACTTTCCAAATTCCAGTTATACCGCAACACTGATTTACCCTTTTGATCACGGTCCGACGCGAAATCATGGTCAAAATCCAGGCAGATCTAGGAAGGTAGGCCCAGTGGCGAATTTAGAAATTTCCCATGTATTTTGTTATTGTAATTGGTAGAGTGTAATGTCAAAAAGACAGTTCGCCGTAGTTAAAATCTGAATTTCCTTGGGGCTCGTCCATTCCTATTGGCCATGATGTGAATTCGCTTTGATTTTGACATTACACTCTACCTTTGTAAATAAAAAAAGAAGTTTTTCAATTCGCCGCCGAGCCTACCTGTTAGATATACCTTGGTCAAAATTAAAATTACTCAGTGTACTCTCCCGCACTCTCTCTCATTTTTCGCTTTAATGGAAAATCAATAGGAGAAATTTGGAAGCGTTGATTTTGATCTGAGCGTAAACTGGGCCAATGCATATAAAATAGAAAGAGCGCTTTTAAATTAAAGCGACTCTTCGACTGTGTTTTCGATATTTGTAACAACGTTTACGATATCTATTTCTCTTAACTAAAAATTTTATTTATTAATTATAAACAAATTAAATAATTTATAGAAAAAATGATATGCCTATGCAGCACTGCTCCTGACTCATACGAACACATCCATATCAATTTTATGTGGATATGAGTATGTTAAATGTGCTAAACAGCCTGGCAATTGTTTGTATGGAAAAAATGTTAGCCTATTAATATATAGATAAGAGATTTTTCATGATATCATAAGTTTGTTCCTAGAGGTACCTATTTAAATTTTTGGTGACAAAGGCTGTAATAGCTCGGTTCGGTTACAAATAACAAAAAATATGTATGGAATATAAATTAGTGGGAACAACATGCCTTTACCTGGAGATACGGCCCAAAAACGTCGCTCATCGGCCAAAAAATCAAGTTTTTTCAAACTTTAAGCGCCCAGCGGCACGTGTTAATATGATCCAATCGTTCTTAAACTTTGGCAATCTTAATATCTGCAAAGGCTGATCATTTTATGGGGTTCCCGTTGACAAAAATGTGACATCGATTTTTTACGGTCACCCTAGCGTACATATGTATAAGTAATTATGCTTTAACATATATAAATATGCGCAAACAAGTGACATTCAACCACGATGTTGCTACGCCACTTGCTCAGCGACGACTAAATCGTTTACAAAAGAAAGAGCATAACGTGCAGTGTTGCCAGAATATTTTGGAGCTTATAGCTAGATCAGGGTAGGAAGAAACTCAGAGTATGAGTGAGTGAGTGAGGAATTTCAGCCTCACGGCATGATGATGAGTGGCCGTTTGCGTTTCTCGCTCATCTCTAAAGCAGAGTGAGGATTTTTTTTGTTTCCTCACTCATTTCGAATGAGCGATGAAGAAATGAGGCGCTCACGCTGCGTGTGAGATGAGCCGTCGTAGGATTCCTCTTCTCTTTGTGTAATGCGAGTGAGCGTGTGGGTGAGTGCGCAGAAACTCAGTAAATATTACATACATATGTATATTAGAATGCATACATACATATATTTATGTTGCAGTGTGCAATTTAGTGACATGTTTTTCTAATAAAAAGCATGTCTGGTTGTTTTTCTGCTTTTTTTCATATTTATGCCCGTTTTAGGCGATTGAGTAGGTATGTAAAATCCATATTTCTACCTAAACTTGGTTTTTGTTGTTTTTCATCTATGTATATGTGTAGATATGTATTTAATTCAGCAGATGCAATTACGAATATTTACATACGTATGTATGTAGGTAGGTAGTTAAAAGGAACATTATTTTTAAGAATGTGCATTCGTTGCTTGATATAATGTTTTTTGTATGATAAAATATATGTATGTATGTACCTACATATGTAGGTACTTACCTACTTGTTTAGTTTTTATTTATTATGCGACTAACGCAAAAAAACTATTTATTCGTCATTAGAATCATATTTTTTTTGCATTTGACATTAACAGTCTATTTCTCACAATTTTTTACCTTGACAACAATAAAATAAAATAATTTTGAAATAAAAAAGAAATGAAAATAGGTATGTACCTACAAGTTGTAAATTTAGCAAGCTCTATCTAACTTCCGCTTTTCAATCAAGGGAATGAAGAAGTCCTATTTGCGTACCGTATTGTTCCAAATATACTCAGTACATAGCCATCCTTCTATTTTAATTTTAATTTTCATTATTATTTTATTTTAGTAATTTATTATTCAAATTAAAAAAAAAAAATTGTTCTAGTTGAGTTTAAAATTAAATGACAATCAAATTGTTCTTTGAGGGATAGTTTATCTTTTTTCAACCTACAGTAGAATTGTTTTTGTAGTTTTACTTTCGGTAGATTTTTCAAACAATAAATACAAGAAAAATTCAGAGAAATAAAGTGGTGTCATACGGGCTTTCGTTATTCGATTTCGAACATAAAAGCGCTGCCAAAGAGTTTTCTACTACCATATTTGCCATAAAGTACATTATTTTGAACAAAAGTCAAGATTAAACAAATATTTAATCTTAAAATGCGATAGATTTTAAACGCCGTGCAGTAGATCTTCATATTTAAAAAAATGTGCTGTAGATTTACCACATATGCGTGCAGTGTGCACACTCCATGCAGCTCCATACTGCATACTTACTACAGACGGTTGGCTGCGTCATCGCCAAGCTGTGAGGCGTCGCTCATATTCCTCACTCACTCAGAGCAACTCATGAGGGCGCAGCTGAGGAGAGGCAACGCTACTAGCGTGCCTCATCTTGGCTGCTCACTCTGCTGCCACTCACGCAGAGCGCTCACGCTAATGTGTGGCCTCTGTTGTTTATGCGCTCAGAGGCCACTCATGCAGCTGCACCCTCATGAGTGAAGCATGTGTGAGTGAGGAGCCAAAATGAGGCAAATCCGAACCCTGAGCTAGATTAAAAGAAAAAAATAGCTTAAAATAGCTAAACAATTTTTTTCAAAGCTAAAATTAATAGCCAAAAATATTTTTCTTCAAAAATAGCTAAATAATTATTTACATACGTAAAACCATACTAATTTTCTAGCTCCAATAAATTTTGAATGAGTGGATCTTTTAAAAATTCCACTACCATTAATTCGCATAGTGAAGCAATTCATTTGGAAATTTGAAGCGATCAGAGAATACATCGTCGCCTGAGAAAACGAAAGTCGTATGTTACAAAACATAGTTTCGAGAAAATCGACTTTGAAGTTCAAATTGGAAATTCTCAAAAACTATACAACAGATTTTTCTGTTATTTAGACGAGCTGTAGCGAGTATTATATATTTTGACCTGCAATTTACAAAAGTTGGATATCTTTAAAATTATGGGAGATAAACGACTTTTCATTCAGTATGCATTTGTCGTATGTGACGTCTGCGCACAAATACCTGTTTACAATTGCACATACGACAAAAATTCTTGTTTTTTCCAAACCGGAATGGTTATGAGGCTCACATTTTTTGAGATATCGACTGGAAATTTGGCTGTTGGATATATTTTGTTGATACTTTGCTCATTTGTCGGAATCCACCACATCGGACTAATATAAGATATAGCTCCCATAAAATTGATTGTGCAGATATAGCTGTTTTCGGGTATAAGGATATGAAACTTTGAAGTATTAGTACCCATATGGACCTACTAAATGTCACCGAAATTTGTCAAGATCGGACCACTATAACATATAGTTCCCATACAACTGAGTGTTCAGATATAGTGTTTTCGGGTATAACTTCCATATTTAATGATAAAATTATACTAAACTTTGCAGTAATTTGTATTATACTACAATAAAATATGTCAGTGAAAATCATTCAGATCGGATCACTATAACCTATAGCTCCGATACAATATTTTGGTTTATTCTCAGTAGCTCAGCGGCACATACGACAAATGCATACCCAAATGGTAGTAATTTTGTAACATACGACAAATGCACACTAAATAACTCAAAAACTAAAAGAGATAGAAAAAAATGGATTGGAAAAAATAAAATATTAGGTCCGATTTAGTTAATCTGCATCAAAAATTAGAAATCGTCGATTTTCACATACGACATTCGTTTTCTCAGGCGACGTCAAGGCTTCATTGTAGCAATTGATGGAAAAGGGTACGAGTATATTGCAAGGCAATAAGATTCCATTTCGGCTGCTTGACGGTTAGTTTGCATTATATTGTAACGCTCACAGTGGCATCGCATAAACCCAACAATTTTTTTAATTAATCAATAGGGCACATCGTGTGAAATTTTTAAAATGAAATTGACACATTGCAATCCCCGGTATAGAAATATTGCCTTGTAAATTGCCTCTATATTGCTTTGAAAATTGCTTCTCATCTTGCCCGTATATACTTCGAACAAGGAACAGTACATTCTATAAAGTCTTGATAAACAAAAAATCATCAGTTATTGTACTGCAAGGTGCGCAAGTTCGAGTCTTGGCAGAAGCAAAAGTAACCTGATGAGTCTTAGAGGGATCTAAGGTGAAACAGCTGTAGTTATATCCATGCTTAAAAAGTTTTTTTCTAGTTTCTAAAAAATAAAAAAATAAAAAAAAATAAAAAAAAAAAATCATAATATTTTGTGCAAAAGTGAGGAAATTACAAAAAAATATTATAGCTAAAATAGCTAACCTGACTAAAAAATAAGCTAAAGAAAATAGCTAATAGCTAAACGCGAATTTCTATAGCTAAACGTCGAAAGTTATAGCTAAATCTAGCTACAAAACAGACATGGGCATCTGCTATTACAAAATTTTTCAATTACAATTACTTGTAATTGTAATTTAAAAATTTCCAATTACAATTACTTGTAATTATAATTGAAAAACTTCAGATACAATTACATGTAATTGTCATCGAAAAGGTATCAATTACAGGTAATTGTGAATGAAATGCATCAATTACATGTAAGTCTTCTGTTATGATCCACCCACTTTGATTGATTTTTATGCTCAAAATAACTATGTATGCTCTTAGATGTAGGTATGTATTAGCTTAGGGATGCGCCAATACCCAAAAAAGTTAACTAATTCACTGTTCAATTACATGTAATTGAACACTATTCGGTAACAATTACATGTAATTGAATACTACTGAGTTATTTCAATAGCAGCATTTCAATTACAATCGGAAAAATGTAATTGGAAAATTTTCCATTACAATTACTTGTACTTTGTAATTGAAAAATATCAATTACAATTACAAGTAATTTTAATTGTTGTATGTAATCAATTACAAAATGTAATTGAGTATGCCCATGTCTGCTACAAAATAGCTAAAGTGGCAACACTGATAACGTGTCTGTGTGATTTGAGCGCAATCAATTGATCTATGAAACGCCTATCACTGCTTTGGAGAGATCTCGCATATTGCTCCAAAAGGAGTAACCTGGGAGCACAAAATTGTAGAAATCTCTCGTATTAATCCAAAAGGATGTCAAAACGAGTACTCTTTTATTCCTCGCTTTGGGAGATCTCTCTTCAAGTTCAACTGGGGTTTTTGTGTTTGTATTGCGTACGTGTTGTGTACGTGTACAGTGATGCCGAAATTGGGCCTTTCGGACCAAATCTGGTCCGATAAATTTACTTTGGGCTGTTGGGCGGCTAAAATCAATTCTGGTCCGATTTGTAATATGAATATTTTTAGTGGAGACAATTTCTCTGACGCTAAACATTTTATCTTTCCCGTGTAAAGTTCTTTTATTGTTAGTGAAACACACTATTTGCATATCTATTAGAGTTGGTAAATTTAGTTCACTTTGTTGAGCGCTCAATGGGTGAGCGCCAGCGAACTTACGGGCTATTCCACGAATAGGTTAGGTTGGAGTGGCTGACATACAGTCGCACTTGGGCCAGTGCAGAGGCCCGTTGTGATACCACAAGAAGAAAACGGATTACTCCTCCTTTTTGGATCAATTTGAGAACCTTATGCAGTTCATCAGGGCCTTCACTATGCAGTTCTATTTAAAAGCGAAATGCGATTCGAAAGCACATTATTATTGCATAGAATATATCGACGGCTGAGAATAAGATCGCCCTATTTCAAAAATTGTTTCAAAAACGCCCTATTTGAAAAATTGTTTCAATAACGTCCTATTTCAGACAATTATTCAAAAACGCCCTATTTCAGAGAAATATATATGGAATTTTCTATGAAATAGGTCGTTTTTGAAGCAAAATCTGAAATAGGACGTTATTGAAACAATTTTTCAAATAGGGCGTTTTCGAAGCAAAATCTGAAATAGGACGTTATTGAAACAATTTTCGGAATAGGGCGTTTTTGAAATAATTTTTGAAATAGGGCGATCTTATTCTCAGCCGTCGATATGGAATAGAACTCGAAATCGAACGAATTTTCTTTCGAATTAAACTACAGAGTGAGGGCCCAGGTCCTTTATGTCGACGTCCGCGACTTTGCATAGGCTATCCGAGCAGTGGCAGATGAGGTGTTCGATTATCTCCTCGCCTCCAGCTTATGCAGCATCTGCAGTAGGGTGCACCTAGCTTCTCTGCGTGTTTCCCGATGAGGCAGTGCCCTGTGAGTACCCCACCAGGTTCGAGATGTCATCTCTCCTTAGAGATGAGATCACTTGTGAACCCATTTCTGCATTGATGTTCGATATACTGGCTTCTGTTGCCATCTATCACTTGCTAGTTTATAGATATGCTGTTTAAGAATCAGCTTGTTTGTGGCTAACGGCATACCTATGCGTTCTTTGTCAGGATGAACCTGTTCGGTAGTGCCCTGCCTCGCAAGTTCATCCGCCCTACAATTGCCATTGATATCCCTACGTCCCGGGACCTACATGAGGTGCAGGCAGGTCTCTTTGACCATCTACTTTAGAGATCGGCGACAGTCTAGTGTTAGTTCTGAATTGAATGAGTGGGAGCCAAGATTACTTAGTATGTACATATGTATTTAAAAATAAATATGTAATTCCATTTTAAGTTGACTTCTGATTTTTGGTCGTTTTTTGGCGGAATTGGGCGGTAATTTGGTCGGTAAAATTTTTTTTCAGTGGCAACACTGTACGTGTATATTTACAAAAAAAAAATATGTCAACAATCGTCAAAACACTACAGGTGCGGATTTAATTTGTAGTGAAGGGGCCCGTCTGTGCTTTAGGGCCTATAAGTAGTTAAAAAATTGTAAAATCTGCTTAAGTAGGAAAATACATTTTATAAGGATAAAGACCGTTATCACTCGCCTTTGTTTTTATTTAATTGCCGAATTTATTTTCCAAAACATTACCGTTAAACCTGAATGCCATAAAATCGCTTGCAATGAACACAGTTTTTTACCTCCCCTTAACATTTGGTGTTGATAGATGTGGAGTTCTTATTCCGGAAATATAACGCGGTTTTTTACACCGTGACTTTTCGGTGGCACAAGTAGCTTCATTCAGATCTATTTTGAAATTAAACGAGAATATATGCATACATACAAAAGGATGGGCATTTTTGCATTACTATTCAATAGTGAGTAGTAGTGAAAAATTGATTTGCATTACCATTCAATATTGAATGGGAAGCCAAATGTGGTTTGCACCGTCAATCAAAAATTAGTGCGAGTGATTTGCACTACCACTCATCATTATTATCAGGAATTTTCTAAACCTTAGTCCTTACAGCCTGATGACATCAACACATGAAAATCAGCCTTTGCCCATGCAACTTTTGTTTTAATGCTCTTGGTCCAGGGATGGGCAGTTTTGAATAAATTTTTATTCAAATAAAAAATGAATTTTTATTCTTCATTTTGATACCCTTGAATAAAGAATAAATTTTTATTCTTCATTCCGGCGCCCTTGAATAAAGAATAATTTTTTATTCTTCATTCTGATACCCTTGAATAAAGAATAAAAATTTATTCTTCATTCTGATACCCTTGAATAAAAAATAAATTTTTATTCTTCATTCTGATGCGCTTGAATAAAGAATAATTTTTTATTCTTCATCCAAAATTGGTTGAATTAAAAATAAAAAATTATTTTTCATTCAGATAATTTTGAATAAAGAATAAATTTTTATTCACGTTATTCAAATTATTCTTGCAGGTCACACAAGTAAATTTTGCGAATATTTTTCTGAAAACGAACCAAGTATTTTCCCGAGTCCCAACCGAATATTTTTCCGAATACTTTCCCGAATCCGAACCCAAATACTGAACCGAATATTTTTCTGAATCCGAACCGAATATTTTGCCGAATACTTTCCCGAATACGAACCGAATATTTTCCTGAGTCTGAACCGAATACTTTTCCGGGTCCGAACCGAATACTTTTCCGAGTTCGAACCGAATACAACACTTAGAATACTTTTTAATCAAAAACTCATACTATATGGCGTTACTGCCTCATATAAATAAGAACTTGGGATAATTTTTCAAAAAACAAGTTCTCTGATTTTAAAACGGTATAACTTTTTTGTTTGTGAATAAAGGCTAGAATTTTTTTGGGGGATTCCTCGTGGTTTTTTGAGAGCTTTGTATTAGTGATAAAACTAAAAAAAATCTAGGGATAGTAACTCCAAAATTTTTAAAGGTAAAACTCAGAACAACCTTTGAGGTCGAAACTTTATATGGGCCATATATAGTGCTGAGCGAGACCTTTTCTGCGACATTAAGATTACTGATTAGTTGCGAAAAGATCACCGTTAAATTGAATTATTGCAATTGTGGTTAATTCATTTATGATTGAATGATGATTATTGTAATAACTGATTTCATCGTAACGGAAGTTGATCGCTGATAAATTTCACTATGATATTGTTGATTAGAGAATGTAGTTAAGATGCTTTAATTAAGTAGCTCCGTATCGTAGTGATGTTTTTGATGTTCTTTTAAAAAAAATCGTGTGCCAATATGATCGACACAATGTTTGATCGTCTCTTACAAAACACAATTATTTGCACATAAATTATATTTGCATAATAATTATTAATAATATTAATTAGTTTAAATTTGAATTGTTGGTTCAATGCAGGATCGCCAAAAATGTATGGTATATTTAATATTATTTTATTTATAACATTAAATAATTGTTTTCTTGATGAAAATTGAAAACCTAATCTTACAATTTTAATTTTTGATATACCAAAATTTCAATGAATAAAAGATAAAATATTTAACAAATAATGGAAAGTAATTACTTAACAAAGTAACTCCTACAATATGTACCTAACGCACACGATATCGTAAGCAAGTATCAATTTTTTTTGTAAAAAATCACTCACAATGCTCAGATTCAACTGTCACGCAACACAAAAATTAGGAGTCGAGTTTGCTTTTTACGCATGCCGTTCAATTTCGGTTACAAGTTGTATGGGCATAAGAAATGTTTGACAGTAAATTGACGGCGTGCGTTTGTATTAGGTAGCGTAGTTAAGCATTAAGCATATTTTTTTGCAGTGATTGGATGAGCTTTTAATATTAAAAAAGAAAACGAATGATTTTCCGTTTAGAAACATAAATAAATGCATACCTGCATACATACATACATGCATTTATACGTGAGTGTATATGCATGTGTGTGTCTGTATGAATTTATGCAGCATGGGAGGCAGCAACTCGAACTCGCAGTGAATAAATGATATCAAAATGATATAATCGCAGGCAACTAACAGCGTTTTAGCAAGTTTTCCCAGCGGACGTCCGGTTTAAAAGTTGAGAAAAATGAAACTTTTACGAGCGTTTTTGATATTTTTCTTGGTTTATTCTGCATAGCAAGCTATAGATAAATTTTTAATCAAAGTAAATATGTATGTCGCGTTAGTCGTTTGGGTTTGTTGAAAGGCAATTTTCCAACATATTTTTTCGATTAAACGCTTGAATTCATCGTAAAAGTAGCCAGTGGAATTAAGTGCTTCGGTGGCGCTTTGATGTTGAATTGGTTCATTTTGCTATATTCATGTATACCCTGCAAAAAAGCCGAGTACTCCATGCACGCGTGTATAGAGTACTCGCTATGGACCAACCGAGTACTCCTCAACCTGCCACATTTCATATAAAAAATATGGTCCATTTAACATGGCGATGCCCTAGGCAGGGATCACATACTCCGATTTCCGCATGACACCCGAGTAATCCAAGGAGGACCTACATGGGAGTAGTTCATGGAGTAGCTACTGCTTCGTCTTTATCAGATATACATACATTCGGTTTTCGTTGCAATGTTCGGCTAACTACGAGCCGATGCAGACAAACGAGTCGCTCGCTTGGGTCTATGTTTATGATCACTTTGAAAGTACTCCTTACCACAAAATGTATCATATAATCCTATGATTATGATTCCCTGCAAAAATCATTGGATTATATGCTCCATTTGTGGTAGGTTGGAGTACTTTCAAGGTGAGCACTAACATAGCCCAAACGACCGATTCATGTATCTGCATCGGTTGGTAGTTAGCCGAACATCACAAAAACCAAATGTTTATCGCGACGACGACGATATGTGTACCCTGCAAAAAAATGTGCGATTAATCCCGAAAGAGATTTGTCCCGGATTGATCTCCTTCGAGAACAATCGGTCCACAATTATTCCCCGATTGTTCCCGTACGGGTATTAATGTAGACTAATTGTGGACCAATTGTTCCCGAACGGGTATAAATGTAGACTAATTGTATACCAATTGTTCCCGTCATATTAATAAAATCGAAGCAAATGCTTTTACTCAGAATTTGAGAAATTTGACATAAATTTGTATGAACCAAATTTCAAAATTTGAGTAAAAGGTCTGAAATCTTAAGCAAATGCTTGGCTTTTATTAATATCACCCATTATATAATCTTTATTTAAATATGCATGAACATTTACAATTTTTTAAAGATTGTTATTAAAAATTGCCTTGGCTAACAACTTGGAAAAATCTAAATTTGCACGCCGTCGTGCTGAAAGCGATTGATTTACATTTGTACCCGTTGGGGATGAAAGCGATTAATCTACATTTGTACCCGTTCGGGATGAAAGCGATTGATCTACATTCGTACCCGTTCGGTGTATTAGTGATTAATCTACATTGGTAGCCGTTCAGGTATACAAGTTGAACAATTAGTCTCTTCATAGGACATGCTCGAACAAATGCGATCAGTTCACTCCATATAAGAGATGTAAAATTGTATTAGTCGCATGCTCCCTTGCGATTGATCCCGGACACGTCCCGGATTAATCGAATTTTTTGCAGGGTATACATACATTACTACATACATACATATGTTTGACTGCATACACGTCATTCGTCGTCGTCGCGATAAACATTTGGTTTTTGTTGTTATGTTCGGCTAACTGTTAGGTACTCCATGGATTAATTTGATTGTTATGCGGGACTGGAGTATATACTCCATTGCAATGACATGCAATGTTAAATGGACCATATTTTTTGTATGAAATGTGGCAAGTTATGGAGTAATCGGTTGGTTCATAGCGAGCACTCCATGGATTAGCGAATGGAGTACTCTGAATTTTTGCAGGGTTTTTACAGGGTATCTATGTACATATACATATGTACATATGTATGTATGTATGTATATGTAGGAATGCACATCCACACGGACGTGCAGACATACATATTAACTTATAGAAAATGCGGGTAAAGTTTATGAATAAAGCAAACAAGTTTAAATTTTTTTTAAAGTTTAAAGAAATATTTTTTTTCTACTATGTACATATGTTTTTTTTTTTTTTACGAGGAGGAAGCATCGAAAGCCTTTATCCCGTCAGTGTGGGACTCTAACCGCACTAAACCTCCTACTGTCATCGTACCGAACCCCCCGGTACTACCGTCAAGCTACCGTCGGGAGGTGGGTTGAGCACCAGGCTCGAAGTCCGTAATGTCGCGTTATTGCCCTCAGTCTGCCTTAAAAGGCTTCACCCATTTATTTTTATGTACATATGTACATATGTAAGTATGTGCTTATAAGAACCCAGCAGTATTTATCCGTGACTCATAAAGTTGTAGTATTGTGATTTCCTACTGAATATTCAGTAGAGAAGTACATAGTTCTATAATCTGAACTTTCCCTTTCGTTTTTATATAGAGGTGGCGTCGAAAATCAACTAGATACCTAAAAACTGCCGAACGAGAAAGGAGAGTTTCTGTATGAAAAAAGGCCTGAATGCGCAGGGAGAACTTCTATAGCATATATGTATTTCAGTACACCTAATGTCTTCACTGCGTGTTCAGTTATTTTTTCAGCAATGAATTTTGATCTCAATTTCAGGGTATTTTTCATACTGAATATTCTACTGAATATGCACCTCCTTACCCCGAATACTTCTGGGAACATACATACATGTATATTCATACGAATTATATATATGGCAAAATAATAGAGTTCATGCCGTGAAAATGTTGCCAGCAACATTTTTTCACTACAATTTAAATAGACAATGGCGCTTAAATTCGGGAGTACGGTGAACTTGCCAAATGCTACCAAATACAGTAAAATCTGTTAAAAACAATAAGCTTTTATATATTTTGCGTTTAAAAACACTTTTCTTAACATAATGTTTAAGGGCCGATTATATAATGAAATTCTTAAAGCTCCTTTTGTTAAAGGAGCCTTTTAGTTAAAGAGCCATTTAAATGTTCTTTAAAGTGGGAGTGATTTCATAATAATATAATATTAAAAGGCCCCTTTAACGTCAAATGATTGTCATAAATTTAAAAATATTGAAACTTGACATTTTTTTTTTTCTGAAAATAAATAAATTTTTTGATTGTGGCTTTATTTTTTTGTTTGAAAAAAAGAAAAAGAACAAAGAGGAATAAATTGGAAACCCAGTGCAGAAACAATAGGAAGCGGTCATCCAACCTCACAAAAGAGGAAGAAGATGAATATTGCATTATAGGACTCAACAAACAAAATCGATTCAAAAATTTTAATAAATCTTTGATATTTGATTTTGACAGACTGCAGAAATTAATTTTTTCTGGCAAAAGGAACCTTTAAGGGCCTTATTATACAAAACGTGGTGACTCGTTGCGTCACAGTCACTCACACTCACTAACTTTCACAAAAGTTCCCATTAAACACTGAACAAGAAATTCTCAAACGTTTGAGAAAATATTGGTTCTCAATTTGAAAATCAGCATATATATCATTTGAAAATAAACATATTTTCAAGTGGTTCTCAAACATGTTTATCAATTTGAGAACAATTTGAGAAGCATTTGAGAAAAAAATTATGTTTGAAGTAGGTTTGAGAAAATGGACGTTCTAAATTTGAAAATCAGCCCAAAATCCCATATTAAAAAGGTGCCTTTTAGTTTGAGAACGCTATCAAGGGAAATTTGAGATGCATTTGAAATAAACGTTTGAGGTTTGAGAAAAGGGTTTATTCTCAAATACATGTCAAATTCAGAATAAAGAAAAATGTTTATTGGGGTTGGTATTTTATAAGCTTTTACGTTTTCGCGTTCACCCTGTGTGCGTAGTCACGACGATTGTCAAACGATTTACGTAGCCTATTTACCACTTTTCTGATTTTCTTAATTTCCTTAATAATTTTTAGTGGGGTTTTTTTTAATTTAACTGTTTCATTGAGTGGTTAACCCTGGAAAGTTGGCAGCTGATATGGCCAAACT
Organism: Urophora cardui; assembly: GCA_960531455.1. Lineage (NCBI taxonomy): Eukaryota > Metazoa > Arthropoda > Insecta > Diptera > Tephritidae > Urophora > Urophora cardui. The sequence goes on from OY482671.1 coordinate 168,545,466, forward strand.
ATAAAGGATGTAGCATTACGCAACCAACAATAATTCCCGTTTATTTTGTTAGTGCTTTTTTACAAACAATTCTCAAAATTAGGCAAGAAAATTGTATGTAGGATTTAAGTAAGTCAATAAGAAATACTCAATTTGACAATTTTATGACGTACTTGCTCGCAGCCAATCGCAGCAAATAAAACAAAAAATTTGCTGATGTGATGGCTTGCAACAACCACTGTTAGTAAGCCCTGGCAGCTGGCAAGTCAACAAAAATAAAAAAAGTATTTGTTGACATTGTGTGTAAATATATACATACATACGTGTTTTGTTTAGTTTGTTTTTTTTTTGAATAAAATATATTACATACTAGCAAATACCCGTCCCGCTTCGCAGCGACGAACAAAAGATTTTATGTTATAATGGGTCTTTCCCTTTACCTTTATCTTTACCTTTACCTTTACCTTTACCTTTACCTTTACCTTTATCTTTACCTTTACCTTTACCTTTACCTTTACCTTTACCTTTACCTTTACCTTTACTTTTACCTTTACCTTTACCTTTACCTTTACCTTTACCTTTACCTTTACCTTTACCTTTACCTTTACCTTTACCTTTACCTTTACCTTTACCTTTACCTTTACCTTTACCTTTACCTTTACCTTTACCTTTACCTTCACCTTTACCTTTACCTTTACCTTTACCTTTACCTTTACCTTTACCTTTACCTTTACCTTTACCTTTACCTTTACCTTTACCTTTACCTTTACCTTTACCTTTACCTTTACCTTTACCTTTACCTTTACCTTTACCTTTACCTTTACCTTTACCTTTACCTTTACCTTTACCTTTACCTTTATCGCTGTCCACCTGATTTTCCCAACGCAGTGGAGGTCTCTCTTTTCGTTTGCGTTCAGCGGGTTTCGATAGAAATACTTTCTTGGCCGTAGCGCCTTCATCCATTCTCACGACATGACCTGCCCAACGCAGCCGCTGGATCTTTATTCGCTGAACAATGTCGATGTCTGTGTAAAGCTCCGTCGATACTCGCCCAGGCCAACACGCAAAGGTCCAGAAATCTCCCGAAGAACTTTTCTCTCGAATACTCCAAGTGCCATCTCATCTGATTTTGAAATTGTCCATGCTTCTGCGCCGTACATGAGGACTGGAACGATGAGCGTCCTGTAGAGTGTGATTTTTGTTTGTCGAGAGAGGACTTTACTTTTCATTTGCCTACTTAGTCCAAAGTAGCATTTATTGGCAAGCGTGATTCTTCGTTGGATCTCAATGCTGACATCATTCTTGGTGTTAATGCTGGTGCCCAAATAGACGAAGTCCTTAACAGTTTCGAATTTGTAGCTGTCAACAGTGACGTGGCTGCCAAGGCGTGCTGTTTCTTTGTGTAATGACAGGAGGTACTTCGTCTTATCCTCGTTAACCGCTAAACCCATTTTCTTAGCCTCTTTATCCAGCTTGGAGAAGGCAGAACATACGGCGCGAGTGTTAGTGCCAATGATGTCGAAATCATCGGCGTACGCCAGCAGTTGTACACTCTTGTGGTATAAAATGCTTCCTGTATCGTTAAGTTCTGCAGCTCGTATTATCTTTTCCAGCATCAAGTTGAAGAAGTAACACGAAAGGGAGTCACCTTGTCTGAAACATCGTTTAGTCTCGAACGGCTCGGAGAGGTCCTTCCCAATTCTGAGGGTGCTGGTGGTGTTAGTCAGCGTCATTTGGCATAGCCGTATAAGTTTTGCAGTGAAACCAAATTCAAACATTGCGGCATATAAGCAATTCCTATTCGTGCTATCAAAGCGGCTTTAAAATCGACAAAGAGATGGTGTGTGCCGGTTCCTTTTTCATAGGTTTTTACCAGTATTTGGCGTATTGTGAAGATCTGGTCGATGGCAGAGGCGGTCGCTTCATACAAGCTGAGAAGGCCGGCTTGCGTACGCATTTTCGTTCATTTCATACGAAATTCTTTAAAATCTGGTTATTTTACGTTTTAAATGTGTTTACTATTTAAGTTCTCAATAATATAGCCCCCACTGTAACATGTCCCTAAAAGCCTGCTAAGAAAATAGAGCAAATACACCACCAATCCACCTCACAATGTGTATTTTGTTTGTACAGCCAATCACAGCACAGTGAGCATGCTTCAACGTTTCCACACATTAGCTTTTACGTGGCTTTCAAAACAGAATAACATAGCTTGTTTTCTCGCTAAGGAGAAACCAATTGCTTATTTTCAGACTTAAATTGAAAAAAAAACTAGCAAAGCACTTTTTTTATTTTTCACATCAAATTTATATGCGAATATGAAGCTGGCTTCGGCATTCAAAAGTTCAGTATTCACAGCCATATTCATATTTGATTTGATTTCCGTTTGCATGTAGGTACATACTTATGCACATAATTTCTTACATCTGCATGTGCATGCAAACATAAATATCAAATACCAGATTATAAAAGGGTTGATTGTGATTTTTGGCGACAATTGGCACAATATCAAGATAACTTTAAAAAGCGGTGGAAATCAAATTGGATCTCTTTACCTTTACCTTATCTTTACCTTTACCATTACTTTTACCTTTATCTTTACCTTTACCTTTACCTTTACCTTTACCTTTACCTTTACCTTTACCTTTACCTTTACCTTTACCTTTACCTTTACCTTTACCTTTACTTTTACCTTTACCTTTACCTTTACCTTTACCTTTACCTTTACCTTCACCTTTACCTTTACCTTTACCTTTACCTTTACCTTTACCTTTACCTTCACCTTTACCTTTACCTTTACCTTTACCTTTACCTTTACCTTTACCTTTACCTTTACCTTTACCTTTACCTTTACCTTTACCTTTACCTTTACCTTTACCTTTACCTTTACCTTTACCTTTACCTTTACCTTTACCTTTACCTTTACCTTTACCTTTACCTTTACCTTTACCTTTACCTTTACCTTTACCTTTACCTTTACCTTTACCTTTACCTTTACCTTTACCTTTACCTTTACCTTTACCTTTACCTTTACCTTTACCTTTACCTTTACCTTTACATTTACATTTACATTTACATTTACCTTTACTTTATCGGGATCATACATCACCATCCGGGCCCACTACTTAAACCATCTCTGGAAAACCGACTTAAAAAATAACAATGAAAATATCTGTATGTTGAAGCCCTGCTCGACACCTTTCATTTCATACCAATATCGCTTACAAACATTCGAGGGTCATCCGGGTCCACGTTTTGACCCATATTTGGGGACCCGGCCTAGGCATCGCAATGAAAATAACTCTATGTTGAAGGCCTGCTCAGCACCTTTCATTTGATACCCATATTGCTCAAACACTTGCTGGGTCACTCTGGGTCCACATGTGGGCCTATATTCCGGGAAGTTACCACTTTGTCGAACTTCTATATACCCTATTATGTGCGCAAATACCACACGAATGTGCTGTGAAAATTTCATCAAGATCGGTTGAGTACTTTGGGAGTCCATAAAGGACACACACACACACCCATTTTTATATAATAGATTTACATATTTATATGCATATTTAAATAACTTAAATGCCCGTTTTTGGGTATTTAACTTTAAAGGAACTTTTATCTTCAAAAAGACTTTATGAAATCGTTCAGCAAAGGCTCCTTTAGAATTTAAAGGAACTTTTAATTTGATTATGAAATCGGCCTTAAATTGTAATTGTGCCGTAAACTCGTAAAACTATCAAAATGCTGTCGATTATACATAGTAGAATTTATTAAAAAGTTGTTTGTGCTTAAAACATTTGTTTGGCCAAAATTTTCAAAAATTACATTTGCTAATTTTTCGTTTTGAATTTTATAGTCCGAGATACCCAAGGACAGTGGTAACTGACAGATCGTAAGCATATTAACACATCGCACATCGGTTGCCTAGCTAAAACGCATACGAAAGGTACTAAATATTTAAAATAAAAACTAAAATTTTTAGGTATACTCCTCTCATCTGTTATTTACAAAAACTATACACCAGACGAAAGAGGGTAATTAGGAGAGTCGAATAAACATGGGTTGCCTATCGAAATTTGTGGCAAACTGGAGGGTTGCCAGCTTTGAAAAGTGCAAAAAAGAGATTATCTCCCCTCATCCGTTATTTGAAAAAACGGCGCACCAAACGAAAGAGGGCAAGGAGGAGAGTCCAAAAAACATGGGTTGCCTATCAAAATCTGGGGCAAACTGGAGGGTTGCCGGCTTTGAAAAGTGCCTGAGTGATTTCTAAATAAAGGAAAAAAGGATTAAATACACGTCATATAGAAATATGTTGTTAGAAAACATATAGTAAAATTTCACGAACTTTAATTTCGTGGAATACTTTAACCCGCTAACACCTCCACGAAAGGGCCGTTTTGAAGGTCGATAGAGGAGAAATATTCTAGAAAATTATTCGCCATAAAATTTTACTAGGGGTCCCCTCAGACAAAATCTTTGTATAAATAATCCAAAAGACCACAGAAAGCAAAAAACATATTCCTTTTTATTAACACGCTTTTATTAGTTTCACCTGTATGTATGTGGGTATGTAACTTCTAGCTGCTGCCTAAATATATGCAACATATTTACTAATGAGATTAGGTTACAACCACCGCTATTTTCCAACAGATGGCGCGCGTGTATTTATATTTTTAAAATATTCACTTATTATTTTTAAGTATTGTTCACATACAGATATACAATGAATATATGTACATATGTATGTACATTCATATAAAAGTTGTTGCATATTTCTTGGCGTAAATTTATTTCGGTTAGAAAAATTTGTCCCGGCATATCCCGTATATTTCACTATATTTCAAATGTCCCTAATGATTGGGACCAACAATAAATTCATTTCATTTTGACTTTAATATTATTAATTTTTATTTATGAATGTGTGTGTGTCCTTTATGCACTCCCAAAGTAATCAACCGATCTTTGTGAAACTTTCGCAGTGGTACTAACGCACATGATAGGGTATATAGAATTTCAAAAAGTAGTTAGTAGAGGGGTTATCGGTGGAGCAGTAGTACGACGACAGTACAGCGGGGTGACAGCAGTAGCAGCGCAGCATAGCGACAGCGGTGGCAGTGGTTTGGCAGCAGTAGCAGTGGCAGGTCGGAGTCGGTGGTGACGTCTATCGTGTATTTGGTTTCTACACGAACTACAGAGACTACGGAGACTCAGTTGGACTGGCTCAGCTAGGCATCACCTCCTTCATGGATCACACGCTATCTGGTAGGTGTCGGTATGGTGCACCAGCTGCGTCCCACGGATTAGTGCAGCGTAAGGCGGCCAACTTTATGATGCATCAATGCGTGACACCTACCTCTATTCACAACAAGACTGAGGATTTCTTGGTAGGGTTACCGACGCCGACAATCTCTGTTTTTATTGCACTTGTCGCGCGAAACAAAATAATAGACACTCACACTCACGTAAGAGTATAGTTACCGCACGTGGCCGGCATGAACACACTGACAACACACACGCTTGATAATACATCCGCGGCAGCGGGCGGCGTCTCGTCGTTCGTATTTTTGATGTGGAACACTTGCGAGCGAGACGATGGGAAACGAGAATTGCGGGACTTACGGGAGGTCTTAGACGATTTCCGGGACTATTTTATTAAATATTGCAATGCGGGATTACATCGGTAATTCCGGGACCGTCTCGCCGACGGCCAGAGCCAGGACTGATCAGCGGAGGCGCGGTGTGTCATAACGGCAGCTGGCATGCCATCACTTGGTCAGGATGATGAAGGGCGTATTCTCTTCATCATCTGGCCAAACCATGGATGACTCGCGCCATGACGCCGTCTCCTCTGATCAGTCAGCCAGCAAGAGGAAGTATTCTCTCGCGCTGGCTTAAGCTTAAATTAGTTATGCATTAACATTATTTCCATAATAGTAACAGTATCGGTATTAATTTGGTCGATTCTTGGTGCAGTAACAGTAAACAGCTGAACAGTGATCATAGCCCAATAAAGGTGACCATAGCAATAGAGTCGCTCTTCTTCTTTTGGTTTTTTAGGTTGCGAAATTATCATATTTTGTATTAATGCTAATTGCGTGTTCTCTTTTGATTGCTACGACCATATTATTATTGGGTCATAACAGTGAACAACTGAAACAAACAATCGATCAGCTGGTTAGCGTTACTGCTGAAAACCAAAATTCATTTGGTTGTTACCGATAGCGTTACCGACTAGCGAATTACTAATCAAATACATTGTTTCCCATAAGGTTGGTTGATCAGCTGTTTTATAACGATACTGTTACTGCATAACTAATTTGAGCTTTACCTACGGAGACTGATTTGATCAGCGCTGTTGTGGTCACTTATATGAACTATTCCATAAACTATTTGAGAATTTCTGTGCTATTATGCATATAAAAGCGGATGCGACAGTCAATGAAATACTGAACCGGTGGTGCTGGTCACTGCTAAGTACTGCAGTGTTGTTGGTATGAAGAGTGTATGAGCTATTATTTCATAGCATAGTTTTAGGGGTTTATGAACAGCGGTAACGGCGGTGGTGGTCATTGCTAAGTACTGCAATATTGGTATTATTGTAACGCTACGTTACAGTTACTTTTAAATAAGGTATAATTAACCTGATAATACTCAAACAGCACTAGTTTTTTAAGTAGGTTCTTTTGTCGCTCATACTGAAAAAGGTAATTTCCGAAAAATTAGGAACACCCATACAAATTTAAGTAAAAAACGGGAATTGAACGGGATAAAAAATGTTGTAAGTATATGTGTCCTTAATTCAAATTTACAGCTATATTCTGTGAAATTTACAATTTATCAATAAGATTTTTATCAAATTGATAATTTTTCTTATTCTGTGCGTTACTTGACAAATCTAAAAAGCTCCTACAAATGTGATTTTCCCAACACGTGGTGAAATCAATATTGTAAACACTAGTGATGGGCGAGTCCGAGATGTTTTATTCGATTCTCTCGATTGTTGAAACATCTCGAATGCTCTCGATGGTTTTCATTCGTATTCGAGTCAAGTCGTAAATGGCCGTCAGTCGAAACAATCGCTAAAACATCTCGGACTCGCCAATGATTCCTCTCGTTTTCAAAGCAACCCTACATTTCGGACTCGCTGCAAAAAATACATAACATTTGTTGTTGCCGCTTGAATATCAAAATTGCTTAAAAAAGTATACAGTGGTACAAATCTATTGCCGTTGTTACTGCTCGTAAAATTAATTTGTTTCGTAAAGCATAGTACTGAGTTCGAGTTTCACGTGAAACTGCTGTCAAAATCCATACAAAAAAACTGGTTGTGAAACATGTGTGAAATTTCACAGATATTTCACGACAAAGTTGTACTGAGTTCCTGCCGTGAAAAGTTGCGCAACATGCTAGCAACATCATGCCAGCAACATTTTTTCACGACAATTAAAATATACAATGCTATTTATTTTCGAGTGAAAAGTGACATTTGCTGAAATTGAAATTTATATTTTGCATACAATTTTTTTATTGGCCAAAATTTGAAAGTTGGTTCTGAGGCGATGCTCCGAATTTTTTCTTTTTACATTTGCTCAGTTTTCGTTCTGGCATTCTCATTTGACAAAAAAGTTTTCTTGAAACATTTCACGGCAAAATAAATGCATGTTGCTGGCGAAATTTCACGGCGGTGAACTCAGTACTAGGCTTAAGCGTCTCACTTCAGAAAATTTATTAATGTATTAATGTTTGAATAATTAATTGTATTTATTAAGCACGACACTCTTTAATTGTGATTGCAAAAATGCAGCGTATATATATAGCATATTTTTCAATTTGGTTCATTTATTTACATATGTATTTGCCTCACTTCCATTAACAATCCTACTTTCTTCATCAACAACACTCATTCAGTTTATTTTATCAACTAAAACAAATCATCAAAACAACAGCCGGCCCGCCGACTCGGAACAGTCGCAAAAACATCTCGCTTGTGTTGTCGAGATGTCATCGAAACAACCTCCGACTCGCCGACTCGGAACAATCGCAAAAACATCTCGGTTGTGTAGTCGAGATGTCATCGAAACAACCTCCGACTCGCTGACTCGGAACAATCGCAAAAACATCTCGATTGTGTAGTCGAGGAGCGAGTCAACTTTTGACTCGATTGTGATTTTGCAACGATGGCGATTCTCTCGATTGTCTAAACATCACGGACTCGCCCATCACTATATTGAGGTTTTTATAAGAAGTTGTAAAAATCAGGAAAGTTTTATTCTTTTTAAAATTATTCTGTTTTATTGCAAACATTTTAAGCATAATATTAAAAAGATTCGATGAATACATACCTTATTTTTGGCTATTTTTTCCAATTAAAAAAAAATGGATGTTTTATGGTTAGGCTTGCCATACGTCAGGCATTTGGCCTGATTGTCAGGCATTACATACTTTGTCTCGATGGTTTTCATTCGTATTCGAGTCAAGTCGTAAATGGCCGTCAGTCGAAACAGTCGCCAACGATTCCTCTCGTTTTCAAAGCAACCCTACAACATCTTGAACTCGCTGCAAAAAATTCATAACATTTGTTGTTGCCGCTTGAATATCAAAATTGCTTTAAAAAAAAAACATACAGAGTGGTACAAATCTATTGCCGTTGCTGCTACTCGTAAAATTAATTTGTTTCATAAGCGTCTCACTTCAGAAAATTTATTAATCTTTAAATAATTAACTATTATTATTATGCACGACACTCTTTAGTTGTAATTGCAATAATGCAGCGTCTATGTATAGCATATTTTTCAATTTGATTCATTTATTTATGTATTTGCCTCACTTCCATTAAAAAATCCTACTTTCTAAATCAACAACCCTCATTCAGTTTATTTTATCAACTAAAACATATCATCAAAACAACAGCCGGCCCGCCGACTCGAAACAATCGCAAAAACATTTCGCTTGTGTAGTCGAGGAGCGAGTCAACTTTTGACTCGATTGTGATTTTGCAACGATGGCGATTCTCTCAATTGTCTAAATATCTCGGACTCGCCCATCACTAATTTTAGCCGTGTTTCATTTAACGCCGATCCTGTGCCATATAAAAAATTTTACATGCGAATGCAATAACTAAGATTTTAGGACAATAAAACCAGATAAATTTCTGGTGCAATATATAACCCCGTTTGTTCGAATTGTCACAATTATTTGTCTTTATACTTTGGTGCTTTGGTGCTTGCTTCAACATAATTTAGATAAGTCATCAACAGAAGAATCTAATAAGCATAAAAAGACAAATTCATAGCCCATATTTGACAAAAAAATATCAGTGAATTGTGAATTGTTCTTTAAATGTGATAAATTTACATATATAAACTTGTAATTTTTAGACTGCTAAATACCTTGAATGAATTTTATGGTTTTCTAACTTTAGGCTGTTTTCATTTCGCTTTAGTCAGACACAGGGGTGAAAAAATTATGGCAAGCCTATTTATGGTCGAAAAACTCGGCTAGGTGACCCAACTATGTATGTATATGAAAACGACTTCACAGACCAAAGGACATTAGAGGGAAATATAAGGCTTCCCAAATACTGTTTGCCAGCATAACACCAACAGTAGACCTGGCGTTGGTTATATGGGGGTTTTTTTTTGGAATTTCAAATTCGGGTAGCGATCAAAATATGCGATTTGATGCCAAAAATGATGTAGCAAATTTTCAGGCTGATCGGATGGTGCCAACCCGTGCCATAAAAAGGTCAAAGGTCAAAATTTTTGAAAAATACCCAAAAACATTTTTTATACAAAAAAAGATAGTTGTGTAATGGCCCAGTTAGTCGAGAACGTGTGGTCCGCTCGCTGACGCAAACGCCCGTATGAAATTTTTAGGATTTTTTGAGCCCGTAGCAATCAGCTGTTTTACTCACACATATTTACATATATATATAGTTTGTTTACATTTTGGCAGGGTTGCTGTTTAGTCATTTTTTAACAAACAAGATTTTTACTAATCTTCAAAGTGTTATGCGGATTACTCTTCAATACAAAACTGAGCATTATTTGCCAAATGACAAAAAAAAAATTTTGTCGCCATATTATAGCCCAGTTAGTCGAGAACGTAAACCCGTGTACCGTGTCAGCTGATCCAACCTATTTATGTAATAGGATTTGTATGTAACCGATTATTCAACGACGTACGACGCAGAAGCCCGTACCGCAGAAATCAAAATCGTTTTGATTTTTTACGTAAAAACGTGACAGCTGATAGCTCGCATGGTTGCAAGGTAGAAGGGTTGCCAGTTGAACATTTTTAGTTATTAAATATTTAAACAGTAATTTTCACAGCATAATACAACTAACTCAACAAGATTGTAAAATGTTATCGAATATACATATATGTGTTCACATGGAAAAAATAGTATGTCTACTTAAACGAAACATTTATTATTACTTTAATTTTTAAAAAGAAAGGAAAGAAAACGTTTATAAATTTTTTTTAAATCCCAAACAAAATGTAAATATATATATATATAAATTAATAACAAGATAATACCTTTGTTCAACAACTTTACTTGCAAGTACTTGCAAAAAGAGCGTCAATGTCAAATTAAGAGTAAAAACGAGAAAAAGAGAAAATTATCAACCAAAGTAATTGAACACAAAATCGTAAACATTCGCAAGAAAACAGCTGATACGCTGTCTTGACAATTTGATTTTTAGGTTAGGTTGTAATTGAAATTTTTGAAATTGGAAATGAATGGAAATAACTGAATTAGGAAAACAAAATTTTACTTTGGCTATTCCACAACATCATCAAGATTCGTTTTTGCGCTAACTTATTTAGTACACAATTAGAAATTTGCGTTTAAAATGTTTGTATATTTCCAATTGAAATTTTTGTGATCATATATTTTTGGCACTTCTATTTTTTTTAAAGCTGCTAGTAGTTGCAAGTGAAAATTTTACTTGCAGCGTTTATCAACTCTCTCGAGGTCTTACTCTCTCAATTTGGCTCCCTTTTGCGAATTTTTTGGGTTATTGAACATAAATTCGTAACTATTCGTAAAAATATGTAAAAATTTTGAGATATTGAACACTCCTAATAAATGAAGATATTACTGAAAATTAAAGCAAAAATTGTATTTATCCACAATGGTGGCGGTATTTTCTTAATTGATAACTGGTGGTCTTCTTCTGCAATTTTTCTACATTAAAAAGTTATAAACTTCCACAATAAATCTGAGTTTCTGTAACAAAATCAATTAAAGTGATATCACACTAATACGATCCACACTTTGTCACTACCTATTTATACTAGAAAAGATATAAGTTACAGAAACTCAGTACATATTTCTTAATTAAACACAGATTTTTGTGAGAATCTTGTTGCTTCCCAATATAATTTTTTTTTATGGATTTTCAATTGTAAATTTAATGCTCTGACTGTGTTTTTTGTTATTTTATGTTTTAGCCCTTGATAACTATCACCAAGGTGTGATGGAAATATATTGGGCAGCAACAAAATTACAAGAAAAATGTGTTTTAATTACCAACTAAGCAGTAAAAAAGTAACTAAATTAAAAAAAAAAAGTCGTCAACGACAACTTTAAAAACGATCAAATTAGTATTTTCTTGTCATTTGGCAAATAATGCACAGTTGTGTATTGAAGAGTAATCCGCATAACACTTTGAAGATTAGTAAAAATCTTGTTTGCTCAAAAATGACTAAATGGCAACCCTGCCAAAATGTAAACAAACTTTATATATATGTAAATATGTGTGAGTAAAACAGCTGATTGCTACGTGCTCAAAAAATCCTAAAAATTGCATACGGGCGTTTGCGTCAGCGAGCGGACCACACGTTCTCGACTAACTGGGCTATTAGCCACCTGACAATTATATGGATTATGACATTTCGGGCTGCCATACTCAATGCTAAAAATCCTCCATTTATGCTATTTTTTATTTGCATGGTAACCATGGTATCGATTGTAACAGAACGAATTTTTTCAATTTTAATATTAATATATGTAAATAAAAATACGCACATTTACGTGTTATAGGTATTCTTTATAATATCAGATTCAGTGTTTTTAATTAAAAGGCGTGGGAGAAATACAGAAGGAGAGGAATTTTTATTAACACGTAAAGGAAAAGCCATTAACATTTTCATAAAAAAAATAGTAAATAGATGTGTTAATAGACACTCTCACTACACCTCCTGGAAATTTCATTGAAAAATTTTCAGTGGTGTAGAAATTATGAATATTGCCACGACTTATGAACTTTCAACCGAAAAAAAAAATAAATACAAATTTAAATTTATATGAAAAGATACTAAAACGTTTTTTTTTTTTTTTGCGAAGAACCTATTTCAGAATTAGGTATTTAAATAATAAAATAAAAGAATATAAAATTAGTAACGCAACGAAAAACTAAAGAAAACTGCAAAATAAAAATTGAAATTAAATTTACATTCTTATATACATAACTGTTAATAAATTTGTTAATAAATATGCTTTTTAAATGTTGAAATATTCTTGTATAAAATATTAAACCAAATATGTATATCGTTGCCTTAATTCACAAAGGCCCTAACTGACAAAATAATTTTTTTACAGGAGAGCCAAAAAACGTGTTAAAATGAAAATAAAAGACTTTTGTGAGTTTGTAAAAATGCAGTTTCTGCACAAACAATGCCCTGAAGTAGATCTTGAAGAAAAATTTTAGATACATTGGATTTTGGCAATTTTGTGTCAGATAGGGCTTTTTTAAACTACGAATTTAGAAAAAAAAACTGTAGTTAGGGCTTTTTGTGGTTTGAATATTTATTCAAATTTTTAGCTGCAATTAATTCCAATAACTTCAAAGCGCAGTATAAATAACATTTCAGACTGTAAATATATATGTACATCATATATCGTAAAATTAATATATTAATTTCAATACACATACATACATACATAATATAGGAAAATTTCATTAATTTTTAAAGGGCAAGTTTTCATAAAAAGAATGGCAATCTTTAGGTAATCATATTTTTAGATCTTATAGATTTTGCCATTTCTTTTTAGATATTGGAAGTTGCTGATTATGTAATAAGCTGGGCTTTACTATTTCAAAATGTTTGCTGGCTCTCTGAGATAGAGGCTGGTACTCAGATGTTATATCAGTTTTATAAAATATTTGTCCCGAAGGATCATATCCTAAGGCACGAAGCATATTGACTGTGGAGTCTCCTGACATTCTTCCTGAAAAGGAAACACCTTAATATAACTTTAGATATGTTTAACGCACTAGGAATGTACATATTACATACCAGGTCGAATCGTTGAGTACATTTTCGGAATATTTTCAAAATTCAAAAAAAAAAAGCTATGCTGTAGGTGGTGAACTTGAAGTGGACTAGGATTTTTTCGAGCCTCGCGGATAAGTTTTACAAGTTGAGATGGTAAGTTTATTTGTTTTTTAGAAATTTTTCTTTCAATAAGAGAATGTGTAGCCTCGCATTCCATTTGTGTATGTCCTTTTACTAAATATTTATGTTCTATAGTTACATTATTTTCCATACAAAAGTTTAGCAAAGCATTTGATAACACAGTGTTACGATTTTGGTAAAAACAACCATCTAAGCATGCATGGAGTCCAAAATGTATAACTCAAAGCCTGGCAAACACTTTCACCTTGTACTACTGCATATTTTAATTTATAGATTTTCAGCATATGCAGTTAGGCCTTTTTAAAAAGTCGTATAACTTCGTTACTTTTGTAACTATCGCTATCAAATTTTGAGGGAAGGTGTATTTTAATATATCCTACTACAATCTGCGAAAAACGCAGTTTCGAAAAAAGTGTCAATTAGGGCCTTTATGAATTAAAGTAACGATATATACGTACGCAATAAATAATACATATAAAGAAAATCAAGAACTCTTACCCTTTATTCATAAAAATCAAATAGTTTTGAAATATTGTATAAAGGGCATTTTGATTAGAGTTTTCGACTTTAATAATTGCATAAATCTCTTTTATTTTTTATGAATAGCTCATTATTTTATATTCTTTAAAAAGCTTTTTTCAATATATTTAAAATGTTAAAATAAACTCATTACATCGGCCGATTTTTGTCTTCATTTGTTTTGTTGTTTAGCATATGCGAAAAACACCATTTCATTAAAAATACACAATATTTTGTTCAAATATACCCTCTGCCAAAAACTTTTGATTGGGCCACGCTATACTAAATTTTGACTTAAAGTAAGACGTCAATAATCCATATTATTATCAAAAATGACAAAGTCAAAGTGACAATGGAACTACCTGGTTTGTTTGTATCATGGATATACTATACGTAGAATTATTATTATTATTTTTATTATTTTAAATCAATGAAGAATTTGTATAGGCTGGGAAGTCCTTTCGGTAGCCTACAATGTGTAACAAGTACTGTTTATCGTCTTCATTGTGCGTCAAGCATCTGTTAAAGTCAGTTATTAGTCTGACTTTTCTTTCCGCGGCATCTTTCACAACAGTAATGCATTTGACGATCTGTTCCCGTTTACAAAATGCTTCATTTTTAGGCGAATTTGATGGATCTAAGAAGCGTAAGAAATCCATTGAAATTTCCAAACGAGAAAAAACTTTTTTGTGTTGGTAGTTACAAAAGAACTTAAATCTTTGGATGTAAATAATTGTAATTCATCAACACTTATACACACTTTCTTAAAAGGGGAAATATCATCACCGATAGGATCTATATTATTAATACGCGATGACTCTAGCTTTTTCCCAAAAAGGCAATACTTCATCCAACCCCAATCTTGAGCTTTCATTTAAAGTATTTGCTGTTTTGATGGTAATTTTACACCAACTATTTTGGGTTCACATTTACCAATTAAGTATACATTTGTGTCAGCAGAACGCAGCGGTTTCAACGATAAATTTGTCTTCTGAGCCATTATTCAAGTTTGAAAATTAATCTCTCCAGTCAGAGAGTTGCAAGTTTTAATCAGAAGACTTCTTCTTCTGACTATTTCTGGTAAAACTGTCAAACGATTAGCTGTTTGGCAATTTACTTCCCTGTAGGAACAGTGACGCTCATTTCAGGCAACATTTGTATTGAAATTGTATTTGAAATTGACAGATTTCACATTTTTTACTGGAACGCAATCCCGTACCTTTTGTGGCCGCTGTGGTGCAGTGGGTAGAGTGCTCGCCTACTATGCCAGAGGTCTCGGGTTCAAACCACGGTCCGAGCAAAACACCAAAACATTTTTTCTAATTAGTAAAAATCCAATTATTGGGTTTTTTAAGAGCAGCGGTCACCTCTCGGCAGAGGGCGGCTACCCTCCGAGAGTATTTCTGCCATGAAAAAGCTTCTCACAAAAAATGCATTCGCCGTTCGGAGCCGGCATAAAACTGTAGGTCCACCCAATTAGTAGGAAAAACAACAAGTAAGGAAGCCTAAGTTCGAGTGCAATCGAACATTAGATACTCAGCTGTATGCTTTCATTGTTTGTTTGCGTTTGTTCGATATAGGGTGTATTTTATATGAAACGAGTGCTGCATAAACAGGGCGCAGCCACGCCCATTTTCAAAATTTATATCAATCATCCAAATAAGCATACAAATATTATTGTTAGTGCAAAATTTCATCCCTCTATGACTTTTAGTTACAAAGACTTCACGTTACAAATTCCAAAAGGGTGTTCCAGAAATATCTTTGTTAAAAAGTAGGCGTGGTCATAAACCGATTTCAATACATTTTTGCGTGTCTATTAACACATGTTATAAAAGTGTATAAACCAAGTTTCGTCATAATATCTCAATTATTTGTCGAGTTAAAGGCTAAGAAATCTCATATATCCCTTTGTCTAAAAAGAGGCGGTGCCACGCCCATTTTCCAAACTTTTTTATTTTTTGTTTCCGGTCTATTGTAAAACTCATGTCACAAAATTTCAATGAATTATCTTTATATTTCACATAGATATCGCTTAAAATGGTTTTATTAGGTCACTTTATAATACACATATATAAAAGTGGGCGCGGTCGTCAACCGATTTTGGTAATTTTTCGTCCACACATTTGGCTAAGTAAATATATCACGCGTACCAGATTTCATCGATATATCTTTAACGGTTTCTGAGTTATGGCTTATTAAACTTTCAATATTCGCTCCTTAATAAGTGGGCGTGGCACCGCCCATTTTCCAAAATTTTTGTAGTTTTTGTTTTATGTCCATAGTTGGACTCCTGCCACAAAATCTCAGTGATTGATCTTTATATTTGACAGAGATATCGCTTAAAATGTTTTTATTAGGCCCCCTTATATTTCCTATATATAAAAGTGGGCGTGGCCGTCAACCGATTTTGATAATTTTTCGCCAAAACATTTGACTAAGTAATTATATTACGCGTACCGAATTTCATCGATATATCTTCAACGGTTTCTGAGTTATGACTCATAAAACTTTCAATGTCTGCCCCTTAATAAGTGGGCGTGGCACCGCCCATATTCCAAAATTTTTGTGTTTTTTGTTTTATGTCCATAGTTGGACTCATGCGACAAAATTTCAATGATAGATCTTTATATTTGACAGAGATATCGCTTAAAATGGTTTTATTAGGTCACTTTATAATACACATATATAAAAGTGGGCGTGGCCGTAAACCGATTTTGATAATTTTTCGTCAAAACATTTGTCTATGTAAGCAAATTACGCGTACCAAATTTCATCGATATATCTTCAACGGTTTCTGAGTTATGACATATAAAACTTTCAATGTTTGACCCTTAATAAGTGGGCGTGGCACCGCCCATTTTCCAAAACTTCATCAAATTTCTTCATAAGGGCCCGAGCTCAATACGTGGGTAAAATTTTAAAACTCTAGCTATATTAGTGGCTGAGATACCAAATTTCCGATTTTTTCTATATAGGAAAAGTGGGCGTGGTCATGGTCCGATTTCGCCCATTTTCAATACCAACCGTCCCAGTCTCGATACCAACTTGCGTTCCAAATTTCATCAAAATATCTCAATTTTTGCGCGAGTTAGAGTGTTTACAGACGGACGGACGGACGGACGGACGGACAGACGGACGGACGGACGGACGGACGGACGGACGGACGGACGGACGGACATGGCTCAATCGATTTCTCTTTTCACCCTGATCATTTTGATATATATAAGTCTATATCTATCTCGATTATTTCATTCTGTTACAATCCACCGTTATGTGATTAAAACTATAATACTCTGTGTACTAGTACAGCTGAGTATAAAAAGGAGCACACCTCGAATTGGGAGAGAAGCTCGGCCATAAAACTCGTCACAGTTATAATAGCGCCATTGTATTATTATATTATTAATCCCGTACCGTTTGGTGTTGCTATCTCACTGAGAGCAAATTTTTATATTTTGACAGTTTTACTAGAAATGGTCAGAAAAGTGAAGGATCACAGCTAATGTTAAGAAAAATTATAGAGAATAAATGAGATTCATGCAAAAAGTAGCAGCACTACGTATAGTATATCTAATTAAATAAAAAAATTAATTGAAAAAATGTATTTGGGTGTTTTTAAAAAATTTTGACCTTTGACCTCATTATGACACGGGTTGGCACCGTCCAATCAGCCTGAAAATTTGCTACATCATTTTTGGCATGAAATCGCATATTTTGATCGCTACCCGAATTTGAAATTCCGAAAAAAAAAATTAACGCCAGGTCTAACCAACAGTCTCCAAAAATAAGCTGTTGCTGTTGCTGTTCTGCGAAAGTTATCATAATTTTTTGAAAACTTTTGAATTTCGATTTCCTTTGAAAATAGGTTTGTTTCTTATTAAACAAGCAGCTAGCTGTCAAGTGAGCAAAACGGAAAGAATTGCGCTCATAAAGAGTGAAACGAACAGTAAATCAAGAAACGGAAAAATAGTAAAAATTAGCGATTAATAATTTGAGCTATTTTTGACTGTAAATGGTTATTTTTTCTAAAAAAACATTTAATTTTCTTTATTTCTATTTCAAAAATTCAGAAAATTTCAAAAGTAATAAAATCAAAAGTATTCATTTGTTTATTTTTTCAACAGCTGTTTCTTACTTTGGCAGCAAATAATTTCAGCTAGGGAAAATTTTACTAGCTGAAATTTGGAGCTGTCTATGGCTCTCTTCTGCTATTTTTTTGACTCAAGAAACGATTTTCCAGCCGAAACTTGGCTAACTATTCATAACTAGCTAATAATAAACGGACCTAATATCTGAAGTCAAAGCACAGAACAGTCGAATATATTTGTTTGTTTATTTGTGCTGTTGCTTTACTGTGTAATTTCAAATGGATCAGTCGACAGCAAAGCACAGATAAATAGAATTTTAGTTTTCAGTGCGGCTTTTTAAAATTGGGTTTTTTTAACATTACAATTTCGATTGGGTTCCCATAAATTAAAAGAAAGAAAAACAATAAAAACAGTGCTGTAAAAACTCGAAATTATGCTTGCCCTTTGCTGTGCTGTACAAATTTCCACAATACAGCAACAGTCGACTATAATTTTTTGAAACTTAATAGGAGCGTCAGACTGAATACTTTTCCGTCAATCCAGCAATCCCTTTAACTGACAGCAGAGTAGAATTACATGTATTTGAATGACGATCGATACATTCACTACTTCAACTTTGCCATAACAAATATATGACCGAGTTTTTCGTCCATAAAATACTTTTTTTTTTCACTTGGATAAAATCACCAAAAATAAAGTATTCGTCGTGTTTGCAATAGAACAGTCTAATTTTAAAATGAATAAAAGTTTCCTGATTTTTAAAACTTCTTATAAAAACCCTAATTTGAAAATCAAAACTTTTGTAAAAAAAATTTTCTTCTAAAAAGCACTTTAGAAACCAAAATTTTTTGCACGAAATAGGTTATATATTTTTCTCAAAAAAAAAAAAAAAATCCACAACGATGAAACCCCCCACAAAAAAATGCCTGGCTATGGCCCTGCTTATAAGTATAAGTCAGACACTTTTTCTATGAAATTTTAAGGCAATGCCCTAAACTTAAGGAGAATTTATACTCACTTTTGATTTAAGGAGATCGCTTACTTATATATCCGGCCATATTCCTTGACGGGCATACAAGATCAGGTATCTTGATATATTTGTTTAAAGGCCGATCTTCCTTATGTTTTAAGAAGTGTTTCCCTTAACCCTAGTTCGGCCGACGAGTCACCTGGGTGACTATTTCACATTTTTCGCACAAAAAAACATATTTTTAATAAATTCTATTACCTTGTGTTCCATGACATCTTAAAGTTGTTAGTTTTGAGCAGAAAAAATACGAAATAAAGTTTTAAGGTTTAATCCATTGAACACTGTTACAGTTTGAGATCTTATATTCTTATTCTGGCCGACGTAGTCACCTGGGTGACCACGGGTAAATTCAAACGTAATATACATACATACAAATGAAAATGTTGGCATATGATTATTTCCTGCACTCAACACATTTGACAATTGATTGAATGCACTCCTGGCAACCTGGCCGTTTACAAACTAAGCAAACTTTTCGGGAGTTCCGTTGTCTTTCGTTCACATGCCGACAAACATGACACCTGCCTTTGATTGCCATTTGACCAGTTTCATCACGGTGCTCAATTCGCGTTTCTTATGCGATGGACGGAGATAAACGAGTATTCAAAACAGGCTGCATATCGGTAGGTATGTACGTGATAATGCTGCAGGATACGAGGGTTTGATGCGTGGCGGCTTATAGCTCCAGTGGCCAATTAACGAGCAAGTCCTTTTAGATAGGTTGCTGGCCTAAATACAAAATATTTGTATGCCATATTTTGCTGGCTTTGAGGGGATACATTGACGGAACGACACTCGATCACGAAATGGAAAGTTTCTCTAAATGGTAGAGTTGAAATGAATAAGAAGTCCATAGGTCATCAATCGCCTCCATGCTGGACTTATGAACTCCACAAGCTATGCAATAAAATTCCATAGAATTCAATATTGTCAGTTTTGTCATCTTCAACATCGTTGTCATTGCCAAATTTAACATCATCCTCCTCGAACAACTTCTCAATATCCGCTCCCGTCAATGTTCTATATAGTATAAATATCCAGTACACATTTCATCAGAAATAGCATACTTACCTTCGATTAACGGTGTTCTGCAGTCGGTTATGGCTACAAACCGCTCAATTTCAATCCTACAGTCTGCATTTTTATCTTTATTGGTTGAACTGATTGCGTCCTCGTATTTTACACGCTTAGAGCTGGCCATTTTCAACAATTTAAAGTAACTGAATTAAGTTTTTCACAATTGTACCAAAATTAACAGTAAAAAAAATCAGCTTTTAATCTTTTCAGATGCCTATTTTCACTTAATTTCACTTATTTCGCAATTTTTCAGACATTTTTTCTTTACTACCCTCCATTTACATCTGAACTTTAAAACTTTTAAATATGGTCACCCGGGTGACTGCTTCGGCCGAAATGAGTTGTAAAAATCGTCGGCCGAACTAGGGTTAAAAATTACGCACCGAATTTCCTTAACTTTAGTAAAACCAATTTTTTGAGTATAGTCAGTAAGAAATTTTTGTTTCCTTTGACTGAAATAATAAAAAAACTAAATAAAAAAAATTATTCAGCGGACTTGGAATTTTAAGACATTTACTGTATATAGACACATATGTAAATACATATCGTCGCTCCCAACGAAGACTAGCACGGTTCAGTTAGCGTGGAAGACTAGCACGGTTCGTTGTTCGCGTGGAAGACTAACACACTTCGTTGTTCGCGTGGAAGACTAGCATGCTTCAGTTCTCTGCGTGGAAAACTAGCATACTTCGTTGTTCGCGTGGAAGACTAGCATGCTTCAGTTCACTGCGTGGAAGACTAGCATACTTCAGTTCTCTGCGTGGAAGACTAGCATGCTTCACTTGTTTGGGTGGAAACTAACATACTTCTGTTTGTTAGAAATAAGCTTAGAGGTTAAGCACATAAGGAGGATTGTCCGAGGAGTGAAAGATATTTTATAAGTAAGTGCAGAACAATAATTCATACTGCAATAAAACTTTAAACAGGAACCTTCAGCCAAACTATATGAAAAGTATCGTTAGTTATTACTCGGAACTCTATATTTATATATCGTCGCTCTCAACGAAGACTAGCACGGTTCTATTTTTTTAAAAACATTGTGCACACTTTTTGTGTAGTACCAAAGCACTAGTCATATCTACATATATATAAATATAGAGTTCCGAGCAATAACTAACGATACTTTTCATATAGTTTGGCTGAATGTTCCTGTTTAAAGTTTTATTGCAGTATGAATTATTGTTCTTGCACTTACTTATAAAATATCTTTCACTCCTCGGACAATCCTCCTTATGTGCTTAGCCCCTAAGCTTATTTCTAACAAACAGAAGTATGTTAGTTTCCACCCAAACAAGTGAAGCATGCTAGTCTTCCACGCAGAGAACTGAAGCATGCTAGTCTTCCACGCAGAGAACTGAAGTATGCTAGTCTTCCACGCAGAGAACTGAAGCATGCTAGTCTTCCACGCGAACAACGAAGTATGCTAGTTTTCCACGCAGAGAACTGAAGCATGCTAGTCTTCCACGCAGAGAACTGAAGTATGCTAGTCTTCCACGCAGAGAACTGAAGTATGCTAGTCTTCCACGCGAACAACGAAGTGTGCTAATCTTCCACGCAATCAACGAAGTGTGTTAGTCTTCCATGCGAACAATGAACCGTGCTAGTCTTCGTTGGGAGCGACGATATATCTTATATGATGTTTATCAACACGTTTTTAATTTTTATTTTTGTACATATGTACATATTCTTCCAATGTGTATACAAAAGCGTTTTATCACATTTTAAATTTGGTTAATAGTAATGTTGATAATAAAGCGTTATTTTGTGGTAATTATACTACATTTAAAAATAATTAAACATTGGCATATTCTATGTATAAAATAGAACAATCGATAGAATTTTAATAAAGATTCCTGTCACAACTCAAAACAGGTAGTTTTTCAGCATCGCCATTGAAAGTTTCCAGTTGCCATTCTACTCGATAGAAAATTAGCGAACTTGCAAGATATTAGCATGAAATGTGTACGCACTCTTCATGTTTTTGAGTTGTGAGACTACTGAGATAAGTAAGCAATATCAACGAATGTACCCAATAAAGACAATGGATTCAGCTCGAATTCGAGACGTGTTCGCTTCTCTGATTATATATTATTGCGGCGATACTTCGCGACGATAGATCGGCGAATCCGAATTCCCAGGCCAGTCACCTCTCATTAGTGGTTCGCGCATTTTTATATTCTCGGATCGTTGGCGATTCGATATTTAGGCTCATTGGCGAATACATTCTAGATAATATTCTTCTGCGAATTCACCTCGAATTCGCTACGATATCGTCCGATCTTCGTGTAAAGCAAGATTTATTGATTTTTCTCGAATTCGCCACGATACCACCTTCGCTTTTGTGTTTATTTGGTACGAACATTTCTAGATATGCATATGTGATGTGATGCTATGCATTTCTATAATTAAATTTAGTACTTAATAAAAAGAAACTAACAAACAAGGTTGTTCCTTAATCAGATTACTTAATTGACAAGTCGCTCGTTTTCCCTAAATATATAATCATAGTTCTCGATTAATAATTTAGTCAATGTATTCATTCGGCCAATGTCAACAAATGGCAATTGGTTTGCGGAAAATATACAAGGGCCCCATACTATTGCCAAGTTAGAGGCAGGCATACGATTATCAGTACTAAATGCAGCAACACTGAAATTAAAACAACATTTTTCTATATGATTTTTTTAACATCCATCGTTCCAACTTACTTTTTCAAGTGTCGAATGAGAAACTTCAATGTTGCACGATTTGGATCGGATATTTCATCAATAAGATTTCGCATGAGCTCCATTCTGTCAGAATCCAATACGTCGCGGCTAATACGATCATATATGAACTGTGGTATCAGCGGCGTATCCAGTTCACGAAAGAACTGCTTTAATAAACTAGTAACTGTATGTATATCATCTGCCACCAGCAATTTCGAATCGTATATATAGCTGTCTGATAATTTCTTCTTTAACTCATCAATAGCCACTTTGTTTCCAGATGCACGATATAATCCATCTTGTAATATACACTCTTTACGTTCGATAAATGACACACAATCCACCGCGAACCGTGGGACTTGTTGATATAGTGATGACTCAGCCATTTCTAAATGATTTAGTGGCGCCCCGAAAATTGGAAATTTGGGGCGAATGCCTTCTTCTAAATACAGACTTCCAGTTTTTACAGGACGAAAGATACCAGCCCCTTTCTTTTCACTTTTCGGCGAACGCATATTTCTACAGGAAAATAAATGATAAAATACATATGCATATCAAAACTACAATTACTTATGGTCTTTTCGATTCTAAACGAAAATGCTGCATAATTACAAGGCAACATTATCAACATGCGCCCTGTGCCCTAAGAAAATGTTGCACTCTTCGTGTGATATATGTATGAAACAAAAATATTGCAACCCTTTTAGTTATGTTAAGGGCAGAAAATGTTGCCCTGTGATCGGGGAGAGTGTGAACTTTTTGGCACAGAACAATCAACCCCGAAAAATGTGTAGAATCTATGTGAAATAAAACAAACAAATTTGATAGAACGCCATTATTCACTAATCATGTATACATTCACATGTATTCGAACATATTTACATACACAGTGCGTCTGACTCGCGAGTCATCTGTGTACGTGTTGACTCGCCGTCATTCTGGGCTCACTTGCGTCATTAATTTGTGAATAGTTTTCATTGCAGAAGGTTCGAAATGAATATCTCAGACGACCTGTATACTTCGATGAATTCAAGTAAAAAAATTTTATCTTCCTCCATATCGAACTTATGGCAAACATTTTTATAATCAGCTGTACTAGTACACAGAGTATTTCATAACGGTGGATTGTAACATAATGAAATAATCGAGATAGATATGGACTTATATATATCAAAATGATCAGGGTGAAAAGAGAAATCGATTGAGCCATGTCCGTCCGTCTGTCCGTCTGTGCGCACTCTAACTCGCGCAAAAATTGAGATATTTTGATGAAATTTGGAATGCAAGTTGGTATCTAGACTGGGACGGTTGGTATTGAAAATGGGCGAAATCGGACCATGACCACGCCCACTTTTCCTATATAGAAAAATCGGAAATTTGATATCTCAGCCACTAATATAGTTGGAGCGATGAAATTTCACCCACGTATTGAGCTCAGGCCCTTATGAAGAAATTTAATGAAATTTTGGAATATGGGCGGTGCAACGCCCACTTATTAAGGGAAAACATTGAAAGTTTTATAAGCCATAACTCAGAAACCGTAGAAGATATATCGATAAAATTTGGATGCGTGATTTACTTACTTAGCCAAATGTTTGGACGGAACATTGTCAAAATCGGTTGAGTGCGACGCCCACTTTTATATATGTGTATTATAAAGTGACCTAATAAAAACATTTTAAGCGATATCTCTGTCAAATATAAGGATCTATCACTGAAATTTTGTATCAGGAGTCCAACTGCGGACGTAAAACAAAAACCGCAAACATTTTGGAAAATGGGCGGTGCTACGCCCACTTATTAAGGGGCAAACATTGAAAGTTTTATAAGCCATAACTCAGAAACCGTTGAAGATATATCGACGAAAGTTGGTACGCGTGATATATTTACTTAGGCAAATGTTTGGACGAAAAATTACCAATATCGGTTGACGACCACGCCCACTTTTATATATGGGTATTATAAAGTGATCTAACAAAAACATTTTAAGCGATATCTCTGTCAAATATAAAGTTATATCATTGAAATTTTATGGAAGGAGTCCAGCTATGGACGTAAAACAAAAAAAAACAAAAATTTTGGAAAATGGGCGTGCCACCGCCTCCTTTTAGAAGCGAGAATATACGAGATTTCTTAGCCTATAACTCGACAAATAATTGAGATATTATGACGAAACTTGGTTTATACCCTTTTATAACTTGTGTTAATAGACACGCAAAAATTTATTGAAATCGGTTTATGACCACGCCTACTTTTTAACAAAGATATTTCTGGAACACCGTTTGGGAATTTGTAACGTGACATCTTCGTAACTAGAAGTCATAAAGGAATGAAATTTTGCACAAAGAATAATATGCATATGCTTAATTGAATGACTGATAAAAATGTTGAAAATGGGCGTGGCTACGCTCACTTTATGCAGCACTCACTTTATATAAATTACCTACACCGTGTTTCCATCAAACGCAAACAAACAATGAAAGCATAGAGCTGAGTATCTAATGCTCGATTTCACTCGAACTTAGGCTTCCTTACTTGTTGAAAATAAAATATATTTTTTCTTTTCGTTATTTATGTTTTAAACGGTTTGGCAATTAACTGACAAAATTTGACAGGCGAGTCACAGCAAACTATCAAACTAATTTTGATTTTCTTGAGTCATGCCAGAGTCATGTCGGTGTAACTACTACATGCACATTTTAACTAATACACCTAAACTGACTCTTGAATCAGACGCTTCGTGTATAGACCCTATAATGCATTACCTTTTTCAAATACCAATTCATCAACGAATGGCAATATACGAAAACATGTATACCTATGTAAACGAAGAGGTAATTTCTCTGAACATCCCAGTTATAAAGGGTATGTTTGGTAATGCACAAAGTAATCTATCTCTACCATCATTTATATATTACAACATCCCATTATAAAGTTCGGCAACCGTGCTATAAATAGAATTTATACAAACAAAAACACAAAACCAGTTCTTGTTTTGCATACGTATGTATGTATGTACATGCGGTTGTTTTCATTATATTTGCAAATACAACAACAAAAGAGAAATATATGTAGAACTTGTTACTTATTGGCTTGAATACGTGACTGAATTGAAATTCATAGAGGCTATTTCGAAGAAAGGTATGTAAGTATAAAAGCCTCAATAAAGCATGGATTATAATGTTGAATGTCCCACTATATGATGCCTTTGGGCTGAATCTCATGTTGATGTAATTTTTCGAATCCGGAGGAATATTTGAAAAATATAATAATTTAGTTATGGATACAAAAATCCAAACACTTCAGTGAGTGAGATTGATATCAAAAGACAAAAATAATTTTTGTTTGTCAGTGAGTAATTTTAATTTTTCTATCCTCTACTGAGTTTTATTTGTGACAAAAAAATATTGGTGATAAAAAAAAAGTTTAGTCCAATGGTTTGCAAGTTTTAAATGACCGAACAAACCACGACTCATTTATTTATACATATATACATATCTGTGCCGTTAAATTAAAGTACCTTAACTCAAAATATGGTGAACGGAGAAAAATCGATTTTTTGTCAAAACTTAAACTATTGGACCAATTCGGATTTTTAAAAGTGAAAAAAATGGATTTTTAGTGTTAGAGAAGGAATGGTTGTGAAAGAGAAATCTTAAAGCAAAATTTATGGCGAAAAAATTAACTTTTATAACATAAGTGCTTTTGAATGCTTTTTTTAGAGCTTTTAGGCCGGTGAGATTTATAAGCAAAATAAAATTTTCTTATATTCTCCTACGCGTTTCGGCGTCTTTTCCGCCTTCCTCAGGGAGTCTGTTTTATTGGAATAATTGAAAAAAAAGATACACAACAAATTATTATATGATTAAGACTAGGTAACGAAAATAACATGGTAATATTATTATACATAATTAAACCTAAAATTACTTTTAGAAACTGTTTGAAAAACTGATCACTTACATTAAACTTTTCAACAAAACACTTCACTTCCACAAAACATCTAGATACATATAAAATGACATAGAGACCTAAAAACATACATATACAAATATATTGCCATTTTCCCTACTTCTTGTCATTCGTTATTTTTTTCTTTTTTAATGCTGTTCTGTAAGCGCAACTTATATTGTCCACGTCTTCCTTAAAGTTTATTGCGTCTTTTATTCTTTCCTGTATGCGCAGACTTTCTAGTGTCAATCTTGTTTTTGTTCGTCTCTCTATATCTAATATTCTTGCATTGTCAAAGTCTGCTGCATGTCCACTGTTCGTCAAATGCTGTGCTAAAGCTGTTGACGTCTTTTTGTTTCTTACGTCTGCTTTATGTTCGCCTAGTCTTGTGCCTAATGCTCGTTTGGTAGTTCCGATATAAGTTTTATTACAATTCTCGTCTTTGTTACCTTTACATCTAATTTCATAAACTACGTTGTGTTGTTGTTCTTTGCTAATTTTGTCTTTCGTCTTGCTAAATATTTTGTTAAGGGTATGATTTGGTTTGTGTGCAAATATTAAGTTATCTTTTTTTATACATTTTTGTAAAGTTTTGTTATCCGTTAACCCTTCTATATATGTAACCCCCCTGTATATTTTGTTCTTGTTTTTGTCCGTCATATTTACATTTGTTTTGCATGCTTTTTGTTTGTTTTTTGTTGTTATTAACCACCTATCTATAGTTTTTGTTGGATATGCATTTTTTGTCAAGATCATTCTTATTTTCCTTTCGTTGTCTTTTCTGAACGCCTGGTCGCTCAGCGCGTAGATTTTATTTATAAAGTTAGTGACGGTGTTATGTTTTTGGGTCCAGGGATGGTTAGAGTGGTAGTTAATAATTCTTGAAGATGCTATTGGTTTTGCATACCAATTCGTCAAAATTTGGTCATTGTTTTTGTATATTTCCATGTCTAGGAAGGCTAACTTATTATCCTTTTCTTTTTCAGCTGTAAATTGAATCTTTTTATGTTGTCTGTTTAGTATTGTCAATATGTCTTCCACGTCCTTAATATTTATAATCGCGAATATATCATCTACATATTTAGTTATGTATTTGATACATATGTCCTTGGATTTCAGTTCGGCTACAGCGTCGTCAAGGATTTTGTCAAGTACGATATCAGCTATCGTTGGGGATAAGGGATTACCCATCGGCATACCATGGATTTGTTGGTATACCGTTTCGTCATAAATAAGATAATTGTTATCTCTTAAGCAGAAATCTAAAATGTCCAAAAACTGTTTTCTACTGAGGTTGACGTCATTCTGAAGAGATGTCCATTTCTGCATAATTGTCCGGATTGCTAAATTCACTGGGATGTTAGTAAATAACGAGATTACGTCGAAGGATATAAGGATTTCGTCTTTTTCTAGTGTTAAGTCTTTTAACTTCTCTTTTAGTTGTAACGAATTTTTAATGTTATAGTTATCCGAAATTAGGGGCTTAAGTAATTGTCCAATATATTTTGATAGTTGGAGGCAAGGTATGTTAGTCGATGAGGAAATAGGTCTGAGTGGTGTATTTTCTTTATGTATTTTTGGTAATCCATACAGTCTTGGAGCTATAGCTGCAGTGCATGTCAGCTTGTGTTTCTGTATAATGTCAATGTTTCCTTGTTTATATAAGTCATTGACTATTGCGTTGTTTTTTCTTAAAAGTTTTTGTGTGGGGTCCACTCGTATAGTCCTATATGTATCTTTTTCGTTTAGTAGTTGCATCATTTTCTCTTTGTATTCATTTTTGTCCATTATTACAGTCTTGTTTCCTTTGTCTGCGCTTGTGATAATTATCGAGTCTTTGTGTTGTTGTAGTAGTCGTTTCGTGTCTTCAAATATCTTTAATATAAGTTTTTCTTTACTATTATTCTTGAACTTATTACTAAACGACTTAATACTATTGGCTATGCTGCATCTCGCTGTATCTTTGTCCTTATCGTCTTGAATTGTCTGTATTCCTTGCTCGATCTCTGCAATCAGTTTGACTGGTGAAACAGTTTTTGTTGTTGTGGGTAGCGCGAATTTATTTCCCAAGGACATTAGCCATCGAGACTCGTTAGGAATGTTAATGTTGGTTTTGTTAATGAACCAGTCCTCATTGATTACGAAGCCATATTTCTCAAAATTATTATTTAATTGTCTTTGTAATTTGTTGTTCAGATTTTCCCTTGTATCCTTCGTAATTTTAGTTAAATATTGTTTTTGGTGTTTTTCTACCAACTCGAAATCTTGTTTTTCCAGCCTTTTATTTAGATCCTTCCTAATATTGTTTATCCCATCACGGATTAATTTTTGTTGAATGTTGGCTTCTTTGATCTCTAGGTTCAGGATCTTTGTCAGATAATTTTGTTTTATTTTGTCTAGTTCCCTTTTTGTGACGTCCAATGTGAAACCATATTTAATATTGTTTGTTTTACCTGCTAGGTGACGTGGAATTACCCCGAAGTTTTTGCATTCTAATAGAAATTTAAGTCGTTGTTGTTGTTTTGCAATTTTTCTATGGTTTTTGTTATATTGTTTAATGATATAACAAGTGGTTTCATCATATTTGTAACGGATGTGTTGGAAGAAATGTTTCATGTTGTGTACTTTTTTTTTTTTTTTAAAATATATTAATTCGTCTAAAAGGTTTTTATGGTTATGTGTTCGGTGTACGCTCTCCGAAAAATATTTATGTATTATAGGATTTAGGCCAAATATATTCAATTTATAATGAATGCTTTTTTTAGAGCTTTTAGGCCGGTGAGATTTATAAGCAAAATAAAATTTTCTTATATTCTCCTACGCGTTTCGGCGTCTTTTCCGCCTTCCTCAGGGAGTCTGTTTTATTGGAATAATTGAAAAAAAAGATACACAACAAATTATTATATGATTAAGACTAGGTAACGAAAATAACATGGTAATATTATTATACATAATTAAACCTAAAATTACTTTTAGAAACTGTTTGAAAAACTGATCACTTACATTAAACTTTTCAACAAAACACTTCACTTCCACAAAACATCTAGATACATATAAAATGACATAGAGACCTAAAAACATACATATACAAATATATTGCCATTTTCCCTACTTCTTGTCATTCGTTATTTTTTTCTTTTTTAATGCTGTTCTGTAAGCGCAACTTATATTGTCCACTAAAGCTTTAGCACAGCATTTGACGAACAGTGGACATGCAGCAGACTTTGACAATGCAAGAATATTAGATATAGAGAGACGAACAAAAACAAGATTGACACTAGAAAGTCTGCGCATACAGGAAAGAATAAAAGACGCAATAAACTTTAAGGAAGACGTGGACAATATAAGTTGCGCTTACAGAACAGCATTAAAAAAGAAAAAAATAACGAATGACAAGAAGTAGGGAAAATGGCAATATATTTGTATATGTATGTTTTTAGGTCTCTATGTCATTTTATATGTATCTAGATGTTTTGTGGAAGTGAAGTGTTTTGTTGAAAAGTTTAATGTAAGTGATCAGTTTTTCAAACAGTTTCTAAAAGTAATTTTAGGTTTAATTATGTATAATAATATTACCATGTTATTTTCGTTACCTAGTCTTAATCATATAATAATTTGTTGTGTATCTTTTTTTTCAATTATTCCAATAAAACAGACTCCCTGAGGAAGGCGGAAAAGACGCCGAAACGCGTAGGAGAATATAAGAAAATTTTATTTTGCTTATAAATCTCACCGGCCTAAAAGCTCTAAAAAAAGCATTCATTATAAATTGAATATATTTGGCCTAAATCCTATAATACATAAATATTTTTCGGAGAGCGTACACCGAACACATAACCATAAAAACCTTTTAGACGAATTAATATATTTTAAAAAAAAAAAAAAAAAAAAGTACACAACATGAAACATTTCTTCCAACACATCCGTTACAAATATGATGAAACCACTTGTTATATCATTAAACAATATAACAAAAACCATAGAAAAATTGCAAAACAACAACAACGACTTAAATTTCTATTAGAATGCAAAAACTTCGGGGTAATTCCACGTCACCTAGCAGGTAAAACAAACAATATTAAATATGGTTTCACATTGGACGTCACAAAAAGGGAACTAGACAAAATAAAACAAAATTATCTGACAAAGATCCTGAACCTAGAGATCAAAGAAGCCAACATTCAACAAAAATTAATCCGTGATGGGATAAACAATATTAGGAAGGATCTAAATAAAAGGCTGGAAAAACAAGATTTCGAGTTGGTAGAAAAACACCAAAAACAATATTTAACTAAAATTACGAAGGATACAAGGGAAAATCTGAACAACAAATTACAAAGACAATTAAATAATAATTTTGAGAAATATGGCTTCGTAATCAATGAGGACTGGTTCATTAACAAAACCAACATTAACATTCCTAACGAGTCTCGATGGCTAATGTCCTTGGGAAATAAATTCGCGCTACCCACAACAACAAAAACTGTTTCACCAGTCAAACTGATTGCAGAGATCGAGCAAGGAATACAGACAATTCAAGACGATAAGGACAAAGATACAGCGAGATGCAGCATAGCCAATAGTATTAAGTCGTTTAGTAATAAGTTCAAGAATAATAGTAAAGAAAAACTTATATTAAAGATATTTGAAGACACGAAACGACTACTACAACAACACAAAGACTCGATAATTATCACAAGCGCAGACAAAGGAAACAAGACTGTAATAATGGACAAAAATGAATACAAAGAGAAAATGATGCAACTACTAAACGAAAAAGATACATATAGGACTATACGAGTGGACCCCACACAAAAACTTTTAAGAAAAAACAACGCAATAGTCAATGACTTATATAAACAAGGAAACATTGACATTATACAGAAACACAAGCTGACATGCACTGCAGCTATAGCTCCAAGACTGTATGGATTACCAAAAATACATAAAGAAAATACACCACTCAGACCTATTTCCTCATCGACTAACATACCTTGCCTCCAACTATCAAAATATATTGGACAATTACTTAAGCCCCTAATTTCGGATAACTATAACATTAAAAATTCGTTACAACTAAAAGAGAAGTTAAAAGACTTAACACTAGAAAAAGACGAAATCCTTATATCCTTCGACGTAATCTCGTTATTTACTAACATCCCAGTGAATTTAGCAATCCGGACAATTATGCAGAAATGGACATCTCTTCAGAATGACGTCAACCTCAGTAGAAAACAGTTTTTGGACATTTTAGATTTCTGCTTAAGAGATAACAATTATCTTATTTATGACGAAACGGTATACCAACAAATCCATGGTATGCCGATGGGTAATCCCTTATCCCCAACGATAGCTGATATCGTACTTGACAAAATCCTTGACGACGCTGTAGCCGAACTGAAATCCAAGGACATATGTATCAAATACATAACTAAATATGTAGATGATATATTCGCGATTATAAATATTAAGGACGTGGAAGACATATTGACAATACTAAACAGACAACATAAAAAGATTCAATTTACAGCTGAAAAAGAAAAGGATAATAAGTTAGCCTTCCTAGACATGGAAATATACAAAAACAATGACCAAATTTTGACGAATTGGTATGCAAAACCAATAGCATCTTCAAGAATTATTAACTACCACTCTAACCATCCCTGGACCCAAAAACATAACACCGTCACTAACTTTATAAATAAAATCTACGCGCTGAGCGACCAGGCGTTCAGAAAAGACAACGAAAGGAAAATAAGAATGATCTTGACAAAAAATGCATATCCAACAAAAACTATAGATAGGTGGTTAATAACAACAAAAAACAAACAAAAAGCATGCAAAACAAATGTAAATATGACGGACAAAAACAAGAACAAAATATACAGGGGGGTTACATATATAGAAGGGTTAACGGATAACAAAACTTTACAAAAATGTATAAAAAAAGATAACTTAATATTTGCACACAAACCAAATCATACCCTTAACAAAATATTTAGCAAGACGAAAGACAAAATTAGCAAAGAACAACAACACAACGTAGTTTATGAAATTAGATGTAAAGGTAACAAAGACGAGAATTGTAATAAAACTTATATCGGAACTACCAAACGAGCATTAGGCACAAGACTAGGCGAACATAAAGCAGACGTAAGAAACAAAAAGACGTCAACAGCTTTAGCACAGCATTTGACGAACAGTGGACATGCAGCAGACTTTGACAATGCAAGAATATTAGATATAGAGAGACGAACAAAAACAAGATTGACACTAGAAAGTCTGCGCATACAGGAAAGAATAAAAGACGCAATAAACTTTAAGGAAGACGTGGACAATATAAGTTGCGCTTACAGAACAGCATTAAAAAAGAAAAAAATAACGAATGACAAGAAGTAGGGAAAATGGCAATATATTTGTATATGTATGTTTTTAGGTCTCTATGTCATTTTATATGTATCTAGATGTTTTGTGGAAGTGAAGTGTTTTGTTGAAAAGTTTAATGTAAGTGATCAGTTTTTCAAACAGTTTCTAAAAGTAATTTTAGGTTTAATTATGTATAATAATATTACCATGTTATTTTCGTTACCTAGTCTTAATCATATAATAATTTGTTGTGTATCTTTTTTTTCAATTATTCCAATAAAACAGACTCCCTGAGGAAGGCGGAAAAGACGCCGAAACGCGTAGGAGAATATAAGAAAATTTTATTTTGCTTATAAATCTCACCGGCCTAAAAGCTCTAAAAAAAGCATTCATTATAAATTGAATATATTTGGCCTAAATCCTATAATACATAAGTGCTTTTATTGAATACAATTTTTACGAAAAGCAGAATTAACTCTAGTTAAGTTTTTTTTATTGAACTGAATTCTTTCCAACAAGGTTTTTATCTCCATTTCACTCGAGTTAAGTGTTTTTAAAAACAGAAAACATAAATAAATGTGCCCACATAACTCTATGTAGTTAGGATGTTTTAATAAAATGATTTTCATACAATACTAGACTTAAGTGAAGATAAGTTACTTTAACTGATGCAAAATGTTTCTATTTGAGTTAGGATAATTTGTATATCTTAATAACTTTTTAAAATTAAAATAAAAATTTCCAAAAAACAAATGTAATTTTTTCAGACTATAATTTAACATTTTAGTACACAAATATCGCTTATTATACATATATAAAACTCTTAAGGCCCTTGGCCACTTAAAATCTGGACTGTCAAGCAGTGTATATGTGTGAGTGTCGGGTGATTGACGCAAATATCTAAAAGTTTTGATTATCATAAACGTGAGCCCGACAACAAGAACGTGTAGCACGACGACTGCCGATTTCACTAACACACATAAAAAAAAAACTCACACATACACACTGCTTGACATGCCAGATTGTCAGTTGCCAAGGGCCTTTAACTACATATACTTCAAAAGTAAGTCACATATTCTCTTCTGGAAATCTACGGTTATAAATAATAATTTTCTTATATAATTTAGTTTTCTAATATTCCATTTTGACAGACATTAAATAAAATCTCAAGTTCAGATACTCTTACACATTGCATATTTATTCCCATTGTAGTTTATACTAACATTATTATTTGATTAAGATGATAAGTAATTAAAAGAAAACTTGAAATTTGAATAATTGTTTGTTGAAAAAAATAATGACTTTAAATTCTATTACATGTATATAATAATATACAATGGCGCTTTTTTATAACTCTGACGAGTTTTATGCCCAAGCTTCTATCCCAATTCGAAGTGTGCTCCTTTTTGTTTTTCCTACTAATTGGGTGGACCTACAGTTTTATGCCGGCTCCGAACGGCGAATGCATTTTTTGTGAGAAGCTTTTTCATGGTAGAAATACTCTCGGAGGGTATGCCGCCCACTGCCGAGAGGTGACCGCAGCTCTTAAAAACCCAATAATTGGATTTTTACTAATTAGAAAAATTTGTTGGTGTTTGCTCGGACTGGGGTTTGAACCCGAGACCTCTAGCATAGCAGGCGAGCACTCTACCTACTGCACCACAGCAGTGGTGAAATCGCAGATTGATTTTCCTATGTTTTAGTGCCAATATGTGAATAACTTCTTCCACTGTGATATCGACTTTTCTGTTAATACTCATTAAGCAAGTCCGTTCAGCCTATCTTCACCAGTTGAATTTCTTATCCATATACTTTTCTGTAATTAGCATGTTAATAACAGCAATACCATATAATAGTTGTAGCATTTGTTGAGCCGTAGGAAAGTGCAGGAACCGTAGGAATTTTACCACAAAAGAGCGAATATGATTACAAAGAATTGTGGTAAAATTCCTACGGCTCAACAAATGCTACAATTATAAATAATACTTCGTGAAAAAGCGACAAAAATTTCGAATTACCAATTTCGAAAAATTACTATTCTCATTATTTTTTCCTGAAAAAGAAATGTATGCTAATAAAGCAGTTAAAGATGGTTTTATGGTCAGATCAATTTTATACAAAACGAATCTTTCCCCAAACTCCCCCCGTTACTACGCCACTGTACAACAATAACTTAATTTCGCACTATCTCGAGTTATACCATGTCTCCACATAACGTGTTTCGCTCTTTTTTCTGCATTTTCTCTCTCAAACTTGTTTCTATACGGAAACCAGTGCCGAAACTCGCCATTTTCCATACAAATTTCTGAGAGCGAGTGAAGATTGAAACACTGTTTCATTCTGAATCATCTTGCCAACCTCGATGATATCGATGTCTTCTCTAATTTTGTATCGAAAATCTATCGAAATCTCACACAGACCAAAACAAGGACGCAAAAATAAGCAAACATACAAACATTTAAGAAGAACAAGAAAGAGAAGTGTCAAATTGAATCACGATTAGCCACGTGGAGACGGGTTATTGAGCGAGATGTTTTTCTACATGTTTCTCTGGTGAATCAAGTTATGTGGAGACGGGCTTTTAGGCTACTTTAATTTGCGGGCACAGCTATATAGATACATACATATATATGTAGATGAACTGTAAATTTAGTTTATAATGGGGACGATTTTCAAATTTATTGTGCAATTATCATGAAAAATGCAAATATTTTTTTGGCAAATTTGGCACAATTTGAAATTGTCATTTTTCATCACTGGTTGATAGTGTTCTCAAACTAAAAGGCTCATTTTTAGTAAGGCATTTTGGGCTGATTCTCAAATTGATAATTTCCCTTTCTCAAACCCATCTCAAACATGGAACGAATGGAATGGAATGTTCAAGCTGGGGATATAGATAATTAGCATATAACTTAACATAATTAAGTTGAAAAATAACGCTGGGAAAACACTTGAGAATGCACGCTGAAACTCAAATTGAGAATTAAGATATTTACAAACGTTTGAGATATTTTCATTTGATGTTTATTGGGAAAATATATGCTGAACTAGGGCAGTGTTAGTTTTTTTTTTCTTATGTCAGGGTCATGTTCAGCTAAGTGTACACCCAGTAGTCTCTTTGCAGCGCCTATGAATATTTTGTCGCAATGTAATTCCGCTGTACATTTACAAGGTAATTTGCATACAATCTTGGATTGATGGAAAGGGTTGATTGGGGTTTTGACGCTATTTCCATCGACCTTATTGTCTGTCACCGTATTTTTCAAGAAGAAGCTTCTCCCAAAATTTCATCCCAACTAATCCACATATTTTATAGGAAAACATTAACAAGCTCACTACGAATTTGAGGAGAAGTTTGGCCTAAAAGGTAACAAATTTATATTCCCGCCATTTGAAGGAGTAGAGAACAGATGGTAAATTTTATGCATGTAGGTACTTACAATTTAAAAACGCCTCGTTGCACTGCAGAATAAAAGTTAAGACAATATAAATATCGTAAATAAGTTTATATTTTTTATTTGGAAATTATACTCACATTTGTCGCGCATTCGTTCTGCAATAGACTTTTTGTCATCTTCCCGTGGAATGTCCAAAAGATTGTCGAAT
Organism: Urophora cardui; assembly: GCA_960531455.1. Taxonomy (NCBI): domain Eukaryota; kingdom Metazoa; phylum Arthropoda; class Insecta; order Diptera; family Tephritidae; genus Urophora; species Urophora cardui. Next base: position 168,582,215 of record OY482671.1, read on the forward strand.
GAAGCGCTCTTAAAACGCTGTAAAGTAGCTGCTTTTGGAAGTGAAGCATCCTTTTCAGTTTCTTCAACAAATAATTGAGATCTCAGAACTTCGTTTTCTGACACGATCTAGAAAAATAAGTATACATACATATGTATGTATTTATGTGTTGTGCATAAGTAATAAATAATAAAAAAAATAAAAATATTGCAGCAGAAGAAAATACCAGGGACGATAATCATTATAAGCGAAATAATTTAAATCAGCAGCTGTGGTGCAGTGTGTAGAGTCCTCGCCTGCTATGCCAGAGGTCTCGGGTTCAAACCCCAGTCCGAGCAAACACCAAAAAAAAAAAATTTCTAATTAGTAAAAATCCAATTATTCGGTTTTTTAAGAGCAGCGGTCACCTCTCGGCAGTGGGCGGCATACCCTCCGAGATTATTTCTGCCATGAAAAAGCTTCTCACAAAAAATGCATTCACCGTTCGGAGCCGGCATAAAACTGTAGGTCCACCCATTTAGTAGGAAAAACAAAAAGAAGCACACCTCGAATTGGGAGAGAAGCTCGGCCATAAAACTCGTCAGAGTTATAATAGCGTCATTGTATTATATATATATTAATATAAATCAGCATATAATCATTACTAGTATCGCCGGTGGTCGAAATTCGACCATGCAATTTATTTTTTCAACTTTGTATTGGTACAAAAATTATTCCTTTTCGCGGATATAAGCAACACTTTCCAAATTCCAGTTGTACCGCAACACTGATTTGCCCTTTTGATCACGGTCCGACGCGAAATCATGGTCAAAATCAAGGCAGATCTAGGAAGGTAGGCCCGGTGGTGAGCGCTTTTAAATTAAAGCGACTCTTCAACTGTGTTTACGATATTTGTAAACACGTTTACGATATCTATTTATCTTAACTAAAAATTTTATTTATTAATTATAAATAAATTAAATAATTTATAGAAAAATTATATGCCTATGCACTGCTCCTGACTATACGAACACATCCATATCAATTTTATGTGGATATTAGTATGTTAAATGTGCAAAACAGCCTGGCAATTGTTTGTATGGGAAAAATGTTAGCCTATTAATATATAGATAGTGGGCATATTTGCCAACGAAGCAAAAACGAAGTAAATCAAAAATGGTACAAAACTAAAAACTTTATTTATTAATTATAAAGAAATTAAATAATTTATAGAAAAAATTATATGCCTATGCACTGCTCCTCACTCATACAGTGGCGTAGCTAGAGAGTTTTTCGGGAGTTTTTTACATCAGAATCGCTTTATCTGCACTAAAGCAGTTATTCTATAGCATCTTAACCCATTGACGGTCATGAGTTAACCCGTTGGTGACCTATGTTTTTTATTTTAGTTTCGAGTTTAATTTTCTTGAATCAGAATCGGTATATCGATACTAAAATAGTAAATCCCAAGAATTTTAACCCCTTAACGACCACGCATTAACCCATTTTTGACCAAATTTTTTTCACTTAATTCTTAGATTAAAATATTTAAATCATATTAGTTGTATCTACACTAAAACTAGTAATCTTTGGAATCTTAACCCATTAAAACGGTTATGAATTAACCCATTGGTGACCAGTTTTGTTTAAGATCTGTAAACAAACTATTTAAATCAAAATTAGTATGTCTGTGGTATGGTGGCCGTTGTGGTGCTGTGGGTAGAGTGCTCGCCTGCTATGCCATAGGTCTCGGGTTCAAACCCCTGTCCAAGCAAACACCAAAAAAAATTTTCTAATTAGTAAAAATCCAATTATTGGTTTCTTAAGAGCAGCGGTCACCTCTCGGCAGTGGGCGGCATACCCTCCGAGAGTATTTCTGCCATGAAAAAGCTTCTCACAAAAAATGCATTCGCCGTTCTGATCCGGCATAAAACTGTAGGTCCACCCAATTGGTGGGAAAAACAAAAGGAGCACACCTCGAATTGGGACAGAAGCTCGGCCATAAAATTCGTCAGAGTCATAATAGCGCCATTGTATTTATTATTATATTAGTATGTCTGTACAAAAATAGCCAATGTGTATTGTATTAACCCATTAGCGGCTATTTATTAACCCATTGATGAAATATGCAGATGCAGGTACATATGTATGTATACAAAAATGGTTTTCTCCAATTTTTTGTTTCGAGATATTAAAAATTTTCTGTGGTCACAAGTATGTTTATATGGGAATTAGGAGATTCACCGTTAGCGTTTTAAGCAGAACACGTATTACCCCACACATTTTCATACCTAACATAAAAAAAAAACAAAATTGGAGTAACACAACTTGTGCTTCAAAGAACTCATATTGTAATCCAACTTACAAGAATAAATTAAAGAAACCTGGCTTGACAAGTAACCTAACCCACAATTTGTAATTAAAGTAACCAGTAAATAATGGATTAACTAAATTTAAGATAGAACAGAATCAAATTCAACCAGATATAGGTGTTTTTTTTAGCTAAAATTGGAATGCAATTTTTAAACTCACTTTTTTTTAAAATGCGCACTTTGCTTTTGGTTCTGAACTCGGATTCTTTGTCACAAATGATCATATTTTACTGCTGCATTTTTACATTTGCTACTTTTTTGCGCAAATCAAAAAAAAATCCATTTTGAAAAAAATAATTTAAAAAAAGTGGTACGTTTAGTTTTTACTAAAAATTAATTTTTTAAAACATCTAGTTCCAAAAAAAAACCCTCATCGATTATGTAAGCTTCACTTAATGATATGGAAAAAGCAGAATAATAAAATTTTATATCCTTCTCTTACACCAACTATTTCAAATACACATTAAAATTTCACACTTTGGAAAAAAATAATTTTTTGGAAAATTTGCCATGTTTGTGTATGGATAACTCCCAACTGAAAAACGATAGAAAGCTGATAATTGGGCCAGAAGTGTAGAATTTTATAGGGAACAATAGTGCGTTTTTATTTTGTTGAAAAACTCATTATTTAAAAACTGAATTTTGAACACGCTCGGCCCCAGTGTGCGACCCCATACTCTGCACTTGCCCCAGATGGTCGTAACTTAGCATATCTGAAGTTAATTTTTTTGTTTTTTTCTTACAGTGCTAGTTTCAACTTGAATATTTATTATTTAAAGCATTTCATTTAAGTAATCGTGATGAATCCTAAAGGTTCAAGTAATTATTAACACTTTTCAATAATATCCTTGGTTTCCAATAATTCTAAGTTTATAGTTTTAAGCTTTTAAAGTTGGGATATTTAAAAAAAAAAATTATCACTCTTTTTCATGTTAAAAATTGGTTTTGTTATGTTGCTCTGTCAGACTCAGTAAAATTAACCCTCGGACATGATATCTAGTGCAAGTAGTAGTTAGCCGACAAAAAATTACGTCGCGCAAAGCCGCACTTCACTACTAGATACAGGGTTTTTCATATGTACCTACAATAATTTTCTTTTTGTGCTTTATATTTAATTTTAATGTTTATATTTCTAACGCATATCTTGGTTAATGTAGGTGATGCTCGAAAGTAACCCAGATATTTAGCAGCGATTATTGTTAACTTTTTAGGCACTATTTTTAGTATTTCCAATTTTTCAAAGTCAAGGCAGTACTTATCATAAAAAGGGGCTAAGAATTATAAAGCTACATTTTTTAGAAGATTTTTGAGTATGCAATTTTGCAGCTCATTCAATTTTAATATAATAATATGCAACATTCAACTTTTTGAAAAATTTCATTGGCTTTTCGGAAATTTTAATTGGAACGGTCTCACGTACATATAACGCAAACACCCTACAGAAAAAAATTACTAAAATCGACGGAAATTTTTACAGCATTGAGAATAGCACTTTTTACACTAAAATTGGTTGGCTACATAACAGTACACTTAGAAATCTCCTCAAAATCTTCTATAAATTCTGGCCGCGCTTTGAAATTTTTAATCCACTTTTAGAAATTTCTACGATTTTTCGGATTTTTCCATAAGCTTAGAAATCCTGCTTAAGGCGATTTTTATTGAAAATTTTTTTACATTTTTAAACGAAAATAAGGGAGTCAAGTTTTCGACAGAACTGTTTGAAATAAATTTAAAAACTCTGGCGTATGATTTTTTTTTTGAGTCACTGTATATATTTTTCAATAAAATCGACTTTTAACTAGATACCCGGATATCGAGCAATTCGATCTGATCGTTTTTGTTTGAAGCCCGTTTGTTGTTCAAATGCCCGTACAAACATTCGAGCATTCGAGCTTACAAACAAAAAAATGTGTATCCGAAAAACAAAAATAAAAAAAACTACATACAAAGAAAAAAAAATAATAATAAACAAAAGAAAAAAACAAACTTCAAAATACCCGAATTGTTCAAATGCCCGTACAAACATACGGGTGATAAACAAACAAACAACTCTTCGAGCATTTGAACAACAACTGTTCGGGCTACTCGAAAATGTTCAAAAAAAAATCGAGAGCTCTACTTTTAACACAAACTATTAAAATTTTGCATTAAACAAGCAATTTGGAATAGATGTACACAATAAAATATTTCTACCTATGTGCTACGGTTATAAATAATAATTTTCTTATATAATTTAGTTTTTTAATATTCCATTTTGACAGACATTAAGTAAAATCTCAAGTTCAGATATTCTTATACATTGCATATTTATTCCCATTGTAGTTTATACTAATATTATTTGATTAAGATGATAAGTAATTGAAAGAAAACTTGAAATTTAAATAATTGGCGTTACTTTTCTGTTATTAGCATGTTAATAACAGCAATACCGTATAATAATTGTAGCGTTTGTTGAGCCGTAGGGAAGTGCAGGAACCGTAGGAATTTTACCACAAAAGAGCGAATATAAGTACAAAGAATGTAAATTGTGGTAAAATTCCTGCTGTTCTTGCACTTTCCTACGGCTCAATAAACGCTAGAATTATAAGTAATACTTCGTGAAAAAGCGCTAAATTTCGAATTACCAATTTCGAAAAATTACTATTCTCATTGATTTTTTCCTGAAAAATAAATGTATGCTAATAAAGTCAAAGATTGTTTTATGGTCAAAACGAATCTTTCGGGGGGGGCGGGTTTTGTCACTGGCAATTGTTTGTATGGGAAAAATGTTAGCCTATTAATATATAGATTCTTCGATTTATATTTTTTCGATCGAAAGTAATTATTATTATGTAATTTCTTGATTTTTACTTTTTCCATCAAAAATAATTACTTCACTTGATTTTGATTTTTTCCCTCAAAGCATAATGGTTATGTGTAATTTTTATGTTTTTTACTCAAGAATAAAAATTAGTCTGATTTTTATCTTATCTACTATATAAAAATGAATGTGTGTGTGTGTGTGTCCTTTATGGACTCCCAAAGTAATTAACCGATCTTTTTGAAATTTTCACAGTACATTCACGTGGTACTAGCGCACATAATAGGGTATATAGAATTTCGAAAAAGTGGGAACTTCCCGGAATATAGGCCCAAATGTGGACCCAGAGTGACCCAGCAAGTGTTTGAGCAATATGGGTATCAAACGAAAGGTGCTGACCAGGCCTTCAACATAGAGTTATTTTCATTGCGATGCCTAGGCCGGGTCCCCAAATATGGGTCAAAACGTGGACCCGGATGACCCTCGAATGCTTCTAGGCGATATTGGTATCAAATGAAAGGTGTCGAGCAGGGCTTCAACATACAGATATTTTCATTGTTATTTTTTGAGTCGGTTTCCCAGAAATGGTTCAAGTAGTGAGCTCGGATGGTGATGGGTGGTCCCGATAAAGGTAAGGGTAAAGGTAAAGGTAAAGGTAAAGGTAAAGGTAAAGGTAAAGGTAAAGGTAAAGGTAAAGGTAAAGGTAAAGGTAAAGGTAAAGGTAAAGGTAAAGGTAAAGGTAAAGGTAAAGGTAAAGGTAAAGGTAAAGGTAAAGGTAAAGGTAAAGGTAAAGGAAGATAAGGGTAAAGGTAAAGGTAAAGGTAAAGGTAAAGGTAAAGGTAAAGGTAAAGGTAAAAGTAAAAGTAAAGGTAAAGGTAAAGGTAAAGGTAAAGGTAAAGGTAAAGGTAAAGGTAAAGGTAAAGGTAAAGGTAAAGGTAAAGGTAAAGGTAAAGGTAAAGGTAAAGGTAAAGGTAAAGGTAAAGGTAAAGGTAAAGGTAAAGGTAAAGGTAAAGGTAAAGGTAAAGGTAAAGGTAAAGGTAAAGGTAAAGGTAAAGGTAAAGGTAAAGGTAAAGGTATAGGTAAAGGTAAATGTAAAGGCAAGGGTAAAGGTAAAGGTAAACGTAAAGGTAAAGGTAAAGCTAAAGGTAAAGGTAAAGGTAAAGGTAAAGGTAAAGGTAAAGGTAAAGGTAAAGGTAAAGGTAAAGGTAAAGGTAAAGGTAAAGGTAAAGGTAAAGGTAAAGGTAAAGGTAAAGGTAAAGGTAAAGGTAAAGGTAAAGGTAAAGGTAAAGGTAAAGGTAAAGGTAAAGGTAAAGGTAAAGGTAAAGGTAAAGGTAAAGGTAAAGGTAAAGGTAAAGGTAAAGGTAAAGGTAAAGGTAAAGGTAAAGGTAAAGGTAAAGGTAAAGGTAAAGGTAAAGGTAAAGGTAAAGGTAAAGGTAAAGGTAAAGGTAAAGGTAAAGGTAAAGGTAAAGGTAAAGGTAAAGGTAAATGTAAAGGTAAAAGTAAAGGTAAAGGTAAAGGTAAAGGTAAAGGTAAAGGTAAAGGTAAAGGTAAAAGTAAAGGTAAAGGTAAAGGTAAAGGTAAAGATAAATGCAAAGGTAAAGGTAAAGGTAAAGGTAAAGGTAAAGGTAGAGGTAAAGGTAAAGGTAAAGGTAAAGGTAAAGGTAAATGTAAAGGTAAAGGTAAAGGTAAAGGTAGAGGTAAAGGTAAAGGTAAAGGTAAAGGTAAAGGTAAATGTAAAGGTAAAGGTAAAGGTAAAGGTAAAGGTAAAGGTAAAGGTAAAGGTAAAGGTAAAGGTAAAGGTAAAGGTAAAGGTAAAGGTAAAGGTAAAGGTAAAGGTAAAGGTAAAGGTAAAGGTAAAGGTAAAGGTAAAGGTAAAGGTAAAGGTAAAGGTAAAGGTAAAGGTAAAGGTAAAGGTAAAGGTAAAGGTAAAGGTAAAGGTAAAGGTAAAGGTAAAGGTAAAGGTAAAGGTAAAGGTAAAGGTAAAGGTAAAGGGAGAGACCCATTATAACATAAAAGCTTTTGTTTGTCGCTGCGAAGCGGGACGGGTATATGCTAGTTTTTCATAAAATAAAACTCAAAGCGTCATACAGCCTGAACCATAAGGGTTTTTGGCTTAAAATTTTGCGTACACATACCTTCTGCTCTAACTACTTCCGAAGAGAAGTCGTTGGAAATTTTATTATAAATGGTGGAAAAAGGGGCGTCAAAGTATGTATGTAGGTAATTTGCTTTAAAATTCTTACAAAAATGTTGCGTGTACGCCACGGCAATATGCTGTAAGACTAGCTTAGAATATTAAAGCAAATTACATGTATACTTTGACACCACTTTTCCACCATTTATAGTAAAATTTTCAACGATTTATCTTCGGAAGTAGTTAGAGCAGACTAGAAGGTGTGTGTATGCAAAATTTTAAGCCAAAAACCCTTATGGTTCAGGCTGTGTGATGTTTTGAGTTTTATTTTATGAAAAATAAAATATAAATCAGACTGTAATTTTGATTCTTGAATGAAAAAATAAAAATAACACGTAATAATTATGCTTTGAGGGAAAAAATAAAAATCAAGTGTTATAATTATTTCTGATGGAAAAAAGTAAAAATCAAGAAACAATAATTATGCCTGAGTAAAAAAATTAAAATCAAAATATCGTTGGCTTCGTGAGCAAATGTGCTAAGTCCATTTCTGGTAACTTTTCAGGAGAGATAAAAAACCTCCTAACTTTTTTTGTTGTTACTATTTTAAAAATCTGAAAATGCAGGTTTTTTCCTCAGATGATCGTGCTAAAATACCAGTTATCGGCACATTTTAATATAAAGCTTGTACAAAGTTATGAGCTTCTTTAGGACTTAGCACATTTGCTTTCTATGATTTTGTTTTTTTTAGGTGGACATTTTCTCACAAATTATTATACTCAATTGTACGTAGTAAAATTGAAATATTTTGATGAAATTTGGTACAGAGGCTCCTAACTAGACAGGGAAGGTTGGTATTGAAAATAGACGAAATTGGATGATAACCACGCCCACTTTCCCCATATAGTATATATCGAAAAACACGCAAAAAGTGATAATGGTTGAAATTCCATCCATGCAATGAGCTTACGCCGTTATACGGAAATAAATTGAAATTCTCGAAAATGGGCGATGCCACACCCACTTATGAAAGAATAAATTCTAAAAGTTCATAGTCATCAATAACTCAGAAACGGTAGTAGATATATAGCTGAAATTTGAAAAGCGTAATTTACTTGCTAAGGCACACGATTGGACGAAAAATTGTCCAAATCGGTGGACGATCACGCCCACTTTTATATATGGGAACTATAAAGTGGCCTAATAAAAACATTTTAAGCGACGTCTTTGTCAAATATGAAGATAATTCATTGAAAGTTTGCGGCATGAGTCCAACTATGGACAAAAACAGAAACCATACATATTTTTGAAAATGGGCGTGGCATCGTGAATCTAAGAGATTTCGGAGCCCATAACTCGACAAATAATTCAGATATTACGGCAGAACTTGGTGTAGGTACATATGTAATTTTATTACTTGTAAAATTTTAGCAAAATCGGTTTTTAACCACGCCTACTTAAAAAAAAAAATTGTAAAACTCCCTTTGGAAACTTGTGACGTGTAACGTGGCACCTTATAAAGGGATGAAATTTTGCACTAACAAGAATATTTTGGGCTGGGTCTTATGAGAGATAACACTGTTGATAATGGGTGTGGCCACGGCCACATTATGCTGTACCCTCTCTATAGAAAATATAATAAAATGTAAAAATGTATAATAAAAATGTAAAAAGTAGGTGGGAAAGCTAGCCACTCCCGCAAATTATTAACGTTTGCAGTCCCAAGCCATGCTTATTAAAGCAATGTAGTAATTCTATATCATTCTACAAAACAAATTTAAAAAAAATAATAATTTCTTATTTTCAGATGGACTTAGCACGTAGATTTTTGAAAAAAAATTTTTTTAATGGACTTAGCACATTTGCTTAACACTGCATTACACCATGAAAAACAGACATTATGGTAACTTCTTTTTGGCAGACGATGTATTTTTTGTTGTACTATCTTACTGCATTAAAATCTCAATTTTGAAAAAAATTGGACTTAGCACATTTGCTCACGAAGCCAACGATATAATACTTATTCGTGATCAAAAAGATAAAAATCAGGCTGTAATTATTATTTTCGATTTTTATGTATAAAACTCTAAAAATAAAAATCATTGCAGATTACCACAGATTATGCAAAGATAAATATAGTGGCATATTCAAAATTATTTTGTGATAGTGGGAACATACTGATTTTTTTGGTCAACATTTTAAAAATAATAATTATTTTCCATCCTTGGAAAATAGATATTAATAATATATAATAATACAATGGCGCGGATATAACTCTAACAAGTTTTAAGGCCGAGCTTCTCTCCCAATTGGAGGCGAGCTCTTTAATTTTTTTTCTTACTAATTGGGTGAACCTACAGCTTTATGCCGGCTCCGAACGGCGAATACATTTTTTGTGAAAAGCTACTATTTCATGGCAGAAATACACTTGGAGGGTATGCCGTCCACTGCAAAAAGGTGACAGCTATTTTTGAAACCCCAGTAATTGAGTTTTAGTTAATTAGAAATTTTTATTTGGTCTTAGAAACCGAGACCTCTAGTATGGACTCTACCCAGTACACTACGAATAAAGCAATCTTAAAACGCTGTAACGCTTTTCGAAGTGGTGCATCCTTTTCAGTTTCTTCAACAAATATTTTAGATCTTAGAACTTCTGAAGACATTTTGTGACCTGCCTAATTATTTATCTGGCTTTCTTTGTGCTTACCAAATCCTCTTCATCTTCTGGGTACGATCCACTTAACAGGTTCGCTTTCCAAGCTTGTACCGGTTCCATATTGATAGTTGCTGAAATCGTACATTTTTCGGGTTTAAGTGTGGTTGTGTGTGCTGAATGGGTTGGATCCATTTGTCGCTCTGATTGTGAACTAGTTGACGGTAATATTTTTGCCCTATTTAGTGGTTGCGAATAAGTGTTATTGTTAAAGTATTGAGAGGCAGAGTCGCGATCGTAGTCGTAAATGATGGCACGAATTTTTGGCTCACTTAAGCTGAAAAAAATGCAAACAGTTCGGAGTAAAGGATGATGTAAATTTGAGCCCATCGATGATCCTAGATCCGTGGCACTATTACCAATATTTGTTATTGTGCTACCACTCTTATTCGATGAAATTGTCGAACATCCATGAAGTCTCTTTGTAAACATGAACTCATCATCTGTCTCCCAAGCGCCATGATCTTCCACATCACGAGCAATTAAAAGAGATGGTATTGACGATTCATCTGGTCTAAATTGCTTATTATCCATCGAAATTGTCGACCCTGTTTTTCGATACCTGTCATCATCATATAGATTACTCTCATATTGATCCTCCGTTCCCCCAACAGTTTGAAATTCCCAAATAGGTTGATAAATGTCTTCCTCCTTATCTTCTAAATAAATTTTTCCATTACTGTTAGTACATATTTTTGGAATGTCTATATATTGCCTTTCGCCGTAAAGCGATGCATTTTCAATATCTAAATTTTTTTCTTTCTGCTTGCAATTTCCATTTAGTTCAACTATATTCTGGTCAATATCCATAAACTTCCCATGAGCTTTCGTACTTCTCTCTGAAGTGTCTTTGCTCTTTGAACGCAAAATAACTTCGTCGTTAGTTTTCATTGCATTATTTTTCCCAGCGCTAATACCAATTACCTTGTGTATTTCACTCTCATCCAATGCAATGTACTTTTCAATTTTTCTTGGCAATATCGCATTATGATATTTTAGCAAAACATGTGCGCTTGTTCCAGTTATTGTCGTTTCACCAAATTCCACTCGCTCACTTTGCTTAGCATATTTACATGTACAATTATGTCTCTTAACTGACTCATATAGCCATTCCCATAATTTATATATTTTATTGATACTATTATGATTTGAAAGAACCTTCAAAACGCGTTTAGCATAAAAACTCCACGGATTATAATTGCAAAGTAGCCAATCTTGGCACCATTCAATGTATTGAGATTGATTGGAACAAGTACGTAAAACACTTTTATTCAGGCTAGCTGATAATAATATACTGCATATTATACTTAAAATTGAATTCCCTGAGAGCAAAATTGTATTTTGAATGTCACATAATTGTTGAAACGAGTTAAAGGTTCGCTCAATATTAGTTTCATGTCGTATAACGTATGTATTGGTATAACCGATATCATCCGTAAATATTATATTGGGCAAATGTTTAATTTCTTTTATTTGTGTATTTTGTTCGTTTATTGCTGGTGCCAAGGCAGTGTTGTATACGTCAGCCGCTTCTATTTTTATTATTACTTTTAACTTTGTTACGTTTGTTTCTTTCTTTTCCTCCTTGGTGTTATTTGCAACAATCACTGTTTGTAATTGGGGTTCCGGGGCGCGAGGTGTATTATCTCCCACACTTAAATTGCCGCAACAATCACCCTCGGCTTCGTTCACATTGGCAGCTGAGCAACAACTGGCTAAATGTTTTTCCAAGGCAACTGTTGAGAGTACTTGCTTGGAATCCATAATCGAAATTGAATTATACTCGGGAGCGCAATGAGAAGATGTTTTATTATCGTTATTCACATTTCTCGTTTTGGTTTTCGTGCGCTTCGCAGTGAACGATCGCACTATGGGATCAGCTAATTGGATTGAATTGAGCGAATTGGTGGAACGTTCAACATTTGCTTCGAACATTCTCTGTTGATACAACATATATTTTGTCAACATTTTTTGTTTGAATACATCTACCATTACATCGAAGCAATTTTCCATATGCTCAGAGTTCATCTCACAATTGCTTGTTGGTACTGGAATTTCGAGATCACTTTGTTTATTAACGACTGGAATATTAGTCATTACTTCTGTTGTACTAATGGGGAACGCCTTTAAATGAAAATTAATAAGGTTCTTTGAGGGAATATTCTTTGGTATACACATGGCATATTGTTCGGCGTCCATTGAGGGATCATAGCTGTGGTAGTTATATACTTGCTTACGTAACACCTTCATCCAGTGGCAAACACTATCGGACAATGGCGACGGTTCAAATTGCGTCCGATGTCCCCCTGACAAGGATGGTTTTGAAATGCGCGACCGTTTTCTCGAAAAGTTCAATTTCTGTCCGGCATCTGATATTGATGAAGTTGTTGAATCGTTTGAAATGGGCGAATAATCACAACTGGTTACTTGAAGCTGATCATGTGATTTAGACAAATAAATATTTCTTGTTTTATATGTTTTAATATTGCTTCCGTTATTTTCATGTCCATTCAAGCGACCATAAATGTGCTGATCGCTTGTCGACACATTAATCTTTAGTTTATGAGCTTCCTTCATTTTAGAGATTCTTTGTAAGTCAAAAGTTTTATTTGTGCAAAAAATATTGTCGTGTCCATCGACGTGATGTACAATATCAAAATTCTTTGGTGTTTGAAAATTTGTAATAAGCGGTGTTTTATTTGGTTGTTTATTTCCTTCATCTTCGTGATGGGTTGAAAAACTCTTCCTTGTTATTACACGTCTCTTCAGTGAACCGAAAATGCCACTAATTAAACTATTCTTATCAAATTTGTGAAACGACTTAAACTTTCGTATTTTTATGGAAGTTTGATTTTCCGTTGCATTGGCCTTTTCCACTGGTGCTTCCTCACCTACACTTGCATTAAATGTTGTTTTATTTTCGTTTGCTAAACAAAATTCACATTGCTGAGTATTACGAGTATACAAAGCCGAACATTTAAAACAAACATTTTCGTAAATATTTTCACCGGTATTTGCATTTGTTTGATTAGTTCCTTCCAAATATTTCAACTGATTATCCTTTAAGCCTCCCACAACACACGAGCAGAAATGGCATAAAACGCCTCTCGCTTCAAAAAATCCGTAACCGCAACCACGACACAAATTTTCATAGATGACATCTGTCCTTCCTGCATTTCGGAATAGGTTTCGTAGTCTACGATTTTGGTTTGGGTCTATTTTGATATTTTCGTAAAGTGGTTGGCTCATTTCGCTTTATTGATTTAGCTCCATCAATATACATACATATATGTATAAGTATGTATATAGGTACATATGTATGTACTTTCTCGTATGTACATATCCATATGTATATATGAATTAAATTTCCGATTTTATATCAATGGCTTGTGTATAATTTGAGCGCGAGAAGTTAACTGATGAACTGGGACTGGCGCCAAGCTTTACATCGTGAGGTTATGACTATAGCATCTTACATATGAATGTATCTACATACATATGTGCATGCATGTGTAATTTCTTAAATGCATATGTACCCTGCAAAAATTACTGGACTACTTGGTACATTTGTGCCACAGTCAACTAGCGATAAGCTTGTCACATGTATTTAATCATTGGGCTAGTGCCATGCTCCTACACTATCGTATTTTGCTACGATCAACGCTGTTTTTTTAACAATCACTGCTTGTTTTCATGATGGCCCTACAGTGTCACAACAGACTAGCCCAAAACCAGAAACATTTCATATAAAAAAATTGATCCAATTAACATTACGATGTCCTAGGAGAAGACTAGTCCTGCCACGCCCGTATAACAGTTAAAAATAGCCACGGCAAGCTAGTTTTTAAACTAGGTTAACGCGATCGAGAGACGACCACTCTTATCAATCATGCTACAGCAAACCAATTCATAAGCCACCTCTGCAGCATTTGCAAAAAAGTACTTTCCTTATTTTTAAATTATTTTACTTTTTTTTAATACTTATCTAAAGCCATTGTTTTAATGCCTTTCATACTTACATATGTATGTATATCTAAAAGAAATTACTAATTTAAGGCATATTTAAGTGTGAAATAATTAGCAGTTTATTATGTGCGCCTGTCCTAGGATCGCAATGTTAAATGTACATACCAATTTTGTTATATGAAATGTGGCAGCTTTGGGACTACTTTATTGCTTTATTGCGTGTATGGATTAGTTCCGTTTTCTGCAGGGTATATACAATGTACATACATATGTATGCATGCATATGTATGTGCGTTTGAGCTCATAGAAAATGAAATAATATACGCCCAATTTAGATCTCTGGCGTTCAACACAAGTAAAGAAAGCAACATTAATCAATTGCAAGTTGAAACCATAGAGACAGATGCTCTTATTCGTTTCGCGCTTGTGCATGTGGGCCCATGTGAGTGCCAGGGGGGTTTGCACCAAATTGTAATACACTACACCTTCCACTACCACTAAATCTAATCGTAGTGGAATAGTTAAGCCGGAATTACAATAGCGCTGTGGCTGTGGCAGCGACTGTTTTTCGAAATCAGCTGATTTTTAGAAACTACGGTTTGCAATGAAGCGGCACATAATACAGCAGAGGCAGCTGGCAGCACCGCTCCGTTTAGCCCAAATTCTAAATTCGCTGCTGCTGCCTTGAATCGCAGCCAACTTCTAAGTGTTGATGTGAACTTATGTCTGTTTCCGTACTATCCAAATGTAATATATTTTTACTAATTTTGTGTTTCCGTACTTTGATGCCAGCAAGCGGGAGAGAATTTAATTTTTACTTAATTGATTTCCACTAGCAAATATTGCTGGCGGGATGAAAAAGTAAAGAAGAAGAAAGAGTAGAGGAAAAAATGAAACAATATTGATTATTTTAATTGAAAAATGTGGACATAAAAATGGTAAGTAAATTTATGTCACCACGTGTCCAAGGTAAAAGGAAACAGACCTAATATATAAAGAAGTCACTGCCAAATACTGCGAACGCTCTATTGTGTTTGGTCTGGCAGTCACTGCTCATATTAGACGCATCAGCTGATTTCGAAAACCGTCGCTGCCCGCTGCCACATCGCTGATGTAATTTGGGCTTTATATTTCACTAATTTTTTTGTAGTGGACCTTAATAAAAGTTTAAAAATACCGAAGATTTTCGGTGCTCAAAGGAAACAACACAAGGAACGGCCCCTTAAGACTAATTTTTGGATTTTGAGGAAACAAAAGGTATGCTGAAAACCCATTAATGAAAATATATAGATACATACTTATGTAGATATTTTTTATCTATTTAATAGATCTTTTCCAAACCGACAATAAAGGAGCCTGCTCTCAAACATTTCGAGGACTTTTTATTGAATAAATTTGTCTCTTTGAGCTCTCTTCAAATACTCTCTAATTGAGGAAGCGTAAAATAGAACACGCCAATAACATCTACCGCTCCGGTAGAACGCTTATTTTCTTTTGTGGTTACGGTAGATGCCCCTACAAGGAAAATTTTAACAGACGCAAATTTTGAGAGATTAGTGCTAATGAAGACAAAAAGTTATAAGCCGTTTACTTTTAACATATAAAGGAATATACATATATGTAGTGTGTATGTACACACATTTTTGCTTCTTATTATTTCTCGTAATTTCATATCAATCATGATGTTCTTATTTAGTGGAACACAATTTTTATCCACAAAATTTCCACTACCACTATTTTTCATTTAGTGGAGCTGGAAAATTAGTGCACTACCCCCATGCCTGATATACATATGTACATATGTATGTATGTATGTGCGTCTGTTTATTAAGTATAGAGCTTTCAATTAAATCTAAACAGTTTTTGAAAAATTACAGCGATAGAGTTATTTTTAATTTTATTTTTTAATTGTTTTTAATTCGAAAGAGAACGTATGAATATGGCCGCTTATTTACATAAAAAAATCCTGTTTCAAACATTTATTGTTTAAGTTTGTATTTATATGGCCGTTTTAATTCTAATAATTACCTATTTTATGTGAATTTAAATGAGCGAAACAAAGCTGACGGCGGTGGTAGCTCAATGGGATATACCTGTGACTACCAATCGAACGACTTAAGTTCGATTCTCGGTTGAGGCCGCTTGAAGAAGTCTGATGAGGGGATGTGGTGGTCTCCGAAATGGATCATAACTTCTACCAAAAAAAATTTTTTCAATTTTTCTTCATTAAAAAATGGCCAATAGCTCATTTAAATTCACATAAAATAATTTATTGTTTAAATTTTTTAGATAACGCAATAATGATTTAGAAAATTTATAGTATAGAACATTACGCAAAGAAAATTGTGAAAAGTCTTACGAAAAAATCACCTAATCAAGTTTTTCAACCCTTTTGTTTCACCTGAAAAAAATTCCTAAAGTGTTTTTGAAATTTAGTAGGCTACTAAGTATAGATGGTTTGCGCATACAAGTGAATTCTATAGTTCTTAATTTTTATTTGCAAATTTGTAAACAGGATGTTACTTGTGACACTGTGCGTCCACCATGTCGTTAATTAAACACAATTGAAAAGAGTCGTCTTCATACTTCATACATAACTACACTGAAAAAACAACTTACTCAGATTATGGAAAAGTGGGAATGATTCGGCGCTAAAGACGTATTTCCATATTTTGATGTACGATTTTCTTCAAATCAAGGAATAAAAACCACGTTTTAAAGAAAATTGTACATCAAAATATGGAAATATGTCTTTAGCGCCGAATCATTCCCATTTTTCCATAATCTGAGTAATTTTTTTTTTGAGTGTACATATGTATTTCCATACGTACATATGTATATATATAATAATATAATCACCAGCGTTGCCACTTTGGTTACTTTTTACCAAAATTGGTTACCATTTTTTCGTTTGGTTACGTGGTTACTTTCGGCCGATTTTGGTTACCATCAAGGTCCATGAATTGAGTGAGTACACCATGGTTACATTCAACTTTTAGGAATACGCTTTTAATTTTTCCAAACTATAAAATATGTTTTTTCCAAATTGTTTTGTTGTATTTTTTTTTTTTATCAAATTCCAAATAATTTATTGTTGGGGGTAAATGGAAAAAATTAGCTGTTTCACGAAAATCAATAAGGCAAAAGTGGGAAAAATTCAACAGCTTTGACAGAGTATGAGTGGTCGAGCTTGTAAAAGCTTTCGCATATTGCGGCTGAAGATGGAATGTATCACAGGTTCGATCCCCGTGAGGAGCATCCACTTCCGAAAAGGGTGCTAATGATTGAACATGGTTTCTCGTGAAATAGCTATACTCAACCTTCGTTGGAAATAGTTGTTGAAAATTTTCCATTTACCCCCAAAAATAAAAAATTAAATTAAATAATTTTCGTGCTAAGCATTAAAAAGCTTTTAATTCCAAATAATTTATTTGACAGGAGCCAGCGACCATATTAGAAATAAATCTATTCTGGCGAATTTTCGTTGGGCGATTTTCGTCAGCTGTTCATTCTCATGTCTGGCCGTGTTTTTAAATGTTGATAGAACGCTACGATCGGACGATATTTCGCTCGACGTTGGATCTGCTTAAGGCATAAAGATGTAAAACAATTGATATATATATATTTTAGTTTTTTTAACCGTATATATTGTTTTGCTTCCAAATAAATAGCCCTAACGTTAATGGGACATATCGCTAGCTTAGAGTGCAAATTGTGTAAGTCCTTTAGCCAAACTTTGTAGGAGAAATAAACGAAATAAAAAAAAATTTCGAAATGAAAAAATTTCTGTTCATGTATATATTTTGGACTTACAGTATTTTCTTCGCTTTTTGGACTTACACAATTTGCGTGTCACTGAATAACAACGAGTAGAAATATACCAAGTGTCACAGACTTGTTTAGCGTGGTGCGTATTTGATTTTTCTAGCATTCTACATAAAAATACACTTTTTTTATAAAAGTGGACTTACACAGTTTGCACTCTAAGCTAGCGATATGCCTATATTATTAATTTTGGTTACCAGTTTCTAGTTTTGGTTACTTTTATTTTGTATTTTGGTAAATTTAAAATTTTTTAAGTGGCAACGCTGATAATCACCCTTATTACGGTTGTCGTCGTCGACGTCGTTGTCACTTTTCAGTCGACATCACGTCGTCTCGACGTCGTCGTCACATCGACGCAAAATCGGTATTAGCTAAGCGTATTGAGACGACGTCGACTGTTTATCGGTAAACCGAATGACGAAAGTACCATCCCTATAATTTCTGCACTAGCTGTTTGATTTTATTTAGAATCTGTGCGCAATTTTTTACGTATTTTTAATCTGTGCTATTTAGATAATTTATTTCTTTATAATAAATGTATTTTGCATATGATTCATCAAGTTTTAGCGATGAACATAGCAATGAAGTGCTCGAGTAATTAATAAATAAAAGAAAAAATATTTTAGTTGAAATACATATATACATATGTATGTATGTATGTACATAAATATTTAATAAATTAGTTTTCTCCTCAATCTTTCTTAAAGGAGGTGCCAAGGCATTCAATTTAATGGTGATTGCTTCTCAATGTTGTAAAAAATTAGTTGGTATCGTACCCCATTGAAAACCTTTGGGTCGCCTTCGGTATGTGCGCTCACCGAATTTATTTTTAAACTAGTGGGAATTTTTCAATAAAACTAGCAGGAAATATTCTGCGGATGTTAGTTCTACTAATTTTAACACTCCCGT
The DNA here is from genome assembly GCA_960531455.1 of Urophora cardui. Lineage (NCBI taxonomy): Eukaryota > Metazoa > Arthropoda > Insecta > Diptera > Tephritidae > Urophora > Urophora cardui. The sequence goes on from OY482671.1 coordinate 168,600,892, forward strand.
AATAAAATTTTAAAAACAAAAATGCATACATACTAAATTTTCTTCTTGTCACCATTAAACACCGCGTCGACGAAAATGGCAACGAGTGACCGTCGACGTCGACTTAGCTGATACCAAATATGTTTCGATAGTTGTCACAAGTTATCGACTTTACCATACGTAATACCGATTTTGATAGGTCGTCGCCGACAGCGTCGAGTGAGTGTCGACGACGACAACCGTAATAAGGGTGAATACACTGGCGCTATTATAACTCTGACGAGTTTTGTGGCCGAGCTTCTCTCCCAATTCGAGGGGTGCTCCTTAAATTTTGATTTTCCTACCAATTGGGTGGACCTACAGTTGTATGCCGGCTCCGAACGGCGAATGCATTTTTTGTGAGAATCTTTTTCATGGCAGAAATACACTCGGAGGGTATGCCGCCCACTGCCGAGAGGTGACTGCTATTTCTAAAAACCCATACATATATATGTATATACACAGTGGCGCACACGGAAAAATATTTTGGGGGGGGGCTTTCAATATCCAACGGAAAATTAAAAAAATGTTGGTGTTTCAAAAAGAAATTTCTGTCATGTCCCACGGAAATATATTGAATTTTATGGAAAACCTTCTATACGCAATAGACACCATTAAACGTTACTTTGGCTCATTTCAAATCAACACATTGAAAAAAAAAATTTCTGGAAAAAGTTTGTGTAAATAGGTGTATTATGATTCTTGCGAGATTTCAATTTTGAGTGCTAACAAAATGCGGATAACTATGGAAACGCAAGAAAAATATATGTTTCATGATTTAGCTTAAGAAAACAGTGAGAACAATTTATTTTTAGCAAAATACAAGATGAAGAAATCTTAGTTTTTCTATGTGCGTAATTTTCAAGCATTAGCATTTTCATTTAAACTTTTAACAACTAAGGACCAATCTGGACCAGGTCTCATAAGCATATTTGAGTTGTTTTAAGTCTTCTCTTGAGAAGCCTGTTTATAAATTTTTCCCTTTTTCTTAAAATATCATATTAAATGTACATAACTAGTCTATAAAAAATATTGTTGCCCAAGATGCTCCTTTTAAGTATTTTTGTACAAATGTACGTCGACTGTTTTCGATAAATCTTTATTTTCGATAAAATCTGAGTAATTGAGTTTTGTCCCACTCTCCATACAATTTCTTTTTATCCCGCGAAATATCGCGGAAATATTTTTTTTTAATTGTAACTTTGTTATTTGACATCGGATTTTTAAAATTCAAATCTCATTAGTTTAGTATTTGGAAGCTCTGTATATCCTTCTAATGTCCTTTTGACCTATGAAGTCATTTTCACATAGTTAAGTCACCTAACCAAGTTTTCCATCCAAAATATCCTTTTTGTTTCACAAGGGAAAAATCGCCAAAAATAAAGTATTTATCGGATCTCTCTGATATTACGCTTAAAGTATTTGCAATTAAATGGGCAAATTTTTAAAAGAATAAAACTTTCCGGATTTTTACAACTTTTTGTAAAAAACTTACTTTGAAAATCGAAATTTTTTCAAAAATCGCAAAGAAATGCACAGCTATCGCTCAGCGAGTTTTTATTAGACCACTACAAGTTGTATGTCATTTGAAGCGTATTTTAATTGCCTTTCAAACGAGATACTGCTTGTGTATATCGCATTTGTAACTCCAGCGAAAATAATTTTTGAATGAAGTGATAACAAAGAACACAAAATTACCGTTATCTCGAAAACCTAACCATACAAAAAATTAAAAAAAAAAATAGTTCCAAGCTCACCAGGTCAATTCCTATCCTCCCCCATTTCTAGTTTTCTTGTTTTTTTTTTGGCTGTAAACTAGCGTTAGTGGTGGGCGTGGATTACAATATATATGCTTTTAATTTTTCTGAAAGATGAGTCGTATAGTGGGACACCAATGTGCCAAATTTGGTTTCGGTAGGCCCATCCGTTTCCAAGAAATTGAGTTTTGCCCCACTCTCAATACAAATGAGACCAGTGTGCTTTGGTGAATTATTTTAAATTAAAACAAACCTCAGCTAATATCCACAGCATACTTTTAGGGAAATGTCTCCACACTGCTTGTTTATAAACATAATCAGTAGATGTTGACAAACATTAGCAATGTACATCCACGAATATTCATAGATTTTACAACGTGTATTTACACAAATATTTATGCATGTACCATCTTTTATAAAATAATTTTTTTTATGGTGTGCTGTCAAATTTTTGGGAGGGTTTTAACCCCAAAACCCCCCCTTGTGTGCGCCAATGTATATACATGTACCTACCCTGCAAAAATCATTGGATTATATGGTATATTTGTGGTAGGTTGGAGGACTTTCAATGTGATCATTAACATAGCCAAACGACCGATTCATGTATGTATCTACAACGGCTCGTAGTTAGCCGAACATTGTAACGAAACCCAAATGCTTATCGCAATGACGACGAATTAATCCAATGAGGTACTCAATGGATTAATTTGATGTTATGCGGGACTGGAGTATATAATCCATTGCAATGGCATGCAATGTTAATTGGACCACATGTGGCAGGTTATGGAGGTTTGCCTGTATTCCTGTAAGCGCATACCTTTTTCTCAGAACATTTATAGTACTACACGCGCATACTTTATTTGATAACTTCTAAACCAAACGAGATATGAAAAAAATTGCAAATGCAGAAATGTGGGCAATGAATAGGGCTAGTAAAAAATGCTATAAAAAAAAATTTCTTAAAAATTTACATATGTAACTGTTTTTTATTCGCAGGGACGATATGTATTACATACAGTGGCGCACACAGAAAAATATTTTGGGGGGGGGGGGGGGTTTTCAGTATCCAACGGAAAATAAAAAAAAAGTACTTAAAAGTCGTCCAGACAATTTTTACTCAAATTTATGTTTGGTGAGTGGACCTACGTATGCACACATTAAACAAAGGCACCTTTTAAATCTCAATTCATTGCATTTTCTCTGTATTTAAACTAAAACTAACAAGTAAGGAAGCCTAAGTTCGAGTGGAATGGAACATTAGATACTCAGCTGTATGCATTTATTGTTTGCTTGCGTTTGTTCGATTAGGGTGTATTTTATATGCCGCATAAAGTGGTCGCAGCCACGTCCATTTTCAAAATTTTTATCAATCATCCAACTAAGCATATAAATATTATTGGTAGTGCAAATTTGCAACCCTTTATGACTTCTAGTTACAAAGATGTCAAGTTACAAATTCCCAAAGGGTTTTCCTGAAAAATCTTTGTTAAAAAGTAGGTGTGGTCATAAACCGATTTCGTTAAATTTTTAGCATGTATTACCACAAGTTATTAAACTGATTTTCGTCATAACATCTTAATTATTTGTAGAGTTATGGGTTCCGAAAACTGAGCAAAAAATATTTCCTTTTATTTCTCAACAATTACACCTTATACAAAATGCTGTAACTCATTCAATTATTAACGTATGTAATCGAGTGATACATCATTACATAGATATTGATTTGGCCTTTTAGAAACAATAAACCTTTTGTCACCAGCGGTAACTCTTAGATTTATATGAACTTTCAAATATTGACAAAAAAAAGACGTAAAAAAAAAATTTTGCTCAACTTTAAACAAAAAAATAAAAAAAATAAAAAATATGACCTCCCCAATTTTTTCATATGTTTTGAAATGATATATTTTTAATCAAACTGCATTTTAATTCTTGAAATCCACCTGCGCTTTTCGCTTAAATAATCTTTTTCCCATTTGACTAAAAGTGCCTTTTTCAAAACGCAATAATTAGGCTACTTTTGACATTATGAAAAATCTTATTCTTAGGCGACTAATCGAATAGTTTGTTCACCGTGTTGTAGGCAATGGTTCACACTTTCAAATTATGAAAGAATTTTTTTTATCAGCGTTATCATTATTTTTTTGCAGCCTTTTTCTTTTCGAACAGAAAAAAAAATTGTGTAAAAATTGGAAAATTTCAACATGAAATAAAAAAAAAATACAAAATATGACCTCTCCAAATTTTTAATATTTGGTGCTTTATAAACAGGTGAAGAAATCTTAAAAATTCGTTTGCGCTTTTTTGTTTTATAAACTTTTTTATGGAGTGAGTTTTTCTAAGTTTTCATACATTTTTCCCATACAAAATCCCCAAAAGTATGCTTCAAAAAGTATTAATAATTTTGTATGGGGAAAATTTGCCAAGTTAATGAAACTTAAACAACAATTTCTCCAATTCTAATAAAGATATCTGAAAAATTTAAACGCCATATTCAGGGGGATGGTTTATGCTTTCTAACGGTGTATTTGATTTTGAATAAAAAAATATTACATACAAGATATTAAGCAGGGAATATAGTCAAAAACGTGTTTTTTTGCCTAATTGGACATGAATATCTCAAAAACTAGAACCAATTTGAAAATTCTGACTTCAGATTCAGATTCAGCACACTGAAATCCTTTAGAAAAGTATAGTTTCATTTGTGGTATAAAAATTTTTTTAAATGTGATTTTTTTGAAGGAAAATTTTATGATGAATGCTTATAAAATGCTCAAAAGTGCATATATTTTTAATTTGAAAACCATGGAATACTTTGCGCTTTTTCCAAAATGATTACTGTATATTATTTATATTTAAAAAATGTGTGCTCTTATTAAAATTGAGCATTTTAGCTATAATAGTTAACAAAATATTGAAATTTCAAAAATACCGTTATATGGGAGGGGGGTGTATTTGTGGGCCGATTTTGTTCAAATTTTCACAGTTTACTATCTTCAATCAAGAAGCTTAAGTTCCGAGTTTAAAGTTTCTAGCTCAATTATTACTATTTTTGGCCGCGTTTGTATGGAGGTGCCCCCACTGTGCGACATATCTTTATATTTGACAAAGATATCGCTTAACATATTTTTATTAGGCCCCTTAGTAGTTCCCATATATAAATTTGGGCGTGGTCGTCAATCGATTTTGGCAATTTTTCGTCCAAACCAAACCAAATTTCGTCGATATATCTGCTACGGTTTCTGAGTTTTGACCTATAAAACTTTCAATGTTTGCCCCTTAATAAGTGGGCGTGGCACCGCCCATTTTCCAAAATTTCACTATATTTCTTCATAAGGGCCTGAGCTGAATACAAGGGGTGCTCGATATATTTTTAGCCTAATAATGAAAATGCGATATTAATCATCAAAAATGGTTTTATTGCTTTTCAAATTATTCTCCAGCATGATTTATACACTTTTGCATGCGCTCAAACCAATTGTCGAAGCACTTTTTCCACTCCGATTGAGACACCTCCAAAACATGGTTTTTGAACGCTTGAACAGCTTCTTCTGGCGACGAAAATCGTTGACAACGCATTTTTTTCTTGATGTGCGGGAATAAAAAGAAGTCATTTGGTGCCAAGTCAGGGCTGTACGGCGGATGACCCATCAATTCGACGTTTTTGCCGGCCAAAAAGGCGTTGGTTTGAGCTGATGTGTGAGAGCTCGCATTGTCATGGTGAACAATTCGTCTTCTCTTGTCCGTTTTTCGAATTTCTCCGAAGACTTCAGGCAAACAAATTGTGGTGTACCAGTCAGAATTGCCGGTCCTACGTTGCTCAAGCGGAACAGTCGCCACATGACCAGTTTTGCCGAAGAAACAAGCGACCATTTGCTTCGATGTGCGTCTTCCACGGACAACTTTCGTTGGATTTGGCTCGTCTTCGAAGACCCACACGGTCGATTGTTCTTTTGTTTCAGGTTCATACGCATAGATCCATGATTTGTCGCCTGTGACGATCTTATAAACGTCTTTTGATGCACCGCGATCATATTTTTGCAACATTTCTTTGCACCAGTCGACACGAGCCTTTTTTTGAGCGACAGTCAGATTGTGCGGGATCCAACGAGAACAAACCTTTTTTACGGCCAGGTGTTTATGCAATATCGAAAGTATGCTCGTGGGGAAATGAATTCATTATACCAATTTTTCACAGTAGGATAGGATGGTGCTTCATCGCCATATAAAGATTTAAGTTCATCAATGCACTCTTGTCGTGATAATCCACGTCGAAAGTTGTGAAAAATGATCGCACGAAAATGTTCACGAGTTAATTCCATTTTTTTGCCAAATCAAATTTTTCAGGTCACTGTAATCAACACAAATGATGGTCGTACATCAAAACGTTCTGAGTACGATTATGCTAAAAAATGTCAGACTTTCCAATTGCACCTATACAATACTTTTTCATTATTAGGCTAAAAATATATAGAGCACCCTCGTACGTAGGTGAAATTTTGTCATTCCAGCTTTATTAGATACAAAATATCTGATTTTTACTATATGGGAAAAGTGGGCGTGGTCATGGTCCGATTTCGCCCATTTTCAATACCATCCGTTCCTGTCTCGATACCAACTTGCATTCCAAATTTCATCAAAATATCTCAATTTTTGCGCGAGTTAGAGTGTTTACAGACGGACGGACGGACATGGCTCAAACCACCGTTATGTGATTAAAACTATAATACTCTGTGTACTAGTACAGCTGAGTGTAACAAACCTCAGCTAATATCCACAGCATTATTTTAGGGAAATGTCTTCACACTGCTTGTTTATAAACATAATCAGTAGTTATTTGATGTGAATTTTATATGAGCTATTGGCCAGGTAATAATTAAGAAAAATTAAAAAAAAAATTTTTTTTTTTGGTAGAAGTTATGGATCCATTTCGGAGACCACCACATCCCCGAAATGGATCCATAACTTCTACCAAAAAAAAAATTTTTTTTTTAATTTTTCTTAATTATAAACTGGCCAATAGCTCATATAAAATTCACATAAAATAATTATTAGAATTAAAACGGCCATGCAAAAACAAATGTATAATCAGTAGTTGTTGACAAACATTCGCAATGTACATCTACGAATATTCATAGATTTTACAATATGTATTTACACAAATATTTGTGCATGTATCATCTTTTATAAAATTATTTTTTGTATGGTGTTGTCAAATTTGGGGGGGGGGGGGTTTAACCCCAAAACCCCCCCTTGAGTGCGCCAATGATTACATAGTATGTACATTAGAGTTATGATTCTTTTACACTTTTTTTTTTTTGAACTTTAATTTTCCTGTGGTATCAAACGATGAGCTTTCGGCTAACGGACCCTAATGAAACTTTCCGCACCTAAGTATTTTCATCCGGTGAATGCAATAGGCAAATTTTTAATCTTATTGAAAAGCAGGGATGGACATCTCCCATACAAAATTTTCCTTTCTTTCGTAATATCTCTTGAAGTATTTGTACTAGAATAATGAAAATCATATATAGGAAGCGGCAACTCTGTTCGCTTATGAAGAAGTGTTTTTGTGAGCGGAAATTTTAAATTTATTTTTAATGGTAAACAATCCTTGAAGTAATATTGTATCGAGGTGAAAAGGTGCAGCTTTTCCAGCTTTGGAAGAGGAGATTGGGATTCCGACAGATAAGTGAATTTGAAAATAATTGATATTGCAATTGCTTTTTAATTCTTACATACATATGTACATACATATCTTCATACATATGTATGTACATACATATCAATACAAATTTTAATATACATACATACATACCTACTTTGATTTATTCAGATTCAGCGAATCAGCTGACACGGCTTAGCAGGTGACAGAAACTGAACTGCATTATGGGACTGCATTATCGATATACATACCAGCTGTGTACAACTGCCATATCAACTGATATTCCAGAGGACTGCACTCTGTCCCAAACAGATGTGTATACTTGATGCTTATATCAATAAATTAATAAAGTATTAAATTATATTAACTTAGGATAAATTAAACTCACTGAGTCAATTTCGCTGCACTCGGACATTCAAGATGCCGTCTGAATGTAAAGAGTGTACAGCGAAATTGCTTCAAGTTGACGACTTGATAGAATGCTCAGGCGGGTGTGGTTACAATTTTTGCCTAAAATGTAGTAACATAAAAAGAAACGAGATAAAAGTAATAGCCGAGAATATTAATATAAAGTGGTTCTGCAACCAATGCACGTTGTCAGATACCAATACTAAGTTTATTGAAATTAAACATTTAATTAACAAATGCGAACAGTCCAAATTTAAGGCTTCGGACGTTAAGCATATTGTGGAGCAAGTTCTGAGCAATAAATGCTCGCAAATAAAGAGTAGTCTCATGTCTGACTTTAACTCCTTTCTGGAGCACAACATTGAAGTCAAAATAAACCAGATGAAAAATGAGATTCTGAACGATATGTCAAAGGAGTTCAAGAAAAGTAACGACTTACTAAAAAATATAAATACAACGAAAGAAAATAGTACTGCCTCTACATCGTATGCTGAAGTCGCTAAGTCGACTCAGAATAAAATTGTTATTAAGCCGTTGAACAAAAATAAACAATCTAAAGAAACCAAACAAGCATTGAAAAAAGTAGTTGAGCCGACTGAAGGCCTTGTTAAAAAAGTAAAAGAAATAAATAGTGGAGGGATAATTGTAGAATGCACTCTGAAAAAAAACGTTGTAAATACAAAGACTTTTGCAGTTAAATGAACAACTTTCCGCAGTTGAAATGTGCCCAACAACGCTCCGTTGTTGTTTCAAAGATGCGAGCGTTTTTGATTCAAATACTTTTCGTATTTAAGTTAACAACGGAAACTGTTGAATGAAATACTTTTACATTTAAGTTAACAGTTTTTGCTTTTGAATTAACAGCAAAAGTTTTTAGTCCAAAAGCGAGTACTGTTGATTCAAATACTTTTCGTATTTAAGCTAACAACTTTTGCTTTTGAATTAACCGCAAAAGTTTTTGGTCGAAAAACGGGCACCATTGAAGCAAATACTTACGCATTTAAGTTAACCTCAAGAAAATTGTAAAAATAGTATTTTTATTTAATATAATAGATATTATTTTATTTTATTTTTTATACATATAATATATGTGAGTATGTTTACATATCGAGCCCTAACCGCCATAAAGTGTATCCAACAAAATTATCGATTTTAGCGTTTTTAAGGAAATCAATAACTTATTATAGTACGCATCAACTCCCACAATTTTATAGACTTAGGGCCGGTTTCACCTCCTCCGGTTAAGCACTTAGGGCCGTTTACTCAACATCTGATTAATTTAATCGCTGGTTAGTTTGACGTAAATTGTATGGTGACCTGTCAAATAAATTGCTTAACCGGACAAAAATCTGTGGTTAAGTGCTTAACCGGAGGTTGAGTAAACGGCCCTTAACCAGAGATTTTTGCCCGGTTAAGCAATTTATTTGACAGCTCGCCATACAATTTACGTCAAACTAACCAGCGATTAAATTAACCGCAGATTGTGAAAACGGCCATAAATAAATTTCAAGGCTGATTACCAACAGTATGAAAAGAAAATAAAAAAAACTCCTGTAAAATTTAATTTTTGTTGGATACACTTTTTGGCGGTTAGGGCTCGATATGTAGTAATATTAATATTAAGGCCCGCCGTCACCAAACGAGTCATTCATCCATTCACCATTTCCAAACCCATCAACACATCTGCAGACAACTCTCACGACATCAAAACAGGCTAATTTTATCAATAGATATTAGTTTTTGTTTAATTAATTTTTTTATTTATGTATGTATGTATGTATATTACTTTATTTTATTTTAAAATTGAAACGAATTGAACGAATTTCAAAAATTTTGTTTATTTTTTTATTTTTTTCTTTCAAATCCTTCTTTCTTTTTAGTTAAAAAATGTTTAACAGCAAGCGAGTTTTTGAATCAACAACGCACGTCTTTGAATTAACTACGGAAATTTGTTGAATCAAAAACTTTGCCGTTAAAACAAATACTTTTGCTGTTGAATCAAATACGGAGATTCAAAGGCGTAAAGTTGTTGATTTAACTACGGGTATTTTTTTCAGAGCAGTGATAAAGATGCCTGCGAGAAAGTTCAGCAGAAATTAAAAGAGACTATGGGTAACGAATATGAAGCAAAGAAAACAAAGGACAAAAGTGAGATGAAAAAGATATTTAAGGTTGTTGGGTTGACAGAAAAAATAACTAACGACCGCCTTATCGAATGCTTAATAAAGCAAAATGATGTATGCTCCGGGAAAATTTTTAAAGTCCTTAAAATGTATGATAATGCTAATAGTAGAGAGGAAAGGTATAACGCGTTGATAGAAACAGATGCTGTTACCTTAGAAAAAGTACTACAACAGAAGAGAGTTTTTATTGAGTGGGATTCTTGTATAGTATATGAGCATTTGAATGTCCTACGATGCTTTAAGTGCTCGGGATACAGGCACAAAGCCAGCGAATGTACTAATAAAATAGCATGTAGCAAATGTGCTGGAAACCATGACAGTAAAGATTGTACCTCAAACGTAATTAAATGTGTAAACTGTAGTGAAATGGTCAGGAAGAAAGTCATTGATGTTGATACTAACCATTATGCTTTTAGTTTAGATTGTCCAGCATACAAAAAGCATGCCCAATCTAAAAATCATAAACGATACTAGCAACGAACACTAAATGAACTAGTTTGTATTTATTTAAATATCAGTAGTATTATCGCTAATAAAAATGAATTAGAAAGACTCATTGAAACTCAGAAACCACACCTGGTTCTCTGTTCAGAGAGTTGTTCCACTGAAGACATATCAAATGAGGAATTAAATATTATTTCGTATAAACTTATACGCTGTGATTCACACAGTAGACACACGGGTGGTGTCCTAGCTTATGTGCATGATTCTATTGAGTTTACAACAAGCTATAACCACTCGTTTAGGAAAAACTTGTGGTGTATAATAATAAAAATCAAAGGTATATTTCCTAAATACCAAATAGGTCTTGTCTACCATTCACCTAGTTCTAGCGATGCAGACTTTATATGCTACTTACAAGAAGTATTAAACAATAGGTGCTTAACACAAGATAATATAGTTTTCATAGGTGATTTTAATATAAATTTATATAAAAACACGACTTATAGTAAACAGCTACTTGATCTGTTTCGGTCTTTTGCTATGGATCAAAAAATTGATTTCTATACTAGGAAAAACGGGGAAACTGAGACAATGATTGATTTACTTTTCACAAACAGTGAATCTATTTCTTGCGATACACTGAAAGACTATCAAATCACAGATCATGAAACCATTCACTTCAAAATAATATTGGAGAAATTGTTTCAGATGAGAGCAAGAAAAATTGTAACTTGCTGGGAATGCTATTCAAGCGATAACGTTGTGAACCTATTGCGACAGTTTAACTATAGCGAATTTTTAAAGATGAGCATAGAAGATAAGGTTACATTTCTTAACAATAGTATTTCAATCGTTATGAGCTCTCTTACATACACCAAAGAAATTAACGTCAAGTTAATGAATAAATGGTATGATTTTGATCTCGCAAATCTGAATAAACCTAAACTACAGCTTTACAATATATCTCTGCAAACGGGTGATTGGAGTGACTATAATATTACCAAGCGTAAATATAAAAGGTTAATTAAAATCAAAAAGACTAAATATATGGAACAAAAGATTACTGTCAACCTTGGAGATAGTAAAGCAATGTGGAAGCAACTAAAGAATTGCATATCCATGTCAAATGAAAGCAACGTTTTTAATAAGATACTAATCAAAGATCAGCTACTTACATGTGAGGAAGAAATAGCTGATTCATTAAATGATTATTTTGCAGACAGTGTGATGGAAATTACTAGTAACATCAGCGCTGGAAGAGGCGATATTATATTCAGAAATAGTGGCTTGCCTATGTTTCAATTTCAGCAAATTTCAACAGCTGAAATATTAAACATAGTAAGCAAATTTAAAAATAAAATTGGTGGTAAGAAACTCTTATCCGAAGGAGTCTTCAAGGACTCGATTACTTATACGGGATATTTCTATGCGCTAATAGTAAATGAAAGTTTACATAATGGGACTTTTCCTAATTTCTGGAAAACTTCTACTATCGTACCTATAGAAAAAGTGAAAAATACTATCAGAGCCGATGAGATAAGACCTATTAATACGTTACCAAGCGATGAAAAAATACTAGAAACAGTGGTAAAAAATCAGCTTACACAATTCTTAGAAGATAATAAGGTCATTATTCCACAGCAATCAGGGTTTCGTAGAAAGCATTCTTGTGAAAGTGCACTAAATTTGGTTATTGCTAACTGGAAGGAAGATTTTAGTAGAAATAAACATATTATAGCGGTTTTCTTAGATCTAAAACGCGCTTTCGAAACCATTGATCAGAACTTGTTACTAAAAAAATTGTTTAACATTGGTATTAATGGTATGGAGCTCAAATGGTTTGAAAGTTTTATTATGAATAGGAACCAACGAACAGCGATCGGATCCTCTCTATCCCATAGTAGACAGGTATCAGTCGGTCTGCCGCAAGGTTCCGTACTTGCTCCCATCTTGTTTAACATCTACATCAATGATATACAAGATTGTATCAAATATTCTAACATAAAGTTATTTGCCGATGATACGCTGCTTATGCTAAGTGGAGACAATATCTCCGAAATATCCAATAAGTTACATCATGATTTAAATGAGGTCTACAACTGGTTATGTTTGAACCGTTTGAAATTGAACGTCGATAAAACCAAATTTATGGTTATATCAAGAGGCAATTTCGAGAATACGCAGCTTCAGAATCTGTGTATAAATAATGATTCAATTGAAAGGGTTAGCATAATGAAATATCTCGGTATTAAAATTGATCATAAACTGACCTTCAACGAGCATATTGATTACACTGTAAGCAAGATAGCTAAAAAAATATACTTTATGCAACGCACCTGCAAATACTTAAGTAGAAGGTACAAAATTTTGGTTTATAGGTCTATAATTGAACCGCATTTCATTTACTGTCCAACTGTGTTCTTTATTATGAGAGATAGTCAAATCCATAAATTGCAAAAGCAACAAAACCGTGCAATGAGATTCATTCTTAAAAAACGGTATGACACGCCAATAAGAGCTATGCTATCAAGTCTGAACTGGTTGAGTATTAAACAACAATTGTTTTATCATACAATGAAATTTATCAAAAATATTATAAACGGTAATTTACCTGATTATCTTAAAAGTAACATTAAATATGTGAATAATATACATTCCGTAAATACTAGAAATAGAAATGATTTCAATCTGCCTGCTTACAAAACAGAAGCAGATAAATGTAACTTGTACTACAAGGGATTGAAATGTTATAATGAACTGCCAAATGATGTCAAAGCTAGTAATATAAATGAATTCAAAAGAAAATTGTATAACTATTGCAAGTCCCTTCCTATCTAATATATATAAAATATATATATAAAAAATAATGTAAACGACAGAGTCCTTTCTGGCTCAAGTGTCCTTAATGACACGCTGGCCCCTTACTGGGTAAATTTCATTAAACTTAAACTATATCAATTAAACACTCCCTACTGAGTGAAAAATGTATTCCGAATGGAGCTTACTGTTCTTCATTACAGTTTACCTATCCTTACATGCTTTACTATGTTTGGGATAGGACTTAGATTATAAGAAATTTTATATTTCGAAATATTTTACATAATTTGTGAAAACTAGGCTTAATTTTTAGCTGTAAGAATAAATAAATAAATAAATAAAATAAATAAATATATATCATATATATTATTTCTAATTGGTGTTTTATAAATCTCCCTTTTTCTGCTCACATAATTTACCAAAATTAATAAGTAAGGCATCGTTTTAAAGGTATTAATTAGCTATGCATGCGAAACGGTGTTTTATTGGGCGTGGTACTTTTTTTCTAATAGTATTTTGTAAAAATAAAATGTTTTAAACTAAAAGATTTGCGCCTAAAACTATGCCTTCAGAAATATTTTAGTCTAACAAGAGTGCAGTGTTAAATACAAATTTCAAATGTAGATGTCGCTCCAGATGAATAGTCGTGTATATTTTAAAACACTTTTATAGGCTTCAGCTGTATGTTTGTATGTAAACATCACATTATTTTAGGCGAACACGTGTGTATTCATACTTACGCTGAATGGGGGTTTTTCAGCATGATGGAATTTCATCCATGCAATGACCTTATGCCGTTATGAGGAAATATGCTAAAATTAAAAAAAATGGGCCAAGAGGGGCAAATTTTCAAAGATTTATAAGGCAAAGCTCAGGAACTGTAGCAGATAAATCGATTAAGCTTCGTCCACTGATTTGCTTGCCAAGGCAAACGTGTGGAAAAAAATTACCCAAGTCGGCAGGGACCACATATATGTACATAAAAATATATGTAAAATATATAAAAATATAATGCACATACCTATATACATAGGTATAATAAAAACATTTTATGCGATATCTTTGTCAAACATATAGGTAATTCATTGAAAGTTCCATAAGTTCCACCAAACCAAATAAATAATAAGTTGTTTAAAATGGGCGCGACAGCACAAACCATACCGACTGGTGCCACGTATGTTTTGTTATTTTTTGCGCAAGATGCGCACGGATCCGGCTAGTATTACATAATAATGAAATCTATATATATAACAAGTAAGGAAGCCTAAGTTCGAGTGGAATCGAACATTAGATACTCAGCTGCATGCTTTCATTGTTTGTTTGCATTTGTTCGATATAGGGTGTATTTTATATGACACGAGTGCTGCATAAAGTGGGCGCAGCCACGCCCATTTTCAAAATTTGTATCAATCATCCAAATAATCATATAAATATTATTGTTAGTGCAAAATGACTTTTAGTTACAAAGACTTCACGTTACAAATTCCAAAAGGGTGTTCCAGAAATATCTTTGTTAAAAAGTAGGCGTGGTCATAAACCGATTTCAATAAATTTTTGCGTGTCTATTAACACATGTTATAAAAGTGTATAAACCAAGTTTCGTCATAATATCTCAGTTATTTGTCGAGTAATAGGCTCGTAGATTCCTTTGTATAAAAAGAGGCGGTGCCACGCCCATTTTCCAAACTTTTTTTTATTTTTTGTTTCGGGTCTATTGTAGAACTCATGTCACAAAATTTCAGTGATAGATCTTTATATTTGACAGAGAGATCGCTTAAAATGTTTTTATTAGGTCACTTTATAATACCCATATATAAAAGTGGGCGTGGCCGTCAACCGATTTTGATAATTTTTCGCCAAAACATTTGTCTAAGTAAGCAAATTACGCATACCAAATTTCATCGATATATCTTCAACGGTTTCTGAGTTATGACATATAAAACTTTCAATGTTTGCCCCCTAATAAGTGGGCGTGGCACCGCCCACTTTCCAAAATGTTTGCACTTTTTGTTTTATGTCCGTAGTTGGACTCCTGCCACAAAATTTCAGTGATAGATCTTTATTTACGACAGAGATATCGCTTAGAATGTTTTTATTAGGTCACTTTATAATACCTATATATAAAAGTGGGCGTGGCCGTCAACCGACTTTGATAATTTTTCGCCAAAACATTTGTCTAAGTAAGCAAATTACACATACCAAATTTCATCGATATATCTTTAACGGTTTCTGAGTTATGACATATAAAACTTTCAATGTTTGACCCTTAATAAGTGGGCGTGGCACCGCCCATTTTCCAAAACTTCATCAAATTTCTTCATAAGGGCCTGCGCTCAATACGTGGGTAAAATTTTATCACTCTAGCTATATTAGTGGCTGAGATACCAAATTTCCGATTTTTTCTATATAGGAAAAGTGGGCGTGGTCATGGTCCGATTTCGCATATTTTCAATGCCAACCGTCCCAGTCTCGATACCAAATTGCATTTCAAATTTCATCAAAATATCTCAATTTTTACGCGAGTTATCCTGCGTACGGACGGACGGACGGACGGCTCAATCGATTCCTCTTTTCACCCTGATCATTTTGATATATATAAGTCCATATCTATCTCGATTATTTCATTATGTTACAATCCACCGTTATGAAATCAAAATTATAATACTCAGTGTACTAGTACAGCTGAGTATAAAAATGATTTGGTATTTAATTGTAACGCTAAAACTTGAAAACGGCTGAACCAAATCAAATACTTCCTTAGGGGGGTTTGTTTGTTGTTACCCCGCGAAGGTTTAGTCGAAGAAAAAATTAAAAAAATGTTAGGGGGGCGTGGCACCTCCCATACAACCTTAATGTTTAAAGCTGATTATCTCTAAAACAGTTCAAGGTAGGGAGCTGAAAATTGGTATAGCGGTAGGTGATATCAAAACCCTTCTCACTCAGAAAAGTGGGGGTTATCAGAAAAGGGGGCGTGGCACCTCCCATACAACCTTGATTTTTAAAGCTGATTATCTCTAAAACAGTTCAAGGTAGGGAGCTGAAAATTGGTATAGAGGTAGGTGATATCTAAACCCTTCTCACTCAGATAAGTTGGGGTTATCAAAAAAGGGGGCGTGGCACCTCCCATACAACCTTAATTTTTAAAGCTGATTATCTCTAAAACAGTTCAAGGTAGGGAGCTGAAAATTGGTATAGAGGTAGGTGATATCAAAACCCTTCTCACTCAGAAAAGTGGGGGTTATCAGAAAAGGGGCTTGGCACCTCCCATACAACCTTAATTTTTAAAGCTGATTATCTCTAAAACATTTCAAGGTAGGGAGCTGAAAATTGGTATAGCGGTAGGTGATATCAAAACCCTTCTCACTCAGAAAAGTGGGGGTTATCAGAAAAGGGGGCGTGGCACCTCCCATACAACCTTAATTTTTAAAGCTGATTATCTCTAAAACAGTTCAAGGTAGGGAGCTGAAAATTGGTATAGAGGTAGGTGATATCTAAACCCTTCTCACTCAGAAATGTGGGGGTTATCAGAAAAGGGGGCGTGGCACCTCCCATATAACCTTAATTTTTAAAGCTGATTATCTCTAAAACAGTTCAAGGTAGGGAGCTGAAAATTGGTATAGAGGTAGGTGATATCAAAACCCTTCTCACTCAGAAAAGTGGGGGTTATCATAAAAGGGGCTTGGCACCTCCCATACAACCTTAATTTTTAAAGCTGATTATCTCTAAAACATTTCAAGGTAGGGAGCTGAAAATTGGTATAGCGGTAGGTGATATCAAAACCCTTCTCACTCAGAAAAGTGGGGGTTATCAGAAAAGGGGGCGTGGCACCTCCCATACAACCTTAATTTTTAAAGCTGATTATCTCTAAAACAGTTCAAGGTAGGGAGCTGAAAATTGGTATAGAGCTAAATGATATCAAAACCATTCCCACGCATAAAAGTGGTGGTTATCGGAAAAAGGGGCGTGGCACCTCCCATACAAACATAATTTTTCATGCTGAATATCTCTAAAATTGTTTACGCTAGGGTCTTGGAAATTGGTGTGGAGATAAACGATAACAATTCCATATTAACGCAAAATAATAGGAGTTATACGAAAAGGGGGCATGACACCTCCCAACAACACTTAATTTTTTAATCTGAATATCTTTAAAAGGATTTAAGTCAGGGACCTGGAAATTGGTACAGAGCTATATGATATCAAAACAATTTTTGCGCATAAAAGTGTAGGTTATCGGAAAAGGGGGCGTGGAACCTCCCATACAAACTTAATTTTTCAAGCTGAATATCTATAAAAGCGTTTAAGTTTGGGACCTGAAAATTGATCAGGAGATTAACGATATCAATAGCATGCTTGTGAAAAAAACAGTAGTTTTGGGAAAAGGGGGCGTGGCACCTCCCATGCGTTCTTAATTTTTAAGGCTAAATATCCCTAAAAGCGTTAATGGCATTTACATAGAAATAACTATGCAGATATACGATATCAATACCATGTTCACCCAAAAAAAAAAAGCTTTATTGAAAAATGGGGCATTGCACCTCCCATACGTACTAAACTTTTGAGGCTGAATATATCTAAAAGGGTTGGAGTAGGGGCCTGAAAACCATTATGGAGGTATACTATATCAATACTCTTACTTACTTGGTTAAAATAGCCAATACTCAGTGAAAATAAATATGCGGAACAGAAAACTAAAAATGTTGTGTATCGTGCAGCCTTAAACTGAATACTAAAATTATATATTTTTGAAGTTGTATACACAATGAAGTAGTGAAAAATCGTTAATTTTCTATTAAAAACAATACCGGTGTAAGAACAATTTTTTAAATGAAATTAATAAAAAAAAATGTATTTTGGGCAGAACGAAGTTTGCCGGGTCAGCTAGTACATATATATAAATGACTAGCTGACCCGGCAAACTTCGTTCTGCCCAAAATAGATTTTTTTATTAATTTCATTTCAAAAATTGTTATTACACCGGTATTATTTTTAATAGAAAATTAACAATTTTTCACTACTTCATTGTGTATACAACTTTAAAAATATATAATTTAGTATTCAGTTTAAGGCTGCACGATACACAACATTTTTAGTTTTCTGTTCCGGAGCGTAAATAAATAGCGAGGACGGTTTTCCAACATGGGAACACGCCACATAGAGCTGACCATGGGAAAAGCATGGCATTTCTAATTACATTAGAAATAATATTGTAAGCTGTCAAATGGAATGACCGCCTACTACGCTGCAATTTATTTTCACTGAGTATTGGCTATTTTCACTAAGTAAGTAAGAGGATTGATATAGTATACCTCCATAATGGTTTTCAGGCCCCTCCTCCAACCCTTTTAGATATATTCAGCCTCAAAAGTTTAGTACGTATGGGAGATGCAATGCCCCATTTTTCGATAAATCTTTTTTTGTTTTGGGTGAACATGGTATTGATATCGTATATCTACATAGTGATTTCTATGTACATGCCATGAACGCTTTTAAAGATATTGAGCCTTAAAAATTAAGAACGCATAGGAGGTACCACGCCCCCTTTTCCCAAAACTACTGTTTTTTTCATAACATGTGTTAATAGCGACGCAAAAATTTATTGAAATCGGTTTATGACCACTCCTACTTTTTAAGAAAGATATATCTGGAACACTCTTTGGGAATTTGTAACGTGACATCTTTATAAGTAGAAGTCATAAAGGAATGAAATTTTGCACAAAGAATAATATTCATATGCTTAGTTGGATGACTGATAAAAATTTAGAAATTGGGCGTGGCTACGCCCACTTTATGCAGCACTCGCTTTATATTAAGTGCACCGTGTTTCCATCAAACGCAAACAAACAATGAAAGCATACAGCTGAGTATCTAATGTTCGATTCCACTCGAACTTAGGCTTCCTTACTTGTTATATATATAGATTTGGTGTTTAATTGTAACGCTAAAATTTGAAAACGGCTGAACCAAATCAAATACTTCCTAAGGGGGGTTTGTTTGTTGTTACCCCGCGAAGGTTTAGTCGAAGAAAAAATTAAAAAAATATTGGGGAGCGTGGCACCTCCCATACAATCTTAATTTTTAAAGCTGATCATCTCTAAATGAGTTCAACGTACACTGAGAGAAAAAAATATATGGAGGGGTCAAAGAAATTGTTTACCTATTGTGAACACTACTTTCTTTGTTTTGAGTAAATTTTCCTTAAAACATGTTAAAAGGTTTATAAAATATTGTTGTTACATGCGTTACCATGGTTTCATATACTTATTTTGAAAAAATTCATACATTGAAATAATGAAAAATTCTTTAAGCGCCATTCCATTTCCAACTTTCCTTGTTTTGAAGACTTGATTTCTTTAATTTTGAGAAATTAAATTCCCATACAAATCCCCATGGCAACGAATTTGTTTGAATGTTTTTTTATGTTTTTTTCCAAATTTTTGAGAAAATTTACACAAAACAAAGAAAATTTTGTATTGGGACGCGTGTTCAAAATAAGGAAAATTATGTCTTTGATCGAGAGAAATTTTTTTTTTAAGTGTAGGGAGCTGAAAATTGGTATCTATAGAGGTAGGTGATATTAAAACCCTTCTCACGCAGAAAAGTGGGGGTTATCAGAAAAGAGGCGTGGCACCTCCCATACAATCTTAATTTTTCCTGCAGAATATCTCTAAAATTATTTAAGGAAGGGACTTGGAAATTGGTGTGGAGATAAACGATAACAATTCTATATTAACGCAAAATAATAGGAGTTATACGAAAAGGGGGCGGTGATATCAAAACCATTCCCACGCATAAAAGTGATGTTTAGCGGAAAAGGGGGCGTGGCACCTCCCATGCGTTCTTAATTTTTAAGGCTAAATATCTATTTTGGGCAGAACGAAGTTTGCCGGGTCAGCTAGTATAACATAATTATATACTCAACGGATAAACAATTTAGGTCTTTGTAAATCAGGGATAGGCAACTCCCTCTCATAAAAACTGAAACTTTCACAGCGAAAATCTCTTGAAATATTGGTAGTAGGGTATTGAAAATTGGCTTGAGGGCATATGAGATAATTATGTATTAAACGGGGAAAAACACTAGATCTTTTTAAAGCAGGGATGGGCACCTCCCATACAAACTGCAATTTTCACAGCGAGTATCTGTTGATTTATTGTCGTGTGTCGATTGTGTATGATGAGCTCAGAGCGAAAAAGAGACATATTTTTTCTCAGAGCAAAAACGAACTATCGTCCAAACATAAAACGCGATAACTCGAAGTAGTGATGGGCGAGTCCGAGATGTTTTATTCGATTCTCTCGATTGTTGAAACATCTCGAATGCTCTCGATGGTTTTCATTCGTATTCGAGTCAAGTCGTAAATGGCCGTCAGTCGAAACAATCGCTAAAACATCTCGGACTCGCCATCGATTCCTCTCGTATTCAAAGCAATCCTACAACATTTCGGACTCGCTGCAAGAAATACATAACATTTGTTGTTGTCGCTTGAATATCAAAAATGCTTTAAAAAAACATACAGAGTACAAATCTATTGTCGTTGCTGCTGCTCGTAAAATTCATTTATTTCGTAAGCGTCTCACTTCAGAAATTGTATTAGTTTATTAATGTTTAAATAATTAATTATTATTATTATGCACGACACTCTTTAGTTGTGATTTTAAAAAATGCAGCGTCTATGTATAGTATATTTTTCAATTTGGTTCATTTATTTATGCATTTGCCTCACTTCCATTAAAAATCCTACTTTCTTCATCAACAACAGTCATATAAAAAATTCTCACAAGCAACAATTATCCAAAACAGTGGCGTAGTAACGGGGGGGGGGGGGGGTTTGGGGACAATTTTACCACAATTTACATTCTTTGTACTTATATTCGCTCTTTTGTGGTAAAATTCCTACGGTTCCTGCACTTCCCTACGGCTCAACAAACGCTACAATTATTATACGGTATTTCTGTTATTAACATGCTAATAACAGAAAAGTAACGCCAATTATTTAAATTTCAAGTTTTCTTTCAATTACTTATCATCTTAATCAAATAATATTAGTATAAACTACAATGGGAATAAATATGCAATGTATAAGAGTATCTGAACTTGAGATTTTACTTAATGTCTGTCAAAATGGAATATTAAAAAACTAAATTATATAAGAAAATTATTATTTATAACCGTAGCACATAGGTAGATTTTGAAGTTTTATGCGGCCAAAAATATTTTATTGTGTACATCTATTCCAAATTGCTTGTTTAATGCAAAATTTTAATAACACTGGACCACGAATTTCAACTTTTCGCTTATAACTTACGTAGTTTTGCATCGATTTTCTTCGATGATAGCTTATCTTTTTTCTAATTAAACAGAGCTTTACGTAAATAAAAAATATCTGGAAAAAAATTTGAGGTTTTGGAATGCTGCCCTCGCAAAAATAATTTTTTCATATTTTTTCATAAAAAAAAAACAAAAAACTGAAATGATAAGCTAATATCTCGAAACCTATCTAGTTGAGCAAAAAATAATGTAGGATGCGTTTATAGAAAATTTTATCGTCTTTCCGATTCTGTAAACTGTTTTGCAATTGCTTGACCCGTTCGTGAGATATACGTAATTAAAGAGAGCCATCTTTTTGGTTTTTTCGAATAACGGTAAATTGCAAATATCTCAAAAACGGTACCATAGAATCAAAAATGAACTCGATTTTCGAAATCAGGAGATGGTTTTACATACGAATTTCATAACGGCGTCTCTGGTAAATTTTGGCCGTCGACCAGTGTAATTTGTGTTAAAAGTAGAGCTCTCGATTTTTTTTGAACATTTTCGAGTAGCCCGAACAGTTGTTGTTTAAATGCTCGAAGAGTTGTTTGTTTGTTTATTACCCGTATGTTTGTACGGGTATTTTGAAGTTTGTTTTTTCTTTTGTTTATTATTATTTTTTTTCTTTATATCGCCCGTTTTATGCAATAGATTTTTAACTCGAAATTTTCGATTTTTGGGATTTTGGCATATATTTCAATATCTGGGTCGTGCCTTTGAGTCTAGTCTTATAAAATACTCAAAAAGATAAAAATGGCGGAAATAAAAGTGATTTTGTAGTTAGCTGTAGAAGGACACTATATGAAATTAGCCGCTTTCGATTCACAATTTCTCTGCTGGTTATAGATTTCCTTCTGTCAAATTTATATGTGAATGATAGCGAGCAGAGGGAAATTTTTATCGACCAGTTAGCGAGTATGGCTACTACTCATTATGGATTCAAACATTTTTGTTCGATCCGACCTCGCTTGTGTGATGGCGAATCGAAAACAACAATTATAAAAGTTATTTGCGTTTTCCCAAAAAAAAAATTTTTTTTGAGTTAAATCCCTATTGCATAAAACGTGCGATATGTAGTTTTTTTTATTTTTCCGATACACATTTTTTTTGTTTGTAAGCTCGAATGCTCGAATGTTTGTACGGGCATTTGAACTACAAACGGGCTTCAAACAAAAACGATCAGATCGAATTGCTCGATACCCGGGTATCTAGGGCTCTAGTTAAAAGTCGATTTTATTGAAAAATATATACTTGTCGTTTTCGATTCGCCATCACACAAGCGAGGTCGGATCGAACAAAAATGTTTGAATCCATAATGAGTAGTAGCCATACTCGCTAACTGGTCGATAAAAATTTCCCTCTGCTCGCTATCATTCACATATAAATTTGACAGAAGGAAATTTATAACCAGCACCAGCGTTGCCACTTTGGTTACTTTTTACCAAAATTGGTTACCATTTTTTCGTTTGGTTACGTGGTTACTTTCGGCCGATTTTGGTTACCATCAAGTTCCATGAATTGAGTGAGTACACCAACTTTTCAACTTTTAGGAATACGCTTTTAATTTTTCCAAACTATAAAATATGTTTTTCCCAAATTGTTTTGTTGTATTTTTTTTATCAAATTCCAAATAATTTATTGTTGGGGGTAAATGGAAAAAATTAGCTGTTTCACGAAATTCATTAAAGCCCATATGACACTACATTTTTTTTCTGGTATTCTACCAGGTTTTTTGTGTGAAGGAGATGGTCAAATACAGTTTTGCGTTGGTGTAAGCGAGCAAGCTATAATGAAAAAACCAAACAAAATACCATCTAGGCGATTAAAAACCAACGAGCCAGCTTGTATTTCGGTAGGTTTTTTGGCATTCGGTCATTTTTTCTGACAATTTTTCCAATTTGACAACCATAAAATAAATTATATTTAAAATAAAAATATATGGAAATGCAAATTTTAAATTTGCCTCTTGTAAGCTTCTGCTTTGGCCGTAAGGGTAAAGAAGAAGTCCGCAAGAAAAAATATATTGCGTACTGGCTTCGCTTCATAACATGGAATACACAGCTATCCTGCCCTTTGGGTTTCATAACTTTTTTATTTCAGTAATTTAAATCAAATTTCTGCCCTTTGGGTTTCATAACTTTTTTATTTCAGTAATTTAAATCAAATTTCCAAAAAAAATAATTTTTGAAATAAATATTATTTTCATTTAGTTTGAAGTTTAATGTCAATCAAATTATTTTTGAGGGAGTATTTGTCTCTTTTCAACCTATAGAAGAATTTTTTTTGTATTTTGACTTTCGGTGGGTTTCAGACCAAAAAAACCAGGGAAAAATGTAGTGTCATATAGGCTTAAGGCGAAACTGGGAAAAATTCAACAGCTTTGGCAGAGTATGAGTGGTCGAGCTTGTAAAAGCTTTCGCATATTGCGGCTGAAGATGGAATGTATCACGGGTTCGATCCCCGTGAAGAGCATCCACTTCCGAATAGGGTGCTAATGATTGAACATGGTTTTTCGTGAAATAGCTATACTCAACCTTCGTTGGAAATAGTTGTTGAAATTATTCCATTTACCCCCAAAAATAAAAAAAAAATTAAATAATTTTTGTGCTAAGCTTTAAAAAGCTTTTAAGTCCAAATAATTTATTTGACAGGAGCCAGCGACCACATTAGAATTTCTAATTTCTAATTTACAAATAAATCTATTCTGACGAATTTTCGTCGGGCGATTTTCGTCAGCTTTTCATTCTCATGTCTGACCGTGTTTTTAAATGTTGATAGAACGCTACGATCGGGCGATATTTCGCTCGAAGTTGGATCTGCTTAAGGCATAAAGATGTAAAACAATTGATATATTTTCGTTTTTTTAACCGTATATATTGTTTTGCTTCCAAATAAATAGCCCTAACGTTAATGGGACATATCGCTAACTTAGAGTGCAAATTGTGTAAGTCCTTTAGCCAAACTTTGTAGGAGAAAAAAAACAAAAAATAAAAAAAAAATTTCGAAATGAAAAAGTTTCTGTTCATGTAAATATTTTGGACTTACAGTATTTTCTTCGCTTTTTGGACACACAATTTGCGTATCACTGAATAACAACGAGTAGAAATATAACAAGTGTCACAGACTTCTTTAGCGTGGTGCGTATTTGATTTTTCTAGCATTCTACATAAAAATACACTTTTTTTATAAAAGTGGACTTACACAGTTTGCACTCTAAGCTAGCGATATGCCTATATTATTAATTTTGGTTACCTGTTTCTAGTTTTGGTTACTTTTATTTTGTATTTTGGTAAATTTAAAATTTTTTAAGTGGCAACGCTGACCAGCATAGAAATTGTGAATCGAAAGCGGCTACAGTGACTCAAGAAAAATCATACGCCAGAGTTTTTAAATTTATTTCAAACAGTTATAAATTTTTGGCCATTAAATTAAATTGTTACGTTTTTGTTCGAGCTTTTTGGCCGGTGAAAATGAAAAGCGAAAACAAAGCTTCTTTTTGCTCTCCTACGCGTTTCGGCGTCTTTTCCGCCTTCTTCAGGGAGACTGTTTTTTATTCAACAAATATATAAAAAAAACATACATATATACATTAATTTAACATATGACAATAATTGAAAACTATAAATTTACCAATTGTTGCACAAATTAAAAATTTCAAAGCGCGGCCAGAATTTATAGAAGATTTTGAGGAGATTTCTAAGTGTACTGTTATGTAGCCAACCAATTTTAGTGTAAAAAGTGCTATTCTCAATGCTGTAAAAATTTCCGTCGATTTTAGTAATTTTTTTCTGTAGGGTGTTTGCGTTATATGTACGTGAGACCGTTCCAATTAAAATTTCCGAAAAGCCAATGAAATTTTTCAAAAAGTTGAATGTTGCATATTATTATATTACAATTGAATGAGCTGCAAAATTGCATACTCAAAAATCTTCTAAAAAATGTAGCTTTATAATTCTTAGCCCCTTTTTATGATAAGTACTTCCTTAACTTTGAAAAATTGGAAATACTAAAAATACTGCCTAAAAAGTTAACAATAATCGCTGCTAAATATCTGGGTTACTTTCGAGCATCATCTACATTAACCAAGATATGCGTTAGAAATATAAACATTAAAATTAAATATAAAGCACAAAAAGAAAATTATTGTAGGTACATATGAAAAACCCTGTATCTAGTAGTGAAGTGCGGCTTTGTGCGACGTAATTTTTTGTCGGCAAACTACTACTTGCACTAGATATCATGTCCGAGGGTTAATTTTACTGAGTCTGACAGAGCAACATAACAAAACCAATTTTTAACATGAAAAAGAGTGATAATTTTTTTTTTAAATATCCCAACTTTAAAAGCTTAAAACTATAAACTTAGAATTATTGGAAACCAAGGATATTATTGAAAAGTGTTAATAATTACTTGAACCTTTAGGATTCATCACGATTACTTAAATGAAATGCTTTAAATAATAAATATTCAAGTTGAAACTAGCACTTAAAAATATGTAAGAAAAAAACAAAAAAAATTCACTTCAGATATGCTAAGTTAAGACCATCTGGGGCAAGTGCAGAGTATGGGGTCGGGAAAAAAGCGATGAATTATTGTTCCCCATTATATTTCCAATATGTGGATATGTTTTTTTCTGTAATTGTAACAATTTTACAAAATTCAATTTTGGGCGCATAAAACTTGAAAATCTACCTATGCGCGTAGATTTCCAGAAGAGAATATGAGACTTACTTTTGAAGTATAGTTAAAGGCCCTTGGCAACTGACAATCTGGCATGTCAAGCAGTGTGTATGTGTGAGTTTTTTTGTGCGTGTTAGTGCAATCGGCAGTCGTCGTGCTACACGTTCTTGTTCGGGCTCGCGTTGATGAGAATCAAATCTTTTAGATATTTGCGTCAATCACCCGGCACTCACACATATGTATACACTTCTTAACATTCCAGATTTTAAGTGGCCAAGGGCCTTAAGAGTTTGATATATGTATTATAAGCGATATTTGTGTACTAAAATGTTAAATTATAGTCTGAAAAAATTACATTTCGCATTATGAAAAAGTGTATTTTTATGTAGAACGCTAGAAAAATCAAATACGCACCACGCTAAACAAGTCTGAGATACTTGTCATATTTCTACTCATTGTTATTCAGTGATACGCAAATTGTGTAGGTCCAAAAAGCGAAATAAATTGTGTAAGTCCAAAATATTTACAGTGCCGAACTAAAGTATTGGCACAGCAAGATGCTTCAACTTTAACACTGTTTTTTGGCCGCATATGAGGAGATTTCAAAAAAATAAAAAACATCCCTGGATAGAATGATAAATTGTTAACCATTTGCATTTTATTTCATTTAATTATCTCTTTTATTGAATTAACGGCAGCGATTCTAAGAAAAAAAGTAATGTTTTGGGCTGAACAAAAGTATTGGCACAGCTAAATATTACTGGCTATTTTGCGCTGATTTATCTGTCTAGCAACTTTTTTTAATCTGTCATGCTACGAGAACGTGTGACTTACGTACGTTGCTCTTAAAATACGAGCCGCGGACGTCGCAGTGTCTTAAATAAGTAGATTTTCCATTAAAGTGACTAGCAAAAAAGCGAAACCGCCGAATCTCGGCGAAAAATTATATCGCATTAGCATGATTATGGAAAATCATTCTCTGAGATTGGTGAAATGATGGACAGAAACCGCCACACTATTCGGAGCATTGTTCAACGTTTCAAGAAGGCTTATCTTTGCAAAGTTGACAAAGAACGGATAGACCTGCGGCTTTAAACGACCGTAAACGCAGTCAGATAGTAGGAAGAGTAAATAAAAATCGTAGAATATATTCCACCAACATTGCAGATGACGTTAACACAGAATTCGGAAGAGATATGCACGCCATAACGATCCGGGGAGCCGTATATGAAAATAACTACCATTCTCGTATAGCTAACCAAAAGCCCCTTATTCCAAAAATAAGCCTAAATAAGCGTTTAGCTCATGTAAAAGAATATTAAGTAAGCCAAGAAATTGCTGAAACAATGTTCTTTACTCGGATTAAAAAAAATTTAGTATTTTCCAACTTGATGACCGGCAAACTGTGTGGGTAAACCATAACAGCTTGCATCTAGTTATACGAGAATGATAGTTATTTTCCTGTAAGGCTCCCCGGATCGTTATGGCGTGCATATCTCTTCCTAATTCTGTCTTAACGTCATCTGCAATGTTGGTGGAATATATTCTACGATTTTTTTTTCACTCTTCTTACTATCTGACTGCGTTTACGGTCGTTTAAAGCAGTAGGTCTATCCGTTCTTTATACACTTTGCAAGCCTTCTTGAAACGTTGAACAATGCTCCGAATAGTGTGGCGGTTTCTGTCCATCATTTCACCAATCTCAGAGAATGATTTTCCATAATCATGCTAATGCGACATAATTTTTCGCCGAGATTCGCGGTTTCGCTTTTTTGCTAGTCACTTTAATGGAAAATCTACTTATTTAAGACACTGCGACGTCCGCGGCTCGTATTTTAAGAGCAACGTACGTAAGTCACACGTTCTCGTAGCATGACAGATTAAAAAAAGTTGCTAGACAGATAAATCAGCGCAAAATAGCCAGTAATATTTAGCTGTGCCAATACTTTTGTTCAGCACAAAACATAACTTTTTTTCTTAGAATCGCTGCCGTTAATTCAATAAAAGAGATAATTAAATGAAATAAAATGGAAATGGTTAACAATTTATCATTCTATCCAGGGATGTTTTTTATTTTTTTGAAATCTCTTCATATGCGGCCAAAAAACAGTGTTAAAGTTGAAGCATCTTGCTGTGCCAATACTTTAGTTCGGCACTGTATATGAACAGAAATTTTTTTCATTTCGAATTTTTTTTCTTTTTTGTTTTTTGTCTCTCCTACAAAGTTTTAAAAAAGGACTTACACAATTTGCATTCTAAGCTAGCGATTTTTATCATTTGTAAAAAAATTGTAGTTTTTTTTGGTAATTTTAATTTTGGTAAATTTTTTACATTAGTCGTCGCTGAACAAGTGGCCAAACAACTAACCATGGGTAATGGCGCAATTTTTTTGGCGCTGATACAATAACACCAGCGCCAACCGTGGCGCCGCGCAATTTTATGGCGCAATAACACCTTTAGCGCAATTGCCATGGAATAATCGATAAATAACACTTGTTCGCTTCTTACTGTCTACTATCCCCGTTTTATTTCTTTTGGCGCAATTCTGCTTACATACACGCGGGCACAATAATTGTGCCACAATTAAATTTAATTTTAAAAATCATTTGCGTATATTTGTGAAAATATGCTGGCACCTCGTTTTGCTGCATCTTCATTATGGAATACGAGGGTCGGCTCCACCCTATTAAAAAGAAAGATTCCGGGTCCGGGCGCATTATATCGAAATTTCCTCTTACCATTTACAAAATATACTATATGCTAATAAATATTTTATTTTATTTATTTTGTATTATATTTTTCTCTCCTATTCACAGATAATGTCAATTTTGTCTTCTTTCTTTGTGAAAGTAAAATATCAATACCCTTTCGTATTAGCGATGGTTCGGTATTGGCGTTAGCATACATAATTGTGACGGTGTCACATACGCTGTGCTGTTATTGGCATTGTGGTGGTGCCATTTTGCCATTGGTGCTGGTGTTAGCGCACGAAATTGAGTCAGAGTTATATTGCAATAGCGCAACATTGAGTTGGCGCTATACTGAGTTGGCGCTATATTGAGTTTGCGCATTTTCCAAATCGGAGTTAGCGCAATAACACCAGGGTTGGCGCTAGAGCAATTGCGCGGCGCAGCGCAGTGTTACCCATGCCTACAAACAACATCGTGTGTGGCTATCGCATGTTTGCGCAGCGAATGTTAAAAATTTGCATGTACGTATGTTTGTTCGCCATACCCTGCAAAAAAATTTGCGATTAATCCCGAAAGAGATTTGTCCCGGATTCATCTCTTTCGGGAACAATTAGTCCCCGATTGTACCCAGGCATGAACATTTATAAATTTTAAAGATTGTTATAAAAAATAGCCTTGGCTAATTTTGAAAAATTCGTCACATGTATTTTACACTCGCATAATGCATTCTCAGAACTTAAAATGTTTTGAGGAGATATTTAATTTTCTTTAAAAGATTTCACTACAGGATGAAAGCTAATCGAATAAACTTTCTTCTAACATTTATAGCAATTAATAATTTTTACATTTTCATAAAAAATAGCCTTGGCTTACAACTTTGGATGAAAGCGATTAATCTACATTTGCACCCGTTCGGGTATACAAATTGAACAATTAGTCTCTTCACAGGATATTCTCGAAAAAATGCAATCAATTCGCCCCATATAAAGGGATGTAAAATTGTACTAGTCGCATGCTCCCTTGCGATTGATCTCGGACACGTCCCGTATTAATCGAATTTTTTGCAGGGTAGCGATCAAAGCGCTCTCACTTGTACACTTGCATTTACAAATTTGCCGAGCCATGCCCTGTAAAAAAGTGTGCGACGAGTCTCTAAAAAGATTTGTCCGGGAGCGCTCTCTTTCGGGTACAATTAGTCTACAATTGTTCCCAATTGTACCCGAACGGGTACATATGTATACTAATTGTAGACGAATTGTACCCGAAAGGGTATAAAACGGGTACAATTAGTCGCACAAATGGATGTGTCGCATTTGCTACCTGTTCGGGTACAAAACGGGTACAATTGTGCGCTTTTGCTACCCGTTCGGGTACAAACTGGGTACAATTAGTCTCTTCATAGGACATGCTCAAACAAAAGAGAACACTTCAACCCATATAAAGAGATACAAATGGGTAGTAATCGCATGCTCCCTTGCGAGTTGTCCCGGATGTATCCCGGAGTGATCGCATTTTTTGCAGGGTGCTTTAGTGTCACATATATACCGAAGTTGACCGACCAACTACAGCACAACATAAATACACACAAAAAAGATATTAGTCGAGCATACAAATCAAATAGAACGCTATCCACGATATTCACAAAAACAAAGAACTACATTGAAACCATGGAGGAACAATAAAGGAGAATGCATAAGATCAGCTGACTGGCATTTTTTTTGTTGACATATGCCACACACACACGCACCCTAGCATTTCCATAGGGGCCGAATCTGTCAAATTCTTCTACATTCCTCTTTGCATGACACTTATGGCCCCACTATGTATGAAGGTATGTCGTCATGCGACAACCTTTATTGTTGAATCATGATTGAAACTCACCAACAAAGCAACGTGGTATACGAAATAAAATGAATGGGGAGAGACAACAGCAACAATTGCGACAAAATATATATAGGCACCACAAAACGAGCACTTGGAATACGCCTAGCAGAACATGAAACGGATATACGGAAGAAGAAGAACAACACAGCACTGGCACAACATATGCTGGAAAACAACCACACAGCTGATTTCGCGAATGCTAGAATAATATAATAATAATAATACAATGGCGCTATTATAACTCTGACGAGTTTTATGGCCGAGCTTCTCTCCCAATTCGAGGTGTGCTCCTTTTTGTTTTTCCTACTAATTGGGTGGACCTACAGATTTATGGCGGCTCCGAACGGCGAATGCATTTTTTGTGAGAAGCTTTTTCATGGCAGAAATACACTCGGAGGGTATGCCGCCCACTGCCGAGAGGTGACCGCTGCTCTTAAAAAATCCAATAATTGGATTTTTACTAATTAGAAAAATTTTTTGGTGTTTTTCTCGGACCGTGGTTTGAACCCGAGACCTCTGGCATAGCAGGCGAGCACTCTACCCACTGCACCACAGCGGCCACAAGAATGCAAGAATAATAGACAGAGAGAAAAGAGAAAGAACGAGATACACGTTAGAGAGCCTTCGCATCTTAGAGAACAGACGCAGAACAATGAATACAAAAGAAGACACAGACGAAATTGCATCGAGTTACCTGATATGTTTATGATAGTTATTAATTAGTTGACAAGTGCATTGTGTACGGAGAACAGTGACTTGACTCTGGGATGTGTGTTAAAAAGGTCGAACAGCTGTGCTCAATGACGATCGTGAATGCAATATAAGTTGCTCTTCTTCTTTCTGTTTTGTAGGTTGTTGATTTTACATTCTTGCACATGTTATTCGTGGAATAGCTGGCGTTTACGCTCTCTCCGGGAATTGCGTTTTATGAACTCAGCCTTAAATTCTTTTCGGAATTATGAATTGGTTTTTTCAATTCCCAATTCCGGAATTGCGTTTCTGTCTTGATTGCTACGACCATGTCATTATGGTCCCTTTTCTTACAACAACCACATCCGGCCGCCATACCAATCCGTACCCCCGGAAGTCGCCGCCATACCAATCTGTCCCCGATTTTGACATTTGCCGATGACATATCGTCTTTTTTATACTCAGCTGTACTAGTACACAGAGTATTATAGTTTTAATCACATAACGGTGGATTGTAACAGAATGAAATAATCGAGATAGATATAGACTTATATATATCAAAATGATCAGGGTGAAAAGAGAAATCGATTGAGCCATGTCCGTCCGTCCGTCTGTCCGTCCGTCTGTCCGTCCGTCTGTCCGTCTGTCCGTCTGTAAACACTCTAACTCGCGCAAAAATTGAGATATTTTGATGAAATTTGGAATGCAAGTTGGTATCGAGACTAGGACGGTTGGTATTGAAAATGGGCGAAATCGGACTATGACCACGCCCACTTTTCCTATATAGAAAAAAATCGGAAATTTGGTATCTCAGTCCCTAATATAGCTGGAGCGATGAAATTTTACCCACGTGTTGAGCTCAGGCCCCTATGAAGAAATTTGATGAGATTTTGGAAAATGGGCGGTGCCACGCCCACTTATTAAGGGTTAAACATTGAAAGTTTTATGAGTCATAACTCAGAAACCGTTGAAGATATATCGATGAAAGTTGGTACGCGTGATTTACTTACTTAGGCAAATCTTTGGACGAAAAATTGTCAAAATCGGTTGACGGCCACGCCCACTTTTATATATGGGTATTATAAAGTGACCTAATAAAAACATTTTAAGCGATATCTCTGTCAAATATAAAGATATATCATTGTAATTTTATGCCAGGAGTCCACTTGCGGACATACAACGAAAAACACAAAAATTTTGGAAAATGGGCGTGGCACCGCCTCTTTTTAGAAGCTGGATTATACGAGATTTCTGAGCCCATAACGACAAATAATTGATATATAATGACGAAACTTGGTGTGTACACTTATATTACTTGTGGTAATACATGTTGAAAATTTTAGCGAAATCGGTTGACGACCACGCCCACTTTTATATATGGGTATTATAAAGTGACCTAATAAAAACATTTTAAGCGATATCTTTGTCAAATGTAAAGATGATTCATTGAAATTTTGTGGTATGATTTCTACAATAGACCGGAAACAACACATAGAAAAATTTTGGAAAATGGGCGTGGCACCGCCTCTTTTTACACAAAGGGATATACGAGATTTCTTAGCCTATAACTCGACAAATAATTGAGATATTATGACGAAACTTGGTTTATACACTTTTATAACTTGTGTTAATAGCCACGCAAAAATTTATTGAAATCGGTTTATGTAACTAGAAGCCATAAAGGAATGAAATTTTGCACAAAGAATAATATTAATATGCTTAGTTGGATGACTGATAAAAATTTTGAAAATGGGCGCGGCTACGCCCATTTTATGCAGCACTTGCTTTATATAAAGTACCTACACCGTGTTTCCATCAAACGCAAACAAACAATGAAAGCATACAGCTGAGTATCTAATGTTCGATTCCACTCGAACTTAGGCTTCCTTACTTGTTTTTTATCGAATTTCGACTACGCATCCCAGAGCCATTTCATGTATGCTATACACTATGGACAAGTGCAATAGAAAACAACAGCACGCAGTATGCGTTTATATTTTTTATTTTTTAATGTAATAATTTTTTTGTTCAATGTTTGTTTGTGTGAAAAAACTTGTTAGAAAATTAACTGACGACACATATGTACATACATACATACGTATTTATGTATGCAAAAAAACTTATGTAGATATAACAAAGTAAGTAACAGCCTGTGATAAACCATTTTTTAATTTTCAATGTAACTTTATAGTCAATATTTGTAATCTTTTGTCTCTAAATGTTTGTTTTCTTTCATATCTCCATGTTCGTGTGATTTTGCAAAAATAAAGTCGACCCCTGAAGATGGTAAAGGAGTTTTACCGAAACGTCGGGCAAAATAATAAATAAATAAACAAAATACATACATGTATACAAAACATTCTTTTTAATTAAAATAAGGCCAAAAAGCTCA
The DNA here is from genome assembly GCA_960531455.1 of Urophora cardui. Taxonomy (NCBI): domain Eukaryota; kingdom Metazoa; phylum Arthropoda; class Insecta; order Diptera; family Tephritidae; genus Urophora; species Urophora cardui. Next base: position 168,634,831 of record OY482671.1, read on the forward strand.
ACAAAACTTAGAATCAACAGATATTCAGTTTATTTTGTCAACTAAAACATATCATCAAAACAACATCCGGTCCGTCGACTCGGAACAATCGCAAAAACATCTCGCTTTTGTGGTCGAGATGTCACGAAACAACCTCCGACTCGGAACAATCGAAAAAACATCTCGATTGTGTCGTCGAGGAGCGAGTTAACTTTTGACTCGATTGTGATTTTGCAACGATGGCGATTGTCTCGATTGTCTGTTTTTACGATTCAAAAAAAACCATTTAGGCGCGCTTCACTTCGATTTACTTCGAACACTTCGATTTTTCAGCCGCTTCACATTCCTCGAAAATTTGGCGGTGACAACTTTGACAAAGATGTGATGCACCACTGCAGTTATAGATAAAAGCAAATTCTTCTGAACGTGAAATGAATCACACCAAACTTAAAATGCAATGCTTAACATTTTTCATATGAAGGAACATACCTAAATACATATGAAATAAATAATAATAAATATGTACCTACATACATACATACATATGTATGTAAATACTTCATAACTATAACCTTTAAGGTTTATGTTTGACATATTATTTATTATCTCTCATTCTTGATTAAGAAAATACAATAAATAAATATAAATTTTATATCCAATTTGCAATTGATTTAGTCGTGCGTCATCCACAATTAGCTGTAAAAAAATGGATTAGATTATTTCATTAGTTGGCAGTGAATACCCTGAAGCAGTATCTATCTATCATATATATTATTTCTAATTGGTGTTTTATAAAAATCCCTTTTTCTGCTCACATAATTTACCAAAATTAATAAGTAAGGCATCGTTTTAAAGGTATTAATTAGCTATGCATGCGAAGCGGTGTTTTATTGGGCGTGGTACTTTATATGAAAAGTAAGGGGGGTAAAAGGGGGGTTGACACCCGCAGCGGGGAGTGTTCTGGAACCCACATAAAATGTATATCAAATTAAAGGGAATCAAAATACCTATCCAGTGGTATACAAACATTCGAAATCGGTTAAGTAGTTTTTAAGTAATTGCAATTTAAAAAATGCATAATATAAATTTTGACCTTTAATAACTTTTGTTGTTGTTGTTTCCAAAAAAAAAATTCACTTTAATACTCAACTTAGGCTGTTTATCAATCCTCATACTTCGTTTCTTTGATTTCATAATTTTAGAAATTTCACATTTGTACCAGATCGTGCTATTTTTTTCAACTTTGTGGGGCTGGGGGCACCTCCAAACATGCGAGTAGGTCAATAAAATTTTACAGGCTTATTTCTGGGCTAGAAAGGTGCCGTTCTGGCTTTGGAACAAATTGAGTTTCCAAAAAAAAACGAGTATATCAAAACAATCAGAATGAAAAAAATGATTGAACCATGTCCGTCCGTCCGGCCGTATACACTCTAACTTGCGCAAAAATATAAATATTTTAATGAAATTTGGTACATAGATTCTAATGGGAACAGAGAAAATTGGGCTTGAAAATAAGGCATATGTGTGTATTTCGAAAAACACGTAAAACATGATAATTCAGTCACTAATAAAGCCCGAGTGATGAAATGACGTTATGCTGTTATGAGGAAACGTGCTGAAATTTTGAAAAATGGGCCAAGAGGAGCAAATTTTTAAAGATTTATAAGTAAAAACTCAAGAACTGTAATAGATAAATCGAGTAAGCTTGGACTACTGATTTGCTTGCCAAGGCAAACGTGTGGAAAAAAAAATTACCCAAGTCGGCAGGGAACACGTATGTACATCTGTATATATAAAAATATATGTAAAATATATAAAAATATAATACACATGCATATATATATATGTAGGTATAATAGAACATTTTATGCGATATGTTTGTCAAACATATACATAAGTAATTCATTGAAAATTCCATAAGTTCCACTGTAGACATAAAACCAAATAAATATAAGTTTTTTAAAATGGGCGTGAGAGCAGAAACTATATCGACTGGCACCGTATGTTTTATTATTTTTTGCGCAAGATGCGCACGGGTCCAGCTAGTCTATATTATTAATACGCTAACATAAATTTTGTTCCATCTTCTCCGTCGAAACTACTGAACCGATTTTAAAACTAAGCACACCATTAGAAAGGTATTGCTCTCAAATAAAATTGGTTGGAAAATGCGCCCACAATCGTCGTTGGAAAATTCCCGTGTGGTTGTTGTTGCATGTATTTGAGCACTACAGAGCTGTCTCAATGCGCGTGCATAGGTGAATTTGTGGCTTGCTCACAAACCTTACCATTCAGTTATGAAGTGGTGTGTAGTTTTAAAGAAATAGAAGCCCAAAAAAGTGGCAAAAACACCACAACAAAAACACATTCATGTAATAAGGATAAGAAAGCATAAGTAGGAAAGAAATTAAGAAAGAAAAAGTAGGTAGGAGAATTGTGAAGACGAGTAACGACAACAATACCAACAACAAAATCAACAAGAGAGTAGAAGTGATAGTAACAACAAAAGGAGCAGCATCAACAGGAACAACAACAAAATAGTAACAGTGAAAATAACAACAAACAATTATACTAAAACTATAGGTTCACCTTAGTCATAAGTAAACATCTAGAAAAACTGTCGAGTTTCGACAGTAGGCAGCACTCTAGTATCAATTAAATCTTAAAAGTACATTATAAAACTGTTACAAGTATATTTTTTCGACTCGGAAAAGTGACATTAAGTCAGTGATGCAGGGAATGGGAATTGAAATTTTTATTTTATTTGAACCCTTTTTATGAGCCTCAATGCATAGTTTGCTTTAAAATTTGTAGTTCAATAAAATTATACAATTTTAAACGCCACGATGAATATCACCACAACGAAATTCTTGCAAAGCTCTGCTTATACGCGTACACTAAGGCAAAAATATGTTGCGCTTGCATAAGTAGCGCAGTCGGCAGTGTGCATCACTGCATTAAGTACATACTAAAACTAGACCCATATGTACATTAGATGCGTTTTTTTTTTCTAACATACCCCTCCGGCCACAGAATATGAAAATAGGATGTTGTAGGATAACTAAGCTGATTTTTGTTTTTTTTTTAGAAAAAAAACTGAGTGGGCTACTCCAAAAACAGCGATTTTTTTTTAAATTCCATGATAGGTTTAGATTCATACATATGAGCCCTTTAAAGCACAAGTGGTATAACTCCACTTTTTTATACTCAGCTGTACTAGTACACAGAGTATTATAGTTTTAATCACATAACGGTGGATTGTAACACCATAAAATAATCGAGATAGATATTGACTTATATATATCAAATTGATCAGGGTGAAAAAAGAAATCGATTGAGCCATGTCCGTCTGTCCGTCCGTCTGTCCGTCTGTCTGTCTGTACGCACGATAACTCGCGCAAAAATTTAAATATTTTGATGAAATTTGGAATGCAAGTTGGTATCAAGACTGGAACGGATGGTATTGAAAATGGGCGAAATCGGACCATGACCACGCCCACTTCCCCTATATAATAAAAATCGGAAATTTTGTATCTCACTCACTAATAGAGCTAGAGTGACAAAATTTCACCCACGTGTGGAGCTCAAGCCCTTATGAAGAAATTTGGTGAGATTTTGAAAAATGGGCGGTGCCACGCCCACTTATTAAGGGCCAAATATTGAAAGTTTTATATGTCATAACTCAGAAACCGTTGAAGATATATAGATGAAATTTGGTAGGCGTGATATACTTACTTAAGCAAATGTTTGGACGAAAAATTGCCAAAATCGGTTAACGACCACGCCCACCTTTATATATGGGTATTATAAAGTGGCCTAATAAAAACATTTTAAGCGATATCTCTGTCAATATAAAGGTATATCATTGAAATTTTATGGCAGGAGTCCAAATGCGGGTATAAAACGAAAAGCACAAAAATTTTGGAAAAAGGGCGTGGCACCGCCTCTTTTTAGAAGCAGGAATATACGAGATTTCTGGGCCCATAACTCGACAAATAATTTAAGTATAATGACGAAACTTGGTGTGTATACTTTTATTAGTTGTGGTAATACATGTTCAAAATTTTAGCGAAATCGGTTGGCGACCACGCCCACTTTTATATGTGGGTTTTATAAAGTGGCCTAATAAAAACGTTTTAAGCGATATCTTTGTCAAATATAAAGATAATTCATTCAAATTTTGTGGCATGAGTTCCACAATAGACTGGAAACAAAAAATAGAAAAATTTGGAAAATGGGCGTGGCACCGCCTCTTTTTAGACAAAGGAATATACGAAATTTCGGAGCCCATAACTCGACAAATAATTGAGACATTATGACGAAACTTGGTTTATACACTTTTATAACTTGTGCTAATAGACAGGCAAAAATTTATTCAAATCGGTTTATGACCACGCCTACTTTTTAACAAAGATATTTCTGGAACACCCTTTAGGAATTTGTAACGTGACATCTTTGTAACTAGAAGTCATAAAGGAATGAAATTTTGCACAAAGAATAATATTCATATGCTTAGTTGGATGACTGATAAAAATGTTGAAAATGGGCGTGGCTACGCCCACTTTATGTAGCACTCGCTTTATATAAAGTACACCGTGTTTTCATCAAACGCAAACAAACAATGAAAGCATACAGCTGAGTATCTAATGTTCGATTCCACTCGAACTTAGGCTTCCTTACTTGTTTTTTTTTGAGTTAGGCATGGCACTGTATGGAGAAAAATGTGCTCTATTTAATGCAATAACGTGGTAGCTTCTAGTTCCCATAGTAACCTCATAAAAAGCAGAAATTACTAGTGCAGTGAATGCTGCCGCCTATTCGTTGACAGCACAAGTGGTATAACTAGGCTGACCATAAATATGAATCGAAAATGAGGGACAAAATTTCAAATGATATAAATACGAACATATATTTATGAAACTTGAAATCGTAAAAAATATTTTTTCATCAAATAATAGGCTTACAAACATATGTAATTCACATTCTCTTCAGACTTTTTGTTTTAACAAAAATAAACAAATTTGCAAGTTTAATTATAGGTATCTACAATAAAGCAAGCATAATGCTACGATAAAAAAGAATTTGGTAACTTAATTTAATGTCCACAAATCAATTTTAATACGATTTACCAATTTCTTTCAAATTAATTTGCCACACAGCAGCCACAAAAATTTCATTCCAACAAACATATAGTCAATGAGGATGGTAGTTATTATCGATAACTACTTAAATTCTGATGAGAAAAAGGGCTGCCACCTCAACCTTTTTAATATAAAACAGATTTTAAACAAAAAGGGGATTATTCATAGTCAAAATAAAATATTGATTTTAACTAACTTAAAATCAGCTTTTATCAAGACTATGAATATGCCCCAAAATAAATAAATGAGGGACAAATGAGGGACACTAGGAAAAAAACAGAACATTTTGAGGTTTTCCGAAAAAACAAAAATACGAGGGACAGACTTCTGGAAAACAGAACGGTCCCTCAAAAAACAGAACGGATGGTCAGCCTAGGTATAACTGACAAATTCACTATTCGTGCAGTGAATTTCATGGGAGAAAGACGTATTCTCAGTGTTTTTTGCAATAATTTCTTTAAATGGACTCAGGTGAAGGTAACAGTAGTGGAATTAAGAATTAAATTTTAAGCCGAAAAATGACAAAATTTCTTCATTCGTTTGTTGTTGTTGTAAAACCGTAAAAAATGTATTTAAAAGTATTCAAATTTTGTGCTTAATCCAAATTCAGCAATAGCAATTCATGTCGTAAAGTTTATACTTTCTCAAATAATTGAACGTAAACCTTGGTTTCAGCCGTTAATAACCCCGGTTCCATAGAGGACAATCAAGCAGCTGCTGATGTGGAAGGGAGACCCAGTACTCATGAAAGTGGTGAAGCAGGGGAAAAGAGCCAAAGAGAGCCCGGAAAAGGCAGAGAAAGGAATGGAAGCGAGAAGAAAGGAAAAGGAAGCGAAATTCAGGGGACTTTTACGTCACTAGAAAGGGAAAGCCAATTCCAGAGAATCAATTTAGCAATCTCGATTGCAAATGCACCAAAAAGCATGATAGCACATATTCTGAAATCACGCATGGCCAACATTTTGACCAATATTTCGGAAACGGGTTCACATATGTACCTGAAAACCACTCCTTTTTAAAACCCTAAAGAACCCCTTTCATTTGATACCCACATCGTATAAACACCTTTTGGGGTTACCCCTGGTCCACATTTTGGTCAATATTTCCGGACCGGACTCACCTATGGCCCTGGAAACTGTTTCGTTTTAAAACACTCATCAATAACTTTCATTTGATATCCATATCGCATAAAGGCCTTCTAAGGTAACCCCGGTCCACATTTTGACCGATATCTCGAAAATCCGGATAATTTTTGAACTTTTTTTAACCTAGAATCATGCCAAGCACCAAGCGAGTTTATGTTCAAAATTTCATTAAAATCGGTTTAGTCGTTCTCGAGGTTTGCGATTAGAGTTAAATAAAATCTTAAAACCATTTACAGCACAAGTGGTATAATTAATTTTCGGTGCTCCATAAAACAAGAGTTAATGGACAAAAAGTTTCAAAAACATGAATTTAAGTTAAAGAAGACCTTTTTCTGAAGTTTTATTGAAAGAAGTAGTCCAAAAGTTCAATACAGATTTTTATATACAACTTTTAGCAAACCCTTTAATATCTCGACAGAAGAAAAAGTGGAGTTATACCACTTGTGCTTTAGGGGGCTCATATATGAAAAAAAACCACAGAATTAAAAATAAAATAATAATTGAAGTATTAAACGTTGCAACTTTTAGGATGGGATGAAGTTACATATGTACATATGTACATACATACATACATACATACATACATACAGGAGAAGCTAATAAAAGCATGTTAAAAACAAAAGATACATGCTCTCATGTAAAATTAACGGCTTAATCGAATGGTGTACTCAATTTTTTAGTGCGAGCCATAGGGAAAGTACAAAGATCGCTAAAGTGGAAATTTATTTTTTTTTAGTCACGGATTTTCAACTTTGGACCCGGGGATTTTCAAGATACCCCCCAGATATGGGCCAAAACGTGGACGCGGATGACCCCGGAATGTGTCTGAGGGATATTGGTATCGAATGAAAGGTCTTGATCTGGACTTCAACATAGAGCTCTTTTAATAGTGATACCTAGGTCGGGTCTCCAGGTATGGGTCAACACGTGGACCCGGATGACCCAAGAATATTTCTGAGCTATATTGGTACCAGATGAAAGGTCTGGATGAGGACTTCGACATAGAACTATTTTATTTGTGATGCCTAGGCCGGGTTAACAAATATGGGTCAAAATGTGACCCCGGATTAACCCGGAATGTTTCTGAGCAATATTGGTATCAAATGAAAGTTTTTGAACAGGGCTTTTACATGGAGCTCTATTCATAATAATTCCTAGGCCGGGTCTCCAGATATGGGTGAAAACGAAGATCCGGGTGGCCCGGAATGTTTCAGAGCAATTTTGGTATCGAATGAATGGGCTTGATTAGGACTTCAACACAAAACTCTTTAATTGTGATTCCTAAGCTGGGTCCCCAGATATGGGTCAAAATGCCGACCCGGATGTTTTTCATCGATATTGGTTTCAAATGAAATGTGTTGGCTTCAACATACAGCTCTTTTCATAGTGATGTCTAGACCAGGTCATCAAGTGACTTGACTTGACTTGTCTTGTCCTGACTTGAATTGACTTAACCTGACCTAACTTGATTTGATTTGACTTGACTTGAATTACCTATTATTCGTCATTGCGAAGCAACGGGTATTTGCTAGTGTAGTACATGTAGCACCTATGTCAGGGTACGGAAAAACTCACTCATGAACGCTCAAAAATACATTCTACTCATATCACAAACAAATATTCAAAGAAAAATGTATAAACACTCAAATAACGAGCGAACTAACGCACAACAGCAATCGATCGCTCATAGTGGTGGCAATAAACTCAATGCATAAATTCACTCAAAAATGAATTATCGCACAATTTCTCTGGTAAATTCATTCTATGAGTTTATTTTATAATTTTTTGCACCAGCGATCATTTTTTGAGTTTATCATTTTTGATCGCTCTTTGAGTTATCATTTTATGCGTTCACAAGGGGTTTTTGTAAGGTTTAAGCAGCTAATGAATGGCATCGTGAAGGCGCAGTTTTTGGATGATGGCGTGCGTTTATTAGATCATAAATATGATATATGCATGTATGTACATACATATGCATGCATTTGTGTACGTATATATGTATGTATGTACATATGTTTGTATATATTTATAATATTTTAAAAAAGCCTTAGGTCTTATAGCGATATATATGTACATACATATGTATATTGAAGTTGCACTTTAACAATTTTATTATGTATTTATTCAATCTAATAAAAAGTTTATACATGTATGAGTTTACATACATATGTATTTGTATTCATTCGACACATACATACATATGTATATATATGCATATGAAATAGGACGTTATTGAAAAAAATTCTGAAATAAGCCGTTTTTCAAACAATTTTTGAAATAGCCGTCGATATGTAGTCTAGATATATAAATATTTTATTTAACATATGTAGGTACCTACATCTTTAGATTTTACTTTAAAACTGGAATTGAACAACTGAGCGTACGTTCAAAATACAAGTTCGGATTTTATTAAATTGTACATATGTATGTATGTATGTATATAATATTAATGCATGCACATACATATGTATGTCTATTCAATAATGGAATGCGGGTAATGATATTTTCCATTTCGAATATATGTATGTATATACATAGTACATGTGTACAAATAAATAAAATGCGAACTTATTTTTTTAACGCTCAATTGTTGTATTCTAGTTTTCAAGTAAGAACTAAATACATACATATATATGTAGGTATTTATGTTAAAAAAAATATTTAACAACCCTTAACTCATACATATAGACTACAAATGTACATAAATATATATGTAGGTACATAGGTATGTATATATAAATTTTTATAAATATTAATTTAAATAAATTGAATAATTTAATTAGTTTGAATAAATACATATTTAATAAAATTTAAACTCGATATACCTACATACATATACATGCCTATCGCTATGGGAGCTAAGGCTTTTTAAAATATTATAAATATGTACATACATACATATGTATGTACATCCATATACCCTGCAGTAAATTTGTTTCACTGCTGAAGGATCAGTGATGATTCTTTGTTGAATATTCATCACTGTCGTCATAACTCAGTATATTTTTATTTGTTCTTGTTTTTTTTTTCTGAGGAAAGCAAACCATTTATATGAAAAATTCATCAGTCTTTATATGAAAGTATTCACTGATGACTCCTCGTCATAGGTGAATTGCATCAGTGATTCATTAAGAATTCATTGCGGATTTTTACTGCAGGGTATACGTACACACATGCATGAATATGTATGTACATACATACATACATCATATTTATGGTTTAATAAACGCACGCCATCATCCAAAAATTGCGCCTTCACAATGCCATTAGCTGCTTAAACCTCACAAAAAACCCTTGTGAACGCATAAAATGATAACTCAAAGAGCGATCAAAAAATGATAAACTCAAAAAATGATCGCTAGCGCAAAAAATTATAAAATACACTCATAGAATGAATTTTCAAAAAATGAATTTTCAAACGATCTCTCATTTTAAAATGAATTTATGTAAGAGTTTATCGCCAATGCAGAGACCCATCGATCGCTGTTGACGTGCGTTCATTTGCGTTCGTTGTCACTGTGTATTTGCGCTCATGAGAGCGTGGCATAGCTCAGAATTATAGAGTGATAATTCGTTTGAGTGAGTTTATTTTGAGCGTTCTTCGCACCCTGACCTATGTATGTATGTATGTATATACATATTTTTATTTTATCTACCTACTGCTTTGCTTCCGCATTTTCTTACTTCTGCTCTTTGTTGTTGGCAGTGAAGTCATACACATGTATATGTACATATACATACATATATGATAATTACCGGTTCACGACTCTTCCCTGCAAAAATCATTGGATTATATGCTCCATTTGTGGTAGGTTGGAGTACTTTCAAAGTGACCACTAGCATAGCCCAAACGACCGATTCGTGTATCTGCATCGGTTCGTAGTTAGCCGAACATAACAAAAACCAAATTTTTATCGCGACGACGACGATATGTGTATACATCATACCTCGGCGTTTCATAGATCTTAAGATCAGACAAACAAGTTACGCTCTTCACACAGACAGGTTGCGCTCCTTGTTTAAAAAATGATTTAGTCGTCGCTGAACAAGTGGCCAAACAACATCGTGTGTGGCTATCGCATGTTTGCGCAGCGAATGTTAAAAATTTGCATGTACGTATGTTTGTTCGCCATACCCTGCAAAAAAATTTGCGATTAATCCCGAAAGAGATTTGTCCCGGATTCATCTCTTTCGGGAACAATTAGTCCCCGATTGTTCCCAGGCATGAACATTATAAATTTTAAAGATTGTTATAAAAAATAGCTTTGGCTAATTTTGAAAAATTCGTCACATGTATTTTACACTCGCATAATGCATTCTCAGAACTTAAAATATTTTGAGGAGATATTTAATTTTTTTAAAAGATTTCACTACAGGATGAAAGCTAATTGAATAAACTTTCTTCTAACATTTATAGCAATTAATAATTTTTACATTTTCATAAAAAATAGCCTTGGCTTACAACTTTGGATGAAAGCGATTAATCTACATTTGTACCCGTTCGGGTATACAAATTGAACAATTAGTCTCTTCACAGGATATTCTCGAAAAAATGCAATCAATTCGCCCCATATAAAGGGATGTAAAATTGTACTAGTCGCATGCTCCCTTGCGATTGATCCCGGACACGTCCCGTATTAATCGAATTTTTTGCAGGGTAGCGATCAAAGCGCTCTCACTTATACACTTGCATTTACAAAATTGCCGAGCCATGGTATACATATATGTCAAAAACGAACGAGTTAGTGAGCGATGAACGGTCGACGTGAACAGACGTGTGGAAAAGAGCGGAGCATGATTAATACGCATACCAATCAACTAATTCATTTTTATTCACAATATATTATCCATTCGTTATTTTTGCTTATTATAATTAACTTTTCAAACTTTTATGAGTTATTATTCATCAATAAATATCAACATGAAAAGTCATCCATGACAGTGTCAGAGTGGGATTGGAATTTAAGCCTACAAGCAAGTACATGTTATATGGGAACACATACACACAGAGCGATAGCTGCAAAGTAACGAGTGAATATTGATAGACAAGCAAGAAATTGGGGGAAAAAAAAATAAATAATAATAATAATTAGCGATGGACGCAATGTAACGAGTAAATATTGATAGACAAGCAGAATAATTGGGAAAAAGTTAGCGATGGACGAAAAATAACGAGCGAAGATGGAGAGACGCAATAAAAATTAAAGAAAAGAAAGCAATAGATGCAAGAGGTAAAAAGGGAGTTTTGAATTTAACGGCAGAGTATCTGGGAGAGGAAAAAAAAAGTTAAGCGATCGAAGATAGATGCGTGAGGAAAAAGAAATAAAAATGGTTAAATTAAATGATTTAAAAGTGAATCAATTAAATGCTCTATTGGAAACCAATAATTTATCCACTAGTGGTACAAAGGCACAAAAAATAGCACGATTGGCGGCAGTATACGAGAATGGTGAGGTATCAGATGATGAAGTGGTGGCTGAAGATACGCCGGCCTGGCAGAAACAGATCGATGAGCTTCGCGAAATGGTAGTCAACATGTCTAAGGCAGTAACAGATTTGATAAGTTCCAATCGGAATCAGGGTGAAGTGGTGGTTGATGAAAGGCAGCAAGGGTCAGGCACAGATGTGACGAGCAATGTAAATGCAGGTACAGGGGTGTTAGAGGTAGCAACACACGGAAATAGAATATATGGGTCAGCAACACCGTCTTCCGTAACAGCAACAACATCTTCTGTGACATTAACACCGCCATTGGTGGCACCACCTGGGACAGCAGGCGCATCAGTTACAATGCCGGCAATAGTTAAGCACACAATGGTAGACATAATCGGAATGTTACCGGATTTCGACCCACTTAAAGGCCATATTTCGTCAGATCAATTCTTGGACAGGGTGGAGCAGCTTCGATCAATCTATGGATGGTCGGAAGAGGTATTACTATTTGCAATACACCATAAACTAAAAGGGGCGGCAAAGCAGTGGGCTGAATGTCAACCGGTGTTCAGATCGTGGCAACAATTCGTCGCCAGCTTAAAGTATGACTTTCCAACTATTATAAACACGGCGGACATACACCGTGAGATGGCAAATCGGAAGCGTCGAGCAAATGAAGACTTAAAAGATTATTATTATAGCATGTTAAATTTGGGACGGAAGGTAAACATGGACGAAGCGTCAATTAACTCGTATGTTATTGGAGGGCTAAATGATGCCGGCTTATCGCGAACGTTATTAGCGATGAATATACGCTCATGCAATGGACTATTGAGGTCAATTGAGAATTTGTCAATAGCTAACACATACAACAAGGTGAGCCTTGCAAACAAGGTGAGTGCAAAAGAATACGAAGGGCATCAAAATACAAACAATGAAAACAGAGGTCCGAGATGTTACAACTGTAATGGTGTTGGACATATAGCAGCAAAATGTTCACAGCCACAAAGTAAGGCGAAGTGCAGTACTTGCAGCAAGTACGGACATGAGGCGAAAGACTGTCGGAACGATAAGAAAACGGTGGGCAAGGTCGTTGAAGAATTGGCAATGGTACCGCCACCCGTGGTGAAGCAGATAGTTATTGGGGGTCGTATTTATGCAGCATTTTGTAGCTTAAAACAAGCCTTAGTCACCGCGCCGGTGCTGGTAATGTACGACTATACGAAGAGTCATGAGGTACATACTGACGCCAGCTCATACGGACTATCAGGGGTATTATTACAGATCGAGGAGAACGGTTTGAAGCCGGTACACTACTATAGTCGGCAGTGCAGTCAAGCGGAAAGTAAATATACCAGCCATGAGCTCGAGGTGTTGGCTGTGGTGGAAACGCTGGATAGATTCCGGATATATTTGTGGGGCAAGCCGTTTACAGTCTATACAGACTGCAACGCCATCGTAACAACTAAAGCAACGACACTGCTGCAGCCCCGTATAGCCAGATGGTGGCTTCGTCTTCAAGAATTCGATTTTGTATGTAAACATCGAGAGGGTACGAAAATGGCTCATGTCGATTCATTGAGCAGGGGTCCGGTGGAAGAGGCAAACGAACCACAAACTGTAGCGGAAAGGGTAATGCGGATTACTGAAACGGCAGAAACATCAGATTGGATATACCTTATGCAGATGCAAGACGCAAAGTTGCAATCAATTATTAAGGTTTTGAAGGGGGAGACTACAGCGGACAATGAGGTTAAGAGGCAAATGGAAGTTGACTACGGGTTGGAGAAGGGTCGACTTATGCGCAAGGTAGATGGGAAGTTGAAGTTTGTTGTACCACAGGTAGCACGATGGCGTATAGTGAAGGCTTACCATGATGATGCTGGTCACTTCGCTTTGGAGAAAACAATCGGTAAAATTAGTAAAGGGTTCTGGTTTCCTCGGATTCGTCGGTACGTCAAATCATACATAGCAGGTTGTGAGGAGTGTTGTTTGAACAAGATCAAAGATGGAAAGTCCGAAAGCCAGATGCACGTTATGGAGGTTTTGCCGATTCCATTCCGAAGCCTTCACATTGACCACTTGGGTCCGTTCAGTAGGAGTAAAAGAGGCAATTGCTATGTGTTAGTCATAGTATGTAGTTTCACTAAGTACTGCATACTTAAGGCGCTTAGGAACACCAAAACTGAGCCGGTGTTGAAAGCTCTGGAAGAAGTAATGGTCGTCTTTGGTCAACCGCTCAAAATAACGTCAGACAGGGGAACGGCATTTACATCCCAGCAGTTCCAAGCGTTCATAAGACGATACGGAATACAGCACACTATGTCGGCAGTTCGTACACCAAGATCCAATGGTCAAGCCGAAAGAGTCAACAAAACTATCCTCAACTGCTTGCGATGCACGGTGAAACAAGCCAAGGACTGGGATGCAGCATTACCAATGATACAATGGAACCTTAATTCGCAAACGCACCAAGTGACCAAGTTTAGTCCAAATGAACTAGTCTTCAACTTTAATCCGAGAGATGTAACCCAGAATCGAATGATCCAGGCACTCCATGATGAAGTCAATATGGACGCAGATTGTGAGAGTAAACAGCAAGACGCAGCACAAAATATCATGTCAGAGAAGCAAAAGTGGAAAGAGAGATATGACAAGAAGCATCGTAAACCTCACATTTATCAAGTGGGCGACTTGGTTGTGATTGAGCATATACCAGTGGCCACCGGTGATTCTCATAAATTAGATCCGGCATTCAAGGGTCCTTACGTGGTCACCAAAGTGCTGGACTACGACCGATATATCGTGGAAGACTTGCCCGATGCAACTGTTTCTAGACGGCGTTACAGTGGTGTAATGAGTACTGATCATATGAAACCCTGGTGCACTTTAGCTCCGGGATTGGATGCTGAGGACGACAGCCCAGAAGAAGACGACAGCGAATCGCCTTGGAATGACGATATGTCAGGACCGGCAGAATTGTCAAAAACGAACGAGTTAGTGAGCGATGAACGGTCGACGTGAACAGACGTGTGGAAAAGAGCGGAGCATGATTAATACGCATACCAATCAACTAATTCATTTTTATTCACAATATATTATCCATTCGTTATTTTTGCTTATTATAATTAACTTTTCAAACTTTTATGAGTTATTATTCATCAATAAATATCAACATGAAAAGTCATCCATGACATATATAACTACATACATACATATGTTTGTATGTATACACGTCATTCGTCGTCATCGCGATAAACATTTGTTTTTGTTGTTATGGTCGGCTAACTGTTAGGTACTCCATCAATTAATCCAATGTAGCTACTCCATGGATTAATTTGTTTGTTATGCGGGGCTGGAGTATATACTCCATTGCAATGACATGCAATGTTAAATGGACCATATTTTTTGTATGAAATGTGGCAAGTTATGGAGTAATCGGTTGGTCCATAGCGAGCACTCCATGGATTAGCGACTGGAGTACTCGGAATTTTTGCAGGGTTATTAACCTTAACCCTCGTTTAAAACACACATGTAAATTGATAAATACATATATCCATTACACACCAAAAAAGAAATTCTCAAACGTTTGAGAATCAGCATAGGTATATATCATTTGGAAATAAACATGTTTTCAAGTGCTTCTCAAATATTGTTTATCAATTTGAGAACAATTTGAGAAGCATTTGAGAAAAAATTTATCTTTAAAATGGAATTTCTCAATTTGAGAATCAGCCCAAAATCCCATATTAAAAATTTGCCTTTTATTTTGAGAACGCTATCAAGGAAAATTTGAGATTCATTTGAAATAAACGTTTGAGGCCTGAGAAAAGGGTATATTCTCAAATGCATATCAAATTGAGAATAAAGAAAAATGTTTATTGGGTACCTACCTATAGGTATCTATTTACATACATACCAGGCGCGGATCCAGGATTGCGGCAAGGGGGGGGTTTTGAAAATTTCTTTTTTTGGAAGATGTTTTTTAAGGGCAGACGCTGCACATATGTAGGTAGATTTTACGAATTTATGCGGCCAAAATTGAAAATTTTAAAATTGGTGCAAATACAAAATCCAAAATCGCTCTACGTCTATAATAGACCGGGCGATAATAAGCCGGTTTTCTCGGCTTTTATAGACAACGGGGGTGTCCCTGCCGCTAGTCGAAACTTATTATTCTCCCACTTTTCGATTTTTTATTTTTTACGTATTTTAAGTAACCCATTTTTAAACGTCAATATTTTCAGAGTTAAGACAGTTATCAAAGTAAACATCATGGATTCGAGTGCTTCAGGTAAATATCATTATTTATTGAAGAAATCGTCAACCTAGCATAATAAAAGACCCACCATTTTGAAGCTTTTAAGCATATTGGCCTTTCTTGAAAAAATATTGTTAATTTTTTAATTCAAAAGCATTTTAGTTATATTATCGCCTCCGATCGATTACCCGTCAATTTCTATACGGAAAAATGCAAAGCCAGGAATTATCAACAATGGATTAAAAATTGGCCTATTTGGAAAATTACCTGCTTTCGTATTTTTAGTATTTCCAATTTTTCAAAGTCAAGGAAATACTTATCATAAAAAGGGGTTAAGAATCCTAAAGCTACATTTTTTAGAAGAGTTTTGAGTATGCAATTTTGCAGCTCATTCAATTTTAATATAACAATTTGCAACATTCAACTTTTTGAAAATTTTCATTGGCTTTTCGGAAATTTTAATTGGAACGGTCTCACCCTACACCCTACAGAAAAAAACTTCTAAAATTGACGGAATTTTTCACAGCATTGAGAATTTCACTTTTTACACTAAAATTGGTTGGCTACATAACATTACACTTAGAAATCTCCTCAAAATCTTCTATAAATTATGGCCTTGCTTTGAAATTTTTAATCCACTTTCAGAAATTTCTACGATTTTTCAGATTTTTTCTATAAGCTCAGAAATCCTGCTTAAAACGATTTTTATTGAAAAATTTTCTATATTTTTAAACTAAAATAAGAAAGTAAAATTTTCGACAGAACTCTTTGAAATAAATTTAAAAACTTTGGCGTATGATTTTTTTTTGAGTCACTGTATATATTTTTCAATAAAATCGACTTTTAACTCAAAATATTAAAATTTTGCATTAAACAAGCAATTTGGAATAGATGTAGACAATAAAATATTTTTGGCCGCATAAAACTTGAAAATCTACCTATGTGCGCTGGTGAAAATATGGACTAATACCGCCTACTATTATCATTCTATATACTAGTTGCGCCATTTCCCGCACCTTAAAAACACCAAACACAAAACCCACCAAATTAACAATATGTATGTCATCACATAAAGTGCAGGAGATTTCAATTGAAGTTCTAAATAACATGTATAACGTATGTATGTATATTTTTGCATTGGTACGTGCGAATGAGTATCGTATGGTATTGGTGGCAAATTGATCATCAATTTCACTTACCCTCGCATTTAAAGCCAAAATAAATAAGAATATATGTATGTAGTACTTTTTGGTTATATTTATATTTTTAATAGAATTTTTACTTTATTGAAGTTCTTGTGTTTATATACTCAAATTTTTAAAAGATTAATTTAAACAAGAATTGCGAAATGCCTCTGAAAAAGGCAATTTCTCCAACAATTCAGACATTTCTGACCAAATGAATTCTGTACAATCCCGATAAAAATAGGGATAAGAAAGAAAAGAAAATAAATTTGCGATTTGGCAATATGCGAATAGCATTTGACAAATTTGATTTTATGCACGTGCGTCCAAAGGTACCTACATGAACTTTTTTCGCATGTAGGTACATATTTTGGATGTTATGTGGTCCAACCATTTCTTTTGGAATGATAGAGTTTTCCTTGATCAGTTTGGGAAATTTGGGCGCAGAATCTATAAAGGCATTAATTTGGGATCTATGATAAACCACAAGGGGGGGGTTTGAACCCCCAAAACCCCCCCGTGGATCCGCCACTGATACATACATATGTATCTATTATTAATTTGTGCGTAAATATGTACTACTAGGTATATGAATGTCAGCGATAAAACATATAAAATATATATGCATAAATATATGTATGTATGTATGTATGTATGTACCTACATATATACATACGTACATAACTGCAAATAACTACACACATTACACTGTACAGCACCCGGCTGGGTATTGGACCAAACCAAGTTTTTCGAAGAGATTGAGACATAAGAAAATAAAATGTATACGCCATTTTTCGAAGTTAGCCTCCAAAATTTAGTAATGGGCTTTCGAATTTCGAAATTCGACCCTCCCTAATTTGATTGCAATGTTTAAAAAATTGAAAAATAAAAAATGTGGGTGTGATCCGCCTTATTTTCGAACTCGACTGGTATACATCTTTTTTTTTAAACTTTTGTAGCAAATGTTATAAGGGGTCAAAGGTCAGGGGTTAAAAGTCGTATATCTCCATTTTTTTCCAACCGATTTATAGCGTTGTAAAGGCGATTGAATTCCCTTTCTTTTGATATGCTCACCTTTATCCTTTTTTAAATCAAAATTTTATGAAAAAACACTTTAAAGGAAAAAATGCCCGAAAAAAAAGTTTTAAGTAGTATATTTCGAACTTTTTGCCAGCGATTTCGAAAACCTTCACGCTGTTATATAGATGCTTGAACTCCCTTGACTTTTATATGCACAGCTTTATGGTCGATGAATGAAAATATTATAAAAGCAACACTTAAAAAAAAATACCAAAAAAACTAAAATATTTGAACACATACTTTTATCCACTGTGCTCACCAATAATTGCAATTGCTGCCGGTCAAGTGTGCCGTGATTTTAAAGTGTGTAAATGCGGACAAGGATATTTAGTATTAAATAAATCGTATCCGATTTTACTACGAGTTAATATTAGCAGCTTTTTAATTAAAAAAATGGCGGATAAAGTATGTCAAGCAATTCTGTAATCGAATTTTTGTTTTGTTTGTGCCAAATTTAATATAAAAACAAGCTTGATTAATATGTAACTCCAGTTGTGGAATTAATTTATAAAGATTATTTTGATCAGCCGATTATCAAAGGTGAGTCTTGGGTTCCCAACAAGATATGTAGAACCTGTTATAACCATTTACAAAAATGGTGGAAGAAAGAAATTGAGCAATTGCCGTTTGAAGTTACGTGGTTTATACCAAATTGTAGCTTGTTTTTATATTAAATTTAGCACAAACAAAACAAAAATTCAATTGTAGAATTGCTTGAAATACTTAATCCGCCATTTTTTTTAATTAAAAAGCTGCTAATACTAACTCGGAGTAAAATCGGGTGCGATTGATTTAATACTAAATATCCTTGTCCGCATTTACACACTTTAAAATCACGGCACACTTGACCGGCAGCAATTGCAATTGTTGGTGAGCACAGTGGATAAAATTATGTGTTCAAATATTTTAGTTTTTTTTGGTATTTTTTTAAGTGTTGCTTTTATAATATGTATTTTCATTCATCGACCATAAAGCTGTGCATATCAAAGGCAAGGGAATTCAAGCACCTATATAACAGCGTGAAGGTTTTCGAAATTGCTGGCAAAAAGTTCGAAATATACTACTTAAAACGTTTTTTTCGGGCATTTTTTTCTTTAAAGTGTTTTTCCATAAAATTTTTATTTAAAAAAGGATAAAGGTGAGCATATCAAAAGAAAGGGAATTCAATCACCTTTGACCCCTTATAACATTTGCTACATAAGCTTTCAAAAAAAAGATGTATACCAGTCGAGTTCGAAAATAAGGCGGATCACACCCACATTTTTTATTTTTCAATTTTTTAAACATTGCAATCAAATTAGGGAGGATCGAATTTCGAAATTCGAAAGCCCATTACTAAATTTTGGAGGCTAACTTCGAAAAACGGCGTATACATATTTTTTTCTTATGTCTCAATCTCTTCGAAAAAATTGGTTTGGTCCAATACCCAGAAAAAAAAGTTGATTTTGTCGTATAGTGTTATTTTAGCATTCCATTTTTTCACTTTTTGAAATCTTTGCTTATTAAAAATTTTCTTCATGTTTTAAAATACTTTGAGAAATCGGAAATTAGCCAGCCCTTGTGATCATTTAAAACATTAGTTATACACTCACCTAAAAATTGAATTTAGATTTGGGAATTTTGTGCCAGAATTTTCGCAAAAATTCTTGATTGAAATTATGGATAGAATTATTTGAAACTAGTTGCAAATCAATATAATTTGTACGATGATACCATATATTGTCATTGCTTTATACAATAATATTCTTAAATTTTTATTATTCCTAGGGTTTTTCTTCTTACAATGCGGACTTTAATCTGTAACCGATTTGCGAGTGCCTATTCCGACGTTGAAATCACGACTAAGCGTTCATTTTAGTTAACAAGTTCAATGCGGCTCGCGCCAATTAAGTATAGACTATTAGACATATACTTTTGTATACATACATACATATGTACATATATACATAAACTGAATGTATTTACATATAACCCTGCAGTATTTATCAGCTGGAAAACAGCACATATTTCCTACTGAATATTCAGTAGAGATGTAGTTCTAAAATCTGAAATTTCCCTTTCGTTTTTATATAAAGGTGGCGTCGAAAATCAACTACCTAAAAACTGCTGAACGAGAAGGGAGAGTTTCTGTAGGAAAAAAGGCCTGAATACGCAGGGAGAACTTCCATAGCATGTATTTCAGTACACCTGATGTCTTCACTGCGTGTTCAGTTATTTTTTCAGCAATGAAATTTGAACTTAGTTTCAGGGTATTTTTCATAATGAATATTCTATTGAATATGCACCTCCTTACCTCAAATTCTGCTGGGAAATAACAGCTTTAACTCGTAAGAACTTCCTTTTGATTGTATGCATGAAAAGCATAATTATGTGCATTCCAATGGAAAAATTGGTAAGGTTTGAAATCTAGAAGTGAATATGTAGGTAATGTGCAACCATTTACGAGCAAAAAAACATAGCATGCAACTTCGAAAAATTTTCTCAATTTTGGTTGCAAGAAAGTTAGTAACTAAGTAGACAAAGATTTCACATTGGAAAGGAGTTTTAAAAGTATGCTAAGACATCATTGCATTTTGATTCTCATACATCTATATATATAAGGATGAAAGTTTGTTTGTTTGTTTGTTTGTATGTTTGTTCCCTATGGACGCCGAAACTACCGGGCCGATCACATTCTAATTTTGACACAATGATCACCTGGTATTAGATTGAAATTATGACCACATTTGATTCTGGTATCTCAACCCCTTCCCGAGATATAGGCCAAAATATGGACCCAGATTCCTCCGAAATATTTTTCTGCATTATTGGTATTAAATTAAAGATATCAATCAGAGCTTCAATAGAGAGTTCATTCCGTTCCAATTTTCCAGTCGGTTCTCTAGATAGAGACCAAAACGTGGACCCGGATTGCCCCAAATATTTTTTCTTAATATTGGTATTAAATTAAAGGTATCAATCAGAGCTTCAATAGAGAGTTCATTCCATTCCAATTTTCCTGTCGGTTCTCTAGATAGAGACCAAAACGTGGACCCGGATGACCCCAAATATTTTTTCGTAATATTGGTATCAAATTAAAGGTGCTGATCAGGGTATCCATATATATTTTACACTATACGGATATCTCAATCGGTTCCCGGGATTGAGTTCAAAACATGGACCTAAATAGCCCCCGAAATATTTTTGACCATTATTGGTATCAAATTAAAGGTATCAATCAGAGCTTCAATAGAGAGTTCATTCCATTCCAATTTTCCAGTCGATTCTCTAGATAGAGACCAAAACGTGGACTCGGATGACCCCAAATATTTTTTCGTAATATTGGTATCAAATGAAAGGTGCTGATCAGGGTATCCATATATATGTTACACTGTACGGATATCTCAATCGGTTCCCGGGATTGAGGCCAAAACATGGACCTAAATAGCCCCCGAAATATTTTTGACCATTATTGGTATCAAATTAAAGGTATCAATCAGAGCTTCAATAGAGAGTTCATTCCATTCCAATTTTCCAGTCGGTTATCCAAAATATATTAGTAATCATGATGTACACCGATATGTGCACCGGATGGCCATGGAAAGTTGTTGATAAAGAACGTGAGATGGGGAGAGAGAGAGAGTAGTATAAGAGGAGGAAGAGATAGGGGGAACGGGAAATGCTGACTGGTGGGGAGACCGATAGGGAAGGGAGTGGCATAGTGTGATTTGTCGCAGCGAAGTGGGACGGGTATTTGCTAGTACATACATACTTTCAAAACCTGCCATTTCTTACTGGGCTTATTTTATTGCCTGCACTAAGCAAAGTTTTGTATTTATTCTTAAAACTTTACCTACCATTTGGTATTTTTGTGTTCGTGTCTTTAAGAAAACGCTTAAATCAGGGTTTTAGGTAGTTAATAAATATAATAAAATCCGCATTTGTTGCTTTCTGTCAATCGTCTAAAACTCCGACGATCTGTATCGTTTTATTTTATTTCTAAATGCATGAATCTAAATACATTAATGTATTCTAAATGTAAAGAAATGAGCTTATATATTAAACACATCAATTACACTGTGCACGAAAAATTAACTTTATTTTCAAACAGAGATGAGACAAATCTAGGAAAGATAATTCGGGCACGCTGAGGACGATTGCACCATTCATTTTTCTAGGTTAGTTCTCGCTTAGGAGATATTTGACTTCGAAGTTCTGTCCGTCTGTACACGGAGTAAACTATATGGATGTCACATCCATATATATGGATAATCCTGCCTGATCCATAAACTATGGATATCATATCAATATAATGGGTATCACATCAAAAAAAAATATGTGATATATAAAGAAATATTAATATTGAATCCATTATATGGATGTGACATCCATAGTTTATGGATCAGACAGGATTATCCATATATATGTGTATATTATGGACCACGAAGTCCTTCGAGCCGGATAACCGGCTCCTCATGGGATAACTACTAGACGATTAAGCCGTCTAGGGGGGCGAGTATGTTTACGCAACTTGTGCTGTATAGCTTTCGTTCTTGCATTTGCATGCGGCTGTGAAAAACTGCGGTAATTCTCAGCCGTCTTGTGCATTGTTCAAGCTATATAGCATGAATGAGCAAATCGTACTCGGGATTTTTCACAACGAAAAAGAGGTTGGCATTCTCGCCCAACCTTGGAGCCGCAATCACGCTCCTCCCCAACTGAATAAATACAAGGGTTACACAAAATGTATGTATGTGCATATATACATAAAATATATGCACATATGTACATATACACGTACATATGTATGTACAAACTCAAACAAAAGATGCTACACGTCCCCGTAGCCAATCCCACTCTACCCAAAAAGATGCTACACCTCCCCATTCCCTCCAAAAAAGCAACTCGCCTTCCCCTCTCCCATCAAAGCTTAAACACGTGGGTATCCCTGTCAAAAAAGTCAAATTATAATGTTTTAAAAAAAAAATAGGTATAATTCGGCTGACGATGAATTATAAAATATTCGTGTTTTTCGAAATCTCCGATATACATACACCCATAAATGTA
Source organism: Urophora cardui (assembly GCA_960531455.1). NCBI lineage: Eukaryota > Metazoa > Arthropoda > Insecta > Diptera > Tephritidae > Urophora > Urophora cardui. The sequence goes on from OY482671.1 coordinate 168,658,100, forward strand.
TGGGCCTAGTTATGATCCGATTTCGGCCATTTCTACACCAATATGAAAGTTGTGTATCAAATTTATTCCAACGATATTGCTCAATCGATTGGTTTTTGATCCTTTGCATTAATTTTAAGATGTTACAATTATGTGATGAATGAAATTGCGGCAATATTGTGTGTACCAGGGTTGGGCAAACTACATTCAATTTTGATTGCATTCAGCATTGCACCCCCAATCAATGATGAGTGGTAGTGCAAAACTGATTTGCATTACCATTCAGTAGGGAATGGGAATGCAAATTTGGGTTGCATTACCATTCAGTAGTGAATGGGAATGCAAAGGTTCCCACTGCATATGTGATTTAGACTACCAATCAAAAATGAGTGCGAGTGATTTGGACAACCATTTAATAGCAGTAAAACATGTGATCGTAGTTAAGGTATTAAGTGGCTAATCTATTTATTAACGGAAAGGAAGTTTATGGGATATTATAAACATGGAATTAGGCTTAGCAAAGTGAATGGAAACCACCACGGCATGGTAATATGTACATACAATATTCTATGTTATAACTGTATGTAAAAGTATTTCTTTCAACTTCTGAGGTTATAATTACACAGTTCAACACATTTACAAAAATTTTACTCAACACGAACAAACGCTAGTTATTATGAAAGAGGATGTCTCTCAGACGAACTTTTCCGAATAGAGTACTAGTCCAGTGCAAATCACATTTGCAGTGGGAATACATTCACCTTTGCATTCCCATTCACTATTGAATGGTATTGCAAATCACATTTCACTACCAATTTTGCACTACCATTCACTATTGAATGGTAATGCACTTTGAATGGCATTCAAAAAATGCCCATCCTTGGTGTGTACCATGTCCAGTTGAGTATAAAGATATTTTCTAAGCAAGCAATTGCGGTAAAACAACATAAACTTTTCCATCGGATTTCGCAAAACTACAAATTGGCTTGAATAATTCTTAATCAACACAACAACATACATACATATGGACATGTGGTACACTCACTTTATTTGACTCTGAATATAATATATGTATATATCGTTATAACAAATGTATTTTGCATATTGGGATATTTATTATATTTCCATATACATACGTATGAATATGATTTTTACAGAAACATTGGTGTCTAATACTTTTGGGCAAGGCAGTATATTTATATTTATCATTTGAGTGTGAGATGTATTTACGTACAAGTATTTTAAATAACAAAGGTGGAAAATTATCATTAGCCTAAAATCATCATTAGCAAACAAAAAACACCTCAGTTCGGTGCCATTACAGAGAAGTGGCAACTCACGTTTCTAGCTACCAAACGCCATGCATCAACACTACGACAAAATGAGACTGTATTTGTGTGGGCATCTATCCCAGTTGGAAAAGGTAATGTATGGTCATCTATAAATGGATATAAAGGCCATAGGATCTATACATTCCAGAATGCATGATTTTTTTCATTGTGATGTCCTAGGGAAGTCATGCATCCACTTTCTCCTGCCAAGGTAAGGCAAAAAGGAATGTTTGGATGAGAGTCGCTCTTGCCGTGATCTCAGTGTCGGTTTATTTTCTCACTTAAAAATAAAAAAAATACTTTTTTTTGCATTTTTCTCTTCATTCTCTCTCCATCCGATTTCCAACTAGAAATATGTAACTTCACTCCAGCTTGTTCTCCTCTGCTTCTCTCATTGTCGCACCATCTTCCGCTTCACTGCTTCACCCATGTGGTACATTCAACATTATATTGATCTTTAGTGCCGCTTTTATGCGTCCGTTTGTTAAAATAGACTCTGTGAATTGTTGTCGTCATTGTAAAAAAGCAAAACTAGAGAAAACCTGATTCTCCTAATTGTTTTTTTTTTTTTTTTTGCTAGATTCAATGTTATAGCTGAGAGCCGATGACTGACCTCTTCGCTTACCTTGGGTTGCATTCTGGAATGTATCCGATTTCCTATAAGTTGGAAGGTATAGCTGAGAGCCGATGACTGACCTCTTCGCTTACCTAGGGTTGCATTCTGGAATGTATCCGATATTCTATAAGTTGGAAGGTATAGCTGAGAGCCGATGACTGACCTCTTCGCCACACAACATAGATTTTAGATGAAATCGTAGTTTTTTTTGGAATACATACTATAATGTAAATTTTTCGTACATCTTTTCATGCGTCCGCAAGGTCATGCATGACCACCTTTCCAACTGGGTATGATGTACATACATATTTATGTATTTGTTAAGTATGTAGAAGTAAGTTAAGTAATCGATTGCATTGAACTTAATAGCACCGTTACAGTTACTTTGTATGGATATTAAATACAAGCAAATTTTACGCATTTTTAAGGTACCGCAATCCCTCAACATTTTGAAAATAAATTTGTCATGCATTAATCGATTTGCTCCCATTTTTAATTGCATGCCAAAGGGACATGCTATTTAGTTTTACAAATGCTCCGAAGTTAAAATATAAATGCAGACGGTTATACATCTGCATCGGTCCTATTCTCATTAAAAATCCGAGTACTCCATGGACCAGAAGAGAACAGCCAAGTACTCTACAATTAACAAATACGAATGGAGTACATAGTCCAGTCCTACATATGATATCGCCATGTTAATTGGACCATATTTTTTTATATGAAATGTTGTTAATTGTGGAGAACTCCTACATATCGTCCCTGCGAATAAAAAAACAGTTATGTATTTTTCAATAACTTTGCAGGAGAGCAAAAAAACTGATTCCTGCCGTCCATTGGCAATATTTAGCAAAATTTAAATTCAGAAAGGATGATACTATATCATTGTTATTGATTTATGAAAAAAATAAATCACTTTTTTTTTACCCATTGCAACGTGATAAAGATTTGTGCCTTTTTAATGCACATAACTGTTTTTATACACCAATTTTTTATTTTTTTGTAAAAACGTATGCAATCTGTACACAATAGACCTCTGCACAATACCATTTGCCTCTTCTATATTTTCGAATACTCTATGCATTCTACAATTAGTCACAGCACAATTTCAATGCAGATACGAATATAACCCATACTTTTCATTTGGAATACAAATACTATTTCTATTTGCTCTGTTGGAGCAATTAGTGTACACTATTCGCCACGATCGAGTAAAACATAATAATAACCATAGCTTTGTTTCTCTATCCACTAATTAACGTTAATAAACACTAATTTTTAGATTTGACATATAATTTGTGTTTCTTTGGTTTCTCTCCAGTAAAAGAGAGCGAACTGAACGAAAATTGAGAGAGCACTGAACGAAACTGGTGAGAGCGGCAATGATAGTTCTACTAACTTTTTAACTGGACAAATTTCCACTAGCAAGACACTAGCAAGAAGAAGAAGAAATGTAAAATGTGGAAAAAGGAATTCAAATTTGTATTTGAAAATACAAAAGTAAATATATACGTAGTAAATCAAGTTATATGGCTATTTTTATTAAAAAAAAAAGGTTTAATATGGAAACGGGAAGTTATTTATAATGTATGGATGCTGTCAAACTAATCCTATATTGAAATATATGTACATATATACATTAGACAGCGGCTCAAAACAAGAACCACGATGAGAGTGCATCTTCCGCCGGATCGGCTGTAATGAAAGAAGTAAGAAAAATTATTCTTACAATTCAACCTTACCTTTCACTGTTTGCTATTAGACAAATCCATCTTCATATATACATATGTACATACAAAGATTTTTAAGAATTGTAACAATGCTTATGGAGCCTATTGAAAACGATGATGAGATTGAACAGGTAGCTGTAGAAAGTTTAAGGTCAGTCGACATCGGTTTGTTTCTAACCAATCGAAATACCAGGAATTGTTTACTTCAGTACATTGAAATTGTAGTTCCGAGCTATCGTCATAATTTTCGAATTTCCAGAAGCTTGCTTGAAATCGTTTTCGAGCGAGTATGTCATAGGGTTGGGCGATATATATCGATATATGAATATATCGATATTTTTAAAATAGTACAGCCGATAATATCGACGATATTTTGAACTACCGTGCATCGATAATCGATAATTTTTTGCCATTTCGAGCCAAGTTCGATATTTTTCATACATTTCTGATTCGCTTCGAATTTAACAGCAGAACATTTTTTAAGAAGTGGTATAACCATAATGTCCGGGTGCTTGAATTTACATTACTTTCTTCTTCAAGCAATTATTAATGATTTTTATGTTTATACTTCAGGATTCGTAGAATATATGTAGATCCATCCAACTTTAACAACAAATATCTAGTAAACTATAAGTCTGCGGCAAGTTTGGATTCCAGTTTTGAGATCTGTGAGAGCACCTCTAGCCCCGTGAATAAGTGGTTTTTCGCGGGACGTGGTTCCTTAATGTGAAGCCAGCCCTTTCGATATATTGATATATCGATGTTTTTACACGGCATAAATCGATGTTTTTTTAAATATCGATACAATATATATCGATATATTTTTCCAATTTGCCCATCCCTAGTATGTCAGTCGGAATTTGTTTTTCTAAGGCAATAGAACACTTAAAGGGATATATTAAAATCCATATTTTTCTTTTCTGATGATGATTTAAATTTTTTATTCTTTCTTATATTTTCGGGCGTGTCATTTATCTTTTTTCATGCGCCAAACCATCATATCGTCGTTTAAACTGCATAACCGCTTAAGTGAAACTTTCATAACCGCCTATGCCAATATTGAGATTTTCCAAACTTTAACTCCTGGTGGTCTGCTCTATGGATTTATACCATAGATTTGGCCTTTGGGAAGCTCTATATTTCTTTCTAATGTTCTTTTCACCTCTGAAGTCGGAGAGTTGGGCGGTTATGAAAGTCTCACTTGGGCGGTTACGAAGTGTAAACGGTGATATGTCACTAACATTTGCTAATTCAAGTTTCCTAATCTATTCTGCTAATATCTCTCACTGAGAGAAAATGTCACTTTACTCTCACAAATTTCGTTAAAAGAGATTAGCAAGAAATGTTAGTTAATGTTTTGCTGGAATGTAAAGAAAAGAACCTCATGTTATGAAGTATTCGCAAAACCTTGTTGCTTCTTTGGTTTGTTTGTTTATTTAATGTGCATATGGCATTAAGGTGGACCAAAATATAAAAGCCCAACAAACATATGTTCCATTTTTTAATGATAGGAAATGTTTTTCTTGTTCATTAAGGACTTTGAAAAAAATTATGTATCATCACTGATATAAAAGGAGAAAGAAATTTGAAGGCATTTGCACGACCTCTAAATTTTAATATATTAAAGAAAAATTTTAGGTATAGATTTCCGTAATATATTCGCATGAAAATCGGGTTGTTCCGCGAATTTCGGGAGAACTTTATTTCCTTCATAAAACCACCTTAATATGCCAGATAAGTTTCCTAACTAATGCCGAAAAAATCAAAATAATCGAAGTATTGGTTACCGAGTTATTTTAAAATATATAGAACAGTTGGAAATATGTAGATCGTAAAAAGCTCTGGTTCGAAATTTATTTTAGACATATGGTTTCTTGTGCAAAAAAGCTTGAAATTACCCAAATTTTTATAATTGCGATGTGTCCCTGTTAATTTTTTTTGGCCCCTACCAATCGACCCGCCCTAGTGTGTATGCATATGCACATACACACACTCACACTAGCAGCGTAATTTTGCTGAACACAACGTCTGGATGTGTGTTTATGAAAATATCATGCCTATTACGGTATCCGGCGGATGCCTTTCGCAGGGAATGCGAATCGTTTGGATAAAATTTGATATTCTCATAACCGATCGTCAATGCAGTCCGGGAATAAGAAACATGTTGATAAAGCAGTTCGAGGATTCACCGCATTCCTATAACCCATCATTCAAATAAAGAAGATTGTGCACTCAGCCATATTCAGCAAAATATTCATCCCTGAGACTGGGTTCATTTTGGTTAGTACGTCATCAACTACATTATCGACGGGAAAGAAAATTTGCAAACATGTAAAAAATACCTTTATTGAACTATTATTAACACAAATAAATACGCGGCACTTCATTTTTCTTTATTTAAAATAGCTTTTTAATATAAATTTCACATTTATCGCACACAATCTTTAGTTATTAGAAAACCGGAAACGAAACTGGGTGAAAGAGAATTTATGTTACTACGTCACTAAATCAGCTGATTCTGTCAAATTTTGGATGAACGCATAGCGGGACCGCTGAATACACAATCTTCTTTATTTGAATCATGCCTATAACCGTAATCGAAACGCAGTAGCTGTAATTTCTTTTGATTTCGATTCGTCATAAAATTGGTGCGGATTCAATAGAAATTTAAAAAATTGAATTTTCATTGCGTAGTAAATTACAATGAAATTTAACGAATAACAAAATAATTCATACATATATTTTAAGTAAATATACATATACGAGTTAATTTTATTTTTAAACGGAATTCGTACGAAAAACGTGGGCAGTTTTCTTTTTTGATTGCGGAAGAAGCTTAACGAAAATATGGCAAAATAACATGAGCAAGCAGCCTCCAGAAGTTGATCTGAGTTTTGGACAACATTAAGCACGTATTTGAATGCTTTGGGACCAACATCAAAATTACTTACTAAGATCAAGCTAACAAATAACCGCTTCCAAATGCAAGTTACAGGTGGAGGGCAAACCGCAGAAGTTCACTGGAAGACATTTTGGTAGGCTCTGTAGCGCGATGATCAAAATATAAGCGTTGATTGCGAACCATCCGTTAATAATTCGAGACCAAATGCAGAAGTACAAAATTTAGCGAGTACTTCGTAAGAAATTGGAACAGCTTCAAGTCCGCAAACACAACAAAGAGTACTTCCATTTGCAAAAAAAAATCAATTTTTCTTCAATTTATTCAATTATATTCTTTCAAAATGCAAATAAATTACAACTGACAATGTAGTAAAATGTAAAAAAGCTTTTGACATGATACGCAGGGTGAATCGATAAAGCAGTAATCCGACGGTTATGGTAATAGCGTGAAATTTGACCGGCGAGGGGAGTGCGAATCGGATGGCATTCGCGGGAGTGGCATCCGTCGGATACCGTAATAGGCATGTATGTATGTACATACATATATTTCGATTATATTCGAAGTATTCGCAAGTAGTGTACACTATTTGCAGAACCTTTTTAAGGTCATGTAATTGTCGCTACGAATAAGTAATTGTATTGGTTCTGTTTACGGTTGTGCTGTACTTGCGTTTATTCTAAAACGACAGAAACAAGTAGGTACTGTAATTGGACGGCCGCGAATATTATGTTGGCCGTTTCGAATCCATTCGTGCAGCCTTCTAGTACACAATACACCGCTAGTCCAAGTTTGTATGTGGAAAAGTTGATTATCGAACTAATTAACTGACAGTTGGCATTTTGCCTGTATGCCTGTAAGCGCATACCTTTTTCTCAGAGCATTTATAGTACTACACGCACATACTTTAATTGATAACTTCTAAACCAAACGAGATATGAAAAAACTGCAAACGCACAAATGTGGGCAATGAATAGGGCTAGTAAAAAATGTGTCACGATGACCGATTCGAATAATAAAAGTACTCTTGTTTTAATTAGTATTGATATTTAATAATTGAATTTTAAGAAAAAACATTGGAAAAAAACATAAAGTTAATTTAAAAACATGAATCTATCTCAAGCATCCGAAACACACTACCCTGATGTACGTCTCTCCCCTTTTGGTGTCTTTCTTCGACTCTCTCTCAATTCTCCTCTTCTCTCTCGACAGGGCTGCCAGTTGTAGTTGACAAATGCAATGAAAAAATTTCCTAAAAATTCACATAACTGTTTTTTTATTCGCATGGACGATATGTTTTCTGAGGGGTAATATGAAACATATGTATGTATTTATGTATGTACATTAGACCGGCCCTTATTTTATTAAATATTTTCCGATTTTAAACCGCCAGGCCTGGAAAGTTTCCTTTTTACCTAAATACTTAAAATATAAAATTTGGTGAAGATGGGATAAGATTTAGTGGCCGCGCACAACCCGTTTTTATTTCAAAAACCCTCACTTTGAACCATTTTTATCTTCATCTTACGCAATGGGTTCAAGTCCAAAAGTTGGAAAAAATCATCTAATTTCAAATACACCTTTCCATGCAAAAAGCGGTTAACGTAGCATATGTATGTAATTAAGCAATTGTACTAGGCAAAATTTCACAGTGGAAATTGATTAAAGTAGAATAACCTAGGAACGCCTACGCGGTAATGAAAAATGTTATATGTCGTTGAAAACAGGCGAAATACTATACACTTTTACATACACGGGTTAACAAATTATTCGAGAAACCCGGTATTAAAAAGGAGAAAAATTTAAAAAATCTAAATTTCCGATATTGTTTTTACAGTTTATATATAACAAGATATATTTACAATTCGTATCTTCTTATATTATAAATAGGGAAGCTAAAAATAAGCTAATGCATATTACATATGCAAATGCATATTTAGACCTAAAATGCATATTTACGGTCAAAATCATTTCGTGCTTATTTTGGCATATTTTGGCACTTAATCGAGCAATATCGAAAAATATTAAGCTGGCGGAGCATTTTCCCTTATAAAAATTCACCACGACAAACACTACCCAGCCAGCCATGTTACAGTAATGTGCCTAGTACCGTTACGACAACGCGTACCCTATTTGCTAGTTACATTTGCAATAACGTTCTTAATAGTGAATCAAAAAACGTACCCAAAAGTTTTGTGTACGTGTGATTCCCTATCACCTTCTGGCACAAGCACATTCGCTCTGAGGTTTAAAATATTTTACTTCCGTCCTTTTCACACTTTCACTTTCAATTCGTTTATTGCCAATATTGCGATCCGGATCGCGGATTTCAAAATTTCTAAATAGTTTGCGATCCAGAATCGCGATCCATCAATACTCGATGCTACACGGTCAAAATTAATCGTTTTCCGCATACCAGAGCTTTTTCTCGGAAAACCGCCAAAAATTCACACTGGAAAATACAGTAAAACATATGATAGTTCAATGCAACCCTACGCAATATTAATGGAATGGTTTCGTTTGCTTTGTAAAAAGATCTCATGTATTTACATAAATACAAATCTAAAATTAATTTAAAGTATTTTATAGTATTTAAAAACAAATTTTTTATATGGGGAAAATGTGAATTGTACGTCTCAGTTCTTATACCTATTATTATTATTTTGCAAAATTCGTTAAATAAAAATGTAAGCTTGAAATGAAAAACATACATTTTCGAGCATATTTCAGTTATTTTTCGGGCATACTAGCATGCATATTTTGAAATTTTTCGTGCATATTTTTAGCTTCCCTAATTATAAATGTGGAATGGAAATTGTGTTTAAATTCAATTGGCGGGCAAACCGCTGAACGGACCCTCGCGAAACTTTGCACACCTAAGTATTTTCATCCGGTGAATGCTATAGGCATATTTTTAAAAGGCGGATAAGAACGCTAGGTCTTGGTAAAGCAGGGATGGGCACCTCCCATATATACTGAAATTTTCACAGCGAATATCTCTTGAAATATTTGTATTAGAGTACTGTAAAATAGTGTGAGGGCATATGAGATAATTACGTACTCAACGGATAAGAACGCTAGATCTTGGTAAAGCAGGAATGGGCACCTCCCATACAAACTGATTTTTACAGCGAATATTTTTTGAAATACTTGTAGTAGAGTACTGAAAATTGGTGTTAGGGCATATGAGATAATTATGTACTCAACGGCTGATAGTGGAAGGTATGAGAAAATCAGGGATGTTTTTAAACTACCAGTAAATAACATGTAAACATTTTAAAACCCTTGTATAACTACAGGATCCCACCTGTTAAGTTGCAAAATAACTAACCAGAAACTAATTTATTTGATAAGAACATAGAAATAATTTTAGATGTGAAACATCTAAGATCTTTATTATCTAAATAATTGTCTAAATAATTTGCATAATAAATAAATCCTAATAAGTATGTCTAAAAGCACGTGGTGTGAAACCCGCGGGTAACCTCTAGTACTGTATAAAACGACAAAATGTTGTCTTCTCATCGACATCAAACCCGTGTTGATGGGGTAAATGAAAAAAAAATAAACCTTAACCAACAGAAAGGGAGTTTTAGCCCCTATCTCCAGATTTTGAGGGTGTATTGGAAATTTTGAGTATGCAGTTTCTGAAGGCCCACAACGATATGTAAATTTCGAAAAAGGTACTCGAAAACATAACTTATCTGTAATAACTACGATACTTATCTGTAATAACTACGATACTACAAACTTATTTATTTTTCCGACAATTTTTGTTATTTTATCTGATTTTAGTTTTTAATAGCTTTTTAGATAGGCAATTTGAATGGAAATAATAATAAACTAATTGGAAACATAGAGTTGTATTTGATTAAGAATAAAGCAAGCTATTACATAGCTATATTTTATGTATGTAAGCCGCCGGGATTTAAAATTTTTTTTTAAGGGCCGGTCTAATGTACATACGTTTTCAGTAGAGTTCGCAAACTATCGATAGTCGCCACCATCGATAGTAAGCGATAGTTTGTCCGCTCACTATCGATAGTATGCTTTTCAACAGAATTGATAAAAATAACGATTCTTTATTTCAAATCAAGCCATTGGAAACCATTGCAAAATATTAGCATGTTCATATTATTTGCTTTTAAACGTGATCGCCGGTCTGTAATGAGCCACACTTGTTGAAAATGCGTTCCGGGTAGACAACCAAACGAAATAGGTTACAAATGTTTTCAAGGAGTACAAACCGCAGTTAAGGAAAAGTTTACGAGTGAAAATGAAGCAAAAAATATGCCAAGTTATTCGATCAGAAATGAGAAATTTGTGTAAATTTAAAAGCTTTTATAAATCTGACCGTTGAGAATTGTTTACATAAATCAGCTGGTTTGCACTAAATTACCGTTTTAGTTAGTTTTCTTTCGTTGGCGCCATTGTACTAAACTGCTCTGACCACTGTTAGGCGTTGTTCTAGCCTACACTGACCTACACTTCAGTGCACTCACCGAACAGACCTGTTTAAATAAATCAATTTGTTGCTGAAATAAATCTGTGGCAATTTGCAATAATCGCTTAAGTCTTAAAAAATGATTTCGAGATAAATTGATTTTTATATTCGAAGGCGTTTCTTAACAAATCATAAAAGTCGATTAAAAACTATGGACGCAAAATCAGTGAGCCATCCACAATGTTACGATCAAATTTTGTAAATAAAACAAAATGTCATGAAGAAATTTGATTAAGTATATACGTCTACTTTGGCTGTTATAGCACAAGTTTAATATACCTCTATTGTAAGTTAAGCGTAAATGTTTTTATTTATATCTTTTGATTGAATTAAGTTATAAGCATGGGGGTTTTACAGAAATATAGTGTTTCAAAAGGAGAATAACGTGGTATATATAACTCGAATTCTTCCCAAGTCGACTTAAGCGATTATTGCTTGTGACCACAGAAAGATTGAAAGTCGATTTCAAGGATAAAAAAATATATGTGAATACTATCGATAGTCTGTCTCCAGACATCGATAGTCGCGATAGTGTAAAACTATCGATAGTATCGATACTGCCATCGATAGTTTGCGAACTCTAGTTTTCAGTATTGTCACGATTTAATAACGAAAGACTTAGTACACAAACCTTATGTTTTCTTTCTATGTGAATTGCATATGTACGCTATTTGAGTACATGTATAACAATGGCGCACTTTGGGGTTAACCCCCCCCCCCCCCCAAAATTTGGCAACACCATAAAAAAAAAATAATTTTATAAAAGATGGTACATGCACAAATATTTGTGAAAAGCCGGAATTACAATAGCGCTGTGGCTGTGGCAGCGACTGTTTTTCGAAATCAGCTGATTTTTAGAAACTACGGTTTGTAATGAAGCGGCACATAATACAGCAGAGGCAGCTGGCAGCACCGCTCCGTTTAGCCCAAATTCTAAATTCGCTGCCGCTGCCTTGAATCGCAGCCAACTTCAAAGTGTTGATGTGAACTTATGTCTGTTTCCGTACTATCCAATGTAATATATTTTTTACTAATTTTGTGTTTCCGTACTTTGATGCCAGCAAGCGGGAGAGAATTTAATTTTTACATAATTAATTTCCACTAGCAAATATTGCTGGCGGGATGCAAAAGCAAAGAAGAAGAAAGAGCAGAGGAAAAAATGAAACAAGATTGATTATTTTAATTGAAAAAAGTGGACATGAAAATGGTAAGTAAATTTATGTCACCACGTGTCCAAGGTAAAAGGAAACAGACCTAATATATAAAGAAGTCACTGCCAAATACTGCGAACGCTCTATTGTGTTTGGTCTGGCAGTGACTGCTCATATTAGACGCATCAGCTGATTCCGAAAACCGTCGCTGCCCGCTGCCACATCGCTGATGTAATTTGGGCTTAAATCAGGCATTTTCACAGCCTATACACGCGGTACAAGCTTTTTAGAGCTTTCACACCGACAGCCCCACACCGACACTACAGAACTCTTCGTGCACGAAAAGAAATTTTGCAAATTTCTGTTCAGTCAGCATTGAGCTGTTGAGCTACAACCTGCTAGCTCGAGCAGTCTCTGAATGCTTGTAAATGACTGTGTGTTGGGGGTGGTTTTTTTGTTTCGATTTTTTTACGTAATATTTTTATTAGGAATCGTGATTTTGCATTTCGTCTCATATTTTTTATTTTAATTTTTTTGTTTGTGGTTTTTTGTGAAGTTAAGAAAAAAATAATATCCATTTCCAATTTAAAAATTTTAATTTTCGACAATGATTGAGTTTCTTTTGGGTGTAACCAAGAGCTTTTGTGCTTTTAACACATGCACAATGTTTGAAAGTATTAGTGTGGTAATCCCTGGTGTAAATACATGTTGTAAAATCTATGAATATTCGTGGATGTACATTGCCAATGTTTGTCAACAACTACTGATTATGTTTATAAACAAGCAGTGTGGAGACATTTCCCTAAAAGTATGCTGTGGATATTAGCTGAGGTTTGTTATACTCAGCTGTACTAGTACACAGAGTATTATAGTTTTAATCACATAACGGTGGATTGTAACAGAATAAAATAATCGAGATAGATATAGACTTATATACATCAAAATGATCAGAAAAGAGAAATCGATTGAGCCATGTCCGTCCGTCCGTCCATCCGTCTGTAAACACTCTAACTCGCGCAAAAATTTAGATATTTTGATGAAATTTGGAACGCAAGTTGGTATCGAGACTCGGACGGTTGGTATGGAAAATGGGCGAAATCGGACCATGACCACGCCCACTTTTCCTATATAGAAAAAATCGGATATTTGGTATCTCAGTCACTAATATATCTGGAGTAATAAAATTTGACCCACGTATTGAGCTCAGGCCCTTATGAAGAAATTCGGAGAAATTTTGGAAAATGGGCGGTGCCACGCCCACTTATTAAGGGGCAACCATTTAAAGTTTTATAAGTCATAACTCAGAAACCTTAGCAGATATATCGATGAAATTTGGTAGGCATGATCTACTTACCTAAGCATATGTTTGGACGAAAAATTGTCAAAATCGGTTAACGGCCACGCCCACTTTTATATATGTGAATTATAAAGTGGCCTAATAAAAACATTTTAAGCGATATCTCTGTCAATTACAAAGATATATCATTGAAATTTTGTGGTAGAAGTCCACCTATAGACATAAAACAAAAAGCAGGAAATTTTTGGAAAATGGGCGTGGCACCGCCTCTTTTTAGAAGCAGGAATATACCAGATTTCTAAGCCTCGACTCGACAAATAATTTATATATTATGACGAAAATCAGTTTGTACACTTTAATAATTTGTGGTAATACATGCTCAAAAATTTAGCGAAATCGGTTTATGACCACGCCTACTTTTTAACAAATATATTTATGGAAAACCCTTTGGGAATTTGTAACGTGATTAGAAGTTGCAAATTTGCACTAACAATAATATTCATATGCTTAGTTGGATGATTGATAAAAATTTTGAAAATGGGCGTGGCTGCGCCTACTTTATGCGGCACTCGATTCATATAAAATACACCGTGTTTCTATCAAAAGCAAACAAACAATGAAAGCATACAGCTGAGTATCTAATGTTCGATTCCACTCGAACTTAGGCTTCCTTACTTGTTAGTTTTAGTTTAAATACAGAGAAAATGCAATGAATTGAGATTTAAAAGGTGCCTTTGTTTGATATGTGCATACGTAGGTCCACTCCCCAAACATAAATTTAAGTAAAAATTGTCTGGACGAAACCCCCCCCCACTGATTTATAATATATACATGTATAATACATACATTGTATATGTATGTACACAAGTCATAACGACCTAACTCGAGATAAGAAATTTTTGCTTGCAATTTTTATAAACAAAACTTCATCAAAGGAATATAATTTTAGTATTTCTCTTTGAGAAATGATATAAAGTTTTATAACCGAAAACATATATTATATGATACATATGTATTATTACTACTGTTTTTAAATCATATTAATATTTCCTTTTTTATTAGTATTGTTGAAAACAAGGAATAGAAGTCTGCGACGTTGGTCGGGTGTACTTGCTTCTAAAGTAAGTAATTTCAGTGACCAAAGTCATTTTCTTCGAATCGTAATCCAATATACATATGTATGTAGTTCTCTAATGAGATTCTAATGAGAGTTTGCAAATAAGTCTTTCTCTAATCAGTTTCCAATTGAATCAGCAATTTAAAAAAGGGCAATTGATACTTGGCTGTTTTCGTATCATCGAAAAAATTTTGAAGAAAAATTTAAAATTAATAAAATAAGCTGCTTTCGGGCTTTTAACGATGATATTGTTTTTATACTCAGCTGTACGTAGCACACAGAGTATATTAGTTTTAATCACATAACGGTGGTGTGTACACCACGAAATAATCGAGATAGATATGGACGTATATATGTGTATGTACTAGCTGACCCGGCAAACTTCGTTCTGCCCAAAATAGATTTTTTTTTATTAATTTCATTTCAAAAATTGTTATTACACCGGTATTATTTTTAATAGAAAATTAACAATTTTCCAGTACTTCATTGTGTATACGACTTCAAAAATATATAATTTTAGTACTCAGTTTAAGGCTGCACGATATACAACATTTTTAGTTTTCTGTCCCGGAGCGTAAATAAATAGCGAGGACGGTTTTCCAACATGGGAACACGCCACATAGAGCTGACCATGGGAAAAGCATGGCGTTTCTAATTACATTAGAAATAATATTGTAAGCTGTCAAATGGAATGACCGCCTACTACGCTGCAATTTATTTTCACTGAGTATTGGCCATTTTAACTAAGTAAGAGTATTGATATAGTATACATCCATAATGGTTTCCAGGCCCCTCCTCCAACTCTTTTAGATATATTCAGCCTCAAAAGTTAAGTACGTATGGGAGGTGCAATGCCCCATTTTTCGATAAATCTTTTTTTTTTTTTTTGTGAACACGGTATTGATATCGTATATCTGCATAGTGATTTCTATGTACATGTCATGAACGCTTTTAGGGATATTTTGCCTTAAAAATTAAGAACGTGCCACGCCCCCCTTTTCCGATAACTCCCACTTTTATGCGTGGGAATGGTTTTGATATCATTTACCTCTATACCAATTTTCAGCTCCCTACCTTGAGCTCCTTTAGAGATTATCAGCTTGAAAAATTAAGATTATATGGCAGGTGCCACGTCCCCTTTTCCGATAACCTACACTTTTATGCGCAAAAATTGTTTTGATATCATATAGCTCTGTACCAATTTCCAGGTCCCTGCCTTAAAACCCTTTAGAGATATTCAACTTAAAAATTTAGTGTGTATGGGAGGTGCCACACCTAGGGATGGGTTTACACCTGGGTATTTACCCAATGTTGGGTTTTTACCCATTTATACCCATTTTCATACCCGGGTATTTACCCAATTGTGGGTAAATACTCATTAGAATAACGAATACTCTTGTTACGTAGCGTAAGAGAAATGTGGATATTTTCGAATTTACATATTTTGAACATATGTTGTTTATTTTCTTTTTTGTTGTTTGCTTCTCCGACAGGGTAGGATTGCGATGTATTACGGAACGAATTTCCGTCATCCCTTGTCAAGTTTGATTTGGTTATAAACCGGTTTCGGCTATGTGCCATCTTCAGTATCTTGTTTCGTTCTGAGTTAATCTCGTTAGTTCGCTAGTATTTATAGTCGTTAATGTCCGTTATTTTGTCCTCGTTAATTGATCATGGACTACGTGTGTGTGTACGTGCGCGGTCAGGTATGCTAGTCTTGTTACCTGCGGTTCCTTCATTATCGTATGTATGCGTGCACAGTGCTTTGCCTTAATTCTTATGTGGTTTAGGTAGGTAAAAGTCTGTTATTGTTTTCTTTTGTGAAGTTTTATTTCTGTCATTAGTATATTTGCTGTCCTTTTTTTGGTATATTAGCCCGAGTGGCTCAAATAGTGTGTCCGAAGCTGTGTTTATTTGTTCGTTTATAATTCCCCCCCTGAACGTTTTCTGTTTGTATATTTCCATGTTCTCTAGTATGTTTAGTCGTTTTCCTTTGTATTCGACGTGGAGGATTTTGGCTGCTTTTCCTATCTTCGTTGGAGCACATTTGTTTTGTGCCATGTGGTTGGCGAAATTTGATTCCACAATGGTTGATGATTTCTTTATTTTCTTGTTGTAGTCTCTGATGTGTTCCCGATATCTTGTTTTTATCTTTCGTCCTGTTTGTCCTATGTAACTGTTTTGGCATTCGCAAGTTAGTTTGTATACCCCTTGTTTATCAAATGCGTCTTCTTCGTTAATGTTGTTTCGTAGTAGTTTTCCTATGTTGCTCTTGGTTTTGAATGCAGCGTTGATGTTGTACTTTTTAAATACTTTGGCCAATTTGTATGACGTCAGTCCAGCGTATGTTAAGGCCGTCCATGTTTTTTCTTCTCTTTCTTTGTCATCCGATTTTCTTGAGGTAAAGTTTTTCTGTATTCCTTTTATTAGACCTCTTGTATATCCGTTGTTCTCCGCTATTGTGTATATTGTGTTGAGTTCTTTGCTGTAAGCCCCTTTTTCTAATGGAGTGCGTTCGAGTCGCGTTATTAATTGTTTGAATGCGGCGTTTTTGTGTTGCTGAGGATGGTTCGAGGTACTGTGTATTATTGTATCCGTAGCTGTAGGTTTCCTGTATATTTCGTATGCAAATTTGTCGGTCCCTTTGTTTATACTTATTGTTAGGTCCAAGTAATTTATTTTCCCTTCTTTCTCTGTGTCCATAGTAAATTTTATACTTCTGTGTTGATTGTTGAGGTAGTTCAGTATTTGTTCCTCTTTGTTTCCCGATATGAGGCAGATGATGTCGTCCACATATCTCGCGTAAAACTTTACTCCTAGATTTGTTGTCAGTTCCTCCATGAATTTTCCTTCTAAGTCTTGCATAAATGCCTCCATTAATATTGCTGAAGTGGGGTTCCCCATTCCGAGTCCATTAGTTTGTCTATATAATTTGTTGTTAAACTTGAAATAATTTTGTGTTGTTTAAGTGTATTTTGTTTATACGTTTCTTGCTGCTTTTTACACAGAAAAGGCGGTTTGGGCTTCTGCAAGCACAATAATTCTTAATAAGAACCGCTTATCAGCGTGCTTATGGCAATTCAATGTAATGAGTGGGAGCGATGGCAACAACAATGCTGAATCACCTAGAAAGTTTACAGTTGTGGAACTTAACACGCTTTTATTAGTTTCACCTGTATGTATGTAAGTATGTATGTAATTTCTAGCTGCTGTCTAAATATATGCAACACATTTTACTAATGAGATTAGGTTATAACCACCGATATGTTCCAACAGATGGCGCGCGTGTATTTATATTTTTAAAATATTCACTTATTTTAAGCTTATAACGAGCGACGCGTTTCGATTACAAAAGGCTTACTTTGAGACGATTTGTAAATGTCAAAGTGTTTTGCTTACCTTTGAACGATTAACAAACGCTTTTATACTCAGCTGTACTAGTACACAGAGTATTATAATTTTGATTTTTTGCCTTCAATAATCGGTTCCACAAAGCTGTGTGTCGAATCCTCCCTCGTTCACTTTTTTCAACTTTTTCGCCTTAAAAACTATCGGCTTACTAGCTGACCCGGCAGACGTTCTGCTAAAATTTATTTCTATGAAGCCTAAAGAAAAGTCTTTGATTGCCGTATTGTTCACCATTATCTTATGCCGTTTTCTTTTCTCGAAAAAATTTTGCCCTTTTTGATTTTCGTAGCTATTTTGTAAGCTTGTCTGTTAATTTTACTGAATATTGACCTCTAACCAAGCAAGAGGGCACCATTATCTACAAATTTATTCATTTTGTAGAAAGTTAGGTTACGCAATTTGATAATTGGGATATAGAAGGGCAGCATTTTTTTGCAGAAAAGAAAACGCCATTAGAGTCCATCTTAATGACTGCGAATAATAAAAAAAAATTGTCTATTCTCTGTATAAAAGTTATATAGTTATATTCGCCGCGACAAACCTACTTCCCCCGATCCCTATCCTTATCTCTATCTCAATCTCATTCTTAATCTTAATCTTATTCTCTATCCCTAACCCTGTCCCTATCCTTATCCCTATCTATCGGATTTTGGCTGAGAACTTTCAATTTTTTCATTAAGGAATAATTTCACACAAAATTTCATACAAAAACTTGATTTTCGATTTTTCCAATTTTCCGACTTTTCCGGAGGGATTTTACAGAAATCGGCCCAGCCGTTCTCATTTTATGAAGTACTATACATTTTTTTATATGTACATATATATATTTTGATAAATAAATCTTCAAATGCAACAAATCACACATTTATTGCAATATTACTAGGGAAAAATCGAAAGGAATATGTTTTAAATTGCACTTTTTACACACGAATACTTACAAAAATTTTTTATATATATGTATATGGTATAGGTTGGTCTTGGATATACAAAAATAGTTAGCTCTCTATTCTCTCTCAACACCGTAAACTGTAAGCCGTTTCAAAGGGATTTTATAATGCACAAAGCTCATATATTTTATAGCTACCCGATAAGAAATACAAAACGGTAATATATTCCTCTTCACTTTATTAACTAAGCCCAAATGTAGGAATGAATGTTTCATAATTTTATCCTCTTGTAACTTTGTTTTTTTTTTCACGGCCTTGTTGAAAGCATTTAATAAACCTTAAATTCTACATACGGCTGATGATATTCACCAGTGTATTAATTGTAAATACATGAATAAATACATATGTGCACAAATACACATGTAAATATAAATAATATATATTAGTATAAAATTTCATCAAATTTTAAACTCATTTGTTTATTTTGATTGAATTAAACTTATAACAAACACAGATTCCAGCATCCGGCGTTGCTCTTAACCTTAAGTCATAATAATTTCTGCTTATTCAGATGAGAATACAGATATCTTCTTTGTTTTCAATAGGCTTCGCTAATTTAAAATTAAAAAATATACGGCTTTGTTCAGAAACTCAGTTTCAAGCGCAACCTGCCTTTGTAGTACAAGCAGAGCGTTCATAAACGTAAATTTTGCATGAAGCGTCGCTCATCACAATCATCAAAAAAATAATTACTGCCGCTGTTGCGTTTCATGCTGCGTTTCTGAACATACCCTATAAGCCGTGTTTATATTTTAGCGCAGATGTATGTACATACATATATGTATGTGTGGAAATTTGACAACAGAAACTACATATTTCTAATAGCCCAGTTAGTCGAGAACCAAGAATTATCTAAAGAAGGATATCGCAGTAGATAAGCTGATTGGAATTGTGTATGTATACTAAAAAGTGTGAATGTCAGACAAAACGAATTGGCAAAAATTTTACTTTGAAATTCATTTCTCTTCTCTTTCACATTGACATTTTTAAAGAAAACACACACATAAAAACGGAAGTAATATAACCTCTATTTCGATAAACCTTGTCGAGAACGTAAACCCGTGTACCGTGTCAGCTGATCCAACCTATTTAATGGCATTTGTATGTAACCGATTATTCAACGACGTACGACGCAGAAGCCCGTACCGCAGAAATCAAAATCATTTTGATTTTTTACATAAAAACGTGGCAGCTGATCGCTCGCATGGTTGCAAGGTAGAAGGGTTGCCAGTTGAACATTTTTAGTTATTAAATATTTAAACAGTAATTTTCACAGCATTATACAACTAACTCAACAAGATTGTAAGATGTTATCGAATATACATATATGTGTTCACATGGAAAAAATAGTATGTCTACTTAAACGAACCATTTATTATTACTTTAATTTTTAAAAAGAAAGGAAAGAAAACGTTTATAAATTTTTTTTAAATCCCAAACAAAATGTAAATATATATATATATATATATATAAATTAATAACAAGATAATAGCTTTGTTCAAAAACTTTACTTGCAAGTACTTGCAAAAAGAGCGTCAATGTCAAATTAAGAGTAAAAACGAGAAAAAGAGAAAATTATCAACCAAAGTAATTGAACACAAAATCGTAAACATTCGCAAGAAAACAGCTGATACGCTGTTTTGACAATTTGATTTTTAGGTTAGGTTGTATGAAATTTTTGAAATTGGAAATGAATGGAAATAACTGAATTAGGAAAACAAAATTCTACTTTGGCTATTCCACAACATCATCAAGATTCATTTTTGCGCTAACTTATTTAGTACTTACACAGTTAGAAATTTGCGTTTAAAATGTTTGTATATTTCCAATTGAAATTTTTGTGATCATATATTTTGGACACTTCTATTTTTTTAAAGCTGCTAGTAGTTGCAAGTGAAAATTTTACTTGCAGCGTTTATCAACTCTCTCGAGGTCTTACTCTCTCAATTTGGCTCTCTTTTGCGAATTTTTTGGGTTATTGAACATAAATTCGTAACTATTCGTAAAAATATGTAAAAATTTTGAGATATTGAACACTCCTAATAAATGAAGATATTACTCAAAATTAAAGCAAAAATTCTATTTATCCACAATGGTGGCTGTATTTTCTTAATTGATAACTCTTGGTGGTCTTCTTCTGCAATTTTTCCAAATTAAAAAGTTAAAAATTGCCACAATAAATCTGAGTTTCTGTAACAAAATCAATTAAAGTAATGTCACACTAATACGATCCACACCACCGTCACACACTGGGGCCGAGCGTGCTCAAAATTCAGTTTTTAAATAATGAGTTTTTCAACAAAATAAAAACGCAGTATTGTTCCCTATAAAATTCTACACTTCTGGCCCAATTTTCAGCTTTCTATCGTTTTTCAGTTGGGAGTTATCCATACACTAACATGGCAAATTTTCCAAAAAATAATTTTTTTCCAAAGTGTGAAATTTTAATGTGTATTTGAAATAGTTGGTGTAAGAGAAGGATATAAAATTTTATTATTCTGCTCTTTCCATAACATTAAGTGAAGCTTATATAATCGATGAGTGTTTTTTTTGGAACTAGATGTTTTAAAAAATTAATTTTTAGTATAAAACTAAACGTACCTCTTTTTTTTAAATATTTTTTTTCAAAATGGATTTTTTTTAATTTGCGCAAAAAAGTAGCAAATGTAAAAATGCAGCAGTAAAATATGGTTCTTTGTGACAAAGAATCCGAGTTCAGAACCAAAAGCAAAGTGCGCATTTTAAAAAAAAGTGAGTTTAAAAATTGCATTCCAATTTTAGTTTAAAAAAAAACACCTATATCTGGTTGAATTTGATTCTGTTCTATCTTAAATTTAGTTGATCCATTATTTACTGGTTACTTTAATTACAAATTGTGGTTAAGGCTACTTGTCAAGCCAGGTTTCTTTAATTTAGACTTGTAAGTTGGATTACAATATGAGTTCTTTGAAGCACAAGTTGTGTTACTCCAATTTTGTTTTTTTTTATGTTAGGCATGAAAATGTGTGGGGAAATACGTGTTCTGCTTAAAACGCTAACGGTGAAACTCCTAATTCCCATATAAACATACTTGTGACAACAGAAAATTTTTAATATCTCGAAAAAAAAAATTGAAGAAAACCATTTTTGTATACATACATATGTACCTGCACCTGCATATTTCATCAATGGGTTAATAAATAGCCGCTAATGGGTTAATATAATACACATTGGCTATTTTTGTACAGACATACTAATATAATAATAATATAATACAATGGCGCTATTATGACTCTGACGAGTTTTATGGCCGAGCTTCTGTCCCAACTCGAGGGACTCCTTTTGTTTTTCCTACCAATTGGGTGGACCTACAGTTTTATGCCGGCTCCGAACGGCGAATGCATTTTTTATGAGAAGCTTTTTCATGGCAGAAATACTCTCGGAGGGTATGCCGCCCACTGCCGAGAGGTGACCGCTGCTCTTAAGAAACCAATAATTGGATTTTTACTAATTAGAAAAATTTTTTTGGTGCTTGCTTGGACTGGGGTTTGAACCCGAGACCTATGGCATAGCAGGCGAGCACTCTACCCACTGCACCACAGCGGCCCCCATACCACAGACATACTAATTGTGATTTAAATAATTTATTTACAGATCTTAACAAGTAAGGAAGCCTAAGTTCGAGTGGAATCGAACATTAGATACTCAGCTGTATGCTTTCATTGTTTGTTTGCGTCTGATAGAATCACGGTGTATTTTATATAAAGCGAGTGCTGCATAAAGTGGGCGTAGCCACGCCCATTTTCAACATTTGGTGGTCATAAACCGATTTGAATAAATATTTGCATGTCTATTAACACAAGTTATAAAAGTGTATAAACCAAGCTTCGTTATAATATCTCAATTATTTGCCGAGTTATAGGCTAAGAAATCTCGTATATTCCTTTATCTAAAAAGAGGCGGTGCCACGCCCATTTTCCAAAATTTTTATACTTTTTGTTTCCGGTCTATTGTGGAACTCATGCCACAAAATTTGAATGAATTATCTTTATATTTGACAAAGATATCGCTTAAAATGGTTTTATTAGGCCACTTTATAATACCCATATATAAAAGTGGGCGTGGTCGTCAACCGATTTCGCTAAAATTTTGAACATGTATTACCACAAGTAATAAAAGTGTACGCACCAAATTTCGTCATTATATATCAATTGTTTGTCGAGCTATGGGCTCAGAAATCTAGTATATTCCTGCTTCTAAAAAGAGGCGGTGCCACGCCCATTTTCCAAAATTTTTGTGTTTTTCGTTTTATGTCCATAGTTGGACTCCTGCCATAAAATTTCAATGATATATCTTTATATTTGACAGAGATATAGCTTAAAATTTTTTTATTGGGCCACTTTATAATACCCATATATAAAAGTGGGCGTGGTCGTCGACCGATTTTGGCAATTTTTAGTCCAAACATTTGCCTAAGTAAGTATATTACGCACACCAAATTTCATCGATATATCTTCAACGGTTTCTGAGTTATGACTCATAAAACTTTCAATGTTTGCCCCTTAATAAGTAGGCGTGGCACCGCCCATTTTTCAAAATTTTTGTGTTTTCTGTTTTATGTCCATAGTTGGACTCATGCGACAAAATTTCAGTAATATATCTTTATATTTGACAGAGATATCGCTTAAAATGTTTTTATTAGGTCACTTTATAATATACATATATAAAAGTGGGCGTGGCCGTCAACCGATTTTAACTATTTTCCGTCCAAACGTTTGGCTGAGTAAGTAAATCACGCATACCAAATTTCATCGATATATCTTCAATGGTTTCTGAGTTATGACATATAAAACTTTCCATGTTTGACCCTTAATAAGTGGGCGTGGCACCGCCCATTTTCCAAAATTTCATCAAATTTCTTCATAGGGGCCTGAGCTCAATACGTGGGTAAAATTTCATCGCTCCAGCTATATTAGTGACTGAGATACCAAATTTCCGATTTTTTCTATATAGGAAAAGTGGGCGTGGTCATTGTCCGATTTCGCCTATTTTCAATACCAACCGTCCCAGTCTCGATACCAACTTTCATTTCAAATTTCATCAAAATATCTCAATTTTTGCGCGAGTTAGAGTGTTTACAGACGGACGGACGGACAGACGGACGGACGGACGGACGGACGGACGGACATGGCTCAATCGATTTCTCTTTTCACCCTGATCATTTTGATATATATAAGTCTATATCTATCTCGATTATTTCATTCTGTTACAATCCACCGTTATGTGATTAAAACTATAATACTCTGTGTACTAGTACAGCTGAGTATAAAAAAAGCTGGTCACCAATGGGTTAATTCATGACCGTTTTAATGGGTTAAGATTCCAAACAGGGGCGAACGCAGGGGGGGGGGTTTGGGGTGTTAATTTTTTTAAACTATGAAAATGTTAAACTAAAAACAAACCTATTGTATCTGGATAGTATTAAAAAGTTGTGGGAATGTAGGCCAATTAAAAATCCAGAAAAACATAAACTGGACAGAGACATTTTTTTTTGCCTTATAACTCTGTGGCTACTGAACTGGATTTTTTTAGATTTAAGGGGAATTGTGGCCGCTGTGGTGCAGTGGGTAGAGTGCTCGCCTGCTATGCCAGAGGTCTCGGGTTCAAACCACGGTCCGAGCAAAACACCAAAACAATTTTTCTAATTAGTAAAAATCCAATTATTGGGTTTTTTAAGAGCAGCGGTCACCTCTCGGCAGTGGGCGGCATACCCTCCGAGTGTATTTCTGCCATGAAAAAGCTTCTCACAAAAAATGCATTCGCCGTTCGGAGCCGGCATAAAACTGTAGGTCCACCCAATTAGTAGGAAAAACAAAAAGGAGCACACCTCGAATTGGGAGGGAAGCTCGGCCATAAAACTCGTCAGAGTTATAATAGCGCCATTGTATTATATTATTATTATTAAGGGGAATTGTGAGTCGAAAATGGACTTCTTTTGAAAATTAGTTCTGAACTGAAAAGTCACCAATAAGGTTTCTATTATTTTTTTAGAGTTTATTGTTAATCATAATAAAGGAGAAATAAAAACTCATTTATTATGACTTTTCGTTTTCGTTCCATGAGCAAACTGTTGTGAAATAAATTTAAATTAAAAAAAATTATGCTATTTGCAAAAAAATACTTGAGTGTCTTAACTAAAATGTCTATATTTTTAATAAAAACAACCAGAAAAAACTGGTCTGAATTAGATACACAACTTTACTTATTATTTGTTTTTCAAATGAAAATTTTTAAAACCACGGTTGTGCTTTTGATACTTTTTGATACTTTTTGTGCTTGGCAATCTGCTTATAAGACCTGGTCCAGAGTGGTCCTTAGTTGTTAAAAGTTTAAATGTAAATGCTAATGCTTGAAAATTACGCTCATAGAAAAACTAAGATTTCTTCATCTTGTATTTTGCTAAAAATAAATTGTTCTCACTGTTTTCTTTCGCTAAATCATCAAACATACCTCTTTTTTGCATTTCCATAGATATCCGCATTTTTTAGCACTCAAACTTGAAATCTCACGAAAATCATAATACACTTATTTATACAAACTTTTTCCAGACAATTTTTTTTTTTTTCAAATGTGTTGACTTTAAATGAGCCAAAGTAACGTTTAATGGTGTCTATTGCGTATAGAAGGAGGTTTTCTATAAAATTCAATATATTTTCCACGGAAATGCATGACAGAAATTTCTTTTTGAAACACCAACATTTTTTACTTTTGTGTGTAGGGCTGACAACGATGTGGACTTAACGAATATTTAATTCACCATAATCCAATTCGTTCCACCAAAGCTACAATTTGGCTGCTACATGACGAAAAATATGAATTCAGTAGCAATTATGACGCAATAATACAGGTGACCTTTCCTTTTTAGTTTTAGTTTAAATACAGAGAAAATGCAATGAATTGAGCTTTAAAAGGTGCCTTTGTTTAATGTGTGCATACGTAGGTCCACTCCCCAAACATAAATAGATTTAAGTAAAAATTGTCTGGACGAGTTTTGAGTATTTTTTTTTGAAAACCCCCCCCCCCAAAATATTTTTCTGTGTGCGCCACTGATTCCAAAGATTACTAGTTTTAGTGTAGATACAACTAATATGATTTAAATATTTTAATCTAAGAATTAAGTGAAAAAATTTGGTTAAAAATGGGTTAATGCGTGGTCGTTAAGGGGTTAAAATTCTTGGGATTTACTATTTTAGTATCGATATACCGATTCTGATTCAAGAAAATTAAACTCGAAACTAAAATAAAAAACATAGGTCACCAACGGGTTAACTCATGACCGTCAATGGGTTAAGATGCTATAGATTAACTGCTTTAGTGCAGATAAAGTGAATCTGATGTAAAAAAGTTGATTTCAGAATTTTGAGCGTCCTCATATATATAAGTGGCCCCAGTGTGCGTCACCACCTATTTATACTAGAAAAGATATGAGTTACAGAAACTCAGTACAGATTTCTTAATTAAACACAGATTTTTGTGAGAATCTTGTTGCTTCCCAATATAATTTTTTTATGGATTTTCAATTGTAAATTTAATGTTCTGACTGTGTTTTTTGTTATTTTATGTTTTAGTCCTTGATAACTATCACCAAGGTGTGATGGAAATATATTGGGCAGCAACAAAATTACAAGAAAAATGTGTTTTAATTACCAACTAAGCCGTAAAAAAGTAACTAAATTAATAAAAAAAAAAGTCGTCAACGACAACTTTAAAAACGATTAAATTAGTATTTTATTGTCATTTGGCAAATAATGCACAGTTGTGTATTGAAGAGTAATCCGCATAACACTTTGAAGATTAGTAAAAATCTTGTTTGTTCAAAAATGACTAAATGGCAACCCTGCCAAAATGAAAACAGACTATATATATATTTAAATATGTGTGAGTAAAACCAGGGACTTGTAACGCGTTTCGGTTTCGGTTTCTGTTACACAGCTAAGTAACGAAACAGAAACAGAAACAAAACCTCTTTGTAACAAAAGTCGTAACAAAACTCCGAAACGTTTCCAGCAGAAACAAAACCTGTAACGAAACTAAATTAATTTTGTTCCTTGTAACAGAAACAGAAACAGAAACAGAAACGAAACTCCTTTGTAACAAAAGTCATAACAAAACTCCGAAACGTTTCCAGCAGAAACAAAACCTGTAACGAAACTAAATTAATTTTGTTCCTTGTAACAAAATCCGTAACGAAACTAAATCCGTAACGAAACTAAATTAATTTTTGTTTCTCAGAAACAAAATTAATTTCGTTTCTCAGTATCAGAAACAAAATTAATTTTGTTCCCTGCAACAAAAACAAAGCCAGAAACGAAATTAATTTCGTTTCTCAGTATCAGAAACAAAATTAATTTTGTTCCTTGCAACAAAAACAAAACCAGAAACAAAATTAATTTTGTTTCTCAGTAGAAAAACTATATTTGCAGAACATTAGGATGGACTTGTTATTTTTAGGTATATAATATACATATATGTATGTATATATGTATGTCTGTGGTAACCAACTAAAGTATGGAATAAGACACTTACATTTTTTAAATATTATCGTAAGGGACATTTATTCAAATACGCTTATAAAAATTGAGAGCGAAATTATCGTAAGGGACAAAATTATGATTTTTTCGCAAACTGCAAATTTTTTCAAGAAAAAAGATATCATGTTCAAGATATTAATTAACCATATAAACGCGTGTTCAATTTCATTTAAATATACCAGTAAAAAACAGTGAAAAAAAACAAAAAAATGCTCTCCTGTAAAATTTGCTTTTGTCCCTTACGATAAAGTCGCACAAAGGGGTCGATATGAAGAAAAATACAACTGGGTGACTATTAGGGTTGTCTTTTTTAATTTTTTTAAATGATATATAAAAACGCTTCATATGCATAGAACAACGGATTGTGAAATGTATACATTAATTGTTATCAAGAAATATTTAATTTTCTAATAATAGCTCATTCAGACTACTTTGTAGTGCAATTTCTTCATCATCATGATTTTTATAAGACGTCGAAGCAGTACAGGATGCTTTGGCGGGTGTAATATCGTTTCGTATGGATAATGGGATATCCGACTTGCGTTTTCTTAATGTATTCCTGGCGATTTTTGCTTTGAATTTTTCATTGCACCTGATAACTAATATATCATTTAATATATCCGATTTCATATTCGTCCTTAGTGACGAATATATATAGTGCATTCCCGAGAAGAGCCGTTCCACACTAACTTCAGTTGCAGCTGCACCATTAACAATTTTTGCCAATTGGTACAACTGTGGGTGTATTATTTTGTGCGCTTCCCACCAACGGAGAATATCAACGTCTGGCGATATCGACGTTGATTCGCGAAAGTTAATCATTAACTGTCTTATACAAACTCCATGCAGCGTTGTGCTACGTTTTGCGATAGCATCGTTCAAGACTTTAAGAAATGCTGGGCTTTGATATTGTGAAATCGTTTCAGAGTTTGACTCAATAGTTTGAGTTGATGTGGGTGTTGATACAGCGCTGTGCGGTCGTTCACAATGCGAGGTAGTTGTATCCTCGACTTTGCTTGATTTTTCATAGATATTTACTAATGTGTTTAAAGCGGTGTCTACATGACGATCCTCTGTCAGCAGCAACGAGAATCGTGGATCGAGGTATACGCAAGCTAACAAAACATCATTTTCCAGAAGTTGCTTTTCTCTTAAACACATAGCCTGATATAATTTATTGGCGAGAGTACCAGGTATTTCCTTGGTTTCATACTTGCAGCACTGCCAAATGCCAAAAAAAGATCCAAGTGTTAGCTGCTCCTCTTGCAGTTTTTTGCTGGCTATTTTCGCTGGGCGCAATGATATTACCACTTCCTCGATATTTTTCCATTCGGAACTCAAAGCAGCTAGACTTTTGTGAACTTTAGGATATCTGCAACAAAATTCCATATGTTCCATGATGGACTCGAACATGTCGTATGTTGAATGCCATCGCGTCACTACGTCTAATTTGGGCATTTTCGTGTTATTTTCTAATCGAAGCCTAACGTTAGGTGTTCGCAAACCGCGAGTAGCCTCGCGAACTTTTACAATAAGCGAATTCAATTCGATGTGACTTTTCAAGGCGTCGTGTACTGCAAGTTGTAGAGTATGTGCAGCACACCTTATGTTGGAGATAAAACCTGTTTCGGAACTCAGGGAAAGTGAATTCGAGTTGTCAATAGAATGCATTTCGGTAGTTTCATCGTATTGCGTAAAGTCGGCATTAACGTCCATGTCCAGATCGTGTTCGTCTTTTATGTCTACTTCTTCATCGTTCTCCTCATCGTTTGGCATTGTCAAGTTGATTTTTAATGCTGCTTCATCTCGTTTTTGAGCTTCGATCATAAGCTTGCCTAATTTAATCATGTTGGCGCCGTTGTCCGTGGTTAAAGTATTTATTTGTTGTATAGAAATTTCGTACGTTTTCAAAATTGTCTGAATTTCTTTCTGCAAATATTCAGATGCATGTCTCTGCTTTAATTCTATGAGACCTAATGTGCGTAGAAGTATATATCCCCCTTCAACAAACTGAATGTTGACTCCCAAAAAACTGCGATTGTAACGCGTAGCACCGTCAACTTTGAGGTGAATTATTCTTCCCTGAAACAAAAATATATTTATGTTTTTATCTACTCATAACACTGTGCAAGCAAAAAAAAAAAATCATTGAAAAAACAAATTTACAAACGATTTAAAAATTCTCAACTGTTTTGGATAGAGAAATGTTGACACTTTCGAAATAAACATACAGGACAATTCTAAATAATTTTTCGACGAAGTGAAGAAACTCGCAAAAATGAAAAATTATTTAGAGTATGAGATGTTCTTCACGCGAGAAGTGGAATTTAAAAAAAAAAAAATTATTTTGACGTCAAAATCGGGAAAACGAAAAAATTTAGCAAAAAATTCAACTTCTCGCGTGAAAGACATGTCATAAGCTTTTCGAATGAACGAAACACTATATATATTTCGATAGTGTCAACATTTCTCTATCCAAAAACGTTGAGAATTTTGAAATCGGTTGAAAATTTCTTTTTTAATGATTTTTTTTATGAAGAAACTGAAAAAACGGGTTTTTAAAACCAGATTTTGGGGGTGTTACAAATCTTTTTAAGGGTGTGTCGTATATAATTTGACCAGATGAACAATCTCTACTAGGTCGCTTCAAAAGTGTATTCACTTTTTTGTTTTTGTAGCACTGTGTATCTCTGAATACATACCTTTATTTCGTCCTTAATATCTTGACGAACTTCATTTGCTTTTTCTATAACTGTTTGACGAACGGTAGCAGATGATATCGTTATTTTGTTGTTGAGTTCCGGAGCGTTTAAAATGGCATCAATTATTCTGCGGAATCCTCGTGATTCCTGCGAATCGCAACCATCTATAGAAGAAAATGGTCTGCCTTCCAGCGTCAACATCTCCATGCAGGCCTGTTGGATTTCTTCGATAGTCAAAGCAACTGTTAATACACTACTTTTTTCGGATAAATTGTTTTTTTCTTTTTTCAACATGTCGGTGATCGGTTTCCATTGAGCTGAGTGAAAACGTTCTAGATGCTTGCTTAGATTTCCCAGATGATTTCCCTGTTAAATTATCGTTTATAAATATGTTTGTATGTATACAGTTATTAGCTTCGTTCTTTTGCTGCTAATTATGAATAATTCTGTGGTTACAAGTAATAATCGCTTAAGTCGACTTAGGAAGATTTCGAGTTATATATACCACGACATTCTCCTTTTAAAACACTATATTTCTGTAAAACCCCCATGCTTATAACTTAATTAAATCAAAAGATATAAATAAAAACATTTAGGCTTAACTTACAATAGAGGTATACTAAACTTGCTATAACAGCCAAAGTAGACGTATATACTTAATCAAATTTTTTCATGACATTTTGTTTTATTTACAAAATTTGATCGTAATATTGTGGATGGCTCACTGATTTTGCGTCCATAGTTTTTAATCGACTTTTATGATTTGTTAAGAAACGCTTTCGAATGTAAAAATCAATTTATCTCGAAATCATTTTTAAAGACTTAAGCGATTATTGCAAATTGCCACAGAATTATGTTCTTGCATGAAAAAATTTTGGCAATAGTCTATTAATTTCTTTTGTTTTTTATGAAAAAAATTTAGAGAGAAGAGCCCAAATAGCAGATACGCCGAATAGGAGACGTTGTCAATTGCCTAAATATGTATGGATATTAGGGATATTAAAAAAAAAAATTAGAGATGTGCGCACGCACGCCCATCTCTGCTTGCAATAGTACAAAATATGGAATTTTTTAAATGGCTGTAATTAGTTTAATATAGAAATGACAATCACATTATGTAAAAAGTTTTGGAAAGTTTTGGAAAGACTTCGAGAATATGTAAAGTTTTTTTGGCAAAAGTTTCAAAAATTAATAAAAAATTCACTTTCAAAAAATCCTATTTTTCCCATACAAAATGTGTAAAAAAGGGCGAAAAAATAGAGACCTCTAAGGGTTAAGTTACAGCGCAAATTCTTTGCAAGGCTTATTTTCTCATCAATTACTAACATTCTAAAAGGTAAGAACCAAACAAATTTTTCTCTTTTTTAATGTATATTTAATATTGTATATTAACCCGCTTATTCATAAAAAATATAAAATAATAAGCTCTTATAATTAAAATTTTGTAATGTCATTTTATGCTTTATAAAACAATTTTTTTATGAATAAGGGGCTTAAACTATAACATACCTTAATAGAAGATTTGCAGTTGTTTATTAAACACCGGCTGATACCATCCACTGGATCGTATGAAAAGTATTGGCGCTCTGCACCTCGGACCGGTCTTCCTGCCTTCTTCGATTGGGAGGGGTTTGCCATAGACATAATTGTAGGTAAACACTCGTAAAAATTTGCACAACGGCACAATGTCACAAAATGAGCTCGCAGTTCTGACACTCAAATAAACACTCACAATTCGCACGACACAGTATCACACAACAGAGAACAAATGTGGCTCAATTTACAAAATTAATTAATAATGAAAAAATTTGACAGAAAACGACCAGGTTGTCACATGAGTATTACTATTTCAAAGAGATCTCGATTATCACCCACAAGGTTGACTTTTACCCAGTATCATATTAAATTTATTACACTATTGTAACAAAAATTGGCTATAATAAATAACAAACGATGCTCGCCCTATGCGAGTGAAAATTCTTTGGCATTTGGAAATGTTTATATAATTTGAAATTTCACAGCTTTTGCATGTCTACATCTACTTCCACACTTACCTCTACCTTCTAATCTACCTCTACCACGGAACCAACTAAAAGAACTTAACCCGACCTCTGTTAAAATCCAAAAATATCTTAAGTGAAGTTAAAAAATGTGTATTTGCTTAATTAATCAAGTATTATTACATTTCTGTCAATCTATAATTTCTCGCAGCCAATTATAGTCCGAAACAAGTTTCTAATAGGTATTAGTTAATAAAGCAAATTATAAGGGTTTTTTTTTTTAATTTCGCCTTAGTAAATTTTGACATATTGTCCTAACTCCAGTTGAGTTAAAAAAAAAAAGGAAACGTGAGTAAGAAGTACTCATGAACATTGATGTGTAATCAGTTTCGAAATAGGACTTTTATTCCCTTTCCCTTATTCCTTTTTCACTGGTTTTCTATCGATTAAAATGCGACTATCGTTTTTATAATTTTTTGTTGCCATTGTCACTGCTACATTTTGTTGTTTTGTTTGTTTTGGTGTTTGGTTTTTGATTTTTAATTTCTGATTTTGATTTGTTTTGTTTTGTTTTGCTCAGAAACATGCAAGATCATTCGGATCCACGTTTGACCCATATCTCGGGGCTCCGCGTAGAAGGCCAGCTCAAAACCTTTCATTAGATACCAATATTACTCAGAAACACACAAGATCATCCGGGTCCTCGTTTTGACCCATATCTCGCGACCCTACCTAGGTATCATAAAGAATAGGGCTCCCTGTAGAAGCCCTGCCCAAAACTTTTCATTAGCTACGCGTAAACTTTACCTGTTTTTCGAAATTACTCGTAGCTACAGCAAAGATGCTAACACATCAAAATGCCACAGGTATACATATATATATTATATACCTAAAAATAATAAGTCCATCCTAATGTACGGCAAATAGTATTATAAAATTTTTTATAGTTTTGCCACTGAGAAACAAAATTAATTTCGTTTCTGGCTTTGTTTTTGTTGCAAGGAACAAAATTAATTTTGTTTCTGATACTGAGAAACGAAATTAATTTCGTTTCTGGCTTTGTTTTTGTTGCAAGGAACAAAATTAATTTTGTTTCTGATACTGAGAAACGAAATTAATTTTGTTTCTGAGAAACAAAAATTAATATAGTTTCGTTACGGATTTAGTTTCGTTACGGATTTTGTTACAAGGAACAAAATTAATTTAGTTTCGTTACAGGTTTTGTTTCTGCTGGAAACGTTTCGGAGTTTTGTTACGACTTTTGTTACAAAGGAGTTTTGTTTCTGTTTCTGTTTCTGTTACAAGGAACAAAATTAATATAGTTTCGTTACAGGTTTTGTTACTTATTGTAACGTTACAATCTTTTGGTTTCGAATTTAGTTTCTATCCTTTAATGTTTCTTGGAACAGAAACGCCAGAAACGAGAGTTTCGTTTCGTTACGAGTTTTGTTACAAGTCCCTGAGTAAAACAGCTGATTGCTACGGGCTCAAAAAATCCTAAAAATTGCATACGGGCGTTTGCGTCAGCGAGCGGACCACACGTTCTCGACTAACTGCAAGCATTTTAGGGCAGCGAAAAAACGTACAAACGCCTTACACAGTAAAAATTTCTTACAATTAAGGATAAAAATAGTTTCAACAGATCAGTTTTATTTGACCTTATTTTCTTTTTTCGCTCTCCAAAAAATAGAATATTTTATTAATTTCCACAGATATGTACCTTAAGCCGTATCACGAAAATAAAGTTTGCGTGTGTCAGTTTTATTTGAACACTTACGTCGAAAAAATATTTGTGGTGTAAAAAATTTTTTTTTTGGCCCGCGTTAAAAACAGCTAAATCGCGTTTTTTGTAATAACTTCCTTATTTGATGTCGGATCTCTATGATCTTAATGTCGCAGAAAAGGTCTCGCTCAGCACTATATTTGGCCCATATAAAGTTTCGACCTCAAAGGTTGTTCTGAGTTTTACCTTTAAAAATTTTGGAGTTACTATCCCTAGATTTTTTTATTTTTATCACTAATACAAAGCTCTCAAAAAACCATGAGGAATACCCCAAAAAAATTCTAGCCTTTATTCACAAACAAAAAATTCATACCGTTTTAAAATCAGAGAACCTGTTTTTTTTTTAAATTATCCCAAGTTCTTATTTATATGAGGCAGTAACGCCATATAGTATGAGTTTTTGATTAAAAAGTATTCCAAGTCCTCGCTTGACTTGAGAATGTTGTACCGCGATGGAACAGCTACCAATACTGGACACATGATATGAAAAAAATTATTGATGATTGGACTATTCGTGCTGACCAACGTTATTTATATTGAATGATAATGGCTGTAGTGAAGATTTGGTAAGTATTCAAGTGGGATCTCTAAGCACAGCGCGCTGGCTTACAACGGCTTCACGATTTCTGCATCCGTGCTTATCGTAAAATCATCCAAGTTGTTTAGAAAAACTGCTAGAGTTCGTTGTAAAATTATACGCGCCTAAAGAGACAACGGAAGTCTAAATGTGTTATCAATACTTGCGCTGGATGCGTCGTCCGCCCCTAGAAATGCAGTTAATTATTCAGCCTACAATTGAAAACAACGCACTTTACTTTAATCCCGAAAACATCTTCTTATCTATGATAACCGAGACCGAAAATGACGATGTCCTCCAAATTTTGAGATATTTATGAAAGAACTTTCAGAGCTCTGAAAGATAGTTCTTCGTCGCTTATATTACTTTGCTCACACTCAAAAAAAAATTACTCAGATTATAGAAAAATGGCAATGATTCGCCGCTAAAGACATATTTTCATTGTTTTGAATACAATTTTCTTTAAAACATTCAGGTTTCGAACGTTTAAAACAAATTGGAATTTATGTGCAGGGTATTCTCTTTCCTCTCATATGCATTTTATATACATATATGTACGTATAGTTTTTTCCCCTTTTCTTTATTTTTATTACCTCAACAATAGCTACTTATACGCCCCCCATCGGATCGCTTTGTATGTGAAAACTGAAAATGTTTTCTTAAATATCTCGAAAATGGGAGCTAATCCGGATTTTCTAAAAACGCCATCGTAATCTGGAGCCAAAAATTAAGCTGACGTGTTTCGCCGCTTCTCTGTGGTAATTTTTTATGAAAAAAAAAAACAAGTGTTTCATTTTACAACGTTATAACTTTTTTGTTTGTGAATAAAGGATAGAATTTTTTTGGGGGATTCTTCATGGTTTTTCGAGAGCTTTGTATTAGTGATAAAAATAAAAAAATCTAGGGATAGTAACTCCAAAATTTTTAAAGGTAAAACTCAGGACAACCTTTGAGGACGAAACTTTATATAGGCCAAATAAAGTGCTGAGCGAGACCTTTTCTGCGACATTAAGATCATAGAGATCCGACATCAAATAAGGAAGTGATTACAAAAAACGTGATTTAGCTGTTTTTAACGCGGGCCTAAAAAAAAATTTGTACACCAAAAATATTTTTTCAACATAAGTGTTCAAATAAAACTGACACACACTAAACTTTTTTTTGTCCATATAACGTGATACGGCTTAATGTACCTACATAAGTATGTTACATTAGGGTGGTCTAAAATTGCATGAAGAAAAAAGTTCTCCCGAAATCCGCGAAACAACCGCATTTCATGCGACTGCACTATGCAAATCTATACTCAAAATTTTGCTTTACTGTATATAGAGGTCGCCCAAATGCCTCCAAATTTCCCTCTACATTTACATCAGTGATAATTTTTTGGAAAGTCCTTAATGAACAATAAAGACAATTTTTTATCATTTTATAAATAATAGCATAACGGTAGCCTTGTTCCACAATGATTGTTTGGGCTTCATTTTTATCTTGGACCACCCTAATCTTACGTGAATCAGAGTATATAAGAATAAAAGATGTCTACCCAATAAACACAGACGCGAGGATGATATCGCGGCGAATTCAAGGCGAGTTCGCGAAAACAGATTTTCGCGAACGTAATTTCTCGGACTCGCCTCGAGTTCGCGGCAAGTTCGAGAAAATCAATTTTCGCGATATTAATTTTTTCAATTTTTTTAAAGTTGTTTTGCACTAAAAAATGATTATAGTTCTGAAATTTTACATTTATACCTGAACTTGAAAAGCTTTTGTTATTCATGAAAGTTAAACTTTCTTTATAAAAATATTTTAAGTGCTTTGTATTATTTTATACGGATTTAACCCATTGCCAGTAAACCAAACGCTGAACTTTTAATTTTTCGAAACGCCATTTATAAAAAAATCTGAACAAATTTTCGAATCGCCAACGATCAGAGAAATTAAAAATTCTCGAATCGCTAATGATAAAAAATTCGAATCGCCAGCGATCCGAGAATGAACAAATTCTCGAATCGCTAGTGATAGGTGACATGCCTACGAATTCGGATTCGCCGATCTATCGCCGCGAACTATTGCCGCGATAATATAATCAGAGAAAGCGAATCCCACGCGAATTCGAGGCGAATCCGTTGTGTTTATTGGGTAGTAATGGGTTTTACAAATATCTACATAACGAAACTTATTTTTACATTGGATCAGTTGAGGCCATTCACTGTTTTACGCTAAAAAGACCACTAATAAATTAATTAATAAAATTACATACATACGGACACAATTTTCTTAAATAAAAATGTTTAACTAAGTATGGATTTCTTTTAGATTTTACATATTTATGATGGGAAAACATTTTCCAAGGTATAGAGAAGTTTCTGCACATGGTAAACGGACGTTGATGTTTGCACAGAGTTTCCACTTTGCAAAAATATTTCGAACTGCGATTTGATTAGAGTGCGCAGCTGCAAAAGCATATTCGCATCACTTGCTAACAGTTCAAATTTAATCCAGTTATCTAAGGACAATATCGCTTTTCGACTATGGTTTTCTGTAGAATTCGTTAGCGCAATCGCCTCTATTTGGTTTATTAGTTGATTTTTTTCATTATTTAACTTGGCTCCCGAATCTACCGTCTCATCATCCGAAATATTTACTTCATCATCAGAATTTTCAGACTCGTCCAAGGCATCATCATCCAATACACAATGCAGACCGCATTGTATTGCAATAACCACTGGCTGAACCACCGTATTCATATTTATTGAACATTTATTTGCCACGCGCGACTTCTCAAAAAACACAATCCAATCATAAGGGAGTTCACTGATAAATTCTTTTAAATTTTTCATGCCCGGTGGATTTAATGCTGACGTTCGCTGTAATATTAGTTGCTTTTCTGCCCCCGATATTAGTGTGCCTTGTTGGCGATCAATTACTGCCACATTTGGGTAAAAACCAGCTGCCAAGCAATAACGTACCATATTCCAATCTTCATTGAAAAGGGACACCTGCGGCCCGATACAAAATTTCTTACATGTAAGATCAAATATTTGACGCCGCGTTCCGCAAAACATTTCCATGGCTGATTGTGATAAAAAATATTTATTGCAAAACTCACGAACACGTTTTCTATTTGTACGGATAGCACAATACGATTTGTATAACGAAATTATGCCAAGTTGGTCGCTAAATGTCTTCCCCGAAAATGATTTACGTTGAAAGGAAGCATGGCCTTGGGTTGCACGGTCTGTTGGCAATATGAAAGGATCCTTTACGGAATGAAAGGCGACTATAGTCAACATGGAGTCGAAGCATTTAAAAAATATACCATACAAAAGACACTTGCCCAGTTGCACATCTAACGGCATCTCTACCAAATGTCGACCTAACTCGGTTACACTTTCATCGTCGTTGAAAACTTCTAACATTTGTAGTTTCCTTATAGCATTTTGTATGCTTAAACTTGATGGAGGGTTTAAAGCACGTGATAAATAAGTTTCAACATTGCTTTGTTGATCCAATGTCTTGGCATATAAGCAAATTTCAGTTAAAGGTATACGCATAAATTCCGGAACGCTAAACTGTGGCATATACTCATATGTGGCTGTTGAATATAAGCGATAGCAGACACCATTCTGCGTACGGCCAGCACGACCAGATCGTTGATTTGCATCGGCCTTTGATATCCAAACTGACTGTAGTTGCGCTGATTCCGTAATAGAATCGTGAGTTTTAAGTTTGATCTTTCCTGAATCGATAATATAAGCCAAATCAGGTATTGTAATTGATGTTTGTCCAATATTAGTGGAAAGTATTATTTTTCGCACTGTATGTATTTGTAAGGCTTCGCGTTGATCTTGGGAATCCATTTGGCCATGGAGAATGCATATTCGATATGTGTTAGAGGGGAGAGTGCTTTGAATCAGATCCCTTTGTTGAATAATATCATTGTAGCCTGGAAGGAAAACCATTATGGCTCCAGGATGCGGACTGCGATATAGCCCTTCCAACAACGACAAAATAAGGTCGTGATCCACCTCATTTTCATCATTAAATTGTTGCTGATAAGCCGATAGAATACGCTGTTTATCTTCAAGTTCTAGTTTTAATTGTGACTGCTCTTTCGATACAGTACCAGCACTTTGTAGTATTATTCGCGTACAACTGCCATCCGAATGCATTTTTGCATAATCTAGAGCGGTAAATCCTTGTATGTCACGTAAATGCACATTAGCCCGATGTTGAAGAAATAGTTCTACATATTTTAAGTTGTTGCACCTGCAGGCCGCCATCAATGGGGTAATGCCTATTGAATATTTATATGTAATTAAAATGCACATGCAGAAATACATAAATTTGCGAATATTAGGCACATACCTGTTTGTGAGTGTGCAGCATCCACTGGCATACCTTCGCATTCAATAAAATATTGAATTTGATCGAACAACGAAAGCAACTCTTCCGCACAGTGGAAGTTTTCAATGCAGCATTGATCCAAAATTGCATCCAAACCCTGTTGCAAATATACGTCAATCACATTAGTACCCATACTTTCTGTTAATCTTTCCGAATCGAACTCAAATTCATTGCTTATGGACGATTGTGTATATTGTTGTTGTGTTTGCTGGTCTTGTGATGAATTTGTACAGCTCATTGAACGCAAATATTTCTCCATTAACGCTGTCCTATATCCAGTGCGATAAAGAATATCTTCCAAATGGTAAATCTTTACATTGAATGCTTGTCCAGGTACATAAACAACCGGGCAATCGTCGAAATATTTTGAAAGTAAGTTTATATCCATTGTTGCCGACATTAGAATTACTCTAAGGCCTTTATTTTTCTTCAACTGTTCTTTGATAGTTATGAGTGCAAAGTCCGTGTATTTATCCCTTTCGTGAATTTCATCAATTATCAAATGTGTTATTTTGCGGAAAAAATCTTTTGTATCTGCCATGATAGAACGTAAGAGGCATCCACTTGTTGTATATATTAAATTAGTTGCTTTATGGACACGACCTGCATAAAACATCCAAAAATAATGTGAAAAAGCAAATACATATATTCGGTTTTTATATTGATCAATCAATCGAAATAGTATTTATTTTTTCCGTATTGGATTTTCTAAAACGGATTATGTTTGTTCCGTTGACAAGACCCTAGTGGAGCTTAATCATATTCTTACTTTTTACCCGTCTTTATCATGTGAAGTAGTACGTAAATTATTGAATTATTTTAATTAATTTTAGTTTTAAGTAAGTACCTACTTTAATGGCAGGCGAGTACTCAACCTACTAAGGCATATCATCAATATATACATAAATATTTCATCCTTACGTACTTTCCAAACGAATTTGATATCCCACAGCATTGCCGATTTGTTCCCCACGCTCTTCAGCTACTCTATGTGCTATAGAAACGGCAGCTACTCTCCTTGGCTGTGTGACCACAACTCGACATGGACGGTTCTTGCGCATATAATCATTTAAAATATATTGTGGTACTTGTGTTGTTTTTCCTGATCCAGTTTCACCACTGATTATAAAGATCTAAAAGCACGTTTTAATTTCAAAGTAGGTATACGTATATGTGTGTATACATTTTT
The DNA here is from genome assembly GCA_960531455.1 of Urophora cardui. Lineage (NCBI taxonomy): Eukaryota > Metazoa > Arthropoda > Insecta > Diptera > Tephritidae > Urophora > Urophora cardui. The sequence goes on from OY482671.1 coordinate 168,698,307, forward strand.
ATACTTACTGAATATTCTGCTAGATTCTGTAGAATTTCCTCTTGGTATCGGTAGATCGGCAAGTCTTGCTTATCTCGATACAGTTCAGAGCTTATACGATTTGATTGCGGCGGTATAAGCCTCGGACCCAATCCAAGTAGCAAGGAGTCGCTGCGCAAACGATTTTTTTTAAGAATATTTTGCTGGATTCGTGTTGTATCAGCGCATATTTTAACGGCTTTTTTCAAGATGGAACGGCTATCTGCAGATAGTTCCAACTTGCGAACCTCACCAAGCCATGTTAAACGTTTCCGATGTGTTATGTGTAGCACACGATTATTTTTTGGGCCCTGACTTCGCGAAACTAATCCAAGGCGAGCAATATATTTGTGAATGTATTTACGATGATTATTTGATAGTCCTGGTAAAACCAATTCAACTTCAGATCCGGCAATAAAATCTGCTATGCGCCGCTGAAGATGCATCCGTTCATCCGCCGACATATTAATTTCCGCATTTTTCTTGCCTCTAGAATTATTTTTACTCTTGAACATATTTTTTTCTGTGCTTTATGGCGTATACTGAATTTGAAGCTATTATATTTTGCATTGAAAATTTATACGAGTACCGATATATTTACTTATACCCATTGAGGAACAATCATGCTTATACCCTTTATTGTATATTTTATTTTTCCTAGAGCTGTCAAACTATCGACGATACTATCGATAGTATCGATGGTCTAGTCACTTGAAATATCTATCGATAGTTTTACTATTATCGCCACTAGCGTGTATACTCTTTCCCAGCGCATTTGACATTTACCCATTTCCACATTAAGGTTGTTCTCTGTGTCTAATATTTTTGCCGAGATATCATGATATCTTGAGAAATTTGCCACAAAGAGAGAGCGCACCTTTAAGAAAATAAAATTCTAACTGACTTCATTGTGAACTAGCATGTTAGTCATATTCTTTCCACTTTTTATACGACTGTTGTCGCTTTGCTTTGCTTGCTTCAATTTCGAATTAATTAATTTTTTATCTGAATAAAATAAAATACTTAAAAAAAAGAACTAGAAGCATAAATTCCAACTCACTTCTCATAGAAGACTATTGTGAATGTAATAATATGGTTGTATTTCCCGTGATACTTTTCTCATGATATCAAATATCACGGGTTGGGTATGAGAAATTTGCCGAACCACCAAATTTGACAAGACGTGTATTTTGTTGTTGTGCTCGGCAAATTTATCACACTTATGTCATCTCGGCAAATTTGCCAGGCCAAAATAACACAGAGAGAACAACCTTATTAATTCTCAAACATAGTGTATAGCATACAGTGAAATGGCTCTGGGATGCGTAGCCGAAATTCGTTAAAAAAAAATGACGATATGTCATCGGCAAATGTCAAAATCGGGGACAGATTCATGATCCAATTAAAAGGTCATGTCAGTTCGCTGGCCGCCATATTTCTTTCGGTTTTAGAAAAAAGTATCAGGTCCTCATACGTCATTTCCTTTTGCAATTGGCACAGCTGTTTGTTTGGTTGTTCGCGGCTTTATTGGTCCTGTGACGTAAGCAGTATTTGACATTTCCGCCTACTGGCATTACCGTCTCAATATATATACCGTGGGACAGATTGGTATGGCGGCGACTTCCGGGGGTACAGATTAGTATGGTGGCCGGATGTGGTTGTTGTAAGAAAAGGGACCATAATGACATGGTCGTAGCAATCAAGACAGAAACGCAATTCCGGAATTGGGAATTGAAAAAACCAATTCATATTTCCGAAAAGAAATTAAGGCTGAGTTCCTAAAACGCAATTCCCGGAGAGAGCGTAAACGCCAGCTATTCCACGAATAACCTGTGCAAGAATGTAAAATCAACAACCTACAAAACAGAAAGAAGAAGAGGAACTTATAGGCCATTTACATATACGAGATTATCTACTTTTTTCGAGGTTGACACAAAATCTTCGATTGAAATTCGAGGTTTGCCATACAAAAATCCGCTACCAAAAATTCGCGATTTAAAATGAATCTCGAGATTATCACGATAGTTTTCTCAATGCAACCCTGTGTTCTTCGTGTTATCGATATTTTTTGGCGAATTTGGGAGAAACGTCAAAATGAAAAGTAAACAAAATGGACGCCAGTAAGTATGGCCCAACAAGAATCATATCGCAATAGTAAGTCGCTCTTCTTCTTTCTGTTTTATAGGTTATGAAATGATCGTCTTTTTTTTAATTATACTTTCTTTAACGTGTTAATCGTGCAAAAGCTTGTGTGTTTGCTAGCGTTTTTCAAGTTAAATAAAAACAAATTATCTGTTTTTTACATTCGTGAAAACAACCATCGAACGGTAGTTGCCTATTATTATTGGGTCATGCAGGTAAGGAAAATTGACAGTTGACAATCCCTCTCCCAGCAAATCTAGATTTCATGTTATATGTAAACGGGTAGATTGGCGAATCGAGATTTACTGAAAATCTCGTTTTATGTAAACATGGTATTATATTGCATTCACGATCGTCATTGGGCCATAACAACAACTTCAAAATCAGCTGAGCACAGCTGTTCGACCTTTTTAACACACATTCCAGAGTCAAGTCCATTGTGTATGGAGAACAGTGACTTGACTCTGGGATGTGTGTAAAACAGGCCGAACAGCTGTGCTCAGCTGATTTTGAAGTTGTAGTTATTGCCCAATTACGACCGTGAATGCAATATAAGTTGCTCTTCTTCTTTCTGTTTTGTAGGTTGTTGATTTTACATTCTTGCACATGTTATTCGTGGAATAGCTGGCGTTTACGCTATCACCGGGAATTGCCTTTTATGAACTCAGCCTTAAATTCTTTTCGGAATTATGAATTGGTTTTTTCAATTCCCAATTCCGGAATTGCGTTTCTGTCTTGATTGCTACGACCTTTTCATTATGGTCCCTTTTCTTACAACAACCACATCCGGCCGCCATACCAATCTGTACCCCCGGAAGTCGCCGCCATTCCACTCTGTCCCTGATTTTGACATTTTTCGATGACTTATGGACTTTTTTTTATCGAATTTCGACTACGCATCCCAGAGCCATTTCACTGTATGCTATACACTATGGTCAAGTCACTGTTCTCCGTACCAGTGATGTGATACGTAGGGAAAACTCCCTACATGTAGGGATTTTAGTCGGAAAAAAGTGACCGTAGGGAAAGAAGGACAGATTTTTATAAAATAGCTAAATGTAGGGATTTTTCGGCAAAGTCAAATCAAAATTTCAATTCAACTTTTTTTCACTTCAACACTGACTGTCGATCTGAGTAATGAAAATGCTGCGAAGACGAGTTAAATCGCGTACCCTTCAATGACGTAATAGGAGAGGGAATACCGTATAGTGAACTATCTAGTGACACGATACTTTTAATCAGGGCATCGGAGCAAAAGATTTTTTTGCTCTGGCTACGCTCTTAGCTCCGAATTTTTTTTCCCCTTACGACCAACTAGATGGTATTTTGTTGGTATTTCGTTTGGCTTTTTCAATATATCTTGCTCGCTTACACCAACGCAAAACTGTATTTGACCATCTCCTTCACACAAACAACCTTGTAGAATACCAGAAAAAACGTAGTGTCATATGGGCTAAAGCAAAGTATTTGATGCAATAACTTTTTTTTTATTATTTTTTAGAGAAATGCTGTACCTATGATAGTATCAATGAAATGTTTCGTTCCCTTACATATTTGTTTGCCTACGTCTACCTTCCTATATATCGCACGTTTTATTCAATAGGGATTTAACTAAAAAAAAAAAATTTTTTGGGAAAACCCAAACAAACTTTTAGAGCCTATACACACTTGCGACTCAATCGATTTTTGTCGGGCTTTGATTTGCATGGGAATGTATGGAAGCATTCACACTACATTCAATTAGTCGAACAACTGAAACAGTTGGATTTGCATACAACAGCCCAATTCGACTAAATCGATTGAGTCGCAAGTATGTATAGGCTCTTATAATTTCAAAGAGTTTCCTTCTACGGCTAACTACAAAATCACTTTTATTTCCGCCATTTTTATCGTTTTGAGTATTTTATAAGACTAGACTCAAAGGCATGACCCAGTTATTGAAATATATGGCAAAACCCCAGAAATAAAAAAATTTCGAGTTAAATCCCTATTGCATAAAACGTGCGATATATATGTTACGTACAACGCATTAATACATATATTTTTTTTATTATAATAATTGTTCAAAACAGTAAATCATCAGTATTTTATTGTAATTTTTTTTTGATTTCTTTGAGAGCCAGTGTGTATGCAGTATGCAGTAGAACAGCCGATTTTCATTATTTAGTAAAAGAAAAAACGTTCATCTACTGCCGTGCGGTTTCTTCATTGTTCTAGCATGGAAATAACTAAAAAAAAAGTGCAGGGAATTACGTAGGGAAAATTTGAAACAAGCGTAGGGAAAAGTAGGGATTTTTTTCTTGCTCTGTAGGGAATTTCCAAAAAAGTATCTAACATCACTGCTCCGTACATGATCCAATTAAATATATATACCGTGTGCTCCGTACACAATGCATGGGTTTATGGTTCCAACAGTCATCAACGCCCGCACATACCCGTGTCAGCTGACACGATCTATCTTATGGGAGTTGCATGTAAACGAAATCTCACCGACGCTGACATAAACGCCCATAGCCGCCCGTATCGAAGAAATCAAACGAGTTTTGATTTTTCCCATAACAACGTGTCAGCTGATTGCTTTTGCTCAACGCGGTGTTGCCGAACGAACTTTTTTAGCCAATAAAACATTTGAACGGTATTTTTCATTGTATTATTAAACGAAATCAATGCGAGTGTAAAATGTAATAGAATATATCTTTGTTCATAGGAAAAACCGCTTAAGTGCGAAATATGAGTTATTAGATAATTGTTTAGCTCATTTATTGAAAATAATTATCATTTCTGATATGTTATTAATTCACATGTAACTATTTTTAATGCTTTTATTTTAGTTTCAAATAAACTTAAAATCGATATTATCCAGTTATAACTTTTATGTTTTTCGGAGCATAACTTCGCACAGGATGAAATAAAAAAGTTGCATAAATGATGTTATATTTGAAAAATTTAAATGGTTGAATTAAATAATAGTTATTTCATATCCCCGCTACATAGTAAACAGGTATTTTTCAAATAAATGAGAAATTAGGCAATGAAAAGAAAAGTAACGAGTAATTTACGATAAATAAAAACAATTTTTATTTCAAAATTATACCTTTTTACCATTTTTGAACGGGTCAACAGATAGCGGGCCAGTGGGTAGTGAACAACTGATATTTTCCGTCATAAAATCCACACAGGCAAACAAAATTGCGACAAAGGCGGCTTTTAGAAAATTGTTTGTGTAAGCACGAAATAAAAATTGCGTATGGTTAGTCCCTCAATTATTGCCAAAAAGTGTATTTTCTTTCACTTATTTTTCACTTTTCAACAAGAAAATTACAAAATGCATCAGAAAACCATTTTTACCCCGCCGTCTTTTGTTAACAATTTTTTATTGCGCTAAAAAATTAAGTTCCGCTTCGGATTCGTGTTCATGTGATCAAAACGCGTCGATTGACACCCCACTTCTTGAAAATTTACCAATTTTCACCGTTGTCACCTAAACTAGATAATTACCAAAACTTGGAATACAAAATCGCTCATTTTTTTATTAAAAATTTTCGCCTACGTCGCTTTTTTTCTTAAAGAAAAAAATATATTTAAAAATTTAAATTGAGAATAAATATCGGTACTAAGTTTGGGTATTTAATGCGAAATTTTTGTGTCTTCCCATTATTTCAAATACGGCAACACTCACACGGCTGTTCAAAATAGAAAACAGCTGATTTTTGTGTTGTCATGCGGGCGTGAAATTCGGTCAACTCGTTATGTTTACGGGTACTCGATTCGTTCGGTCGACTCGTTGATGACTGTTAGCTCCCTTATCCATGATTCAACAATATTCCCTACCGGAACACTGATAGTCATTTGATTGATCATCTGATGATCAGTGCTGACAGTTTAACTATCAGCGCTCTGTACAAAGTTTCTATCATTTTCTTAAGGCGGATAGCACAAAAATGATCAAGAATTGTGTACGTGTGAGTTTTTATCTCCCTCTAACAAATTTATAATCAAGTATACACTTGTACTGCTCACTCTCATGCTATTTTTTGGATCAGTGCTGACTGTTAAATTATCATCAGTGATTGTTTGGGAAAATTTGTCAGTACTGATCATAAACCTATCACGACTGACAATTGCCAAAAATAATACATTACTGTTTTTGTTTAATACTGCGAAAATATTTATTTATTATTAAGTATTCATATTTAAGTATTTATTTTACATTAAATAAAGTTGATTTTATTCTGAATGTTATTTGAGGCAGGTCAGGAATTGTCATATTCTTTAAGAATGACACAATAAAAAATATATGGAAAAAAAATTAATATTTAAGTACTTATTTTACATTAAAAATAAAGTTGCTTTTAAAAGCTACTTATGTACATATATCGAAAAAAAAGTGGCAAATAGTACCTCGCAATATAGGATAAATCAGTGTCAAGCTCCCCAGCTGTTGTGGGATCGCCACATATTGCTGAGATTGTTGCTGTTGCAGCGCCATAGGATGCTGTGGTTGCTGTTATTGTGGAATCGCCACAGATTGCTTTGGTTGCTGTTGTTGTGGAACCGCCACATATTGCTGAGATTGCTGTTGTTGTTGGATCGCAAAAGATTGCTGTGGTTGCATTACCACGGACTGTTGAAGTTGCTTTCCATTCACCCCGGATTGATATTTATGAGGGTCATTAAAACCAGTAACGTTAGATCTCCGTCTTTTAATAGATTGAGGAGCTATAATAATGAAATGATCAGTTAATAGTGCTATGTGTAAGAGAAAATTTTATTATAAGTTGTTTTTCACTTACCAATTTCAGGTTGAGCGTCTTCCTCGATCCAGTCGTCGAAATTAAACGATTCGTTTGAACTCATGTGTAATAATATATATGTTATTTTTTTTATTTAAAGTGTCGGTTTTTATACTTATCTTTTTGATTTTTAGATAGGTATAATTAGCAAAAATGTAGCGCTTTTAAATATTTCCTCAGCGTCAGTTTGATTTTTTTGGAATTTCAAAGAGCTAACGGTACTGCTATCATTTCTGCTTCATCAGGCAGTCAGTGCTGACAATTAATTAATGTGGGATAAACTATTCTTACACAGGTAAAATAATAATGAACTCAAATATATCTGTCTCACAATCTACAGAACGTCACAGTTTTCGTCAGTACGTAATCATGACATTTAGAGTGTGAGTGTGTTAGTAAAAAAATCAGAGATTGTCAGTATTTTGGTCATCACCTGATCAGCACTGAGATTTACACATCTATTCCGGTTTACGATCCACTTTCATCGGAGGTGAATCGGATCAAATGGCATTCTGCAATTCGATTGGCGTCCGATGAACGTCAGATTTTTTCGAAGTTCGGAAATCGGCATTCTGGTTCACGATGGATCGGATTTTTTACAGTTTATCGGAGCGATTCTTTCCGTCAGCTTTTGTGTGTCGGAGGCAATAGAAATTTTGATTATTTTTGGAAATATTACCAATTTAATGTAATTAAACTATGATTTTTAAATTTATGCAACATTATTATACAAAACGGGCTTGGTTTAGCTATGCTACTGGCCTTTTCTTTGCAAAATAAGTGAACAAAAGGAATCTGCTTTAGTACAATAGACTGAATAGAGGGAAATAAGTACAAGGAGTTGCAACGTATTGAACTTTTATTTAATAATAAAATTTATTATCCTTTTTAGCAATATTTATATATTATTGTTTAATAAAAGCTTCTGAAAATAATTTTAATTGTGTATTATTACTACGATCATGTAAGATGAGTGGGTAGCGCAACTCGGGCATAATTTCTGTGCCAAGATGTACTCCTTTAAGCATTTTTGCCTGACTGTGTCTTTTTAAAGATTTAAAATATCGCCTTGCAACATGAATTACAAACATTTGCACGAGAAACTAACAAATCGAAGAAACGTGCTCACTTTCTATATCCGTTCATGCTCAACGCGTCCTGGCGAGTCACAAAATTTCTGCTACACGATATGTACATATTCATGATTTGATTGATCGCAACCTGGATCTCAAATTTGCTTTTATGTTTTGCGATCCATAAAATCTTGTTGATATGCGACCAGTGTGGAGCGTCATCCATGCACTGCATCAGTATAACATATCACTATAAATAGTGTAAAACAAACCAACTGCAAGAGATTTTCGCATGAAACTTTGTTGGAATAAGCTGTAATTGTTATTTTCACTAAAGTTGGCATTTTCATTGCCCTTGAGTTCATGGAGTCCAGTTTTTTTCATTATTTTTAAATTACTAATAGTTAAAGTGGGAATCGCAATAATGTACCACTGGTGTTAAGGGAAAATTTGTATATAATGAACCACGATCCTATCGCAGATCATAAAAAAGTCGCTACCGCGGACGATTATAGCGCAAGAGATATTCCTTGTTAAAGCAATGTGTGTGTAGACGACTTCTTTGTGTCACCGGCATTTGGGCGCGCTTTAAAAAAACCTCAGCCGGCAGAATTCTCCTTTTGGAGAACTTTAATATTATAATTTAATAATAGTTGAAAGCGTTAAAGGTAGATGAATTATCTTCCAAAGAATATTTCCTGAAAGTTTCACTGAAAAATTCGCAGTAGTTTGTAAATAAATAAAATTGGTTCATTCTATCCAAGCTTAGCCGGTGTTAATTTCCGAATTACAAGGTATTATCGCATGAAACTTGGTGACAGTATTCTATAAATGCCGTTTTCATATATGTTGTCACTTTTTTTTTATAATAGAAAGCAATATTTTAAAAAATTGAATTAAAATTAATGTCCAAATTCCTTTGTTCTTCCATTTATTTTTCCACTAAATAAGCTGTTGCAGGAATGGAATCCATTTTTTAACCATTTAATATATTCTTTCTGAAAATTTAATCTAAAACTTACTGAAAATATAAATTTGCTGTCAAAAATACAAATGCGCTGTCAAATAATACATATTATTTCGCATAAACGCTACCTAACACTGATTCGAACATAGTTTAACACTTAACAACACTTATGTTCGAAACGTCGTAAACCAGAATACCAATTTTCGTTTTGTCGTAGCAGTCGACGTCGCCGCGATTAGCCATGGGTAATGGCGCAATTTTTTTGGCGCTGATACAATAGCCGTGTTTCACATACGGTGATCCTAACCCAGATAAAAATTTTTACATGCAAATGCAACAACAACGATTTCAGCTCGATTAAACCAGATAAATTGCTGGTTCAATTTATGATCCGCCCTGTTCGATTTGTTTTTTCCGTGCTGAATTGGCAGCACAGTGCTTTTTGATTTGGCAGAACTGAAAAGTGACATTTGTGTATGTATACATATATATACATATACCGTGCAGTCAATTTGTTTCACTGCTAAATAATCATTGATGATTCTTTGTTGAATATTCATCACTATCGTTTTACGTTGGTGCAAGCGAGCAAGCTATATTGAAAAAACCAAACGAAATACCATCTAGGCGGTTAAAAACCAACGAGCCAGCTTGTATTTCGGTAGGTTTTTTGACATTCGGCAGCTTTTCTGACAAATTTTTCAATGTGACAACTATAAAATAAATTATATTTAAAATAAAAAATATGTATATGGAAATACAAATTTTAAATTTGCCTCTTGTAAGCTTCTGCTTTGGCCGTTTATGGCCGAGCTTTCTCTCCCAATTCGAGGTGTGCTCCTTTTTGTTTTTCCTACTAACTGGGTGGACCTACAGTTTTATGCCGGCTCCGAACGGCGAATGCATTTTTTGTGAGAACCTTTTTCATGGCAGAAATACACTCGTAGGGTATGCCACCCACAGCCGAGAGGTGATCGCTGCTCTTAAAAAACCCAATAATTGGATTTTTACTAATTAGAAAAATTTTTTTTGATTTTTTTGCTCTTGAGATTTGAACCCGAGACCTCTGGCATAGCAGGCGAGCACTCTACCCACATATAGGCATGAGGAAAGCAAACCATTTATTTGAAAAAATTCAGCAGCCTTTTTATGAAAGTATTCACTGATGCCTCCTCATGATGAATTTCATCAGTGATTCATAAAGGATTCATTTCAGATTTTTACTGCGGGGTATATGTTTGTATATGTATATACACAATAAAGTACTGCAAAGTTCAAAATTTTCTGTAAAATTGTCCTTTTCAAAAATTTCATACATTGTCATACTATGTCATCACAAGCATACTGTCTTGCCATGTTGTGCCAACTCAAACATACTGTCTTGCCATGTCGTTCGAACTCAAACATAATGTGTAACATGTCATTGTTGTTACCTATACTGTTGTTCGATTTTGTTTTCTATAACATGCCTCTGCAGTATGTTTTCATGCTGTTGTATGAAAATATATGTGCGTATGTACGTACATACATTCATATGTAGATTATTATTTTTTTATTGAGAAAACATTTATCTACTATGTATGTACATATATAAAAACGAAATGGGATAGGAATAGGGATAAGGATAGAGATAGGGAAAAGGATATAAGCTATAATTATAATTGTTCATTAACCCTAATCATATTATTAACATAAATATAAATAATATCTATGGCCTTATATCAATAATTCCTAATCACTGAATTTTAAAAAGTTCGTAGAACTGAAAGTGAGACTCTGAGGCTTACCTATGGGGTAATTTTGAAACACATTATTTTGGTATTTGGTTTTTACTTTTATTTATGCAGTAATGAATTCAGAAGCATTTTTATACATTCTTATAAAGTTTTAGGACGATTTTTTTAGTATATAAAGATGAAAAAGGTAATTTCAGAAAATAGGGGGATAATAATGAACTACAATTTTCACGCATTTTTGTAGCTGTTGAATGTTCATTACAAATGTTTTTATTACATCTGTTATAAATTTGTGTTTGTGCACACATTGAGAAAAACTATGAATGAAATAAATATGAATAAATTTTGCATATGATCGCCCCTAATATATATTTTCCGCAATCAAATTCCAAATTTTTAAAACGCTGATCGTTCGTTACTCTATCTGAATGCATCTTTTCCGTAACTCAGAATCTCAGTAAACAGAAAATGATAAGACTTTAATGGTTTTGAAATTGCTGACTTTACCGGCCTTCTTAATTTTATGATATCATATGATGTTTAAACTCCTTCTCGGGCTTTCAACCGGCTTCAGTCTCAATGATTTTACTTAATAAACCTGTGCGGGGAACTGCTAGAAAATTACACAAATTTAAGAGTATTTTGAAAATTTGCCTTTCAACATAAGCTACAGTTCGATATGAACACAGATATTTGCTAGATTATGTTTAAGGAACAATATTGTTTTTTTTTTTTCATCTTTTTGATCCCGCGAAACACCTCCGAAAAAGATTTTTTATTGTAACTTTGTTATTTGACCTCTAAAAAAGGATAATTTATGGACGTACAACATAGATAGCAGACCCAGCTATGTATGTGAAAACGACTTCAGAATTCAAAAGAACATTAGAAGGAAATATAGAGCTTCATAGTACAAAAATAATGATATATCAATTTTAAAAATCGGATTCAAATAACTAAGTTATAAAAAAAAACAAATTCGGTGGTTTTTTGCGGGATCAAACGGGATCAAAAAAAAACAATGTTGTCCGGAGACCTCCTTAACATTAGCTTTATATTTAGGGATGGACTTTTTAAGATTTTTCATGTCTAGTCTAGTGTACATGTCAATTTGGCTTCTGGGCTATGTATCTATACATACATATGTATGTAGGTCAAGGCCCGGCAAATCGACTCACGTGAGTTAATGAGTATAACACACATAGGCATAGTGTATAGCATACAGTGAAATGGCTCTGGGATGCGTAGTCGAAATTCGATAAAAAAAAAGACGATAAGTCATCGAAAAATGTCAAAATCGGGGACAGATTGGTATGGCGGCGACTTCCGGGGGTACAGATTGGTATGGCGGCCGGATGTGGTTGTTGTAAGAAAAGGGACCATAATGACAAGGTCGTAGCAATCAAGACAGAAACGCAATTCCGGAATTGGGAATTGAAAAAACCAATTCATAATTCCGAAAAGAATTTAAGGCTGAGTTCCTAAAACGCAATTCCCGGTGATAGCGTAAACGCCAGCTATTCCACGAATAACATATGCAAGAATGTAAAATCAACAACCTACAAAACAGAAAGAAGAAGAGCAACTTCTATTGCTTTCACCATCGTTATTGGGCCATAACAGCAACCCTGAAATCAGCTGAGCACAGCTGTTCGACCTTTTTAACACACATCCCAGAGTCAAGTCACTTGTATCCATTCACAATGCACATAGGCTTACGCTCTGTGATTCAATCGTTGTTTAGACTAGTGATGGGCGAGTCCGAGATGTTTAGACAATCGAGAGAATCGCCATCGTTGCAAAATCACAATCGAGTCAAAAGTTGACTCGCTCCTCGATTACACAATCGAGATGTTTTTGCGATTGTTCCGAGTCGGCGAGTCGGAGGTTGTTTCGATGACATCTCGACTACACAAGCGAGATGTTTTTGCGATTGTTCCGAGTCGGCGGGCCCGCTGTTGTTTTGATGATATGTTTAGTTTAGTTGATAAAATAAACTGAATGAGGTTTGTTGATAAAGAAAGTAGGATTTTTAATGGAAGTGAGGCAAATACATAAATAAATTAACCAAATTGAAAAATATGCTATACATAGACGCTGCATTATTGCAATCACAACTAAACAGTGTCGTGCATAATAATAATAATTATTTAAACATTAATAAATTTTCTGAAGTGAGACGCTTATGAAACAAATGAATTTTACGAGTAGCAACAACGGCAATAGATTTGTACCACTCTGTATGTTTTGTAAAGCAATTTTAATATTCAAGCGGCAACAACAATTATTATGTATTTTTTGCAGCGAGTCCGAGATGTTGTAGGGTTGCTTTGAAAACGAGAGGAATCGTTGGCGTGTCCGAGATGTTTTAGTGATTGTTTCGACTGACGGCCATTTACGACTTGTCTCGAATACGAATGAAAACCATCGAGAGCATTCGAGATGTTTCAACAATCGAGAGAATCGAATAAAACATCTCGGACTCGCCCATCACTAGTTTAGAGAGCGAAGAAGCAACACAAGCACTGGCTGCGTTACTTTGTTTGTTATGCGACAGTGTGCCATTGCGTATGTATGACCATGAATAATAAATCATTTTGTACTGCAACCAAATTTTCAAGTTGCAAAATTGCAATGCTTTATTTTTCAATTCATATAATAAAATTCCTAAGTAATACATTTTTCGTTATTATTCAAATATATATTTTATTTTCAAAACGTTGCTATTTTGTACGTTTGCCCCATATGCTTAGTTCTTACACCACTGTTGCATAAATCTCTCTGTTCTCACTAACACAATCTCAGTTTTAGTTTTGCCGGGGTCTGATGTAGGTACATAACTATTATAATTCTTTTTTGTTGAGACCAGATTCATATTCAGCGCACCTTCCACTTGCAAAATTTGATTTGATTTCGCTCACAATGCTAATTTTTACGGAATTGTAGTATAAATAATAATGCTGCCACAATATGTCGCAAGTGTCGCATGTGTCGCACTTGTCGCACATGTCGCATGTATTGAAAAATTGTTTTACGATGTTCATGCATGCCAAACAATTATAAAAAAAATGTATAGGTTTGATTTGAATTTTTTCGATAGTGTCTTTGTATGTCGTTGTTAAACATGTATGAGCAACATGGCAAGGCATTACATTTGCATGATGTCGCAAATGTGGCATGTTAAATAGTTCAACAATTGCAGGCCTTTAATACACAAGTAGCTGTCGGCCATATTTTTCATTCAGACGCCGTGAAAAAAAAAAAACAAATTATGGAAGTAACACATAAAATATGAGTATAAAGGTCATATATTTAAATTATATATAAATTTGCCTAAAATAATTCTTGATCCATGATTTTTTATTTTGTTTTTTTTTTTTTACTTTCTCAAATCACAAATGGTTTGTTGATATTTCTTCTTCTTTTTATTTCTTTTCAAGTGCAGCCAAATTTCATTATGATCCGGATTGTTTCAGTAAAAATTTATCTTGACTCAGACCCAGATGTAATAACTGAAATGCGCCTAATAACGCCAGCGCCAACCGTGGCGCCAACTCACGGTACTGGCGCAATAACACCTTTAGCGCAATTGTCATCGAATAATCGATAAATAACATTTTTTCGCTTGTTACTGCTTACCATCCCCGTTTTATTTCTTTTGGCGCAATTCTGCTTACATATACGAGGGCACAATTAATTTTAATTTTCATAATCATTTGGAAAAATATTCCGTATATATGTGAAAATATGCTGGAAATTAGAGTCACTTAGATCACTATCAAGCACACATAATTGTGACGTTGTCATACGTATACATATACTATGATGCTGTTATTGGCGTTGTGGTTGCGCCATTTTACACTAGCGCTATATTGGAGCTGGTGTTAGCGCACGAAATTGAGTCAGTAGCTGTGTTTCACATACGGTGATCCTAACCCAGATAAAAAATTTTGCATGTAAATGCAACAACAAAGATTTCAGCTCGATTAAACCAGATAAATTGCTGGTTCAATTTCTGATCCGCCCTGTTCGATTTGTTTTTTCCGTGCTGATTTGGCAGCACAGTGCTTTTTTGATTTGGCAGAACTGAAAAGTGACATTTGTGTATGTATACATATACCCTGCAGTAAATTTGTTTCACTGCTAAATGATCATTGATCATTCTTTGTTGAATATTCATCACTGTCGTTTTGCGTTGGTGCAAGCGTGCAAGCTATATTGAAAAACCCAAACGAAATACCATCTAGGCGGTTATAAACCCACGAGCCAGCTTGTATTTCGGTAGGTTTTTTGACATTCGGCAGCTTTTCTGACAAATTTTTCAATTTAACAACTATAAAACAAATTATATTTAAAATAAAAAATATATGGAAATACAAATTTTAAATTTGCCTCTTGTAAGCTTCTGCTTTGGACGTAAGGGGAAAGTAGGAGTCCGGAAGAAAAATTATACTGCGCACTGGCTTCTCCTTATAACATGGAATACATAGCTATCCCGCCATTTGAGTTTCATAATTTATTTCAGTAAATTAAATTCAAATTTCCAAAAAAAAATAATTTTTGAAATAGTTATTTTCATTTAGTTTGAAGTTTAAAGTCAATCAAATTGTTTTTGAGGGAGTATTTGTCTCTTTTCAACGTACAGAAGAATTGTTTTTCGCTATTATAACTCTGACGAGTTTTATGGCCGAGCTTCTCTCCCAATTCGAGGTGTGCTCCTTTTGTTTTTCCTACCATTGGACAGTTTTATGAAGGCTCCGGACGGAGTCATATAGGCATTAGGAAAGCAAACCATTTATTTGAAAAAATTCAGCAGCCTTTATATGAAAGCATTCACTGATGCCTCCGCATGATGAATTTCATCAGTAATTCATAAAGGATTCATTTCAGATTTTTACTGCTGGGTATATGTTGTATATGTTTCTTCTTCTTTTTAGTTCTTTTCAAGTGCAGCCAATTTTCATTATGAGCCGGATTGTTTCAGTAAAAATTTATCTTAACCCAGACCCAGATGTAATAACTGAAATGCCCCTAGTGTTATATTGCAATAGCGCATCATTGAGTTGGCGCTACATTGAGTTGGCGCTATACTGAGTTGGCGCTATACTGAGTTGGCGCATTTCCCAAATCGGGGTTAGCGCAATAACACCAGGGTTGGTGTTAGCGCAATTGCGCCGCGCAGCGCAGTGTTACCCATGCCTAGCCGCGATCGGAGTTCCGAGGGTTTGTAGAATAGCTGTGTTAGAGTGTGAGTCATGATTCAACAATAAAGGTTTTCGCATGACGACATACCTTCATACATAGTGGGGCCAGAAGTGCCATGCAAAGAGGAATGTAGAAGAATTTGAAAGATTCGGCCCCTATGGAAATGCTAGGGTGCGTGTGTGTGTGGCATATGTTGTTATGGTACAGCTTTCGACTATCGAGTGCGTTTTGTGGCGCCCTATGCCACCAACAGCGATGATCTCCTTGGACAACCTGATCAGTCTCACCATCTCGCCGCAACGCAGTGGCGGCGCAGGGCCTGCCCATCTGGGACTTGCGAGATATTAAGACGTCACTGGCTGACCAAAAAGCCATCGAGTCAGCACGTTGGGCGCCATCTGTTATGGTACGCGTTTTCTATACGAGTGGAGCAGCAATGCATGGCGGTCGGCATGATCTAGGGTTGCACTGTGGCTAGTCATTGTCGGCTGGGCGGGGTTCTTGCCTACATTGCTGTCCTGCGCCATAAACAGAAAAAAATCATATCATGCCTTTTTTGAAAATAACGAGAAAAATCACACTAAAACAACATCCGGTTTAGCCGGATGCCACGGACGGACCGTTGAAAAATTCGAAAATTCAAAATAACCCGAAAAATCCAAATTCAAGAGGCCAGGCATCAGTTAAATTTAAATAAATGCAAACCGAGGGAAAATGTTATTAAAATTTGAATATGAATTCTAAAATGTACGTTAAAGTCAGACGGACGTTAGCAAAGAATTTAAACCGAAATTTAAATCGGACGGAAATACTGACATCACGGAAAAATTTGGAATTAGATAAGCGGACGTTATATTTAAATAATCGCGGACGGACGAGAAAGTAATCGTTGCACCAAAATTTAAATTTGAATGTACGTTGAAATCTATGTGCACTAAATTTGAATAGCCACTACAAAAAAAAACTGTCAAAGTGAATTTAAATTTGAATATTTATATCGCAAAAAAAAATCGTTAAATTTGAATTTAAATTTGAATCAACCGGAACGACCGATTATTAACAGGCATCTGAAAATACATAAAAGAAAGCTGAAATTTAAAACATATGGAAAATCAAAAAAAGTTAAAGGCCGAACTCACAAGGGGGTGGCGTTGCTGATGTTGTTGCAGCGCCGGTGCGTTTTTGTCCCACCCTAATCCATGGTCACTGTCGCACCCGGGTATCAGTGACCCCTTACCTGTGGTGCGCCGCTGGTGTTGTTGCAGCGCTGGTGCTTTACTAGCCCACCCTCATCCTTGGTCATCGGTGCACCTAATTTGTGATGACCCCGTATCTGAAAATCCCTATGCCTTTTTAAATAAGGGTAATCAGCATTCCCATTTTAAATTTACAAAATTTATTTACAAATCATTTCTCTTACCCTACTAAATGTGTGTATGGATAGCTTATTATTCCTTTTTTTTTTGTTCTACATATGTATATATTTATCATTGAAGGGGTTTTTTTTTTTTTTTTTAATTTTCGTTATATACAATGGTTAACAACTTCACTTAGGGCCGGTTTCATTCTTATAATCCTAAATAGTTTAAGAGACAATTTTAAGTGTAGCGTTTATTAAGGTCCAATATATATATATGTATTTTCTTTATGATTCAACATTTCAGGGTTCATTTACTACAATTACAGTATTTCTTTTAATTTGTTTGAAATAAGCGGTTTATTAATCGTTTTGTACTTATTAAAAATGGAAAAAAATATTTTTTTTTTTTTCTTTTTTTTTTTTTTTTTTTGCAAAACTCAAGCGTAGGACTTAACACGTAGGATATGCATACATACATATGTACTTATGGAAGTGCTTATATTATATAGTACATGTGTACATATCGCCGGCGCCGGTGGTCGCTGCTGCTGCGTTTGCTGCCTTATCTGCTGCTGCTGTCACCGCTTCTGCCTTTGCTGCTGCTGATGATACAGGTATTTTGCTTTATTTGTTGGCTTAAGCCTTTTATTATTTTTTTTTTTTTTCTACGATAGTGCGTAACTTACAGCCAGTACTAATGGCCTTTCACATGCGTTTGGGGTACTTTTATGTAGATATTTGATACAATTATACTCTACACGTCACCATCACTGCGCTATAATTTTATCCGCCACTGTTCATGTTTCCACGAGTTGATTTTTGCAATGCAGCAATTACATATGTATGTACAAGTAAAAGTTTATACATATAAAAAATTTTTTTTTTGTATGTATGTGCTCTATACAAGTATATTTGATGTATTTTTTTTTGCAATTAATGCAATAAAAAAAAAGGTAATAAAAAAGTGAAAATGGCGCACAATGTAGTATTTATTATTATTATATATATTTCAACAATATATTATTCAACAATAAAGGTTTTCGCATGACGACATACCTTCATACATAGTGGGGCCAGAAGTGCCATGCAAAGAGGAATGTAGAAGAATTTGAAAGATTCGGCCCCTATGGAAATGCTAGGGTGCGTGTGTGTGTGGCATATGTTGTTATGGTACAGCTTTCGACTATCGAGTGCGTTTTGTGGCGCCCTATGCCACCAACAGCGATGATCTCCTTGGACAACCTGATCAGTCTCACCATCTCGCCGCAACGCAGTGGCGGCGCAGGGCCTGCCCATCTGGGACTTGCGAGATATTAAGACGTCACTGGCTGACCAAAAAGCCATCGAGTCAGCACGTTGGGCGCCATCTGTTATGGTACGCGTTTTCTATACGAGTGGAGCAGCAATGCATGGCGGTCGGCATGATCTAGGGTTGCACTGTGGCTAGTCATTGTCGGCTGGGCGGGGTTCTTGCCTACATTGCTGTCCTGCGCCCTAAACAGAAAAAAATCATATCATGCCTTTTTTGAAAATAACGAGAAAAATCACACTAAAACAACATCCGGTTTAGCCGGATGCCACGGACGGACCGTTGAAAAATTCGAAAATTCAAAATAACCCGAAAAATCCAAATTCAAGAGGCCAGGCATCAGTTAAATTTAAATAAATGCAAACCGAGGGAAAATGTTATTAAAATTTGAATATGAATTCTAAAATGTACGTTAAAGTCAGACGGACGTTAGCAAAGAATTTAAACCGAAATTTAAATCGGACGGAAATACTGACATCACGGAAAAATTTGGAATTAGATAAGCGGACGTTATATTTAAATAATCGCGGACGGACGAGAAAGTAATCGTTGCACCAAAATTTAAATTTGAATGTACGTTGAAATCTATGTGCACTAAATTTGAATAGCCACTACAAAAAAAAACTGTCAAAGTGAATTTAAATTTGAATATTTATATCGCAAAAAAAAATCGTTAAATTTGAATTTAAATTTGAATCAACCGGAACGACCGATTATTAACAGGCATCTGAAAATACATAAAAGAAAGCTGAAATTTAAAACATATGGAAAATCAAAAAAAGTTAAAGGCCGAACTCACAAGGGGGTGGCGTTGCTGATGTTGTTGCAGCGCCGGTGCGTTTTTGTCCCACCCTAATCCATGGTCACTGTCGCACCCGGGTATCAGTGACCCCTTACCTGTGGTGCGCCGCTGGTGTTGTTGCAGCGCTGGTGCTTTACTAGCCCACCCTCATCCTTGGTCATCGGTGCACCTAATTTGTGATGACCCCGTATCTGAAAATCCCTATGCCTTTTTAAATAAGGGTAATCAGCATTCCCATTTTAAATTTACAAAATTTATTTACAAATCATTTCTCTTACCCTACTAAATGTGTGTATGGATAGCTTATTATTCCTTTTTTTTTTGTTCTACATATGTATATATTTATCATTGAAGGGGTTTTTTTTTTTTTTTTTAATTTTCGTTATATACAATGGTTAACAACTTCACTTAGGGCCGGTTTCATTCTTATAATCCTAAATAGTTTAAGAGACAATTTTAAGTGTAGCGTTTATTAAGGTCCAATATATATATATGTATTTTCTTTATGATTCAACATTTCAGGGTTCATTTACTACAATTACAGTATTTCTTTTAATTTGTTTGAAATAAGCGGTTTATTAATCGTTTTGTACTTATTAAAAATGGAAAAAAATTTTTTTTTTTTTTTCTTTTTTTTTTTTTTTTTTTTGCAAAACTCAAGCGTAGGACTTAACACGTAGGATATGCATACATACATATCATATGTACTTATGGAAGTGCTTATATTATATAGTACATGTGTACATATCGCCGGCGCCGGTGGTCGCTGCTGCTGCGTTTGCTGCCTTATCTGCTGCTGCTGTCACCGCTTCTGCCTTTGCTGCTGCTGATGATACAGGTATTTTGCTTTATTTGTTGGCTTAAGCCTTTTATTATTTTTTTTTTTTTCTACGATAGTGCGTAACTTACAGCCAGTACTAATGGCCTTTCACATGCGTTTGGGGTACTTTTATGTAGATATTTGATACAATTATACTCTACACGTCACCATCACTGCGCTATAATTTTATCCGCCACTGTTCATGTTTCCACGAGTTGATTTTTGCAATGCAGCAATTACATATGTATGTACAAGTAAAAGTTTATACATATAAAAAATTTTTTTTTTGTATGTATGTGCTCTATACAAGTATATTTGATGTATTTTTTTTTGCAATTAATGCAATAAAAAAAAAGGTAATAAAAAAGTGAAAATGGCGCACAATGTAGTATTTATGATTTGTTTAATTTGCGTTTTTTTTTTTTAAATGAAATCATTATAATTCGTATTACACTCAAAAGTGAAACGCGTAGTTTTTTTTTTTTTTTATTAGAAGTCTGTGCTTTCATTTAGTCGCTTTTAATAGTTCCTTTTTTTATAGTTTTTTTTTTTTGAAATTTGCGCGCAGCTTCCGCTGTTACTTTTAATATTTAATAATTTTTTTTTTTTTTTTGCATTAGCACTTGAAATGTTTTTGCTATTTTCAGCATGTGCCAAAATAGCCGTATTACGACGATAAATTTCTTATCTGCGACCGAGCACTACCACGTTCACTTGCTGACCGAGCACTCACACCCAACTCATCGACTGTCTTTTCCCAACTAACTTTCTGTACCCCAATTTTTCCTGTTCAAGCGTGCCTAGCTAAACGCTCACCTTCCCCTTTTTCTGTATCTGTTTGGAAGGGTCCCGTTTCCTATCGTATAACAATGTAGTGCCGTATAACAATGTAGTGACGTGTGCATAATAGTGGCGTGACTTTACGGTTACCCGAATGTCTACATCATGGTATGACGCTAGCAATGACACAAGCGAGATAGAATACGGTTGCCATGACACACAAAAAAAATTACCAAAACTTTCGGAATAAAATGCCTCAAGCATTTTTCCCATGAAACTATTTCAAAATAATCGATTGTATTCGTGCCCTAGAAAATTTGCTACTGTAAAATTCTACTAGTGTACGTTGGGAATATTAATAGACATTGTTGTCTTACGCTCAAATTATAAAAATGGTAAGAGACAAGAAAATCTGATTAATGAAACAATAGTATAAACATGCGGTAAATAATTAATTAATTTTCTGTGAACTATGTAAAATTTAAAATTGTATGGAGCGCATAAGAACATTTTATAATAGGTGCATTTGAAAGTACTAAGTACCCGAATAACCACGTGTTACGTATTTTCACATTACGAAGTGTTCATGGCAACCCTGGAAGAACCAGTTTGTCCATCACCAATACTTGTGCATCTCTGCCATTGGAACGATTGTGAAGATTCGGAGGGGAAATTTCTCATGATGCCTACTCATAGAGGTCGATAGCTTGCCAGATTTGAAGAAAAATTTATGCGCGATCTATAAAGCTCGGGATCAAAAAAAAAATGAAGCAATACCATATAATCATCTCGAAGAATAAAAAAAATTAATGTAAATTTCGGATAAACCCGCTCACTTAAATTTTGTTTAAACACTTAGTGGAGGAAAAAGGGAATTAATTACAGGATTTGAGCAAAGAAAAATTTCGCATTTGTAATATCTAGTGACTGAATGAGAAAATACGAATCGTTATTATTGCTAGAACACCATAATTGGTAAATGAAATTACTCGAACAGGAAAGTTACTGACGGCAAAAAAAAATTGTAAGCTATTCTATCGAAACCACCCCTATAATACAACCTCATTCTCCTTCACATGCGGCCAAGGCTAATTTATAGAAGGTTAACCTACTGAACAGCTGATTGCAAGCTTTTTTTTCTATTTCTTCTTTATTCATATCGTGATGCTTATGTCAAAACTTATGTCAATTTTGATCTTGACGCAATATGATTTCTACGATGGCGGCTATGATTTTGACAGGAGCATCACAGAATACACAACCAATTTACATGGAGTGTGTATGTATGTATGTCCGTATATAGTACTGCAAAAACCTTCTATAATTGAACCATGCATGCGACTACCTTTCATGTTTGGTTACGCGTCACCATTCTTCTTCACCATGTCAGCACGTCGGCCATTATTAATTGGAAGTTATTGGAAACTACTAAGAAAAACTACTAAAATAGTGGTGCTGCCACACAGACAAAATTAAGCAACCGAAATTAACCCGTTTATGATCGATATCAGGATTGATATCGATAGCAAACCATAACAGGCCTGCTTCGCTTCGAAGACCTGACGAGGGAGCGAACAGGAAAAATGGTTTGCCTGTAAGGTTGTTGAGATAATACTCAACTGTTAACTACGTGGGGCACGACTCACCCCTAGATAAGAGTCTCAAATTCTACCACAGCTAACCGGGCAACAGAGGCTCCATCAGGTGATACCAAAAAAAAACGTATGCTATATGAACGTGCAATCTAGTAGTGTATGAAAATCCGAGAATAATTGAAAGTCAGGTATGAAAAAAAAAATTCATTTGGTAAAAAAAACCAAAACGCGTAAGTCCGGTGTTGCGGTAATTCTCTATTGGCTTAGGCCAGAGAAGCCTACTCCCCCCTAGGAGCCCTCCTCCTAGGTGCCGATCTTGGTCGGTCTTAACAACCTGTCCCCCCCGGCTGATCCAACCCCGCACGTTGAACCCAGGACAGGCGGTTTTGAAAAAGACCCTTGGTCCGCTGGTTTCTCGCCCCCCGGAATGGGCTTTACAAAAAAAAAATTAAATTATTTTGTTTCCTATTTTAAGGCTTCGCGGCCTTAGACATTTTTTTACAGGAGAACGCGTCTAAACTCCGAATACAATCACCCTATCAGCCGGTCTATGGTCCCTAACCTCTCGAAGCTGGACAAAAAAAAAACTTTAACAGGAAAATCATCAATACTCCGTTTGAATAGACATTTTTGTATTGGAGAACTCGTCAAAACTCCGTAAGGTTAGGCATTTGATATAGGAGAACTCGCCAAAACTCCATAAACCTAGACATTTTAATTTGGGAGAACTCGTCAAAACTCCGTATAAGCAGACCAATTGGAATATGGACTGCTAGATGGTCCACGGTTCCCGATGGGAGCGCTTGTGATCCACCTATTATTATAACTGCTCGGGGAGAATACTGGGCGAATTGTCCCCGACCGCCAAGACGCCCAGCGGAGTCTTATTGAGGACGGATATCAGAAGCATGGAATCGTCCTATTAATCTCCCTGTTAAGTCTTCTAAGTCATACAGTGCATTGCCAGCTTTTCCACGAACTCGTCACTTGACTCTATCATTTGCCTGCGCTAAGTTTTTACAGATTTCCTCGTTTACGTCCGTTCAGTCGACTGCTGACAGTTTTGGGACATTTAAACAAAATCGAACTTATGAGCGCTTCAAAAAAAACAAGGCACGCTTGAATGGTCGTATGAAATCTTAAGCAATTAACTGCCTAAATAAAATCACGTTTGGTGTTAAAGTCCAAATGCAAATATTTATACAATTAACGAAATTTAAATCTCTATCTCGATTAAAAATTATGTCGCATCCAAAATAGAATAACAAAACTTTGGTTTTTGTGTTTGGTGAAACTTTCAGCAATTATTTATAACGAATATTTGCTTTTTAAATCTCCATGCCGGTAAAAATTATGTCATATCCAAGAAATTATAATACGTTGTCGCGTTTGGTGAAAAAAAATCAAGCGATAATTGTAATAATTATTTGCGATTCCAAAAAAATTATCTTAAATTTTGCTAACAATGTCGATTCAAAATGACTTCGCTTCGCTTATCAAAAAAAAATATTTGTATAAATAAACGTGTTCATATACGTGAATATGTAAATGTAAAAAGATATACAATGCAAAATACATATATGTTCGTTATTCAATGGGAATGCTGACCTCCCATCATAAAAGGCACAGGTTACAGAATAAAAAAAAATATATATAAACCCCCTTGAAAACAAAAAAAAATTAAGACAGTGTGTGCCAACTGGTCTCCAGCGCACCAACCGCAATGCAGGGTTGCTCGGAAGCTAAATCCCCGAGACAGGCTGGCTAACTAAAGATAGTTAGCAATAACAAAAAAAATTAAAATTTTACGAAATACCAACCTATCTCCGCCGCAATGAAAGGAACGGTTTCAATCCGCTATCCCCAGACTTGCGGAGATAGACGATACATCCTTCGGTCTCAGCTCAGCTCATCGCCATGAAGTGGTGCTAAATGTTCCAAGGCACCCAACTCAGGCATGAGATGAACTGAGGCCTGCATCGCATAACAAAAGGAAAAGACAGAACAAAAGAAATTTGCAAAATACCCTCCTAGTCTCCGCCGCAATGAAAGGAACAGCTAAAGGCTGCTTTCCCCAGACTTGCGGAGATGAAAAGTACTTACTCAGGTCTCAGACCAACCCATCGCAATGAAAGTGGCGCTAGGTGCAACCAACTCAGACGCGGGATGGCTGAGGCCTAAATTGCAAAAAAAAGAAAATCACGAAAACAAAAAAAAATAAAAGGACGAATTTTCCTCATGACCAACATCCTTGACTCCGCCGCAATGAAAGGCACGGTTTGAAGCCGCTACCCCAGACTTGCGAAGAAGGATTGCTAGCTTAGGATCCAGCTCAACTCATCGCAATGAAGGCGGTGTTCGAATTACCACCCCAGACGCGAGATGAGCTAGGCCCCAAAAGAAAAAAAAATCCGATACACAAAACTGCACAAAAGACATATTCGGCAAAAAGAAATAAAAATAGATACTGAATCTAGCGGACATGCCCCTCGGACGACAGTGAAAACAAATTTAATATTTAAACTACAAAAAATTTAAGTGCGTTAAACACTGCCTCTCCGGGTGAAATGCAAAAAAAAACAGACAAAATGACGTTAAGTCTCGTGGAGCCTTGAGCCACTGACATCAATGACTCTCCAATCATCCCGATCAATCTCGTCATTCCGCCGCAACGCAGTGGCGGCTACTGAGGCTGCCAATCTGGGACTTGCGGAATAATGAAACTTCACTGAACGACCAGAAAACCACCGAAGCCAGTACCCCAGGACACCACGTTGGGCGCCATCTGTTATGGTACAGCTTTCGACTATCGAGTGCGTTTTGTGGCGCCCTATGCCACCAACAGCGATGATCTCCTTGGACAACCTGATCAGTCTCACCATCTCGCCGCAACGCAGTGGCGGCGCAGGGCCTGCCCATCTGGGACTTGCGAGATATTAAGACGTCACTGGCTGACCAAAAAGCCATCGAGTCAGCACGTTGGGCGCCATCTGTTATGGTACGCGTTTTCTATACGAGTGGAGCAGCAATGCATGGCGGTCGGCATGATCTAGGGTTGCACTGTGGCTAGTCATTGTCGGCTGGGCGGGGTTCTTGCCTACATTGCTGTCCTGCGCCATAAACAGAAAAAAATCATATCATGCCTTTTTTGAAAATAACGAGAAAAATCACACTAAAACAACATCCGGTTTAGCCGGATGCCACGGACGGACCGTTGAAAAATTCGAAAATTCAAAATAACCCGAAAAATCCAAATTCAAGAGGCCAGGCATCAGTTAAATTTAAATAAATGCAAACCGAGGGAAAATGTTATTAAAATTTGAATATGAATTCTAAAATGTACGTTAAAGTCAGACGGACGTTAGCAAAGAATTTAAACCGAAATTTAAATCGGACGGAAATACTGACATCACGGAAAAATTTGGAATTAGATAAGCGGACGTTATATTTAAATAATCGCGGACGGACGAGAAAGTAATCGTTGCACCAAAATTTAAATTTGAATGTACGTTGAAATCTATGTGCACTAAATTTGAATAGCCACTACAAAAAAAAACTGTCAAAGTGAATTTAAATTTGAATATTTATATCGCAAAAAAAAATCGTTAAATTTGAATTTAAATTTGAATCAACCGGAACGACCGATTATTAACAGGCATCTGAAAATACATAAAAGAAAGCTGAAATTTAAAACATATGGAAAATCAAAAAAAGTTAAAGGCCGAACTCACAAGGGGGTGGCGTTGCTGATGTTGTTGCAGCGCCGGTGCGTTTTTGTCCCACCCTAATCCATGGTCACTGTCGCACCCGGGTATCAGTGACCCCTTACCTGTGGTGCGCCGCTGGTGTTGTTGCAGCGCTGGTGCTTTACTAGCCCACCCTCATCCTTGGTCATCGGTGCACCTAATTTGTGATGACCCCGTATCTGAAAATCCCTATGCCTTTTTAAATAAGGGTAATCAGCATTCCCATTTTAAATTTACAAAATTTATTTACAAATCATTTCTCTTACCCTACTAAATGTGTGTATGGATAGCTTATTATTCCTTTTTTTTGTTCTACATATATATTTATCATTGAAGGGGTTTTTTTTTTTTTTAATTTTCGTTATATACAATGGTTAACAACTTCACTTAGGGCCGGTTTCATTCTTATAATCCTAAATAGTTTAAGAGACAATTTTAAGTGTAGCGTTTATTAAGGTCCAAAATATATATATGTATTTTCTTTATGATTCAACATTTCAGGGTTCATTTACTACAATTACAGTATTTCTTTTAATTTGTTTGAAATAAGCGGTTTATTAATCGTTTTGTACTTATTAAAAATGGAAAAAATTTTTTTTTTTTTTTTTTTTTTTTTTTTTTTTTGCAAAACTCAAGCGTAGGACTTAACACGTAGGATATGCATACATACATATGTACTTATGGAAGTGCTTATATTATATAGTACATGTGTACATATCGCCGGCGCCGGTGGTCGCTGCTGCTGCGTTTGCTGCCTTATCTGCTGCTGCTGTCACCGCTTCTGCCTTTGCTGCTGCTGATGATACAGGTATTTTGCTTTATTTGTTGGCTTAAGCCTTTTATTATTTTTTTTTTTTTTCTACGATAGTGCGTAACTTACAGCCAGTACTAATGGCCTTTCACATGCGTTTGGGGTACTTTTATGTAGATATTTGATACAATTATACTCTACACGTCACCATCACTGCGCTATAATTTTATCCGCCACTGTTCATGTTTCCACGAGTTGATTTTTGCAATGCAGCAATTACATATGTATGTACAAGTAAAAGTTTATACATATAAAAAATTTTTTTTTTGTATGTATGTGCTCTATACAAGTATATTTGATGTATTTTTTTTTGCAATTAATGCAATAAAAAAAAAGGTAATAAAAAAGTGAAAATGGCGCACAATGTAGTATTTATTATTATTATATATATTTCAACAATATATTATTCAACAATAAAGGTTTTCGCATGACGACATACCTTCATACATAGTGGGGCCAGAAGTGCCATGCAAAGAGGAATGTAGAAGAATTTGAAAGATTCGGCCCCTATGGAAATGCTAGGGTGCGTGTGTGTGTGGCATATGTTGTTATGGTACAGCTTTCGACTATCGAGTGCGTTTTGTGGCGCCCTATGCCACCAACAGCGATGATCTCCTTGGACAACCTGATCAGTCTCACCATCTCGCCGCAACGCAGTGGCGGCGCAGGGCCTGCCCATCTGGGACTTGCGAGATATTAAGACGTCACTGGCTGACCAAAAAGCCATCGAGTCAGCACGTTGGGCGCCATCTGTTATGGTACGCGTTTTCTATACGAGTGGAGCAGCAATGCATGGCGGTCGGCATGATCTAGGGTTGCACTGTGGCTAGTCATTGTCGGCTGGGCGGGGTTCTTGCCTACATTGCTGTCCTGCGCCCTAAACAGAAAAAAATCATATCATGCCTTTTTTGAAAATAACGAGAAAAATCACACTAAAACAACATCCGGTTTAGCCGGATGCCACGGACGGACCGTTGAAAAATTCGAAAATTCAAAATAACCCGAAAAATCCAAATTCAAGAGGCCAGGCATCAGTTAAATTTAAATAAATGCAAACCGAGGGAAAATGTTATTAAAATTTGAATATGAATTCTAAAATGTACGTTAAAGTCAGACGGACGTTAGCAAAGAATTTAAACCGAAATTTAAATCGGACGGAAATACTGACATCACGGAAAAATTTGGAATTAGATAAGCGGACGTTATATTTAAATAATCGCGGACGGACGAGAAAGTAATCGTTGCACCAAAATTTAAATTTGAATGTACGTTGAAATCTATGTGCACTAAATTTGAATAGCCACTACAAAAAAAAACTGTCAAAGTGAATTTAAATTTGAATATTTATATCGCAAAAAAAAATCGTTAAATTTGAATTTAAATTTGAATCAACCGGAACGACCGATTATTAACAGGCATCTGAAAATACATAAAAGAAAGCTGAAATTTAAAACATATGGAAAATCAAAAAAAGTTAAAGGCCGAACTCACAAGGGGGTGGCGTTGCTGATGTTGTTGCAGCGCCGGTGCGTTTTTGTCCCACCCTAATCCATGGTCACTGTCGCACCCGGGTATCAGTGACCCCTTACCTGTGGTGCGCCGCTGGTGTTGTTGCAGCGCTGGTGCTTTACTAGCCCACCCTCATCCTTGGTCATCGGTGCACCTAATTTGTGATGACCCCGTATCTGAAAATCCCTATGCCTTTTTAAATAAGGGTAATCAGCATTCCCATTTTAAATTTACAAAATTTATTTACAAATCATTTCTCTTACCCTACTAAATGTGTGTATGGATAGCTTATTATTCCTTTTTTTTTTGTTCTACATATGTATATATTTATCATTGAAGGGGTTTTTTTTTTTTTTTTTAATTTTCGTTATATACAATGGTTAACAACTTCACTTAGGGCCGGTTTCATTCTTATAATCCTAAATAGTTTAAGAGACAATTTTAAGTGTAGCGTTTATTAAGGTCCAATATATATATATGTATTTTCTTTATGATTCAACATTTCAGGGTTCATTTACTACAATTACAGTATTTCTTTTAATTTGTTTGAAATAAGCGGTTTATTAATCGTTTTGTACTTATTAAAAATGGAAAAAAATTTTTTTTTTTTTTTCTTTTTTTTTTTTTTTTTTTTGCAAAACTCAAGCGTAGGACTTAACACGTAGGATATGCATACATACATATCATATGTACTTATGGAAGTGCTTATATTATATAGTACATGTGTACATATCGCCGGCGCCGGTGGTCGCTGCTGCTGCGTTTGCTGCCTTATCTGCTGCTGCTGTCACCGCTTCTGCCTTTGCTGCTGCTGATGATACAGGTATTTTGCTTTATTTGTTGGCTTAAGCCTTTTATTATTTTTTTTTTTTTCTACGATAGTGCGTAACTTACAGCCAGTACTAATGGCCTTTCACATGCGTTTGGGGTACTTTTATGTAGATATTTGATACAATTATACTCTACACGTCACCATCACTGCGCTATAATTTTATCCGCCACTGTTCATGTTTCCACGAGTTGATTTTTGCAATGCAGCAATTACATATGTATGTACAAGTAAAAGTTTATACATATAAAAAATTTTTTTTTTGTATGTATGTGCTCTATACAAGTATATTTGATGTATTTTTTTTTGCAATTAATGCAATAAAAAAAAAGGTAATAAAAAAGTGAAAATGGCGCACAATGTAGTATTTATGATTTGTTTAATTTGCGTTTTTTTTTTTTAAATGAAATCATTATAATTCGTATTACACTCAAAAGTGAAACGCGTAGTTTTTTTTTTTTTTTATTGGAAGTCTGTGCTTTCATTTAGTCGCTTTTAATAGTTCCTTTTTTTATAGTTTTTTTTTTTTGAAATTTGCGCGCAGCTTCCGCTGTTACTTTTAATATTTAATAATTTTTTTTTTTTTTTTGCATTAGCACTTGAAATGTTTTTGCTATTTTCAGCATGTGCCAAAATAGCCGTATTACGACGATAAATTTCTTATCTGCGACCGAGCACTACCACGTTCACTTGCTGACCGAGCACTCACACCCAACTCATCGACTGTCTTTTCCCAACTAACTTTCTGTACCCCAATTTTTCCTGTTCAAGCGTGCCTAGCTAAACGCTCACCTTCCCCTTTTTCTGTATCTGTTTGGAAGGGTCCCGTTTCCTATCGTATAACAATGTAGTGCCGTATAACAATGTAGTGACGTGTGCATAATAGTGGCGTGACTTTACGGTTACCCGAATGTCTACATCATGGTATGACGCTAGCAATGACACAAGCGAGATAGAATACGGTTGCCATGACACACAAAAAAAATTACCAAAACTTTCGGAATAAAATGCCTCAAGCATTTTTCCCATGAAACTATTTCAAAATAATCGATTGTATTCGTGCCCTAGAAAATTTGCTACTGTAAAATTCTACTAGTGTACGTTGGGAATATTAATAGACATTGTTGTCTTACGCTCAAATTATAAAAATGGTAAGAGACAAGAAAATCTGATTAATGAAACAATAGTATAAACATGCGGTAAATAATTAATTAATTTTCTGTGAACTATGTAAAATTTAAAATTGTATGGAGCGCATAAGAACATTTTATAATAGGTGCATTTGAAAGTACTAAGTACCCGAATAACCACGTGTTACGTATTTTCACATTACGAAGTGTTCATGGCAACCCTGGAAGAACCAGTTTGTCCATCACCAATACTTGTGCATCTCTGCCATTGGAACGATTGTGAAGATTCGGAGGGGAAATTTCTCATGATGCCTACTCATAGAGGTCGATAGCTTGCCAGATTTGAAGAAAAATTTATGCGCGATCTATAAAGCTCGGGATCAAAAAAAAAATGAAGCAATACCATATAATCATCTCGAAGAATAAAAAAAATTAATGTAAATTTCGGATAAACCCGCTCACTTAAATTTTGTTTAAACACTTAGTGGAGGAAAAAGGGAATTAATTACAGGATTTGAGCAAAGAAAAATTTCGCATTTGTAATATCTAGTGACTGAATGAGAAAATACGAATCGTTATTATTGCTAGAACACCATAATTGGTAAATGAAATTACTCGAACAGGAAAGTTACTGACGGCAAAAAAAAATTGTAAGCTATTCTATCGAAACCACCCCTATAATACAACCTCATTCTCCTTCACATGCGGCCAAGGCTAATTTATAGAAGGTTAACCTACTGAACAGCTGATTGCAAGCTTTTTTTTCTATTTCTTCTTTATTCATATCGTGATGCTTATGTCAAAACTTATGTCAATTTTGATCTTGACGCAATATGATTTCTACGATGGCGGCTATGATTTTGACAGGAGCATCACAGAATACACAACCAATTTACATGGAGTGTGTATGTATGTATGTCCGTATATAGTACTGCAAAAACCTTCTATAATTGAACCATGCATGCGACTACCTTTCATGTTTGGTTACGCGTCACCATTCTTCTTCACCATGTCAGCACGTCGGCCATTATTAATTGGAAGTTATTGGAAACTACTAAGAAAAACTACTAAAATAGTGGTGCTGCCACACAGACAAAATTAAGCAACCGAAATTAACCCGTTTATGATCGATATCAGGATTGATATCGATAGCAAACCATAACAGGCCTGCTTCGCTTCGAAGACCTGACGAGGGAGCGAACAGGAAAAATGGTTTGCCTGTAAGGTTGTTGAGATAATACTCAACTGTTAACTACGTGGGGCACGACTCACCCCTAGATAAGAGTCTCAAATTCTACCACAGCTAACCGGGCAACAGAGGCTCCATCAGGTGATACCAAAAAAAAACGTATGCTATATGAACGTGCAATCTAGTAGTGTATGAAAATCCGAGAATAATTGAAAGTCAGGTATGAAAAAAAAAATTCATTTGGTAAAAAAAACCAAAACGCGTAAGTCCGGTGTTGCGGTAATTCTCTATTGGCTTAGGCCAGAGAAGCCTACTCCCCCCTAGGAGCCCTCCTCCTAGGTGCCGATCTTGGTCGGTCTTAACAACCTGTCCCCCCCGGCTGATCCAACCCCGCACGTTGAACCCAGGACAGGCGGTTTTGAAAAAGACCCTTGGTCCGCTGGTTTCTCGCCCCCCGGAATGGGCTTTACAAAAAAAAAATTAAATTATTTTGTTTCCTATTTTAAGGCTTCGCGGCCTTAGACATTTTTTTACAGGAGAACGCGTCTAAACTCCGAATACAATCACCCTATCAGCCGGTCTATGGTCCCTAACCTCTCGAAGCTGGACAAAAAAAAAACTTTAACAGGAAAATCATCAATACTCCGTTTGAATAGACATTTTTGTATTGGAGAACTCGTCAAAACTCCGTAAGGTTAGGCATTTGATATAGGAGAACTCGCCAAAACTCCATAAACCTAGACATTTTAATTTGGGAGAACTCGTCAAAACTCCGTATAAGCAGACCAATTGGAATATGGACTGCTAGATGGTCCACGGTTCCCGATGGGAGCGCTTGTGATCCACCTATTATTATAACTGCTCGGGGAGAATACTGGGCGAATTGTCCCCGACCGCCAAGACGCCCAGCGGAGTCTTATTGAGGACGGATATCAGAAGCATGGAATCGTCCTATTAATCTCCCTGTTAAGTCTTCTAAGTCATACAGTGCATTGCCAGCTTTTCCACGAACTCGTCACTTGACTCTATCATTTGCCTGCGCTAAGTTTTTACAGATTTCCTCGTTTACGTCCGTTCAGTCGACTGCTGACAGTTTTGGGACATTTAAACAAAATCGAACTTATGAGCGCTTCAAAAAAAACAAGGCACGCTTGAATGGTCGTATGAAATCTTAAGCAATTAACTGCCTAAATAAAATCACGTTTGGTGTTAAAGTCCAAATGCAAATATTTATACAATTAACGAAATTTAAATCTCTATCTCGATTAAAAATTATGTCGCATCCAAAATAGAATAACAAAACTTTGGTTTTTGTGTTTGGTGAAACTTTCAGCAATTATTTATAACGAATATTTGCTTTTTAAATCTCCATGCCGGTAAAAATTATGTCATATCCAAGAAATTATAATACGTTGTCGCGTTTGGTGAAAAAAAATCAAGCGATAATTGTAATAATTATTTGCGATTCCAAAAAAATTATCTTAAATTTTGCTAACAATGTCGATTCAAAATGACTTCGCTTCGCTTATCAAAAAAAAATATTTGTATAAATAAACGTGTTCATATACGTGAATATGTAAATGTAAAAAGATATACAATGCAAAATACATATATGTTCGTTATTCAATGGGAATGCTGACCTCCCATCATAAAAGGCACAGGTTACAGAATAAAAAAAAATATATATAAACCCCCTTGAAAACAAAAAAAAATTAAGACAGTGTGTGCCAACTGGTCTCCAGCGCACCAACCGCAATGCAGGGTTGCTCGGAAGCTAAATCCCCGAGACAGGCTGGCTAACTAAAGATAGTTAGCAATAACAAAAAAAATTAAAATTTTACGAAATACCAACCTATCTCCGCCGCAATGAAAGGAACGGTTTCAATCCGCTATCCCCAGACTTGCGGAGATAGACGATACATCCTTCGGTCTCAGCTCAGCTCATCGCCATGAAGTGGTGCTAAATGTTCCAAGGCACCCAACTCAGGCATGAGATGAACTGAGGCCTGCATCGCATAACAAAAGGAAAAGACAGAACAAAAGAAATTTGCAAAATACCCTCCTAGTCTCCGCCGCAATGAAAGGAACAGCTAAAGGCTGCTTTCCCCAGACTTGCGGAGATGAAAAGTACTTACTCAGGTCTCAGACCAACCCATCGCAATGAAAGTGGCGCTAGGTGCAACCAACTCAGACGCGGGATGGCTGAGGCCTAAATTGCAAAAAAAAGAAAATCACGAAAACAAAAAAAAATAAAAGGACGAATTTTCCTCATGACCAACATCCTTGACTCCGCCGCAATGAAAGGCACGGTTTGAAGCCGCTACCCCAGACTTGCGAAGAAGGATTGCTAGCTTAGGATCCAGCTCAACTCATCGCAATGAAGGCGGTGTTCGAATTACCACCCCAGACGCGAGTTGAGCTAGGCCCCAAAAGAAAAAAAAATCCGATACACAAAACTGCACAAAAGACATATTCGGCAAAAAGAAATAAAAATAGATACTGAATCTAGCGGACATGCCCCTCGGACGACAGTGAAAACAAATTTAATATTTAAACTACAAAAAATTTAAGTGCGTTAAACACTGCCTCTCCGGGTGAAATGCAAAAAAAAACAGACAAAATGACGTTAAGTCTCGTGGAGCCTTGAGCCACTGACATCAATGACTCTCCAATCATCCCGATCAATCTCGTCATTCCGCCGCAACGCAGTGGCGGCTACTGAGGCTGCCAATCTGGGACTTGCGGAATAATGAAACTTCACTGAACGACCAGAAAACCACCGAAGCCAGTACCCCAGGACACCACGTTGGGCGCCATCTGTTATGGTACAGCTTTCGACTATCGAGTGCGTTTTGTGGCGCCCTATGCCACCAACAGCGATGATCTCCTTGGACAACCTGATCAGTCTCACCATCTCGCCGCAACGCAGTGGCGGCGCAGGGCCTGCCCATCTGGGACTTGCGAGATATTAAGACGTCACTGGCTGACCAAAAAGCCATCGAGTCAGCACGTTGGGCGCCATCTGTTATGGTACGCGTTTTCTATACGAGTGGAGCAGCAATGCATGGCGGTCGGCATGATCTAGGGTTGCACTGTGGCTAGTCATTGTCGGCTGGGCGGGGTTCTTGCCTACATTGCTGTCCTGCGCCATAAACAGAAAAAAATCATATCATGCCTTTTTTGAAAATAACGAGAAAAATCACACTAAAACAACATCCGGTTTAGCCGGATGCCACGGACGGACCGTTGAAAAATTCGAAAATTCAAAATAACCCGAAAAATCCAAATTCAAGAGGCCAGGCATCAGTTAAATTTAAATAAATGCAAACCGAGGGAAAATGTTATTAAAATTTGAATATGAATTCTAAAATGTACGTTAAAGTCAGACGGACGTTAGCAAAGAATTTAAACCGAAATTTAAATCGGACGGAAATACTGACATCACGGAAAAATTTGGAATTAGATAAGCGGACGTTATATTTAAATAATCGCGGACGGACGAGAAAGTAATCGTTGCACCAAAATTTAAATTTGAATGTACGTTGAAATCTATGTGCACTAAATTTGAATAGCCACTACAAAAAAAAACTGTCAAAGTGAATTTAAATTTGAATATTTATATCGCAAAAAAAAATCGTTAAATTTGAATTTAAATTTGAATCAACCGGAACGACCGATTATTAACAGGCATCTGAAAATACATAAAAGAAAGCTGAAATTTAAAACATATGGAAAATCAAAAAAAGTTAAAGGCCGAACTCACAAGGGGGTGGCGTTGCTGATGTTGTTGCAGCGCCGGTGCGTTTTTGTCCCACCCTAATCCATGGTCACTGTCGCACCCGGGTATCAGTGACCCCTTACCTGTGGTGCGCCGCTGGTGTTGTTGCAGCGCTGGTGCTTTACTAGCCCACCCTCATCCTTGGTCATCGGTGCACCTAATTTGTGATGACCCCGTATCTGAAAATCCCTATGCCTTTTTAAATAAGGGTAATCAGCATTCCCATTTTAAATTTACAAAATTTATTTACAAATCATTTCTCTTACCCTACTAAATGTGTGTATGGATAGCTTATTATTCCTTTTTTTTGTTCTACATATATATTTATCATTGAAGGGGTTTTTTTTTTTTTTTAATTTTCGTTATATACAATGGTTAACAACTTCACTTAGGGCCGGTTTCATTCTTATAATCCTAAATAGTTTAAGAGACAATTTTAAGTGTAGCGTTTATTAAGGTCCAAAATATATATATGTATTTTCTTTATGATTCAACATTTCAGGGTTCATTTACTACAATTACAGTATTTCTTTTAATTTGTTTGAAATAAGCGGTTTATTAATCGTTTTGTACTTATTAAAAATGGAAAAAATTTTTTTTTTTTTTTTTTTTTTTTTTTTTTTTTGCAAAACTCAAGCGTAGGACTTAACACGTAGGATATGCATACATACATATGTACTTATGGAAGTGCTTATATTATATAGTACATGTGTACATATCGCCGGCGCCGGTGGTCGCTGCTGCTGCGTTTGCTGCCTTATCTGCTGCTGCTGTCACCGCTTCTGCCTTTGCTGCTGCTGATGATACAGGTATTTTGCTTTATTTGTTGGCTTAAGCCTTTTATTATTTTTTTTTTTTTCTACGATAGTGCGTAACTTACAGCCAGTACTAATGGCCTTTCACATGCGTTTGGGGTACTTTTATGTAGATATTTGATACAATTATACTCTACACGTCACCATCACTGCGCTATAATTTTATCCGCCACTGTTCATGTTTCCACGAGTTGATTTTTGCAATGCAGCAATTACATATGTATGTACAAGTAAAAGTTTATACATATAAAAAATTTTTTTTTTGTATGTATGTGCTCTATACAAGTATATTTGATGTATTTTTTTTTTGCAATTAATGCAATAAAAAAAAAGGTAATAAAAAAGTGAAAATGGCGCACAATGTAGTATTTATGATTTGTTTAATTTGCGTTTTTTTTTTTTTAAATGAAATCATTATAATTCGTATTACACTCAAAAGTGAAACGCGTAGTTTTTTTTTTTTTTTTATTAGAAGTCTGTGCTTTCATTTAGTCGCTTTTAATAGTTCCTTTTTTTATAGTTTTTTTTTTTTTTGAAATTTGCGCGCAGCTTCCGCTGTTACTTTTAATATTTAATAATTTTTTTTTTTTTGCATTAGCACTTGAAATGTTTTTGCTATTTTCAGCATGTGCCAAAATAGCCGTATTACGACGATAAATTTCTTATCTGCGACCGAGCACTACCACGTTCACTTGCTGACCGAGCACTCACACCCAACTCATCGACTGTCTTTTCCCAACTAACTTTCTGTACCCCAATTTTTCCTGTTCAAGCGTGCCTAGCTAAACGCTCACCTTCCCCTTTTTCTGTATCTGTTTGGAAGGGTCCCGTTTCCTATCGTATAACAATGTAGTGCCGTATAACAATGTAGTGACGTGTGCATAATAGTGGCGTGACTTTACGGTTACCCGAATGTCTACATCATGGTATGACGCTAGCAATGACACAAGCGAGATAGAATACGGTTGCCATGACACACAAAAAAAATTACCAAAACTTTCGGAATAAAATGCCTCAAGCATTTTTCCCATGAAACTATTTCAAAATAATCGATTGTATTCGTGCCCTAGAAAATTTGCTACTGTAAAATTCTACTAGTGTACGTTGGGAATATTAATAGACATTGTTGTCTTACGCTCAAATTATAAAAATGGTAAGAGACAAGAAAATCTGATTAATGAAACAATAGTATAAACATGCGGTAAATAATTAATTAATTTTCTGTGAACTATGTAAAATTTAAAATTGTATGGAGCGCATAAGAACATTTTATAATAGGTGCATTTGAAAGTACTAAGTACCCGAATAACCACGTGTTACGTATTTTCACATTACGAAGTGTTCATGGCAACCCTGGAAGAACCAGTTTGTCCATCACCAATACTTGTGCATCTCTGCCATTGGAACGATTGTGAAGATTCGGAGGGGAAATTTCTCATGATGCCTACTCATAGAGGTCGATAGCTTGCCAGATTTGAAGAAAAATTTATGCGCGATCTATAAAGCTCGGGATCAAAAAAAAAATGAAGCAATACCATATAATCATCTCGAAGAATAAAAAAAATTAATGTAAATTTCGGATAAACCCGCTCACTTAAATTTTGTTTAAACACTTAGTGGAGGAAAAAGGGAATTAATTACAGGATTTGAGCAAAGAAAAATTTCGCATTTGTAATATCTAGTGACTGAATGAGAAAATACGAATCGTTATTATTGCTAGAACACCATAATTGGTAAATGAAATTACTCGAACAGGAAAGTTACTGACGGCAAAAAAAAATTGTAAGCTATTCTATCGAAACCACCCCTATAATACAACCTCATTCTCCTTCACATGCGGCCAAGGCTAATTTATAGAAGGTTAACCTACTGAACAGCTGATTGCAAGCTTTTTTTTCTATTTCTTCTTTATTCATATCGTGATGCTTATGTCAAAACTTATGTCAATTTTGATCTTGACGCAATATGATTTCTACGATGGCGGCTATGATTTTGACAGGAGCATCACAGAATACACAACCAATTTACATGGAGTGTGTATGTATGTATGTCCGTATATAGTACTGCAAAAACCTTCTATAATTGAACCATGCATGCGACTACCTTTCATGTTTGGTTACGCGTCACCATTCTTCTTCACCATGTCAGCACGTCGGCCATTATTAATTGGAAGTTATTGGAAACTACTAAGAAAAACTACTAAAATAGTGGTGCTGCCACACAGACAAAATTAAGCAACCGAAATTAACCCGTTTATGATCGATATCAGGATTGATATCGATAGCAAACCATAACAATGTCAACCCTGCAGGGAACTCAATAACTAGTGAGCAAAATTTCTAGTTCCGAACTAGCGAAAAGGTGTCAAAGGGTAACTAGATCAATTGTAGTTAGACCCAAACCAGTTCAGAAGGAGTGAATTGAGTGACCATTATAATTTGTATGCAATTTCGAAGTGACAAAAATTCTATGAAATTTTTTCGTTCGTTTAATTGCCGTCGGCTTTGTATATTTCTGCAATTCTCAGATGTTTAGTGAAGCATTTTATATAAAGAGTTTTCTATTAGCATCTTGTATGAAATGAAATGTTTCCCTAATTATGCTTTTCCGATCCCTCAGGCTTATTTTTAATTTTTTTTATTTTATTACTTTTTAAATATTATTATAAATTTTTATTAAATAAATAAATAAAAAAATATTAGTTAAAAAAAAAATTAAAAAAAAATTATCATCCACCTTGACACCGACAGGATTCGAACCCGCGCCCCTCAGATTGAAAGGCACATGCGTTAGCCAGTCGGCCATCGCGCCACTTGCATGAAGTGTGTCAAAGTCTGCACTTAAGCGGCAGATGTAAAACTGTAGAATTTGTAGGTACTTGTAGCTAGTTCAGAACTATCGAAAATGTGCCAATAAACGAACTAGTGTAAACTGTAGAAATTAGTACTAGTTCGGAACTATCGAAAATGTAGTGCAGAGGGTGACAATTGACACCGCCTAGGACATCGCCGTGTTAAATTCGCCAGTTGATAACATGCAAAAGAGATTTAGCTCGCACTAGTAGTGTCGAAAAATGCACTAGAAGCGACCTAGTTCGGAACTAGAGATTTTCCCTACAGGAAACAAAAAAAAACTGCTTGTGTTCGTGTGTTTATGAAGATTGAAGAAGAAGTCTAGGGACACGATATCGAATCAAAAGCATCGATCTGGTACTCATTTAAAATATCGGTTAAAAAGAATCGCGAACCCGATAATATCGAAACTAAACTACTCGATACTCAAAGTATCGGTATCGAAAGCGGTAATTTTTTAGAAGGTGCAACCTTAAAATTTCCTCTAAAATAGTTAAAAGAGGTATCAATCGACGCGTTCTGGCCTCTAGATTATGAATTCGAACGCGGAAATAAAATATTCTACATTTTAAAGATATTTATTAAAACGGTTTAAAGTTGCACCGTCTTCTAGAAAGTTACCAAAAATGCAATAAAACTGCACCCTGAGGCATACGCATATCGCTGTATTATAGCGTTTTCGATTCTGAACCAGAATGCTGCATTATTACAAGGCAACATTATCAACATGCGCCCTGAGCCCTAAGAAAATGTTGCACTTTTCATGTGATGTATGAAACAAAAATAATGCAACCCCTTGGTCATATTAAGGGCAGAAAATGCTGCCCTGTGGTCGGGAAGAGGGTGACATTTTTGTCAATAGAACAAGCAACCCTGAAAAAATGTGTGGAATCTATGTGGAATAGAAAAAACAAATTTGACAGCCCGATAAAAATGCAGAATAAGTGCGGCATTTTTGCCAGAATCGAAAACGCCATTAGTGCTAATTCCATGTCATAGTATGCCATGGCTGGTTCCAAAGTTTTGATTTTGACGTAAATCCTTTTCTAACTCATAAGAATAGTTC
The DNA here is from genome assembly GCA_960531455.1 of Urophora cardui. Classification (NCBI taxonomy): domain Eukaryota; kingdom Metazoa; phylum Arthropoda; class Insecta; order Diptera; family Tephritidae; genus Urophora; species Urophora cardui. Next base: position 168,738,632 of record OY482671.1, read on the forward strand.
AAGCTGATTAAAAAAATTATACAAGTTTATTAAGTTCTTAAAAACATTTTTTACAAACCAACAGCTTTTACAAAACAACAGGTGTATTTAATGCAATCACAGTTGTAAAAAGATATTTGCAAAATATTTAGTATTTTAAAAAATAAACATCTTAAATAACATTAACAATTCATTTTCATTGAGATTGAGTGTCAGAAGTGCATTCCATGTTATAAAGAGAAGCCATTGCGCAGTATGATTTTTCTTCCGGACTTCTTTCCCCTTACGGCCAAAGCAGAAGCTTACAAGAGGCAAATTTAAAATTTGTATTTCCATATATTTTATATTTTAAAAATAATTTATTTTATAGTTGTCAAATTGAAACAATGTCAAAAAACCTATCGAAATACAAGCTGGCTCATTGGTTTTTAACCGCCTAGATGGTATTTCGTTGGTTTTTTCCAACATAGCTTACTCCCTTTCACTAACACAAAACTGTATTTGACCACCTCTTTCACACAAAAAACCTTGTAGAATACCAGGAAAAAAACGTAGTGTCATAGGATCATTAATGGAAAACGGACCCTTTTTTGTTTACGTGTTTTTAGTAAAATGAGAAAGAACAAGTAAGGAAGCCTAAGTTCGAGTGGAATCGAACATTAGAATCGAACTCAGCTGTATGCCTTCATTGTTTATTAGCGTTTGATGGAAATACGGTGTGATTTATATAAAGCGAGTGCTGCATAAAGTGGGCGTAACCACGCCTATTTTCAACATTTTTATCAGTCATCCCACTAAGCATATGAATATTATTCTTTGCCCAAATTTCATTCCTTTATGATTTCTAGTTCAAAGATGTCACGTTACAAATTCCCAAAGGGTATTCCAGAAATATCTTTGATAAAAAGTGGGCGTGGTCATAAACCGATTTGAATAAATTTTTGCATGTCTATTAACACAAGTTATAAAAGTGTATAAACCAAGTTTCGTCATAATATCTCAATTATTTGTCGAGTTATAGGCTAAGAAATCTCGTATATTCCTTTGTCTAAAAAGAGGCGGTGCCACGCCCATTTTCCAAAATTTTTATGTTTTTCGTTTTATGTCCATAGTTGGACTCCTGCCATAAAATTTCAATGAATGACCTTTATATTTGACAAAGATATCGCTTAAAATGTTTTTATTAGGCCACTTTATAATACCCATTTATAAAAGTGGGCGTGGTCGTCAACCGATTTCGCTAAAATTTTGTACATATATTACCACAAGTAACAAAAGTGTACGCACCAAGGTTCGTCATTATATATCAATTATTTGTCGAGTTATGGGCTCAGAAATCTAGTATATTCCTGCTTCTAAAAAGAGGCGGTGCCACGCCAATTTTCCAAAATTTTTGTGTTTTTCGTTTTATGTCCATAGGTGGACTCCTGCCATAAAATTTCTGTGATATATCTTTATATTTGACAGAGATATAGCTTAAAATTTTTTTATTGGGCCACTTTATAACACCCATATATAAAAGTGGGCGTGGTCGTAAACCGATTTTGGCAATTTTTAGTCCAAACATTTGCCTAAGTAAGTATATTACGCACACCAAATTTCATCGATATATCTTCAACGGTTTCTGAGTTATGACTCATAAAACTGTCAATGTTTGCCCCTTAATAAGTGGGCGTGGCACCGCCCATTTTCCAAAACTTCATCAAATTTCTTCATATGGGCCTGAGCTCAACACGTGAGTAAAATTTCATCGCTCCAGCTATATATGACTGAGATACCAAATTTCCGATTTTTTCTATATAGGAAAAGTGGGCGTGGTCATGGTCCGATTTCGCCTATTTTCAATACCAACCGTCCCAGTCTCGATACCAACTTGCATTTCAAATTTCATCAAAATATCTCAATTTTTGCGCGAGTTAGAGTGTTTACAGACGGACGGACAGACGGACGGACGGACATGGCTCAATCGATTTCTCTTTTCACCCTGATCATTTTGATATATATAAGTCTATATCTATCTCGATTATTTCATTCTGTTACAATCCATCGTTATGTGATTAAAACTATAATACTCTGTGTACTAGTACAGCTGAGTATAAAAAAGATATTGACGATTCCTTCGCTGATATGACGATTTTTTATTTGCAAACGTCAAATTATCGTATGAAAATGAAAAATATATAATCTTATATCTCCAGTTATCATTATTTCTATCGCATGGTAATTGCAAATTGTAAGCAAGTTTCGGTGGCAAGAGTGCGCCTCGTTAAATGTGAAAATCAATAAACAGATTTGGGTAACTTCATATACCTTCATATAAAAAACCTTACGAAGTAGCCCAAGCCTGCAATTATTTCAGCACGTTGATCAGACCTATTTTTCATTTTGCATTTTTCGGCCCTTTAGGAAGCAGCTTGTCACTTCTGCACACTCGACCGATTTTCGGCACTATTTTGCATTGCACAATTTTTTAGACAAATATGACACAATTTTAATTTTCCATCACTGAATGTACTCATTTGTTCGATACCGTGGTTGAAGTACTCGATACCAAAAATATCGTTGCAAAAGAATCGAGTAAAAAGTATCGGTATCAAATGCAAAAAATATCGATTTGGTATCGTATCGTATCGAAATTCGTGTCCCTAAAGAAGTCAGCTGCTGATCTAATGCATTCTCCTTTATTGTTGCTCCATGGGTTTATCCAATAATTCTTGTCTAAAACTTAATTTATTAATTAATTATTAAGTAATTATTGATAATTAGCAGTAAACAAAAAAGGAGATATCTATTTAAATGAGTTGTCAGCGTGGTAACGCGTCACGAACGCGTCCCCAGAAGTATAGAAATCGTACAGTTTTTAAAAACGATCTCCACGACAAAACGGATCAACAAAAGAAAATTAATTCGCTACACGTTTCTGAGGTCTGCCAGCACTGCAAAGATGTTATAGAGTGGAAAATAAAATATAAAAAATATAAACCATTGAGTCAGCCTAAGACCTGTACGCGATGTCAACAAAGGAGTATAACAAAAGCATATCATGTTCTATGTCGGTATTGCGCTTTGGAGACACGCGTTTGCGCAAGGTGTCAAAAAAACGAGGAATCAGTTGATATCGAAACCCCAAAACCCTCGATGGAGGAGGAACTTACGCTGAAAGTAGAAATGGAGCGTCTTATTAAATCGCTGCCAGAGCGGAAGCGCCGGGCGTTCCTACGTTGTATGAATAGGCGAAAAGAACCAGATTCCTTTCAACGACAAAAAGAAGCTACTGATAATGAATGTCTTGAAAATAAGGAACAATCACTATTACAGCAGCGTTTACCGCACTCTAGAGAGGAATTGCTACAAAGGATTGAGTTCCTGAAGCTACAAGATGAGCAACAAATCAATTCCGAATCAGAAGAGAGCGAACCAGATGGCTAAGCACGAGTCAATAATAGATTAATCATAAGTCTCAGTAAATATGCTTAAAATCTCTACCTTTTTTTTTAACAAAAGTATTAATTCCAGATGAGCCTTAATCTATTATTTGATGGAGTTTTTAAGATAATACACAACAGAACCCTTAAATTAATAAAGCTTGGGATACATCTTAACCAATATTTTACCTGTAATAAAGACCTAGAAAAAATTGGTGGAATGAAATAGGGGTCGGCTTCCATTATTCCGGCACGCCCCGAGAAAAATGACTTATACAGGGGTGTAGAGAGGCTCCCACAGATCCCAAATCTGATAACCAAACCTGCCGGACACTTATAGTTTCCGATATATTTGTTGTTAAAGTTGCTAATTTTAGTTTTGTTCGTTTACGGATATTTTTTGATGTTTTTCGAAAACTTTTAAAAACAAACACTTTGTCGCCGTTTTTTTACGCCAAATCTCCAACAGAAGAGAACCAACTGAGAGAGAAAACTGACATTTCATTAGCTTTGTTCAACAACTTTACTTGCAAGAAGAGCGTCAGTGACAAATTAAGAGTAAAAACGAGAAAAAGAGAAAATTATCAACCAAAGTTATTGAACACAAAATCGTAAACATTTGCAAGTAAACAGCTGATGCGCTGTTTTCACAATTTGATTTTTAGGTTAGGTTGTAATTGAAATCTTTGAAATTGAAAATGAATGTAAATAACTGAGTTAGGAAGACGAAAATCTACTTTGGATATTCCACAACATCGTCAAGATTCCTTTTTGCGCTAATTTATTTAGTATGCAATTAGAAATTTGCGATTAAAATGTTTGCATATTTCCAATTGAAATTTTTGTGATCATATGTTTTTGACGCTTCTATTATATATAAAGCTGCAAGTAGTTGCAAGTGAAAATTTTACTTGCAACTATTTTCAACTCTCTCGAAGTCTTGCTCTCCCAATTTGGATCTCTTTTGCATATTTTTTGGGTTATTGAACATAAAATTCGCAACTATTTGTAAAAGCAATTAAAAATTTTGAGTTATTGAACAAAGCTATTTTGTGAGAAGCTGTTGAATTCTGTTGGACACATTAGCTTTGTTCGCGTACTTTCTCCAACAGCATTTACTCAGCAGCCTCCAACAGCCAGGTGTTGGAGAAAAATTTCACCTATCCTCTCACAAGAGAAAAATATCGTAAGAGGTAAACGAACACAAAATTTGCAGAGTTCAACAGCTTTGGCAAACAGCTGATTTTTATTTACATTCACAAGCCCCAAATTCAAAGGATAGAAAGGATTAAAATTAAAATGATAATAAAATTGGTGGAAATTATTGCTGTTAATTATGTATATATGTACATATAACATAAAAATAATAAAATAAAACATAGTTTTTTTCTTATTTAATTTCTTTTGATTCGTTTTGGGTTTCGTTTTGGTCAGTCTTTTGTCACCTCGCGATAACCTCCTCAATCTAAAAATCGTTCGCATAGGCTCGCATAAAGGTTTTTTGAAGTTCGGAAATGCATCCGGAACTCTCTTTTACAATAAATCGGCACTGTTTGTTCTATATAAATGCTAATGGAGTTACAATTCTGCCTGAAAACAGTGGATATATATGCACATATGTATGTATCTGCAATACAATTAACTTCATGTTGTTGTTGTTGTAGCCACCAAGACACTCCCCGAAGGTTTTGGGGAGTGTAGGGGATGTGACAGTCCTTTGCCGGATAAATCCGGTACGCTCGGGTACTACACCTTTTCCAGATTGAAATCAGAAAACGCCAATTGGATTTTAGAATAGGTAATTGGATTTCAGAATTTGTCATTTGGATTTAAGAATAGTTATCTGGATTTCAGAATCTGTTAATTGGATTTCAGAATAGGCAATTGGATTTCAGAAAACGAAAATTGGATTTCAGAATAAGTAATTGGATTTCAGAAATAGACAATTGGATTTCAGAAAACGAAAATTGGATTTCAGATATCATAAACTTTATTTAGTAAAGTTGGAAAATAATTTGTAAGTTCAATTCAGGTTATAAATTCATATAAGTTATGTACTACAGATACAATTCAAAATAAGAGATTACGCAGTTATCGCGAAACTCCATTTTTAAAAATACAATTACAACTGAACGGCATAAAAATTACTAATTAATTTCTTCCATAGTAAATAATTTTTGCATTTTCCATGGCCTTCTTTATACATAATCAAGTATTTACATGGCAAAAATAGTTCGAAAGGTATTTTCTGAAATCCAATTCACACATTCTGAAATCCAATTACCTATTCTGAAATCCAATTTTTGTTTTCTGAAATCCAATCGCCTATTCTGAAATCCAATTAACAGATTCTGAAATCCAGATAACTATTCTTAAATCCAAATGACAAATTCTGAAATCCAATTACCTATTCTGAAATCCAATTGGTGTTTTCTGAAATACAATTGGAGTTTTCTGAATTCAATCTGGAAAAGGTGTAGTCTCTTCTGACACTAGCCCGACTGTCGTGCGAACGAGTTTTTCTGGCCATAATCAATCTTCTAGGCCGGTGGATTTTAGTCGCGTCTTACGACAGGCATTCCTTACAACGGGTATATTCTAGACCCCCTAACCGGCTGGGGTTCCCTGTTACTATCTAATAAATAGGATTTCATTGTAATAATTATCACACTAACAATTGCTTTTCTTTGTACCCATGTCCATACTGTTTTTCACCGCAGTATGTCTTCGCGTCTGCTGCCCCGCAGAAGAGATTTCAATTTAATGCACCCGGCCCTGGCCATGCTTTAAAAAAATAACCCTCTATGGACCGATCCACAGTACTTTTGAGTAGAACAAACTTTTGCGTTTTCACCGCGCTTTAAAAAAATAGCCCCAGCCAGCAAAATTTCCTTTCTCGAATTATATCTGCGGAGCGATCGGGAGTGTTATAATTAGTAAAATTAACATCCATAGAAGATTTCCCGAAAGTTCCAGTGGTTTGAAAATAAATACGGCGGGCGCATTATACAGAAGCCGACCCACTGCAGAACTACTCTCGGAGGGTGTGCCACCCACTGCCTAGAGTGGCTGCTATTTTTAAAATCCGGATAATTGGGCTTTAGTTAGAATTTGTTGTCTATCCAGGCTCAGTGAAACTTTCAGGAAATATTCTGTAGATGATAATTCATCTTATCTTAACACTTTCAACTATTATTAAATTATAATATTAAAGTTCTCCAGAAATAGAATTCTCCCGGCTGAGGGTTATTTTTGTAAAGCGCGGCTGAAGGCAAAAGGTGTTCTATACAAAACAACTGTGGATTGCTCCATGGATATTAATCCAGAAAGAATTCTGCCGGCTGAGGGTAATTTTATTGAAGCGCGGCCAAAAGCCGCCAACGCAGAAAGATATTCTACACATACATACATTAATTTAACAAGGAATGTCTCCTGAACTATAAGCGTCCGGAGGGTAGTACTTTGTTTTTTGTGATCTGTGAGACCACCCCTACCCTCTGGAAAATTAATTGTTATCGGATCGTGGATCATTATATACAAATTTTCCCTCTATCCAGGCTGGGAATCCAACCCATGACCTCTGGTATGGCAGACTAGCCACTGTCCGCCACACCACAGTGGCCACAACACTCCCCACTGCACCACAGCGGCCCCGTTAATATATATTCCCGCAAAGGAGATTACAATTTACTAAGGTACATAATATGCATATAAATACTTCGCAAAATGTATGTAACTTATTTTGCATATTTAATTTATCCATATTTGTTGCCAATTTAGTGTATTTTTCCAATTTTATAATTGATTTGTATATTTTGCAAATCTTGTTACTTGCAAAAATTCAAGTCAGCTGTTGTTTGATCAGCTGTTTTCCTGTTGGAAAATTGCTGTTGGCAAAAATTTGTCCAACAGAATTCAACAGCTTCTCACAAAATGAAATGTCAGTTTTCTCTCTCAGTTGGTTCTCTTCTGTTGGAGATTTGGCGTAAAAAAACGGCGACAAAGTGTTTGTTTTTAAAAGTTTTCGAAAAACATCAAAAAATATCCGTAAACGAACAAAGCTATTTTTGCCAACAGCAATTTTCCAACAGGAAAACAGCTGATCAAACAACAGCTGACTTGAATTTTTGCAAGTAACAAGATTTGCAAAATATACACATCAATTATAAAATTGGAAAAATACACTAAATTGGCAACAAATATGGATAAATTAAATATGCAAAATAAGTTACATACTTTTTGCGAAGTATTTATATGCATATTATGTACCTTAGTAAATTGTAATCTCCTTTGCGGGAATATATTAACGGGGCCGCTGTGGTGCAGTGTTGTGGCCACTGTGGTGTGGCGGACAGTGGCTAGTCTGCCATACCAGAGGTCATGGGTTGGATCCCCAGCCTGGATAGAGGGAAAATTTGTATATAATGATCCACGATCCGATAACAATTAATTTTCCAGAGGGTAGGGGTGGTCTCACAGATCACAAAAAACAAAGTACTACCCTCCGGACGCTTATAGTTCAGGAGACATTCCTTGTTAAATTAATGTATGTATGTGTAGAACATCTTTCTGCGTTGGCGGCTTTTGGCCGCGCTTCAATAAAATTACCCTCAGACGGCAGAATTCTCTTTCTGGATTAATATCCATGGAGCAATCCACAGTTGTTTTGTATAGAACACCTTTTGCCTTCAGCCGCGCTTTACAAAAATAACCCTCAGCCGGGAGAATTCTATTTCTGGAGAACTTTAATATTATAATTTAATAATAGTTGAAAGTGTTAAGATAAAATGAATTATCATCTACAGAATATTTCCTGAAAGTTTCACTGAGCCTGGATAGACAACAAATTCTAACTAAAACCCAATTATCCGGATTTTAAAAATAGCAGCCACTCTAGGCAGTGGGTGGCACACCCTCCGAGAGTAGTTATGCAATGGGTCGGCTTCAGTATAATGCGCCCGCCGTATTTATTTTCAAACGACTGGAACTTTCGGGAAATCTTCTATGGATGTTAATTTTACTAATTATAACACTCCCGATCGCTCCGCAGATATAATTCGAGAAAGGAAATTTTGCTGGCTGGGGATTTTTTTTAAAGCGCGGCCAAATGCCGCCAACGCAAAAGTTTGTTCTACTCAAAAGTACTGTGGATCGGTCCATAGAGGGTTATTTTTTTAAAGCATGGCCAGGGCCGGGTGCATTAAATTGAAATCTCTTCTGCGGGGCAGCAGACGCGAAGACATACTGCGGTGGAAAACAGTATGGACATGGGTACAAAGAAAAGCAATTGTTAGTGTGATAATTATTACAATGAAATCCTATTTATTAGATAGTAACAGCGAACCCCTGCGGGTTAGGGGGTCTAGAATATACCCGTTGTAAGGAATGCCTGTCGTAAGACGCGACTAAAATCCACCGGCCTAGAAGGTTGATTATGGCCAGAAAAAATCGTTCGCACGACAGTCGGGCTAGTGTCAGAAGGGACTAGTACCCGAGCGTACCGGATTTATCCGGCAAAGGACTGTCACATCCCCTACACTCCCCAAAACCTTCGGGGAGTGTCTTGGTGGCTACAACAACAACAACATGAAGTTAATTGTATTGCAGATACATACATACATATGTGCATATATCTCCACTGTTTTCAGGCAGAATTGTAACTCCATTAGCATTTATATAGAACAAACAGTGCCGATTTATTGTAAAAGAGAGTTCCGGATGCATTTCCGAACTTCAAAAAACCTTTTTGCGAGCCTATGCGAACGATTTTTAGATTGAGGAGGTTATCGCGAGGTGACAAAAGACTGACCAAAACGAAACCCAAAACGAATCAAAAGAAATTAAATAAGAAAAAAAACTATGTTTTATTTTATTATTTTTATGTTATATGTACATATATACATAATTAACAGCAATAATTTCCACCAATTTTATTATCATTTTAATTTTAATCCTTTTTATCCTTTGAATTTGGGGCTTGTGAATATAAATAAAAATCAGCTGTTTGCCAAAGCTGTTGAACTCTGCAAATTTTGTGTTCGTTTACCTCTTACGATATTTTTCTCTTGTGAGAGGATAGGTGACATTTTTCTCCAACACCTGGCTGTTGGAGGCTGCTGAGTAAATGCTGTTGGAGAAAGTACGCGAACAAAGCTTTTACTATGCAAAACACTATACACACACACAAATGTGCGTGTGTTTGTCGTCACCACTGAGTAGGGGTGAGTAATGACACGATTTTTTGGGAGTTGACACATAAGCACTGACTCACTAAAAAGAGTCGACTCACTGAGTTGGCACGATTGTGCTACAACACGTTTGTGTGACAGCACGATTGTGCTACAGCACATATTACTTTCGTGCTATTGTCAACCAAAAAGTGTTACTGTGTGCTATCAGAGACTGTGTCAGCGAAAGAGTCGCTCCGATGATGAATTGATATTTGTACGAGAATGGCATATAAATCAATAATAGAATTGAAGTGATAGGTGTGGGTGGGAAAATATATGGAAAATTAATTAGTTAATTAATTAATGTCGTTTTTGTTGTTGATTATTGATTTAGACTAGGGATGCAAATTTTGAGGACCAACATCGATACATCGATGTTCGATGTATCGAAAAAATGAACATCGATTCTAAAAAAATATCGGAAGAAAACCATCGATACATCGATGTTTTTTTTTCAGCTAAATTGTTCGAAAAATGTGCGGCTCCGGTGGATTTGATGATAATTATAATTGATTTGCTGTTGGGTACTCTCTCGCACACCCCGAAATTGGAATTTTCATGGAAATTCGACACGTAATGTGGAGTCACATTACCAGCCTGTGGAGGATTTATTATGATTATATATAAATTACCACTGACTAAAACAACAGTCAAATATCGTCAGAGTTGACATCGATGTATCGGCGATTTTTCGATACTGAGTAATTTTCAAACATCGATGTTAAACATCGAATTTTCGTTCGATACTATCGATGTTTCAAAAACATCGATATATCGTTCGCATCCCTAATTTAGACCTATGTAGCTCTGAGATATAGGGTATTTAGGGATTTTTGAGATGTTCATGAAGTACACATATTGGGCTATCTGATGGATAAATAAAATATACATATGTGTGCCAATATAAACTTAGTTGATAAGATCAATTCCAAATTTCAAAAGAATGAATGAAAATTTCAATGAATTTATATATGCACGATATACGATAATGGGTTAAAGTCCAAAAGTTGGGAAAAATCATCTAGCTTCTGAATATCATAACCAAATTTACCAAAATTAAGGGGAACAACCGAAAAAAACCCAAAATATGTGTCCATATAAAAACGGGTTAGTGTCCGAAAGTTAGTACAATTCATGCAGAATACAGGGTACGTTCATGATAATTTATAATTGCAGCAGTACAGCAACCCCGTTGCTTATTTTGCACTTGCCTGCTGATACTCAGCTGATATATTGCTATAACATCATTATTTGCAATTAATTTGTGTTATTAAAATTACATTATTGCATATTCCATTAAATATATAGCAATCATGCTTACCCTTATCTTTCCATTCTTTTAAAGCAAAAATTGCAGACACAAATTTTCTGTTGCCGATTATTCAAACAAACTGCACGGTTGATGTGTCAAACGAACGTTTGACTTTTGCAGATGTTGCCACCATTGTTTATACTATATAGTTTGGTCACTCAAATGGTCTTCTTCTTGTTCATTTTTAAAAATGCATTTGTATTTGTGCGAAAATCGAGAGAATGAAGGAATCAATGCTGTGTAATTTCGTAGAATTGCTGTTACTACCAAAATAGGAGCAAATTAGTTAGGATTTACTCCGTTTCTACTGAATTTTTTTCTTGACAACGAAACGATTTTAATAAAAATATATAGCACCCTAAATCATAAAGTGACACAATTAAAAATTTGTTTAAATCGACTTTTCTTGCGATTGCCAACAAAAAAACTTTTCATTCCGGTCTCTTTTGACTAAAAAATAGCCATTATACGTCGCCTTTTGCCATGTCATTGCTTGTAAAGGAAAAAAGTTTTTGGCCTCCTGCAAATTTTTGAATTTTGCGTTGTGCCACTTTATGATTTAGGGTGCGATATACATATATTAATTTTTTTGGTCATATCGGTCCAATTGCGCACAAAATAACATATAAATGTGCAGAACTAACATTAAAATAATATTGATTTTTGCTGTTGACTTCACATTTTTAACTAGATAATTTTGCAATTTAAGCTAGTTAAATTTACACGGAATGGTCGCGTTAAATTAACAATAATATCTTTTTGATTTTACCTTAAATTTATTGTTAAATTAACTAGATTGATTTTACAATTTACAAAAATACAATATATGTATGTACATTCAATAAAAGAAGGTGTTTCGGTATTGGGAGATATGGGAGGATATCCTCCTGGTAAAATTGCAAACTATGGGAAGTAGGGTTGGGCGATATATATCGATATATCAATATATCGATATTTTTAAAATAGTACAGCCGATAATATCGACGATATTTTGAACTACCGTGCATCGATAATCGATAATTTTTTGCCATTTCGAGCCAAATTCGATATTTTTCATACATTTCTGATTCGCTTCGAATTTAACAGCAGAACATTTTTTAAGAAGTGGTATAACCATAATGTCCGGGTGCTTGAATTTACATTACTTTCTTCTTCAAGCAATTCTTAATGATTTTTATGTTTATACTTCAGGATTCGTAGAATATCTGTAGATCCATCCAACTTTAACAACAAATATCTAGTAAACTATAAGTCTGCGGCAAGTTTGGATTCCAGTTTTGAGATCTGTGGGAGCACCTCTAGCCCCGTGAAGAAGTGGTTTTTCGCGGGACGTGGTTCCTTAATGTGAAGCCAGCCCCTTCGATATATTGATGTATCGATGTTTTTACACGGCATAAATCGATGTTTTTTTAAATATCGATACAATATATATCGATATATTTTTCCAATTTGCCCATCCCTAATGAGAAGAAAGAAGAAAATATTTTACATTAAAAACTTTTAGAAATAAAAATACGTTTCACCTTTAACTCGCCTACAAACTGAAAATATAAATGGAAATGCCATTATCACGCACTTCCAATGACGCTAAAGGTTCAGACATTGGTGACTTGTAAGTATTTCAGTATCGTTAACCTTATTGTAAATTTATCGCTATTCATGTGAGCTGTTAGTGGTGCCGTAAATCTGTAAACAGCTGACACTTGTCGAGGCAGATCTTGGAAGGTAGGCGCATAGCCGAATTAAGAAATTTCCCATGTATTTTGTTATTGTAATTGGTAGATTGTAATGTCAAAATAATATTTCTCCTTGTAAAAATCTGAATTCGCTTGGGACTTGCCCATTACTATTGGCCATGATGTGAATTCGCTTTGATTTTGATATTATAATCTACCTTTGTAAATAAAAAAAGAAGTTTCTGCAGTCGCTAATGCGCCTACCTTCCTATATTTGCTTTCACAAGTGTCAGCTGTTTACGGATTTAGGGTTGCTAACCAAAATCCAATTGGTCTGTAAGTTAAGGATACAGCTACAGAATTACGATAAGGCACCAATGACTAGTAACACAGCTTGTCGTAAGGTTGGTTGAATCAGCTGTTTTATAAGGTTACAGATAAGTCACCAATGTCTGCACTTTAGAGCCTATACACACTTGCGACTCAATCGATTTAGTCGAATGTTGATTTGCATGGGAATGTATGGAAGCATTCACACTACATTCAATTAGTTGTACAACTGAAACAGTTGGATTTGCAGCCCAATTTCATTCCAACTGAAACAGTTGTACAACTGCTTGATCAGCAAGGCGCCCTTCTACGTATTCACACTTGAGACAATTTAGTCGAACGACTACAACAACAACAGTGATATTCGTAGTGGAAAGAGTTGCCATGCTGACAGCACTACTTTTATTTCACTTTTGGTAAATTGTAGAGATTGAATATTTCAATTAATATTTTCAAAATGTTTAAAAACAAAAGGTTCGTTTCTTATTAACTACACCATTTCCAGATGGATTTTAGAAAGCGTTAACTGGATTTTAGAAAGGGGAAATTGGATTTTAGAAATGTCAATTGGATTTTAGAAAGGGGAAATTGGATTTTAGAAATGTCAATTGGATTTTAGAAAGCTTTAAAAGGATTTTAGAAAACAAAATTGGATTTTTGAAAGCGTGAATTGGATTTCAGAATGTGCGTTTAAAATAAATTTTACACAGAATTTTTCGAATAGAAATTCTTTATTGCGTATGAAAGTATAAATTAATAATTATATAAATTTTCGAAAATCCAATTTACAGTTTCTAAAGTCCAATTTCCCTTTTCTAAAATCAAATCGACATTTCTAAAATCCAATTTTCCCTTTCTAAAATCCATTTGGCTATTCTAAAATCTAATTTCCCCTTTCTAAAATCCAATTGACATTTCTAAAATCTAATTTCCCCTTTCTAAAATCCAATTGACATTTCTAAAATCCAATTTCCCCTTTCTAAAATCCAATTGACATTTCTAAGATCCAATTTCCCCTTTCTGAAATCCAGTTGACGCTTTCTAAAATCCATCTGGAAATGGTGTAGTTATAGACAAGAATTATCTAACTAAGGATATTTACTTCCGTTTTCATATGTTTCTTGATATTGTTGTTCTCTTCAAATGTCATTAATCGCATTTTAAAATAGAAATAATGAAAATGAAATTTCATGAAAATTATTAATGGCTGATTTTTACTATTTTTCCGTTTCTTGTACTTCTGTTCGTTTCGCCTTTATGAGCGTAATTCCTTCCGTTTTTCTCTTTTCATTTACTTGACAGCTAGTTGCTAGTTTAATAAGAAACAAAGCCAAACAATGTATGCACTTTTTGTTTATTTTATTGTTTTTTTATTTATTAATCAAGTTGACAGCTGACAAGAAGGTGCTTTCATGTAAGAATGCAGATAAACTTTAACAATTTAATACTTCATCACTTTATATGAAGACCACTAATGTAAAATTTGCTGAGTAAAATGTGAACATTCGCAACACTATGTCATTGTCAATCGCACGACTATTTAGTCTCAAGTGTGAATAGCTGCCACCGATTCGACTAAATAGTTGGAGTAGTGTGAATACAACAGTCCAATTCGACCAAATCGATTGAGTCGCAAGTGTGTATAGGCTCTTAAACTCCCTACCACTGAGGATTTATATCACCCAACAAACATATTTCACGGTTCAAAATTATTTACTAACTAAACCTCTGCACAGTACAATTTGCCTCTGCTATACATATATGCGAATACTCTATGTATTGTACAATACTCACAGCACAATGGCTTTGTTCAGAAACTCAGTTTGAAGCGCAACCTGCTTTTGTAGTACAAGCAGAGCGTTCATAAACGTAAATTTTGCATGAAGCGTCGCGCATCAAAACCATCAAAAAAATAATTACTGCCGCTGTTGCGTTTCTGAACATACCCAATTTCAATGCAGCTTCGAATAAAACCTCTACTCTTCATTTAGAATACGAATACTATTTCTATTTTCTCTGTTGGAGCGAATAGTGTACACCAGTGGCGGATTAACAATCTGGTGGGCCCTGGTGCGAAATTTTTTTGGGGGCCCTTTTCCATATAAATATTTTGCGATTAGAATACAGTTTGATCGTTATAAATTTAAATTGCGGTTCATGTAACATATTTGATCATTGGACATTGTTTTGCTCTCTGCATTAAACGCACTACTCCATAATATTGATGTCATTTTATATTGACATTTTTTGGTTATTGTTATAGTCAGTGTTTAAAAAACTGCAATAACTTTAATTTCGATGCTTACAAACAATACTGTACTAAGTCGACTTAGTACATTTTCCCGTTTTTGGCGTTTACAAGTATTACGTGTCTTAATTTAGATGCTGTCTAATCTTGGTATCAATCGGACAATCCAATCAAAAGTTATGAGCAAAAGTGTACATATAATACAACTCGAGATTTTTACAGAATAAAAACTTTGAGAGCTTGCCATGAAAAACCACGCAGCAAATTTTTATTTTTTCTTACGGTTTTACATGAAGCGTACCCTAGCTTTGATATTGTCGAGTTTTGGTGTTGATCGTTGAATACAAACAGAAGTTACAAGTGAAAATATACTTAGCATATAACTGAAGTTTCATATCTGAGTTTAAACTTAGAGAGCTTCTCCTGCAAAACACAGTTTTCAGACTTAGTACGGTTTTGTTTGGAAGCGTCGATTTCATTTGCTATCACTTAAACTTACTGCTCTGAACAGCAAAGCAGTCGTAGTGTTTGTAGTGCCTTTTAACTCTCCAATTCCCATAGCTAAGTTTAAGAAAAAATTAGCAATTTATCTTATGGGATCGAATAATTATACATAGCATACACCACAAAAATGTGTAAAAATTAAATAACTAACCCCCCCTGTTTTTGAAGGGGGGTCACCTACAGGTGACACTGGGCATTGTGTAAACTTTTCGAGCATTTTTTTCTTCTATATAAACACTAAACAATAAAAATTATGTAGAAAATTATGCAGAAAATGGGATGTTTACTTATTTTGAGAAATATACCAACATTTTACGTGTAAATCCTCACATATTTTTCGTTTATGTTGTTGACATATCTACACGGTCTTTGAACTTATTTGTGGTTTTCACTCCACCGGTGGCGCTCGCCTCACTCGGCACTCTAATTTGCACCAAAAAGCAAATAAAGAAAACCACCACTTCGTGTCAAGAAGGGCTACTCTCGTGGAGTCAGTATTAGCTTTGTTCGTTTACGGATATTTTTTGATGTTTTTCGAAAACTTTTAAAAACAAACACTTTGTCGCTGTTTTTTTACGCCAAATCTCCAACAGAAGAGAACCAACTGAGAGAGAAAACTGACATTTCATTTTGTGAGAAGCTGTTGAATTCTGTTGGACAAATTTTTGCCAACAGCAATTTTCCAACAGGAAAACAGCTGATCAAACAACAGCTGACTTGAATTTTTGCAAGTAACAAGATTTGCAAAATATACAAATTAATTATAAAATTGGAAAAATACACTAAATTGGCAACAAATATGGATAAATTAAATATGCAAAATAAGTTACATATTTTTTGCGAATTATTTATATGCATATTATGTACCTTAGTAAATTGTAATCTCCTTTGCGGGAATATATATTAAAAGGGCCGCTGTGGTGCAGTGGGGAGTGTTGTGGCCACTGTGGTGTGGCGGACAGTGGCTAGTTTGCCATACCAGAGGTCATGGGTTGGATCCCCAGCCTGGATAGAGGGAAAATTTGTATATAATGATCCACTATCCGATAACAATTAATTTTCCAGAGGGTAGGGGTGGTCTCACAGATCACAAAAAAACAAAGTACTACCCTCCGGACGCTTATAGTTCAGGAGACATTCCTTGTTAAATTAATGTATGTATGTGTAGAACATCTTTCTGCGTTGGCGGCTTTTGGCCGCGCTTCAATAAAATTACCCTCAGCCGGCAGAATTCTCTTTCTGGATTAACACAGTTGTTTTGCCTTCAGCCGCGCTTTACAAAAATAACCCTCAGCCGGGAGAATTCTACTTCTGGAGAACTTTAATATTATAATTTAATAATAGTTGAAAGTGTTAAGATAAGATGAATTATCATCTACAGAATATTTCCTGAAAGTTTCACTGAGCCTGGATAGACAACAAATTCTAACTAAAACCCAATTATCCGGATTTTAAAAATAGCAGCCACTCTAGGCAGTGGGTGGCACACCCTCCGAGAGTAGTTCTGCAGTGGGTCGGCTTCAGTATAATGCGCCCGCCGTATTTATTTTCAAACCACTGGAACTTTCGGGAAATCTTCTATGGATGTTAATTTTACTAATTATAACACTCCCGATCGCTCCGCAGATATAATTCGAGAAGGGAAATTTTGCTGGCTGGGGCTATTTTTTTTAATGCGCGGCCAAATGCCGCCAATGCAAAAGTTTGTTCTACTCCAAAGTACTGTGGATCGGTCCATAGAGGGTTATTTTTTTAAAGCATAGCCAGGGCCGGTGCATTAAATTGAAATCTCTTCTGCGGGGCAGCAGACGCGAAGACATACTGCGGTGGAAAACAGTATGGACATGGGTACAAAGAAAAGCAATTGTTAGTGTGATAATTATTACAATGAAATCCTATTTATTAGATAGTAACAGCGAACCCCAGCGGGTTAGGGGGTCTAGAATATACCCGTTGTAAGGAATGCCTGCCGTAAGACGCGACTAAAATCCACCGGCCTAGAAGGTTGATTATGGCCAGAAAAAATCGTTCGCACGGCAGTCGGGCTAGTGTCAGAAGGGACTAGTACCCGAGCGTACCGGATTTATCCGGCAAAGGACTGTCACATCCCCTACACTCCCCAAAACCCTCGGGGAGTGTCTTGGTGGCTACAACAACAACAACATGAAGTTAATTGTATTGCAGATACATACATATCGACGGCTGAGAATAAGATCGCCCTATTTCAAAAATTGTTTCAAGAACGCCCTATTTGAAAAAATGTTTCAATAACGTCCTATTTCAGATTTTGCTTCAAGAACGCCGTATTTGAAAATTTGTTTCAATAACGTCCTATTTCAGATTTTGCTTCAAAAATGCCCTATTTCAGAGAAAATTCAATATATATTTCTCTGAAATAGGGCGTTTTTGAATAATTGTCTGAAATAGGACGTTATTGAAACAAATTTTCAAATAGGGCGTTCTTGAAGCAAAATCTGAAATAGGACTTTATTCAAACAATTTTTGGAATAGGGCGTTTTTGAAACAATTTTTGAAATAGGGCGATCTTATTCTCAGCCGTCGATATGTGCATATATCTCCACTGTTTTCAGGCAGAATTGTAACTCCATTAGCATTTATATAGAACAAACAGTGCCGATTTATTGTAAAAGAGAGTTTCGGATGCATCTCCGAACTTCAAAAAACCCTTTTTGCGAACGATTTTTAGATTGAGGAGGTTATCGCGAGGTGACAAAAGACTGACCAAAACGAAACCCAAAACGAATCAAAAGAAATTAAATAAGAAAAAAACTATGTTTTATTTTATTATTTTTATGTTATATGTACATATATACATAATTAGAAGCAATAATTTCCACCAATTTTTTTTTATTTAATTTTAATTTTAATCCTTTTTATCCTTTGAATTTGGGGCTTGTGAATGTAAATAAAAATCAGCTGTTTGCCAAAGCTGTTGAACTCTGCAAATTTTGTGTTCGTTTACCTCTAACGATATTTTTCTCTTGTGAGAGGATGGGTGACATTTTTCTCCAACACCTGGCTGTTGGAGGCTGCTGAGTAAATGCTGTTGGAGAAAGTACACGAACAAAGCTATTTTCATCAACACGGTCAACTACTCCCATATACTTGTTGTACATTCTGATGACAGCTAGGGAATTTTCTTAAATTTTCGACCGTTTTTTGTATACATGAATCGAAGTCGACCAAATTTTGTGGCAGGAGTCAACCCGAGGCAATGGTGGCACCATTATTGCCCACTTAATATAATATAATACAATGGCGCTATTATAACTCTGACGACTTTTATGGCCGAGCTTCTCTCCCAATTCGAGGTGTGCTCCTTTTTTTGTTTTTCCTACTAATTGGGTGGACCTACAGTTTTATGCCGGCTCCGAACGGTGAGAAGCTTGTTCATGGCAGAAATACTCTCGGAGGGTATGCCGCCCACTGCCGAGAGGTGACCGCTGCTCTTAAAAAACCCAATAATTAGATTTTTACTAATTAGAAAATTTGTTTTGATGTTTGGCTCGGACCGTGGTTTGAACCCGAGACCTCTGGCATAGCAGGCGAGCACTCTAGCCACTGCACCACAGCGGCCACTAGCGATGACAATTTCCTTGGACAATTGATGACATATCTGACCTCTATGCTTTTTCTTCACGTCTATAGAATTTGGCAATTTTGTAAACGGTTTTCAGGAATGGTACCCGTTCAAGCAACATTCTGATCCCGTAAATACACAAATAACGGTAAGCCAGTAAAAATATTATCAAAATAGATCTTGTACGGTCCACAAACTGGCTGCAATATCGAATGATGTTCCACCGTCTCATCAGTTACCACATTATCATCCGGGGAAAATATACATAAAAATATGGCCCGAGTCTTTATCAGCATTCAACTCTTCAATAATTTCATCTAAGGTTAATCAAAAAGATGGAAATAAGCTCTAAAATCTCATTGCCGCAAAGCAATACGACGAACAAAAAGCAATACGTCTATGTATCACAATGCCCAGTGTCACCCACAGGTGACACCTCATATTTTTTAACACGCTTTTATTAGTTTCACCTGTATGTATGTATGTATGTATGTATGTATGTATGTATGTATGTATGTATGTATGTATGTATGTATGTAATTTCTAGCTGCTGTCTAAATATATGCAACGTATTTACTAATGAGATTAGGTTATAACCACCGCTATGTTCCACCAGATGGCGCGTGTGTATTTATATTTTTAAAATATTCACTTATTTCTTTATTACAACCACAATATTAATTATTTTTGTTACAAAATGCACTTAAATTATACTTTGTTTTCTTATTTATCACATTCGATAAGAAAAAGTACAATACTTGCGGTCTGGGCATTTCAATTTCAGCTTATATAGTACGAAGTCACAAAAAGCAAGAAAACTGGGAATATGCGTGGAAAAAGTGAACGAGATTGACAAATGACGAGTAACTGCTCTTGACAAAAATTATTTTTAGATTCTACTGCACGGTGAGCTTAAACAACTTATTATGAAAAGTCAAAGTAACCAAGATATTATTTCATGGTTGTATTCTTGGACATATTAGAAGATGTTCTGAGCCAAAATTGAAATCATTCATCGGACACATTTTGAGAAATTCCATGTTTTTTTTAAAATGGTAAACTTTTTCTTTTCATGCGAGCCCTGTTCTTTTTATGGCACCCACGGTAAAATGACTGTGCTGTTCTTCTAGTATATAAGTGCATAGTAAAATTCATTACAGTAAAAATACATTTTAAGACGTTTATTATTTATTACCCAATAAACACAAAAGCGAGGATGATATCGTGACGAATTCGAGAAGAATTCGCGGAGGTGAATGTAATTTTTCGGACTCGTATCGAGTTCGAGATGGACTCGAGAAAAATCAATTATCGCAATAGCATTTATTAATTTTATTAAATCTTGCTTTACACGAAGAAATTCCCTGTTGGGCTTTAATTTACCATTTAAAACTCTACTCAAGAGATTGAAAAGCTCAGATGATATCGTGGCGAATTCGAGGTGGATTCGCAGAAGAAGATTTTCTAGAATGTATTCGCCAATGGGCATAAATCTCGAATCGCCAACGACCCGAGAATATAAAAATGCGCGAATCGCTAATGAGGGGTGACTCGCCTGGGAATTCGGATTCGCCGATCTATCGTCGCGAACTATCGCCGCGATAATATAATCAGAGAAGCGAATTCGTCTCGAATTCGAGGCAAATCCGTTGTGTTTATTGGGTATTTATAATATTTTAATATAAACATAAAAAGGTTGACAGTTTTTTTAAATATGAAGAATATTATATTCACATACAGTTTTCTTCAAATTCTCCATATAATTTGGGTTATTTGGTCTAGTTCCATACTTATAATCCCATGTTTTTTTGAAATCATAATGCACAGCCTCCATGGCTTGCTCTGAATGATACCCTAATCCTATTCCCTGCCTTGAACAAAAATCTTCTATATGAAAAAAAAACTGTATGCACTTTTGGGGTTATGGGTATAGAAAGATCGTTGTAACTCTTTCGGAAATTAGAAATACAATTAATATAATTACTTTTCAAATCAATAGTGAAGCAAGATTCGACCATTGAATGAAAATCGTTAAAAGTTTTTAAGTATTTGAGGCGCTCTAAAGGACATAGACATCTTAATACATCGGTGTTTTCCAATAATTTCTTCCAACTATTGCGTTAATGTGGGCTGAGAAGTTCTATGTCCAATAAAAGATTTTTCGTGGTTGCTCAGGTTTTGGTGGGAATAGTTGTAAGAAATTATTGGAAAACACCGATGTATTAAGAAGTATATTTCCTTTAGAGCGCCTAAAATACGTAAAAGCTTTTAACGATTTTCATTCAGTGGTCGAATCTTGCTTCATTATTGATTTGAAAAGTAATTATATTAACTGTATTTCTAATTTCCGAAAGAGTGACAACGATCTTTCTATACCCATAACCCCAAAAGTGCACACACAGAGAAAAAACTATAGTAAATCTAACAAAGTTGACTTAGTTAAAAAAATTTGTATGGGGCACAAAAAACTTGTATAACTCACCAAAGTACTTACACAATTTGTACCCGACCATGGAAAACAAAGCTTAGGTGATTTATTACCTAAGCACTTTGGCTACCAAAAAAGGAGTTGTTTTGGCTAAGTTAACCTTTTTTACTTTTATTTTTTACTAAATTACTTTGCTGAATTTTTTACAAAATTAATTTCGTTAAGATGACGAAAAAACTTAGTAAGTAAATTATACCTAAGTTTTAAGTTGGATTATATGCGATTCTGAGTTGATTGTACAATAGTTTTTCTCTGTGTGCATACAGTTGTTTTTTTTTTCATATAGAAGATTTTTGTTCAAGGCAGGGAATAGGATTAAGGTATCATTCAGAGCAAGCCATGGAGGCTGTGCATTATGATTTCAAAAAAACATGGGATTATAAGTATCGAACTAGACCAAATAACCCAAATTATATGGAGAATTTGAAGAAAACTGTATATGAATATAATATTCTTCATATTTAAAAAAACTGTCAACCTTTTTATGTTTATATTAAAATATTATAAATAATAAATAATAAACGTCTTAAAATGTATTTTTACTGTAATGAATTTTAATATACACTTATATACTAGAAGAACAGCACAGTCATTTTACCGTGGGTGCCATAAAAAGAACAGGGGCTCGCATGAAAAGAAAAAATTGACCATTTTAAAAAAAAACATGGAATTTCTCAAAATGTGTCCGATGAATGATTTCAATTTTTGGCTCAGAACATCTTCTAATATGTCCAAGAATACAACCATGAAATAATATCTTGGTTACTTTGACTTTTCATAATAAGTTGTTTAAGCTCACCGTGACTGTTTATTATTTTCGTATCAATAATAATTTGGTTTAAAAAAATAGCTTCCGTCTGATCAAAAAAATATTAAAATCAACTGCCACCTACAGGTGACACTGGGAATTGAAGAGTTAAAAAATTTGATTTTGACTTGATTTTGATTTCGTCAGCGCAATAAGTCAAAGTAAGTAATTAAGGTTTGCTTTTGCAAGTTGTATTCAGCAGCAGTCGTGAAATATGAAAATCAAACTTCAGCACACGCAATTACTCATTTTAAAAAGCGACGATAAGTAAAATCAAAAATAATCAACATTTTCACGACTTTTGCTACTTCGACTCAAGTTTTTTAAACACTGGTTATATTCATTTCGTAAACATGGATAAGTCTAGAAAATATAAGAGTGGAGCTGAAAAGCGCAAATTAAAACAAGTAAGGAAGCCTAAGTTCGAGTGGAATCGAACATTAGATACTCAGCTGTATGCTTTCATTGTTTGTTTGATGGAAACACGGTGCACTTAATATAAAGCGAGTGCTGCATAAAGTGGGCGTAGTCACGCCCATTTTCTAAATTTTTATCAGTCATCCAACTAAGCATATCAATATTATATTTTGTGCAAAATTTCATTCCTTTATGACTTCTAGTTACAAAGATGTCATGTTACAAATTCCCAAAGGGTGTTCCAGAAATATCTTTCTTTTCTTCTGCCACAAAATTTCAATGAATTATCTTTATATTTGACAAAGATATCGCTTAAAATGTTTTTATTAGGCCCCTTTATAGTTTCCATATATAAAAGAGGGCGTGGTCGTCATCCGATTTCGCTAAAATTTTGAGCGTGTATTACCACAAGTAATGAAAGTGTACACACCAACTTTCGTCATTATATATAAATTATTTGTCGAGTTATGGGCTCAGAAATCTCGTATATTCCTGTTTATAAAAAGAGGCGGTGCCACGCCCATTTTACAAAATTTTTGTGTTTTTCGTTTTATATCCGCAGTTGGACTCCTGCTATAAAATTTCAATGATATATCTTTATATTTGACAGAGATATCGCTTAAAATGCTTTTATTAGGTCACTTTATAAGACCCATATATAAAAGTGGGCGTGGCCCTAAACCGATTTCGGAAATTTTTCGTCCAAATATTTGACAAAGTAAGTATATCACGCGTACCAAATTTCATCGATATATCTTCAACGGTTTCTGATTTATGACTCATAAAACTTTCAATGTTTGCCCCTTAATAAGTGGGCGTGGCACCGCCCATTTTCCAAAATTTTTGTGTTTTTCGTTTTATGTCCGCAGTTGGACTTACGCGACAAAATTTCAATGATAGATCTTTATATTTGACAGAGATATCGCTTAAAATGTTTTTATTAGGTCACTTTGTAATATACATATATAAAAGTGGGCGTGGCCGTCAACCGATTTTAACTATTTTCCGTCCAAACGTATGCCTAAGTAAGTAAATCACGCGTACCAAATTTTGTCGATATATCTTCAATGGTTTCTGAGTTATGACATATAAAACTTTCAAGGTTTGACCCTTAATAAGTGGGCGTGGCACCGCCCATTTTCCAAAATTTCATCAAATTTCTTCCTAGGGACCTGAGCTCAACACGTGGGTAAAATTTCATCGCTCCAGCTATATTAGTGACTGAGATACCAAATTTCCGATTATTTCTATATAGGAAAAGTGGGCGTGGTCATGGTCCGATTTCGCCCATTTTCAATACCAACCGTCCCAGTCTCGATACCAACTTGCATTTCAAATTTCATCAAAATATCTCAATTTTTGCGCGAGTTAGAGTGTTTACAGACGCACGGACAGACGGACGGACGGACAGACGGACGGACGGACGGACGGACGGACGGACGGACGGACATGGCTAAATCGATTTCTCTTTTCACCCTGATCATTTTGATATATATAAGTCTATATCTATCTCGATTATTTCACTCTGTTACAATCCACCGTTATGTGATTAAAACTATAATACTCTGTGTACTAGTACAGCTGAGTATAAAAAAAAAATGTAGACGAACGCGATAAGCAACTGCTTTCTAAAATACCGAAACTAACAAGCCACTTCGCTAATGCGACGACAACTGTAAACGAAGCAAATTGTGACAATCCTGAGTTTTGTGAATCTACTTCTGATACTTTTTCAATTCCATCAACGTTAAAAGAGGTTAATTTCCAACATGTTGACAGCACGATCGAAGGTGTGCAAAATCCAGACGATGTCGAAAGTTCGGTGAATGTATCAAAAATTGATGAAAGTTCCACCAATGTGTTTTCAAATGACCCAGGTTTGTGGCCTATTCAATTCAATCAATCAATCGTTCAAACTTATTGGATTAAGAAGGGTATGCTATCGTTGGTATTTCAATAACGGTTATTTTTTATAGTGTGGTGAAAAGGTTACGCAAAAATAACCTTTTCTTCTTTTGGTTATATTTAACCATTATCATAAGAGAAAAATTTTTTTGGTCCTTAATAACCGTCATAACAACCAAAAACCCGTTTTGGGCTTGAATAACCGTTATAGCAACCAAAAAACTATTTTGGGCTTGAATAACCGTTATAGCAACCAGAAAACTGTTTTGGGCCTGAATAACCGTTATGGCAACCAAAAAACTGTTTTGGGCCTGAATAACCGTTATTAAGATTTTTATTTTTTTTTGGTCAGCTATAAAGGTCAAACCTATTTATTTGTCACTTTCCCTAAATATTTCTGGACGATATTGGTATCAAATGAAAGGTGTTGATCAGGACTTTTACATAGAGATGTATTGGTATGATTCCTAGGTCGGGTCCGCAGATATGGGTCAAAATGCGGACCTGGATGACCCCAGAAAAAATCTGAGCGATATTGGTGTCAAATGAAAGGTGCTTTGTAGGGCTTTTACATAGAGATGTATTGGTTATTATTCCTAGGTCGGGTCCGCAGATATGGGTCAAAATGCGGACCTGGGTGACCCCAGAAAATTCCTTGGTATCAAATGAAGAGTGTTGAAAAAGATTAACAAAATCGGTTGATGACCATGACCATTTTTATATGGGTCTAATAAAAAATATTTTACGATATTTTTGTTGAAACTAACGGCTATTAAATATGTATACATTTTTGAAAGTAGACCTGACACCGGCTCTTTTTAGACAAGGCATCTGCGAGACTTATGAGCCCGTAACTCGATAAATAAAACTGTGCGACAGCACATTTGGGGGCAGAATAATATAAAATCTAAATTATAATACTTTGTGTACTAGTGCATCTAAGTTAAAAATATTAACCTCAGGGATCAAAACGGTTTGGCGGCCTTTCGTTCTCTGTGGGAATTATTCCGACACCAAATAACCACCCTCAATCTTTGTCATAGTGTAATTGTAATTGTGATATTATGACGAAACTTGATACACGCACTTTCATCATTTGTGGTAATATATGTATATTTAAAAACTTAGTGAAATCAGTTTATAACTACGCCTACTTTTTCAATAATATATTTAAAAAAAATGCCCCTTATAAAAACTCTGTATGTTGCATAAGATTTATACGCTCAGTCTGGTTACACTGGTCGACAAAATTTGAACATATTTTTGTTACAGAAATAAAATTTTACTTTTCTAAAGGATTTCGGTGCGCTGAATCCGAATCTGAAGTCTGATTTTCTGTAATACGTACAGTTTTTAAACGGTTTTATTTAGCTCACCCCGTTTGTTTTATTTATTATTCTTGGGTCAAATTTAGTAATTCAAATTTCACCCTCTCCTGTCAACCGATTAATCTGAAATTTTGTACGCATGTATAACCCCGATGACAATGCAATATTATGAAAAAAAAATCCGATAGGTGGCGCGTGGGTCGCTATATTTACAAAAATCGCATTTATGGTCCGATTTGGCTGAAATTCGGAACATGTATTACTACCTTGAAAAGAAATATTTTCTTTAAAAAAAATTCCGCTGGTGGCGCGTGGGTCGCTATATTTACAAAAATCGCATTTATGGTCCGATTTGGCTGAAATTCGGAACATGTATTACTACCTTGAAAAGAAATATTTTCTTAAAAAAACTTCCGATAGGTGGCGCGTGGGTCGCTATATTTACAAAAATTGCATTTATGGTCCGATTTGGCTGAAATTCGGAACATGTATTACTACCTTGAAAAGAAATATTTTCTTAAAAAAAAATTCCGCCAGGTGGAGCTGAGATCGGGGTAATTAAAACTGAAAATCCTAATTATGGACCGATTTGGCTGATATTTAGCATGTGCATTACTTAAATAATTTACAAATGTTTAAAAAAAAATTGGAGCCGCTAGGTGGCGCGTGAGTCGCTCTATTTAAATAAAAATAGGTAAAAAAACTTTTTAAGTTAAACGGTTTTATGTTAAACATACATTGCAAAGTTTAAGACTAAATGGCGTATAATAATAATGAATTAAACAGAATGCGAAATAAAAACTAAAAACTAGAAAATAAAAATAGGTAAAAAAACTTTTTAAGTTAAACGGTTTTATGTTATACATACATTGCAATGTTTAAGATAAATGTACTAAAAACCAAAAAATAATAAAATAGATACAGTCGTGGGAATTATAAACATTTGCATAGACTAGACTAAAATAAAACCGTGGGGCACGTCAATTGTCTACAATCGTTGATTAAAATGTTTGTTTTGTAATGTTACACTATAATTAGGCAGTTGTTCAACCGACAACGATGGACGTGTGATAAGTAGGGCTAGAATGTGGAAAAAAGCTAGCAAGCTCGATTATAAGCGAGTTTTAGGGTTTCATAGTGGTGAGCGAGTAGTACTTTTATCATATGTTTTGTCGATTAAAGACAAACTGCGAGCAGTGAAACGATTCCTCGTGTGAATGTCCAACGATAAACTAGTTGAAACATCTCTTTTATTAACATGGAGTGTATAACTATTGGAATTTCCATGAGCAAGAAAATAGTAAGTAATTTCCTCACCGTCTGCGGGCCAACTGCCTAACGACGAATTAAACGATTCTTCTATCGCACATTAAGTCGATAATTTGTAGACAATTGACGTGCCCCCCGGTTTTATTTAGTCTAGTCTATGCAAATGTTTATAATTCCCACGACTGTATCTATTTTATTATTTTTTGGTTTTTAGTAAATTTATCTTAAACATTGCAATGTATGTATAACATAAAACCGTTTAACTTAAAAAGTTTTTTTACCTATTTTTATTTAGATATTCATGCCCAAAGAGGCGAAAAACACGTTTCATGGCTATATTCGCCCCTCAATATCTTTTAAATTACTTACTTATTTTAAAAACTGATTAAAGCTATTGAAAGCTCGGCCATTTCTCTTGAAGACAACGTTTTAATTTTTCGGATATCTAATTTAGGTATATAGTAATATATAGTCGTCGAAAAAAACGGCAGCATTTGTAGCATGTTTTAGGCGCAATCAAATTTTGCAGTTGCTCAGCAGAACTATTTTTTTTTACTAAGCCACTTACATACTGTAGTGGATTATTTATATATATACATATGTATAAATATTCTACCTTTTTTAAATAATACTATATATTTATAATGTAAAATTGTTAATGTGTTTTTAATAATAATAATACAATGGCGCTATTATAACTCTGACGAGTTTTATGGCCGAGCTTCTCTCCCATTTCGAGGTGTGCTCCTTTTTGTTTTTCCTACTAATTGCTAATTGTGTTTTTAGTTATTATAATTGTTCATTCTAATATTATTTTCAGAGAATTAAGAACATAAAATGTTCATCTAAATAAAATACTTTTTATAAAAATAAATTGAAAATTTTTTGGAAATTTTGGAAATTTCTGCAGGTATTTCTGCAATAATGATTTCAAGAAAAGCCCCAATTCAATCCGCCCTAATCCCCATCCCTATTTTTTAAAATAATATTTTTATCAAATGTTAGAATTATCAATTAAATACTGTATTCTACTTTGTAATATTTTTACTGTGTTTATAACTGTATAGAAAAATGAATTTAATCAAATGTTTTCAGATTGTTATATCATATAAAAAAATTAAATTTTTTCATTCTGTAAAATTTTCTCAACGTTTATTTTCTCAATGTTTATTATAAACCAACCACTAAAATTATAATTGCGAATACATATGCAATATCAAATAGGAGGTTTTAACCAATGTTAGAGTTATTTTCATTTTTATGTCTTGTTTTCATATTCTACCACACTACTTTCAGGGGTGCCACGCCCCCATTTCGAATAACTCAAAATTTCTATCAT
Organism: Urophora cardui; assembly: GCA_960531455.1. NCBI lineage: Eukaryota > Metazoa > Arthropoda > Insecta > Diptera > Tephritidae > Urophora > Urophora cardui. Next base: position 168,767,491 of record OY482671.1, read on the forward strand.
AGGTTATGCATTGATTTCGTTTATTCTGCCACTAAGTTTAGATATTCTACGGAAAATACTTCCAGAGTATGCAGCATGAAAGATTATGTTTGTATGGAAGGTGCCACGCCCCTCAATATTTTCCACTTTTTTTCCGGAACCGATTCGAGATAATTACGAACCAACTTTCAGAAGGAATTATCCAGTTTAGTGCAGTGGTTCTCAAGTCTTATGTGACCGAACAAACCAAGAGCAAAATAAGAATATCAAGTTTAAAATGTTTTTTCAAACAGTCCCTATTTTCATACATATATCACCACTCATTAATATTGAATTTTCACCGGGTCCTGAACTATGATAAAAAAAAACCGCGTGTAGCACAGTTCACATGATAGAATTTAACTTCTTACTATGGTTTCAGAAAAATGGCATAAAGTTGTATACCTTAGTAAAACCCACTCATATTTCTGTGTGGAATAACAACGAATAAATCAGTGAAAAGTGTGGTCGATTTAAAATGACAAGATTTGCAGTAAAAACTGTAAAATTTAAATTTGAAGTTGCTTTCTAGGTTTTAAAATCTTTAAACTCGCTTTTCTCGAAACCGCACTTTAGATTAGACGTTGTTTCATTATTCAAGCGACGTCACACTTTATAAAAATGAAAATGCCTAGATGACCGATCCTTCCTCGGGTTACAGGCCGCAGCAAAATCAAATTAGTTACAGAACAAGTGAAGGAAAGAATTTATATTTTCAAAAGTTCACCTCTCTTCATGTCCTATAGTCTCCCGCCCTCTACTATTTCCTTTCCCTTTCCCCTTCACTTACATTTCCGTATCAGTTTTATTTTCTGTTTGCCGTCACATTTCCCCTTCCTTCCCTTTCCCTTTGCCTTTCTCTACTGCTCTCCCTTACCTCTTCTTACACGTCCTTTCTCCATTTCCCTCCTATTCCTTCTCTCCTTCCCTGTGCTACCCTCTCTCTCTTTCACCAACTCTCTCCATCCAATTTTCATTTCTTTTTCCCCCTCCCTTTCCGTCCCTTTTCCCTAGGGAACCGGGTTAAACATAACATCGAATAGAGGTCTATATTGTAGCTCTGATTTCCTCTTTTCATTTGATACCAATATAGCTCAGAAATTTTCTGGGGTCATCCAGGTCCACGTTTTGACCCATATCTGCGGACCCGACCTAGGAATCATAACCAATACACCTCTATGTAAAAGCCCTGCAAAGCACCTTTCATTTGACACCAATATCGCTCAGATTTTTTCTGGGGTCATCCAGGTCCGCATTTTGACCCATATCTGCGGACCCGACCTAGGAATCATAACCAATACATCTCTCTGTAAAAGCCCTGATCAGTACCTTTCATTTGACACCAATATCGCTCAGATTTTTTCTGGGGTCATCCAGGTCCGCATTTTGACCCATATCTGCGGACCCGACCTAGGAATCATAACCAATACATCTCTATGTAAAAGTCCTGATCAACACCTTTCATTTGATACCAATATCGTCCAGAAATATTTAGGGAAAGTGACAAATAAATAGGTTTGACCTTTATAGCTGACCAAAAAAAAAATAAAAACCTTAATAACGGTTATTCAGGCCCAAAACAGTTTTTTGGTTGCCATAACGGTTATTCAGGCGCAAAACAGTTTTTTGGTTGCTATAACGGTTATTCAAGCCCAAAACAGTTTTTTGGTTGCCATAACGGTTATTCAAGCCCAAAACACTTATTTGGTTGCCATAACGGTTATTCAGTCCCAAAACGGTTTTTTGGTTTTTATAACGGCTATTCAGGCCCAAAACGGTTTTTTTTCTCATGATAATGGTTAAATATGACTTTTACCCCATTTCTCTTATAACCGTTATACTGTTTTCAGACAGAAAGTTAATGTAGTACATTACATTTATAATTTAACAATAAATTTTTGTGTTTCACACACACTCAATTAACAAGGAGATGTCAATTTTCATAAAATAATTTGTTGTTATTGACAACAATTTTTAAATAAATAATCCCAGTAAATATTCGGGTCATAAAAGAGTCCGAAAGGAATCCTAAACTGGAGCATTCACACTTATTATGAGCTCACTTTGGAGTCCGAAATGTATGTATTTCTGTTCTTAATGTGATCCCCTGATATGAGCCTAATTTCATACCGACGGCTGAGAATAAGATCGCCCTATTTCAAAAATTGTTTTAATAACGCCCTATTTGAAAAAATATTTCAATAACGTCCTATTTCAGATTTTGCTTCAAGAACGCCCTATTTGAAAATTTGTTTCAATAACGTCCTATTTCAGATTTTGCTTCAAAAACGCCCTATTTCAGAGAAAATTCAATATATATATATTGGGGTAAGTGGAAAAAAATTCAACAACTATTTACAGCGAAGGTTGAGTGTATAGCTATTTCACGAAAAACCATTTTCGATCATCAGCACTCTTTTCGGAAGTGGTGCATCACTCAACCTTCGCTGTAAATAGTTGAATTTTTTTCCACTTACCCCAACAATTAAAAATTGAATTAAAATAAAAATTTCGTGCTAAGCACTAAAAAACTCTTTCAAACAAAATTCTTTTGTTTTTGCATTTTCCTTCCTCTGACCCAATTCTCTTGATCCTCTCTCTCCCTTCATCCCAGATTATTCTCCTCTTCTTTCATTGGTTGCGTTCAAAAATCGCAACTGTTGAGCAAAACACCGAGCGGAAAGTGATATACTTTGCGCCTTCTGAACGAGCTGATACAGACAAAAAACCAATTATTATTATAATTACCTATCCCCAACATAATCGGCAATAGCTTAGCGAAGCTTTAAACATTTTTATTACATTCAAAAATACGTGAATATATGTATGTAGGTATTTATATTTTGTACATATGTCAAAAACGTAAGCACAACATGTTGTCCGAGCAGAAATGTATGATGGAAAAAAGTGTCCAAACTCACATCATGTTGTGTTGATCAGAAATACTCAACTTTTCGTTCAGAAGATAAAAACACAACTGTTGCGCAACCGTTGGGATTCTGAACGCAACCATTGTGGAACCTTCATTGCTTGCTTTATACTATAAAGTTTATAGTGTTGTCTATTGGTATTTTCCTCCGTATTCGAACCTGAAATTCAATACAACGCCATAATATAGTGGAATATTCAACATTATATTGAACTTTAGTGATACTTTTATACCTACTTCCTTTTTTTCGAATTACAATTATCATTTAAAAAAACAAGAAAAAAAAATTATAAAAATTTTTCCTTATAGCTTAAACAGACTCAGCGTCGGACGAATTTTCGTCGGCCGCGGCGTTCTGTCAAACGATTAAAATACACGGCAGTATATGAGAATGAACGGAACGAAAACGCTGGCGAAAATCGCCCGGCGAAAATTTGTCAGAATAGACGCAATCGCCTGTCAAATAAATTATTTGGAACTTGATGAAAACATGTAATAAAACAAAAGTATATGTTTTTTGATGTGGAAAAAATTTAAAATGTGTACAGAAGAGAAGAGTCAATTGAAGAAGTAAGGACACATCGTAATTATAAAAATAAATAATAGCTTAAAAAAACTAAAAAACACGCTTTAATCTTAAAAATGGTACTAAAAATTGAGAAATAATTTAATTAGAAACAAAATGATGAACGAAAATATAAGTATTTAAGGAAAAGCGTGGGGGTTTTTTTAAGCTATTATTATACTCAGCTGTACTAGTACACAGAGTATTATAGTTTTGATTTCCTAACGGTGGATTGTAACAGAATGAAATAATCGAGATAGATATAGACTTATATATATCAAAATGATCAGGGTGAAAAGAGAAATCGATTGAGCCATGTCCGTCCGTCTGTCCGTCCGTCCGTCTGTGAGCACGATAACTCGCGCAAAAATTGAGATATTTTGATGAAATTTTAAATGTAAGTTGGTATCAAGACAGGAACGGATGGTATTGAAAATGGGCGAAATCGGACCATGACCACGCCCACCTCCCCTATATAGTAAAAATCGGAAATTTTGTATCTCAGTCACTAATAGAGCTAGAGTGATAAAATTTCACACACGTATTGAGCTCAGGCCCTTATGAAGAAATATGGTGAAATTTTGGAAAATGGGCGGTGCCACGCCCACTTATTAAGGGGCAAACATTGAAAGTTTTATGAGTCATAACTCAGAAACCGTTGAAGATATATCGATGAAATTTGGTAGGCGTGATGTACTTACCTAGGCAAATGTTTGGACGAAAAATTGCCAAAATCGGTTGACGACCACGCCCACTTTTATATATGGGTATTATAAAGTGACCTAATAAAAGCATTTTAAGCGATATCTTTGTCAAATATAAAGATAATTCATTGAAATTTTGTGGCATGAGTTCTACAATAGATCGGAAACAAAAAATAGAAAAATTTCGGAAAATGGGCGTGGCACCGCCTCTTTTCAGACAAAGGAATCAACGAGATTTCGGAGCCCATAACTCGACAAATAATTGAGATATTATGACGAAACTTGGTTTATACACTTTTATAACTTGTATTAATAGACACGCAAAAATTTATTGAAATCGGTTTATGACCACGCCTACTTTTTAACAAAGAAATTTCTGGAACACCCTTTGGGAATTTGTAACAAGACTTCTTTGTAACTAGAAGTCATAAAGGAATGAAATTTTGCACAAAGAATAATATTCATATGCGTAGTTGGATGACTGATAAAAATGTTGAAAACGGGCGTGGCTACGCCCACTTTATGCGGCACTCGCTTTATATAAAATACACCCTATATCGAACAAACGCAAACAAACAATGAAAGTATACAGCTGAGTATCTAATGTTCGATTCCACTCGAACTTAGGCTTCCTTACTTGTTTTTTTTAACTTTTTAGTGAAATTTTTCATTAAAGGATGTTTTATGTGGACGCAAGAATAAAAGTAAATTTTTCACATACATTTTTCCTTATAAAAAAAACATTGGTCATGGGAGCTCAAAAATGAAGCCTAAACGAAAAAATATCAACTAATATGTACTATGTGTATCGAAGCAAAACTATTTCAGTTTTTAATCGGAGATATGCTCTTCTTTATTCAGTCAGCGCTTCAAAATATTCTCATTGTCCTATAATCTAGCCATGGGTAATGGCGCAATTTTTTTGGCGCTGATACAATAACGCCAGCGCCAACTGTGGCGCCAACTCACGGTACTGGCGCAATAACACCTTTAGCGCAATTGTCATCGAATAATCGATAAATAACATTTTTTCGCTTGTTACTGTTTACCATCCCCGTTTAATTTCTTTTGGCGCAATTCTGCTTACATATACGAGGGCACAATTAATTTTAATTTTCATAATCATTTGGAAAAATATTCCGTATATATGTGAAAATATGCTGGAAATTAGAGCCCGTGCACAATTGGCTTTGTCTGCTCCAACTTTGATAGAAAAAACCTTAAAGCAAAGCGAAATTCCAGATGCTTGCTACAATTAACACTTTGACAATTTCCACTTCACTTCTTTGCTTTAATTTATAAACCTGATTTTTGGTAATATATTTGGGGAATTTGCTTTTTTCTGCTTATTCGAATGTTATTTTTTACTTTTCTCTGCTCACTTCTCACGAAATTGCGCGAAATCGCTAAAATAAGTGTAGATATACAAACATACACACACACACACACAAGGGGAGATGTTTGTCAAAGTGGAAAAAAGTTGAAAGATGGCTAACTTTATACTTTGCTTTACTCGCTTCACCTCAATTGTGAACATGTCCCTTTAAAAAGCACATGCTGAACAGAACTGTCAAAGCAAAACTCTGAAGCAAAGCGAGGTAGAAGTCAATTGTGCACGGCTTATTAGAGTCACTATCAAGCACACATAATTGTGACGTTGTCATACGTATACATATACTATGATGCTGTTATTGGCGTTGTGGTTGCGCCATTTTACACTAGCGCTATATTGGAGCTGGTGTTAGCGCACGAAATTTAGTCAGTGTTATATTGCAGTAGCGCATCATTGAGTTGGCGCTACATTGAGTTGGCGCTATACTGAGTTGGCGCTACAATGAGTTGGCGCTACATTGAGTTGGCGCTATATTGAGTTGGCGCATTTCCCAAATCGGAGTTAGCGCAATAACACCAGGGTTGGTGTCAGCGCAATTGCGCCGCGCAGCGCAGTGTTACCCATGCCTACTATAATCACTTCCAAATTTTTCTTGTATACGAAAAATAGTAAACAACTTCTTGAAAATAAAAATAGCCAAACACATGTGAAAGTTACCAAGAAACCAACAGCGAAAAAATAACCTATTTTGATTAATTTATTTTCAAAAAAACCATTGTAATTTGTGCAAACTAAATAAATAAATAAATTTACTTTCATACGCGTAATTTGTGAAAAAAGATTTGAAAAATGAGCTGCCTCTTCAGGGGATGCGAAAATACCGTGCACTTTTGCAAAGGCCAAGCGGTGAAGTTTTTTAGGTTTCCAGCAATTCCGTTTATAAGGAATCAATGGCTTCAAGCGTGCCAAATAGAGGAAGTTGATCTTCCAAAGAACTCGTTGATGTGCTCAGTGCATTTCGGTGCTAGCGATATTAGTAGCACAAACAACAAAACGTTACATATACAAATGCAAATATGTATTTTTTTAGAGTGCAATTAGTGGAAAGCTTTGAGAACAAAAATCTCGAAGCTGTAGATACGTTAATTGAAAATATCTCGAAGACATCCTGTTGAAAAAAAAGATTACAAAAACAAAAAAATTAAAAAAATTAAAACTTAAATGAGTTTAATAAAGAACTTCAAAATATAGCTTCTTGTTTCCTTTAATCTGAATTCTGCATTTCTGTTCCTCCAAATTTTTGCTTGTATTGTACTCCTTCTCTTCCCTTTCTGTAAGATAGAAGTGAAAAAGAACGAGCAAAATGTAAAGAAAAAATTTGATCGGACATAACGATGACTCCAGCCTTACTTCTTTGTTAAATGCTCTGTCTGTTGTATTGCGTAAGGCTTTGTATTAAATATTCGAGCCAAATACTTCTCACTGTTCACATCCCTTATAATAATATATGACTTTCTTTGATAATTTCTGAGCTTTCTTCAACTAAAACTAAAATTACCAAAATTTTCTTAAAAAATCTCTATTTTTATATTTTTACAATATGGCAGCCTCACTCATGATGTTTACAAAAAAGATACTTCAGAAAAATTCAATAGCCGTCAAAAAGTTTAAAGTGAAATTACCTTCTGAATTTTTATACCATGGTATTAACTACAATGGGAATAAATATGCAATGTATGTATAAGAGTATCTGAACTTGAGATTTTACTTAATGTCTCAAAATGGAATATTAAAAAACTAAATTATATATAAAAAATTATTATTTATAACCGTAGCACATAGGTAGAAATATTTTATTGTGTACATCTATTCCAAATTGCTTGCTTAATGCAAAATTTTAATAATTTGTGTTAAAAGTAGAGCTCTCGATTTTTTTTGAACATTTTCGAGTAGCCCGAACAGTTGTTGTTCAAATGCTCGAAGAGTTGTTTGTTTGTTTATTACCCGTATGTTTGTTCGGGCATTTGAACAATTCGGGTATTTTGAAGTTTGTTTTTTTCTTTTGTTTATTATTATTTTTTTTTCTTTATATGTAGTTTTTTTATTTTTGTTTTTCCGATACACATTTTTTTGTTTGTAAGCTCGAATGCTCGAATGTTTGTACGGGCATTTGAACAACAAACGGGCTTCAAACAAAAACGATCAGATCGAATTGCTCGATACCCGGGTATCGAGGGCTCTAGTTAAAAGTCGATTTTATTGAAAAATATATACAGTGACTCAAAAAAAATCATACGCCAGAGTTTTTAAATTTATTTCAAACAGTTCTGTCGAAAATTTGACTCTCTTATTTTCGTTTAAAAATGTAAACAATTTTTCAATAAAAATCGCCTTAAGCAGGATTTCTAAGCTTATGGAAAAATCCGAAAAATCGTAGAAATTTCTAAAAGTGGATTCAAAATTTCAAAGCGCGGCCAGAATTTATAGAAGATTTTGAGGAGATTTCTAAGTGTACTGTTATGTAGCCAACTAATTTTAGTGTAAAAAGTGCTATTCTCAATGCTGTAAAAATTTCCGTCGATTTTAGTAATTTTTTTCTGTAGGGTGTTTGCGTTATATGTACGTGAGACCGTTCCAATGAAATTTTTCAAAAAGTTGAATGTTGCATATTATTATATTACAATTGAATGAGCTGCAAAATTGCATACTCAAAAATCTTCTAAAAAATGTAGCTTTATAATTCTTAGCCCCTTTTTATGATAAGTACTTCCTTAACTTTGAAAAATTGGAAATACTAAAAATACTGCCTAAAAAGTTAACAATAATCGCTGCTAAATATCTGGGTTTCTTTCGAGCATCACCTACATTAACCAAGATATGCGTTAGAAATATAAACATTAAAATTAAATATAAAGCACAAAAAGAAAATTATTGTAGGTACATATGAAAAACTCTGTATCTAGTAGTGAAGTGCGGCTTTGTGCGACGTAATTTTTTGTCGGCTAACTACTAATTGTACTAGATATCATGTCCGAGGGTTAATTTGACTGAGTCTGACAGAGCAACATAACAAAACCAATTTTTCACATGAAAAAGAGTGATAATTTTTTTTAAATATCCCAACTTTAAAAGCTTAAAACTATAAACTTAGAATTATTGGAAACCAAGGATATTATTGAAAAGTGTTAATAATTACTTGAACCTTTAGGATTCATCACGATTACTTAAATGAAATGCTTTAAATAATAAATATTCAAGTTGAAACTAGCACTTAAAAATATGTAAGAAAAAAACAAAAAAATTAACTTCAGATATGCTAAGTTACGACCATCTGGGGCATGTGCAGAGTATGGGGTCGGGAAAAAAGCGATGAATTATTGTTCCCCATTCTATTTCCAATATGTGGGTATGTTTTTTTTTTCTGTAATTGTAACAATTTTACAAAATTCAATTTTGGGCGCATAAAACTTGAAAATCTACCTATGCGCGTAGATTTCCAGATGAGAATATGAGACTTACTTTTGAAGTATAGTTAAAGGCCCTTGGCAACTGACAATCTGGCATGTCAAGCAGTGTGTATGTGTGAGTTTTTTTGTGTGTGTTAGTGCAATCGGCAGTCGTCGTGCTACACGTTCTTGTTCGGGCTCGCGTTGATGAGAATCAAATCTTTTAGATATTTGCGTCAATCACCCGACACTCACACATATACACTGCTTGACAGTCCAGATTTTAAGTGGCCAAGGGCCTTAAGAGTTTGATATATGTATTATAAGCGATATTTGTGTACTAAAATGTTAAATTATAGTCTGAAAAAATTACATTTCGCTAGCTTAGAGTGCAAACTGTGTAAGTCCACTTTTATGAAAAATTGTATTTTTATGTAGAACGCTAGAAAAATCAAATACGCACCGCGCTAAACAAGTCTGAGATACTTGTCATATTTCTACTCGTTGTTATTCAGTGATACGCAAATTGTGTAAGTCCAAAAAGCGAAAAAAAATTGTGTAAGTCCAAAATATTTATATGAACAGAAATTTTTTTTCATTTCGAATTTTTCTTTCTTTTTTGTTTTTTGTCTCTCCTACAAAGTTTTAAAAAAGGACTTACACAATTAGCATTCTAAGCTAGCGATTTTTATCATTTGTAAAAAAAATTGTTTTTTTTGGTAATTTTAATTTTGGTAAATTTTTTACATTGGCTGTGACCCCCCCGAAAAATTCTCTAGCTACGCCACTGCATACATACAGGTGAAGCTAATAAAAGCGTGTTAATATGCATATGGCAATTTCGCATTGATTCTGTTTTAATAGGCGATATTCGCAAACAAATGTTATCGCCGCACCACGCGAAAACACGTCCGGCGATCGGTTCTGTTTAAAGCTTAAGCTCACACATATTTCACACATGTTTGTGATTCATATCCGTCTCCATATTATGAGTGTTCTGAGAATGTTTGCTGGGATAATAAATTCATGCCAAAACTAATTGACGGTTGACACTGAAAATTTCAAAATTAAAAAAAAAACGAACTTACCTCCAGAGTTGTATTGGATTTTTATTCGATTAAGAATTCAATTAATGAGTAATGGATCCATTAAGAATTGAACTTCTGTATGGAAAATCGAGCTTCATTATTGACTTAATGAAGAAAATGTGGATAATTACTCCATTAACCGCCTGTGTGAAATCAGTATTACGTCCCTGAATATAAGAGTAAAAAATTAACACAGAATACTCTTATTTAGGTCCCTCGTCGTGTCGCAATATTGATTTGATCGCAAAGAAATCTGGACAAAGAAACTTTTCTGAATATCATTTGCATCGGGTTTTACCAAATGGAACACAGACCGAACGTGATTGGCATTTAGACATTTTATTACGCATTTATTTATGCATGTTTGTCACTAATGTTACAAATGAAAGATCATTTTCAAAATTGAAATTGATAAAAAATTATTTGCGTAACACTATGGGAAATGATCGTTTGAAAATAACTTGTTCTTTCCATTGAAAATAACTTGTTGGATGAATTAAACTTTGATGAAATTATTGATAAGTTCGTAACACTCAAGTTCAGAAAAGTTGTGGTTTAATTTTGTTGGGCAAATAAATAAAAATCTATCATATTATCATATGAATATTTTTTTTCATGGGCCCCCTTGAGTCCGGGGCCCTGGGGCAATGGTCCCAAAATTTGTTCGATAATCCGCCACTGGTGTACACTATTCGCCACGATTGAGTAAGGGTGCGTTTATGTCGGAGCAATAGAAGAAAGAAAGATAGCTGTGCGTGATATACGCTTATCGGAATAGCGCTATTGAGTGTTTATGTCGGAGCAGTGATAAGAGCAATAGTAGCGAAGAGGTCAATAAGCGGAGGTAATACCGCTGTTCGACCAAAGCATATAGCGCTATTGAGTGTTTATGTCGGAGCTAAGCTAGCAAAGAGTGGAATAGCGCTGTTATCTGCGTATATTGAAGCTATGGTACTAGATTTGTCTTTAGTGTATTGTGGTACTTAAATAAAAATTTTAGAGTAACCGAAAAGGAGAAGAGACGTTGTTATTTTACACATAATAAATATTTACATATACATATTTCTGCTCCACACATTCTTATCTATATATTTAATTTTTTTTTTAATTTGAAAGGTTATATAAAAATTATGTATAAAAAGTAATAAAACACATAAAAAATGCCCCTCTTATTCATAAAAAATAAAATAGATTTATAAAATTTTCGAAATCGAAAAATTTTATGAAAATGTCACTTAAAAGTTTTTAAAACCTATTTTATTTTTTATGCATGAAGTCGTATATATTTACTTACGTGTGGACTTCATTTCACATGCTACGGCCGTCCACAGTTTATCCAAGACAAGCCTATTGGGATGATTTGGATTTCTTTGATCCCACAAAGGTTGCCTTTTAAAAATTGCACTGATGAAAGTTTCTGTGTCCATAATGAATAGCGCCAATCGACTAAGGAAAATCAATGAATTAATTTTCTTCGCTCTTATACTTTGATACGCGCTTATAGCGCGGCTCCGACATAAACAGAAGTACAGAACTCCCATTTAAAATTTTCGTTGCTAGTATCCACTCTTTCTTCTATTGCTCCGACATAAACACTACACGCGTTTCCCATAAGGTATTTTCTCTGCTATGATAATAGCGCTAATGTGGTGAATTTCTTTAGTCACCCACTGCTCGGACATAAACAGAAGTACAGAACTCCCATTTACAATTTTCGTTGCTAGTATCACTCTTTCTTCTATTGCTCCGACATAAACACTATACGTGATTTCCGTAAGGTATTTTCTTTGCTATTATCTGTGGTGAGCTTAGCGCTTATCGCAGCTCCGACATAAACAGAAGTACAGAATTCCCGTTTACAATTTTCTTCGCTATCTTTCTTTCTTTCTTCTATTGCTCCGACATAAACGCACCCTAAAACAGAAGGGACTAGTACCCGAGCGTACAGGATTTATCCGGCAAAGGACTGTCACATCCCCTACACTCCCCAAAACCTTCGGGGAGTGTCATGGTGGCTACAACAACAACAACATCGAGTAAAACATAATAGTTACCAGCAGTGTGGTCAGGTTAGCCTTTTCGAGGCTAGATCTACCCTTTTTTTGTCCTTTGGCCTCATAATTTTCGGTTTAGCTTCGTGGCTTTTTTCTAGTTTTTTTTTTTTACTAAAATGTTAATGTTACTAATTTGAACAACAAGAACTTTCAGTAATTCATATGAACGTACATCCCTCATGAGCAGTGTGGCCAGGTTAGCCTTTTCGAGGATAGATTTGGCCTTTCTTTTTGTCCTTTAGCCTCATAATTTTCGTTTTAGCTTCGTGGCTTTTTTCTAGCATTTTTTACTCAAATGTTAATTTTACTAATTTGTACAACGAGAACTTGCTCTAATTCATATGAACGTTTTGTACATATGCAACACCATGAATATGATCTAAGTGTAAAGTAATTGTAGCCATGAATGTGTTCTGACCGTAAGCTATTTGTAGCAACCTTGTGAAAATAGGCGTGTTTTAATTATTACACCAAGCTCTGGATCAAGCTAAACTGACTGAAACAATCGGGATCATTGTTATGTAAATGTCAGCAACACATGCACAATGTGTGAACGTGTTAGGTGCTATACATCAAAAAAGCTCTGGTAGCACGGAAGAAACAAATCGAAAAACCGGATCATAAAATTAACAAGAAATGAATGTGGTTCTATCGGGCTCAAGTCGCTGTTGTTGAATTTATATGAACAATTTTTTATGTGGCTCAGGATCAGCGTAATTGAAACACGCTTAATGTTTTGCCCCAGAGCGCACCAGAGTAAAGAAGCTAAACCCTCTTCCCGGAGCGGAGCTGGATCAAAAAATCACTAGCTCCCAGATCCTTAATACCTACATATAAATATAATGCGCAAGTCAACTCGAAAACCCCTATAAAACGAACCCGAAAGCAGAAATTAATATTTGCCATCGGATTATTATTATTATTATATTATATTAAAGTATATACTTACTTCCTATGTCAATTTGGTAAGAAAAGCCGGCAAACGGCATCCCTAATCAGTGATAAACACAACAACCAAAAATAGGAGCATTTATTTAAAAAAAAGTCAGTACTAGTCGAGAAAATGTGCCTGATATGTGTTCAAACATGAATAGTTCCTTTAAGTAATGTTTATAGTTTTTATATGCAAATGAACAAAACTTAAATAAATAAAATTTGAATGAATTTCTTAAAAAAAATGCTGACTTCTTTTTAGCTTCTTTTTTTTTTAGTTTCAGCCTTTTCTAACTTTTTTTTTTTGCCAATCTAGCCTCGTTTTTCTTCATGACCTGGCAACACTGCTCATGAGATAGAATTTTTAATTTTTCAGACTTACAACTGGTTTGCAAAGTCTGCGTCCAGGCAAAATAGTTACAAGCAAATTTTTTCTTTGATTAACGACGGCAATGAGCCTTACAAGTTAGAGCATGCGACACGCGCTGGTTGTTGATTGAAACAGCAGTCAAACGTATAGCCGATCAGTGGATTGATTTGAAAACACATTTTGGTATTACTTCATTAAAAGCCTATACTGCCCAATATGCAAAATACATTTCGTCGCTGCGCCAACAAATTCAGTTATATGTTTTTTTTTTTTCGATTTTTTTTATTACATATTTATTTAACGCTATCCGCTAGCCACATTTCTGCATTTCCTGTTTTCTGATATCCTTCTTTGGTTAGAAGTTATCAAACACAGGTATATGCTCTCAGTAGTAGAAATGCTCTGTAAAATCAGTTATACATCTATTTTCGTATAATTGTTTTTTGATTTCAGGTTATTTTTGTGTAAAAAAATTATTTAAAAAAAGTGTATGTGACCAATTTTCAAAATAGGAGGGGCACTGGTCAATTAAATAATGCATTTCCAAGCTATCACTAATTGCATCGGACCCTATCGAAGAATTGTATATACATCTTTCACGATTTCTTACCCCCACTAGCAAATTTAAACAATTTGTAAAAAGAGCTATGTGCTGTAAGACGGCGCAAATGCTTCATGCGAAGTGGTTGGTCAAAAAAAGTAAAAAACAAGTAAGGAAGCCTAAGTTCGAGTGGAATCGAACATTAGATACTCAGCTGTATACTTTCATTGTTTGTTTGCGTTTGTTCGATATAGGGTGTATTTTATATAAAGCGAGTGCCGCATAAAGTGGGCGTAGCCACGCCCGTTTTCAACATTTTTATCAGTCATCCAACTACGCATATGAATATTATTCTTTGTGCAAAATTTCATTCCTTTATGACTTCTAGTTACAAAGAAGTCTTGTTACAAATTCCCAAAGGGTGTTCCAGAAATTTCTTTGTTAAAAAGTAGGCGTGGTCATACACCGATTTCAATAAATTTTTGCGTGTCTATTAATACAAGTTATAAAAGTGTATAAACCAAGTTTCGTCATAATATCTCAATTATTTGTCGAGTTATGGGCTCCGAAATCTCGTTGATTCCTTTGTCTGAAAAGAGGCGGTGCCACGCCCATTTTCCGAAATTTTTCTATTTTTTGTTTCCGATCTATTGTAGAACTCATGCCACAAAATTTCAATGAATTATCTTTATATTTGACAAAGATATCGCTTAAAATGTTTTTATTAGTCCACTTTATGATACACATATATAAAAGTGGGCGCGGTCGTCAACCGATTTTGGTAAAATTTTGAACATGTATTACTACAAGTAGTGAAAGTGTATAGACCAAGTTTCGTCATAATATATCGATTATTTGTCGAGTTATGGGCTCAGAAATCTCGTATATTCCTGCTTCTAAAAGGAGGCGGTGCCACGCCCATTTTCCAATATTTTTGTATTTTTTGTTTTATGTCCATAGTTGGACACCTTCCATAAAATTTCAATGATATATCTTTATATTTGACAGAGATATCGCTTAAAATGCTTTTATTAGGTCACTTTATAATACCCATATATAAAAGTGGGCGTGGTCTTCAACCGATTTTGGCAATTTTTCGTCCAAACATTTGCCTAGGTAAGTACATCACGCCTACCAAATTTCATCGATATATCTTCAACGGTTTCTGAGTTATGACTCATAAAACTTTCAATGTTTGCCCCTTAATAAGTGGGCGTGGCACCGCCCATTTTCCAAAATTTTACCATATTTCTTCATAAGGGCCTGAGCTCAATACGTGTGTGAAATTTTATCACTCTAGCTCTATTAGTGACTGAGATACAAAATTTCCGATTTTTACTATATAGGGGAGGTGGGCGTGGTCATGGTCCGATTTCGCCCATTTTCAATACCATCCGTTCCTGTCTTGATACCAACTTACATTTCAAATTTCATCAAAATATCTCAATTTTTGCGCGAGTTATCGTGCTCACAGACGGACGGACGGACAGACGGACAGACGGACGGACATGGCTCAATCGATTTCTCTTTTCACCCTGATCATTTTGATATATATAAGTCTATATCTATCTCGATTATTTCATTCTGTTACAATCCACCGTTAGGAAATCAAAACTATAATACTCTGTGTACTAGTACAGCTGAGTATAAAAAATTGCACAAGTCTATTACATATGTGTAGTATCACTTGTCGTTTTCGATTCGCCATCACACAAGCGAGGTCGGATCGAACAAAAATGTTTGAACCCATAATGAGTAGTAGCCATACTCGCTAACTGGTCGATAAAAATTTCCCTCTGCTCGCTAGCATTCACATATAAATTTGACAGAAGGAAATTTATAGCCAGCAGAGAAATTGTGAATCGAAAGCGGCTATTAGTTAACAATGCAAACTAGAAAAAATATTCTCTAGGATCACCAGAAAACGGTTTTTTTGCTCTCCTGAAAAGTTGCTGAAAAACGTATAGCTGTTTTTGTTGGCGCAGCGACGATTTTTTATAAGTTTACAATAAACTTACTTCAGTAAGCAAAACGTGTTGAAATCTTTATTATAAAACTTGTAATTCATTTAATAATAATTGCTGAATCAACGAAAAGGAACTCTTATTCTATAATTGTATTTCACGTTTGGAAAGCAATTCTTAATAATCTTTATACAATGTTACAAAACATGAGGTGAACAATTGTTCTCTCTCAAAAAAAAAAAAAATGCACTACTCGGGAGTCTTGGGACCAAGGCTGCAAATAACGTTATTTTTAACAATAAACAAAAAATTTTGTTTCTGTTGAAATATTCGATTTTATAAGCGTAAAAAAACATAACAAAATCCATTTCGTTTCAACTGTTAAAAAAAAAAATTTTATCATTAGCGGTTCGAGAATTTTTAATTTCTCTGATCGTTGGCGATTCGAAAATTGGTTCATTAGCGATTCGAGATTTTTTTATAAATGGTATAAGATAATACAAAGCACAACATATTTTTATAAAGAAAGTTTCTAGCAATTAAAAAATTTCAGACGAATATTAGCACTTTCAGGTTTTGGCTGACGAAAACTAACAATATCGTTTTGTGGTTGACGAAAACTAGCAATATTGTGTTTTTCAAACGAAAAGTGGCATTTTCGTTTTGTGGCTGACGAAGACTAGCAATTAGTTTTTATTTTTCTGCTTATTTACAGGGTGAGAATAAAGCGACTTTGGCTTGTTGTATTAGACATGACCGAGATAGGTATTTACGAAAATTATTAAAATTAAAAGTTGAATAACGCCATGATAATTTGGTTCATCCGCTGCTTGTTAAGCGCTTATCTAATAGCGAGTCAAACTGTTTCAAGCGGGCCACTAAAACTTCATCGATTTATATCTATCTGATAATTTTATGAATTTTATATTATCCTTCTAAAATAATCTTTCGACAAAACAAACACCCTGTAAGAAAAACAACAAACTCAGTTTGAGTGCTACTTTTCGTCAGCCAAAACATGTAATTAAAGTTTTCGTCGGTCACAAAAACTTTGGTGTTAGTTTTCATATGGCACGTCGAAATGTAAAATTTCAGAGCTATAATGATTTTTAGTGCAAAACAACTTAAAAAAAAAAATAGAAAAAAGGATATCGCGAAAATTGATATTCTCGAAGTTGCCGCGAACTCGAGGCGAGTCCGAGAAATTACATTCGCGAAAATCTGCTTTCGCAAACTCGCCTCGAATTCGCCGCGACATCATCCTCGCGTCTGTGTTTATTGGGACTTCAATAATTTCGTTTTCTGTGAAGAAGAAAAAATTTACACGTTGAGCAGCCTTGCTCGCGACTCGAACCAGTGCTGCTTTGGTCCGTAGGCAGCATACTCACCATACCTCACCATTATGCTACAATCGTCTTCTGAATTTTGTTGTCTAATTTCGAATTTATTTATTTATTATTATTTGAAAATTTTTCAAATGCTCACGCTCAAATGCTTCACCTCAACTTCTCTTCACCTTCTGATTGTAAAACATAACAAAACGTTTGGGAAATTTTGTATTTACAAACTAGTTTGGAAAACCTTGAATAAAAGGGTTTGGAAAATATTGTATAATACTCGTAAGCTAGTTGGCTAGGTGTTGTTCGATTTTGTTTTCTATAACATGTATCATGGTTCTTCCCTAAACATGAGGCAATGGACAACAAAACAGAGATCGAGCAGAAAGTGCAAAATGGAATTTTCCAACTAGTGCAAAAAAAACAAGTAAGGAAGCCTAAGTTCGAGTGGAATCGAACATTAGATACTCAGCTGTATGCTTTCATTGTTTGTTTGCGTTTGATGGAAACACGGTGCACTTAATATAAAGCGAGTGCTGCATAAAGTGGGCGTGGCCACGCCCATTTTCTAAATTTTTATCAGTCATCCAACTAAGCATATGAATATTATTCTTTGTGCAAAATTTCATTCCTTTATGACTTCTAGTTATAAAGATGTCACGTTACAAATTCCCACAGAGTGTTCCAGAAATATCTTTCTTAAAAAGTAGGCGTGGTCATAAACCGATTTCAATAAATTTTTGCGTGGCTATTAACACATGTTATAAAAGTGTATAAACCAAGTTTCGTCATAATATCTCAATTATTTGTCGACTTATAGGCTAAGAAATCTCGTATATCCCTTTGCGTAAAAAGAGGCGGTGCCACGCCCATTTTCCAAAATTTTTCTATTTGTTGTTTCCGGTCTATTGTAGAAATCATACCACAAAATTTAAATGAATTACCTTTACATTTGACAAAGATATCGCTTAAAATGTTTTTATTAGGCCAATTTATAATGCCCATATATAAAAGAGGGCGTGGTCGTCAACCGATTTCGCTAAAATTTTCAACATGTATTACCACATGTAATAAAAGTATACACACCAAGTTTCGTCATTATATATAAATTATTTGTCGATTTATGGGCTCAGATCTCGTATATTCCTGTTTCTAAAAAGAGGCGGTGCCACGCCCATTTGCCAAAATTTTTGTGTTTTTCGTTTTATTTCCGCAGTTGGACTCCTGCTATAAAATTTCAATGATATATCTTTATATTTGACAGATATATCGCTTAAAATGTTTTATTAGGTCACTTTATGTTTCCCATATATAAAAGTGGGCGTGGCCGTCAACCGATTTTGGCAATTTTTCGTCCAAATATTTGACTATGTAAGTATATCACGCGTACCAAATTTCATCGATATATCTTCAACGGTTTCTGATTTATGACTCCTAAAACTTTAAATGTTTGCCCCTTAATAATTGGGCGTGGCACCGCCCATTTTCCAAAATTTTTGTGTTTTCTGTTTTACGTCCATAGTTGGACTCATGCGACAAAATTTCAATGATAGATCTTTATATTTGACAGAGATATGGCTTAACCCTTAAATGCATGGCGTACCATATATGGTACGCGCATTTAGCTCTTAATATATCGATCAAATTAATATGTATCATATAACGGGATAACTTAAGTTGGAGCTATAAAAGCTAGCTTTTATTTCAATGGTATCAAAGCTTGCTGAGTTTCATATTCAGTTGACAGTGGGCAGTTCAATTGGACAAACCAAAATTTTGAGAAATATTCTAAATGTGATATTCATTCGTCAATAAAACATAGTTTATTTTATTTTTTGGTATATAAATATTACAGATGAGTACATTAGTCCTTTTTATATACATATAAAGTCAATTGTGATTAAACACGATCGTTTGTTATTTTTTGTTGCCTTTTTGCGTATGTACCATATATGGTACTTCATGCATCTAAGCCAAATATTTTACCCAGCGCTTGCTGTTTTACATGTAATTTGTGTGCGGATATGGATCACATAATAATTGATGGAACGAGGCATAACACAGAGGATGTGGAAAGTACGCTATCTAATGATTTTGAGGTATGTAGATATTCCGAAAGATGGAAATGGGTCTATTGATAAAGGGAAATTCACGCATGAATTAGACGAACTAATAAATGAAACACCAAACCGTTTCGTATTAGAAATCAAGCCGAAAACGAGTATGAACTATTGGATTAAGATTCTACCTTTATCTTCGTAATTGGTGCGTACACGTCTAGACGATTTTGGCCGAGATCAATAATGCGCACCAGTCGTGTCTGTTTCGTGCTACATGGCGCCAATTAGAAATACCGAGGGAGGACGAGTCAGTTTTCATCTGATCTTCCCAGTGAAGTGGAGAACTCCCTCTTCTCCTGCGTTTAGCGGCTTTCGATAGAAATACTTTCTGGGCCGGAGCACCTTCATTCATTCCTACAACATGACCTGCCCAACGCAGCCGCTGGATTTTTCTTCGCTGAACAATGTACAGCTCATCATTAAATCTCCGTCGATACTCGCCTTCGCTAGCGCGCAAAGGTCCATAAACCTTCCGAAGAACTTTTCTCCCGAATACTCCAAGTACCATCTCATCTGATTTTGACATCGTACATGCTTCTGCGCCGTACATTAGGACTGCAACGATAAGAGTCTTGTAGGGCGTGATTTTTGTTCGTGGAGAGAGGACTTTTGTTTTCAAATGCCTACTAGATCCAAAGTAGCATTTATTCGCTAGAATGATTCGTTGGATTTCCTTGCTGACATTATTTTTAGTGTTAACGCTAGTTCCCAAATAGACGAAAACCGTTTAGACCGTTAAATATTTCGAATTTGTAAATGTCAACAGTGAAGTGGCTGCCAAGACACAATTGAGCTTACTCTGTGTGTGATTGCAGGAGGTACTTCGCTTTGTCGTCGTTAACCGAAAAACACATTTTCTTAAGCCTGGTTTTCATTAGGTCAAATTCACTGACGTCAAATCACTGTCCTAGATGACAATATGTCATTTTGAGTCAAATGTGTTTTCATTAGGTTTCAAAAACTGACATGAAGTCGATAGAGCAGTGTGGGTCAAAGATTGCCGTCAAATTTTGGTGTCAGTTGATTGACAGTCCGTTTTCATCTCCGCTGTCAAACGTGAAGTAAAAGCTTTTGACAGCCGGACAGCAAGGTCAGTTTTCTCACCCGTGGTTTTCTTGTGGTGGTGCTATTTCTAGGTTGCACAAAAACTTGGAAATCGTTTACTAATAACTCTTCCATTTTCTGATATTAAAATACTATTAACAAAATAAGTAAATAAATTTATAATACTCGCACAATCACAATCAGCTGTGCGCTCGACAAACCAGGGCCCCGGTGCAAAGGATTTTTTCGTTTGCTCCGCTTCCAAAATTTTTTGCTGCTCTTATGCCCATATGACACTACGTTTTTTTTTTCCGGTATTCTACAAGGTTTTTTGGAGTGAAGGAGATGGTCATATACAGTTTTGCGTTGGTGCAAGCGAGCAAGCTATATTGAAAAAACGAAATACCAACAAAATACCATCTAGGCAGGTTTTTCTGACAATTGTTTTAAGTTGACAACTATAAAATAAATTATATATAAAATAAAAAATATATGGAAATACAAATTTTAAATTTGCCTCTTGTAAGCTTCTGCTTTGGCCGTAAGGGGAAAGAAGATGTCCGGAAGAAAAAGTATACTGCGCACTGGCTTCTCTTTATAACATGGAATACACAGCTACTCTGCCATCTGAGTTTCATAACTTTTATTGCAGTAATTTAAATTCAATATGAATATTTTAAAGAGCTTTTAGGCCGATTAGATTAAGAGGCAAAATTTATTAATTTTCCTTCATCCTCCTACGCGTTTCGACGGTATTCCCGTCTTCCTCAGGGAGTCTAATTTTATTTAAAAACATTAAAAGATACACAACAACATAATATTACAAAGAAATTATTACGAATTATACATACATTTTTAAATATATACATAGAATTAAAAGACTTTTCACTTACACTTAAATTCATCTAAAAAAAAACATCTAAACCAATTTTCGTTACAACACATCTATCCACATCTTGGCACAATTACATACATATTTATACATATACAGTTTTTTGACATTTGTTATTTGATTATATTTCTATATACGCAATTTATGCTGTCCACATCTTCCTTATAGTTTATTGTGTCTTTTATTCTTTGTTGTATGCGGAGACTTTCCAATGTCAATCTTGTTTTTGTTCGTTTCTCTATGTCTAATATTTTCGCGTTGTCAAAGTCCGCTGTATGTCCAGTATTGATCAAGTGTTGTGCTAGTGCTGTTGTTGTCTTTTTATTTCTAACGTCTGTTTTATGCCTACATACCCACATATTTTTTGTTGCATCGTTCGTCATTGCTGCCTTTACATTTGATTTCGTACACTACATTGTGTTGTTGCTCTTTAGTGACTTTATCTTTTGTCTTGCTGGTTGAGTGTGTGATTCAGTTTATGTGCAAATATCAATTTGTCATTATGTATGCATTTTTGTAATATGTTGTTATCCGTTAAACCCTGTATGTATGTAATGCCTCTAAATATTTTGTTGTTGTTTTCATTGGTAGTTTTTGCATTAGTTTGGCGTGTTGTTTGTTTTTGTTTTGTTATTGCTAACCACCTTTCAATGACTTTATTTGGGTAACCGTTTTTTGTCAAGATTTTTCTTATTTTAACGTCGGTGTTTTTTCTGAACGCCTGGTCGCTCAGCGTGTAGATCTTATTTATAAAATTCGTCATGGTGTTCTTCTTTTGGGTCCAGGGGTGGTTAGAGTTATAGTTAATCATTCGAGAGGATGCTATTGGTTTCGCATACCAATTCGTCAAAATTTTGTTATTGTTTCTAAATATTTCTATGTCTAGGAAGGCTATCCTATTGTCAGTTTCTCTTTCAGTCGTGAATTGGATTTTCTTGTGTTGCGCATTTAATGTAGTCAGAATGTCTTCCACGTCCTTAATCTTAACAATAGCGAATACATCATCTACATATTTAGTTATGTATTTGATGTATATGTCTTTTGTTTCAAATTTCCAAAAAAATTAATTCTTGAAATAAATATTATTTTCATTTAGTTTGAATGGCAATCAAATTGTTTTTGAGGGAGTTTTTGTCTCTTTTCAACCTACAGAAGAATTGTTTTTGTATTTTGACTTTCGGTGGATTTTCCACACCAAAAAAAAACAAGAAAAAACGTAGTGTCATATAGGCAATAGCTCCCATCCTTTTTTTGCATAGGGCTCCGTTCTCGCTCCGATTTTTTATATATTGGCTCCGCTTCAAATCGACAAGACTGTTTTAAATCAGATACGACAATTTTTAATGATGAAAAGAGACGCTCAACGCTTACCTGAGATAAAG
This sequence comes from Urophora cardui, assembly GCA_960531455.1. Classification (NCBI taxonomy): domain Eukaryota; kingdom Metazoa; phylum Arthropoda; class Insecta; order Diptera; family Tephritidae; genus Urophora; species Urophora cardui. The sequence goes on from OY482671.1 coordinate 168,790,211, forward strand.
GTAAACTCGAACTATTTGGCATAATATAGGGTCGCTTTAAAACCATCTTTGGTTTTAAACCTACCTTTATTCTCTATAGCAGGCCTGCTAAACGCTCTCGTATTGAAAGTACAAAGCTCAATACATCTACAAAATTTTTATATGCATTGAAACATTTTTTGCTCATTTAGATTTTTTTATGAATTCCAATAAAATATTAAGGGTCTTCATCTAAAGTGGTAAACTGCTGGTAAATGCGGTAAAGTGATAAAATATTAATTGTAATAAATTATCTGTCAAAATTTGTATGAAAATATATTTAAGCAAAGTTTATCACTTTACCGAACGATTTTGTTGCGTAAATTTATAAATTTCGGTAAAAATCAAGTCTGACACATTGTCAGTTTTACTTTTTCAATTTAAAAGAAGAAATTGTGGTTTCCTTCGGCATTTTTTTATGTTTATTTTATTGGGTTTTTTTATTTATTAATCAAGTTGACACTGACAAGAGTTTAAACAATTATTTACCAAGGTGGTTTCATGTAAAAATGCGGATAAACTGATAAACTTTAAAAATTTATTACTTTATCACTTTAGATGAAGACCACTATTATTTTAGAATTTATTTTCAAATGGTAGTATCACATACATAAAAATTTTTTTTTTATTTTTTATATGAAAATTATTTGAATACAAATTTTTTACAGTGCTTTCATATTTTGAATTTTTTTTTCATTACACTTTTGTTATTGTATATTTCGATTTCTTACGGCAGTTCTCGGGAGCTGTAATACAAAGTGCCTTTGCTCTGCACATAAAATATGAATCATAGGCACATATGTACATATAAAATTTTTTTATATCTGAGTGCTTATGGCAGTGCAAAGAAAATCTTATTTTTATATTTTTATCCGAAGGCTTTTCTTAACAAATCAGAAAAAATCGATTAAAAACCATGGACGCAAAATCAGTGAGCCATTTACAATGTTACGATCAAATTTTGTAAATAAAACAAAATATCATGCAGAAATTTCATTAAGTATATAAATCTACCTTGGCTGTTATAGCAAGTTTAATATACCTAATATACCTACATGTTTTTATTTATATCTTTTTATTGAATTAAGTTATAAGAATGGGGTTTTTACAGAAATATAGAGTTTTAAAAGGAGAATAATGTGGTATATGTAACTCAAAATCTTCTTAAGTCGACTTAAGCGGTTATTGCTTGTGGCCACAGATATAGATATATAAAGAGCTAGTGATTTTTAACTCCACTTCCAGCTTCTACCTGTAATTTGAGCTCCAGCTCCGCTCCGTGAAAAAGCCATAGCTCCTTAGCTCTTCGCTCCTTGACACGCTCCGTGGCCCTGCGAATCAGCTGTGAGCTTGACAAACGAATCAAGTTTGCCAACACGCTGGCAAATGAATTTTGTGTGTCAAATGTTGCCCAATGCGCTGGCAAACTACAATTTGAGTGTTTTCATATGGCTGTCATTTTATATGACAGCGAGTGGTCAAAACTGACTGCAAACGCATTTGACACAATATGCCAACCCGTTTTCATTTGTTTGACAATATTTGACGTCATATATGACCTAGTGAAAACCAGGCATTAGATTTATGTTAGAACGATTTTCCGTCATCCCTTGTCAATTTTTCTGTTGAGATTTTCTTAGCCTCTTTTCCAGCTTGGAGAAGACAGAACATACAGCGCGAGTGTTAGTGCCCATGATTTCAATATCATTGACGTACACCAGCAGTTGCGCACCATTGTAATGCAAGATGCTTCCTATGCGGTTAAGTTCTGCAGCTCGAATTATCTTTTCCAGCATCAAGCTGAAGAAACCACACAAAAGGGGCTCACCTTGCATGAAACATCGGAGAGGTCCTTTCGAGCCGTTCTAGACCGAACGATGTTTCACAAAAGGTTACTGACGGAGCTGGTGGTATTAGTCAACGTCATTTGGCATAGCCACATAAGTTTTGCAGGGAAAACATCTCATTTTAATTAACTAACTAAAATTTGCATACAAAAAATGCTATTGGTCTCAATGCATAGTGTACCATATATGGTACAATTAGAAAAACAACAAAAATCAGCTTTTTCTAGAAAACCGCGCATGTAATCGAAAAATTAGTGTCAATTTCGTGTTTAGTGGGTGATTTTACGTAGGGGGCGTCACGTCTTAATATTGGGGGCTGTCCTCATGCATTTAAGGGTTAAAATGTTTTTATTAGGTCACTTTATAATACAAATATATAAAAGTGGGCGTGGCCGTCAACCGATTTTAACTATTTTCCGTCCAAACGTTTGCCTAAGTAAGTAAATCATGCGTACCAAATTTTGTCGATATATCTTCAATGGTTTCTGAGTTATGACATATAAAACTTGCAAGGTTTGACCCTTAATAAGTGGGCGTGGAACAATATTGCTTTTATGACTTTTTCTGCAATAGAACTATTATGTCTTATAGTCATACGTTGTAAAGAATTATCAATTTTCAATAGATATGGCTCTTTATACAAATCATTACTTTTTAATGATTTAAGAAATAAATGTTCAGAATTTATATTACTAAACGGATTATTGCAAAATGACATTAAATTTTGTAAACGGTTTTTAATGAAATCAATATCTTCGATATTTCTTAACATGTCTTCAATCTCTAGCTTAAAAGGACTTAAAACTAATTTATGAAAATCTGACTGTATTTTAAAAGCTTCTTTTCTTGGAAAGTGTTTTTTGGCATATTGTTTCATAGTGAATTTAAGACAGTTTTCTTTCAAATAATTCTCACGTTCATGCAGACTTTTTTGTACTTCAGAGGCATTTAAAAATTCACATTCATTCTGACTTGCTTGTTCTTCAGAGACATTTACAATATTTATTATTTCATTATTAGTTTGAGTCGTTTCTAAAATAATACTATTCATTCGCTGAATGTCATTACAAATTTCGGTACTTGTTGCATATTTTTTTGTTTCGGTACGGACATGTTTAGAAAATGTTTTAAATGAAGAAAACATTTTTTTACAATTTTCATATCCGCATATATAAGTGTCATTTGGTAGTAAATTATGATAAATTTTTAAGTGAGAAAACAAAATGTTACATCCAGTAAAGGTTTTTTTGCAAACAAAACATGAAACCGCCATTTTGTTTAAATTTTACAACAGGGCTGCACTTTAACGTTAATTTTATCAATAACCGAAAAAAATTGTTTTCAGTTCAACAACAAAAGCTTAATAAAAAAATATTGTTTTGATTGTTATAAAAAACAATTTCGTTTCAGTAGTGAAAGAAAAAAATATCAAAAACAATTCGTTAATAAAAATTGCGAAGCGATTTTATTTGCTTTTGATGATCAACGAAGCGAAATTATTTTTTTTTTTTGTATTCAACAAAAAAACATTTGTTGGTTGATATCGTTGTGCAGCCTTTTTTTATACGCTATTAAGAATTTAAACTGATTCAAAATGTCTTATGTCTCCTAAAAGTGCCGACAAAGAAGTGTACATATCATTCGAGTTGATTGGAATCTCATAAAAATATTGTTGTAAAAATAACCATACAAGTTTACATTCATTCGCATATTCTAAGTTCAGCACATGATACAACTTGAAACATATATCTAAGCTCTTAATAATGTTGTCAAACTTATAGTATGTCTCTGCAAAATATACAAAATATTCTTCTATTGTATCTAGAGAATTACCGACACCGCACATGAAGGGTTGCACAGTACTTTTTTCCGAAAAATTTTTGTCAACTAAGTTTTTAATAGTTGTTTTTAGCTCCAAATGAGTTGGCGAGAAGAAGAATAGTGCATTTCTGGATTCGGCTATTGTTACTTTATATGATTTATTCGACACGACTTTTTTTGCAACTGGTTTCAAAAGTGCGTGCAATAATGAAAGAACTATATTATCTCTGGAACCTATATAAAGTATTAATTATTAGATATACAATAAAATAATTGTAAAAGTTTGACTCTTACTTTCGTTTGTACAGCCTTTTAAGTTTGCCAAAATTTGTAAACTGCTGGGATCTTTTATTTCGTCAAATAAAGGTGCCACAGCTTTGCAAAATCGTTCCCATTTTTCAAATAAATAATTTTCTTTTCCAGGAAAAATATTTTTGAAGTCCAGTTCAACCTGAAGAGAAAAGTATGTGTAATTATAGGCGTAATTATTAGGGGGAAAAAATAAAAATCAAGAAATAATTAAAAATTAATATAAAATAAATTTATATTTTTATAGATTTATGAACAAATAAATTTTTTACCAAAGTATATCCAAACGACTGCCTATATAATGGCCACTCAGCTAAAACATTTTTCAAATCTGATTGGGACTTCAGCGCGTTGTGCCTAATTTGAAATGTAAATACCCATTTGACCTTCACTTCTTCGAGTGGTTGTATGTTGTACTTTAACCAATTTTTTGCTGCATTAGTATCGTCAGATATAACTTCATCTTAAAATAAAAACATAACATCAATACAAATAAAATATAATATAAATAATAAAATAATATTCTAAAAAAATAAAATAAAATAAAATAAAATAAAGTAAAATAAAATAAAAAATGAAATAATATATGATGTAATAAGGTAAACAAAATTGAAATAAATAAAAATTAAAAAATTTAGTTTGCAAACCTGAGTTTATTGGAGTTTCTGAACTATTTTTTATTTTCTTTGGAATAATTCCATCCCGCCTAAGACCATAGATAGTGTTGTGGTATTTCGCATAAAGGCATCCGCCGGGCTTTTTCTTGGTACGGCGAACGTAGTAAATGCTCTGAAATGGAAACCCGTAAACGTAATGTTTTTAAATAACATAATTCTTAGAAGTACCTTTTCTTCGGTGGAAAAGAATTCCACAATTTGTTCGGCTATTAATTCAAACAAAGACGGATGTGGCTTTATATCGTTCGCAATTAGATAATTTGTTACGCACTTTGCTAGAAGACCTCTATATTTCGAAACCAATCTTTTGTTGTTATTGTAAAATTGAATCACTTGTTTGCCAACAACAGACGTGTTCAATATTGCTGTAAGTGATAACTAAACATGAAAAATGACCATAATTTTTATTTTAATCAGTGATTTCAAATAACTAGTTTCTAAATTATGAACAAAAAATAATGAGCACATTCACCAATTGCTATAATTAATCTCTTTTGTCGATTTTGGTGAAGTCACCGATTTTTACCACAACCACCAATTGCTATAGTTAACCTGTTTCATCGATTTTGGTGCAGTCACCGATTTCACCGATTTTTACCACAACCACCAATTGCTATAGTTAACCTGTTTCATCGGTATAACTATTTTATTGTGAATTATCACAATTGGTGTATGCGCCAATAGTTGGTGGAACCGGTGACTTCACCAATATTCACAAAACAGATTAATTATAGTAATTGGTGAATGTGCTAATAATTGGTGTAACCGGTGACTGCACCAAAATCGACGAAACAGGTTAACTATAGCAATTGGTAGGTGTGGTAATAATCGGTGAAACCGGTGAAATATCGCAACTGGTGGAACCGGTTAATGGATGAAAGTAGAGCTTACCTCTGAGATATTATCATCAGACGCTTCAAAACTTGATGATGCCGACAGATTTAGGCTTTCCGATAATGCCATCATGATGTCTGAAAAAACATCAGTCTTAACCCTGCAGTAAATTTGTTTCACTGCTGAAGGATCAGTGATGATTCTTTGTTGAATATTCATCACTGTCGTCATAACTCAGTATATTTTTATTTGTTTTTCTTTTTTTTTTCTGAGGAAAGCAAACCATTTATATGAAAAATTCAGCAGTCTTTATATGAAAGTATTCATTGATGCCTCCTCGTCATCGGCGAATTGCATCAGTGATTCATTAAGGATTCACTCCGGATTTTTACTGCAGGGAATATGTTTATACTACATATATACTATGTACATACATACACATACATGTATGTATGTATTTTCATATGGTTTTGGTCAGCGGCAGAAGTTGCTGTACACATGTACATACATACATATATACATATGTATGTATGTTTGTACGGTCTATGCAAGCAAAGACCTGCCAATGACCAAAACCAAATGAAACAAGTAAGGAAGCCTAAGTTCGAGTGGAATCGAACATTAGATACTCATCTGTATGCTTTCATTGTTTGTTTGCGTTTGTTCGATATAGGGTGTATTTTATATAAAGCGAGTGCCGCATAAAGTGGGCGTAGCCACGCCCATTTTCAACATTTTTACCAGTCATCCAACTAAGCATATGAATATTATTCTTTGTGCAAAATTTCATTCCTTTATGACTTCTAGTTACAAAGAAGTCTTGTTACAAATTCCCAAAGGGTGTTCCAGAAATATCTTTGTTAAAAAGTAGGCGTGGTCATAAACCGATTTCAATAAATTTTTGCGTGTCTATTAACACAAGTTATAAAAGTGTATTAACCAAGTTTCGTCATAATATCTCAATTATTTGTCGAGTTGTGGGCTCTGAAATCTCGTTGATTCCTTTGTCTGAAAAGAGGCGGTGCCACGCCCATTTTCCGAAATTTTTCTATTTTATGTTTTCGATCTATTGTAGAACTCATGCCACAAAATTTCAATGAATTATCTTTATATTTGACAAAGATATCGCTTAAAATGTTTTTATTAGGCCACTTTATGATACCCATATATAAAAGTGGGCGTGGTCGTCAACCGATTTCGCTAAAATTTCGAACATGTATTACTACAAGTAGTGAAAGTGTATAGACCAAGTTTCGTCATAATATATCGATTATTTGTCGAGTTATGGGCTCAGAAATCTCGTATATTCCTGCTTCTAAAAGGAGGCGGTGCCACGCCCATTTTCCAAAATTTTTGTATTTTTTGTTTTACGTCCATAGTTGGACACCTTCCATAAAATTCCAATGATATATCTTTATATTTGACAGAGATATCGCTTAAAATGCTTTTATTAGGTCACATTATAATACCCATATATAAAAGTGGGCGTGGTCGTCAACCGATTTTGGAAATTTTTCGTCCAAACATTTGCCTAAGTAAGTATATCACGCCTACCAAATTTCATCGATATATCTTCAACGGTTTCTGAGTTATGACTCATAAAACTTTCAATGTTTGCCCCTTAATAAGTGGGCGTGGCACCGCCCATTTTCCAAAATTTCACCATATTTCTTCATAAGGGCCTGAGCTCAATACGTGTGTGAAATTTTATCACTCTAGCTCTATTAGTGACCGAGATACAAAATTTCCGATTTTTACTATATAGGGGAGGTGGGCGTGGTCATGGTCCGATTTCGCCCATTTTCAATACCATCCGTTCCTGTCTTGATACCAACTTACATTTCAAATTTCATCAAAATATCTCAATTTTTGCGCGAGTTATCGTGCTCACAGACGGACAGACGGACAGACGGACAGACGGACAGACGGACAGACGGACAGACGGACAGACGGACAGACGGACAGACGGACGGACATGGCTCAATCGATTTCTCTTTTCACCCTGATCATTTTGATATATATAAGTCTATATCTATCTCGATTATTTCATTCTGTTACAATCCACCGTTAGGAAATCAAAACTATAATACTCTGTGTACTAGTACAGCTGAGTATAAAAATGTATCTTTTATTTTGGTTTTTGGTTTATTGCGGATATTTCATCAATTATTCATTAAGGAATAAGCAATCCCTCTTCCATTACATATCATCAAGTAATCATCACACATTCAGCAGTGAACATTCCTATTTTCGAAATTTTTTTTTCAAATTCGAAAAGGAGCTCTCCCATTTTTTTGTTTACTGCACACCGTTCAGCAGTAATTCATTCAGAAGTCAGCGCTGAACAGTCATGCAGTGCTCCTCAATAAAATCACTGAGGAAGGCAAACCATTTATATGAAAAATTCAGCAGTCTTTATATGAAAATTGTCATCGATGCCTCCTTACTAGGTGGGGAATTTCATCAGTGATTCATAAGGTTTTCACTTCGGACATTTACTGCGGGGTACATATGTATATATGTATGTATTTCTCTGCAATAGGGCGTTTTGAATAATTTTCTGAAATAGGACGTTATTGAAAAAAATTCTGAAATAAGACGTTTTTCAAACAATTTTTGAAATAGCCATCGATATGTAGTCTATATAAATATTTTATTTAACATACATAGGTACCTACATATTTAGATTGTACTTTAAAACTGGAATTGAACGCTCAGTGTACGTTCAAAATACAATATGCATATGCACATATTCACATACTGTAACCTTGCATGAGCTTTCCGAACAATAGCAAATTTATAATTATACCTTTCATGAGAATGAAATGGTATTATAACTTAGTGCCAAAAAATTTTTGTCGAAAGTACCAGAAGGAAGCGTGGGGGACCCACCAAAATATATACCGATATGGTCAGAATCACGAGCTGAGTCGATTAAGCCATGTCCGTCTGTCCGTCTGTCCGTCCGTCTGTGTGAACGCAAACTAGTCCCTCAGTTTTTGAGATATCTGAATGAAATACGGAATACAGGTATGTTGTTATATGCAGCTGATCATTTGTCGGAACCGGCCGAATCGGACCACTATAACATATAGAAAACAACCGATTATTCAGATATACATGAAATTTTTGGATGTAATTTGTGCATAACTTCCCCATTTATACAGCTAAGGACATGAAACTTTGAAGTAGACGTGCCCATTTTGGCCCAAACAAGGTTACCGAAAATTGTCAAGATCGGACCACTATACCATATAGTTCCTTCCACAACATCCGATTATTCAGATATACACATTTTGGTGTATAACTCCTCCATTTTAACAGCTAACGGCCTGAAATTTTGAAGTATTTGTACCCATGTGGACCCAAACGAGATTGCAGAAAATTGTTAAGATCGGACCACTATAACCTATAGCTCCCCTACAACCGATTGTACAGATATACACATTTTGGTGTATAACTCCTCCACTTTAACAGCTAACGGCGTGAAATTTTGAAGTATTTGTACCCATATGGGCCCAAACGGGATTACCGAAAATTGTCAAGATCGGACCACTATAACATATAGCTCCCATACAACCGATTGTTCAGATATGCACATTTTGGTGTATAACTCCTCCATTTTAACAGCTAACGGTGTGAAATTTTGAAGTATTTGTACACATATGGGCCCAAACGGGATTACCGAAAATTGTTAAGATCGGACCACTATAACATATAGCTCCCATACAACCGATTGTTCAGATATGGACATTTTGGTGTATAACTCCTCCATTTTAACAGCTAACGGCGTGAAATTTTGAAGTATTTGTACCCATATGGGCCCAAACAGGGTTACCGAAAATTGTCAAGATCGGACCACTATAACATATAGCTCCCCTACAACCGATTGTTCAGATATGGACATTTTGGTGTATAACTCCTCCATTTTAACAGCTAACGGCGTGAAATTTTGAAGTATTTGTACCCATATGGGCCCAAACGGGATTACCGAAAATTGTCAAGATCGGACCACTATAAAATATAGCTCCCCTACAACCGATTGTTCAGATATGGACATTTTGGTGTATAACTCCTCCATTTTAACAGCTAACGGCGTGAAATTTTGAAGTATTTGTACCCATATGGGCCCAAACGGGATTACCGAAAATTGTCAAGATCGGACCACTATAACATATAGCTCCCATACAACCGATTGTTCAGATATTTACATTTTGGTGTATAACTCCTCCATTTAAATAGCCAAGACACCATTTTTTCTAATAAATCTTTCCATAAATGAACCCACAGAATTAAAATTATAAATTAAACTTAATCCGGCTATGTACATACATAGGTAACTTTTCATTTCCCCACTCATGAAAGGTATGAAGTCTTCGGTACGGCCGAAGACAGCCGCGCTTTTACTTGTTTTTGGTTAAGATTGTACGGCCCATCAGTTAAGTAAAAGGACGAGAGCAAATACCAACATGCGTATGTGTGTATGTTCATATGCGTATGTCCCACATCCCGCAGTTTTCACGATAAGATATTTAACCAATCTCCTGTATTAGTTTCTACATCAGACATGAAGAAGGCTTTTTTGGGCCATTTATTTGAATGAGTTTAATTTATTCTTCCTATTTCACTTTCAGAAACAGTTTGTATTAATTTGTTATACCTTTTTCTGGTTTTTTTTTTCTAATATTTTTTTTGGTTTTGATTTTAAACCAAAAATACTGTGACGGTAACATAATATATAATATAATATTATTTAATTCCAGGAATGATTAAATTAAGTACCAAATGATATTAGAAATAAACTATCCTTTTTTACTGTGTAGGTACAAAAAAGGGCAATAATGTATAAAAAACCGGGAAAATATCAATACCTACATTCCATCATTGAATAGACATACATACATATTACATACATACATTCATTTTATATACATACATATGTATGTACATCAGGGCTGTCCAAATGTCCGTGTCCAAACACAGCAACTCTGCCGCGAAATTATCCAACGATTCTCTTTTGTGCCGCTGTTCTGTCTTCCATTTGTCCAAACACATCAACTCGTCGCTGGCCAACTTTTGTTCATTATGTTTTGTTCTGGCATTCTTCGAACGCTCTGATTGGTCACTGGCGATAAGAATTGCTGCACAAAGCGTGTTGTCCGAGCACCGACGACTTGGTGCCCCCCTCCTTTCCTCGTCGCCTTCTCACCAACAAACGAACAAAAGCAGCGGGTTGCTCAACTTCGTGTCTCCGTGTTTGGACGTCGACAATGCGATTCACTACCACAATCAAGCAACGACCGAAAAATGAATGTGTGTTGGTGCGCCTACCGTATGCCAAAGTGAAAAATTACTAAAAATAATCAGTCTGCTTGCAGATGTTGAGCGAGCAGGGTCACGTGCGCGCGCTTTGCGAAATTATGAAACAACACAAATATACACGTACATATTTACATTTGTGTACACACGTTATATGCAAGATCTTCGTACTTTTTTTTTTTGTTTGGCATCTGTAATTAGAACAAAAGAATTTGAAGCTAAGACCAGCTAGCGACCACTTGCTTTCATGCCAGTCGAAGGCAACTTAATTATTTTTGCTAATCGGCGATCGCCCAGTCCCATCGTAAGCGCTCGGTTTACGCTCTTTATTTGTCTGTAGTAGTGACAATCGGTGACCCTGTAAAAAAGTGTGCGACGAGTCTCTAAAAAGATTTGTCCGGGAGCGCTCTCTTTCGGGTACAATTAGTCTACAATTGTTCCCAATTGTACCCGAACGGGTACATATGTATACTAATTGTAGACGAATTGTACCCGAAAGGGTATCAAACGGGTACAATTAGTCGCACAAATGGATGTGTCGCATTTGCTACCTGTTCGGGTACAAAACGGGTACAATTGTGCGCTTTTGCTACGCGTTCGGGTACAAACTGGGTACAATTAGTCTCTTCATAGGACATGCTCAAACAAAAGAGAACACTTCAACCCATATAAAGAGATACAAATGCGTAGTAATCGCATGCTCCCTTGCGAGTTGTCCCGGATGTATCCCGGAGTGATCGCATTTTTTGCAGGGGAGTATACGTACACAAGTGCTTACTCTCATTGCTCCCATGAGTCGCATTTGGACAGCTATGATGTACATACATACATGTGTACAAATAAATAAAATGCGAACTTATTTTTTGAACGCTCAATTGTTGTATTCTAGTTTTCAAGTAAGAACTAAATACATAAATACATATGTATGTAGGTACCTATGTTAAATAAAATATTTAACAACCCTTAACTCATACATATAGACTACAAATGTACATCAATATATACGTAGGTACATCGGTATGTAAATATAAATTTTTATAAATATCTATTAATTTAAATAAATTGAATAATTTAGGTAATTAGTTTAAATAAATACATACTTAATAGAATTTAAACTCGATATACCTACATACATATGTACATATTAATACCTATCGCTATGAGAGCTAAGGCTTTTTAAAATATTATAATTATGTACATACATCCATATATACGTACACACATGCATGAATATGTATGTACATACATACATACATCATATTTATGGTCTAATAAACGCACGCCATCATCCAAAAATTGCGCCTTCACAATGCCATTAGCTGCTTAAACCTCACAACAAACCCTTGTGAACGCATAGAATGATAACTCAAAGAGCGATCAAAAAATGATAAACTCAAAAAATGATCGCTAGCGCAAAAAATTATAAAATAAACTCATAGAATGAATTTTCAAAAAATGAATTTTCAAACGATCTCTCATTTTAAAATTAATTTATGTAACCCGGCGTCTCCTCAAAACAAAATTCTGTCATCACAAGCACCATTATAACATAGATTTCAAATGGAGACCGCCTCTGTCTTCTGGTATAACAGAGATGCCAAGGCAATTGCTTTAACAAGATTGCCTTAACATGAGCTGTCAGTTTGGTGATTTGACAGCTAATTTTTCATTTCAACGAAAAATTCACAGTGGCAACATCTCCACATTGAACGTGAAATTTCGCACGGCGTCCATTTGGCTTGAGTGTTTGGGCTTAAAAAATAAATAAAAAGAACATTAAGTGCATATATACAGTTTGCGAGCATCATCGCCAATTTTAAACAATTTTTTTTAACTTTCTAAGTGCTTCTGCGTACACGGCATGCCAATTCGGCGCCATTTTGCAAATTATGTCTAACATAATGAAGTGCCCACGCATATGCAAACATGGATTTTAGACATGATTCTGGTAGACAAAATTAACATAATTTTTGTTTTGTGGAGTTTCGGCGTAAGAGCTTATCGCCACTGCAGAGACCCATCGATCGCTGTTGACGTGCGTTCATTTGCGTTCGTTGTCACTGTGTATTTGCGCTCATGAGAGTATGGCATAGCTCAGAATTATAGAGTGATAATTCGTTTGAGTGAGTTTATTTTGAGCGTTCTTCGCACCCTGTTAATAACTTAACAATAAATAATAATTTTTCACACTTCGCGTCACCAACTAACCAACCATTCGCATTAAAATTTTCATTGCTCTGAAATCTCCCGTTATGTCTGTATCAGGGTTGCCGAACTTGGTAATTAATTACTAAAATAGGTGTTTTTTTCGCTGTTGGTTAATTGGTACTGAACTTTTACATGCGTTTGGTTATTTTTTCGAGAATTTTTTTTAGTTTTGGTACGTATACAAGAAAATATAGAAATGATTATATGACAGTGAATATTATTATCGGCCACTGACTGTGCATTGAATATACACAGGAAAATAGAGAGGAGTACCTATATCTCCGATTAAGCCGGGCCGATTTGTAAGGAGGGAAATTAATCAATATCATGCCATCGAAATTAGGATTTCTCCTATTTTTCGGAGTCAAAAACTGTTCCACGCCATTTGTCCCGTTTTTAGGGACCAAGACTGATTGCAGAAAATCAAAAATGGACAAAAATCGATAAAAAAAGAAATATATATAACCAGGCCAATACGTACATGAAATTCAATCAAAATTTTATATTGAATACAAATACTAGAATTAAAATCAGAATTAAAATCGGAGGAGTAGTTTTAGAGATATAGCTTATTTTAAGGTTTTGGAGGCTGAATGCTGAAAATTTCATATTTTGGCGATTATTTCTTTTATTGTATAGTTTATCTTGAATTTTCTTGGAAATTACTTAAAAATAAGTTTTTGGTTATTTTATCCAACTACTTGGTATTTTTTTTGTTTAAGCTTGCGGCAACCGTGGTCTGTATGTATGTATCTATTGCGCTAGTATTGCCATCAAGCAAGTTTGTTGAATTTATGGAGTATTCGGGATTGACAAACGCATTAGCTTGAACAGTAGAAAAGTACGCGGCGACAGTTGTTGGGTAAATAAATTTAGAATAGCTCATAAAGTTATGTTAATTTATGTATACAAAATTTTAACAAGTAACTACGAGAAAGGAAAATGTAGCACCAAATTAAAACAAAAATTACACTTTTTTTTGGTATTCGGGTGGTCATGTATATTGCATTTTTTCAGGAGATTTAGGTAAATTTGTCGAATATATGTACGTATATTCTATATAAATTGTAGTAACTTTTGAACATTAACCCGTTTTGGATATTGACTTATTTGGTGACTTTTTCGGTTGATCCCATTATTTTTGGTAATCTTGGTTATGATATTCAGAAATAACATGAATTAAGCAAGATTTTGGACTTTAACCGATTATTGTATGTTAACCCATAAGATAATGGTGGTCATTTGAATTTTTTTTGGTCTCATCAACTAAATTTATATTGACACAAATATGTATATTTTATTTATCCACCGGATAGCCCAAGATGTGTACTTGATGTTAACATTTGCTCAATTACAAAAATCTGATTCCTAACACATTTTATATCCATTCAATGATGATCATCTCAAAAATCCATAAAAAACGGTATATCTCAGAAATATGCTAAATCTCGATGCAATAAATATGAGGTTCATATATCTTGACATCAATACAACGATTTCGCCGCTTCGGAAGTTTGTTGCTGCCTGCATAATAAGTTTAGTTTAACAAAAAAATCATCTAATTATTACCAATTTTATGAACATAAATCAAAAACATAAATCCACTTATTTTAATTAGACTTAAAACTTGGCAACTCTAATTGCATGTCTAAATGATGAGGCAGCAACGCTTGCTTTGTCTTTACAACAATAACAATAGGTACTCAAACTTAAGATTTTATTACTTATATTGAGTAAATTCTTTTCCTCAGTTTAATGATTGAATTAGGAAAAACTTCCTCATATTAAGGAATTTTTTCCTAAAAAAAAATAAGGAAATTGGTTCCTAGTTTTAAGTACACGCTTTTTTCTGAGTGTGAGATACCAAATTTCCGATTTTTTCTATATAGGAAAAGTGGGCGTGGTCATGGTCCGATTTCGCCCATTTTCAATACCAACCGTCCCGGTCTCGATACCAACTTGCATTTCAAATTTCATCAAAATATCTCAATTTTTGCGCGAGTTAGAGTGTTTACAGACGGACGGACAGACGGACGGACGGACGGACGGACAGACGGACGGACGAACATGGCTCAATCGATTTCTCTTTTCACCCTGATCATTTTGATATATATAAGTCTATATCTATCTCGATTATTTCATTCTGTTACAATCCACCGTTATGAAATCAAAATTATAATACTCTGTGTACTAGTACAGCTGAGTATAATAATTCCCACAGAGCCAATGTTTTTGTCAGGATCTTAGGTTCACCACCAGGAAGTCCCCATCGATCCCATTTGTGCTAGAAAAGCTAGTCGGGGACCAAAGTCGAGAAAAATCCGAATTTGAAGGTTTTTTCGATTTTTCTCGACCTTTTACCCCGAATAACTAGGACCATATTACAACTTGGTCTCAGGATAGCTTCAATATAAACAGATAACATCGTTATTCTTCTCTTCGCTAGCTTAGCTAGCGCTATATGCATTGGTCTTACAGCGCTATTACTTCCGTTTATTGACATCTTCGCTACCTTCGCTCCTGTCCGACGTAAAAATGTCGTTGCGAAGCCAGTGACTGAAACATAATAAAAGCGGCAACGACCGCCCCCACAGAAGGCTCGTTGCTGCCACATTACAATTTTTCATTCACAATTGAAAAGTTTTTGGTTCAGAACGTATTTTTTTCGATACGCTCCTATGTATACATACCACAAAACATATGGGATTTGCAAAAGTATTGAATTTTTTCGCTCCCCGCGCATTTTCTGATAGCTTGACAATAGAGAATAAGATCTGCATAAAAATCTGACCATCGGTAGTGGGAAATAGCCACGCGCATTTCAACTAAAGTTCAAAAATTGACCTAAAAATTATGCATTGCTTTAGAGACCAATATCTCTTTCAACAATGATTTTTGGAGAAATAATGTAATAATCATTTTTATACTAAATGAAACTGGGAACATATTCTCCATATGATAGTTATACCTACCGTTATCCTTTCAGGACATATTGAGTCCTTAAAGTGAAATTTTAATTTTTTTGTTTGTTAAAAACGCAAAAATAAATATTTAAAAAATAGAGAATTGTATAAACTATACATCATTTAATAGGTTATTTAAAGTAGTTTTACACATCATAAACGAAAGCCATAAACTTTTTAAAAGAACATCGCGTATCAATAAAAGCTGTGCGCTCAAAATTGGCTTTAGAAATTGAAGTACAGTATTTTTATTCTTTTGCAATGTTTTAATGGCATTTGCATGAGATATGTCAAATAACACGTCCAGAGAGTGAATAAAATGTTTTTTTGCCTTACCACATTACAATTTAATAATTTTGTTGTATTGATTTAAACGCCTTTTAATCATTTTCTCTATTCCATCTTTTCTTTTGGTCGGAATTCCAAATTTCGTATAGACCTCAATCAATCTATTGGACAAAATAGGAATGCTTTCCTTTGCCGTTTAATGGTCATCACGAATCAAATAAAATAAATAGCTTAAAAATTTTTCTGCTTGGAAGCATATTTCCATTCAAAGAGTTTTTTTCAAGCCTGTGTTTAAAAAAGATACTCTTACACTCAAAATAATATTTCGTAAATATTACGAAATCTTTCGTACATATTACGAAATACTTTCGTAAAATTGAGCAACGAATGGTTTCGTAAATAGTACGAAAGCTATTTCGTACTATTTACGAAATACTTTCGTATATTTACGAAATACTTTCGTAGTATTTACGAAATACTTTCGTAGTATTTACGAAATACTTTCGTAGTATTTACGAAATACTTTCGTAGTATTTACGAAATACTTTCGTAGTATTTACGAAATACTTTCGTAGTATTTACGAAATACTTTCGTAGTATTTACGAAAGGTTTCGTACTATTTACGAAATACTTTCGTAGTATTTACGAAATACTTTCGTAGTATTTACGAAATACTTTCGTATATTTACGAAGGCTTTCGTACTATTTACGAAATACTTTCGTACTTTTGAGCAACGAAAGGTTTCGTAGATATTACGAAACCGCTTTCGTACATTTACGAAGGCTGTTAGAGCTATTGAATTTTTGTACAATTGACCAAATTATTTTTTAGCTTAAAGCTAAAAAACCCTAATTATTACATACATATACATATATATGTATATATGATGTATATTTCAACGAAATTTGAAAACCTTTCCGAAATATGTATATCAATAAAATAATGCTAAGAGAAAAATGTTTTGTATATGCATATGAAATAAGTTTAGATAATTTCATTTTAGTTTTAAATATCCACTAAAATAAATTTATTCAATCAATTTAAAGGTTCTTTATTAATTTAATATTTTGCATTTATATTTATATTAATTTTAGTAACTAAGGGCACTGCCAGACGATGCAAGAAATTACTTTCAGAAAGGCAACAAATACAACAATTTGAATTTTTCACTTTCCGAAAGTAATTTCTTGCGTCGTCTGGCTGTGCCCTAATAAGATAAGAGGTACATATTGCTTATACATACGTCTGACAAACATAGGAAACTTTGGAAATCGCAATTTGCAAATGTGGACGTCGTTCCGATCCACTTAAATAGATAACCCTGTGAAAAAGAAAAAGAAAAAAAAGAAAAATAAAAATTAAAAATTAAGACTAAGATAAAGATAAAGTTAAAGATAAAGATGTATTGTGGAACGATCCTCCGTCATCCCTTGTCAAGTTTGGTTTGGAGACAAACCGGTTTCGGCTAATATGCGCCATATTAGCCGAAACCGGTTTGTCTCCAAACCAAACTTGACAAGGGATGACGGAGGATCGTTCCACAATACATCATATTCCTACCGTGTCGGAAAAACAAGCAACCAAAAAGTATTTAAATATAAAGATAAAGATAAAGATAAAGATAAAGGGAAACTACTTAAAACCTTAAAATTCAAGCAGCTACACTCGGAGAAAAAAATAAAAA
The DNA here is from genome assembly GCA_960531455.1 of Urophora cardui. Taxonomy (NCBI): domain Eukaryota; kingdom Metazoa; phylum Arthropoda; class Insecta; order Diptera; family Tephritidae; genus Urophora; species Urophora cardui. Next base: position 168,808,181 of record OY482671.1, read on the forward strand.
AAAAATCCTTTTTATTTTAAAAATGAAAATTTGTAAATTTAAAATGAAAGTTTTGAAATAAAAATTTATTTTGGATTAAATAGAATTATTTTTAAATTAAAAATTAAAATGAAGGGAATAAAAGCGTAACTTTTAGGTTCAAAATCTCATAGGGCTTGAATTAAAATAAACATTTTTAAATTTAAATGTTTTTTCTTGATTTTACAATGAACATCTTTAAAATAAAAATGGTCGTATCTACATCACTTTTAAATACGTTTTTGCCAATTTTAAGTACGTTTTCACATGTTTTTAAAATTTTTTTCTCTGAGTGTAGAAATATCTTTTTATATTATTTTATTAAGTATTTATTTAGGAAAATAGATAAGATCAAAAAAAAAGGAAAAAGTAAATGCAACTAATGTACTTACCCTTAAGTTTAATCAAGTTGGAAAATATCACAGTTTATTTTATATATCAATATGGTCTTTTTATATACAATGCATTAGTTTTTTATACATTATTTCATTACGCACTTACTACTTAAAATAATTTTTGATATTATTGCACCGACTCAACACTTCACAATGAAAGAAAACTTGTACGGTAAAATATTGTTGTACGAAAGTATTTCGTATATATTACGAAAGTATTTCGTAAATCTTTTAATCCTTTGATAATATTACGAAATTATTTCGTATATATTACGAATGTATTTCGTAAATCTTTGAATCCTTTGATAATGTTACGAAAACTTTCGTACAATATACGAAATTATTCGTAAAGACAATTTTAAGAAAATTTACGAAAGTGTTTCGTAATATTTACGAAATATTTCGTAATATATACGAAAAAAATATTAGAAAATGGTTTACGAAAGCCCTTTCGTAATATTTACGAAAGATTCGTAAAATTAGATTTTGTTGAGAAAAATTCTTTTGTAATATATACGAAACTTTTGTACATTTTACGAAACTCTAGACTACGAAAGTCTTTCGTAGTTTTTTTACGAAATTTTATTTTTAGTGTACATTATACAATAGAAAAGCCTTACATAGCACTTAGCTCGTAAGATATTATTAAATAATTACCAATTAAGGGAATGCATCTGGATCTTAATGCCATTACAATAATAGTTTTAAAAAAATTTGAAAAAAACTTTTTTGAACTGAATATATGTAACACACTTATGAGCACTACCGCTACAAGTTCACTTTAAAGAAAGTTCAAAAAACTATTGAATGAGCTGAAATATGAAATTATACCACATTTTTATACTCAGCTGTACTAGTACACAGAGTATTATAGTTTTGATTTCCTAACGGTGGATTGTAACAGAATGAAATAATCGAGATAGATATAGACTTATATATATCAAAATGATCAGGGTGAAAAGAGAAATCGACTGAGCCATGTCCGTCCGTCTGTCCGTCTGTGCGCACGATAACTCGCGCAAAAATTGAGATATTTTGATGAAATTTGAAATGTACGTTGGTATCAAGACAGGAACGGATGGTATTGAAAATGGGCGAAATCGGACCATGACCACGCCCACCTCCCCTATATAGTAAAAATCGCAAATTTTGTATCTCAGTCACTATTAGAGCTAGAGTGATAAAGTTTCACACACGTATTGAGCTCAGGCCCTTATGAAGAAATATGGTGAAATTTTGGAAAATGGGCGGTGCCACGCCCACTTATTAAGGGGCGAACATTGAAAGTTTTATGAGTCATAACTCAGAAACCGTTGAAGATATATCGATGAAATTTGGTAGGCGTGATATACTTACTTAGGCAAATGTTTGGACGAAAAATTGCCAAAATCGGTTGACGACCACGCCCACTTTTATATATGGGTATTATAAAGTGACCTAATAAAAACATTTTAAGCGATATCTCTGTCAAATATAAAGATATATCATTGAAATTTTATGGAAGGTGTCCAACTATGGACACAAAACAAAAAATACAAAAATTTTGGAAAATGGGCGTGGCACCGCCTCCTTTTAGAAGCAGGAATATACGAGATTTCTGAGCCCATAACTCGACAAATAATCGATATATTATGACGAAACTTGGTGTATAAACTTTCGCTACTTGTAGTAATATATGTTCAAAATTTTAGCGAAATCGGTTGACGACCACGCCCACTTTTATATATGGGTATCATAAAGTGGCCTAATAAAAACATTTTAAGCGATATCTTTGTCAAATATAAAGATAATTCATTGAAATTTTGTGGCAAGAGTTCCACAATAGACCGGAAACAAAAAATAGACAAATTTTGGAAAATGGGCGTGGCCCGCCTCTTTTTAGACAAAGTAATATACGAGATTTCTTAGCCTATAACTCGACAAATAATTGAGATATTATGACGAAACTTGGTTTATACACTTTTATAACTTGTGTTAAAAGACACGCAAAAATTTATTGAAATCGGTGTATGACCACGCCTACTTTTTAGCAAAGATATTTCTGGAACACCCTTTGGGAATTTGTAACGTGACATCTTTGTAACTAAAAGTCATAAAGGGATGAAATTTTGTACAAAGAATAATATTCATATGCTTAGTTGGATGACTGAGAAAAATTTAGAAAATGGGCGTGGCTACGCCCACTTTATGCAGCACTCACTTAATATAAAGTACACCGTGTTTCCATCAAACGCAAACAAACAATGAAAGCATACAGATGAGTATCTAATGTTCGATTCCACTCGAACATTGGCTTCCTTACTTGTTTTTTATTGCAAAGCGTACTACGATATTTTCAGTTTGGTAAAAAAAAAAGGTTGAAAAAATGCGACTTGCTTATTTTAAATCATTTTCTTGACTATAATAGTGCATGTAAATCAAAAAAAATTTATGATGTGTAAAACTACTTTAAATAACTTATTAAATGATGTATAGTTTATGCAATTCTCTATTTTTTAAATATTTATTTTTGCGTTTTTAACAAACAAAAAAATTTAAATTTCACTTTAGGGACTCAATATGTCCTGAAAGGATAACGGTAGGTATAACTATCATTTGTAAAAAAAAATGTGCAAGTCATTCAAGTAAAGCGAGGAAAAATTTAAATAATTGCATAACAAAAAATTAAAAAAAGGTATGTGATTTTTGTGTATATCTTCATAAAATTGATTCATATGGGGTGTCCCAGGAGTCACACGAAAAGGCATAAAAATTGGTCTGGTAACTTCAGGTATGACCCTACGAAACTAGATATTTATGGAAGTAAGGATTAAGAGGCAGTTCACCGTCTAAATACATTTTTTTAATTGTTGGGGTAAGTGGAATGGTTTTTCGTGAAATAGCTATACACTCAACCTTCGCTGTAAATAGTTGTTGAATTTTTTCTCCACTTACCCCAACAATTAAAAAAATTGAATTAAAATAAAAATTTCGTGCTAAGCACTAAAAAAAAAAACTCTTTCAAGTAAAATTGTTAACGTTGTTGGTATATAAAAAAAAAAAAAAATACATACCAACAACAAATGTTCATTGCGAACTGCCAACAAAAATTCAGCACGTTTGGGTAGAATATATGCAAAAGCATATACACACTAACGTTAATGTTGAAAATGAAAAAGGCAAAAGTGGGGAAAATCCAACAGCTTGCACAGAGTCTCAATGGCCGAGTGTGTTTATGCGTTGGGTCATTGCGGCTGAAGATGGAATGGACTCGGGTTCAATCCCCAGTGCATCCACTTCCGAAAAGAGTGCTGATGATCGAAAATGGTTTTTCGTGAAATAGCTATACACTCAACCTTCGCTGTAAATAGTTGTTGAATTTTTTTCCACTTACCCCAACAATTAAAAAAATTGAATTAAAATAAAAATTTCGTGCTAAGCACTAAAAAAAAAACTCTTTCAAGTACATTTTTTTAAGTTAATAGCGTCATACTATGGTTTCTAGACTATTTCTAAATGTGTCCCAGTAGTCACACGAGTCTGAACTCTAATGTATTATTCAGATGAATGCCGCACAGAGGAAAAGGAAACAGCGAGTTTTAAATAATTGTTTCGAGAGATGTTGAATTAGACTTGTTTTAAATAAATATTTAATCAGAACTTTGAAGTAAATATAAATATTATTTTGCATTCACTTTATTTTTTTTATATAATTGGCTTGGTTTCAATTCTGCTGGTAGAAATTTATGAATGACTTGGTCAAAAAGGGCTAAAACTATAATAAAACTGATTTCAATAATCTAGTATATTACATATTTCGCACTTGTCCCAGGAGTCACAAGTTTAAATATTTGAAAATAGTTAATTGAATTTAAATATATAAAATATTTTTATAGAATATGGTACTATGTAGTGTGTTTTTTCGACCATATACAAATTGTAGGTGAAAGTTGAATAGTTGAACTAAAATTCGTATTCGTGCTCATAAAGGTGCAACAAAGGGATTTTTCGGTGTCCCAGGAGTCACACTCATTTACTGAGTAGTTACAAAGCTATTTGTTATTATTTAGCTAATCCTTTTAATACATTTGTTGTATTGGATATTTATCGATGTCGATAAATATATTTCATAGCAATTTAAGTCCCGATGTCAGTTTTATAATTCAAGGTTGACTAAGCTCTGAAGTCAAATGTCCCAGGAGTCACGATGGAATGTCCCATAATCTTTTTTAAAGCGATTGATCTACATTTGTACCCGTTCGGGATGTGAGCGATTAATCTACATTTGTACCCGTTCGGGATGAAAGCGATTGATCTACATTTGTACCCGTTCGGTATGTTAGTGATTAATCTACATTGGTACACGTTCGGGTATACAAGTTGAACAATTAGTCTCTTCATAGGACATGCTCGAACAAATACGATCAATTCACTCCATATAAAGGGATGTAAAATTGTATTAGTCGCATGCTCCCTTGCGATTGATCCCGGACACGTCCCGGATTAATCGCAGTTTTTGCAGGGTAGGGATGTATGTACATATGTATGTATGCGCATTCATTCATTCATGAGAGACACCAAAACTTCGGTAGTTGCATTTACCCATCTTCGTCTGATGGCTATCGTAGTCAATCGCCATGCTTTTTCTTCACAATGATGAGGTGCAATGCTCCGGACTTGTTTGCCAGTCGCCTATTGAAAGTTGCGCATGCCAACGGTTTCTTGGCGTTAGAAAGTCATGAACGAATTTCATTAAAAAACGTGATACATACATACATACATTTTTTTCTCGGCAGTAAAGATTTATAAACAAAATTTTTGAAGTAATGTATTGTTTTTGTCTTAAATTATTTATATGAATGCTTGTACATATGTGACACGCGTGTTCAAATCGCTCTTTCGGTGCAAATGTGTCCGTAAAAACTAAACTAAAAATAGTTATGCAAATAAGTTTAATTTTTCTTCCTCAAGGTGTCTATGTGAATTTAAATTTTTAAAGTTGTTTTTATAAGGATTTTGATTCTTTGAATAATTCGGTTTAATTTAGTTACTTAGGCATTAATTTCTGAATTGCTAATGTTAGGGTGTATGTACATGCATATTTGTAAATTAGAGTGCAGTTAAAATTCAAATTAAGGATATTTTGCAGTCCCGCCCATCAATCGGTAGTAACATGGTCAAAAGTTTAGAAAACTAAATGGAAATTCAAAATATCAAATTTTTTTTAAATTAGATAGGTATTGTCGGTGAATGTGAAAATTTTGTACGAACAATGTCTGTTCTTTTTCGGGTATATATGTACATATATTGATATAATAACAACTAACCCTACAAAAAAATGTGCGACTAATCCCGAAAGACATTTGTCCCGGATTGATCTTTTTCGGGAACGATCGGTCCACAATTAGTCCCCTATTGTTTCCGCACGGGTATAAATGTAGACTAATTGTAGACCAATTGTTCCCGAACGGGTATAAATCTAGATTGATTAAATGTAGAAATTGTACAAAAATATTCAATGTACATATGTATTAAAAAATTTTATAATAATCGGTATAACTGTACACCCTTTGTTTTAATAACAATGATGAATACTAATTTTAACAAAATGTTAACAAAAATATCCATTGAAAAATCAATTACTATTATACACTCAATAATAATAATATAATAATACAATGGCGCTATTATAACTCTGACGAGTTTTATGGTCGAGCTTCTCTCCCAATTCGAGGCGTGGTCCTTTTGTTTTTCCTACTAATTGGGTGGACCTACAGTTTTATGCCGGCTCTGAACGGCGAATGCATTTTTTGTGAGAAGCTTTTCCATGGCAGAAATACACTCGGAGGGTATGCCGCCTACTGTCGAGAGGTGACCGCTGCTCTTAAGAACCCAATAATTGGATTTTTACTAATTAGAAAAATTTTTTTTTGGTGTTTGCTCGGACTGGGGTTTGAACCCGAGACCTCTGGCATAGCAGGCGAGCACTCTACCCACTGCACCACAGCGGCCACAACACTCAATACTGACTATTTAAAAAAAATTTAATTTATTGAATAGATTTTTTACAAAAGTAAACTTATTGTATAATCTTTATTTAAATAGGCATGCACATTTATAATTTTTAAAGATTGTTATAACAAGTAAGGAAGCCTAAGTTCGAATGGAATCGAACATTAGATACTCAGCTGTATGCTTTCATTGCTTGTTTGCGTTTGATGGAAACACGGTGTACTTTATATAAAGCGAGTGCTGCATAAAGTGGGCGTAGCCACGCCCATTTTCAAAATTTGTATCAGTCATCCAACTAAGCATATGAATATTATTCTTTGTGCAAAATTTCATCCCTTTATGACTTTTAGTTACAAAGATGTCACGTTACAAATTCCCAAAGGGTGTTCCAGAAATATCTTTGTTAAAAATTAGGCGTGGTCATAAACCGATTTCAATAAATTTTTGCGTGTCTATTAATACAAGTTATAAAAGTGTATAAACCAAGTTTCGTCATAATATCTCAGTCATTTGTCGAGTTATGAGCTCCGAAATCTCGTAGATTCCTTTGTCTAAAAAGAGGCGGTGCCACGCCCATTTTCCAAACTTATTCTATTTTTTGTTTCCGGTCTATTGTGGAACTCATGCCACAAAATTTCAATGATTTATCTTTATATTTGACAAAGATATTGCTTAAAATGTTCTTATTAGGCCCCTTTATAGTTCCCATATATAAAAGTAGGCGTGGCCGTCAACCGATTTCGCCAAAATTTTGAACATGTATTACCACAAGTAACAAAAGTGTATACACCAAGTTTCGTCATAATATCTCAATTATTTATCGAGTTATAGGCTCAGAAATCTCGTATATTCCTGCTTCTAAAAGGAGGCGGTGCCACGCCCATTTTCCAAAATTTTTGTGTTTTTTGTTTTATGTCCATAGTTGGACTCCTTCCATAAAATTTAAATGATATATCTTTATATTTGACAGAGATATCGCTTAAAATGTTTTTATTAGGTCACTTTATAATATCCATATATAAAAGTGGGCGTGGTCGTCAACCGATTTTGGCAATTTTTCGTCCAAACATTTGCCTAAGTAAATATATCACGCCTACCAAATTTCATCGGTACATCTTCAACGGTTTCTGAGTTATGACTCATAAAACTTTCAATGTTTGCCCCTTAACCTTTAACATACGACGTGGTGGTAATTTTTACACCGACTTACAGTTTCTTTAAATATCTCTTTTAACTTACCATCCAGCAAGTTTACTGTCTTAGTATCTTCCCATCTCGTTGTAATTATTGACCCGTTTTCTTTTTATGGAGGAAGGTGTGACATTTGACGAGAAATGATGATGGTGGTGTAAAAATTACCCCACGTCTACGGTAACGTTAGTTTTTCTTCGAATGCAATTTTTTGAAATTTACCACTTCTCTCTTCTCTGCAGTATTTTGATGCTTTTAGAATCTCCTCATGTCATCATAATTATCGATCAGTATAGTTTCTAGGGTGGAAGGTCTCAAATAACGGATAAATTATGATATCGGTGTAAAAATTACCACACCTCGACGTTAACGTAACTTTTTCTTCAAAAATAATTTATTTCCATTTAAAACTTCTCTCACTGGCAATTTGACTAACATGGATTATTAATTTTACCACTTCTCAAATGATTATTGGAAGAAAAATTTAAAATTTCGTTTCGTGATTCATTTTATACGCTCACGTTATTATGAAAAAAACGTCAAAAAGACTAGCCAGCATTTTCTACAAAAAAATTTTTTTAAATAAAATTCCTATTATATATTTAAAAATATATATTTTTTTTTATGGAAAACCGTCTCTGAAGTTTAAAGAAAGTTTTTGTTTTACCTTTTATCTATAAGGTTCTCATGTGATGTTTTCGCTATTTTGAAAGAACAAGGCCTTGTGAATTATAGTAAAAACTTTGTTGATTTAAAAAATTTAATTAACTTTTTTTTATCAATTTCATTTGAAAAAAGACTAGGCTCTTTCGAATGCAAAAATTATTATAAAAAAATTTATTTTTTATTGAGAGTTTTAAGTAAAATTCGTAGAAAAAAATTTACCACCACGTCGTAAACTATGCCACAAAATTTCACCTCGTCACTTAAAGGTTAATAAGTGGGCGTGGCACCGCCCATTTTCCAAAATTTCAATATATTTCTTCATAAGGGCCTGAGCTCAATACGTGTGTGAAATTTTATCACTCTAGCTCTATTAGTGCCTGAGATACAAAATTTCCGATTTTTACTATATAGGGGAAGTGGGCGTGGTCATGGTCCGATTTCGCCCATTTTCAATACCATCCGTCCCAGTCTTGATACCAACTTACATTTCAAATTTCATCAAAATTTCTCAATTTTTGCGCGAGTTATCGTGCGTACAGACGGACTCAATCGATTTCTCTTTTCACCCTGATCATTTTGATATATATAAGTCTATATCTATCTCGATTATTTCATTCTGTTACAATCCACCGTTAGGAAATCAAAACTATAATACTCTGTGTACTAGTACAGCTGAGTATAAAAAATAGCCTTGGCTAACAACTTTGAAAAATTCCTTACATGTCTTTTACACTCGCATAATGCATTCTCAAAACTTAAAATATTTGGAGGAAATATTTAATTTTTTTTTAAAGATTTGACTACAATATGAAAGCTAATCGAATAAACTTTCTTCTAATATGTATAACAATTTATAACTTTTAGACATTTTCATAAAAAATAGCCTTGGCTTACAACTTTGGATGAAAGCGATTAATCTATATTTGTACACTCAGGGAAAAAAAAATATAAAATCACATGAAAACATGCTTAAAATGGTCGAAAACGTATTTAAAAGTGATGTAAATACCAACATTTATATTTTAAAAATGTTCATTGTAAAATTTTTAAATCAAGAAAAACATTTTAAATTTAAAAATGTTTAATTTTATTTTAAGCACTATGAGAAAAAAAAACGCTGCAGTGTTCTCTATATCATTTGATAGGTAATTAATATACTGAACCTGATTTTTTTCTTGAAAAAATTTGCAGTTTGCGAAAAAAATCATAATTTTGTCCCTTACGATAATTTCGCTCTCAATGTTTTATGGTCGTATTTGAAAAAATTTCCCTTACGATAATATTTAAAAAAGGTTGTATATGACAAATACAAGTGTCTTATTGCATACTTTTGCATTTTTAATGATGGGATCATGGTAATATAGTGAGTGAGTTTCCACCTTCGATTTCCTACTAGCTATATTCAAATTATGTTTTATATGGGCGATACGATAAAATCGAGCTCAAGAAAAAAGTTAGATTGTCCCTTACGATAAAAAAGAAAGCCAATTTTTGGCACAACTATAAGGATTTCAGCTACAATATTTTACCAGGTGATGCGCTGAGGGATGTAGAACAAATTTGCCTCAAAAAGTAAATTTCGAGAAAATGACCCTTACGATAAAATCGCGCAAAGGGGTCGATAGGTATAATATCAAAAATCAATACTTCTGTACCCAAGGATAACAAATACATATAAATTTTGGTCACGACTGAAGACGGTTTAGTGGTGTTTCCGGGGTTCAAAGTTCAGATTACCATATCGACGGCTGAGTATATGATCGCCCTATTTCAAAAATTGTTTCAAAAACGCTCTATTCGAAAAATTGTTTGAATAACGTCCTATTTCAGATTTGGCTTCAAAAACGCCCTATTTCAGAATTTTCTTCAAAAACGCCCTATTTTAGAGAAATATATGTGGATATATATATTTAAATATAATATATAATATAATATATTTAAAATTTCTGGCGAAAGCTATCAATAAAAAAATTCTGTACGAAAAGTAGAACATTTGACTTTTGGCCGACGAAAAGTAACAAAATCGAGTTTTGGCTGACGAAAAGTAACAAGTTCGACTTTTGGCTGACGAAAAGTATCAGTAATTATATACTGTTTTTACATTAAAATTGTTGTTGTTTAAACGAAATTGATAGTTTTCGTCAGCCAAAAGTTGAACTTGTTACTTTTCGTCAGCCATAAAAAATCGTATGCTAGTTTTCGTATGGTACGACGATATATACATACATACATATAGGAAAGTTAAGAAAACTTGCAAGATTCCAATAACTTCTGCAACAAATCATAGTAAAAGTGAAATTGCAAACGTCATAAATGTGTCTTCACGGCACAGTATCGCATCAACCGAAAGACAATTTGTGAAACAACACAATTTTGATTTAATCGCACTTAAATATATGTATATACATATGCGTGCACACATATGTATGTATATTAGACTGATCCAAACAAAATTTTGAAAAGGTTCAAATTTATAGTACATATGTACACATGCAATTTCGAGCACATTTTTTCGATAAGATCAATTATTCCGCTGTAATACACTGAGAAAAGAATCAACCAAAAATTGGTTAATAGTACTATTTTTGTATTAAAAATGAAATCAACCAGAGTTTTGGTTAAAATCAAAGTTCTCATTTTATGCAATATTTCGTTTTAGAAACAAAAAAATAACCCAAAATTGGTTCATATGGAATAAGTTTGAGTTCAGTTAAATATTCCATAGTTCAATTTTTCAATATTTGGATTTTAATATAAAAAAAAATCAGCATTGTAATATTTGAGTCAAGTTTTCTCAAGTGGGCCACCTAAAATCGATTTTTCGATATTGTATGGTTTATGGATCAATTTTGAAAGCTAACAAACATTGTAATATGATCGCAAAAGCGTTTTTGCTAGTTTTGATTTTTCAGCGAGTTATTCGCGGTCAAAGTTTTCTTAACGGTTTTTAATTTTTTTGAATAACTCGGTAACCAATGCTTCGATTCTATTGATTTTTGCGGCATTAGTTAGGAAACTTATTTAGCAACAAGATGTAGTGGCCAGTTTTTGAAATTTTAAAAATGGCATAACTCAAAAGTTCATTTTTTGAAAATAATCGCGCTTTTTCGCCGTTTTTTTCCACGTTCTCATATGTTTAGGAAAAAACACCAATCAGCAGTCTATGCGCTTAAGATCAGGCTTCATTTTGCAGAAAAGAAATTTTGGTAACTCCGTATCAAAAAAAAGTTACAACGTTTTTAGTGAAGGCCGGTTGGGGGTTAAAATCAATTTTTTTATATTTTTTTTTTTTTCTACTTTACAGCTCAAAAGCACGTTAGGGGGAAATATAGAGCGTCCCACAAATAAAATCATGACGTATCAATTTTAAAAATCGGATGTAAAATAAAAAAGCTAGAATGAAAAAACCATATGCGCGGAATTTGGCGAGATAAAACAAAACCAAAATTCGTCCCTTAATTTCCTCAACCATAAGCTTCAAATTTAGGGGCTGACTTTTGCAAATTTTTTCGATTTAACATGGTTGGGACCGAGTTTTTCGTCCATAAAATGTCCCTTTTTCTCACCTGAAAACAATTTTATTTTTGTGTTTTTTGGGTATCATTGCATACAAGAATATTTTGCGCTAAAGTTACAAGCGATAACCAAAAGTTATACTCTGTTCGAAAGACAATCAAAATACGCTTCCAAGGACATACAACTAGCGGTGGTACAGCAAAAACTTGGTGAACTAGAGCTCGTCAAATTAAAAAAATTTTAATTTATTGCGATCGAAAGCAAAAACTTTGGTTTTAAAAGTAGATTTTTTATAAGAATTGGTAAAAATCAGGAAAGCTTTATTTTTCCAAAAATTAGCCTGTTAAATTGCAAACATTTTAACCCTAATATTACTAGGATCTGTTGAATACTTTATTTTTGATAATTTTTTTTAGGTGAAACAAAAGGATATTTTGTGAACGAAAAACTCGGTTAAATGACCCGACCACGTTAAAACGAAAAAAAAATTGTAAAAGTCTGCCCTTAAATTTGAAGCTTGTGGTTGATAGGGTTTCGGGACAATTTTTGTTTTTTTTTTATCACGCGAAATACCGCGGAAATAGTTTTTTTATTGTAATTCTATTATCTTACATCCGATTTTAAAATTGATATGTCATTATTTTAGTCTTGTGATGCTCTATATTTCCCCCTAACGTGCTTTTGAGCTGTACAGTAGAAAAAAAATAAAATATAAAAAATGATTTTAACCCCCAAACGGCCTTCACTAAAAACGTTGTAACTTTTTTTTGGTACGGAGTTACCAAAATTTCTTTTCTGCAAAATGAAGCCTGATATTAAGCGCATAGACTGCTGATTGGTGTTTTTTCCTAAACATATGAGAACGTGGAAAAAACGGCGAAAAAGCGCGATTATTTTCAAAAAATGAACTTTTGAGTTATACCATTTTTAAAATTTCAAAAACTGGCCACTACATCTTGTTGCTAAATAAGTTTCCTAAATAATGCCGAAAACATCAATAGAATCGAAGCATTGGTTACCGAGTTATTCAAAAAAATTAAAAACCGTTAAGAAAACTTTGACCGCGAATAACTCGCTGAAAAATCAAAACTAGCAAAAACGCTTTTGCGATCATATTACAATGTTTGTTAGCTTTCAAAATTGATCCATAAACCATACAATATCGAAAAATCGATTTTAGGTGGCCCACTTGAGAAAACTTGACTCATTTACCAAAAAATCTGGTTGATTCTTTTTATATGTGAAAATAGTACTTTTTTCTCTGTGTACATCAGTGATGCACACCGCCGACTGCGCTACTTACACAAGCGCAACGTATGTTTGCATTAGTGTGCGCGTATAAGCAGATGTCGCATACCTATTGCTCAGAAAAAAGAAAAAAATTCTTTGCGCGATCGATGTACACAGCATGAAATTCAAGCGCAGACCAGTGGTGCCAATATTCTTGGACCAAAAATCCCCACGGCATGCAAAAAAATTCCCTACTTTTCCCTACGCTAACAAAATTTTTCCCTACTAATTTCCCTACGCCGCATTTTCTCTATATTGAAATAAACACATACAAAATTGATGGAAATAAAGTTTTTATTCAACGTATGCCACGTATGCATACATAGAAATTTTTATGTTTCTAAGTATATTTTCAAGAACTTTCTTTTCATGTTCAAGGAAATGAAAAATTTCCTTATATCTTATTCGCTCAGAAGGTGATTTCGGAAGAGCATTTAGAAGCTCAAGACATTAAGGTCCAATATATGTATATATTGTATATATCATTGACTGGCAATGTTACGTGAGGTGACCTCATCAATCCTTATTTCATTTTTTTAATAAAATTTTGAGTCAGCTTATAAAATATTTTAGTGGACTCCAAAAAAATTTCATGGATTGCCTGCTTTTTGGCTTGAAAAAGTGTCGGTTACCCCTGACTGCAAACCATCTAATGGGCACGGAAGCGCATAACACCCTGGATTACAAACAACGACGCATCCCTTGCTCTCTCCCCTACGGAGATTGAGGAAGTCATAAAGAAGGTCAAAGCCTCAAAATCAGTCGGACGAGACGGCATATCCATGTTGATGCGAACATCTCGGACAGAATGGAGTAGGGTTCCTAACGGAGGCCTCTATTTGTCTCTGACCACCCTTGTCCTCCCCAATATTTGGAAGATGGCAAGGATGGTCCCCGGAGAAACCAGCCAATGCAGGAGAATCCTATCAACCGATATCTCCCAGTAGTAAAGATACTTGAGGCCGCATTACTACCATATATAAACGGACATCTACAACTTGCCACACATCAACATGGATTCCGGAAAACGCACAGTACAACAACAGCTCTAAACGCCATAATTAGGCGGTCTCAACCAACGACACCCCTGCGAGAGAACGGGTCTCGTGGCACTCGACTTGTCGAAAGCCTTCGACACAGTCAACCGTGCCACCCATGCATCGGTTGACTTCAGGAATGGTACCTCAAAACCAAGAAGAATAAAACAGGGAGTTCCACAGGGTGGTGTCCTGTCCCCGTCGTTGTTCAACTTATACATCTCCACACTCCCACCTCCACCTGAAGGAGTTCATATCATATGCTACGCCGATGACTGCTCGATTATAGCGTCAGGCACCGACATAAATGACTTATGCTCGAAAATGAATGGTTATCTCTCCGACCTTACCTACCTCTTTACATCGCGCTTCCTCGAACTGCAGCCCCCTAAGTCCTCCGCGACCTTGGACGAAGGAGGTTAGGCTAGAGCTTGGCATACGGATAGGGAATATACCCATCACTCCCGTAAGCAACCCAAAAATTTTGGGTGTTACCTTCGACAGCCTAGCTTCCTTCTCCGCGCATACGACCGCGATCGCAAATAAGGTTCAAAGTCGCAACAAAATCCTCAAATCCCTAGCCGGAAACACCTGGGGAAAAAACAAAGAAACTCTTATCGCAACATACAAAGCAATCGGCCGGCCGGTCTTGAATGAAAAAAACAAACAAAATACCATCTAGGCGATTAAAAACCAACGAGCCAGCTTGTATTTCGGTAGGTTTTTTGGCATTCGGTCATTTTTTCTGACAATTTTTCCAATTTGGCAACCATAAAAAAATTATATTTAAAATAAAAAAATATATGGAAATACAAATTTTAAATTTGCCTCTTGTAAGCTTCTGCTTTGGCCGTAAGGGTAAAGAAGAAGTACGCAAGAAAAATTATATTGCGTACTGGCTTCCCTTTATAACACGGAATACAAAGCTATCCTGCCCTAGGGGTTTCATAACTTTTTTATTTCAGTAATTTAAATCAAATTTCCAAAAAAAAATAATTTTTGAAATAAATATTATTTTCATTTAGTTTGAAGTTTAATGTCAATCAAGTTATTTTTGAGGGAGTATTTGTCTCTTTTCAACCTATAGAAGAATTGTTTTTGTATTTTGACTTTCGGTGGGTTTTCAAAACCAAAAAAACCAGTAGCTGAATTCACTACCCAATTTTAACAACATGCGTTATCGTTTAGCGAACTAAACGATATTTTTGTCACCTTGGATATTCGTTAGCTATTTCCTTAACAACATTTGCGATCGAACAAACAGCTGTTGCCGTCAACGTCAGTGATTTGACGACTTGTAGTTTTGTGTTGTTTATTTGTGAGAAAACTTGTGAGAAAGGTTTAAAGCCAAATGTTTTTCTTATATTTGATAAATAGATATCCGGAATTGGTTTTGAATATATATTCAAATAAAATAGACAAATTACTTGAATTAAGCAACTTTTCTTAAATTAATTACCTCACATATGTATTATTGTACAAATGTTTTCACAAGCATTTGCAGTGGTACACCACCGTGAGGACATCTTAATAAATGCCTCAGTATTTGATTAAAACATACCCGGAATTAATTTTGAATCAATATTCATATAAAATAGATAGTAAATTACTCGAATTAAACCACTTTTTTTAAATTAATTAACTCACGTATGTATTATTGTACAAATGTTTTCGCAAGCATTTGCATTGGTACACACGCGTGGGGACATCTTAAAAATGCCTCAATATTTGACTAATGGCGTTTTCGATTCTGGCAAAAATGTCGCACTTATTCTGCATTTTTATCGGGCTGTCAAATTTGTTTGTTCTATTCCACATAGATTCCACACATTTTTTTAGGGTTGCTTGTTCTATTGACAAAAATGTCGCCCTCTGCCCGACCACAGGGCAGCATTTTCTGCCCTTAATATGACCAAGGGGTTGCATTATTTTTGTTTCATACATCACATGAAAAGTGCAAACTTTTTCTTAGGGCTCAGGGCGCATGTTGATAATGTTGCCTTGTAATAATGCAGCATTTTGGTTCAGAATCGAAAACGCTATAATGCATATATATCAGTGGTAGGCAAATTTGAAATTGAGATTGTATTAGTGAGAGCGCTATGGTCGGTCGAACGAACTGTGATCGGGCAAACAAGGGCGTAGGCAGGTAGGGGCAGGGGGGGCAGCTGCCCCCCCCTGGCTAGGTACTGCTTAACATTATAATAGCATCAGAGAATAGTACAGAAATTTACATGTCAAAATAAAACAGTGAGATTTGTTTCAATTCGTGTCTACAGTTCACTAAATATTTTAGCATTAGCATTGATAAGCAGAATCTAAGGCCCGGTTTCACCAGCGTGACTAAAGCTAATACTGATTTCACACAGGCTGTTAATGGAGTAAATATCCACGTTTTCTTCATTAAGTTGATAATGAAGCTCGATCTTCCATCCAGAAGTTCAATTAGTAATGGATCCATTACTAATTAATTGAATTTTTAATCGAATAAAAATCCAATACAACTCTGGGAGGTAAGTTCGTTTTTATTAATTTTGAAGTTTTCAGTGTCAACCGTCAATTCGTTTTGGCATGAATTTATTATCCCAACAAACGTTCTCAGAGCACTCATAATTTGGAGTCGGATATGCATCACAAACATGTGTGAAATATGTATGAGCTTAGGAGAAATTTTTTTATAATTTTTTTTCTTGTTTTTTTTTTTTTTAAATGATAATTCTAATTCGAAAAATGGGAAGTAGGTATAAAAGTATCACTAAAGTTCATCAGGAGGAGAATACAAATAGACAACACTATAAAGCAAGGAATGAATGTCCCACAATGGTTATGTTCAGAATCCCAACGGTTGCGCAACAGTTGTGTTTTTATCTTCTGAACGCAAAGTTGAGTATTTTTGATTAACACGTGAGTTTGGACACTTTTTTTCATCATAAATTTTTTAGGCTCACTTCGGACAACATTTGTGCTTACGATTTTGACATATGTACAAATATATAAATACCTATATTTATGAATTTTTTAATGTGATAAAAATGTTTAAAAGTAGCGAAATTATTGCCGATTATGTTGTGGATAGGTAATTATAATAATAGTTTGTTTATTTTCTGTATCAGCTCGTTCAGAAGGAGCAAATTATATCCCTTTCCGCTCAGTGATATCTACACAACAGTTTTGCTCAACAGTTCCGACTTCTGAACGCAACCAATGAGAGAAGAGGAGAATAAGTTGGGGAATGGAGAGAGGGGATAAAGGGAATTGGGTTAGGGGAAGGAAAATGCAAAAACAAAAGACATTTTTTTTGGTTTCACTACATATTCAGGCTCATAAAATGTATGAAATTAGGCTCATATCAGGGGACCACCTTAAGAACAGAAATACATACATTTCGGAATCCAAAATTAGCTCATAATGAGTGTGAATGCTCCAGTTTACGATTCCTTTCTGACTTTTTTATGACTCCGAATGTTTACTGGGATTATTTATTAAAAAATTCTTGGCAATAATAACAAATTATTTAATGAAAAGTGACATCTCCTTGTTAATTGAGTGTGTGTGAAACACAAGAATTTATTGTTATATTATAAATGTATTGCACTACATTAATTTTCTGTCTGAAAACAGTATAAAACTAAGTTTTGACTTAAGTTAGCCCAGATTTGAGGTTAACTTACTTTTGGGTTTCACCAAATGAGCGACTTGAATAATTTTGCACACAACAACCCGATCAGCTGTTTTATACATAGTAGTATTTTAGTAGTTTTTTTACTACTTTTTGACTTTGCGCAACCCAGTTTATTTGATAGTTGTTGTTGTCATTTTTATATTAGCAGTGTTGCTGTAGTCGCACTCACAAATTTGTATTATTTTTGACATTTAAGAGCGGAACAGCAACGCTTGATTTTAGTCGCAAAAAAATTGATTTTTGACTGCTTCAAATATTTGATGTGCTTGCCCCCCCCTGGATAAAATCCTGGCTACGCCCTTGCGGGCAAATGCAATGCGTAAATAATACATATATATGTACGCAAGCCTCAAATTGACGCACGCCCGCAAATTTTCCATATGCGTTGAACCGAAATTGAGTTACGTGCGTATATAGATAAAGAAATTGAAAAATATAGAAAATCCGAGAAAATCTTGTTATTTTGTGGAATATGTAACTAATGTCAATTTTTTTGCAAATAATCACCCACAATGCTTAGTTTCAACTGTCAGCAAAACGATAATTGGGAGTCAAGTTTGCTTAATATGCACGCCCTTCAATTTCGATTACAGAAATTATAGAAATTGTGTGGGTATGAGAAATTATTGATAGTAAATTGACCACGTGCGTCGATATTAGGTAGCATAGTAAATTGTTTTCAACGTGCAAACAAGCGACAAGCACTCTCGATGTTGCTACGCCGCTTTCTCAGTGACGACTAATACTCTAAGCACATTCGAACCAGCAAGCGACAAGCAGCGAGCTGTCAAAATTAAAATGCACACGTTCTTATGGGCGCAAACATTTTAACGCCAGCACGACTTCACGGCAGAAGGGTTGCATTTGTCGCTGCCGCCAATATAGAGCTATTTCTAATTTGACAAGCGACAATGCACATGTACAGGCAGAAAGATGTGTATGTGTGCATTTTAAATACGTAGCCATGTTCAACGCCGTCGTCTTTAAAATATTTCAGATGTTTACTTCAGACGACGTTTGATGCCAAGAAGTTGGTCGACAGATGCTGCTCTGCAGTTGCCGGTTCGAATGTGCTTAGAGTATAAATCATCTAGTAAAGAAAGAGCGTAACGTGTCGCTGTGATTTGAGCGCAAACAATTGTTTGCAGAAATGCGGACCACTGATATATATATTAATACTAGTTATATTTACTTACATATTTATTTATATTTATTAAGAAAATTTATATTAAGAAAGTTTACTTTTGCACTTTTGCACATTCCTTTTTGTGCTTTTCGTAAATATCAACGTTTCAAACAGCTGAGGTGAGCAGAGTTTCAGCTTTTTGTCATTTTGAATAAATACTAAAAGTAAGCTGTTTTATGTCGTGAAAAATAAGTTAGCGAATCCTACTAATTTTGATCTCTGTTTTGTTTACTTTCGTTCATTACATGTAGAGTGACGTCATCATGGAGCTCGTGTACCCATGATCATGCTACTCTATATGCGTAATCTTGTAGGTATTTCGTTCTTGTATTGCCAGAGTGTTGCCACTATTTTCCATTCGAATGGCAAATTTTTTCGAAGATTTCAGGGTTGCTTTCTGCGTTAGCATTCAAAACGCAAAAAAATAGTTGCGTTAAGTTGCATTTTGGTGGTGGCATTTGTATGGAGAAATGTAACATTTAATGTTGCGTTTTGGACTAAACGTAAAAATGCCTCCGAAACGCAAAACGCAGGCTCACCATGAACATGCTATTAAAGATGTAAAACAATCGATATATTTTAGTTTTTGTTAACCGTATATATTGTTTTGCTTTCAAATAAATAGCTCTAACGTTAATGGAGCATATACTTATATTATTAATTTACTTTGGTTACCTGTTTCTGGTTTTGGTTACTTTTATTTTGTATTTTGGTAAATTTTAAATTTTTTAAGTGGCAACGCTGGCGACCACTAAATAATTTTTTAAACAAAGAGCGCAACCTGTCTGTGTGAAGAGCATAACTTGTTTGTCTGATCTTAAGATCTATGAAACGCCGAGGTATGATCTACACCAGAGATCCCCAAAACTCTAACTGCAGCAGTGTTAGTAACTGCAGCAGTATTAGTGAAAAACTACTACCCTGCAAAAATCATTGGATTATATGCTCCATTTGTGGTAGGTTGGAGTACTTTCAAAGTGACCACTAACATAGCCCAAACGACCGATTCGTGTATCTGCATCGGTTCGTAGTTAGCCGAACATAACAAAAACCAAATTTTTATCGCGACGACGACGATATGTGTATACATATATAACTACATATATACATATGTTTGTATGTATACACGTCATTCGTCGTCGTCGCGATAAACATTTGTTTTTGTTGTTATGTTCGGCTAACTGTTAGGTACTCCATCAATTAATCCAATGTAGCTACTCCATGGATTAATTTGTTTGTTATGCGGGGCTGGAGTATATACTCCCTTGCAATGACATGCAATGTTAAATGGACCATATTTTTTGTATGAAATGTGGCAAGTTATGGAGTAATCGGTTGGTCCATAGCGAGCACTCCATGGATTAGCGACTGGAGTACTCGGAATTTTTGCAGGGTAGTTGAGTGCCCAGCTTCTACCGTCGCATCGTTCAGTAGCTTGCGGGCAAGCAAAAAGACAACAACGTGCACGCATATATTTTTCGCTTTTATGCGCTGCTATACCACGTCGCACAATGCAATACGAAAAATACTTTATGATGCCCAATGCTTGCGCGACGTCGTATAAAAGCGTATGAAAACGAAGTATGCGTGTACGTTGTTATCTTTTTGCTTGCCCGCAAGCAACTGAATCGTCGCACGGTCGTAGATGGTCACCTAACTTTTGCGCTCTTACTGTGTAACCTAAATCAAACGCACGCCGTCAATTTACTGTCAAAAATTTCTCATGCCCATACAACTTGTATGGGAGTAACCGAAATTGAACGGCGTGCGTAAAAAGCAAATTCGACGCCCAATTTTTGTTTTGCGTGACAGTTGAAATTAAGCATTGTGGGTGATTGTTTGCAAAAAAATTGACTCTTGCTTTTGATATCGTGTCTGTTAGGTACATATTCCACAAAATAACAAGATTTTCTCTGATTTTCTGTATTTTTCTATTTCTTTATCTGAACACGCACGCAAGTCAATTTCGGTTCAACGCATATGAAAAATTTGCGTGCGTGCGTTAAATTGACGACTTGCGTTTGATTTAGGTTACACAGTTACTACGACAAAACGAGAGAGTATAACAATCTGTGTGAGTTGAGCGTTGCACCTCAGTGCTATGAAACGAAGACCCCTGATCTACACAAACACTACAAGTACCGTTAGGTTTGTTAGGGGTTGTGTCTGTGTATATCGTTGTCGCATGAACGCTACGCTACGTTATTGAATGCTATCGTAGTGTATAATTGCGAACGCTGCTCATATGTCCATATGTATTAATACGTATATATCAGTGGTAGGCAAACTTGAAATTGAGATTGTATTAGTGAGAGCGCTATGGTCGGTCGAACGAACTGTGATCGGGCAAATGCAATGCGTAAATAATACATATATATGTACGCAAGCCTCAAATTGACGCACGCCCGCAAATTTTCCATATGCGTTGAACCGAAATTGACTTACGTGCGTATATAGATAAAGAAATTGAATATATAATATAGAATATAATATAGAAAATCCGAGAAAATCTTGTTATTTTGTGGAATATGTAACTAACACACACGATATCGAAAGCTAATGTCAATTTTTTTGCAAATAATCACCCACAATGCTTAGTTTCAACTGTCAGCAAAATGATAATTGGGAGTCGAGTTTGCTTAATACGCACGCCCTTCAATTTCGGTTACAGAAATTATAGAAATTGTGTGGGTATGAGAAACTTTTGATAGTAAATTGACCACGTGCGTTGATATTAGGTAGCATAGTAAATTGTTTTCAACGTGCAAACAAGCAACAAGCACTCTCGATGTTGCTACGCCACTTGCTCAGTGACGACTAAATCATCTAGTATAGAAAGAGCGTAACGTGTCGGTGTGATTTGAGTGCAAACAATTGTTTGCAGAAATGTGGACCACTGGTATATATCCATACCCACGATTCGCCACCCTCACGGAAAAAAAAGTTAGTTGCAAAAATAAATATATTAAAAAGAGATTTATATTCAACTAATTTTAAAGTAGCTTTAAACAAATGCAGCGCGGGACAGTTTCTTGTATATGTACATATTTATATGTAAACACATGTTTTCAGATCTAAGTATGCCAAGATTGTTTTTTCCTTTTTTTGGTTACCGTTTTTAAGCTTCACTTCCCATTAAACACTGAAAACGAAATTCTCAAACGGAGAAAATATTGTTTCATATTTATCATTTGAAAATTAAGATAAATTCAATTGTTTCTCAAATATTGTTTATCAACTTGAGAACAATTTGCGAAATTTGAGGAAAATTTGCTTCGCATTTTTACCATTCCTTGAATCAACAATCGACATCAAATGCAGGATTAAGTTATTTATATTAAACTACAAGTAAAGTAGTTGAAAAGAAACTCAAGATAAAGTTATTTATTTTAAACTACTAGTAAAGTAGTTGAAAACAAATGCAGGATAGGGCAATTGACTGCTTGCTATGACATCGCCGTGTTAAAAAAGTCAGTTCATTGCAAAGGAAAAAGTCACATTTTCAATTAGTTGTTATTGAAAATAAAGTAGTTTATAAAGTGATTTAAAATTAATTAAATTTCCTACAGGGCAACTACAGCCATGTAAGTATGTACATATATGTGCGTAAGTAAACGTACATATATATCAAGCATGGGCGTTTTGACTCATATGAGCAGTTACTCTCAGCACACGTATTCTTAAAGCCCAAATTACATCAGCGATGTGGCAGCGGGCAGCGACGGTTTTCGGAATCAGCTGATGCGTCTAATATGAGCAGTGACTGCCAGACCAAACACAATAGAGCGTTCGCAGTATTTGGCAGTGACTTCTTTATATATTAGGTCTGTTTCCTTTTACCTTGGACACGTGGTGACATAAATTTACTTACCATTTTCATGTCCACTTTTTTCAATTAAAATAATCAATCTTGTTCCATTTTTTCCTCTGCTCTTTCTTCTTCTTTGCTTTTGCATCCCGCCAGCAATATTTGCTAGTGGAAATTAATTAAGTAAAAATTAAATTCTCTCCCGCTTGCTGGCATCAAAGTACGGAAACACAAAATTAGTAAAAACAAGTAAGGAAGCCTAAGTTCGAGTGCAATCGAACATTAGATACTCAGCTGTATGCTTTCATTGTTTGTTTGCGTTTGTTCGATATAGGGTGTATTTTATATGAAACGAGTGCTGCATAAACAGGGCGCAGCCACGCCCATTTTCAAAATTTATATCAATCATCCAAATAAGCATACAAATATTATTGTTAGTGCAAAATTTCATCCCTCTATGACTTTTAGTTACAAAGACTTCACGTTACAAATTCCAAAAGGGTGTTCCAGAAATATCTTTGTTAAAAAGTAGGCGTGGTCATAAACCGATTTCAATACATTTTTGCGTGTCTATTAACACATGTTATAAAAGTGTATAAACCAAGTTTCGTCATAATATCTCAATTATTTGTCGAGTTAAAGGCTAAGAAATCTCATATATCCCTTTGTCTAAAAAGAGGCGGTGCCACGCCCATTTTCCAAACTTTTTTATTTTTTGTTTCCGGTCTATTGTAAAACTCATGTCACAAAATTTCAATGAATTATCTTTATATTTCACATAGATATCGCTTAAAATGGTTTTATTAGGTCACTTTATAATACACATATATAAAAGTGGGCGCGGTCGTCAACCGATTTTGGTAATTTTTCGTCCACACATTTGGCTAAGTAAATATATTACGCGTACCAGATTTCATCGATATATCTTTAACGGTTTCTGAGTTATGGCTTATTAAACTTTCAATATTCGCTCCTTAATAAGTGGGCGTGGCACCGCCCATTTTCCAAAATTTTTGTAGTTTTTGTTTTATGTCCATAGTTGGACTCCTGCCACAAAATCTCAGTGATTGATCTTTATATTTGACAGAGATATCGCTTAAAATGTTTTTATTAGGCCCCCTTATATTTCCTATATATAAAAGTGGGCGTGGCCGTCAACCGATTTTGATAATTTTTCGCCAAAACATTTGACTAAGTAATTATATTACGCGTACCGAATTTCATCGATATATCTTCAACGGTTTCTGAGTTATGACTCATAAAACTTTCAATGTCTGCCCCTTAATAAGTGGGCGTGGCACCGCCCATATTCCAAAATTTTTGTGTTTTTTGTTTTATGTCCATAGTTGGACTCATGCGACAAAATTTCAATGATAGATCTTTATATTTGACAGAGATATCGCTTAAAATGGTTTTATTAGGTCACTTTATAATACACATATATAAAAGTGGGCGTGGCCGTAAACCGATTTTGATAATTTTTCGTCAAAACATTTGTCTATGTAAGCAAATTACGCGTACCAAATTTCATCGATATATCTTCAACGGTTTCTGAGTTATGACATATAAAACTTTCAATGTTTGACCCTTAATAAGTGGGCGTGGCACCGCCCATTTTCCAAAACTTCATCAAATTTCTTCATAAGGGCCCGAGCTCAATACGTGGGTAAAATTTTAAAACTCTAGCTATATTAGTGGCTGAGATACCAAATTTCCGATTTTTTCTATATAGGAAAAGTGGGCGTGGTCATGGTCCGATTTCGCCCATTTTCAATACCAACCGTCCCAGTCTCGATACCAACTTGCGTTCCAAATTTCATCAAAATATCTCAATTTTTGCGCGAGTTAGAGTGTTTACAGACGGACGGACGGACGGACGGACGGACAGACGGACGGACGGACGGACGGACGGACGGACGGACGGACGGACGGACATGGCTCAATCGATTTCTCTTTTCACCCTGATCATTTTGATATATATAAGTCTATATCTATCTCGATTATTTCATTCTGTTACAATCCACCGTTATGTGATTAAAACTATAATACTCTGTGTACTAGTACAGCTGAGTATAAATATATTACATTGGATAGTACGGAAACAGACATAAGTTCACATCAACACTTTGAAGTTGGCTGCGATTCAAGGCAGCGGCTGCGAATTTAGAATTTGGGCTAAACGGAGCGGTGCTGCCAGCTGCCTCTGCTGTATTATATGCCGCTTCATTACAAACCGTAGTTTCTAAAAATCAGCTGATTTCGAAAAACAGTCGCTGCCACAGCCACAGCGCTATTGTAATTCCGGCTTAAGGCGGATTCATCGTTCGAGTTCAGAACTTTTTTGCCATGTGGTTGTTGTTGTGTTTTCGGAGTGTGAGAGGAATTCCGAAAAGTTCTGAACTATTTTTATTAGTTGACTCAAATTCAACTTTAAGCCGGAATTACAATAGCGATGTGGCTGTGGCAGCGTCTGTTTTTCGAAATCAGCTGATTTTTAGAAACTACGGTTTGCAATGAAGCGGCACATAATACAGCAGAGGCAGCTGGCAGCACCGCTCCGTTTAGCCCAAATTCTAAATTCGCTGCTGCTGCCTTGGATCGCAGCCAACTTCTAAGTGTTGATGTGAACTTATGTCTGTTTCCGTGCTATCCAATGTAATATATTTTTTACTAATTTTGTGTTTCCGTACTTTGATGCCAGCAAGCGGGAGATAATTTAATTTTTACTTAATTAATTTCCACTAGCCAATATTGCTGGCGGGATGCAAAAGCAAAGAAGAAGAAAGAGCAGAGGAAAAAATGAAACAAGATTGATTATATTAATTGAAAAAAGTGAACATGAAAATGGTAAGTAAATTTATGTCACCACGTGTCCAAGGTAAAAGGAAACAGACCTAATATATAAAGAAGTCACTGCCAAATACTGCGAACGCTCTATTGTGTTTGGTCTGGCAGTCACTGCTCATATTAGACGCATCAGCTGATTTCGAAAACCGTCGCTGCCCGCTGCCACATCGCTGATGTAATTTGGGCTTTAGTTCAGAACTCGAACGATGAATCCGCCTTTACGCTCTTATTTCAGTTGCTGTTGAGAGCGAAAAATCAATTGAGTCACAGTGGTGTTAGAACAGAATTTTCATGTCAGTTGTGTTTCAGCAAGCAAAGGGATGACACGTATCGTCGCTTTGCTTTTATTTTGTATGCAATAGTAAATTATGCGCTATTTAATGAATGAAAGCATTTTTCAAAAAACATATTATCTCTCTCAATACCCTCATATTTTTCAGTCTTTATGGAAGGTATTATAGTGCCTCCTAAAATTATATGCCCGGGTCCCCTTCACACACATATTACACAATAGACATTGCATATTACCAAAGGCATCGGAAATCATAAAGCAATATTTGTCATTCATTTTGAACAAACACATATAGGTACGCGCATAAATAGTATCATAAAACAATCAAGCGGCGCACGATGTTGCTTCGCTGTTGTTTGTTAATCAACTGACTGCAAATGTTCTTTGTCCCATGGTAGCCACTTTACGCTCGCGGTTACCAATACATGCTTACATTTCATTTGCCCACCAATGATATATATGTACATACATAAGTAGGTATTGTATGTACAAATGTACAAACGAGATATCTCATACAAAGGTATCGAGGTAAAAACAAGCAAGCAATAGTCGCGATCGAAATAAATCTGTGGCCACAAGCAATAACAGCTTAAGTCGACTTAGGAAGATTTTGAGTTACATATATATACAAGATTATTCTCCTTTTAAAATCAATAAAGATATAAATAAACACATTTAGGCTTAACTTATAGACTTGCTATAACAGCCAAAGCAGATGTATATACTTAATGAAATTTCTGCATGACATTTTGCTTGATTTACAAAATTTGATTGTAACATTGTGGATGGCTCACTGATTTTGCGTCCATAGTGTTTAATCGACTTTTATGATTTGTTAAGAAACGCCTTCGAATATAAAAATCAATTTATCTCGAAATCATATTTTTCGACTTAAGCGATTATTGCAAATTGCCACAGAAATATATATGTATACATATGTATGTATATGTAGCATTGTACCAAGTACCCTGCAAAAATCATTGGATTATATGCTCCATTTGTGGTAGGTTGGAGTACTTTCAAAGTGACCACTGACATAGCCCAAACGACCGATTCGTGTATCTGCATCGGTTCGTAGTTAGCCGAACATGACAAAAACCAAATTTTTATCGCGGCGACGACGATATGTGTATACATAAATAACTACATACATACATATGTTTGTATGTATACACGTCATTCGTCGTCGTCGCGGTAAACATTTGTTTTTGTTGTTATGTTCGGCTAACTGTTAGGTACTCCATCAATTAATCCAATGTAGCTACTCCATGGATTAATTTGTTTGTTATGCGGGGCTGGAGTATATACTCCATTGCAATGACATGCAATGTTAAATGGACCATATTTTTTGTATGAAATGTGGCAAGTTATGGAGTAATCGGTTGGTCCATAGCGAGCACTCCATGGATTAGCGACTGGAGTACTCGGAATTTTTGCAGGGTACATGTCACGGCGACATAGCGAAGGCGCCAAGTGTGCGATTGCTTTTTACACAAACAATTGAAATTTGGTTGGACATGTAGTACTATATGTATTATGGTGGTCCAAAAAAATTAAAACTGAAAAAATCATTATTCCCATTCCATTATTCCACCATCCCACCACCATCCAAATTTAGGGCATTTGCGCGACCTCTTAACTTGAATATATTAAGGCAAAATTTTGGGTATAAATTTCCGTAGTAGTCGCAAAAAATAGGGGTTGTTCCGCGGATTTCGGGAGAACTTTAATTTCTTAATACAAATTTGGACCACCCTAATGTACATTCATTAAGTTTGCAATTGTTTGTGTAGTCTGTGGTTCTTCTTACAAAATCATAGTTGTAGCTTTGTATCAAGTACAATTCTGTAGCGGTTTCATACAAACAATAACCCAGCTCAATAGATGTACATACATATGCACACCCCAGTGCAAAAATGCGTTATATTATTTTCTAGCGCAAAAACGAACTTTCGTACAAACAAAAGACGCGAAAACTCGAAGCGCAAAAACAACCCGACAAAACTTTTTAGTTCGTTTTTTCCCCTAAGATGAAAGGCAAAACCGAACTAAAAAGCTTTGTCGGCATGTTTTTGCGCTTCGAGTTTTCGCGTCTTTTGTTTGTACGAAAGTTCGTTTTTGCGCTAGAAAATAATATAACGCATTTTTGCACTGGGGTGTTCATATATATGTATTAATATATACATATTCATGCCCACGAACCGCCAGCTACAGCTATGTACATATGCCCGTAAGTATACATCATTGGTGGGCAAATGAAATGTAAGCATGTATTGGTAACCGCGAGCGTAAAGTGGCTACCATGGGACAAAGAACATTTGCAGTCAGTTGATTAACAAACAACAGCGAAGCAACATCGTGCACCGCTTGATTGTTTTATGATACTATTTATGTGCGTACCTACATATGTATATGTGTTTGTTCACTGCTTGTTAAATGCTTTCATTCATTAAATAGCGCATAATTTACTATTGCATAAAAAATAAAAGCAAAGCGACGATACGTGTCACCCCTTTGCTTGCTGAAACACAACTGACATGAAAATTCTGTTCTAACACCACTGTGACTCAATTGATTTTTCGCTCTCAACAGCAACTGAAATAAGAGCGTAAGAATACGTGTGCTGAGAGTAACGCTCATATGAGTCAAAATGCCCACCATTGGTATACATGTATGTATTGGTATGGTATCTACATGTACAAACGTACAAACGAGATATCTCATACAAAGGCTTCGATAATTGCAATAACCAGGCGCTCATAAAAACAAGCACAGGTAAATCAATAACTAGTGAACACAATTTCTGGTTGTTCTAGCGAAAAGGTGTCAAAGAGGCACTAGTTCATTTGCCGTCGGCTTTGCATATTTCTGCAATTGTGAAATTGTTAGTGAAGCACATTGTACAAAGAGCATGTAAAATTTCATCTTCATTTAATAAAATGAAATGTAATTTTTGTTTTTCCTACGATTTCCTTATGCATAATTATTCTTAATGTACCTAAGAAGTTAACTTCTATCACGTGTACTGTGCTACACGCGCGTTTTTTTTTTTTTAAATATTATCGTAAGGGACATTTATTCAAATACGCTCATAAAACATTGAGAGCAAAATTATCGTAAGGGACAAAATTATGATTTTTTCGCAAACTGCAAATTTTTTCAAGAAATAAATAATAGCTTAAAAAACTAAAAAACACGCTTTAATCTTAAAAATCGTACTAAAAATTGAGAAATAATTTAATTAGAAACAAAATGATGAACGAAAATATAAGTATTTAAGGAAAAGCGTCCGGTGGTGCTCAGTATGTCAAAAAATATTTAAGATCGCTGTTTTTAACTAATACTTTTATTTTGACTTTTTTGAGATTTCATATATCGTACTCTTTAATTTCGTGGCCGCTGTGGTACAGTGGGTAGAGTGCTCGCCTGCTATGCCAGAGGTCTCGGGTTCAAACCACGGTCCGAGCCGAACAAATTTTTCTAATTAGTAAAAATCCAATTATTGGGTTTTTTAAGAGCAGCGGTCACCTCTCGGCTGTGGGCGGCATACCCTCCGAGAGTATTTCTGCCATGAAAAAGCTTCTCACAAAAAATGCATTCGCCGTTCGGAGCCGGCATAAAACTGTAGGTCCACCCAATTAGTAGGAAAAACAAAAAGGAGCACACCTCGAATTGGGAGAGAAGCTCGGCCATAAAACTCGTCAGAGTTATAATAGCGCCATTGTATTATATTATTATTAATTTCGCAACTACACTCAAAAAAAAAAATTACTCAGATTATGGAAAAATGGGAATGATTCGATTGATATTTCCATATTTTGATGTACAATTTTCTTTAAAACGTGGTTTTTATTCCTTGATTTGAAGAAAATCAAAATATGGAAATATGTCTTTAGCGCCGAATCATTCCCACTTTTCCATAATCTGAGTAAGTTGTTTTTTCAGTGTAGGTATGTATATTTTTGTACTAGTTGTACGAATCGAATATTTTCATGTTCAAATAATATTGAGCACCCCCACGCTTTTCCTTAAATACTTATATTTTCGTTCATCATTTTGTTTCTAATTAAATTATTTCTCAATTTTTAGTACGATTTTTAATATTAAAGCGTGTTTTTTTAGTTTTTTAAGCTATTATTTATTTTTAACTTTTTAGTGAAATTTTTCATTAAAGGATGTTTTATGCGGACGCAAGAATAAAAGTAAAAAGAAGTCTGATGAAGGGATGTGGTGATCTCCGTATTTATAACTTCTACCAAAAATATTAATTTTTCACATACATTTTTTCCTTATAAAAAAAAAACATTGGTCATGAGAGCTCAAAAATGAAGCCTAAACGAAAAAGTATCAACTAATATGTACTATGTGTATCGAAGCACAACTATTCCAGTTTTTAATCGGAGATATGCTCTTTATTTGCCTGTGCATATTCACAATGAACAGTCAGCGCTCCAAAATATTCTCATTGTCCTATAATCACTTCCATATTTTTCTTGTATACCAAAAATAGTAAACAACTTCTTGAAAATAAAAATTGCCAAACAGATGTGAAATTTACCAAGAAAGCAGCAGCGAAAAAATAACCTATTTTGGTAATTACCAAGTTCGGCAACCGTGCTATAAATAGAATTTGAACCAGGGTTTGAAATTGCTTAGCTACTTTTGCTGCATTTGCTTTTGCTTTGCTTTTGCTAACGAAAAGTAAATTAGCAAACTCGGCCAGCCGAGTAAAAAACGAGAACACGATTCATTCGCTTCAGTTTTCAGCTGAGCCGTGTTTGCTTCAGGGATGCCACTTTTGGGCTTTTCCTACCAAAACTGGTAGGTTTTATTTCTTTTGGTAGGTTGGTAGGACGATTTGAATTTTGGTAGGTTTTGCCTTCATTCAACTAACATAGAAACGTTTTCATTGAGTTTCAAGTTTATCTGGAAACTGCTGCTTCCTCCTCTTTTCCTTCACATTTTTATCAGTCATTCTAAGATTAATTGAAATTTGTACAAATAATATTAAATTTAATACTTAAGTTTTCAAAATAAAAAAAAATATAGATATAGTTTTTTTTTCAATTTAAGCGGTAAAAAAAAAGTGTCCTATTACTGCAGGGTGGTCGGTTACTGACACAATTACCCTAAATGAATTTGTTGAATATGGTTAAATCTCATATTCAAAAAAAAAATAAAAAAATTGGTAGGCTCGAAACCATTTTGGTAGGTTTTTGGTAGGAAAAAAATTTTCTTAGTGGCATCCCTGGTTTGCTTGTATAGTTAAGCCAGAGAACGTAGATGAACAGAGAAGTTGCAACTACGAAAAATCGTGTAAAACGTCAAAACTGAACAAAACGCTGGTAGGGCATCCTGTTAACGTTACCAGAGTTGAGTCATGGTGAATTACAGATTTGAGAGAAAAGTTGAAAAAATTAGCAGCGCGCTGTAGAATGGAATGTTACTTTACATTTGTGCACATCTGCTGATATTTTTAGTTTTATTCACATACACCGATTTCACCAATGCACCAAATTCCTAAAACAGCAAAGTAATTTTAAAATTTTCTTATCGAATTTCAATTATAAATAAACTAGCTGACCCGGCAAACTTCGTTCTGCCCAAAATATATTTTTTTTATTAATTTCATTTCAAAAATTGTTATTACACCAGTATTATTTTTAATAGAAAATTAACGATTTTTCACTACTTCATTGTGTATGCAACTTTAAAAATATATAATTTTAGTATTCAGTTTAAGACTGCACGATACACAACATTTTTAGTTTTCTGTTCCGGATATTTATTTTAATTGAGTATTGGCTTATTTCACTAAGTAAGAGGATTGATATAGTATACCTCCATAATGGTTTTCAGGCCCCTCCTCCAACCCTTTTAGATATATTCAGCCTCAAAAGTTTAGTAAGTATGGGAGGTGAAATGCCCCATTTTTCGATAAATCTTTTTTTTTTTTTGGGTGAACATGGTATTGATATCGTATATCTATATAGTGATTGAACGCTTTGAAGGATATTTAGCCTTAAAAATTAAGAACGCATGGGAGGTGCCACTCCCCCATTTCCCAAAACTACTGTTTTTTTCATAAGCACGCTATTGATATCGTTAATCTCCTGATCAATTTTCAGGTCCCAACCTTAAACGCTTTTATAGATATTCAGCTTGAAAAATTAAGTTTGTATGGAGGTGCCACGCCCCCTTTTCCGATAACCTACACTTTTATGCGCAAAAATGGTTTTGATATCATATAGCTCTGTACCAATTTCCAGGTCCCTGACTTAAATCCTTTTAAAGATATTCAGCTTAAAAAATTAAGTGTTGTTGGGAAGTGCCACGCCCCCTTTTCGTATAACTCCTATTATTTTGCGTTAATATGGAATTGTTATCGTTTATCTCCACATCAATTTCCAAGCCCCTAGCGTAAACAATTTTAGAGATATTCAGCATGAAAAATTAAGTTTGTATGGGAGGTGCCACGCCCCTTTTTACGATAACCGCCACTTTTATGCGTGGGAATGGTTTTGATATCATTTAGCTCTATACCAATTTTCAGCTCCCTACCTTGAACTGTTTTAGAGATAATCAGCTTTAAAAATTAAGGTTGTATGGGAGGTGCCACGCCCCCTTTTCTGATAAACCCGACTTTTCTGAGTGAGAAGGGTTTTGATATCACCTACCTCTATACCAATTTTCAGCTCCCTACCTTAAACTGTTCTAGAGATAATCAGCTTTAAAAATTAAGGTTGTATGGGAGGTGCCACGCCCCCCTAACATTTTTAAATTTTTTCTTCGACTAAACCTTCGCGAGGTAACAACAAACAAACCCCCCTAAGGAAGTATTTGATCTGTTCAGCGAAAGAAGACAAATCAAACACCGCTGCTGGTGCGCAGGGCCGATTACTGCATGTGGCCGCGGTTGTTGATATGAATTGCGCATTTACCTATGCTTGCAGGTGTTGAACCATTGCCTTTGTGCGCGAGGTTGATCACTTTTGCATTTCCCGCATGTTCACTGACTTGAACTCAAACTGAAATTTAGCAAAATTGCTTCGATTTGTGAAAAGTGGAGGACAACAGCGAAATGTAGAGGGGCATGTGAAGGCATATGAATGTACATACATATGTATGCGAGTGGCTTCTTTTGAGCTGTAGGTACAATAACAAAAGCCCACAACGATTGTCCCTTGTCACCTTGCCCTCTTGCCAAGGAATTTATCAGAAGTCGAGTTGGACTAGAAAAATTACTGAAATTGTCGAAATTGTTGCGCGAAAGCGATGTTGTCACATTTCACTTGAATTGATGCGATTGCGTTTATGAATGAAATTGTTATTGTTGGATTTTGATATGTAAGTTTGGTGTACAATAGTTTTTGTTTTTGGATAACATACATACATGCACGCATGTTTTGAGGAGGTTGCGTATGGAATATGTATGCACATGTGAGCGTATATTTTTGCATGTACATATGTTTATACATATGGACTGATGCTTTTGCACGAAAGTAGAAAAGTATAAAATGCCGACGGCAATTGGAATTAGATAATTACATACATAGTTAGGAAAATTACATACATATGTATGTACATACATGTGTGCATTTTTTTCGTACGTGTTTTGTATATTTTTTTTAACTTTATTTGTATGATTTTTTTCTTTTTTACAAAAAGCAGATTCATTAAATTTTTTATACATATGTATTGTTTTCCAATTTTTTTTTCACTTATGGAAAATTGTGCAAATTAGCCCTAAACAGAAATAAAGAAATTGCATAGGCAGGTATCCAACAATTGCTTTATGCCAGCCATCTAATCAAATTGAAAAGTCAAGGATCGGTGATCGAGCCTCACCGTGAGCATTATTTTTTGCATTTTTATTTTCAGATTTTTTAAATTTTTTTATAATAGATATACTTTGCAAAATATTTTTTGAAAAAATTAAAATCATGGAAATTAGCCCTACATGAAGAAATAGAAAATTTGCATGTGAACCAGCAATCACTTCACTCATACAGCAATTCGCTCAATCCAATGCAAAAGCAGCATTTCACTCGTTTTTATAAGTGAATAAAGCCGGTAAAGTAGGATTTTATTTTGGGTGTGGTGAATCACACCATCTCGGATCTACAAATTTTGCTTGTAAAAGATTGAATTTGACATTTGCACCTTCTCATTATTTTAAGTTCTCTGATATAATGTTGAATGTCCCTATATGATGTCGTTGGGTTGAATCCCATGTTGATGTCACGTTTCGAATCCGGAGGTGAATAGAAATAATAGAGAACACAATAAGAGTAAAGTGAATGTTTCAAAAAAATAATAATTGAGTTAAACGTTTGCAACTTTTAGGATGGGATGTAGTTACATACATACATACATACATACATACATATACACATACATACATACATACATACATACAGGTGAAGCTAATAAAAGCGTGTTAAAAAGATACAGGTTCAATATATTAATTGACCATCTAAACGCGAGTTCAATTTCATTTAAATATACCAGTAAAAACCAGTGAAAAAACAAACAAAAAATGCTCTCCTGTAAAATTTGCTTTTGTCCCTTACGATAAAGTCGCACAAAGGGGTTGATATGAAGAAAAATATAACTGGGTGACTATTAGGGTTGTCTTTTTAATTTTTTTAAATGATATATAAAAACGCTTCATATGCATAGAACAACGGATTGTGAAAAGTATACATTAATTGTTATCAATAAATATTTAATTTTCTAATAATAGCTCATTCAGACTACTTTTTAGTGCAATTTCTTCATCATCATGATTTTTATAAGACGTCGAAGCAGTACAGGATGCTTTGGCGGGTGTAATATCGTTTCGTATGAATAATGGGATATCCGACTTGCGTTTTTTTTTTGTGTATTTGCTTAATTAATCAAGCTTTATTACATTTCTGTCAATTTGTCATTTCTCGCAGCCAATTATAGTCCGAAACAAGTTTCTAATAGGTATTAGTTAATAAAGCAAATTATAAAGGTTTTTTTTTTAATTTCGCCTTAGTAAATTTTCACATATTCTCCTAACTCCAGTTGAGTTCAAAAAAAAAAGGAAACGTGAGTAAGGACCCACGTTTGACCCATATCTCGGCGCTCCGTGTAGAAGTCCTACTCAAAACCTTTCATTTGATACCAACATTGCTCAGAAATATTCAATGATCATCCGGATCCTCATTTTGACCCATATGTGGAGACCCTGTCTAGAATAGAGCTCTATACGAAAGCCTCGCTCAACATCTTTCATTTGATACCAATATTGTAGAAGGCCAGCTCAAAACCTTTCATTAGATACCAATACTACACAGAAACACACAAGATCATCCGGGTCCTCGTTTTGACCCATATCTCGCGACCCGACCTAGGAATCATAAAGAATAGGGCTCCCTGTAGAAGCCCTGCCCAAAACTTTTCATTAGATACGCGTAAACTTTACCTGTTTTTCGAAATTACTCGTAGCTACAGCAAAGATGTTTGCACATCAAAATGCCACAGGTACACATACATATACATATATATTATATACCTAAAAATAAAAAGTCCATCCTAATGTACGGCAAATAGTATTATGATAATTTTTATAGTTTTGCCACTGAGAAACAAAATTAATTTCGTTTCTGGTTTTGTTTTTGTTGCAAGGAACAAAATTAATTTCGTTTCTGAGACTGAGAAACGAAATTAATTTTCTGAGAAACAAAATTAATTTAGTTTCGTTACGGATTTTGTTACAAGGAACAAAATTAATTTAGTTTCGTTACAGGTTTTGTTTCTGCTGGAAACGTTTCGGAGTTTTGTTACGACTTTTGTTACAGAGGAGTTTTGTTTCTGTTTCTGTTACAAGGAACAAAATTAATTTAGTTTCGTTACAGGTTTTGTTACTTATTGAAACGTTACAATCTTTTGGTTTCGAATTTAGTTTCTATCCTTTAATGTTTCTTGGAACAGAAACGCCAGAAACGAGAGTTTCGTTTCGTTACGAGTTTTGTTACAAGTCCCTCTTTGAAAGCCACGTAAAAGCTAATGTGTGGAAACGTTGAAGCATGCTCACTGTGCTGTGATTGGCTGTACAAACAAAATACAAATTGTGAGGTGGATTGGTGGTGTATTTGCGCTATTTTCTTAGCAGGCTTTTAGGGGCATGTTACAGAGGGGGCTATATTATTGAGAACTTAAATAGTAAACACATTTAAAACGTAAAATAACCAGATTTTAAAGAATTTCGTATGAAATGAACGAAAATGTGTACGCAAGCCGGGCTTCTCGGCTCGTATGAAGCGACCGCCTCTGGGGCACACAAACACATTCAAACAATCTCCGAAAATTAGTGTGTGTTGATGCGCCTACTGTAGGCAAAAGTGGAAAATGACAAACAATAACACTGCTCTACAGCCAAAAAATACTCTGAACGCGACCATCCTATTTATATGTAAAATCGGTCGCTGATTCCGAAAATCGGGTTCATTTTTAATTCTATGGGAAGGTTTTTGAGATATCGGCAATTTACCGTTATTTGGCTAATTGCTCCACTTAATCCTTTATACCTCTTTAACGCAGTAAGCTATCTTCCTTGGAGTGACACCAAACGAAAGAAAATTAAATTTCCTTTTCATGGCTGCTATAACATTTTTCCCTAACTCTTATAGTTTCTGAAATATTAACGATTCAATTTGAATTTTTTCGATTTTTTACGATTTTTTGAAGAAAAAATTGACTTTGTCAGGCAATATCTTTAAAACCAATGTTTTCACCTTCGGTTTTACTCCTTTACGTGAAGCTCCATTCTATTGGGAAAAAGATAAGCTATCAACGAAGAAAATCCATGGTAAAATGGAAAAGTTATAGGCGATCAAGTAAATACAGCCAGGTCGCGCAATGCCTCTGCACGGGTATATTCTATGCATGTTATACCCGTAAATGCGCTGTTACCTACTGCGCTGCCAATGTGCTGCTACTGCAGATGTGTAGGTATTGGTATAATATGCATAGAATATACCCGTGCAGAGGCATTGCGCGACTTGGGTGTATTTACTTGATCGCCTATAACTTTTCCATTTTACCATGGATTTTCTTCGTTGATAGCTTATCTTTTTCCCAATAGAATGGAGCTTCACGTAAAGGAGTAAAACCGAAGGTGAAAACATTGGTTTTAAAGATATTGCCTGACAAAGTCAATTTTTTCTTCAAAAAATCGTAAAAAATCGAAAAAAATCAAATTGAATCGTTAATATTTCAGAGATAGCTCACTGCGTTAAAGAGGTATACAGGATTAAGTGGAGCAATTGGCCAAATAACGGTAAATTGCCGATATCTCAAAAACCTTCCCATAGAATTAAAAATGAACCCGATTTTCGGAATCAGCGACCGATTTTACATATAGGTAGGATAGTCACGTTGAAAGTACAGACAAAAAATTTCATTTTGTGATCCAGTGTAATCAGTCTGCATCAGTGTCAGCAACCGTACAATAATTATTGTACACGTACAATAATTTCATGACTTTTTCAATCCTCAATCCTACGCGTACAATATCGATAAAAGTACAATAATTTCAACGACATTAATTTTATAAAAAATATTATAAGATTCAAGTACTGTACCACAGAAATTAAGTTTATTATGCACTCAACGTGTTATTTACACATCACTGATTTACAATTTTTGTAACTCTGGCAACTCTCCATATGTTTTTATCCTTGTGTGTTTGTTGCATTTTTCTCTTTTTGGTTTTTCTAAGATATTTGAAATAATACAAATATGTTCCTTTTATTTATTAAAACTAGTATTAATATCAATGCCAAAAATAAATTAAATATTTCATTTTGAAGTAAGAATTAGGAAACGCAAGACGCGTATGTTATACTATGTTCATGCTGAGCCTGAATTTAGCATTTCGGAGACATTTTCGCATTTAGCCTAAAATACAACATTAAATGTTACATTTATCCATACAAAATTCTCTACCGAAATGCAAATGTAACTTCAATTCTGCATTTTGAACGTAAATGCTAAACACCCTGCAATATTCCAAAAAATTTGCCATTCGAATGGAAAAGAGTGGCAAAACTCTGGCAATACAAGATTACGCATATAGAGCAGAAATGGGCGCACGAGCTCCATGATGACGTCACTCTACATGTAATTAACGAAAGTAAACAAAACAAAGAGATCAAAATTGATACCAAAGCGGTTGGTACGTTTGGTTTGTAAAATTAGTGTATACATATATCATTATAAATTCTTGTTATATTTTTTTAATTAGTCAAAAAAAAACCTCAACACCTGATATACGTAATCTGGGTTTGTTTCGAATTTCTCAAATGCGTATTTACAAAATGCGGCAGCTTTTTGAAAAGCTATCATCGAAAATGCAAAATGTTGCATTTCAAATCCAGCATGAACATATCGTCGCACATTGGGGTATTTAATCAATCTGGTCGGCCAAAACTCTATTTTGGCTTTAAATTGTTAATTATGTTACCCACGGTGATTTTAATTCGATTTAACATAGAAAATAATTTGGCTTTACATTTTTAAAAAGTGATGTAGTGACATTTGACTTTTGGCCGACGAAAAGTAACAAAATCGAGTTTTGGCTGACGAAAAGTAACAAGTTCGACTTTTGGCTGACGAAAAGTATCAGTAATTATACACTGTTTTTACTTAAAATTGTTGTTGTTTAAACGAAATTGATAGTTTTCGTCAGCCAAAAGTGGAACTTGTTACTTTTCGTCAGCCAAAACTCGATTTCGTTACTTTTCGTCGGCCAAAAGTCGAACTTGTTACTTTTCGTCAGCCACAAAAAATCTGATGCTAGTTTGGTTATGAAGTTTAAATGGCAATATGTACATATGTACGTAAATACGGAAGGTCAACGTCCAACGTCCAAATAAAAAGTGCCAGTTCGAGTAGGAAGACGTCGAAGATCACAAATTATATCTGTGGATATTTGAAAGAACAATCCAAGCCGACCTAAGCGATTTTTCTAGTTTTTTTTTTTATCATAAAGACTAGAGGTTACCCGCGAGTTTCACACCACGTGCTTTTAAAAATATTAGCATGTTGAGTCTGTTCTAAAAAGTTACACAGAAAAGATATCATTATTGACGTCAAATATAGTTTTCTTATTTTTTTTTTTGTCCGTTGAGTATATAATTATCTCATATGCCCTCACACTAATGTTCAGTACTCTACCACAAATATTTCAGAAGATATTCGCTGTGAAAGTTTCAGTTTGTATGGGAGGTGCCCATCCCTGCTTTACCAACACCTATCGCTTTCATCCTTTGTGTACGTAATTATCTCATATGCGCCCACACCAATTTTGAGTACTCTACTATAAATATTTCAAGAGATTTTCGATGTGAAAGTTTTAGTTTGTATGGGAGGTGCCCATTCCTGCTTTACCAAGACCAATCGCTTTCATCCTTTGTGTACGTAATTATCTCATATGCGCCCACACCAATTTTGAGTACCCAACTATAAATATTTCAAGAGATTTTCGATGTGAAAGTTTCAGTTTGTATGGAAGGTGCCCATCCCTACTTTACCAAGACCTATCGCTTTCATCCTTTGTGTACGTAATTATCTCATATGCCCCCACATCAATTTTCAGTACTCTACTACAAATATTTCCAGAGATATTCGCTCTGAAAGTTCCAGTTTATATGGAAAGAAAGTGCCATCCCTGCTTTACCAAGACCTAGATTGTTTATCCGTTCAGTATATAATTATGTATTCTTCCTTCACACAAATTTTCATTATTCTAGTACAAATATTTCAAGAGATATTACGAAAAAAAGGAAAATTTTGTATGGGAGGTGCCCATCCATGACTTTTAATCAGATTAAAAATATGCCCATAGTAATTACGTAGGTGTGCAAAGTTTCGTGAGGATCCGTTCAGCGGTTTTCTCGCCAATTGAATTTAAACACAATTTCAATTTCACATTTATAATATAAGATCAGAAGATACATTTTAAAAGACGGTTCTTTTTATCTAATCGGCGTTATGACATCATTCCGGGGCAGAAGGTATGACGTCTTAACTCTATATTATCATACTCAGCTGTACGTACAGAGTTTTATAAGTTTAATAACATAACGGTAGTACGCTGAGAAAAAATTACTATTTTCACATTTGAAATGGAATCAACCAGAGTTTTGGTAAATATTACAATGCTAATTTTTTTGTATTAAAAAGAAAATTTTTAAGAAAATTAACTATGTAATATTTAACAGAACTTACATTTATTCCATATTGCCTAATTTTCGGTGTTTTTTTGCTTTTCAAACGAAATATTGCATAAAATCCAACCATAACCACGCCCACTTTCCCAAAATAGTATATATTGAAAATGTTATATCTCAGTGATTAATATAGCTGGAGTGATAAGATTTCA
Organism: Urophora cardui; assembly: GCA_960531455.1. Taxonomy (NCBI): domain Eukaryota; kingdom Metazoa; phylum Arthropoda; class Insecta; order Diptera; family Tephritidae; genus Urophora; species Urophora cardui. The sequence goes on from OY482671.1 coordinate 168,848,516, forward strand.
CCCCCGTAATGAGCTCAGATCCTTATAAACAAATATGGTGAAATTTTGGAAGTTGGTCGGTGCCATGCCCACTTATTAAAGGACAAATTCTTTAAGTTTTATGAGTCATAAGTCAGAAACCGTAGCAGATATGTCGATAAAATTTGTTAAGCGTGATTTACTCTCTAGGACAAATATTTTGACCAAAAATTGCCAAAATCGGTTGACAACCATGCCCACACAGTAAAAAATTACAGTTTATTTCTAATATCATTTGGTACTTAATTTAATCATTCTTGGAATTAAATTTGAATTTTAATACCAAAAAGTCTTATTTTTAAACTATGAGAAGTTTTACAATTTTATTTATTCCAAAGTAGTTTTAAAATAAAGTCTTAAAAAGTATTAAAATCCTCTCTATGGTTATGGTTTAAAAACAAATCCTGGAAAGTATAAAAAAATTTCGCTTTCTCAATTATATCACCATCAAAGTATTTTTGGTTTGAAATCAAAACCAAAAAAAAGTATTAAAAAAAAATTATTAGAAAAAAAGTAAAAAAAAATCAAACAAAATATGTATTTCTAAAACTGCAATCCGGAGGAGTAAGTAAATCTACTCAAATAAATGGCCCGAATCGAATAATTGTATCAAGTAAGTAATGCAGCAGATTAATTAAATATATCATGAGGGTAAATTTTGCTTTATTTTTTCAGTCATAAGGCAGGGGGCAAGAGGGACCCCTCTCTTTCAGTATCACTGCAGAAACCACGACGGTGCCGAAATTTCACTGGACATCTCCAAAATACGATATTAGTATAAAAGTGACAATATGTATATATGTATATCGAGACCTAACCGCCATAAAAGTGTATCCAACAAAATGATCGATTTCTGCTTTTTAATGGAAATCAACAATTTACTATAACATGCATCAACTCCCAAAATTTCATAGCTGTGAAATGTGCAGTTTCGAAATTAGAGACTAAATAAGTTTCAAGGCTGCATACAAACTGTATGCAAAACAAATTAAAAAAACTGTGTCCTGTAAAATTTACTTTTTGCTGAATACACTTTTATGAGGATTAGGGCTCAATATATAAGGTACTTTAGTGTTTGCTACTACTGTTTTGGATTTTTATGTAAATAAACTATGTTAACGTTATTCAATTTCTCATTAATCTTTGGGATAATGGGTTATTTTCAGTATATCCACTGGAAATTTTATGGGGGTTTATTTTTAAATCCAAAAAAGTATAAAGTTTATTCCAATTTTCGGATAGATTTGATACCATTTAAACTATTTTTATTTCCAAAAATATTATAAAAATAATCAAAATTTGGTTTTGATTTAATTCCATAAAAGTATAGAATTTATTCCAATTTTGGATTGATCTTATACCATTTCAACTATTTTTAATACCAGAAATATTCTAAAAATAATGAAAATTTGGTTTTGATTTAATTCCAAGAAAGTATTAATTTGACACCAAGAATAATTTCTGTCTCTCAATATTCTCTTCTTTTTTTAAACCAGAATGGTTTTAATTTTATGCTTTTTGGCATTGTTATATATAAATACCAAAATGGAATTAAAATTAAACTAAAATTTTTACTGTGCACTGTTATATAGGGGTATTACTCGTATAAATGGGCGTAATAAAAACATTTTAAGCGATATTTTTTTTATCAAATATAAAGATAGTTCATCGAATGTGTGTGGCATGAGTCCCACTGTAGACATAAAACAAAGAACAAAAAGTTTTGAAAATGGGCGTGACATCGCCTCGATTTCGGAGTGCATAACTCGACAATTAATTTAGATATTATGGCCAAACTTTGTGTACACGCTTTTATAACTTGTGGTAATACACCTATTTAAAAAAAGGACTTCTAAAACTCCCTTTGGAAATTTTTAAATTGACAAACTAAAAGTTATAAAGGGATAAAATTTTGCACTAACTCTGCATTTAGTCTGATAACAGATAAAAATGTTGGAAATGGGCGTGGCTGCACCCACTTTATGCGTCACCTACTTTATGTGTTTCCATTACATGCAAACAAACAATGAAGGCATACCGCTGAGTATCTAATGTTCGATTCCACTATTCCTATGCTTATTTGTTAAAACGTTCGAAGTTTGTTTTAATTGAATGAAAAGATATATGTATGTATCAGACATGGGCATACTCAATTACATTTTGTAATTGATTACATACAACAATTAAAATTACTTGTAATTGTAATTGATATTTTTCAATTACAAAGTACAAGTAATTGTAATGGAAAATTTTCCAATTACATTTTTCCGATTGTAATTGAAATGCTGCTATTGAAATAACTCAGTAGTATTCAATTACATGTAATTGTTACCGAATAGTGTTCAATTACATGTAATTGAACAGTGAATTAGTTAACTTTTTTGGGTATTGGCGCATCCCTAAGCTAATACATACCTACATCTAAGAGCATACATAGTTATTTTGAGCATAAAAATCAATCAAAGTGGGTGGATCATAACAGAAGACTTACATGTAATTGATGCATTTCATTCACAATTACCTGTAATTGATACCTTTTCGATGACAATTACATGTAATTGTATCTGAAGTTTTTCAATTATAATTACAAGTAATTGTAATTGGAAATTTTTAAATTACAATTACAAGTAATTGTAATTGAAAAATTTTGTAATTGCAGATGCCCATGTCTGGTATGTATGTATTTATATGGTCGAATCCAGAATGACGAACGTGACGTTCGTACGCCTTTAAAGCTCAATAAAGTACCCTGCAGGGAACTCAATAACTAGTGAGCAAAATTTCTAGTTCCGAACTAGCGAAAAGGTGTCAAAAGGGAACTAGATTAATTGTTGCTAGACCGTGACCAGTTCAGAAGGAGTGAATTGAGTGACCATTATTAGCACACTTTGATTTGTATGCAAGTGACAAAAATTCTTCGTTCGTTCAATTACCTTCGGCTTTGTATATTTTTGCAATTCTCAGATGTTTAATGAAGCATTTTATATAAAGAGTTTTCTATTTCCATCTTGTATGAAATGAAATGTTCCCCTAATTATGCTTTTCCGATCCCTCAGGCTTATTTTTAATTTTTTTTTATTTTATTACTTTTTAAATATTATTGTAAATTTTTATTAAATAAATAAATAAAAAAATATTAGTTAAAAAAAATTTTAAAAAAAATTATCATCCACCTTGACACCGACAGGATTCGCACCCGCGACCCTCAGATTGAAAGGCAAATGCGTTAGCCAGTCGGCCATCGCGCCACTTGCATGAAGTGTGTCAAATGCTGCTCTTAAGCTGCAGATGTAAAACTGTAGAATTTTTAGGTACTTGGAGCTAGTTCAGAACTCTCGAAATTGTGCCAATAAACGAACTAGTGAAAACTGTAGAATTTAGTACTAGTTCGGAACTATCGAAAATGTAGTGCAGAGGGCGACAATTGACACCGCCTAGGACATCGCCGTGTTAAATTCGCCAGTTGATAACATGCAAAGAGATTTAGCTCGCACTAGTAGTGTCGAAAAATGCACTAGAGGCGACCTAGTTCGGAACTAGAGATTTTCCCTACAGGGTATGCATAGCGTTAAATATTTTTCTTCTTATTTTCATTTTTGGTGAGCACTTGAGTGCAAATAAGAGTACTACCTTTTTGAAGCTTCTGAGATATTAAAAGGGCGATGGCGAACGAGAGAAATATGGAAGTAGTCTTTACGTGCTATTATAAAAGTGCATAACTCAGCGAATTTTGGTCCAATATTTCAAAATTACTGAATAAAGATCAATAATGCGGTAGTTTCAGCATGAAAATATGATTTTAATTTTTCATTTTTTTGACGACGGAGAATCGTGTCAAAAAATGTATGAAGAATCCTCTTTAATTAACCCTCTTCTAACGATTTAAGCTGATTTCAGTGTAAAAAAGCATAAAGTTTACCAGAAATGATGTCTTAAACAAATTACTCAAAAATCCATCTTTTTGCGAAAATAAAGGTATAGCCACTATGTATTGTGGAACGATTTTCCGTCATCCCTTGTCAAGTTTGGTTTGGAGACAAACCGGTTTCGGCTAATATGCGCCATCTTCAGTGTCTTCTTTCGTTCTGACTGTGTAACCTAAATCAAACGCAAGTCGTCAATTTAACGCACGCACGCAAATTTTTCATATGCGTTGAACCGAAATTGACTTGCGTGCGTGTTCAGATAAAGAAATAGAAAAATACAGAAAATCAGAGAAAATCTTGTTATTTTGTGGAATATGTACCTAACAGACACGATATCAAAAGCAAGTGTCAATTTTTTTGCAAACAATCACCCACAATGCTTAATTTCAACTGTCACGCAAAACAAAAATTGGGCGTCGAATTTGCTTTTTACGCACGCCGTTCAATTTCGGTTACTCCCATACAAATTGTATGGGCATGAGAAATTTTTGACAGTAAATTGACGGCGTGCGTTTGATTTAGGTTACACAGTGAGTTATTTTGTGTAAGTTCGATAGTATTTATATAACTAACTTCCGTCGTTTTGTTCAGGTACTTCGTGTTCATGTGATGTGTTCGTGCATTCGTGCGTGTGTGTGTGTGTGAGTCTGTGTTGTGTGTTTAGGTATGCAAATCTATTTTTTGTCATATTTTCATTATTGTACCCTCATTAACCAAGTAGGTAAAAGTCCGTTATTGTCCGTTTGTGTGTTGTTTTGTTTATGTCGGTTTTAGGTCTTTTGTCCTCTTTCGGGTATAGTAGCTTAGCAGGAACACCTATGCGACCAATAGTAAACCATAAGTCGGCACCAGGATATAGACTATCAAAACATCTAAACAAGCTACTAACCGAGAAACTAGACCTATCCAATAAATACACAATCAAAAACACGACGGAACTAGTCAACAAACTGAACAACCTGAACGTACCCAAGGACTCAAAACTGGTATCATTTGACGTGAAGGATCTATACCCTTCGATACCAACGACAGAAACACTAAAAACTTTAACTAAAATACTGACAGAGAAAACGAACAAAGACATTGCTACAGAGATAGTAAATACGCTGAGAGTAACCCTGGACCAGAATTATTTTAAATTTGACAATAAAATATACAGACAAACTCACGGACTAGGCATGGGTAGCCCCACATCAGCTATCCTTATGGAAGTATTTATGCAACATTTGGAAGAAATTTATATGGAAGAACTGACGGCAAATTTGGGAGTCAATTTTTATGCCAGGTATGTAGATGACATCATCTGCCTAATATCGGGAAATAAAGAAGAACAAATTTTGGAGCACCTCAACAGCCAACACAAAAATATAAAATTCACTATGGATACAGAGAAAAATGGAAAAATCAACTACCTGGACCTAACAATTAAAATAAACAAAGAGACTAACAAATTTACTTACGAAATATACAGAAAACCCACAGCAACAGATACAATAATACACAATAAATCTAACCATCCTCAACAGCACAAGAACGCCGCTTTCAGACATTTATTAACACGACTTGAACGAACCCCGTTAGAAAAAGAAGCTTACAACAAGGAACTGAGCACAATATACACAATCGCAGAGAACAACGGATATCAAAAAAGTTTAGTGAAGAAAATACAAAAAAACATAAATTCGAGAAAGTCAGAAACCAAAGAAAAAGAAGAGAAGAAATGGGCAGTCCTATCATATACCGGAGCAACATCTTACAAGTTGGCTAAAGTTTTCCAAAAATATAACATTAATGCAGCATTTAAAACGAGGAACAATATGGGAAAACTTCTACGAAACAACATTAACAAGGAAGACCTCTTTGACAAACAAGGCGTATACAAATTGACTTGCGAATGCCAAAACAGTTATATAGGACAAACAGGATGCCAAATCAAGACGAGATATCGAGAACACATAAGGGATTACAATAAGAAAATAAGAAAATCATCAACGACAGTGGAATCAAATTTCGCCAACCACATGGCAGAAAACAAGTGTACACCCATGAAAATAGGAAAAACAGCTAAAATTCTCCACATACAGCATAAAGGAAGACGACTTAACATATTAGAAAATATGGAGATATACAAACAAAAAACATTCGTAGGTAAAATAATAAATGAACAAATAAACACCGCATCGGATACATTATTTGAACCGCTTAAGCTACTATACCCGAAAGAGGACAAAAGACCTAAAACCGACATAAACAAAACTACCTGGACCTAACAATTAAAATAAACAAAGAGACTAACAAATTTACTTACGAAATATACAGAAAACCCACAGCAACAGATACAATAATACACAATAAATCTAACCATCCTCAACAGCACAAGAACGCCGCTTTCAGACATTTATTAACACGACTTGAACGAACCCCGTTAGAAAAAGAAGCTTACAACAAGGAACTGAGCACAATATACACAATCGCAGAGAACAACGGATATCAAAAAAGTTTAGTGAAGAAAATACAAAAAAACATAAATTCGAGAAAGTCAGAAACCAAAGAAAAAGAAGAGAAGAAATGGGCAGTCCTATCATATACCGGAGCAACATCTTACAAGTTGGCTAAAGTTTTCCAAAAATATAACATTAATGCAGCGTTTAAAACGAGGAACAATATGGGAAAACTTCTACGAAACAACATTAACAAGGAAGACCTCTTTGACAAACAAGGCGTATACAAATTGACTTGCGAATGCCAAAACAGTTATATAGGACAAACAGGATGCCAAATCAAGACGAGATATCGAGAACACATAAGGGATTACAATAAGAAAATAAGAAAATCATCAACGACAGTGGAATCAAATTTCGCCAACCACATGGCAGAAAACAAGTGTACACCCATGAAAATAGGAAAAACAGCTAAAATTCTCCACATACAGCATAAAGGAAGACGACTTAACATATTAGAAAATATGGAGATATACAAACAAAAAACATTCGTAGGTAAAATAATAAATGAACAAATAAACACCGCATCGGATACATTATTTGAACCGCTTAAGCTACTATACCCGAAAGAGGACAAAAGACCTAAAACCGACATAAACAAAACAACACACAAACGGACAATAACGGACTTTTACCTACTTGGTTAATGAGGGTACAATAATGAAAATATGACAAAAAATAGATTTGCATACCTAAACACACAACACAGACTCACACACACACACACGCACGAATGCACGAACACATCACATGAACACGAAGTACCTGAACAAAACGACGGAAGTTAGTTACTATAAATACTATCGAACTTACACAAAATAACTCAGAACGAAAGAAGACACTGAAGATGGCGCATATTAGCCGAAACCGGTTTGTCTCCAAACCAAACTTGACAAGGGATGACGGAAAATCGTTCCACAATACATCATATTCCTACCCTGTCGGAAAAACAAGCAACCAAAAAGTTATAGCCACTAAGTCAGTTAAGTTATATTTAACTTAATATTTATGAAAACTTACTCATTGACATCTAATGCAACCATGCACTATGTTTTCTGTTTAATAAGAGACGACTAAAAAATAATATAAATTAAAAACAAGTAAGGAAGCCTAAGTTCGAGTGGAATCGAAAATTAGATACTCAGCTGTATGCTTTCTTGAGTGCTGCATAAAGTGGGCGTAGCCACGCGCATTTTCAAAATTTTTATCAGTCATCCAACGAAGCATATGAATATTATTCTTTGTGCAAAATTTCATTCCTTTATGACTTCCAGTTACAAAGATGTCACGTTACAAATTTCCAAAGCGTGTTCCAGAAATATCTTTGCTAAAAAGTAGGCGTGGTCATAAACCGATTTCAATAAATTTTTGCGTGTCTATTAATACAAGTTATAAAAGTGTATAAACCAAGTTTCATCATAATATCTCAATTATTTGTCGAGTTATAGGCTAAGAAATCTCGTATATTCCTGCTTCTAAAAAGAGGCGGTGCCACGCCATTTTCCAAAATTTTTACGGTTTTTGGTTTATGTTCGTAGTTAGTCTCCTCCTTTCTTGTGGCGGTCGGTGACAGGTAACAAGGTCAATGGAAATAAGGTCAATTGAACTTATTTCCCACCCGGGTGGGAAATAAGGTCAATTGATATTATTGCGTTTTCGAGCATTTAGCTTCGCCTCGGTCCGTGTCGGTTCGCGCCGCTGCTGTTATTAGAAAAGTTAGGCGCCGCAGGCGAAAATTTGGAATAAAAAATCGCGCGATTTTTAATTCCAAATTTTCATTTTCCTACTTTTTTGCCATGCCGCATGATAAGGCAAGTAGACATAGTTTTTATATACATTTTTATTTAAATTTTTGTATAACTAGATATTTAACATACTTTACATTATTATATAATTTATTGAAATATTTTTGCTGTGTTGGCAACAACTTGTCTGCAGTAGGGGTAGAGAACAGGGCACTTTACACGAGTAAAGACATTTCGCAATTGTTTTCTTTTTCGACGACCACACTTCACTAAATTCACTTATCAACTAATTTGTAGTAACATAAGAGCGAGTAAAATTGTATTTTCATTCATTAACAAACGGTACTCATAACGGGTTTGCAGAAGAACTCAGCAAATATTTTCATGAATGAACAAGTTTTAAGCAGAGTTGACATTATTTCCATTTGGATTGGGAAATAAGGTCAATTATTTTATTTCCAAATTTTCGTTGACCTTATTGCGTTTTCCGAAAACGCAATAATGTCAATTGACCTTATTTCCCAACCGGGTGGGAAATAAGGTCAATTGACATTATTTCTGTTGACCTTGTTACCTGTCACCGTGGCGGTCAAGGTACGCACTCGCCTCTGTGCAGCAAAGAATGTGCCAACAGGGAAGCAAGGAAAGTTTGAAGTCGAAAGACTGCACATGACGCAGACAGCCAACGAATACTCCACCCGGCTCTCACTCCTGCTCTCTGAGAGCAACACTCCACCAAACGATGTATCCGAGGAATGGGAGCGCATCGCTCGTTCACTTCGTACCGCCGCTGAGGAAACTATTGGATACCAGCGAGCCCGCATAAAAAACACCTGGTACGATAAGGAATGCCACGACGCCTCGGAAAGAAAGAACGCCGCCTACAGGGCTACATTGCGTGCGGGCGCAACACGAAGCGTATGGGAGCACTATCGGACGGCTAAGAGGGAGGAGAGGCGCCTTTTTCGAATGAAGAAAAGGGAGGCCGAAAGGCGCGAGTGTGAAGAGCTTGAGATGCTGGCGGGTAGGAATGATGTTCGAAAATTTTATCAAAAAGTAAGGCGGATGACTGAAGGTTTCAAGACCGCGACAAATTCCTGCCGGAATGATAACGGCGATCTGGTAACTGATGTCCAGAGTTTACTTAAGTTGTGGAGGGATCACTTCTCCTCCCTGCTAGATAACGGCGACAGTGAAATTGCGGAAGGAGAAGATGTTCGACCCGAATCCCCAATAGCAGATGATTGTAGGAATGTTCCACCACCCGATCATGACGAAGTGCGAATAACAATGTCTCGGCTTAAAAATAACAAAGCCCCGGGAGCTGACGGCTTGCCAGTCGAGCTATTCAAACATGGCGGCGAAGAGTTGATAAGGAGCATGCATCAACTCCTATGCAGAATATGGTCGGACGAGCGCATGCCCGACGATTGGAACTTAAGTGTGCTCTGCCCAATCCATAAAAAAGGAGACTCCACAGTACGCGCCAATTATCGTGGGATAAGCCTTCTGAATATCGCATATAAGGTCTTAGCAAGTGTATTGTGCGAAAGACTGAAACCCACCGTCAACAAGCTGATTGGACCTTATCAGTGTGGCTTCAGACCTGGTAAATCTACCATCGACCAGATCTTCACAATACGCCAAATCCTGGAAAAAACTTATGAAAAAAGAACCGACACATACCATCTTTTTGCCGATTTTAAAGCCGCTTTTGATAGCACGAATAGGAATTGCCTATATGCCGCAATGTCTGAATTTGGTTTCCCTGCTAAACTTATACGGCTATGCCAAATTACGCTGACTAACACCACCAGCACCGTCAGAATTGGGAAGGACCTCTCCGAGCCGTTCGAGACCAAACGAGGTTTCAGACAAGGTGACTCCCTTTCGTGTGACTTCTTCAACTTGATGCTGGAAAAGATAATACGAGCTGCAGAACTTCACCGTGCAGGAAGCATCTTATACCACAAGAGTGTTCAACTGCTGGCGTACGCCGATGACATCGACATCATTGGCACTAACACGCGCGCCGTATGTTCTGCCTTCTCCAAGCTGGATAAAGAGGCTAAGAAAATGGGTTTGGCGGTAAACGAGGACGAGACGAAGTACCTCCTATCATCACACAAAGAAACAGCACGCCTTGGCTGCTACGTCAATGTTGATAGCTTCAAATTCGAAACGGTTAAGGACTTCGTCTATTTGGGAACCAGCATTAACACGAAAAATAATGTCTGCACTGAAATCCAAAGAAGAATCACTCTTGCCAATAAATGCTACTTTGGACTAAGTAGGCAATTGAAAAGTAAAGTCCTCTCTCGGCGAACCAAAATCACACTCTACAGGACACTCATCGTTCCAGTCCTCATGTACGGCGCAGAAGCATGGACTATATCAAAAGCAGATGAGATGGCGCTTGGAGTATTCGAGAGGAAAGTTCTTCGGAGGATTTATGGACCTTTGCGTGTTGGCGAGGGCGAGTTTGACGGAGATTTAACAATGAGCTGTACGAGCTGTACGCAGACATCGATATTGTTCAGCGAATAAAGATCCAGCGGCTCCGCTGGGCAGGTCATGTCGTGAGAATGGACGAAGGTGCTCCGGCCAAGAAAGTATTTCTGTCGAAACCCGCTGAACGCAGAAGAAAGGGGAGACCTCCACTGCGTTGGGAAGATCAGGTGGACAGTTATGCTGGCTCCCTAGGTATTCCCAAATGGCGCCACGCTGCACGAAACAGAAATAGCTGGCGCGCTATGTTGGATTCGGCCAAAATCGTCTAGACGGTTACGTGCCAATTAAGTAAGTAAGTATTTAGACTCCTGCCACAAAATTTCAATGATATATCTTTATATTTGACAGAGATATCGATTAAAACGTTTTTATTAGGTCCCTTTATAATACCCATATATAAAAGTGGCCGCTGTGGTGCAGTGGGTAGAGTGCTCGCCTGCTATGCCAGAGGTCTCGGGTTCAAACCACGGTCCGAGCCAAACAAATTTTTCTAATTAGTAAAAATCCAATTATTGGGTTTTTTAAGAGCAGCGGTCACCTCTCGGCAGTGGGAGGCATACCCTCCGAGAGTATTTCTGCCATGAAAAAGCTTCTCACAAAAAATGCATTCGCCGTTCGGAGCCGGCATAAAACTGTAGGTCCACCCAATTAGTAGGAAAAACAAAAAGGAGCACACCTCGAATTGGGAGAGAAGCTCGGCCATAAAACTCGTCAGAGTTATAATAGCGCCATTGTATTATTATTATATATAAAAGTGGGCGTGGTCGTCAGCCGATTTTGGAAATTTTTCGTCCACTATTTGCCTAAGTAAGTATATCACGCGTACCAAATTTCATTGATATATCTTCAATGGTTTCTGAGTTATGACATATAAAACTTTCAATGTTTGCCCCTTAACAAGTGAGCATGGCACCGCCCATTTTCCAAAATTTTTGTGTTTTTTTTATGTCCGTAGTTGGACTCATGCCACAAAATTTCAGTGATAGATCTTTATATTTGACAGAGATATCGCTTAAAACGTTTTTATTATAATAATAATAATACAATGGCGCTATTATAACTCTGACGAGTTTTATGGCCGAGCTTCTCTCCCAATTCGAGGTGTGCTCCTTTTTGTTTTTTCCTACTAATTGGGTGGACCTACTGTTTTATGCCGGCTCCGAACGGCGAATGCATTATTTGTGAGAAGCTTTTTCATGGCAGAATTACTCTCGGAGGGTATGCCGCCCACTGCCGAGAGGTGACTGCTGCTCTTAAAAAACCCAATAATTGGATTTTTACTAATTAGACAGAGATATCGTTTAAAACGTTTTTATTAGGTCCCTTTATAATACACATATATAAAAGTGGGCGTGACCGTCACCCGATTTTAACAATTTTCCGTCCACTATTTACCTAAGTATGTAAATCACGCGTACCAAATTTCATTGATATATCTTCAACGGTTTCTGAGTTATGACATATAAAACTTTCAATGTTTGACCCTTAATAAGTGGGCGTGGCACCGCCCATTTTCCAAAATTTCATCAAATTTCTTCATAGGGGCCTGAGCTCAACACGTGGGTAAAATTTTATCGCTCTAACTCTATTAGTGGCTGAGATACCAAATTTCCGATTTTTTCTATATAGGAAAAGTGGGCGTGGTCATGGTCCGATTTCGCCCATTTTCAATACCAACCGTTCCAGTCTCGATACCAACTTGCATTCCAAATTTCAATTTTTGCGCGAGTTAGAGTGTTTATAGACGGACGGACGGATATGGCTCTATATCTATCTCGATTATTTCATTCTGTTACAATCCACCGTTATGTGATTAAAACTATAATTCTCTGTGTACTAGTACAGCTGAGTATAACTAGGAAGACCTAGCCTAATTTGGTCAAAACTAATTTTGCTAAATAACTTAAAAACCTTCTCGTGATGAGACTTTTTTATACTCAGCTGTACTAGTACACAGAGTATTATAGTTTTAATCACATAACGGTGGATTGTAACAGAATGAAATAATCGAGATAGATATAGACTTATATATATCAAAATGATCAGGGTGAAAAGAGAAATCGATTGAGCCATGTCCGTCCGTCCGTCTGTCCGTCCGTCCGTCCGTCCGTCCGTCTGTCCGTCCGTCCGTCCGTCCGTCTGTCCGTCCGTCCGTCTGTAAACACTCTAACTCGTGCAAAAATTGAGATATTGCGATGAAATTTGAAATGCAAGTTGGTATCGAGACTGGAACGGTTGGTATTGGAAATGGGCGAAATCGGACCATGACCACGCCCACTTTTCATATATAGAAAAATCGGAAATTTGGTATCTCAGTCACTAATATAGCTAGAGCGATTAAATTTTACCCACGTGTTGAGCTCAGGCCCCTAGGAAGAAATTTTATGAAATTTTGGAAAATGGGCGGTGCCACGCCCACTTATTAAGGGTCAAACCTTGAAAGTTTTATATGTCATAACTCAGAAACCATTGAAGACATATCGATCAAATTTGGTACGCGTGATATACTTACTTAGGCAAACGTTTGGACGGAAAATAGTTAAAATCGGTTGACGGCCACGCCCACTTTTATATATGTATATTATAAAGTGACCTAATAAAAACATTTTAAGCTATATCTCTGTCAAATATACAGATATATCATTGAAATTTTGTCGCCTGAGTCCAACTATGGACATAAAACAAAAAACACAAAAATTTTGGAAAATGGGCGGTGCCACGCCCACTTATTAAGGGGCAAACATTGAAAGTTTTATGAGTCATAACTCAGAAACCTTTAAAGATATATCGATGAAATTCGGTGCGCGTGATATACTTACTTAGGCAAATGTTTGGACGAAAAATTTTCTAAATCGGTTGACGACCACGCCCACTTTTATATATGTGTATTATAAAGTGGCCTAATAAAAACATTTTAAGCGATATCTCTGTCAAATATAAAGATATATCATTGAAATTTTATAGCAGGAGTCCAACTGCGGACATAAAACGAAAAACACAAAAATTTTGGAAAATGGGCGTGGCACCGCCTCTTTTCAGACAAAGGAATCAACGAGATTTCGGAGCCCATAAATCGACAAATAATTGAGATATTATGACGAAACTTGGTTTATACACTTTTATAACTTGTGTTAATAGACACGCAAAAATTTATTGAAATCGGTTTATGACCACGTCTACTTTTTAAGAAAGATATTTCTGGAACACCCTTTGGGAATTTGTAACAAGACTTCTTTGTAACTAGAAGTCATAAAGGAATGAAATTTTGCACAAAGAATAATATTCATATGCTTAGTTGGATGACTGATAAAAATGTTGAAAATGGGCGTGGCTACGCCCACTTTATGCGGCACTCGCTTTATATAAAATACGCCGTGTTTCCATCAAACGCAAACAAACAATGAAAGCATACAGCTGAGTATCTAATGTTCGATTCCACTCGAACTTAGGCTTCCTTACTTGTTCAATATGATTTTGGTAATCGGCGCCCCAAAATCCATTAAAATCAATTATCAAACCTAAACGGAGGATTACGTTGCCGACCAGTGATATATGTACATATGGTCAATTCCACCTAAAACGGCCCTATCCAGCAAAATTAGAAATCACTTATTTTTAATTAAATTAAATTTGTTAATATGCACAAGAGGATGATTCTTATGGCTGAATAAAAAAAATTGGATTCACGTAAATTTTTATAAGTTCGGCAACACTTTGAACTTTGTCTATACTGAATATTCAGTTCACATTCTCTGCAAGGTGTCTCTTTATTTAACATTTTTATACTCTTCCATTCTCAATATTAATAAAAACCGTTACCTCTGAAGAGACTAGGTCATTGTTTTACATTTCTGTGAAGTTTCGATATTATACGTTTTATAGTAACAATTTTATGGCGTGTTTAATATACTTAAATTTTCGGTCACACCCGTCACAGAAAAAAATGAAAAAGCTTAATTATATTGGTACTTTACATTTTAACCACCTGACACTCTCCAATAATAACAAAGTAGTCGCGATAAATACTTAGTGAAATTTTCTTAAAATTTATCGCAGTAATTTAGTATTCAGTTCTAAAAAATATTTGGTCACACCCGTCACACCAACGCGAAGTATACATATATTTTTTAATAGATTCGAAAAACAGAAAGCGCGAACAGAGGAAGAAGCTTAAAGAAAACAAAGAAAAATATGAATTGCATCTAGCTAAGGAGAGAATAAGAGATAAAAGAAGGAGGGATGCTAAAAAAATGATAACAGATAAAACTGCGCATCTCAGTTTAAAAATCGATACAATATTTTTAACATTTGCCAGGCCCCTAAGGATTTTGGATTAGAAATGTCTTGGAATTTTTTCGCTACAGGCCATGGTAAAGGCGCTGTAGATGGAATAGCTGCAGCTGCAAAAAGAACCTTAAGTACGGGCATTAAGGCTAGAGAATATTTTATGAAAACACCCGTTGACTGTTTCCAATATCTAGTTGAAACAAAGAAACTTAATAAGATCGACGTTTTTTACGCATCAAAAGACGATGTTGAGCGCGACAGTAATTTCTTGAACGCAAGGTGGGAAAACGTAAAATTAATAAAGAATATTCAAAAAATGCACAACTTTAAAAGAGCAGATGCGGTCTCTGTGTATGCTTGCGATTCATATTTATCTGAATTTAAACAAATTTTCCTAAAACATACACCTTTGGAATAATGTGAGTTTTATGATAGCGAGCAAACAATGTTATGTTACTTTTTTTTCATATTACGAGTTATAAATGAAGTCAATAAAAACTTTTAGTTCATCAAAAATTTTGAATTTTGGTACTGGGTCACACCCGTCACATAGAGAGGTCACACCCGTCCAATTTTTTAAACAGGGTTTTCGCAAGAAAAACGTGAATTTCAAAATAGTAAGTATGCTATACAATCAAAAAGACTTTGAACAACGTGCTGGACTAAAATTTTTAAATGCGTTCTGTGAAAAGTTTTACAAAATTTATATGCAAAG
Source organism: Urophora cardui (assembly GCA_960531455.1). Taxonomy (NCBI): domain Eukaryota; kingdom Metazoa; phylum Arthropoda; class Insecta; order Diptera; family Tephritidae; genus Urophora; species Urophora cardui. The sequence goes on from OY482671.1 coordinate 168,864,219, forward strand.
TGGGATTTTTTGAAAGCTCAAATATATAAGGTCACACCCGTCCCAGCTTTCTAATGGCCACTCTGGTCGGAAATGGTGTCCTTCAAGTATATATCTGCTATCCACCGTTTTTAACTTTCCCATTGCTGGGAATAACGGCCTTTTTTTGAAATGCAAGCTTTCCATTTCAAAATTATAGCGAAAATTATGAGTATCATGGTCACACCCGTCACAATGGAATTGACCATATGTAAGTATAATAGTTAAGTAGAACGGCTAAATCGTGGAAAAAAAAATTTTACATTGGCAAATATTTACTAATTTGCATTGTCAATTCTTCAGGCTATGTGGATAACAGTGGCGTAGCTAGAGAATTTTTCGGAGGGGGGGAGGGGTCACCGCCAATGTAAAAAATTTACAAAAATTAAAATGACCAAAAAAAAACTAAAATTTTTTTTACAAATGATAAAAATCGCTAGCTTAGAATGCAAATTGTGTAAGTCCTTTTTTAAAACTTTGTAGGAGAGACAAAAAACAAAAAAGAAAAAAAATTCGAAATGAAAAAAAATTTCTGTTCATATAAATATTTTGGACTTACACAATTTTTTTCGCTTTTTGGACTTACACAATTTGCGTATCACTGAATAACAACGAGTAGAAATATGACAAGTATCTCAGACTTGTTTATCGCGGTGCGTATTTGATTTTTCTAGCGTTCTACATAAAAATACACTTTTTCATAAAAGTGGACTTACACAGTTTGCACTCTAAGCTAGCGAAATGTAATTTTTTCAGACTATAATTTAACATTTTAGTACACAAATATCGCTTATAATACATATATAACTCTTAAGGCCCTTGGCCACTTAAAATCTGGAATGTTAAGAAGTGTATACATACATATGTGTGAGTGTCGGGTGATTGACGCAAATATCTAAAAGATTTGATTCTCATCAACGCGAGCCCGAACAAGAACGTGTAGCACGACGACTGCCGATTGCACTAACACACACAAAAACTCACACATACACACTGCTTGACATGCCAGATTTTCAGTTGCCAAGGGCCTTTAACTATACTTCAAAAGTAAGTCTCATATTCTCTTCTGGAAATCTACGCGCATAGGTAGATTTTCAAGTCTTATGCGCCCAAAATTGAATTTTGTAAAATTGTTACAATTACAGAAAAAAAACATACCCACATATTGGAAATAGAATGGGGAGCAATAATTCATCGCTTTTTTTCCCGACCCCATACTCTGCACTTGCCCCAGATGGTCGTAACTTAGCATATCTCGACGGCTGAGAATAAGATCGCCCTATTTCAAAAATTGTTTCAAAAACGCCCTATTTGAAAAATTGTTTCAATAACGTCCTATTTCAGATTTTGCTTCAAGAACGCCCTATTTCAAAGAAAATTCCATATATATTTCTCTGAAATAGGGCGTTTTTGAATAATTGTCTGAAATAGGACGTTATTGAAACAATTTTTCAAATAGGGCGTTTTTGAAACAATTTTTGAAATAGGGCGATCTTATTCTCAGCCGTCGATCTGAAGTTAATTTTTTTGTTTTTTTCTTACATATTTTAAGTGCTAGTTTCAGCTTGAACATTTATTATTTAAAGCATTTCATTTAAGTAATCGTGATGAATCCTAAAGGTTCAAGTAATTATTAACACTTTTCAATAATATCCTTGGTTTCCAATAATTCTAAGTTATAAGCTTTTAAAGTTGCACTGAAAAAACAACTTACTCAGATTATGGAAAAGTGGGAATGATTCGGCGCTAAAGACATATTTCCATATTTTGATGTACGATTTTCTTCAAATCAAGGAATAAAAACCACGTTTTAAAGAAAATTGTACATCAAAATATGGAAATATGTCTTTAGCGCCGAATCATTCCCATTTTTCCATAATCTGAGTAATTTTTTTTTTGAGTGTGGGATATTTAAAAAAAATTATCACTCTTTTTCATGTTAAAAATTGGTTTTGTTATGTTGCTCTGTCAGACTCAGTCAAATTAACCCTCGGACATGATATCTAGTACAATTAGTAGTTAGCCGACAAAAAATTACGTCGCACAAAGCCGCACTTCACTACTAGATACAGAGTTTTTCATATGTACCTACAATAATTTTCTTTTTGTGCTTTATATTTAATTTTAATGTTTATATTTCTAACGCATATCTTGGTTAATGTAGGTGATGCTCGAAAGAAACCCAGATATTTAGCAGCGATTATTGTTAACTTTTTAGGCAGTATTTTTAGTATTTCCAATTTTTCAAAGTTAAGGAAGTACTTATCATAAAAAGGGGCTAAGAATTATAAAGCTACATTTTTTAGAAGATTTTTGAGTATTCAATTTTGCAGCTAATTCAATTGTAATATAATAATATGCAACATTCAACTTTTTGAAAAATTTCATTGGCTTTTCGGAAATTTTAATTGGAACGGTCTCACGTACATATAACGCAAACACCCTACAGAAAAAAATTACTAAAATCGACGGAAATTTTTACAGCATTGAGAATAGCACTTTTTACACTAAAATTGGTTGGCTACATAACAGTACACTTAGAAATCTCCTCAAAATCTTCTATAAATTCTGGCCGCGCTTTGAAATTTTTAATCCACTTTTAGAAATTTCTACGATTTTTCGGATTTTTCCATAAGCTTAGAAATCCTGCTTAAGGCGATTTTTATTGAAAAATTGTTTACATTTTTAAACGAAAATAAGAGAGTCAAATTTTCGACAGAACTGTTTGAAATAAATTTAAAAACTCTGGCGTATGATTTTTTTTTTTTTGAGTCACTGTATATATTTTTCAATAAAATCGACTTTTAACTAGAGCCCTAGATACCCGGGTATCGATCAATTCGATCTGATCGTTTTTGTTTGAAGCCCGTTTGTTGTTCAAATGCCCGTACAAACATTCGAGCATTCGAGCTTACAAACAAAAAAAATGTGTATCGGAAAAACAAAAATAAAAAAAACTATATATAAAGAGAAAAAAAATAATAAACAAAAGAAAAAAACAAACTTCAAAATACCCGAATTGTCCAAATGCCCGTACAAACATACGGGTAATAAACAAACAAACAACTCTTCGAGCATTTGAACAACAACTGTTCGGGCTACTCGAACATGTTCAAAAAAAAATCGAGAGCTCTACTTTTAACACAAATTATTAAAATTTTGCATTAAACAAGCAATTTGGAATAGATGTACACAATAAAATATTTCTACCTATGTGCTACGGTTATAAATAATAATTTTCTTATATAATTTAGTTTTTTAATATTCCATTTTGACAGACATTAAATAAAATTTCAAGTTCAGATACTCTTATACATTGCATATTTATTCCCATTGTAGTTTATACTAATATTATTTGATTAAGATGATACGTAATTCAAAGAAAACTTGAAATTTAAATAATTGGCGCTACTTTTCTGTTATTAGCATGTTAATAACAGCAATACTGTATAATAATTGTAGCGTTTGTTGAGCCGTAGGGAAGTGCAGGAACCGTAGGAATTTTACCACAAAAGAGCGAATATAAGTACAAAGAATGTAAATTGTGATAAAATTCCTGCGGTTCTTGCACTTTCCTACGGCTCAACAAACGATAGAATTATAAGTAATACTTCGTGAAAAAGCGCTAAATTTCGAATTACCAATTTCGAAAAATTACTATTCTCATTGATTTTTTTTCTGAAAAAGAAATGTATGCTAATAAAGTCAAAGATGGTTTTATGGTCAAAACGAATCTTTCGGGGGGGTTTTGTCCCCAAACCCCCCCGTTACTACGCCACTGGTGGATAATTAAATGGAGAAGTTATATCCAAAAATGTGTAATCTGAACAATCGGTTGTATGGCAGCTATATCTTATAGCGTCCCGATTCAGCCGATTCCGACAAATGATCAGCTAGTCATAGTCTCGAGTAATTTGTTGGTGACAGGTAACAAGGTCAACGGAAATAATGTCAATTGACATTATTTCCCACTCGGTTGGGAAATAAAGTAAATTGACTATTTCGTTTTTGAAAACGCATTGCACTTTCGAGCATTTAATATGTAAAGCTCCGCATCGGTCCGTTTCTGTTCGCGTCGCTGCTGTTATTACAAAATTAAAGCGCCGCAGGTGCAGTGGGTAGAGTGCTCGCCTGCTATGCCAGAGGTCTCGGGTTCAAACCCCAGTCCGAGCAAACACCAAAAAAAATTTTTTCTAATTAGTAAAAATCCAATTATTGGGTTTCTTAAGAGCAGCGGTCACCTCTCGGAAGTGGGCGGCATACCCTCCGAGTGTATTTCTGCCATGAAAAAGCTTCTCACAAAAAATGCATTCGCCGTTCGGAGCCGGCATGAAACTGTAGGCCCACCCAATTAGTAGGAAAAACAAAAGGAGCACACCTCGAATTGGGAGAGAAGCTCGGCCATAAAACTCGTCAGAGTTATAATAGCGCCACAGTATTATATTATTATATTATTAAAGCGCCGCAGGCGAAAAGTTTTAATAAAAAATCGCGCAATTTTTAATTTCAAATTTTCATTTTCCTAAACTACTTTTTATGATAAAAGAAAAGCGCCGCAGGCGAAAATGTGAAATAAAAAATAGCATTGATTTTTTATTGAATTGATAATTTTAATTTTTTTAATAAAGTTACGATTGTGGTAATTTTTCGCACTGAGTTTTTTACAATTACAATTTTCGTCCATAGAAACACTTACGGTGCAATCTTTATTATAGCATTCATATTTTATGAATAAGAATTTGTGATCAATTAATAATAATTGTGAATTTTTTCTAAGCCCCTCCACATATGAATATTGTAAAAACATTTCGCAATTGTTTTGTTTTTCGACGACCAAACTTCACTAAATTCACTTATCAACTAATTAGTAGTAACATAATATCATGTTCAGACATAAAAATTAATTAAGTCAATTGGGGTTGATTGAACATCTTTAGATTTGGTGTTCAGACATATTTAATTTACTTGGCCCATTTAACAGGTCGGCTCAAGATACATACACACATACACGCCGTGAGCTGAATATCAAACTCTCGTGACCTAAATGTCAAAATTGCAAGGAGGACGAAATAATTTAACATTCATCTCACTATTTTTACCAATCGTAAACACGAATGCATGTATAAAATAAGCAGAAATAAAAACAAATTTGATAGGTGATGAAGAAGAACAAGAATGCAGCTGATCTGACGAACCAACCTGTTTAGTGGACACTGACGCTAATCACATTTCTCTTTTCATGACATTTCATTTTACTTATGAAACAAGCCTTTTAACAGGGTTGCATGCAGAATTGTTCTTCATTAACAACTCATTAATTTCTAATGAAGCATTAACTTGGTCAATTTTTGTATGGTAACTTGAGAATCATTGGGCTTGAAAATTGAATGAAGGCTCTTAATGTTCAATTAAGGTTGTGTCTGAACATAACATAAGAGTGAGTAAAATTGTATTATCATTCATTAACAAACGGATTTCATAACGGAAAAGTATAGAATTTATTCCAATTTTGGATTGATCTTATACCATTTCAACTATTTTTAATACCAGAAATATTCTAAAAATAATGAAAATTTGGTTTTGATTTAATTCCAAGAAAGTATTAATTTGACACCAAGAATAATTTCTGTCTCTCAATATTCTCTTCTTTTTTTAAACCAGAATGGTTTTAATTTTATGCTTTTTGGCATTGTTATATATAAATACCAAAATGGAATTAAAATTAAACTAAAATTTTTACTGTGCACTGTTATATAGGGGTATTACTCGTATAAATGGGCGTAATAAAAACATTTTAAGCGATATTTTTTTTATCAAATATAAAGATAGTTCATCGAATGTGTGTGGCATGAGTCCCACTGTAGACATAAAACAAAGAACAAAAAGTTTTGAAAATGGGCGTGACATCGCCTCGATTTCGGAGTGCATAACTCGACAATTAATTTAGATATTATGGCCAAACTTTGTGTACACGCTTTTATAACTTGTGGTAATACACCTATTTAAAAAAAGGACTTCTAAAACTCCCTTTGGAAATTTTTAAATTGACAAACTAAAAGTTATAAAGGGATAAAATTTTGCACTAACTCTGCATTTAGTCTGATAACAGATAAAAATGTTGGAAATGGGCGTGGCTGCACCCACTTTATGCGTCACCTACTTTATGTGTTTCCATTACATGCAAACAAACAATGAAGGCATACCGCTGAGTATCTAATGTTCGATTCCACTATTCCTATGCTTATTTGTTAAAACGTTCGAAGTTTGTTTTAATTGAATGAAAAGATATATGTATGTATCAGACATGGGCATACTCAATTACATTTTGTAATTGATTACATACAACAATTAAAATTACTTGTAATTGTAATTGATATTTTTCAATTACAAAGTACAAGTAATTGTAATGGAAAATTTTCCAATTACATTTTTCCGATTGTAATTGAAATGCTGCTATTGAAATAACTCAGTAGTATTCAATTACATGTAATTGTTACCGAATAGTGTTCAATTACATGTAATTGAACAGTGAATTAGTTAACTTTTTTGGGTATTGGCGCATCCCTAAGCTAATACATACCTACATCTAAGAGCATACATAGTTATTTTGAGCATAAAAATCAATCAAAGTGGGTGGATCATAACAGAAGACTTACATGTAATTGATGCATTTCATTCACAATTACCTGTAATTGATACCTTTTCGATGACAATTACATGTAATTGTATCTGAAGTTTTTCAATTATAATTACAAGTAATTGTAATTGGAAATTTTTAAATTACAATTACAAGTAATTGTAATTGAAAAATTTTGTAATTGCAGATGCCCATGTCTGGTATGTATGTATTTATATGGTCGAATCCAGAATGACGAACGTGACGTTCGTACGCCTTTAAAGCTCAATAAAGTACCCTGCAGGGAACTCAATAACTAGTGAGCAAAATTTCTAGTTCCGAACTAGCGAAAAGGTGTCAAAAGGGAACTAGATTAATTGTTGCTAGACCGTGACCAGTTCAGAAGGAGTGAATTGAGTGACCATTATTAGCACACTTTGATTTGTATGCAAGTGACAAAAATTCTTCGTTCGTTCAATTACCTTCGGCTTTGTATATTTTTGCAATTCTCAGATGTTTAATGAAGCATTTTATATAAAGAGTTTTCTATTTCCATCTTGTATGAAATGAAATGTTCCCCTAATTATGCTTTTCCGATCCCTCAGGCTTATTTTTAATTTTTTTTTATTTTATTACTTTTTAAATATTATTGTAAATTTTTATTAAATAAATAAATAAAAAAATATTAGTTAAAAAAAATTTTAAAAAAAATTATCATCCACCTTGACACCGACAGGATTCGCACCCGCGACCCTCAGATTGAAAGGCAAATGCGTTAGCCAGTCGGCCATCGCGCCACTTGCATGAAGTGTGTCAAATGCTGCTCTTAAGCTGCAGATGTAAAACTGTAGAATTTTTAGGTACTTGGAGCTAGTTCAGAACTCTCGAAATTGTGCCAATAAACGAACTAGTGAAAACTGTAGAATTTAGTACTAGTTCGGAACTATCGAAAATGTAGTGCAGAGGGCGACAATTGACACCGCCTAGGACATCGCCGTGTTAAATTCGCCAGTTGATAACATGCAAAGAGATTTAGCTCGCACTAGTAGTGTCGAAAAATGCACTAGAGGCGACCTAGTTCGGAACTAGAGATTTTCCCTACAGGGTATGCATAGCGTTAAATATTTTTCTTCTTATTTTCATTTTTGGTGAGCACTTGAGTGCAAATAAGAGTACTACCTTTTTGAAGCTTCTGAGATATTAAAAGGGCGATGGCGAACGAGAGAAATATGGAAGTAGTCTTTACGTGCTATTATAAAAGTGCATAACTCAGCGAATTTTGGTCCAATATTTCAAAATTACTGAATAAAGATCAATAATGCGGTAGTTTCAGCATGAAAATATGATTTTAATTTTTCATTTTTTTGACGACGGAGAATCGTGTCAAAAAATGTATGAAGAATCCTCTTTAATTAACCCTCTTCTAACGATTTAAGCTGATTTCAGTGTAAAAAAGCATAAAGTTTACCAGAAATGATGTCTTAAACAAATTACTCAAAAATCCATCTTTTTGCGAAAATAAAGGTATAGCCACTATGTATTGTGGAACGATTTTCCGTCATCCCTTGTCAAGTTTGGTTTGGAGACAAACCGGTTTCGGCTAATATGCGCCATCTTCAGTGTCTTCTTTCGTTCTGACTGTGTAACCTAAATCAAACGCAAGTCGTCAATTTAACGCACGCACGCAAATTTTTCATATGCGTTGAACCGAAATTGACTTGCGTGCGTGTTCAGATAAAGAAATAGAAAAATACAGAAAATCAGAGAAAATCTTGTTATTTTGTGGAATATGTACCTAACAGACACGATATCAAAAGCAAGTGTCAATTTTTTTGCAAACAATCACCCACAATGCTTAATTTCAACTGTCACGCAAAACAAAAATTGGGCGTCGAATTTGCTTTTTACGCACGCCGTTCAATTTCGGTTACTCCCATACAAATTGTATGGGCATGAGAAATTTTTGACAGTAAATTGACGGCGTGCGTTTGATTTAGGTTACACAGTGAGTTATTTTGTGTAAGTTCGATAGTATTTATAGTAACTAACTTCCGTCGTTTTGTTCAGGTACTTCGTGTTCATGTGATGTGTTCGTGCATTCGTGCGTGTGTGTGTGTGTGAGTCTGTGTTGTGTGTTTAGGTATGCAAATCTATTTTTTGTCATATTTTCATTATTGTACCCTCATTAACCAAGTAGGTAAAAGTCCGTTATTGTCCGTTTGTGTGTTGTTTTGTTTATGTCGGTTTTAGGTCTTTTGTCCTCTTTCGGGTATAGTAGCTTAGCAGGAACACCTATGCGACCAATAGTAAACCATAAGTCGGCACCAGGATATAGACTATCAAAACATCTAAACAAGCTACTAACCGAGAAACTAGACCTATCCAATAAATACACAATCAAAAACACGACGGAACTAGTCAACAAACTGAACAACCTGAACGTACCCAAGGACTCAAAACTGGTATCATTTGACGTGAAGGATCTATACCCTTCGATACCAACGACAGAAACACTAAAAACTTTAACTAAAATACTGACAGAGAAAACGAACAAAGACATTGCTACAGAGATAGTAAATACGCTGAGAGTAACCCTGGACCAGAATTATTTTAAATTTGACAATAAAATATACAGACAAACTCACGGACTAGGCATGGGTAGCCCCACATCAGCTATCCTTATGGAAGTATTTATGCAACATTTGGAAGAAATTTATATGGAAGAACTGACGGCAAATTTGGGAGTCAATTTTTATGCCAGGTATGTAGAACTCAGAACGAAAGAAGACACTGAAGATGGCGCATATTAGCCGAAACCGGTTTGTCTCCAAACCAAACTTGACAAGGGATGACGGAAAATCGTTCCACAATACATCATATTCCTACCCTGTCGGAAAAACAAGCAACCAAAAAGTTATAGCCACTAAGTCAGTTAAGTTATATTTAACTTAATATTTATGAAAACTTACTCATTGACATCTAATGCAACCATGCACTATGTTTTCTGTTTAATAAGAGACGACTAAAAAATAATATAAATTAAAAACAAGTAAGGAAGCCTAAGTTCGAGTGGAATCGAAAATTAGATACTCAGCTGTATGCTTTCTTGAGTGCTGCATAAAGTGGGCGTAGCCACGCGCATTTTCAAAATTTTTATCAGTCATCCAACGAAGCATATGAATATTATTCTTTGTGCAAAATTTCATTCCTTTATGACTTCCAGTTACAAAGATGTCACGTTACAAATTTCCAAAGCGTGTTCCAGAAATATCTTTGCTAAAAAGTAGGCGTGGTCATAAACCGATTTCAATAAATTTTTGCGTGTCTATTAATACAAGTTATAAAAGTGTATAAACCAAGTTTCATCATAATATCTCAATTATTTGTCGAGTTATAGGCTAAGAAATCTCGTATATTCCTGCTTCTAAAAAGAGGCGGTGCCACGCCATTTTCCAAAATTTTTACGGTTTTTGGTTTATGTTCGTAGTTAGTCTCCTCCTTTCTTGTGGCGGTCGGTGACAGGTAACAAGGTCAATGGAAATAAGGTCAATTGAACTTATTTCCCACCCGGGTGGGAAATAAGGTCAATTGATATTATTGCGTTTTCGAGCATTTAGCTTCGCCTCGGTCCGTGTCGGTTCGCGCCGCTGCTGTTATTAGAAAAGTTAGGCGCCGCAGGCGAAAATTTGGAATAAAAAATCGCGCGATTTTTAATTCCAAATTTTCATTTTCCTACTTTTTTGCCATGCCGCATGATAAGGCAAGTAGACATAGTTTTTATATACATTTTTATTTAAATTTTTGTATAACTAGATATTTAACATACTTTACATTATTATATAATTTATTGAAATATTTTTGCTGTGTTGGCAACAACTTGTCTGCAGTAGGGGTAGAGAACAGGGCACTTTACACGAGTAAAGACATTTCGCAATTGTTTTCTTTTTCGACGACCACACTTCACTAAATTCACTTATCAACTAATTTGTAGTAACATAAGAGCGAGTAAAATTGTATTTTCATTCATTAACAAACGGTACTCATAACGGGTTTGCAGAAGAACTCAGCAAATATTTTCATGAATGAACAAGTTTTAAGCAGAGTTGACATTATTTCCATTTGGATTGGGAAATAAGGTCAATTATTTTATTTCCAAATTTTCGTTGACCTTATTGCGTTTTCCGAAAACGCAATAATGTCAATTGACCTTATTTCCCAACCGGGTGGGAAATAAGGTCAATTGACATTATTTCTGTTGACCTTGTTACCTGTCACCGTGGCGGTCAAGGTACGCACTCGCCTCTGTGCAGCAAAGAATGTGCCAACAGGGAAGCAAGGAAAGTTTGAAGTCGAAAGACTGCACATGACGCAGACAGCCAACGAATACTCCACCCGGCTCTCACTCCTGCTCTCTGAGAGCAACACTCCACCAAACGATGTATCCGAGGAATGGGAGCGCATCGCTCGTTCACTTCGTACCGCCGCTGAGGAAACTATTGGATACCAGCGAGCCCGCATAAAAAACACCTGGTACGATAAGGAATGCCACGACGCCTCGGAAAGAAAGAACGCCGCCTACAGGGCTACATTGCGTGCGGGCGCAACACGAAGCGTATGGGAGCACTATCGGACGGCTAAGAGGGAGGAGAGGCGCCTTTTTCGAATGAAGAAAAGGGAGGCCGAAAGGCGCGAGTGTGAAGAGCTTGAGATGCTGGCGGGTAGGAATGATGTTCGAAAATTTTATCAAAAAGTAAGGCGGATGACTGAAGGTTTCAAGACCGCGACAAATTCCTGCCGGAATGATAACGGCGATCTGGTAACTGATGTCCAGAGTTTACTTAAGTTGTGGAGGGATCACTTCTCCTCCCTGCTAGATAACGGCGACAGTGAAATTGCGGAAGGAGAAGATGTTCGACCCGAATCCCCAATAGCAGATGATTGTAGGAATGTTCCACCACCCGATCATGACGAAGTGCGAATAACAATGTCTCGGCTTAAAAATAACAAAGCCCCGGGAGCTGACGGCTTGCCAGTCGAGCTATTCAAACATGGCGGCGAAGAGTTGATAAGGAGCATGCATCAACTCCTATGCAGAATATGGTCGGACGAGCGCATGCCCGACGATTGGAACTTAAGTGTGCTCTGCCCAATCCATAAAAAAGGAGACTCCACAGTACGCGCCAATTATCGTGGGATAAGCCTTCTGAATATCGCATATAAGGTCTTAGCAAGTGTATTGTGCGAAAGACTGAAACCCACCGTCAACAAGCTGATTGGACCTTATCAGTGTGGCTTCAGACCTGGTAAATCTACCATCGACCAGATCTTCACAATACGCCAAATCCTGGAAAAAACTTATGAAAAAAGAACCGACACATACCATCTTTTTGCCGATTTTAAAGCCGCTTTTGATAGCACGAATAGGAATTGCCTATATGCCGCAATGTCTGAATTTGGTTTCCCTGCTAAACTTATACGGCTATGCCAAATTACGCTGACTAACACCACCAGCACCGTCAGAATTGGGAAGGACCTCTCCGAGCCGTTCGAGACCAAACGAGGTTTCAGACAAGGTGACTCCCTTTCGTGTGACTTCTTCAACTTGATGCTGGAAAAGATAATACGAGCTGCAGAACTTCACCGTGCAGGAAGCATCTTATACCACAAGAGTGTTCAACTGCTGGCGTACGCCGATGACATCGACATCATTGGCACTAACACGCGCGCCGTATGTTCTGCCTTCTCCAAGCTGGATAAAGAGGCTAAGAAAATGGGTTTGGCGGTAAACGAGGACGAGACGAAGTACCTCCTATCATCACACAAAGAAACAGCACGCCTTGGCTGCTACGTCAATGTTGATAGCTTCAAATTCGAAACGGTTAAGGACTTCGTCTATTTGGGAACCAGCATTAACACGAAAAATAATGTCTGCACTGAAATCCAAAGAAGAATCACTCTTGCCAATAAATGCTACTTTGGACTAAGTAGGCAATTGAAAAGTAAAGTCCTCTCTCGGCGAACCAAAATCACACTCTACAGGACACTCATCGTTCCAGTCCTCATGTACGGCGCAGAAGCATGGACTATATCAAAAGCAGATGAGATGGCGCTTGGAGTATTCGAGAGGAAAGTTCTTCGGAGGATTTATGGACCTTTGCGTGTTGGCGAGGGCGAGTTTGACGGAGATTTAACAATGAGCTGTACGAGCTGTACGCAGACATCGATATTGTTCAGCGAATAAAGATCCAGCGGCTCCGCTGGGCAGGTCATGTCGTGAGAATGGACGAAGGTGCTCCGGCCAAGAAAGTATTTCTGTCGAAACCCGCTGAACGCAGAAGAAAGGGGAGACCTCCACTGCGTTGGGAAGATCAGGTGGACAGTTATGCTGGCTCCCTAGGTATTCCCAAATGGCGCCACGCTGCACGAAACAGAAATAGCTGGCGCGCTATGTTGGATTCGGCCAAAATCGTCTAGACGGTTACGTGCCAATTAAGTAAGTAAGTATTTAGACTCCTGCCACAAAATTTCAATGATATATCTTTATATTTGACAGAGATATCGATTAAAACGTTTTTATTAGGTCCCTTTATAATACCCATATATAAAAGTGGCCGCTGTGGTGCAGTGGGTAGAGTGCTCGCCTGCTATGCCAGAGGTCTCGGGTTCAAACCACGGTCCGAGCCAAACAAATTTTTCTAATTAGTAAAAATCCAATTATTGGGTTTTTTAAGAGCAGCGGTCACCTCTCGGCAGTGGGAGGCATACCCTCCGAGAGTATTTCTGCCATGAAAAAGCTTCTCACAAAAAATGCATTCGCCGTTCGGAGCCGGCATAAAACTGTAGGTCCACCCAATTAGTAGGAAAAACAAAAAGGAGCACACCTCGAATTGGGAGAGAAGCTCGGCCATAAAACTCGTCAGAGTTATAATAGCGCCATTGTATTATTATTATATATAAAAGTGGGCGTGGTCGTCAGCCGATTTTGGAAATTTTTCGTCCACTATTTGCCTAAGTAAGTATATCACGCGTACCAAATTTCATTGATATATCTTCAATGGTTTCTGAGTTATGACATATAAAACTTTCAATGTTTGCCCCTTAACAAGTGAGCATGGCACCGCCCATTTTCCAAAATTTTTGTGTTTTTTTTATGTCCGTAGTTGGACTCATGCCACAAAATTTCAGTGATAGATCTTTATATTTGACAGAGATATCGCTTAAAACGTTTTTATTATAATAATAATAATACAATGGCGCTATTATAACTCTGACGAGTTTTATGGCCGAGCTTCTCTCCCAATTCGAGGTGTGCTCCTTTTTGTTTTTTCCTACTAATTGGGTGGACCTACTGTTTTATGCCGGCTCCGAACGGCGAATGCATTATTTGTGAGAAGCTTTTTCATGGCAGAATTACTCTCGGAGGGTATGCCGCCCACTGCCGAGAGGTGACTGCTGCTCTTAAAAAACCCAATAATTGGATTTTTACTAATTAGACAGAGATATCGTTTAAAACGTTTTTATTAGGTCCCTTTATAATACACATATATAAAAGTGGGCGTGACCGTCACCCGATTTTAACAATTTTCCGTCCACTATTTACCTAAGTATGTAAATCACGCGTACCAAATTTCATTGATATATCTTCAACGGTTTCTGAGTTATGACATATAAAACTTTCAATGTTTGACCCTTAATAAGTGGGCGTGGCACCGCCCATTTTCCAAAATTTCATCAAATTTCTTCATAGGGGCCTGAGCTCAACACGTGGGTAAAATTTTATCGCTCTAACTCTATTAGTGGCTGAGATACCAAATTTCCGATTTTTTCTATATAGGAAAAGTGGGCGTGGTCATGGTCCGATTTCGCCCATTTTCAATACCAACCGTTCCAGTCTCGATACCAACTTGCATTCCAAATTTCAATTTTTGCGCGAGTTAGAGTGTTTATAGACGGACGGACGGATATGGCTCTATATCTATCTCGATTATTTCATTCTGTTACAATCCACCGTTATGTGATTAAAACTATAATTCTCTGTGTACTAGTACAGCTGAGTATAACTAGGAAGACCTAGCCTAATTTGGTCAAAACTAATTTTGCTAAATAACTTAAAAACCTTCTCGTGATGAGACTTTTTTATACTCAGCTGTACTAGTACACAGAGTATTATAGTTTTAATCACATAACGGTGGATTGTAACAGAATGAAATAATCGAGATAGATATAGACTTATATATATCAAAATGATCAGGGTGAAAAGAGAAATCGATTGAGCCATGTCCGTCCGTCCGTCTGTCCGTCCGTCCGTCCGTCCGTCCGTCTGTCCGTCCGTCCGTCCGTCCGTCTGTCCGTCCGTCCGTCTGTAAACACTCTAACTCGTGCAAAAATTGAGATATTGCGATGAAATTTGAAATGCAAGTTGGTATCGAGACTGGAACGGTTGGTATTGGAAATGGGCGAAATCGGACCATGACCACGCCCACTTTTCATATATAGAAAAATCGGAAATTTGGTATCTCAGTCACTAATATAGCTAGAGCGATTAAATTTTACCCACGTGTTGAGCTCAGGCCCCTAGGAAGAAATTTTATGAAATTTTGGAAAATGGGCGGTGCCACGCCCACTTATTAAGGGTCAAACCTTGAAAGTTTTATATGTCATAACTCAGAAACCATTGAAGACATATCGATCAAATTTGGTACGCGTGATATACTTACTTAGGCAAACGTTTGGACGGAAAATAGTTAAAATCGGTTGACGGCCACGCCCACTTTTATATATGTATATTATAAAGTGACCTAATAAAAACATTTTAAGCTATATCTCTGTCAAATATACAGATATATCATTGAAATTTTGTCGCCTGAGTCCAACTATGGACATAAAACAAAAAACACAAAAATTTTGGAAAATGGGCGGTGCCACGCCCACTTATTAAGGGGCAAACATTGAAAGTTTTATGAGTCATAACTCAGAAACCTTTAAAGATATATCGATGAAATTCGGTGCGCGTGATATACTTACTTAGGCAAATGTTTGGACGAAAAATTTTCTAAATCGGTTGACGACCACGCCCACTTTTATATATGTGTATTATAAAGTGGCCTAATAAAAACATTTTAAGCGATATCTCTGTCAAATATAAAGATATATCATTGAAATTTTATAGCAGGAGTCCAACTGCGGACATAAAACGAAAAACACAAAAATTTTGGAAAATGGGCGTGGCACCGCCTCTTTTCAGACAAAGGAATCAACGAGATTTCGGAGCCCATAAATCGACAAATAATTGAGATATTATGACGAAACTTGGTTTATACACTTTTATAACTTGTGTTAATAGACACGCAAAAATTTATTGAAATCGGTTTATGACCACGTCTACTTTTTAAGAAAGATATTTCTGGAACACCCTTTGGGAATTTGTAACAAGACTTCTTTGTAACTAGAAGTCATAAAGGAATGAAATTTTGCACAAAGAATAATATTCATATGCTTAGTTGGATGACTGATAAAAATGTTGAAAATGGGCGTGGCTACGCCCACTTTATGCGGCACTCGCTTTATATAAAATACGCCGTGTTTCCATCAAACGCAAACAAACAATGAAAGCATACAGCTGAGTATCTAATGTTCGATTCCACTCGAACTTAGGCTTCCTTACTTGTTCAATATGATTTTGGTAATCGGCGCCCCAAAATCCATTAAAATCAATTATCAAACCTAAACGGAGGATTACGTTGCCGACCAGTGATATATGTACATATGGTCAATTCCACCTAAAACGGCCCTATCCAGCAAAATTAGAAATCACTTATTTTTAATTAAATTAAATTTGTTAATATGCACAAGAGGATGATTCTTATGGCTGAATAAAAAAAATTGGATTCACGTAAATTTTTATAAGTTCGGCAACACTTTGAACTTTGTCTATACTGAATATTCAGTTCACATTCTCTGCAAGGTGTCTCTTTATTTAACATTTTTATACTCTTCCATTCTCAATATTAATAAAAACCGTTACCTCTGAAGAGACTAGGTCATTGTTTTACATTTCTGTGAAGTTTCGATATTATACGTTTTATAGTAACAATTTTATGGCGTGTTTAATATACTTAAATTTTCGGTCACACCCGTCACAGAAAAAAATGAAAAAGCTTAATTATATTGGTACTTTACATTTTAACCACCTGACACTCTCCAATAATAACAAAGTAGTCGCGATAAATACTTAGTGAAATTTTCTTAAAATTTATCGCAGTAATTTAGTATTCAGTTCTAAAAAATATTTGGTCACACCCGTCACACCAACGCGAAGTATACATATATTTTTTAATAGATTCGAAAAACAGAAAGCGCGAACAGAGGAAGAAGCTTAAAGAAAACAAAGAAAAATATGAATTGCATCTAGCTAAGGAGAGAATAAGAGATAAAAGAAGGAGGGATGCTAAAAAAATGATAACAGATAAAACTGCGCATCTCAGTTTAAAAATCGATACAATATTTTTAACATTTGCCAGGCCCCTAAGGATTTTGGATTAGAAATGTCTTGGAATTTTTTCGCTACAGGCCATGGTAAAGGCGCTGTAGATGGAATAGCTGCAGCTGCAAAAAGAACCTTAAGTACGGGCATTAAGGCTAGAGAATATTTTATGAAAACACCCGTTGACTGTTTCCAATATCTAGTTGAAACAAAGAAACTTAATAAGATCGACGTTTTTTACGCATCAAAAGACGATGTTGAGCGCGACAGTAATTTCTTGAACGCAAGGTGGGAAAACGTAAAATTAATAAAGAATATTCAAAAAATGCACAACTTTAAAAGAGCAGATGCGGTCTCTGTGTATGCTTGCGATTCATATTTATCTGAATTTAAACAAATTTTCCTAAAACATACACCTTTGGAATAATGTGAGTTTTATGATAGCGAGCAAACAATGTTATGTTACTTTTTTTTCATATTACGAGTTATAAATGAAGTCAATAAAAACTTTTAGTTCATCAAAAATTTTGAATTTTGGTACTGGGTCACACCCGTCACATAGAGAGGTCACACCCGTCCAATTTTTTAAACAGGGTTTTCGCAAGAAAAACGTGAATTTCAAAATAGTAAGTATGCTATACAATCAAAAAGACTTTGAACAACGTGCTGGACTAAAATTTTTAAATGCGTTCTGTGAAAAGTTTTACAAAATTTATATGCAAAGTGGGATTTTTTGAAAGCTCAAATATATAAGGTCACACCCGTCCCAGCTTTCTAATGGCCACTCTGGTCGGAAATGGTGTCCTTCAAGTATATATCTGCTATCCACCGTTTTTAACTTTCCCATTGCTGGGAATAACGGCCTTTTTTTGAAATGCAAGCTTTCCATTTCAAAATTATAGCGAAAATTATGAGTATCATGGTCACACCCGTCACAATGGAATTGACCATATGTAAGTATAATAGTTAAGTAGAACGGCTAAATCGTGGAAAAAAAAATTTTACATTGGCAAATATTTACTAATTTGCATTGTCAATTCTTCAGGCTATGTGGATAACAGTGGCGTAGCTAGAGAATTTTTCGGAGGGGGGGAGGGGTCACCGCCAATGTAAAAAATTTACAAAAATTAAAATGACCAAAAAAAAACTAAAATTTTTTTTACAAATGATAAAAATCGCTAGCTTAGAATGCAAATTGTGTAAGTCCTTTTTTAAAACTTTGTAGGAGAGACAAAAAACAAAAAAGAAAAAAAATTCGAAATGAAAAAAAATTTCTGTTCATATAAATATTTTGGACTTACACAATTTTTTTCGCTTTTTGGACTTACACAATTTGCGTATCACTGAATAACAACGAGTAGAAATATGACAAGTATCTCAGACTTGTTTATCGCGGTGCGTATTTGATTTTTCTAGCGTTCTACATAAAAATACACTTTTTCATAAAAGTGGACTTACACAGTTTGCACTCTAAGCTAGCGAAATGTAATTTTTTCAGACTATAATTTAACATTTTAGTACACAAATATCGCTTATAATACATATATAACTCTTAAGGCCCTTGGCCACTTAAAATCTGGAATGTTAAGAAGTGTATACATACATATGTGTGAGTGTCGGGTGATTGACGCAAATATCTAAAAGATTTGATTCTCATCAACGCGAGCCCGAACAAGAACGTGTAGCACGACGACTGCCGATTGCACTAACACACACAAAAACTCACACATACACACTGCTTGACATGCCAGATTTTCAGTTGCCAAGGGCCTTTAACTATACTTCAAAAGTAAGTCTCATATTCTCTTCTGGAAATCTACGCGCATAGGTAGATTTTCAAGTCTTATGCGCCCAAAATTGAATTTTGTAAAATTGTTACAATTACAGAAAAAAAACATACCCACATATTGGAAATAGAATGGGGAGCAATAATTCATCGCTTTTTTTCCCGACCCCATACTCTGCACTTGCCCCAGATGGTCGTAACTTAGCATATCTCGACGGCTGAGAATAAGATCGCCCTATTTCAAAAATTGTTTCAAAAACGCCCTATTTGAAAAATTGTTTCAATAACGTCCTATTTCAGATTTTGCTTCAAGAACGCCCTATTTCAAAGAAAATTCCATATATATTTCTCTGAAATAGGGCGTTTTTGAATAATTGTCTGAAATAGGACGTTATTGAAACAATTTTTCAAATAGGGCGTTTTTGAAACAATTTTTGAAATAGGGCGATCTTATTCTCAGCCGTCGATCTGAAGTTAATTTTTTTGTTTTTTTCTTACATATTTTAAGTGCTAGTTTCAGCTTGAACATTTATTATTTAAAGCATTTCATTTAAGTAATCGTGATGAATCCTAAAGGTTCAAGTAATTATTAACACTTTTCAATAATATCCTTGGTTTCCAATAATTCTAAGTTATAAGCTTTTAAAGTTGCACTGAAAAAACAACTTACTCAGATTATGGAAAAGTGGGAATGATTCGGCGCTAAAGACATATTTCCATATTTTGATGTACGATTTTCTTCAAATCAAGGAATAAAAACCACGTTTTAAAGAAAATTGTACATCAAAATATGGAAATATGTCTTTAGCGCCGAATCATTCCCATTTTTCCATAATCTGAGTAATTTTTTTTTTGAGTGTGGGATATTTAAAAAAAATTATCACTCTTTTTCATGTTAAAAATTGGTTTTGTTATGTTGCTCTGTCAGACTCAGTCAAATTAACCCTCGGACATGATATCTAGTACAATTAGTAGTTAGCCGACAAAAAATTACGTCGCACAAAGCCGCACTTCACTACTAGATACAGAGTTTTTCATATGTACCTACAATAATTTTCTTTTTGTGCTTTATATTTAATTTTAATGTTTATATTTCTAACGCATATCTTGGTTAATGTAGGTGATGCTCGAAAGAAACCCAGATATTTAGCAGCGATTATTGTTAACTTTTTAGGCAGTATTTTTAGTATTTCCAATTTTTCAAAGTTAAGGAAGTACTTATCATAAAAAGGGGCTAAGAATTATAAAGCTACATTTTTTAGAAGATTTTTGAGTATTCAATTTTGCAGCTAATTCAATTGTAATATAATAATATGCAACATTCAACTTTTTGAAAAATTTCATTGGCTTTTCGGAAATTTTAATTGGAACGGTCTCACGTACATATAACGCAAACACCCTACAGAAAAAAATTACTAAAATCGACGGAAATTTTTACAGCATTGAGAATAGCACTTTTTACACTAAAATTGGTTGGCTACATAACAGTACACTTAGAAATCTCCTCAAAATCTTCTATAAATTCTGGCCGCGCTTTGAAATTTTTAATCCACTTTTAGAAATTTCTACGATTTTTCGGATTTTTCCATAAGCTTAGAAATCCTGCTTAAGGCGATTTTTATTGAAAAATTGTTTACATTTTTAAACGAAAATAAGAGAGTCAAATTTTCGACAGAACTGTTTGAAATAAATTTAAAAACTCTGGCGTATGATTTTTTTTTTTTTGAGTCACTGTATATATTTTTCAATAAAATCGACTTTTAACTAGAGCCCTAGATACCCGGGTATCGATCAATTCGATCTGATCGTTTTTGTTTGAAGCCCGTTTGTTGTTCAAATGCCCGTACAAACATTCGAGCATTCGAGCTTACAAACAAAAAAAATGTGTATCGGAAAAACAAAAATAAAAAAAACTATATATAAAGAGAAAAAAAATAATAAACAAAAGAAAAAAACAAACTTCAAAATACCCGAATTGTCCAAATGCCCGTACAAACATACGGGTAATAAACAAACAAACAACTCTTCGAGCATTTGAACAACAACTGTTCGGGCTACTCGAACATGTTCAAAAAAAAATCGAGAGCTCTACTTTTAACACAAATTATTAAAATTTTGCATTAAACAAGCAATTTGGAATAGATGTACACAATAAAATATTTCTACCTATGTGCTACGGTTATAAATAATAATTTTCTTATATAATTTAGTTTTTTAATATTCCATTTTGACAGACATTAAATAAAATTTCAAGTTCAGATACTCTTATACATTGCATATTTATTCCCATTGTAGTTTATACTAATATTATTTGATTAAGATGATACGTAATTCAAAGAAAACTTGAAATTTAAATAATTGGCGCTACTTTTCTGTTATTAGCATGTTAATAACAGCAATACTGTATAATAATTGTAGCGTTTGTTGAGCCGTAGGGAAGTGCAGGAACCGTAGGAATTTTACCACAAAAGAGCGAATATAAGTACAAAGAATGTAAATTGTGATAAAATTCCTGCGGTTCTTGCACTTTCCTACGGCTCAACAAACGATAGAATTATAAGTAATACTTCGTGAAAAAGCGCTAAATTTCGAATTACCAATTTCGAAAAATTACTATTCTCATTGATTTTTTTTCTGAAAAAGAAATGTATGCTAATAAAGTCAAAGATGGTTTTATGGTCAAAACGAATCTTTCGGGGGGGTTTTGTCCCCAAACCCCCCCGTTACTACGCCACTGGTGGATAATTAAATGGAGAAGTTATATCCAAAAATGTGTAATCTGAACAATCGGTTGTATGGCAGCTATATCTTATAGCGTCCCGATTCAGCCGATTCCGACAAATGATCAGCTAGTCATAGTCTCGAGTAATTTGTTGGTGACAGGTAACAAGGTCAACGGAAATAATGTCAATTGACATTATTTCCCACTCGGTTGGGAAATAAAGTAAATTGACTATTTCGTTTTTGAAAACGCATTGCACTTTCGAGCATTTAATATGTAAAGCTCCGCATCGGTCCGTTTCTGTTCGCGTCGCTGCTGTTATTACAAAATTAAAGCGCCGCAGGTGCAGTGGGTAGAGTGCTCGCCTGCTATGCCAGAGGTCTCGGGTTCAAACCCCAGTCCGAGCAAACACCAAAAAAAATTTTTTCTAATTAGTAAAAATCCAATTATTGGGTTTCTTAAGAGCAGCGGTCACCTCTCGGAAGTGGGCGGCATACCCTCCGAGTGTATTTCTGCCATGAAAAAGCTTCTCACAAAAAATGCATTCGCCGTTCGGAGCCGGCATGAAACTGTAGGCCCACCCAATTAGTAGGAAAAACAAAAGGAGCACACCTCGAATTGGGAGAGAAGCTCGGCCATAAAACTCGTCAGAGTTATAATAGCGCCACAGTATTATATTATTATATTATTAAAGCGCCGCAGGCGAAAAGTTTTAATAAAAAATCGCGCAATTTTTAATTTCAAATTTTCATTTTCCTAAACTACTTTTTATGATAAAAGAAAAGCGCCGCAGGCGAAAATGTGAAATAAAAAATAGCATTGATTTTTTATTGAATTGATAATTTTAATTTTTTTAATAAAGTTACGATTGTGGTAATTTTTCGCACTGAGTTTTTTACAATTACAATTTTCGTCCATAGAAACACTTACGGTGCAATCTTTATTATAGCATTCATATTTTATGAATAAGAATTTGTGATCAATTAATAATAATTGTGAATTTTTTCTAAGCCCCTCCACATATGAATATTGTAAAAACATTTCGCAATTGTTTTGTTTTTCGACGACCAAACTTCACTAAATTCACTTATCAACTAATTAGTAGTAACATAATATCATGTTCAGACATAAAAATTAATTAAGTCAATTGGGGTTGATTGAACATCTTTAGATTTGGTGTTCAGACATATTTAATTTACTTGGCCCATTTAACAGGTCGGCTCAAGATACATACACACATACACGCCGTGAGCTGAATATCAAACTCTCGTGACCTAAATGTCAAAATTGCAAGGAGGACGAAATAATTTAACATTCATCTCACTATTTTTACCAATCGTAAACACGAATGCATGTATAAAATAAGCAGAAATAAAAACAAATTTGATAGGTGATGAAGAAGAACAAGAATGCAGCTGATCTGACGAACCAACCTGTTTAGTGGACACTGACGCTAATCACATTTCTCTTTTCATGACATTTCATTTTACTTATGAAACAAGCCTTTTAACAGGGTTGCATGCAGAATTGTTCTTCATTAACAACTCATTAATTTCTAATGAAGCATTAACTTGGTCAATTTTTGTATGGTAACTTGAGAATCATTGGGCTTGAAAATTGAATGAAGGCTCTTAATGTTCAATTAAGGTTGTGTCTGAACATAACATAAGAGTGAGTAAAATTGTATTATCATTCATTAACAAACGGATTTCATAACGGATTTGCAAAACAAATCAGCAAATATTTTTATGAGTGAACAACTTTTAAGCATCGTTGACGTTATTTCCATTTGGATTGTGAAATAAGGTCAATTATTTTTTCCAAATTTTCGTTGACTTTATTTCCCAAGCGAGTGAGAAATAGTGTCAATTGACATTATTTCCATTGACCTTGTCACCTGTCACCAATTTGTTATTGTTGATAGCGTCGTACCATACGAAAACTAATATATTTAAAATTTCTGGCGAAAGCTATCAATAAAAAAATTCTGTACGAAAAGTAGAACATTTGACTTTTGGCCGACGAAAAGTAATAAAATCGAGTATTGGCTGACGAAAAGTAATAAAATCGACTTTTGGCTGACGAAAAGTATCAGTAATTATATACTGTTTTTACATTAAAATTGTTGTTGTTTAAACGAAATTTATAGTTTTCGTCAGCCAAAAGTGGTTTTTTTACTTTTCGTCAGCCAAAACTCGATTTTATTACTTTTCGTCGGCTAAAACTTGAACTTTTTACTTTTCGTCAGCCACAAAAAATCTGATGTTATAGCCCAACCAGTCAACGACGCACGCACGTAGCCCGTGTCAGCTGACACAACCTGTCTTATGGAGTTGTAGTGTAAATGCCCAGTCACCAACGCATGACGTCGGCTCTCTTGACGCACGTATCGTAGAAACCTAGCTCAATTTGATTTTTCACGTAATAACGTGTCAGCTGATGCTCTCATGCTTGCTCTGTTTGCAACAGGGTTGCCGGAGCGATCATTTTGTAGTAAATTAGTACGAATCTTTGAATATGCTCCTAAAGTACCTCAATAACTATTCCGAATGTTGCCGATTATAAAATTATGTTAACATAAGTGTACTTTTTTTTAAATATGGAGATAAAAAGGTAATAAAAAAATTTAAGTTTTTTCTTGCGTTTTTTTTTAATAAATTTGACTATTGCCGCAATTGTTTTTTTACACGGAAATAAAAATGTAAATAGAGAAAATGAATGTTTTTTTGGCCTTTTTTTTTTACTAAGTTTTACTACATATTGTATCAATCGTTTTTATTTGTTTTTATATGGAGATAAAAATTTAAATAGAAGAAAATGAAGTTTTTTCTGCTGTGTTTTCTTTACTAAATTTTGCTATGTATTGTGGATATTTTTGACTGTTGCATTTAACATATTTGACTATTGTGAATATTTTTGACTGTTCCATTTAATAAAATTACCCCGGATAGCAAATTTTTAAAAGCTGTCAGGTGAATAATATTTGGTGAGCCGGCAAGACTCGTGAATTTGACAACAAGCATAAACAACAAAGAGACCGAAATACGTATATATGCAATACATAAATAAAAAATAACCGCGGTGAATATTATTACTAAAAATTAAAACAAAAATAGTATCTGTATATAATTGCTGCATTTTATTAATTGCAACATTTATGTTTCTTAGTGCACATACATATGTACATATTCTTTAAAGCCTTTAAGAAATAGTAGTAGAAAATGTAGAAGAAGTAAACAAAACTGCAATTAATATTTGGTTTTAAATTATCATGGTACAACATTTTCAATTTAAAAATTTATTTATTAATAAATTCTATCAATAATACGATTTTCAAGAAAAATTACTACGAAACCAAAAACTGCATGTATACTTTGCTGTACAATGGTAACGCTGTTATTAAACTCATTCCAAACAAACCAAAAACAATGCAGAATGTAAACAAAGGAAAACAACTGATACTTTCGTTGGGTATGCGTGCGTTTACGTGCGTGAATGGTGTCGATTTTCAACTATTGCGTGAGGTAACTGAGAGATATGACGCCGTCGGTCAATGGTTGGACTATAAGTTTTCGTATGGTACGACGATAGGATAAATAGAGAAAAAATTATGATACAATATATGACTTAAGCTATGAAAAAGGAGTTTTCGGTCCCTAACTCCAGATTTGAGGGTATATTGGAAATTCTAAGTATGCAGTTTTTGTATACTTGACTAGACCTACAACTTGGGATATCTCTCGCAAAAATTACTTTTTGACTGTCATACAGTTTGACTATGTAATTTGCATATTACATATCACATCCTAAATCATAGTGACACAACTCATAATTTTTTGAAATCGGTTTTATTTCATAAACTGTTGCACATATGTATATCTGTTCCATCAATGATCTTTTTTGACCGAAAAATAAACATTATACGTGGCCTTTTGGCATATCATGCTCGTAAAGAAAAACAAGTTTTTTGGCTCTCCTGAAAATTTTTGAATTTTGAGTTGTGTCATTTTATGATTTAGGGTGCAATATGTACAATAGGCGAATTTTAATTTAACATTTTTTTAAATCTGTAAGATATCCATCAGATTCTTCGGCAAATAAGTCAGAAATCATCACGATTTTCTTCAGATATCTGTTAGATATCAGTCAAATTCGTCGGAAAGCAATAGAATTTCCCCCATTGTTCTTTCAGATATCTGTCAGATATCTGTCCGAGTCGTCGGTAAAAGCCACAGAATTTTCCAGGACATGTCTGTAGGAATTTCTCTCAACGTCTCTATATATTTCTCTTGCAGAAGTTGTACAAAAATCTTATTGATTTCCGAATTTTTTGCCGAAAATCTGATAGATATCTAACAGATTTCGGGTAAATTTATTAGCCGGGTATGAACCACATACTTACCCAAGTATTTTTTACAAGATATTATCGACTCATCCCACGTTTCCTTAATTTTCAGATATGATATTCGTTTTGAACTTAATAAAATTAACAGCAGCAACATAGGTAACGTGCATTGCAATAATATGCATTCACATCAACTTGACTCATATAACACCATGGGAAGTACTTCAACCATGGTCAGATCGAATGAAGGGGCATTGGCTTTGCATTATGCTGCAGCACGGGGCTGTTTGGATTGTGTTCGATTGCTTGTTGGAGCACCACCTGATATATGGTAAATATAATTTTGTATCTCAAAAAATATTTGGTTATGCAGATGCCAGGTCGGTACACAACTTTGGAGAAATAAAGTATTTGGAAGTGATGTATTGTTGAACGATTTTCCAGCAGAATAACTACTTGCTTGCTCTCGTACATATCGGGTACTACGTTTATGCGTGCGCGAATTCATGAACTTGATTCATGGATCTTATGATAACAAAACATGTTCATTCAGGTTTTTTTCGTAAAATTCATGAATTAACCGTATGCCTACGTTTTGGGTCGAAAACGACTCGAAATGCTATTTTAAGTGGGTATAACTAAGTAAGTAGTGGAATTAGAAATACGAAAGTCTTTCACTTTTATTTATTGTTTCAAATGAAGGAAATAAAATAAAAATCGTATCGCCAGTCATTATGGCTTGTGCCTGAAAAAAATGCTTTTCGACCCGAACTGAATTTGCGTTAGATTTTACCAAAGACGGAAAAAAAGGCATGTGATTGTGGAAATCACCATAGGACGCTTGGGTAATCTGGAAATGGTTAATGAAGAGTCCCAAGCGAGAAGTTCAAAGCTGCAACAGCTGGAGCCGCCTAAAAAAGGGGTAGCACTGTTGTTTGACAGAAGAATAAGCTGGTTCAGAAATTACAATCGAACCGACATAGTACATACATACCAGTGGCGGATTATCGAACAAATTTTGGGACCATTGCCCCAGGGCCCCGGACTCAAGGGGGCCAATGAAAAAAATATTCATATGATAATATGATAGATTTTTATTTATTTGCCCAACAAAATTAAACCACAACTTTTCTGCACTTGAGTGTTACGAACTTATCAATAATTCCATCAAAGTTTAATTCATCCAACAAGTTATTTTCAATGGCTTACCATATTAGGAATTTTCAGCAGTCACAGTTCATGCAAAATCAAAAACTGGAAAGCAACAAAAAGCAAGGCTTTTCAAACTGTTGATTTTGATTTGATTTGGATTTTCTTTGCTTATGCAAGTTGTGTGCAGCAGCAGTCGTGAAATATGAAAATCAAACTTTTTGCAAGCAATAAGCGATGCTGTTTTGTGTTTGCCGACGACTTCGCAAGGTTTTTTCTTTGCTGCTTGATATTATAAATTACATATTTGCAATCAGTTTGATTTTCATATTTCACGACTGCTGCTGAATACAACTTGCAAAAGCAAACCTTACTTACTTACTTTGACTGGTTGCGCTGACGAAATCAAAATCAAATCAAAATCAAAATTTTTAAAAGGCACTACAAACACTACGACTGCTTTGTTGTTCAGAGCAGTAAGTTTAAGTGATAGCAAATGAAATGAAAGTTATTGCAGTTTTTTGAACACTGACTATAACAATAACCAAAAAATGTCAATATCAAATGACATCAATATTATGGAGTAGTGCGTTTAATGCACAGAGCAAAACAACGTCCAATGATCAAATATGTTACATGAACCGCAATTTAAATTTATAACGATCAAACTGTATTCTAATCGCAAAATATTTATATGGAAAAGGGCCCCCAAAAAAATTTCGCACCAGGGCCCACCAGATTGTTAATCCGCCACTGATACATACATATAGTTTCATGTGCAAAATATGTTTGTAAACTCAGTGACAGTAGAAATATATGCAGCAAAAGCCTTAAAAAGCATAAAAATATTTCAAATTATGTTAGTATCCCTTAAATATTTAAATTTATATTCAGAAAATATAATTAGTTAAATCGTCGCCCGAAAAAATTAAAGTTGTATGTTGGAATTTTTAAAGGATTTTCTTCAGTAAAATTTTGTCGTATGTTACCTTTAGCAGGAAATTTGTATGACGTACGACAAAATGTGCTCCCAATTTGAACTAAATTAAAGATTTTTTAAATTAGTTAAATATTGTATTTTATTTCTCATAAAAATAAATAAATTAAATAATTCACAGCAAGTAAAAGCACATTAGAAATTACACAAAATCGCTTGTGACCTTGCACATACGACAAAATAATGCTCAATATCTCTTAAACTAAAAGAGATAGCAAAAAACGGATAACATCATTCGAAAGATCTTGATAAGTTTAGTATAACTGAATTATTAACTCAATTCGGCCCAAATTTCACATACGACAGTAATTTATCCGGGCGACGAAATATATTCGCCACTATGCTATATATATATGTAAAATCGGCCATTTACCGTTATTCGGCCAGTGGCACCACTTAATCCTGTATATCTCTTTAACGTATTGAGCTATCTTGGAGTAACAACAAACGAAACAAAATTCAATTTCCTATACATGGCTCCTATTATATTTTTCTCTAGGTCATATAGTTTCTGAAATATTGATGAGTCAATTTGAATTTTTTGAATTTTTTATGAAAAATTGAAGAACAAACTGACTTTGTCAGAAAAAATTTTAAACAAAGGTGTTTTCTTTTAATTTTACCCCTTTCCGTTAAGTCCCATTCAATTCAATAGGTGTTAAAGTTGTTTGTAAATTTCTTTTAAATATGGAGGTAAAGAAATACTTATACTTCACTATTGAATGGTAATGGAAATTAAATTTTCACTACCACTCATCATTGATTGGAGAATGCAAGGCTGAATGCAATCAAAATTAAATGCACTTTGCCCTACCCTGATACATACATATACAGGCCCGCAGAGAGCCGAGCCGGGCCCCTGGGACAGTTCGCGTTTACGGGCCCCCCTAAAAAATAAACTCAATAATAATAATAATACCCAACGGTTTACCCTCCGAAGCAGTAGGGTCGGTGTGAGTTGTGCATGTATGCGTTACTTCGTTCGTCAACGCTAAGTTGTCGGCTTGTTATTCCGCTTTGATCGTCACCCTCATGGAAAAAAAAAGTTAGTTGCAAAAATAAGTGTATTAAAAAGTGATTTATATTCAACTAATTTTAAAGTAGCTTTAAACAAATGCAGCGCGGGACAGTTTCTTGTATATGTACATATTTATATGTAAACACATGTTTTCAGATCTAAGTATGCCAAGATTGTTTTTTCCATTTTTTGGTTACCGTTTTTCAGCTTCACTTCCCATTAAACACTGAAAACGAAATTCTCAAACGGAGAAAATATTGTTTCATATTTATCATTTGAAAATTAACATAAATTCAATTGTTTCTCAAATATTGTTTATCAACTTGAGAACGATTTGCGAAATTTGAGGAAAATTTGTTTCGCATTTTTACCATTTCTTGAATTTCGACATCAAATGCAGGATTAAGTTATTTATATTAAACTACAAATAAAGTAGTTGAAAAGAAACTCAAGATAAAGTTATTTATTTTAAACTACTAGTAAAGTAGTTGAAAACAAATGCAGGATAGGGCAATTGACTGCTTGCTATGACATCGCCGTGTTAAAAAAGTCAATTCATTGCAAAGGAAAAAGTCACATTTTCAATTAGTTGTTATTGAAAATAAAGTAGTTTATAAAGTGATTTAAAATTAATTAAATTTCATACAGGGCAGTTTTGCCAGTATACACATGCGTACAAACATATATATGTACATGTTTACACTTTTTCGTATGTATGTACGAAAGCATAGAAGAACCATAGAATACACAAACAATTCACATGGACCCTGTAGGGAAAATCTCTAGTTCCGAACTAGGTCGCCTCTAGTGCATTTTTCGACACTACTAGTGCGAGCTAAATCTCTTTTGCATGTTATCAACTGGCGAATTTAACACAGCGATGTCCTAGGCGGTGTCGATTGTCGCCCTCTGCACTACATTTTCGATAGTTCCGAACTAGTACTAAATTCTACAGTTTTCACTAGTTCGTTTATTGGCACAATTTCGAGAGTTCTGAACTAGCTCCAAGTACCTACAAATTCTACAGTTTTACATCTGCCGCTAAAGTGCAGCATTTGACACACTTCATGCAAGTGGCGCGATGGCCGACTGGCTAACGCATTTGCCTTTCAATCTGAGGGTCGCGGGTGCGAATCCTGTCGGTGTCAAGGTGGATGATAATTTTTTTTTTAATTTTTTTTTAACTAATATTTTTTTATTTATTTATTTAATAAAAATTTACAATAATATTTAAAAAGTAATAAAATAAAAAAAAATTAAAAATAAGCCTGAGGGATCGGAAAAGCATAATTAGGGGAACATTTCATTTCATACAAGATGGAAATAGAAAACTCTTTATATAAAATGCTTCATTAAACATCTGAGAATTGCAAAAATATACAAAGCCGAAGGTAATTGAACGAACGAAGAATTTTTGTCACTTGCATACAAATCAAAGTGTGCTAATAATGGTCACTCAATTCACTCCTTCTGAACTGGTGACGGTCTAGCTACAATTAATCTAGTTCCCTTTTGACACCTTTTCGCTAGTTCGGAACTAGAAATTTTGCTCACTAGTTATTGAGTTCCCTGCAGGGGAGTGTGTAGGTATGTATGTATGTATCTCCGTATTTGATGAAACCAAGTCTCAAATAAGCAAAATCGACAATACTTCTTATGGGTTGAATTTTTTGAACTGAGGCACCTAAAATTTTTTCGACGGCCATGTATTTTAATAAAAGTGGGTAGTATGGCCCACAGCGCTTAAACAAAAATACGTATTTAACAATTTTTCGAAATTCCAACTATTTTCAAAGTTATACCTAGCTATCGAAATTTTTTCGAAATTCTTAGTTTTTGCTGATTTCTTCACGATTGGTCAAACCGATTTTGCTAAAATTTGATATACATATATATAAAAGATGATATCTTCTACCAAACTGCATTTCTTATTTTTGCAAATCAGCTGCATGAAATCTTTTCTATCTTGGATGATAGTCCTTGCACTAAGCCAAGTAATTTTTTTTCCGCTGCTACGCCATGAAGAAAATGACCATGGTCAAAAAAAAAACTTTCTCTCATTTTTCGATTTTTTTCTCTGGTAATTTTGATCATGGCGTGACAGCGGTATAAAGGCCCTCGGCAACTTATAATCTGGATTGATAGGAATTACATATGTGTGAGTGTCGGGTGATTGACGCAAATATCAAAATATATATACCTAAACTAAAAAAACACCTTACTCAGATTATGGAAAAGTGGGAATGATTCGGCGCTAAAGAAATATTTTCATTGCTTTGATGTACAATTTTCTTCAAATCAAGGAATAAAAACCATGTTTTAAAGAAAATTGTATTCAAAACAATGAAAATATTTCTTTAGCGCCGAATCATTCCCATTTTTTTCCATAATCTGAGTAATTTTTTTTATTGTAATTTTTGTTTAAAAATATAAGAAATTTTGCGTTTTCTTTTATTTTAATTTGGTTTATATTTTTTAGTAGTACCTACCTGTATCAATGTGAAGTTCTCTAATTTACAAAAAATTTTTAAACAAGAAGAAATTCTGTGTTAATTTTTGAAATAAAGTACGAAATCACGCAGACTGGTTTCTTATTTTGGCCGGAACTACTTTCGAGTTATGCATGCTTTAATTCATTATTCGTAGTACTCAGTAAGTAACAAAAATAAACATTTCATAAAAAAATAACAAGTCTGTAAAAAATGTAAGTAACTTCCGCTCCCTTAAAGTGCCCAAAAATTTTTTTTTGCTAATACATAGTTACTAATGGAATGCCCAGCAACATCATATAAAAGCGTCATCTGACCGCGGTCCAAAACATAAAAATTGCGAATAATGTTTGGAAAAAAAAATTATTTGCAAAAATAAGAAATGCAGTTTGGTAGAAGATATCATCTTTTATATACATACATATATATCGAAATTTAGCAAAATCGGTTTGACCAATCGTGAAGAAATCGGCAAAAACTAAGAATTTCGAAAAAATTTTGATAGCTATAACTTTGAAAATAGTTGGAATTTCGAAAAATTGTTAAATACGTATTTTTGTTTAAGCGCTGTGGGCCATACTACCCACTTTCATTAAAATACATGGCCGTCGAAAAAATTTTAGGTGCCTCAGTTCAAAAAATTCAACTCATAAGAAGTATTGTCGATTTTGCTGCACATAGGTAGATTTTACGAATTTATGCGGCCAAAATTGAAAATTTTAAAATTGGTGCAAATACAAAATCCAAAATCGCTCTACGTTTATAATAGACCGGGCGATAATAAACCGGTCTTCTCGGCTTTTATAGACAACGGGGGTGTCCCTTAAGCCGTATCACGTTATATGGACAAAAAAAAAGTTTAGTGTGTAACAGTTTTAGTTGAACACTTATGTCGAAAAAATATTTTTGGTGTAAAAAATTTTTTTTAGGCCCGCGTTAAAAACAGCTAAATCGCGTTTTTTGTAATAACTTCCTTATTTGATGTCGGATCTCTATGATCTTAATGTCGCAGAAAAGGTCTCGCTTAGCACTATATTTGGCCCATATGAAGTTTCGACCTCAAAGGTTGTCCTGAGTTTTACCTTTAAAAATTTTGGAGTTACTATCCCTAGATTTTTTTATTTTTATCACTAATACAAAGCTCTCAAAAAACCATGAGGAATCCCCCAAATAAATTCTAGCCTTTATTCACAAACAAAAAAGTTATAACGTTGTAAAATGAAACACTTGTTTTTTTTTATAAAAAATTACCACAGAGAAACGGCGAAACACGTCAACTTAATTTTTTGCTCCAGATTACGATGGCGTTTTTAGAAGTGCAGTGTATGCACTCCCATTTTCGAGATATTTAAGAAAACATTTTCAGTTTTCACATACAAAGCGATCCGATGTGGGGGCGTATGAGTAACTATTGTTGAGGTAATAAAAATAAAGAAAAGGGGAAAAAACTATACGTACATATATGTATATAAAATGCATATGAGAAGGAAGAGAATTCCCTGCACATAAATTCCAATTTGTTTTAAACGTTCGAAACCTGCACTGAAAAAACAACTTACCCAGATTATGGAAAAAGGGAATGTTTCGGCGCTTAAGACACATTTTCAGTGTTTTGATGTACAACTTTCTTTAAATCAAGGAATAAAAACAACGTTTTGAAAGAAAATTTTATTCAAAACAATGAAAATATGTCATTAGCGGCGAATCATTCTCATTTTTCCATAATCTGAGTAATTTTTTTTTGAGTGTGAGCAAAGTAATATAAGCGACGAAGAATTCACTTTCAGAGCTCTGAAACTGCTTTCATAAATATCTCTAAATTTGGAGGACATCGTCATTTTTGGTCCCGGTTATCATAGATAAGAAGATGTTTTGGGGATTAAAGTAAAGTGCGTTGTTTTCAATTGTAGGCTGAATAATTAGCTGCATTTCTAGGGGCAGACGACGCATCCAGCGCAAGTATTGATAATACATTTAGACTTCCGTTGTCTCTTCTTAGGCGCGTATAATTTTACAACGAACTATAGCAGTTTTTCTAAATAACTTGGATGATTTTACGATACGCACGGATGCAGAAATCGTGAAGCCGTTGTAAGCCAGCGCGTTGTGCTTAGAAATCCCACCTGAATACTTACCAAATCTTCACTACAGCCATTATCATTCAATATAAATAACGTTGATCAGCACGAATAGTCCAATCATCAATAATTTTTGGCATATCATGTATCCAGTATTGGTAGCTGTTCCATCGCGGTACAAGATTCTCAAGTCAAGCGAGGACTTAGAATACTTGTTAATCAAAAACTCATACTATATGGCGTTACTGCCTCATATAAATAAGAACTTGGGATAATTTTTCAAAAAACAGGTTCTCTGATTTTAAAACGGTATAACTTTTTTGTTTGTGAGTAAAGGCTACAACTTTTTTAGCGGAGTCCTCATGGTTTTTTGAGAGCTTTGTATTAGTGATAAAAATAAAAAAATCTAGGGATAGTAACTCCAAAATTTTTAAAGGTAAAACTCAGAACAACCTTTGAGGTCGAAACTTTATATGGGCCAAATATAGTGCTGAGCGAGACCTTTTCTGCGACATTAAGATCATAGAGATCGGACATCAAATAAGGAAGTTATTACAAAAAACGCGATTTAGCTGTTTTTAACGCGGGCCTAAAAAAAAATTTTTACACCATAAATATTTTTTCGACGTAAGTGTTCAAATAAAACTGACACACGCAAACTTTATTTTCGTGATACGGCTTATTGTCCCTGCCGCTAGTCGAAACTTATTATTCTCCCAATTTTTCGATTTTTTTTACGTATTTTAAGTAACCCATTTTTAAACGTCAATATTTTCAGTTTTAAGACAGTTATCAAAGTAAACATCATGGCTTCGGGTGCTTCAGGTAAATATCATTATTTATTGAAGAAATCGTCAACCTAGCATAATAAAAGACCCACCATTTTGATGCTTTTAAGCATGTCGGCCTTTCTTGAAAAAATATTGTTAATTTTTTAATTCAAAAGCAATTTAGTTATATTATCGACTCCAATCGATTACCCGTCAATTTCTCTACGGAAAAATGCAAAGCCTGAAATTATCAACAATGGATTAAAAATTGGCCTATTTGGAAAATTACCTGCTTTCGTATTTTTAGTGTTTCCAATTTTTTAAAGTCAAGGAAATACTACTTATCATAAAAAGGGGCTAGGAATCTTAAAGCTACATTTTTTAGAAGAGTTTTGAGTATGCAATTTTGCAGCTCATTCAATTTTAATATAACAATATGCAACATTCAACTTTTTGAAAATTTTCATTGGCTTTTCGGAAATTTTAATTGGAACGGTCTCACCCTACACCCTACAGAAAAAAACTTCTAAAATTGGCGGAATTTTTCACAACATTGAGAATTTCACTTTTTACACTAAAATGGGTTGGCTACATAACAGTACTCTTAGAAATCTCCTCAAAATCTGCTATAAATTATGGCCTTGCTTTGAAATTTTTAATCCACTTTCAGAAATTTCTACGATTTTTCAGATTTTTTCTATAAGCTCAGAAATCCTGCTTAAAACGATTTTTATTGAAAAATTTTCTATATTTTTAAACTAAAATAAGAAAGTAAAATTTTCGGCAGAACTCTTTGAAATAAATTTAAAAACTTTGGCGTATGATTTTTTTTTTTGAGTCACTGTATATATTTTTCAATAAAATCGACTTTTAACTCAAATTATTAAAATTTTGCATTAAACAAGCAATTTGGAATAGATGTAGACAATAAAATATTTTTGGCCGCATAACACTTGAAAATCTACCTATGTGCGCTGGTGAAAATATGGACTAATACCACCTACTATTATTATTCTATATACTAGTTGCGCCATTTCCCGCACATTAAACACAACAAAA
Source organism: Urophora cardui (assembly GCA_960531455.1). Lineage (NCBI taxonomy): Eukaryota > Metazoa > Arthropoda > Insecta > Diptera > Tephritidae > Urophora > Urophora cardui. The sequence goes on from OY482671.1 coordinate 168,899,749, forward strand.
TCAAAACCCTCCAAATTAACAATATGTATGTCATCACATAAAGTGGAGGAGATTTCAATTGAAGTTCTAAGTAACATGTATAACGTATGTATGTATATTTTTGCATTGGTACGTGCGAATGAGTATCGTATGGTATTGGTGGCAAATTGATCATCAATTTCACTTATCCTTGCATTTAAAGCCAAAATAAATAAGAATATATGTATGTAGTACTTTTTGGTTATATTTATATTTTTAATAGAATTTTTCTTGTTCTTGTTTTTATATACTCAAATTTTTAAAAGATTAATTTAAACAAGAATTGCGAAATCCCTCTGAAAAAGGCAATTTCTCCAACGATTCAGACATTTCTGACCAAATTAATTCTGTACAATCCCGATAAAAATAGGGATAAGAAAAAGAAGAAAATAAATTTGCGATTTGGCAATTTGCGAATAGCATTTGACAAATTTGATTTTATGCACGTGCGTCCAAAGGTACCTACATGAACTTTTTTCGCATGTAGGTACATATTTTGGATGTTATGGGTCCAACCATTGCTTTTGGAATGATAGTTTTCCTTGATAAGTTTGGGAAATTTGGGCGCAGAATCCATAAGGGCATTAATTTGGGATCTATGATAAACCACAAGGCGGGGTTTGAACCCCCAAAACCCCCCCGTGGATCCGCCACTGACGGAGATACATACATACATACCTACACACTCCATGTGAATTGTTTGTGTATTCTGTGGTTCTTCTATGCTTACGTACATACATACGAAAAAGTGTAAACATGTACATATATATGTATGTATGCATGTGTATACTGGCAAAACTGACGATCAAAGCGGAATAACAAGCCGACTAGGGTTGGGCGATATATATCGATATATCAGTATTTTTAAAATAGTACAGCCGGTAATATCGACGATATTTTGAACTACCGTGCATCGATAATCGATAATTTTTTGCCATTTCGAGCCAAATTCGATATTTTTCATACATTTCTGATTCGCTTCGAATTTAACAGCAGAACATTTTTTAAGAAGTGGTATAACCATAATGTCCGGGTGCTTGAATTTACATTACTTTCTTCTTCAAGCAATTATTAATGATTTTTATGTTTATACTTCAGGATTCGTAGAATATATGTAGATCCATCCAACTTTAACAACAAATATCTAGTAAACTATAAGTCTGCGGCAAGTTTGGATTCCAGTTTTGAGATCTGTGAGAGCACCTCTAGCCCCGTGAAGAAGTGGTTTTTCGCGGGACGTGGTTCCTTAATGTGAAGCCAGCCCTTTCGATATATTGATATATCGATGTTTTTACACGGCATAAATCGATGTTTTTTTAAATATCGATACAATATATATCGATATATTTTTCCAATTTGCCCATCCCTAAAGCCGACAACTTAGCGTTGACGAACGAAGTAACGCATACATGCACAACTCACACCGACGCTACTGCTTCGTCGTTTTTGTTCTAGTAAAATTTATAGTTCGTTTATGCACTAGCATTTAATATAATTCATTTTTGCTCTGGGGTGTACATATGTAGTTGTTTTTATTTTTGTTTTTTCGATAGACATTTTTTTTGTTTGTAAGCTCGAATGCTCGAATGTTTGTACGGGCATTTGAACAACAAACGGGCTTCAAACAAAAACGATCAATTCGATTTGTGGATGGCTTTGAGATAAATGATTTCACCTATTAGATCCGTAGAAATATCGATGCCATAAATCGTGCAGAATGCCGTTGCCTTTTCTCTGAGCTCTTCTTCCGACAGATCCTGATACTTCCACAAAAAACTAAATTTAATCGCAACGTCAGTTTATTTAATCCTTCTTGCACTTGTTCCTGGTAATAACTCTACACTGAGGAAAAAAACAACGTATATCCAACAAAAACGACGGCAACTCAACAAAAAACAGTCATGATTGTCAGCCTACCTTGAAAATTGTTGCATCGACTATAATCATTTTTATTTTCCCATTTAAAAAAAAATATTATAATGAAAACAACCGCATTTATATTTAATATGACTGTGACGATTGCCAATTTAACATATCATGTGAGTGGATACTGCATCAGGACATTGACAATTTAAACACATTCCATTATGAAAGAACAAATAAAATTTTAATTCAACGTTTTATTGGTTGATGCAAAGTAGGTATCGTAGTTATTTCAAAGTGAAGATTATTTGAAACAACATTAAAATGTCAATTTTAAATTGTTGTGATATTAGGTAAAAGCGCTTTTATTGTTGGGTTGACAACGATACGTTGATGTAACGTAGCTATCGTAGTTATTTCAAAGTGAAGATTATTTGAAACAAAATTGATTTGTCAATTTGAAATTGTTATAATGTTAGGTGAAAGCTCTTTTATTGATGGCTTAACAAACGGCATTGTTGACTAGCTTAATATGAAATATAAATCTATTTTCAATTTAAAAACGCAGTGTTTGTTGTAGAATTCATCGCTTTTTTATTTAGATAAACACAAATGTAAGGTAGGTACATTTTTTGTTATTTTAATAGATTACAGTCAAGATATTTACAAAAATTTCACTCAACACGAACAAACCGATAGTAATACATAATAGTTTGGCTCAGATTTCAATCTGCTTACCAAAAGGGTCGGCTTTACATTAAGGAACCACGGTTTGAGAAAAACAAAAGTCTTACCTGCCGGACGCTTATAGTTGAGGAGATATTCCTTGATAAAGTAATTTATGTGTTGTAATTTTCCCGTTGGCGGCCTTTGGCTGCGCTTTAAAAAATAACCCTCAGCCGGTAATATCTATAGACCCATCCAATTACCAACAAATTACCAACAAATATCTCGTGAACTATAAGCCTCCGGCAAATTTTGATTTCGGTTTTGATATCTGTGAGAGCCCCCTGAAAAAGTCATTTTTCTCGGATCGTGGTTCTATAATGTAAAGCCGACCCTTTTGTTAGGCCTTCTAGAATTCATTTAAAAAGCTCCACCAACGCATGCTCATTCACAGCAATCGCCAACACTTTAAATCCACCCAATAATATGCCACCAATCTGTATTAATATGCCTTTCAGTTTTCCCTTGGCATCCGCCGCATGATTCTCCACCTCACTCATTGCCGGAACAAGATAAAAAATTCGAGGAAACTTTGTTATTTTGTAGAATATATAACACACACGATATCGAAAGGAAGTGCTTAATTTTTGTAAACAATCTAAATTCCACCGTCACGCAAAACAAAAATTGGGAGTCGAGTTTGCTTTTTACGCACGCCGTTCAATTTCGGCTACAAATTGTATACACGTTTGCATTTGAAATTTGTCAGATCAACAATGCCCACTTTAAGTTGAAAATGTAGCCATATCGAATTAAAATTTCTCAACGTCAAATCGAGAATGCCCACTTTAAGCTGACAATGTAGCCACACCAGAGTAAAATTTCTGAACGTCAGATCAACAATGCCAACTTTAAGTTGATAATGTAGCCATGCCAAATTTGAAATGTTGATGTTGTAATGAAATTGCTTATATTGTTAGATTATTTTGAACTACGAATTATTGCTAAATTGACTATTTTACATTTAAACTAACAGACAAATATTTACTTTAACTATAAAAAAGTGTGATTCAACAAGAAATTAGTCGACATTGAAAAATGTAACATTGTCACCATTGGGAGTTATTTTTACAATTGCCTTTTTCCCTCAGTGTAGTATCTAACCATAAAATCATGGAAATAATAGTAGATAGGAAATGGTACTATTTTAAATAATTTTCTAAATTTTTTATACCTTAACTCTTTGAAATCAATTTAAACAGGGTTACCAACATTTTTCATTTAAAAAGTAGAGATTGCAAATAATCGTTATTTCTTAAATTTTGACTAAAAAATCATACTGAAGGAGAAATGCTAAGCGCAAAAGAAATACACAGATGTAATCACCAAATATTTCTGAGAAGCTTGGTTCACCACCTTACCAATCGCGGTACTTTGGAAACTCTAAATCAAAGTCGATTTTCCTCAATTGCAACTCACTTTTCTAAGATTTGCCCATGTATAAACATGGTAAATATTTGATTGGATGCTTATACATAATAGCCGCTTTCGATTCACAATTTCTCTGCTCGCCATAATTTCCCTCTGTCAAATTTATATGAGAATGATAGCGAGCAGAGGGAAATTTTTATCGACCAGTTAGCGAGTATGGCTACTACTCATTATGGGTTCAAACATTTTTGTTCGATCCGACCTCGCTTGTCTGATGGCGAATAGAAAACGCCAAATTTTAGTTTGGTGATTTGGTTAAGTTAAACCCTTCAATTTTAAAACAATTTTTTGTAGCAACAAAATACCTATGTATGTATCTATGAAATCCTAGTTCGAGTACTGTCAATACTGCTTTGCCTTTCCGGGCCCCCTAAAATCTTCCGGGCCCCAGGGCGATTGCCCTGGCTGCCCCCCCCCTCTCCGCGGCCCTGCACATATATGTATGTACATTAGGCCATATCGAAAAAATAAAGTTCATCGAAGTTTTGTTTTAAAATTTTGATTTTTTTGGAATTAAGATCCAACGATAAATGCGGAAGGTATCGGTAATTTGCGTTATTTTATCATAAAAATGGAATTATACATCTAGTGTGATAAAAGAAAAACCATTTTTTATAAATCGCTGTGTAAGTCCATTTTTATGAAAAAGTGTATTTTTATGTAGAACGCTAGAAAAATCAAATACGCATCGCGCTAAACAAGTCTGTGACTCTTGTCATATTTCTACTCGTTGTTATTCAGTGATACGCAAATTGTGTAAGTCCAAAAATCGAAGAAAATTGTGTAAGTCCGAAATATTTACATACATGAACGGAAATTTTTTTTCATTTCGAAATTTTAAATTTTTTGTTTTTCGGCTCTCCTACAAAGTTTTAAAAAAGGACTTACACAATATGCACTCTATGCTAGCGAAATATCTTCCAACACTACGTTATATGAGTTGGTGTCCAGTTTCTTTTTTGCTTGTAAGACGGCCTAATGTTTGTACATATCGCACCCCAAATCATAAAGTGACATAACTCAAAATTTTTCGAAATCGGGTTTCTTTCATAAATCGGTTCACATAATATATCTCTAGCGACTGCCAAAAAATCTTTTCCATCAGAGTCGTTTTAACTGGAAAATAACTATTTGCCTATCATCTATTATATATATATAAATCAAGTCTATTTCTTTGTCGCCGGCTTTCGCCCAAACGCGTGGAGGGATTTTGACCAAATTTACACACCAGCTGAGTACCTTGCCCTAGATGGTTTATATGCCATATTTTTTTCAAATCCGGAAGTCGGCTCCCGAGATATAGCTCAAAAGGTTAAAACATGGACCCGGCTTTCCCCTGAATATTTTTGGACGATATTGATATCAAATAAAAGGTATTGAACACGGATTTTACATATAATAGTACTCATTGTGATTCGTAGGTCGGGCCTCGAGATATGAGTCAAAACGTGGATCCGGATGACCCTCGAATATTTCTGAGTGATATTGGTATCAAATGAAAGGTCTTGATGAGGACTTCGACATAGAAATATTTTGTTTGTGATACCTAGGCCGGGTCTCCAGATATGGGTCAACATGTGGACCCGGATGGCCCTCGAAAATTTCTGAGCGATATTGGTACCAAATGAAAGGTCTTGAAGAAGACTTCGACATTTTATTTGTGATGCCTAGGTCGGGTCCCCAAATATGGGTAAAAAGACCCTGATAACCCTCGAATGTTTCTGAGCGATAGTGGTATCAAATGAAAGGTCTTGATGAGGACTTCGACACAGAACTATTATAACTGTGGTGCATAGGCCGGGTTCTCAGATATCACACAGCTTGGACCCGGATGAAACCGAAAAGTGGCAATTACGGAGATCTTCTCGATGTAATTCCCAACCTGGTTCCCTAGGTAAAGAGCAATAAAAAGGAAAGGCAAGTTTAATGGAATGGAATGTGAAAGGGAAGGGAAGGGAAGGAAACGAAAATAGAATGGGAGAGGGAAGAGGAGAGATAGAGATTGGGAGAGGGAAAGGGGAAACGAATAAGATGTGCAGAGAAAAGGAGGGGCAAGGGAGACCGATAGCGAAAGGAGACGAAAAGGAAAAGGAAAAGAAAAAGTAAACGGAGATGAAAGAGAAAGGAAAAAGAAAAGTATAGAGAAAGGGAGCGGAAGTCTAAGACGAATAAAAAAGGGAGAAGGACATGAAGAGGTAGAGGTATCGCGGCGAAGCGAATCTGATTTACTTTTGTTCTTGATTTCACAAACGGCTTAAACAATTTTCATGAAATTTAGTATACAAGGGGTTTCTGGGGCAAACTTCTGAAAAGTTTCATTCTTCCGCTCATTTTTTTTTTAACTTTTTATTTCGCTTGGGAAGAGCTGCGAAAAAATGGCAGCCCGAGATAAGCTCGATCATCCGGGTAATAGGTGTCTTAATTGTGATGCCTAGGTCGGTTCCCCAGATATGGGTCAAAACGTAGACCCGAATGACCCCGGGGTGCTGCTAAGTAATACTGATATAAAATGAAAGGTGTTGAGCAGGGATGCTAAATAGAGCTTTTTCATTGTGATTCTTATGCCCGGTACTCAATTATGGGTAAAAGAGTGGACCCGGATACCACGGAATGTTTTTAAGCAGCGATGATATCAAATGAGAATTGGAATACAGGGCTATATTATGCTCAACCCGTTCCCCTAGGGAAAGGGAAGTGGAAGGATAATGGGAATGGGAATGGGAATGAGGAAGGCAAAGGGACGGAAAAGGAAAGAAAGAATATAATGATGGGGAGAGAGACAGTAAGACAGGGAATGAGAGAAGGAATAAGAGGGGGACGAAAGGGAGAAAGACAGAAAAGTATAGGTAAGGGAGAGCGGTACAGAAAGGGAAAGGGAAAAGAAAATGTGACGGGAAAGGACAATAAAAACGGAAGCGGAAATGAAAGGAAAGGGAAAGATAAATGGAAAGGGAAAGAGAAGGGGAGTAGTAGAGGGAAATGGAGTGGGAGATTAATACGAATCAAAAAAAGGGATAAGGACATGAAGAGGGCAAACTTTTGAAAATATCAATTTTGTCTTTCACTTTTTTTTAAGCTATCTCAATTTTGCTGAGGATATCTCGGTTTCTAGATACTTCCAACTTATTTTAAAGTGTGCCATTTTTCGCTTCTAATGCCTTTAATAGCAAGTGGGCCAAAGCAAAGCTTGGCGGGTACAGCTAGTTGCCTATAAAAGAGAAAAAGTTTTTTGGCTCTCCAGAAAATTTCTGAATTTTGAGTTGTGTCACTTTATGATTTAGGGTGCTGTATGCGTACATAGAAATGTGTTTGTATTAACGATCATGTCTCTTCATGTAATACCATGTCTCCACATAACGTGTTTTTTATCAAACGCAAAAGTTAGATGTGAGTACGGTTGAGTTGCGGCTCCAAGCGGTGCCACAAAAATCGGTGCGGTGGAGTGCCTCTTTTGGTGCGACAGCGGAAAACGGGTTTTCTTGAGTGTTTAGGTGAATGGTCGTTTGAATGTTAGTATTCGTATTTAGTAACTTGAAGCAAGCAGTAGTTTGTTTGGAAGCAGTGGTCAGGCTTTGTGTTGTGTTGTGTCTGTTGCTGGTGGAAAGCCAGTCGGCCGTGGCCAGTTTTTCGCATGTAACAGAAATAGTTTAATTTATGCATTCCGATTTAGCACATTTTAAATGAACGGTCCGCGCTATACTTTTGAATAAATACTTAGACTTAATCTTTTTTACTTTCTTTTATATTTCTTATGCTTCTCTCTTGGTTTGTTTTTTACCGTACGATAAGTGCATGAAAATTTTAAATGGATTAATAAATTTATTAAATTGTTGGTAAAACATGCATATGTATGTATGTACATATGTACATACATATGTGCAGTTGAGTACTCGTCGATTCTACAACTTTAAGCAGTGATGGGCGGGTGCGCATGTGTAACTAATGTCGGTCGCGCTTTCTATCTCCCAAAGCAGCAAACTACGAATGTACGGCCTATTGAAATGCTGAAATGCTTGTGCTTATGTTTGCTATTATTTTAAAAATCAACGAATTGGATCGGGATTTAATTATCCATTAAAGTTAGAAACAAACACTTACAAATATAACTACGCAAGCTGTCGATATGTGAAAAATGTGTATTTTGCAATAAAAAACGCCAACTATGAAAAGGTATAAATGTATGTAATTATTATTCAAAAATTGAGCTTGAGGAAACTTTTAAGATCACACTCCTAAGCCGAAGTGCATGACGAAGAAAGACTTTTTCAAAATATATATGAAAAGATTCCCATTTATTCAAAACTCTAGAAACTGTTATTATGGACCGTGTATAAGAAAATAATTTATCACTAGTAAATAGCTCTCATTCGAAACGGATGTAATTATATCTGGGACTACTCCTATTAGTATATATGCATGAACATATGCACATACATATGTACATATGTATGTATGTATGTACGAGTACATGCTTACTACAAATATATTTATTGATGCAAGAACGAAATCTAGTGCAAAAGCGAACAAATGAAATTTATATGTTGCAAGTGCATAATTTAGTAAAACAAGAAATAGACCAGACATGGGCATCTGCAATTAGATTGACAATTCGAGGACAATTACTTGTAATTTTAATTGAAAAATTTCCAATTATAATTACTTGTAATAATTGAAAAACTTCAAATATAATTACATGTAATTGTCATCGAGAAGGTATCAATTGCAAGTAATTGGGATTGAAATGCGTCAATTACATGTAAGCCTATTGTTATGACCCACCCACTTTGATTGATTTTTATGCTCAAAATAACTATGTATACACTTAGATGTAAGTACGTATTAGCTTATGAATGCGCCAACACCCAAAAAATTTAACAAAATCATAATTGGAAATTTTTCCATTACAATTACTTGTAATTCATTAAGTATGCCCATGTCTGAAATAGACATAGACAATGTACACATGTACATATGTATGTATGTATGTATATATGTACAATCACAGTAGACAATAGTAGCATCAATACACTAACTTGATATTAAAGTAGATGCAAGCCGTCAAATGCCAGCCATAGCGATGGAACCAGGTCGAGCTAATTTTCTTAACTCATATCAACTACATTAAGTGTGGAAAACTCGAGCAGTAATGTTGCTCCTCACATACAAAAATATTTTTTACTCATATAAAAATATACTCACATGTTTTAAAGAAGACTATATAGTAAATTTCCAAAAAGGAAACATTGAAAAATATTCAAATTTAATTTCATACAAGATATGAGTTTACAATGAAAATACAAATCAGGTTATGCAAAGTTAATCGATATTTCTTTTGACAATGAAATCTTATAATGTGATTGTGAAAGTTCAAACAAAATAATAATAATTGTATGAAAAGTGCAAACAGCAAAACCTTAATTAGTGTAGTCATTTGTACATTGAAAATCAAAAAAACATATTGACATATGTACATATGTTAATACGAGCATAAGACAAAATATTTAAAAAATATTTTACAAACGCAAGTGCACAAGTGTGAACAAAATCAATAAGTTTTTAAGCATTATCATTTTCTTGATTATATTCTAGTTTAAATTATGACTTACTTGACTATTCCATTTAAGTCATCTGTTTTATTTAAATCCTCCTCCGCTTCATTCTAATGCTTTCCTATAATTCTCACACACGTTCACATATTTCGCTAATTAAAGATTTGACACACCGCACCTTTTATTCTTTTCTTTTCTGTTCATTCATTCTGTATGAAATAAATATTGCACCGCTGCAGCTACTTTTCCACAATCAGTGCTAGAAAGGGCATTTTCGGTAGGATGACCACTAGCCTTGCCTCCTATCGTCGTAGCAAAGTAAAAAGTAAATCAAACAACGATGTCTCTTCTGTGGTGGCTGAAGTGAATGGTGTTAGTGGTGATTCACATCACTCGCCACCCCATCACGTTTCGAATGTTGATCTCTCAAATTTAGCAGAAATGATGAGCGCAAGTATTGAAAAAGAGAAAATTATGTCTGGTGAAGATGCTACTGTTACTGTACGTAAAGAGCACAATAATCGGCGGAGTATTGTAAGGTAAGCAATCACAGCCAATTTCTTTTTGAGATTGGTACAGATTTCTTTGATTTAAACAAAAAAAAACAGACAAACACCGTCGTTTTATCACCGTCACGGTATGCATGGAGAATTTTGGTCGAGTTTGCGTCTTAAGTCTTTGGTTAACAAATACATAGTACACATGCAGTAAAATCAACCAGTTCGAAACTAGTAATTAAACGTTCAACAACCGCCTTTTTTTAAATACGTATTAGCAACCATACACTATTTTTAACAGAGATGGCTTACGAAATGCAAATGCCAATTTTCACATTTCAGATGTAATATACATACATAGGTACCAATTTCAACTAATGAAGGCTAATACAGAAAAATACAGATATGTAATTATAAATTACATATACGTACAAGGGAAATTTTTATGTATATAATATGAACTTCTGATTGACTTAAAGCCAAAACTAAAGATAATACATACATGGGCATCTCCATTCCCTGCAGCGAAATCAACTAGTTGTAAACTAATTGACAACTAGTTGGCCATACAGCTCAACTAGTCAGTCATCTATCTTTTTTCCATATTAGCAACTGGTATTTTTAACACGGTGATGACCTAGGAAATGGCAATTGTCAGTATCCACACCAGAGTCATACCACTTGACTGACTAGTCAGTATCCACACCAGCATCATACCACTTGACTGACTAGTCAGTATACACACCAGCATCATACCAATTTGCTGACTAGTCAGTGTAGATATCAGAACTATACCAGTTGACTGACTAGTTTTACATGCTACTCCAATGAAAATAAAAGTTGCAAAATAAAGTTTCTAATACATTTATTTAGTTATTAGAATATGATATTTAAATTAAAGAATTCAGGCACATTAGATTGTGATCTTGCATATTAAATATTTAGGAAAATTAACATTAACATTGTGAATAAGTAACACGTTGACCATTCTAAGCTTGACTTTTATATTGATGATTTTCTGACTTTATACAAACATATCATGTACTTTTGTCTATGGCTGAAGTAGTATCTAATATACAGGGCTGTATTAACATCTCAAACTATGTTATATTTGTGGCATTCACCTGGTTCAATGATCTAACAATTTGCAACCAACTAAATCTGCAGGGTTGTAACTCGCGTTAGATGAGAAGCAAAAATTTAGCATTGAAACGACAATTGCATTAAAATCCAGTAATGGAGCTTTATTTAGAACGCCTATGTTGTTTTTCTAAATTAATAAGAACAAGATAAAAATTGACTAAAAAGTCGATAACTCGCGTTACACTTCTTCTGTCATTACCTAATTTTTAATCATGGTGTTTTATTAAGAAGGGTTTTATTAAGAAGGGTTTGAACATATAAAAAAAATTAAGATCCAAACATAATTCTGTTAAAAGATATTAAAGGGGACCAATCGGGACCAAAATTTATGTGTGATATCTTTAACCATGTTACTACCGACTGAGAAGGCGGTACAGTAAAATATCGTTAACATATATTAAGTATGAAAAAATATTTGTTAAACTGAGGTGGTAATTTAATTTTCCTGCTGCCGAAATAGGAAAAGGGTGTTTAAATTTCCAAATTGCTCATTTTACCAGTAAAGTAAATTATGTTACCACACCGGAATAAGGCAGTTAATCTTCGCACTGTCCCAAATTTTGGTTTATTTCATTATAACGGCATAGTCATTGCATTGTGTGTTTTTCGAAATATCCCATACGTGGGATGTGGGCGTAGTTTATACCCCCCTATCCCTATCCTATTTAGTTACTATAACTTGCAATTATTTTTAATGAAAACAAAAGAAAAAAATGATTCGGATTTTTCTATTCTGCGCTGCGGAAATGCCCATATGTACAATAGGATGATCCTTAAAAATCTAATGAACATATTTTTTCAGTCTCACTCAATAAATCGGTTAAAGTGGGTCAAAGATACCGAATATACAGCTTGGTCCCGAGATGAATAAAAGGTTTTGCACAGGGTCAAAGTTCAGACTGACCAAAATTTGCATTCTGTATTTTTGAGTACAAGACCAGGGTACACATTTGTACACACACGTGCCAGCCATTTTGAAAATGTACACCCAAATACATGTGCTTTGTGCCCATTAAAAAAATTTTGAGCACAAAATACATGTGCCTGGTATCTGAAAGTCAGGCACGGCTGGTTGGTTGCTTTCAGTGGCGAGTCCCACTGACTCCAAGTTACGCCGATCCGCCGTTTTGTTACCACAATTCGTGACTAAACCAATGAAAAGTAAACTTAGAAAACAATGAACAGTTCGGAAACGATGACAGGCCCCGCACCCTATATCCATCCCGTTGAATTTAAATATTTGGGCAGCCCCTCATGCCTGACTTCCTTGAGTTCCGAGAGGCTGTCGAAGAAAGTTTTATCAAGGAAGTCAGGCACAAACAGTGCTTTTTGTATTTTTATGTTATGAACTATCTTATTCTTTATCAGATCTCATTAACAGATATTAATTTCACACTCGCCTTCGCGTTTCTTAATTATTCTCCTAACTGACCAAAAGTGCATTTTTGAAATTACATTTATAATGGCCCTAAGTGTGCTTTAGTACCTCCCATGGTCAGTTTCACCATTCACGCGCGCTCCTCTTATTAATTCGAGGTGTATATTAGAAGGCTGCACGAATGGATTCGAAACGGCCAAAAAAATATTCGCGGCCGTCCAATTACAGTAACTACTTGTTTCTGTCGTTTGCGAATAAGCGCAAGTAGAGCACAACCATAAACAGAACCAAAACAAAAAAAGGTTCTGAAAATAGTGTACACTACTTGCGAATACTTCGAATATAATCGAAATATATGTATGTACATTCATATTTTCATAAACACATCCAGACGTTGTGTTCAGCAAAATTACGCTGCTAGTGTGAGTGTGTGTATGTCGATTGGTAGGGGCCAAAAAAAAATTAACAGGAACACATGGCGATTATGAAAATTTGGGTAATTTCAAGCTTTTTTGCCCAAAAAACCATATTTCTAAAATAAATTTCGAACCAGAGCTTTTTACGATCTACATATTTCCAACTGTTCTATATATTTTAAAATAACTCGGTAACCAATGCTTCGATTCTTTTGATTTTTTCGGCATTAGTTAGGAAACTTATTTGGCATATTAAGGTGGTTTTATGAAGGAAATAAAGTTAACCAGAAATTCGCGGAACACCCCGATTTTCATGCGAATATAATACGGAAATCTATACCTAAAATTTTACCTTAATATATTAAAATTTAGAGGTCGTGCAAATGCCTCCAAATTTCTTTCTCCTTTATATCAGTGATGATACATAATTTTTTTCAAAGTAATGAACAAGAAAAACATTTCTTATCATTAAAAAATGGAACATATCGTCGGCCCCCTGCCAGAACCACGAATGTGCAATTTTTCCAATTTTGAGTTAAGCGGTTTTCCTGATCAATCTGTGCATGCTCTACATTTTAGTAAAACCCCCAGTACCTTTATGCACTGGAAGCCACCAAAATGTGGCACATTCGTGTTTCTGGTCCAACAAAAATGTAAAAAATTCCTTGAAAATAAATTTCAAAAAATATATGGGGCACATTCGTGTTTCTGGCTTAACAAAAAATGTAAAAAAATCGTTGAAAGTAAATTTCCAAAAATATATGGGGCACATTCGTGTTTCTGGCCCAACAAAAATCAAAATAATTCTTTGAAAATAAATTTCCAAAGTAAGTAAAACAAACACATTCAATTCATTTTCATATTTTATTTGTGGAACTATGTATTTCTAATCTTCAAAATCAGAGTCTTCTGAAAAGTCAGGCACAGGATTATGCTCTTCCGAACGTCGCTTCTAATCTTCAAATTGTTATAAAAATAGTGGAAAAAAGGCAATCATTAAATGCACCTTGATCGGAAAATATTAGCTCGCCGATTGCGCAATGAAGACAAAGCTATTCCGTAAACTAATTTTTGGTTAGCAATCAGTGCTAAATATGCCAAAGGACCTTGTGGGCAAATATTTACCTTCGAAAACTGACCGTAGAAAATGGTGCTGTACAACGGAAATCATCAGAGGGGCATGTAACTCTCCAAAACCATTTCAAGTTCATACGCAACTATACGACGCTTTTTTATACTCAGCTGTACTAGTACACAGAGTATTATAGTTTTGATTTCCTAACGGTGGATTGTAACAGAACGAAATAATCGAGATAGATATAGACTTATATATATCAAAATGATCAGGGTGAAAAGAGAAATCGATTGAGCCATGTCCGTCCGTCTGTCCGTCTGTCCGTCTGTGCGCACGATAACTCGCGCAAAAATTGAGATATTTTGATGAAATTTGAAATGTAAGTTGGTATCAAGACAGGAACGGATGGTATTGAAAATGGGCGAAATCGGACCATGACCACGCCCACCTCCCCTATATAGTAAAAATCGGAAATTTTGTATCTCAGTCACTAATAGAGCTAGAGTGATAAAATTTCACACACGTATTGAGCTCAGGCCCTTATGAAGAAATATGGTGAAATTTTGGAAAATGGGAGGTGCCACGCCCACTTATTAAGGGGCAAACATTGAAAGTTTTATGACTCATAACTCAGAAACCGTTGAAGATATATCGATGAAATTTGGTAGGCGTCATATACTTACTTAGGAAAATGTTTGGACGAAAAATTGCCAAAATCGGTTGACGACCACGCCCACTTTTATATATGGGTATTATAAAGTGGCCTAACAAAACATTTTAAGCGATATCTTTGTCAAATATAAAGATAATTCATTGAAATTTTGTGGAATGAGTTCTACAATAGATCTGAAACAAAAAATAGAAAAATTTCGGAAAATGGGCGTGGTACCGCCTCTTTTCAGACAAAGGAATCAACGAGATTTCGTAGCCCATAACTCGACCAATAATTGAGCTATTATGACGAAACTTGGTTTATACACTTTTACAACTTGTGTTAATAGACACGCAAAAATTTATTGAAATCGGTTTATGACCACGCCTACTTTTTAACAAAGATATTTCTGGAACACCCTTTGGGAATTTTTAACGTGACATCTTTGTAACTCATAAAGGGATGAAATTTTGCACAAAGAATAATATTCATAAGCTTAGTTGGATGACTGATAAAATTTAGAAAATGGGCGTGGCTACGCCCACTTTATGCAGCACTCGCCTTATATAAAGTACACCGTGTTTCCATCAAACGCAAACAAACAATGAAAGCATACAGCTGAGTATCTAATGTTCGATTCCACTCGAACTTAGGCTTCCTTACTTGTTAAACTTAATTTATTTCAACGAAGGAGAAACTGCCCTTTCGAAATATTTGCTGGTCGAGGTGCATATCGTCGTACCATACGAAAACACATTTAAAATTTCTGGCAATTAAACAATTCTGTACAAAAAGTAGCACATTTGACTAATTATATACTGTTTATGCATTAAAATTGTTGTTGTTTAAACAAAATTTTTACCTTTCGTCAACCAAAAGATAAAGTGCTTTCGTATGGTACGACGGTATATAAAAGATTAACTCTACAACATTTTTTACAAAAAAAAATTATTCTGAAACAAAATTTTTAGTAGCTTATTTGCCATTGAATATTGGTGGCCCTCCGCAATAATACCCACGCCCGTTTATTCGAGACATTACCTATCGCTGACGCGAAAGCAAAAGATTTAAATAAAATGTGCGAAACCTTGGCGATTCCAAAGGAATACCACAATTTTTATAAAAATTTGAAGGCTAACAGCGGAGTTCGCGATGCTCTACCTGAGCCTGACCTTTCAGAGCACTCTGATTTTGAAGATTAGGAATAGTTCCACAAATAAAATATGAATTTGAATTCAATGTATTTGTTTTACTTACTTTTGGAAATTTATTTTCAAGAAATTTTTTTGGTTTTCGTTGGGCCAGAAACACGAATGTGCCAAATCTCGAAGATTAGAAGGAATAGAAGCATAAAAATTATATCAGGGCATCGAGTTAAACAAGGTTCTAATTTGCAGATATACTTTTATATTAGAAACAAATTTTTCAAATTTTGCGGGAAGAATAAACTTTAAAACTCGCTTTTCCAACATTTTCATTTTAGCACATTGGTGGTTCTGGCAGGAGGCCGACGATATGTTTGTTGGGCCTTTATATTTTGGTCCACCTTAATGCCATATGCACATTAAATAAACAAACAAACCAAAGAAGCAACAAGGTTTTGCGAATACTTCATAACATGGTTATTATTATGTTTTACTCGATCGTGGCGAATAGTGTACACTAATTGCTCCAACAGAGAAAATAGAAATAGTATTTGTATTCCAAATGAAAAGTATGGGTTTTATTCGTAGCTGCATTGAAATTGTGCTGTGACTAATTGTACAATGCATAGAGTATTCACAAATATAGAAGAGGCAAATGGTATTGTGCAGAGGTCTAATAGATATACTCCTCATATCTGAGACCCACTTTACTGACAAAAGCTACTTTGAAGTACCCAACTACAAGTTTTACCACACAAAACACCCGAGTAACAACGCTCATGGAGGCTCAGGTATCTTGATTCGGAAAAGTATTAAACATTACAGCACGAATTCATTCCGTACAAATGCTATACAAGCCACAAATATTGTCATTGAAGACCCGAGCGGTCAGCTTACACTCTCTGCTATCTATAGCCCGCCGAGGCACTCTATCAGTACTGCAGAATATGAAAATTTCTTTAAAACTCTTTGAAATCGATTTCTAGATGGGGGCGATTACAATGCCAAACACACATTCTGGGGCTCTCGTCTCATTACCCCTAAAGGAAGACAACTATATAATGCTATTAGCAAGCTCAGTTTAACTCCATTCTCTACTGGAACTCCCACTTATTGGCCAACAGATAAAAATAAAATACCCGACTTAATCGATTTCTGCGTGGTGAAAGGCGTGCCTTCCTCAGATATAAATTGCAAATCGTGCTTTGAATTGTCTTCCGACCACTCTCCAATCCTGGTAACAATTAATAAAAATTTTACACCGGCAGCGTATCAATGCAGCCTTTACAATCGGAAGACTGACTGGGAATACTTCCGACACATCATCACGTCTAATCTTGACTTGAAATTAGCGCTTAAATCAGCTGAAGATATAGAGGCAGCAGTCGAATATTTTAACAGCTGCATCCAACAAGCTGCGTGGAAATCAACTCCCACCCTCATCAGACAAAAAAGGACAAGCGTTACCCACAACATACAAGCTAAGCTCAAAGAAAGGCGACTCGCAAGGAAAAAGTGGCAACAAACCCGTCACCCCGACGACAAGAAAAGATTGAATGTACTCACCAAAGAACTCAAAAATATCCTCAAAATTGAACACAACAGACAAGTTCAACAATACCTCAGTAATGTTGATGCAACAGCTGCAACTGATTACTCCCTTTGGAAAGCTGCTATTAAGCTAAAAAGGACGATTCTCTCAAATTCTCCTATACGAATGGAAAATAACGAATGGGCGAAAAGTGACGCAGAGAAAGCAAATACTTTTGCACGCCACCTAAAATCAGTATTCACCCCACATGATATTGAACCCTCACTAAGCACAACAACAGAAGTGAAGAATACTCTGAGTCATCCCTATCAAATGGACCTCCCCCTAAAACGATTCGCAATATCGGAGGTAAAAACCGTAATAGCGAAACTCAACCCAAAGAAATCTCCTGGTTACGATATTATTAATGGCAATGTACTAAAACACTTACCTTACGAAGGCATAATATTTCTCACCCAACTGTTTAATGCGGTACTAATAACTGCATTGATAGCCCCTCAATGGAAAGTCGCACAGATAAAAATGATTCTGAAACCAGGAAAGCCCCCTGATACGACAGCGTCCTACAGACCCATTAGCCTGCTGCCCATTGTCTCAAAAGTCTTGGAAGTTCTTTTCCTTAAAAGACTCCTACCCAAAATAGAAGAGCTCGACATTATACCTAATCACCAGTTTGGCTTCAGAAGAGGGCACGGAACAATTGAACAAGTACATAGACTTACCGAGAAAATCTACTCTGCCTTTGAGCAAAAAAAATACTGTACAGCTGCCTTTCTAGATATATCCCAAGCTTTTGATCGCGTATGGCACGACGGCCTCCTCTATAAAATAAAAAATACTCTCCCTACGAATTACTTTCTATTTATACAATCTTATCTAAAAAATCGTTACTTTTTCGTCAAAGAAGGAGCAGAGCAGTCTGAGCTTTACGAGAGCTTAGCAGGCGTCCCGCAAGGTAGTGTAATGGGCCCAATACTGTACCTACTTTACACATATGGCCTCCCAATAGCAGAAGGAGTCACTATCGGCACTTTTGCCGATGACACTGCCATACTGGCTGCAGACCTCAACCCTGACGTGGCAAGCTTCAAAGAAGTTTAAATAAAATTACCCATTGGCTGAAATACTGGCGGATAAAGTCAAATGAATCGAAATCTGTCCAAGTGACGTTTATCACTAGACGTAACACTTAATATAATACAATGGCGCTATTATAACTCTGACGAGTTTTATGGACGAGCTTCTCTCCCAATTCGGGGTGTGCTCCTATTGTTTTTCCTACAAATTGGGTGGACCTACAGTTTTATGCCGGCTCCGAACGGCGAATGCATTTTTTGTGAGAAGCTTTTTCATGGCAGAAATACTCTCGGAGGGTATGCCGCCCACTGCCGAGAGGTGACCGCTGCTCTTAAGAAACCCAATAATTGGATTTTTACTAATTAGAAAAATTTTTTTGGTGTTTGTCCGGACTGGGGTTTGAACCCGAGACCTCTGGTATAGCAGGCGAGCACTCTACCCACTGCACCACAGCGGCCATCACACTTGCCCACCCGTAAAACTCAACGGCATTGATATACCGCAAAGTGACGTAACAAAGTACCTTGGTACTAAAAAGAAGACTAAGATGGAGAACCCACATATTCACTGTGATGACCCCAATCCGGAGGATTAGGTGTCCACACAAATATAAACGCATACAGGGAATATACATACATACATATTACCCAAAACTGAATTTACATACATACATACATATATTATATATACATATGTCTATACGCAAAGCAAAAATGAATTTCTTACATTTATATATTTATATACTTACATACATACATACTTTGTAAATAAATAATGAATTTATACATACATATATATATACATATATATATAAATATACATTTATATACATACATATGCATGAATACCTGAATTTCACATACGTACAACATGCAAATGAATTTTATATACATAATATATATACACTGCAACAAAATATATATTTTTATAAAACGCATTTATTTTGATGGGCACTCTAATATACATACATACAGATAGCAAGTGGAAATTGTGCAGATCATAGGCGATTGAACTCAGCGCGACCGCTAGGTGACAGCGAACACACAAGCGCACGTGCATGCAAGCGCAGCCGCTGGTCAACAGAAAACCCAAGTCAACGCAGCGTTACAGCGAACACACAAGCATACATGTATTCAAGCGCAGCCACGGCCAATAGAAAAACCCACCACCGCATTTAGGCAAACAAGAGAAGGCTTGCACAAAGAAGGAAAGGAATAAAGCTAAGGCAATGATATACAAACAGACATACATACGTTAAACTAAGCTTAAGTTAAAATATGTAAATATATAAGCATATACATATGTACATACTAGGGATTCCAATTTTTCCGATTTTTACGATCCCGGGATTTTCGGTATTTTCTTTTATAATCCCGGGATCCCGGGATTTATCCCGGGATTCGGACTTTAATTACACAGGCCGACAAAATTTCCAAAAAATTTTCTAACTCAAATAAAATTCTACTTTTCTAAAGGATTTCGGTGCGCTGATTCTGAATCTGAAGTCGGATTTTCGGTATTACGTGTAGGTTTTGAGATATTCATGTCCAAAGAGGCGAAAAATGCGATTTCTTGCAATATTCACTGCTCAATCTGTTAAATTACTTACTTTCATTAAAAGATGATTGCAGCTATTGAAAGAACGATCATTTCTCTTAGTTTTTTGGGTATCTTATTGAGGTATGTATCTACGTTGTCTTCAAAAGAAATGATCGTGCTTTCAATAGATGTAATCAGTTTTTAATGAAAGTGAGTAATTTTAAAAATATTGAGGAGTGAATATGGCCACAAACTGCGTTTTTCGCCTCTTTGGACATGAATATCTCAAAAACACACCGAATACCCTTTTGAAACGTAGAATTTTATTTCTGTTACAAAAATTTTTCGACCAGTATTATTTTCCCACATTTGGGGTTGAAAAAAGTAAATATATATTTCGAGGAACGCTACAACTTTAAAATGCAAAGAAAAAATAGATTTTTATTGCCATTTTTTATTATTTCATTAGTAACAAAATAAAAAGGAATGTAAAATCATGCGTATTATTTAATAATACCTAAGAGTTACTTTAAAAAGCACAACCAACAACGAAAATTACATACATTTGGTGAACAAAACATTTTCCTTTGCAGTTGGTACTTTTAGGATATTAATAAAAAGGCTTGCAATCATTTGATAATTTACAATAAAAAATTTTTTAGAAAATAACGACGCACTTTGTTTAAGCGAATAAGCTTTCCGAAAAATTCAGAAAATTAATGCAACTTCTGAATAGATAAATATCGGAGGCACAAATTTTGATATGAATTCCGAGTATGCAGCTGCGTATTTAATTTTGGTACAGTGTTGTAAGACTATCAAGTCTAATTAAAATTTTGTTTCCATTTTCTTCCACTATTTACTTTCCATGTGGGAAAATTCCAAAAAACATTTGAGAAATAAATGACCAAAAATCAGGAAATTGAAATTATCAAATGAATTTTGCCACAAGCTAAAAGCTTTAAAAATACATAACATACGTTTCCTTACAACGCGTACTTCAACACAAAAAAATTTAATTATTAAAAAAAATCAAAAATTTTAATCCCTACTTTGACAAATGGACTTTTTTCTTCTAGCAAAAATGTCGCACATTCTTCCGGCTGTCACATTTTTTTGTTCTCTTCCATACCGACTCAAAACTTTTTAGGGCTGTTTGTTCTATTGACAAAATATAAAACTGGCCCGACTACGTGCAACATTTTCTGCTCTTAGCACAAGTAAAGGGTTGCATTATTTTTGTTTCATTCATCACATGAATAATGCAACATTTTAATAGGGCACAGGACACACATTGATAATGCTGCAATGTAATAATGCAAGATTTTCACTCAGAATAGGAAATGCTATTAGTATACAGATCTGAGACCAATAAAAATTATATAAAATATAACTTTTCTTTGCTTTAATAGCGGAATATTCTCTCTTTATCTTATCCCGAAAATCCCGGGATAAAATTCTAGCTATCCCGGGATTTTCGGGATGTCAAAAAGGGCGGGATCCCGGGATCCCGGGATCCCGGGATTGGAATCCCTAGTACATACATAAACGGTAATTTCTAAGGATAACTATTGTAAGTTAACGGACTGCCTGCGCGCAGGATCGCTATAAAAGGGCGAGCATTTTGAAGAGAAAATCAGTTGCAGTAATAGGCTGCAGCTGACAGGTATATTGTCAGTGGGTTTTTACCACTGATAAGGAGTTTGACTGGAGGTTTTCACTCCACTCGAACTTAGTTATATTCACAGAGGGTTTTTACCTCGGTGACGGAAGATAGAGAGGGTTTTTACCTCACTACCTTTAAGAGATCAGGGTAGTTAGAAAACGTAGAAATAGAAACTTTTGTTGAAATAAAGACACATATCGTAATCGAAATTACAGGTTGTTTTCCTTGGAAAAGGAATAGGCCTTCTCTTTCCAGGAACCCTGGACGGACTGAGCTTACCCCAGCTTCAAAGGAAAAGTCCGTCACAAATGGCGCCCGAGCAGGGACTCTAACAAACAGAGACACATAACATTTTTTTTGGCAAGGATTTGGAGCAGAAATACAAGGGTAATAACACAACGAAGATTTGGGAAGCATTGAAGAAGCATCGAGGATACACGTACACATACGATTTACAAAGAAAAGGACAGCGAATAATCCACAGCCATGGTAAAGGTGTCGTGGGTATATTACCTCAGTCGAGAGGAGTTATCAAAATACATCGTGGAATTCGAGTTGGAAGGATTGGGATCGATGGACGACCAACGTAAGCGTCTAGTAACGTTTATCAAAGCAAACGCCAACGACAAGAAACTCCAGGATCGGTTCGAGGAATTGGAGCTCCAACACGCAAAGCCGACGATTACAGTTTGTCCGCCGACACCTATGGGGAGCACGCACGTGGAATCACCTGGTGGCAGCAGACCTCAATCGCCGCATACTAGTGGGTATGAAGATACACGAGAAGTTCCGAGATTCGGAGGCACGACAATGCCACCAATGTACGCAATGCAACAGCCACTGCACTGGCAAGAATGGGATGCGTTCAAAAGGGATTTTCTCAAATTCTTTCTGAGCTCAAAATATTTCGAACGTTTGGACGATGAGGTAAGGCAACGCGTACAAAGGCCAGGAGAAAAGTTTAAGGAGTATGTACTGGTGCTGCAAGGAATGATGCGACACACGAGTTATACGGAGCAGCAGAAATTAGAACGAATTTATCACAACTCACGCAGAGAATACCAACTATACGTAAAACGAAACGAATTCAAGAATCTTGAGGAGTTGGTAAGTCTAATCGAAGATTATGACAATATCACCCCCGACAGAGAGCAATTAAAGCAAACAAGAGAAGGCTTGCACAAAGAAGGAAAGGAATAAAGCTAAGGCAATGATATACAAACAGACATACATACGTTAAACTAAGCTTAAGTTAAAATATGTAAATATATAAGCATATACATATGTACATACATAAACGGTAATTTCTAAGGATAACTATTGTAAGTTAACGGACTGCCTGCGCGCAGGATCGCTATAAAAGGGCGAGCATTTTGAAGAGAAAATCAGTTGCAGTAATAGGCTGCAGCTGACAGGTATATTGTCAGTGGGTTTTTACCACTGATAAGGAGTTTGACTGGAGGTTTTCACTCCACTCGAACTTAGTTATATTCACAGAGGGTTTTTACCTCGGTGACGGAAGATAGAGAGGGTTTTACCTCACTACCTTTAAGAGATCAGGGTAGTTAGAAAACGCAGAAATAGAAACTTTTGTTGAAATAAAGACACATATCGAAATTACAGGTTGTTTTCCTTGGAAAAGGAATTGGCCTTCTCTTTCCAGGAACCCTGGACGGACTGAGCTTACCCCAGCTTCAAAGGAAAAGTCCGTCACATCACCAAACGAAAAGCTCTTGGTATAAAACTAAGGAATCTTTATTGGCTCATGAATCGAAACTCCCAATTATCAATCGACAACAAACTCCTGCTTTACTCAGCTATCTTAAACCCCATTTGGACCTATGGCATACAGATGTGGGGAACCGCAGAAAACTCAATTATAGATATTCACCAAATATTCCAATCGAAAACCATTAGATGATTAGAATGATTGTAAATGCGCCCTACTACGTCACGAACGACTAACTGCATCGTGACCTAAAGAAATCAGAAAATATGCTGCATCATACAAAATGAGATTATTAGCTCACCCCAACCCACTCGTTGTAGCCCTGACGGCAAGACCAACTAAAAAAAAATGTACTAATATTCACAAAAAAAGCTTGCGTACTGAATTTGAGCATTCTAACTTAATTAGTTTCGAAAATAAACCTTATATTATAAATGTGAAATGGAAATTGTGTTTAAACTCAATTGGCAAGAAAATCGCTGAACAGATCCTCACGAAACTTTGTACACCTAAGTATTTTCACCCGGTAATTACTATAGGAATATTTTTAATCTGATAAAAAGGCAGGGATGGGCACTTCCCATACAAATTTTTCCTTTTTTTAGTAATATCTCTTGAAATATTTGTACTAGAATAATGAAAATTTGTGTGAAGGAATAATACATAATTATATACTCAACGGATAAATAATATAGGTCTTGGTAAAGCAGGGATGGGCACTTTCCAGAACAAGTAGTTTGAGAATAGAAGCGATTCCCCATCTTCGTAATTGAAAAAGGATGTTCTCGGAATTTTTTCGAATAGAATGGAATTTGGAGTGCGGAGACAGTTTCCTTTGCGTTGTAAAGCAAACGACCAAACTCCCAATCTGTCTTCCATATTTCTTCAACCCAGATATGTATATATTCTTAAATATATTTTTCTGTGATCTTTTGCATATGTATATTGGTATGCAATTCGATTTAAATTTTATTCAAAAGACAAAACGGGTTTTCTCCTTGATTCACTCACGAAATTTTATTGTTTTCTTATCATGACTTATTTTTGTTTAATATCTGTTGCAGTGCAAACACTCAAATGGATAACGATGTTACGCCAGTATACCTGGCAGCTCAAGAAGGGCACTTGGAAGTACTAAAATTTTTAGTACTCGAAGCAGGTGGTTCCCTCTACGTACGGGCACGAGACGGCATGGCGCCAATCCATGCAGCTTCACAAATGGGATGTTTGGATTGCCTCAAGTGGATGGTAAGAATTCACACTTGCCTTGTTTTATGTCGCCATCTTTCCAAATACGGGACAATCACCACCCTTGTACCAAATAGTCGGAATTCCTCTTTAAATAAAATTATTATCCCACTCCGTTGTTTAAGTTATGCCTCTTTACTTCCACTTCCATTTCTCTGAAATAAAATTAACATCGATAAGTAAGGAAGCCTAAGTTCGAGTGGAATCGAACATTAGATACTCAGCTGTATGCTGCATTTCAAATTTCATCAAAATATCTCAATTTTTGTGGGAGTTAGAGTGTTTACAGACGGACGGACGGACGGACATGGCTCAATCGATTTCTCTTTTCACCCTGATCATTTTGATATATATAAGTCTATATCTATCTCGATTATTTCATTCTGTTACAATCCACCGTTATGTGATTAAAACTATAATACTCTGTGTACTAGTAGCTGAGTATAAAAATGAAATTGTATTTATGTAGGTACAAGATCAAGGTGTTGATCCCAATTTGCGTGACGGTGACGGTGCCACACCATTACATTTTGCTGCTTCTCGAGGACATCTCTCTGTTGTTCGATGGTTGCTAAATCACGGTGCAAAACTCTCATTGGATAAATATGGCAAATCACCAATCAATGACGCGGCAGAAAATCAACAAGTTGAGGTAGGATAATGTTAAATTCACTAAAATTCAGTAAAATTCGATACAATATATATTTTCTTTATTATTATTAAACATAGTGTTTGAATGTGTTGGTGCAACATGGCAGCTCAATGGAATATATTTGTCGGGACAGCGACCCACTTCATTGTCAGAAAACGTGTTCCTCATCTAGCAAACAATTGCTGGAGAAACAAAATTGCACTTTGAATTGTAATGGCGGTGGTAAATGTATCAATAACTGTTCACATGGCTGTAATTGCAATAGCAGTAAGCCGACCAGTCGAACCAATACAATGAAATCAAAGACATCGTCCACCATAAGCTCTGACGTTGAACCATTCTACTTACATCCACCAACCAGTATCAACATGACCCACAAACGCGTCGACGCAATTTATGCACATTCACAGCAATCACGGTCATCATCCGAAAAATTATACAACGGAAAATTGGTGACGAATGACGGCTTATATTTCAATCCAATGCGTGGTGGTTTATTCAATCCTCCATCGCCGACTGGTAGCATTTCTGGGGAATCGTTCTTTCTTCACGATCCACAAGAGTTAATTTATAATCGCGTACGGGAGCTGTTTGACTCCGACTGTAGTAGCATTAGACATTCGACATCAAAAATAAACCGGCATAAAACTAGTTCCCAAAATAAAAATGCAAAAACAAAAACAACGGTGACAGTACAGGCAGATGTCCATTCAAGCTCAAGCGGGACTGGTAGTGGATCAGAAGAATCCATTCAATCGAGCATGAATTCATCGAAAGCTAATAATCTGCGAAGTCACAGTTTCAATCTCCATACGAAATGTAACAATCAAATTAATAGTCGCGAGCAAATCTGCAAGGCAAATAGTACTTCCAATGCTAAAATTAATACCAACAACAATATTAAGACTAAAGAAAATGCAATAA
This sequence comes from Urophora cardui, assembly GCA_960531455.1. Classification (NCBI taxonomy): domain Eukaryota; kingdom Metazoa; phylum Arthropoda; class Insecta; order Diptera; family Tephritidae; genus Urophora; species Urophora cardui. The sequence goes on from OY482671.1 coordinate 168,926,029, forward strand.
CTGGATTCACCTATAATAAAAATAATATCTGTAGTAATAATTATAATAACAACAATAATACAAAAAATGATAATCATCCCAATCCATCGAACACAAGTTATTTGAATAATGAAAGTATCCGAAATGAAAATTCTCACGATCACGATTACGAGGATATTTATTTGGTTCGCGAAGAAGCGAAAAAAAGTCAATATAAATATGCATCTGGACGATCGCGATCACGGGACAGTGGGTCGCATTCGCGCTCAGCCAGCACATCGTCTACCCGAAGTATTGATGTTGTACTACAATACAGCAATCATGTAAGCCAACTGCATGTTTTATTTATTTGCAGGAACCGAAACGAAATGTTAGATTGTTCCTCGATTGTAAATTAATAGAAGAATCTTTATATTAGGTATATTGCTTTTGTTTTGTTTTCTTTTTCAGAACTTGAACAACAAACATAAGAACGATGTACTAAATCGAAATAAATCACAATCCGCAATGGGATTGCATAGCAAGCACAAGTACGAACAGTCACCCAAGGAAAACTATATGGTTAAAAATGTGAATCTGAAAAACCAACTCAACACAAATAATAATAATACCAACAGTGGTATTAAGAGCGACACATATGAAAGTGTATGTCCAATGGAGGATGTCGCTGAGCGAACAAAGCAAATGAACAAGAACTCGGTTATACGCAATAATCTTGATGGTGGGCACAGCGGTAGCTCTAACAATTTACCGAACATATTGTGCAATAACGATAACAGCAACAACAACGATCGGCACTTGAAACGAGTTTCTTCCGCCCCACCTATGCAGATTATTGAAATCGGTATAATCCACAAATACAAATTTTTAAATGTACTACAAAAAATTCATAACAGATCTCTAATAATACATATAATATCGACGCCTGAGTAAAAGCTCGCCCTATTTCAAAAGTTGTTTCAAAAACGCCCTATTTCAGAATTTGTTTCAATAATGTCCTATTTCAGAAAATAACACTACTCGACAACTTTTGATCAACTTTATCCACCAAAAATTAAAGAATACTTTTCTAAGGCGAAATTTTGCGCTGATTCCGAATATCATCTCCATTTTTTGTGGCAGACCCAGTTTTTGAGATATTGGTAAAAATGTAGAAAAAGCCATATATCGTTGGCTTCGTGAGCAAATGTGCCAAGTCCAATTTTTATCAAAACTGAGATTTTAATGTAGTAAGATGGTACAACTAAAAGTACATCGTCTGCCAAGAAGAAGTTACAATAATTTCTGTTTTTTTCATGGTGTAATGCAATGTTATGCAAATGTGCTAAGTCCATACAAATTTTTTTTTTTTTTTTTTCAAAAATCTACGTGCTAAGTCCATTGTTTTTTTTCAATTTTTTTTGTAGAATGATATATAATTATTACTATACTGCTTTAATAAGCATGGCCTTGGACTGTAAACGTTAATAATTTGCGGGAGTGGCGAGCTTTCCCACCAATTTTATGTGTAAACTACTTTGCGGTACTTCTTATATTTTTATTATAATTGTATGTGTTTGATTGAGACACGTTGCACCTATTTAATATAAAGAGGGTGCAGCATAATGTGGGCGTGGCCACACCCATTATCAACAGTTTTATCTCTAATCAGACCAAGCCTAAAATATTCTTGTTAGTGCAAAATTTCATTCCTTTATGACTTTTAGTTACAAAGATGCCACGTTACAAGTTTCCAAAGGGAGTTTTAGAATTTTTTAAAGTAGGCGTGGTTACAAACCGATTTTGCTAAAATTTTACTACAGGTAATAAAAGTATTACCTACACCAAGTTTTGCCGTAATATATCAATTATTTGTCGAGTTATGGGCTCGGAAATCTCTTAGATTCACGATGCCACGCCCATTTTCCAAAATTTTTGTGTGTTTTGTTTTATGTCTGTAGTTGGACTTTGAAGAAGAACAAGAATTCAACTGATCTGACGAGTCACCCTGTTTAGTGGACCCTGACGCTAATCACATTTCATTTTGCCTTTTTTTACTTTCATTTCTTTTTTGGTTTTATCATTATTTTTTGCAAAAGTAAAAACTAATTGATAAGGCTTTAAAATTAAATTCATTAATTTGAAATAATTGTTCAACACCATATTCTATATCTATTAGGTCATCCTTAACGTGTTTTTTTTTTTATTTTTTGAAAAGAAAACTTTCTCGATATGTAATAAAATAAAAAGTAGAAAGCTTCAAAGTGATCAATCCATTGTTTAAAATCCAAAAAAGATCCGCTAAATTTGTTTATTAGTCACTAGTGTTCAATAATTTGAAAAACAATAAAGACGCATGAGCCACTTCGTACTCACCAAAAAAGTAAACAAACTGAAATTTAGCTATTTCTACAAAATAGTGAAAATCGGAAAACATGGCTCATACGTATTTCCGGCGCATACGGCTCGATTTGTTAAAGTAAAATAGTTATTTAAACGTATTTCTGTTAATTTAGCGAATTTTGGTATTAACAGAAGAGAACTGTTGATACTACTGTGATTATTTTTCTGGGTGTTGAACCTTAAAAAGTTCATATGAATACTGCAGTTGTTGAAAATTCAGGACAATTTTCATAAAATCACAACGCAAAAAGCCTACCTATAACCTACATATGGATATATTCTTGTGTTATCTTTTTAGCAAATGGGCCACCACCTCCTCCATTGCCACCGCCGGTTAATGCACCGCTGAACAAGAAAAGCCAATTCAATACAATAGAAGTCACTAAATGTTGTTTTGGTAATTCAAATATAAGTCTGGATAATATAGACTCTGACTCTGGTCTGGAGGTCATAGAAGAACCAAGCTTACGGCCATCGGAGCTAGTCAGAGGCAGGCATAATCGAACCATGTCAACAATTTCTGGTAAGACACAAAAAAATTTAAGTTTTATGATTAGATAAATTCTACAACAGTTTGTAATAGTTCATAATTTTAACATTTGTTGATGGGTGTACATTCAGTTACAACTTTTACTGTGATTGCCCTTTTTAAAATAATTGGACTTTCAAAATGTATATAACGGAATAATACAAATCTGTCGCTAGCAAATAAATTAGAACAAGTAAGGAAGCCCAAATTCGAGTGGAATCGAACATTAGATACTCAGCTGTATGCTTTCATTGTTTGTTTGCATTTGCTGGAAACTCGGTGTACTTTATATAAAGCGAGTGCTGCATAAAGTGGGCGTAGCCACGCCCATTTTCAAAATTTGTATCAGTCATCCAACTAAGCATATGAATATTATTCTTTGTGCAAAATTTCATTCCTTTATGACTTCTAGTTACAAAGATGTCACGTTACAAATTCCTAAGGTTGTTCCAGAAATATCTTTGTTAAAAATTAGGCGTGGTCATAAACCGATTTCAATAAATTTCTGCGTGTCTATTAACACAAGTTATAAAAGTGTATAAACCAAGTTTCGTCATAATATCTCAATTACTTGTCGAGTTATAGGCTAAGAAATCTCGTATATTCCTTTGTCTAAAAAGAGGCGGTGCCACGCCCATTTTCCAAAATTTTTATATTTTTTGTTTCCGGTCTATTGTGGAAGTCATGCCACAAAATTTCAATGATTTATCTTTATATTTGACAAAGATGTCGCATAAAATGTTTTTATTACGTCACTATAGTTCCCATATATAAAAGTGGGCGTGGTCGTCAACCGATTTCGCTAAAATGTTGAACATGTATTACCACAAGTAATAAAAGTGCATAAACCAAGTTTCGTCATTATATATCAACTAGCTGACCCGTCAAACTTCGTTCTGCCCAAAGTAGATTTTTTTTTAATTTCATTTCAAAAATTGTTATTACATCGGTATTATTTTTAATAGAAAATTAACGATTTTTCACTACTTCATTGTGTATACAACTTCAAAAATATATAATTTTAGTATTCAGTTTAAGGCTGCACGATACACAACATTTTTAGTTTTCTGTCCCGGAGCGTAAATAAATAGCGAGGACGGTTTTCCAACACGGGAACACGCCACATAGAGCTGACTATGTGAAAAGCATGGCATTTCTAGGTTTATGCCGCATACTTCCAACGACTGCCCTTGCAAGTTTCACTGGGAACTTCATACGTTTGAATTGGAAGAGAAAATCTGTTGATGATAAGGGAATTCGCAGAAGTAAGCATTCATCTCCCTTGAACGGGCCTTTCAAAATGCTTGCCAGGGCCCTCCTCCAACCCTTTTAGATATATTCAGCCTAAAAAGTTTAGTACGTATGGGAGGTGCAATGCCCCATTTCTCGATAAATTTTTTTTTTTATGAACATGGTATTGATATCGTATATCTGCATAGTGATTTCTATGTACATGCCATGAACACTTTTAGGGATATTTAGCCTTAAAAATTAAGAACGTACGGGAGGTGCCTCGCCCACTTTTCCCAAAACTACTGTTTTTTCATAAGCATGCTATTGATATCCTTAATCTCCTGATCAATTTTCAGGTCCCAACCTTAAACGCTTTTATAGATATTCAGCTTGAAAAATTAAGTTTGTATGGGAGGTGCAACGCACCCCTTTTATGATAACCCCCACTTTTCTGAGTGAGAAGGGTTTTGATGTCACCTACCTCTATACCAATTTTCAGCTCCCTACCTTAAACTGTTTTAGAGATAATCAGCTTTAAAAATTAAGGTTGTATGGGAGGTGCCACGCCCCCTTTTCTGATAACCCCCACTTTTATGAGTGAGAAGGGTTTTGATGTCACCTACCTCTATACCAATTTTCAGCTCCCTACCTTAAACTGTTCTAGAGATAATCAGCTTTAAAAATTAAGGTTGTATGGGAGGTGCCACGCCCCCTTTTCTGATAACCCCCACTTTTCTTAGTGAGAAGGGTTTTGATATCACTTACCTCTATACCAATTTTCAGCTCCCTACCTTAAACTGTTTTAGAGATAATCAGCTTTAAAAATTAAGGTTGTATGGGAGGTGCCACGCCCCTTTTTCTGATAAACCCCACTTTTCTGAGTGAGAAGGGTTTTGATATCACCTACCTCTATACCAATTTTCAGCTCCCTACCTTAAACTGTTTTAGAGATATTCAGCTTTAAAAATTAAGGCTGTATGGGAGGTGCCACGCCCCCTTTTCTGATAACCCCCACTTTTCTGAGTGAGAAGGGTTTTGATATCACCTACCTCTATACCAATTTTCACCTCCCTACCTTAAACTGTTTTAGAGATAATCAGCTTTAAAAATTAAGGTTGTATGGGAGGTGCCACGCCCCCTTTTATGATAACCCCCACTTTTCTGAGTGAGAAGGGTTTTGATATCACCTACCTCTATACCAATTTTCAGCTCCCTACCTTAAACTGTTTTAGAGATAATCAGCTTTAAAAATTAAGGTTGTATGGGAGGTGCCACGCCCCCTTTTCTGATAACCCCCACTTTTCTGAGTGAGAAGGGTTTTGATGTCACCTACCTCTATACCAATTTTCAGCTCCCTACCTTAAACTGTTTTAGAGATAATCAGCTTTAAAAATTAAGGTTGTATGGGAGGTGCCACGCCCCCTTTTCTGATAACCCCCACTTTTCTGAGTGAGAAGGGTTTTGATATCGCCTACCTCTATACCAATTTTCAGCTCCCTACCTTAAACTGTTTTAGAGATAATCAGCTTTAAAAATTAAGGTTGTATGGGAGGTGCCACGCCCCCTTTTCTGATAACCCCACTTTTCTGAGTGAGAAGGGTTTTGATATCACCTACCTCTATACCAATTTTCAGCTCCCTACCTTAAACTGTTTTAGAGATAATCAGCTTTAAAAATTAAGGTTGTATGGGAGGTGCCACGCCCCCTTTTATGATAACCCCCACTTTTCTGAGTGAGAAGGGTTTTGATATCACCTACCTCTATACCAATTTTCAGCTCCCTACCTTAAACTGTTTTAGAGATAATCAGCTTTAAAAATTAAGGTTGTATGGGAGGTGCCACGCCCCCTTTTCTGATAACCCCCACTTTTCTGAGTGAGAAGGGTTTTGATATCGCCTACCTCTATACCAATTTTCAGCTCCCTACCTTAAACTCTTTTAGAGATAATCAGCTTTAAAAATTAAGGTTGCATGGGAGGTGCCACGCCCCCCTAACATTTTTAAATTTTTTCTTCGTCTAAACCTTCGCGGGGTAACAACAAACAAACCCCCCTAAGGAAGTATTTGATTTGGTTCACCCGTTTTCAAGTTTTAGCGTTACAATTAAATACGAAATCATTTTTATATATATAGATATAGATTATTTGTCGAGTTATGGGCTAAGAAATCTCGTATATCCCTGCTTCTAATAAGAGGCGGTGCCGCGCCCATTTTCCAAAATTTTGTTGTTTTTCGTTTTATGTCCGCAGTTGGACTCCTGCCATAAAATTTGAATGATATATCTTTATGTTTGACAGAGATATAGCTTAAAATGTTTTTATTAGGTCACTTTTTAATACACATGTATAAAAGTGGGCGTGGCCGTCAACCGATTTTAACTATTTTCCGTCCAAATGTTTGCCTATGTAAGTATATCACGCATACCAAATTTGATCTATATATCTTCAACGGTTTCTGAGTTACGACTCATAAAACTTTCAATGTTTGCCCCTTAATAAGTGGGCGTGGCACCGCTCATTTTCCAAACTTTTTGTGTTTTTTGTTTTATGTCCATAGTTGGACTCATGCGACAAAATTTCAGTGATAGATCTTTATATTTGACAGAGATATGGCTTAAAATGTTTTTATTAGGTCACTTTATAATACACATATATAAAAGTGGGCGTGGCCGTCAACCGATTTTAACTATTTTCCGTCCAAATGCTTGCCTAAAGGCCGTTGGCAACTTACAATCTGGCATGACAAGCAGTGCATATGTGTGAGTGTCGGGTGATTGACGCAAATATCAAAAATTTTTGATTTTCGTCGCCGCGAGCAGATAGCGAGCCGACAACAAGTACGTGTAGCACGACGGCTGCCGATTGCACTCACACCATCAAAAAAACACTAACACATATGCACTGCTTGTCATGCAAGATTGTAAGTTGCCAACGGCCTTAAGTAAGTAAATCACGCATACCAAATTTCATCGATATATCTTCAATGGTTTCTGAGTTATGACTAGGGAAGCTAAAAATATGCACGAAAAATTTCAAAATATGCATGCTAGTATGCCCGAAAAATAACTGAAATATGCTCGTAAATATGCACGAAAAAATCTCATTATATGCATATACATACCTGAAATATGCTCAAAAAATCTATGTATTTCATTTCAAGCTTACATTTTTATTTAAAGAATTTTGCAAAATAATAATAATATATGAACTAAAACGTACAATTCACATTTTCCCCATTTAAAAAATTTTTGTTTTTAAATACTATAAAATACTTTAAATTAATTTTAGATTTGTATACATGAGATCTTTTTACAAAGCAAACGAAACCATTATATTAATATTGCGTAGGGTTGCATTGAACTATCGTATGTTTTACTATATTTTCCAGTGTGAATTTTTGGCGGTTTTCCGAGAAAAAGCTCTTGTATGGGAAAACGCTTAATATTGACCGTGTAGCATCGAGTATTGATGGATCGCGATTCTGGATCGCAAAATATTTAGAAATTTTGAAATCCGTGATCCGGATCACAATGTTGACAAGACTGTGTAGCATGAAAATTTGGCAACCCATCAAAATGCGTGTATATTTAGAAATTTTGAAATCCGTGATCTGGAACGAAATATTGGCAATAAACGAATTGAAAGTGAAAGTGTGAAAAGGACGGAAGTAAAATATTTTAAACCTCTGATCGAGAAAAATATCGCAATATTCATATTGAACGTGTAGCACTAGTCTGCGATTGATCAGACCATCGCGATTCATATTGACAGTGTAGCGTATGCCTATGTATGTCGATACATATTGCATATTATTGTTCCCTTCAAATTTTCACACTACAGCTGTTTTCTATCAATAACAGGGCATCGGAGAGAAGTTTTTTTACTCTGGGTTTGCTTCGAGGCTCTGATCAGCATACAAGAACTTAGGGCCGTTTTCACCATCTCCGATTAATTTAACCGGTGGTTATTTTGACGTAAATTGTATGGCGAGCTGTCAAATAAATTGCTTAACCGGGGGAAACCCTCCGGCTAAGCACTTAACCGGAGATGGTGAAACCGGCCCTTAGTGTTTATCGTGGTGAATTTTTATAAGGAAAAATGCTCCGCTCCGGGGATGCATTTTGACCTTAATATGGATTTTAGGTCTAAATATGCATTTGCATATGCAATATGCATTTGCATATTTTTAGCTTCCCTAGTTATGACATATAAAACTTTCAATGTTTGACCCTTAATAAGTGGGCGTGGCACCGCCCATTTTCCAAAATTTTATCAAATTACTTCATAGGGGCCTGAGCTCAACACGTGGGTGAAATTTCATCGCTCCAGCTATATTAGTGACTGAGATACCAAATTTCCGATTTTTTCTATGGTCCGATTTCGCCCATTTTCAATACCAACCGTCCCAGTCTTGATACCAACTTGCATTTCAAATTTCATCAAAATATCTCAATTTTTGCGCGAGTTAGAGTGTTTACAGACGGACGGACAGACGGACGGACGGACATGGCTCAATCGATTTCTCTTTTCACCCTGATCATTTTGATATACATAAGTCTATATCTATCTCGATTATTTCATTCTGTTACAATCCACCGTTATGTGATTAAAACTATAATACTCTGTGTATTAGTACAGCTGAGTATAAAAATAACAATAATTTCGAGCCTGTCGGTTTGGTTGTTCAGATATATGTACATACATACACGGAGAAAACTATATTGATGTCACATCCATATTTATGGATAATCCTGTCTGATCCATAAACTATGGATGTCATATCCATATTTTTGTATATATTACAAATTTTGTTTGGATATATCACCCATTATATGGATATGACATCCATAGTTTATGGATCAGACAGACATAATATGGATGTGGCATCAATATAGTTTTTTCCCTGTACATATCCTATCCTACGTTACATTCTTGAAGCAACTGAAAGCAAACTTCGTATAAAAGAAGGAACATATTGATTTATGGGCAAATTTTTGGCACAAGTGCCGCTTAGGCGGTTATGAAATTTCACTTAGGCGGTTATGAAGTTTAAACGACGATATACATTTACGAGTAGGTACGAGTATATATGTATATAAACTACGTTTATGCGGCAGAATTCGTGAACTCTTATACAGCTATTCTACAATCCCTCGGAACTCCGATCGCGGCGACGCCGACTGCTACGACAAAACGAAAATTGGTATTCTGGTTTACGACGTTTCGAACATAAGTGTTTTTAAGTGTTAAACTATGTTCGAATCAGTGTTAGATAGCGTTTATGCGAAATAATATGTATTTGTCGACAGCACATTTGTATTTTTGACAGCAAATTTATATTTTCAGTAAGTTTTAGATTAAATTTTCAGAAAGAATATATTAAATGGTTAAAAAATGGATTCCATTGATGCAGCAGCTTTTTTAGTGGAAAAATAAATGGAAGAACAAAGGAATTTAGACATTAATTTTAATTCAATTTTTTTAAATATTGCTTTCTATTATAAAAAAAAAAGTGCCAACATATATGAAAACGGCATTTATAGAATACTGACACCAAGTTTCATGCGAGAATACCTTGTAATTCGGAAATTAACACCTGCTAAACTTGGATAGAATGAACCAATTTTATTTATTTACAAACAACTGCGAATTTTTCAGTGAAACTTTCAGGAAATATTCTTTGGATGATAATTCATCTACCTTTAACGCTTTCAACTATTATTAAATTATAATATTAAAGTTCTCCAAAAGGAGAATTCTGCCGGTTGAGGTTTTTTTGAAGCGCGGTCGAAGGCCGGTGACACAAAAAAGTCTTCTACATACACATTGCTTCAACAAGGAATATCTCTTACACTATAATCGTCTGGCGGGAGCGACTTTTTTTATGATCTGTGATAGGATCGTGGTTCATTATATTCAAATTTTCCTTTAACACCAGTGGTACATTATTGCGATTCCCACCTTAACTATTAGTAATTTTAAATTATGAAAAAACTGGACTCCATGAACTCAATCGCAATGAAAATGCCAACTTTAGTGAAAATAACATTTACAGCTTATTCCAACAAATTTTCATGCGAAAACCTCTTGCAGTTGATTTGTTTTACACTATTTATAGTAATATGTTATACTGATGCAATCCATGGATGGCGCTCCACACTGGTCGCATATCAATAAATTTGTATGGATCACAAAACATAAAAGCAAATTTGAGATCCAGGTTGCGATCCATCAAATCATGAATATGTACATATGTATCGTGTAGCAGGAATTTTGAGATTCTCAAGGACGCGTTGAGCATGAACGGACATAGAAAGTGAGCACGTTTCTTCGATTTGTTAGTTTCTCGTGCAAATGTTTGTAAATCATGTCGGATGGCGATATTTTAAACCTTTAAAAAGACACAGTCGGGCAAAAATGCTTAAAGGAGTACATCCTGGCACAGAAATTATGCCCAAGTTGCACTACCCACTCATATTACATCATCGTAGTAATAATACACATTTAAAATTATTTTCAGAAGCTTTTATTAAACAATAATATATAAATATTGCTAAAAAGGAAAATAAATATTATTATTAAATAAAAGTTCAACACATTGAAACTCCTTGTACTTATTTCCCTCTATTCAGTCTATTGTACTAAATCAGATTCCTTTTGTTCATTTATTTTGCAAAGAAAAGGCCAGTAGCATAGCTAAACCAAGCGCGTTTTGTATAATAATGTTGCATAAATTTAAAAATCATAGTTTAATTACATTAAATTGGTAATATTTCCAAAAATAATCAAAATTTCTATTGCCTCCGACACACAAAAGCTGACGGAAAGAATCGCTCCGATAAACTGTCAAAAATCCGATCCATCGTGAACCAGAATGCCGATTTCCGAACTTCGAAAAAATCTGACGTTCATCGGACGTCAATCGAATTGCAGAATGCCATTTGATCCGATTCACCTCCGATGAAAGTGGATCGTAAACCGGAATAGATGTGTTAATTTCATGAAAATGGTCTCGTTTATGCAGCATTATGAAGTCATGAAATTCAGCAACGTTCTAACGACATCAGCTGTCAAGGCAGATTTACCAGGCAGACTCGGTGGCGAATTCTGAAACTACTTTTTTTTATTTACAAAGGTAGAGTGTAATGTCAAAATCTAAGCGAATTGACATCATGGCTAATAGGAATGCGCGAGTCCCAAGCGAATTCAGAATTTAACCACGGAGAAACATCACTTGACATTATACCGCGAGTCCCAAGCGAATTCAGAATTTAACCACGGAGAAACATCACTTGACATTATACCAGCGTTGCTACTTGAAAAATTTTAAATTTACCAAAATACAAAATAAATGTAACCAAAACTAGAAACAAGTAACCAAAATAAATTAATAATATAGGCATATGTCCCATTAACGTTAGGGCTATTTATTTCGTAGCAAAACAATATATACGGTTACCAAAAACTAAAATATATCAATTATTTTACATCTTTAAGCTTTAAACAGGTCCAACGTTGATCGAAATATCGCCCCGACGCGTCGTAGCGTTCTATGAACATTTAAAAACACGGCCAGGTATGATAATGAACATAGCCAAAAAGCTGACGAAAATGCCCGACGAAAATTCGCCAGAATAGATTTATTTCTAATGTGATCGCTGGCTCCTGTCAAATAAATTATTTGGACTTAAAAGCTTTTTAGTGCTTAGCACGAAAATTATTTAATTTAATTTTTTGTTGTTGGGGGTAATTGGAAAAATGTCAACAACTATTTCCAGCGAAGGTTGAGTATAGCTATTTCACCAAAAACCATTTTCGATCATTAGCACCCTTTTTGGAAGTGGTTGCTCCTCACGAGGATCAAACCCGTGATACATTCCATCTTCAGCCGCAATGTGCGAACGCTTTTACACGCTCGACCACCGAGACTCTGTGAAAGCTGTTGAATTTCTCCCACTTTTGTCTTATTCATTTTCCTGAAACAGCTTTACACTCAAAATTCGCTGGAAATAGTTGTTGAATTCTTTATATTTACCCCCAACAATAAATTATTTGGAATTTGATAAAAAAAATTGTACATACAATAAAACAATTTGGATAACAAATATTTTATAGTTTGGAAAAATTAAAAGCGTATTCCTAAAAATTGAAGGTAACCATAGTGTGCTCAATACATGGACCTTGAAGGTAACCAAAATCGGCCGAAAGTAACCACGTAACCAAACGAAAAAATTGTAACCAATTTTGGTAAAAAGTAACCAAAGTGGCAACGCTGCATTACACTACCAATTACAATAACAAAATACATTGGACATTTCTGAACTCGCCACCGAGCCTACATGTTAAATCTGGCTTGACCAAGGCAAATTCATTCTTATGATAATGGTACGTGAACAGCTGACTTCTTCTTCTTCGCGTTTTTAACCCGCCGTGTACAGAAGAATACAGGAGAATGTCAAACAAAAAAAAAATTTGACTTTGAGTTTGACATTCTGATGGACAAAAACTTAAAGCGAATCGAGGCGAATATTGCCGAATTCGCCCTGCCATTACCATAATGAATTTGCCTTGGGCTTGACTGAATGAACAGCTGTTTGTTTGGCGTTGCCGGACTTGTACGTCATAATTTCATGAAATTATGGCGAAATTCATGGATAATTTTCGTGAACAATTAAATTCATGAAATTTCGTTTATGCAGCGAAAATTCATGAAATGATTTTATGAATTTTCCAACGTATAAACGTAGTCACTGTGGCCGCTGTGGTTTAGTGGCTAGAGCTTCCAGACAGTTGCCGCGGATTCAAGCCGAACCGGACCGGGTCTGGACCAACCCAAAAAATTTATTTAAATTAACTTAACATATCCTCGGTAGTGCATTTGGAAAGCGCTTCGCTTGATATCTGCGCTAGCAACTCTAAGAATAACTCTTCCATTTATGCAGCCAAATTCTTGAAAGTTTATATTTCGAGTAAGTATTTATTGCAAACAATATCAATATCGGATAACTATAGCCATGATTTTTGACCCAAAAAATTAAAAGCATTCTAGTTTTCCTATACCGGAACATAAATCCTAATTTTGAAACATTGTTACTATATTGAATTTACTTAAGTTCAAGTAATTTGCAAGAAAATTGATAAGTTATACACAGCAAGAAACAAATGCGATTTTAAGCATTCAGCCCGAAATAATGCTATAAGTATATCGAAAACTACTCATACGATTTTCAATATGATTTCATATCTTGATTCAGCATAAAATTTTCATTGAATTTGGCCTAGTAATTTTTTGTCGATTTTAGGTTTTGTAAAATCCGTTTTGGTCCATAAAAATCAAATTCCGGAACATCAAAATAAATTTTAGACCCATGTCGTTGAAGAATTTTATTCGCAGAAAAATTAGGGGAATCACAATTCCAACGGCACTATATCGACGAATTGCCGTCCATACAAATACATTTGTACGTAATACGTACATACATATAAAGGTAATTACGTACAAGATACAGTGTTTGAAAAATAATAGGGACACGTCAAGAATAGCTGCTTAAAGTATATATTTCAATCTTTCAACTGTCATTGAGTTTGCTCAAATATATTGTTCCTTTACCGAGATATCGCACTTTTAAACTGTGCAAGTTTATCCATACATTACACTGTTATAAATATTGGAATATTTTTTAAACTTTGATTTGGTTTGAAAGAAATTTAAAACTTTTTTTGGGTTAAATTTTGAACCTTCGAAAGTTTAAAAGTTTCTTATTCCTTTTTGGTTTAAAATTCAAAAAATTAAAAATTAAAATTACAAAAGTTCAAATATTTCAAAGTATTTTTTGGAATAAATTTCATACTTTTTTGGTTTAAATCTTACACTTTTTCTAATTTAAACTTTTAAGGTTTAAATTTTAAACTATCATTGGTCGTAAAATTTGGTTTCAACAAAAAAATTTTAATTAAACGGTTTTATTTAGCTCACCCCGTTTGTTTTATTTATTATTTATTCTTTATTCTTGGGTCAAATTTAGTAATTCAAATTTCACCCTCTTCCTGTCAACCGATTAATCTGAAATTTTGCACGCATGTATAACCCCGATGACAATGCAATATTATGAAAAAAAAATTCCGATAGGTGGCGCGTGGGTCGCTATATTTACAAAAATCGCATTTATGGTCCGATTTGGCTGAAATTCGGAACATGTGTTACTACCTTGAAAAGAAATATTTTCTTAAAAAAAAAATTCCGCTAGGTGGCGCGTGGGTCGCTATATTTACAAAAATCGCATTTATGGTCCGATTTGGCTGAAATTCGGAACATGTGTTACTACCTTGAAAAGAAATATTTTCTTAAAAAAAAAAATTCCGCTAGGTGGCGCGTGGGTCGCTATATTTACAAAAATCGCATTTATTGTCCGATTTGGCTGAAATTCGGAACATGTGTTACTACCTTGAAAAGAAATATTTTCTTAAAAAAAAAATTCCGCTAGGTGGCGCGTGGGTCGCTATATTTACAAAAATCGCATTTATGGTCCGATTTGGCTGAAATTCGGAACATGTATTACTACCTTGAAAAGAAATATTTTCTTAAAAAAAAAAATTCCGCTAGGTGGCGCGTGGATCGCTATATTTACAAAAATCGCATTTATGGTCCGATTTGGCTGAAATTCGGAACATGTATTACTACCTTGAAAGGAAATATTTTCCTAAAAAAAAACTTCCGATAGGTGGCGCGTGGGTCGCTATAGAGGCGTTGGACTGCAATAAACTAACGGGCAAGAAACCTTGCAATAATGAAGCACTAAATGAATTAAACAGAATGCGAAATAAAAACTAAAAACTAGAAAATAAAAATAGGTAAAAAAACTTTTTAAGTTAAACTGTTTTATGTTATACATACATTGCAATGTTTAAGATAAATGTACTAAAAACCAAAAAATAATAAAATAGATACAGTCGTGGGAATTATAAACATTTGCATAGACTAGACTAAAATAAAACCGGGGGGCACGTCAATTGTCTACAAATTATCGACTTAATGTGCGATAGAAGAATCGTTTAATTCGTCGTTAGGCAGTTGGCCCGCAGACGGTGAGGAAATTACTTACTATTTTCTTGCTCATGGAAATTCCAATAGTTATACACTCCATGTTAATAAAAGAGATGTTTCAACTAGTTTATCGTTGGACATTCACACGAGGAATCGTTTCACTGCTCGTAGTTTGTCTTTAATCGACAAAACATATCGCTAGCTTAGAGTGCAAATTGTGTAAGTCCATTTTTCAAACTTTGTAGGAGAGACAAAAAACACAAAATAAAAAAATTTCAAAATGAAAAAAAATGTTCTGTTCATATAAAAATTTTGGACTTACACAATTTTCTTCTCTTTTTGGACTTACACAATTTGCGTATCACTGAATAACAACGAGTAGAAATATGATAAGTATCACAGACTTGTTTAGCGTGGTGCGTATTTAATTTTTCTAGCTTTCTACACTTAAAAACACTTTTTCATAAAAATGGACTTACACAGTTTGCACTCTAAGCTAGCGATGTGATAAAAGTACTACTCGCTCACCACTATGAAACCCTAAAACTCGCTTATATTCGAGCTTGCTAGCTTTTTTCCACATTCTAGCCCTACTTATCACACGTCCATCGTTGTCGGTTGAACAACTGCCTAATTATAGTGTAACATTACAAAACAAACATTTTAATCAACGATTGTAGACAATTGACGTGCCCCACGGTTTTATTTTAGTCTAGTCTATGCAAATGTTTATAATTCCCACGACTGTATCTATTTTATTATTTTTTGGTTTTTAGTACATTTATCTTAAACATTGCAATGTATGTATAACATAAAACAGTTTAACTTAAAAAGTTTTTTTACCTATTTTTATTTTTGAATTGAAATTCCAACTTGCTTTTTCGAATATACACTATTAAAAATGTTTAAAGTGACACACAAAATTAAAAAGAAAGTAGAGTGATAACATTAAAACTTCTGGTTGAATTTAAACGAGTATGGGTTGCTATACTTAAAACAATTCTACATAAACTTCAATCGAAAATGGGCAAGCTCGAAATTGATTTTAGAGGCATGCTCTATAAGACTTTTTCATAGAATTTAATGCAGAATCCGTATTTGCTAGGAATACTATGGCTTAGGTTCCGCCCATACAAATTGACCCACCCTAATGTACATACAAAGATACATATCCCAATACACATTTTAGTTGGAAATTGATTTGAGGTCAAGTGAATATCCTACTCATTTTCCAATTTCCAATGTTTATTTTCCATTATACCTCCATTGGAGAACCAACCAATTCTCGAGGAAAACGGCACATTTTTTATATGTAAATAATCTTAGTTCTCCACTTGAGAAACTCTTTGATATGAATTTGAACTCAAACATCAATCTCCAATTAGATAAAATGAAAGTTGATGCATTGTGGAACGATCCTCCGATTCCTACCCTGTCGGAAAAACAAGCAACCAAAAAGTATTTAAAACGAAAGTTCTTTTTAATAGGACAAAGCAAAAAGTGCACTGACCAACATTGCCATCCACATTAAAGGTTTATAAAATTATTAAGAGAGTTATCATATGAAAAAATTTTAATTAAGTATTACATCAAATGGATCTCCAATGGCACTCAATTTGAAAACCAACTTTAGATCTCCAATCGACATATAAGTTTGGTATCCATTTGAGAACCACAAAATTTCTCCAAGATTGGAAAAAAGTTTGCCTCGTGCAAACGTATCACCAAAAATTTCCTTGTATTTCGGGCAATGTGCATACATGAAGACGCGCGTTTTCTGCCGTCATATGTGGCTAGATTTAGTGAGCCGTGCATATTCCTTCCTTGGGCAGTTATACCTACTATAAAGTTTGATAAAATATTGCCCTTTTTTGTATTTTCAAAGATCTTCACAATACATGTTTTTCGTGGTATTTACAGGCTGTTAATATTTTTAAGAAAATCTTAAAAATGAAGAATAATCGGTTAATATTCTTTGATTTTGATTAAATTGTATCAAAATTATTTGATACGGGTATTCTACTAGTAATATACCAATTTATTTATTAACTAAATATAGCAGTTTGTGCAATTCTATCACAAACTAAGCTTTATTGTCGATTTTGAAGTAAATTTACGCAATTATTTAACAAAAGGGTCAGAATAGTTATTACTTACTTTCATTTGCCAAAAAAGAAACACGACCATTTCTCACAAAATAAATATTTTTAAGACCTTTCATTTATTTTTGTGCAAGGGTACACAAGAAAAATTACATACGTACATATATATATGTTTGTAGCAGGTGGCAAGAAGAGTTTCAGAGAGTTTAGTTAATTGATTTGGTTTCATCCAAATCGGAGATTCTATCAGGAAACTGCCGCAGTAACACGAAGTCATTATTCTACCTTACTATACATCTTTGCGTGTACTGTATATAATATGAGTGCAGTGAAATAACGCCCGTGGGCGTTTTTTCCTTTCTTGAAAAAGAAATAATTCCCGCAGGCGTTATTTCGTTTGATCCAAGGGCTTTATTTCTCTTTCGGAGACGCAAACAAACAATGAAAGCATACAGCTGAGTATCTAATGTTCGATCCCACTCGAACTTAGGCTTCCTTACTTGTTTAACTTGAGATTAAGTCACCTATGTGGGAGTGACATAATCCCAAATAAAAGGGAGCCAGAATACCAAACCTCTCGAGTAGGTACTAGTGCGAAGCAAAATCGCGATTTTTCCAAATTTTCATCCTATATCTGAAGTAGGTACAGTTCGGAGGCCTATAGTTTCCGAAATATAGACATTTAAAGTTGCAAAAAATGCCTTCTTTAACCCCACTTTTGGGAAGGAATTCTTTCCGGAGTAATATCTATGGCCCGGTCCACAGTGCTTTTGCGCAGAACACTTTTCAGCGTTGGCGGCCTTCGGCCGCGCTTATAAAAAATAACCCTGGGCTACGCCATCCGTCCGGACGTGTGCCCTAACCGTGGCTACCGCCACGGTGATGTCCTTCTGCGTAGTACACCTTCAGCGATTTTTTATTCCAAATTTTATTTTTTTTAATAATGGAGTAATATCCAGAAAAAAGCGCCGTAAGTATATACACTTTTCAACAATTATGGCAATACTTACCTTGGAAGTCATAGAAGTCATAGGAATAGTGGTTGGTTGATTCAGGTGCAAATTTTGGCAAAACTGTTAATACTTAAGTGAAAAATTAAATATATGTTTGTTTATCAGGCCTCCCTGAACGTTCCCTGTGATTTTCATAAAAAAATTCCCGGTATTATAGAAGTTACAACAATGAGTCGGTAAAGGAAAGCTTAGCCTTAATTTTTTTGCTTAATGTAATAAAATCTAAGAAAGACAACTGAAAAGTTTTTTTTTTTGCTTGAAAATGACATTATCCCAATTGGGATTATGTCACTACGCCTAGGGTGGCATAAGCCCAAGTAAAAAAGTTGGGCTTATGTCACCCTAGGGGGAGCGACATAATCCCAAATAAAAAAATTGGGATTATGTCAGGGTACCTATTTTTTCACCAAGATGAACTGGCATTTTTCTAGTATTATTCTGACTGGTATTCTTCTAGTATATCTTTAACTGGTATTTTTCTAGTATGAAGCTAATGTGTTGTCTACTGGTATAAAACCGAGTGGTATTTTTCTACTATGAAGCTTATGCAAGGGAAGACAATTGCCATCTCGTAGGCAATCGCCACGTTAAAACTACCAGTTGCTTTCAAATAAAATGGATAATTGAGCAACTAGTTGGCGAAATTTTCAAACTGGTAGAATTATAGTATACAACTAGTTGTTTTGCCTGCAGGGAGCTTAGCTGTGTAAATACATACACTGAGAGAAAAAGCAAGCTAAATTTAAATATAGCGGGCATGAATCAAGCCGAAAACGTTATGAAAGTCTGTTAAGCTCGAAAATACTAAAATCAAGAATATATTCTTATTTTTAGAACGGCATTTTTTAGAAGAAAAAGCTTATATTAAGAACTTTCCGGTTTGAAACAAACTTGAATAAATTTATTTTAAGCATTGCTCATGATTGATTTGAGAAAGTGCATTCTTATTTTCAGAATGTTCAACTTTATTTTAAGAATACTTATACTTGCTTTCCACTTTTTCGAAATTCAAAATTCGAAATCATTTAACCCACCTAACAAAAATAAGAAAGAATATTTTTTATTTATTTGCATTTCATTTAATATTTTTTTAATGGATGAGTCATATGTGCATGTATATGGAGATGCAATTCTTATTATTTTTATTTTTTTAAAAAAAAGAATTTATTTATTTTTATTTTATTTATATATATATAATTCAGTATTTACATACATACTTATAAATAAGAAAGATCTACATATGTACATATACATATCTTATACCGAACTCATTTTAGAAATGTGTATACATTCTTCCGTAAGATTTTTAACCATTAAAAAACCCAGTCAATACTTCCACTACCAACACAGATTTTTACCACCCAATTTGAGTAGTAGTATCCCTATAGCAAACTACATATTTTGAACCGTTTCTTACCAACACCGATGGTCTGGAATCCAACAATTTTGGCCACGATTTAAAAAAGTCACCGGCTTTCGCAGTTCATGTGTACATGCCATCCTCCACATTTGATGTAAAACATAAGCTAAATTCTCATCAATGCGATAACTCTTACCTGTTCCTTTTCCAAGAAAACAATTTTACGCGAAGCTCCATTCACAATCCCAGCGGGGGAAAAGATAAATTGCTTTTTTGTTTTATTATTATTGTTTTTCACACAAAAATCAACAACTATTGAAAATTATATATTTTCTGGTAAACATTTGGCTATGGTGGTCTCAAATTGAGAATTTCATTCTTATAGGGGCGTCAGAATGAATACTTTTCCGTCAATCCAGCAATCCGTTTAACTGACAGCAGAGTGGAATTACATGTATTTGAATGACGATCGACACATTCAGTACTTCAACTTTGCCGTAACAAATATATGAAATTGAAGTATGCGTCAGTTAAACGGAGCTGGATTGCCGGAAAAGTATTCATTCTGACGGGCCCAATAAACCAAGATTTTTTCAGTTTTTTATCTTGTTTCAAGAATACCATTCTTGATTCAAAATTGGTGAAACTTAAATTTCATTTATTTTTCATTAATTTCTGTAATTCTTAATTCAAGTACGACACAGCTTGTTTTTAGCCCACACCTTTTCTCTGATTGTACATATGGGTTTATTTATACAAACAGGTGTCGCGTCGTTTTTGCGTGGTAATGAACTTTAAAACTTTGGTTTATTGTATACATATGTATGTATGCATGCGAGAAATTTTGTGGTAGTGTAGAGCGGCTGTATAGACGAAATAGGCCAACGTCAATGACCAACGACAGTTCCGTTATACACATGTACATTAGATAGGGTCGAAAAAAAATTTGTAAAAGTTCCCCCTAAATTTGAAGGTTATGTTGAGAGGGGTAAGCGACACAAAAAAATTTTCGTTTTTGACCCCGCGAAATACTGCCGAAATCGTTTTTTTATTGTAACTTTGTTATTTTTCATCCGATTTTTAAAATTGATACGTCATTAAAATTGATACGTCATTAGTTTCGGCGGAATTTCGCGGGATCAGAAAAAAAATTTTTTTCGTCCCTTAATCCTCTCAATATAAGCTTCAAATTTAGGGGTGGACTTTCACAACTTTACATATACTGAATTGCTTAAAAGAAATGAGTTAAATAATAGCTACGTTAAATATTCGCAGTGACATAACTTCTTTGTTTATTAATTTAGTAAAACCGTTTAAAAGCAACATTGCCATGAATTTCGAAGCACTTTCATTTGGCAAAACAAAGATGATAATTCATGGACATGCAAATAACTTAGTTGACCCAACTATGGGAAAACGACTTCAGAGCTCAAAAGGACATTAGAAGGAAGTGTAGAGCTTCAAAATACGAAACTAATGACATATCAATTTTAAAAATCGGATGAAAAATAACAAAGTTACAATAAAAAAACGATTTCGGCGGTATTTCGCTGGGTAAAAAAAAAATTTTTTTTTGTGTCCCTTAACACTCTCAACATAAACTTCAAATTTAGGGGCGGACTTTTACAACTTTTTTATTTCGTATGGGGACCAACCCAGTCTAATGTACATACATGCGCCTCTCTGCTGCAATCTCGAACGGCAATGGACAGTTTAGTTGCATTGATGGCATCCTCTGAAACGTTACTAATAATATTTGAAGTCGCATATGTATTTGGTTGCTTAAAGCAGCCTCGAGAAAAAGTTCGGGAACTTTGTATTTTATTGTGAATTTGTGAAGACTTTAAATTAAAACTAAAACGAAGTGGTCGTGGAAACTATTTGGATTCATGTTGGGTGAAAAGAAGTTCTGTCGGCGCAATTATTTCACCTTACGATTCTCCCATTTTACTATATTTCATTTTCGCTGTAAGTACCAGTAGCCTGATTACCGAGCTTATCTCGGGCTGCCATTTTTTCGCAAGTCTCGGCAGGCGAAATAAAAAGTTAAACAAAAAAATGAGTGGAAAAATGAAACTTTTCAGAAGTTTGCCTCTCCTTACCCATCCTTTTCTTTCCGCTTCCTATTCGTTATCCCTTTCCCTTTACCAATCTCTCTCCCCCCCTTCCCTCTGCCTTTCTATTTTCGTTTCCTTTCCCCTCTCCCTTTACCATCCCCTTTCCATATGACTTCCTTTTTCCTTTTCATCTTCCCTTTGGCTAGAGACCAGGTTGAGCATTACATCGAAGAGATCTCTATATTGAAGCCATGATTTCCACTTTTTGGGGTCATCCGGATCTACATGATGATACCAATATCGCTGAGAAATATTCTAGGGTATTCCGGGTCCACGTTTTAACCCATATCTCGGGGCCCGGGATAAAAGTGAGTAAAAAAATTAAATTTTTCGAAAATTCATCGCCGAACTCCCTGCTTACCAAATTTCATGACATCTTTGGAGCCCTTTCCGAAATTCTGATTATAGCTCGTTTAAAGATCAAATCATATTATACATACATATATATTATTTCTAATTGGTGTTTTTATGCAAATATCCCTTTTTCTGCTAACATAATTAACTAAAATTAATAAATAAAGCATCGTTTTAAAGCTATAAATTAGATCTTCAATTGGAACAGTGTTTTATTGAGCGTGGTAGCTTTTATACTCAGCTGTACTAGTACACAGAGTATTATAGTTTTAATCACATAACGGTGGATTGTAACAGAATGAAATAATCGAGATAGATATAAAGTTATTTGGAAAGCAAATTGGTATCGAGACTGGGACGGTTGGTATTTAAAATGGGCGAAATCGGACCATGACCACGTCCACTTTTCCTATATAGAAAAAACCGGAAATTTGGTATCTCACTACTAATATAGCTGGAGCGATGAAATTTCACCCACGTGTTGAGCTCACGCCCCTATGATGAAATTTGATGAAATTTTGGAAAATGGGCGATGCCACGCCCACTTATTAAGGGGCAAACATTGAAAGTTTTATAAGCCATAACTCAGAAACCGTAGCAGATATATCGATGGAATTTGGTATGCGTGATTTACTTACTTAGACAAACGTTCGGACGGAAAATTGTTAAAATCGGTTGACGCCCACTTTTATATACTCTGAAAAAAATACCCGTAGTTAAATCAACAACTTTCCGCTGTTGAATCTCCGTCTTTGATTCAACAGCAAAAGTATTTGTTTTAACGGCAAAGTTTTTGATTCAACAACTTTCCATAGTTAATTCAAATACGGGCGTTTTTGATTCAAAAACTCCCTTGCTGTTGAAAAATTTTTAAGTAAATAAAAAATAGAAAATTTTTTTCCAAACTTAAATTTTCGGGAAAAATTTATACATACATACATATATGTATGTACATGTAATATATAATTATAAATAAAGGTAAGTCACAATAATAATATTTATATATTATTATAATATATTAATATTATATGTACATATGTATGTACGTTTAAAAATACATATATGTATTTTGTATTTTCAGATTAAATATGTTTGATTATCCCGTTTTTCCGATAGCGAGCAATCGAGGTAAAACGAGCAAACGAGGTAAAATTTGTCGGCAGATTTGATTGCGCAGAAACCTACAAATCTGGCGTCGGAAAACAATGTGAGTTAATATAAGGAATGTGTTATGAAATAATAAAATAAAATCAGTTGTGTTTATGTGTGTGCAAAAAGCCCTCCAGACAGTGATAGTCATTTGATATATCATTTGAGGTGCAGGATTGATGGATATTTCTGCCACTACTGCCTACAAGTTTCCATAATCTTTATATTGGCGCTGTGAAAATGTGATGCAAACCTTTGTGGCCGTGTCTCTTTCCAAGCATCGCGTTGTTCAAATAATGCATCAAATGACCATCACTGAATGGAAAAAGTTTGTTTGGTGAAACCGGGCCTTAGTATTAATATTACTATGTATGTAAACATATATTATATAAAAAAACTAAATAAAATAATATCTTTCATATTAAAAAAAATTACTATTGTTTACAATTTTTTTGAGGTTAACTTAAATGCGTAAGTATTTGCTTCAATGGTGCTCATTTTTGGACCAAAAACTTTTGCGGTTAATTCAAAAGCAAAAGTTGTTAGCTTAAATACGAACAGTATTTAAATCAACAGTGCTCGCATTTGGACTAAAAAATTTTGCTGTTAATTCAAAAGCAAAAACTTTTAACTTAAATGTAAAAGTATTTCTTTCAACAGTTTCCGTTGTTAACTTAAATACGAAAAGTATTTGAATCAAAAACGCTCGCATCTTTGAAACAACAACGGAGCGTTATTGGGCACATTTCAACTGCGGAAAGTTGTTCATTTAACTGCAAAAGTATTTGTATTTACAACGTTTTTTTTTTTCAGAGTATGTGTGTTATAAAGTGACCGAATAAAAACATTTTAACCGATATCTCTGTCAAACATAAAGATATATCATTGAAATTTTATGACAGGAGTCCAACTATAGACATCAAACAAAAAACACAAAAATTTTGGCAAATGGGCGTGGCACCACCTCTTTTTAGAAGCAGGAATATACAAGATTTCTTAACCTATAACTCGACAAATAATGGATATATTATGACGAAACTTGGTGTATACACGTTTGACATTAATCCATTTGCGACTACCATTATTTAGTGGATCCTGTGTCAAATCAGTTGACTCGCTCCTCGACTACACAATCGAGATGTGTTAGCGATTGTTCCGAGTTGGCGAGTCGGAGGTTGTTTCGATGACATCTTGACTACACAACCGAGATGTTTTTGCGATTGTTCCGAGTCAGAGGTAAATAACCGATGATAGGTTATAGTTGATAAAATAAACTGAATGAGTGTTGTTGATGCAGAAAGCAGGATTTTTAATGGAAGTGAGGCAAATACATAAATAAATGAACCAAATTGAAAAATATGCTATACATAGACGCTGCATTTTTGCAATCACAACTAAAGAGTGTCGTGTGTTTACGCAACTTATGCTGTATAGCTTTCGTTCGTGCATTCGCATGCGGCTGTGAAAAACTTCAGTAATTATCAGCCGTCTTATGCATTGTTCGAGCTATATAGCATGATTGAGCAACTCATACTGGGGGTTTTTCACAATGAAAATGAGGTTGGCACTCTCGCCCAACCTTGGAGCCCCAATCACGCTCGCCCCCAACTGAATACATTCAAGGGTTACAAATATTTTATGTATGTGCATATATACATTCAATATGTATGTACATATACACGTACTTATTCACCATTTCCTTTCCTTTCTTATCTACCCCCTGTGCGACACCCTTTAACCATCTCCGATCGGGGCCAAAATTTATATGTGATATCTTTAACTGTCTTGTTACCTATGTAGGGGGTGAGACCGCAGAAAATCGCTAATTTGATTTTAAGGACCACCCTAATATACATATGTACATATATTTTTATGGATGTATATCAGTGGTGGGCCCACGAACACATATTCAAAATGTACATGTGTTAAAAGCAGCATTGCCGTTTTAGCCATTTTGTGGCTAGATTTAGCCACCGTCGGTTTTTTTTAGCCACCAAAATTTCGGTTTTGCCACTAGCCACGTTTTTAGCCACCGCTTGTAATGAACACTAATTTTGCACATAGGAAGGATGTGGTAACGCTAATTCAATTCAGCGATTATCACAGATCGATTTAAGAGCGCTTTCACATTACTCGGTGCGGTATCGGATCGACATTTTTGGTTTTTACCGAAAGTATACCGAAACCTTACTGACCACATGTATTTCAATTGGCACTTTCACATTAGTGTTGCATACATGAAATCGGAGCGGATTAATTTCGGTATACCGCAACGCGGTAAGACCGGTCAGTAAAATTTGAGGAATTACTGCATACATTTTTGCGGCGTAATAAAAGAAGAAGAACAAAGTCACTAAAAACTCGTTTCGGTTATAAATGTAGCAAGTTATAATGTCTTCGTCTTCGCTAGAAGGCATTATTGTTATTATTGAGTCATTTGTTGAAGTTAAAAATTTTGTTTTGCAAATCTCGATGTTTGTTTTCCTATTTTCGGCCGATTACGCACCGAAAGTATTCCCACAAGTGTGAAAAACACAGCAACGCGGAATCGTTTCGGTAAGCTGAAAATACCGAGCAAAAAATGTCGATCCGATGTCGTACCGAGTAATGTGAAAAGGCCCTAAGTGTTAAAAAACAAAACATGTAACGCAACTATCGATAAATGCCTGTTGATACTCGCTAGTGGAATAGTAGGCTGTCGATGAAATTCCGTATAAAGATCTAACTGACTTTGTATATTGTTTGCTACTTCTAGCACTTAGCACTTAGCCGAAGTGGAAAGAACCTTTTCCCTAATGAATAAGATATGGCTTAAAGAATGTAAAACAATATTGCAATGAATTTGAAATAACAGAAGATTTCATTAAATTAATGAAGAAAGAATTAATTTATGAAGAGAAATAGTCAATTAGTGATGACGACATAATGATAGATATTGAATGTGATGTCTAATTTTTTTAGATATACTTAAGTACATGCTATGTATGTATGAATATTTTATTTTTACACAAATTTATGATTTTTTCCTTATATTGTATGCAATACTTTTGTGCCTGAATTTGAAAAATAAATTTAAAACATGTTAATTTGAAACAAAATTTTTTAGCCACCATTTTTAGCCACGAACCAAATTTTTTAGCCATTTTTAACCACAAATTAAATCAAATCTAGCCACCACGAAAAATTTTCAACGGCAACGCTGGTTAAAAGCACAAAAAGAGCTTACCCTGCAAAAAATGCGATTAATCCGGGAAGAGTCGGGGAATAATCGTAAGGGAGCATGCGACTAATACAATTTTACATCTCTTTATATGGAGTGAATTGATCGCATTTGTTCGAGCATGTCCTATGAAGAGACTAATTGTTCAACTTGTATACCCGAACGGGTACCAATGTAGATTTATCACTAACATACCGAACGCGTAAAAATGTAGATCAATCGCTTACATCCCGAACGGATACAAATGTAGATCAATCGCCTTTATCTCGAACGGGTACAAATGTAGTGCTTTCATCCAAAGTTGCAAGCCAAGGCTATTTTTTATGAAAATGTCTAAAAATTATAAATTGTTATATGTATATATTAGAAGAAAGTTTATTCGATTAGCTTTCATCTTGTAGTGAAATCTTTTAAAAAAAATTAAGTATTTCCTCCGAATATTTTAAGTTTAAGCATTATGCGAGTGTAAAAGACATGTGAGGAATTTTTCAAAGTTGTTAGCCAATGCTGTTTTTTATAACAATCTTTAAAAATTATAAATGCTCATCCCCATTTAAGTAGAGATTATACAATAAGTTTTACTTTTGTAAAAAAATCTATTCAATAAATTAAAATTTTTTTACATAGTTTTGAGTGCATAATTGTAATCAGGGACGGTAATCATTATAAGCGAAACAATATAAATCACCGTATAATCATTATTCTTCGATTTATATTTTTCTGATTAAACTTAATTATTATTTTGTAAGTGTTATTTTTTCGATCGGAAGTAATTATTATTATGTAATTTTAATTTTTTTGATCACTAATAAGTATTATTCTTGGATTTTAATTTTTTTACTCGATCATAATTATTATTTCTTGATTTTTACTTTTTGCATCAAAAATAATTATTATACTTGATTTTTATTTTTTCCCTCAAGGCATAATGATTATGTGTAATTTTTTATTTTTTTACTCAAGAATAAAAATTATGGTCTGATTTTTATTTTATTATTCATAAAATAAAACTCAAAACGTCATACAGCCTGAACCCAGAGGATTTTTGGCTTAAAATTTTGCATGCACACACCTCCTACTCTGCTCTAACTACTTCCGAAGATAAATCGTTGGAAATTTTGTTATAAATGGTGGAAAAAAGGTGTTGAAGTATGCATGTAATTTGCTTTAAAATTCATACAAAAATGTTACGTATACGCCACGGCAATACGCTCATATGTAAAACTAGTTTATATCCTTGGGTTTCACGCCGCGTTTCTATAAAATATGCAAAATAAATGAAAAAAGAATAACTTTAAATTTTTTATGCACCCTTTCCAGCTGTATTTCAGAAAATTCTATTGTATTTCAATGCGTGTGTAAGATGTATTTATCGGCCAATCCGTTTAGGACGCAACTTGATGCATATCTTCAACCATATGTGCATTTTATGCGTGTTTTTAGATCCTCTCTCCTTCTCCGGAATATAAAAATAGGGTGTTTTAGAGTAAGTAATCTGAAAAAAAATTTCACTTTTCCAAAAACTGGATGGAGCTACACCAAAAACCGCGCAAATTACCGGAATTTCCAGGTATGTTTAGATTTATGTATGGAAAGGTGAGGATTTTGCACAAGAAAAAAATTGATATCTACCCAAGGCGTGAAACCCAAGTATATAAGCTAGTTTTATATATGAGCATATTGCCGTGGCGTATAAGTAAAATTTTTGTATGAATTTTAAAGCAAATTACATGCATACTTCAACACCTTTTTTCCACCATTTATAACAAAATTTCCAACGATTTATCTTCCAAAAAATCCTAATGGTTAAGGCTGTATGACCTTTTGAGTTTTATTTTATGAATAATAAAATAAAAATCAGACCATAATTTTTATTCTTGAGTAAAAAAATTAAAAATTACACATAATCATTATGCCTTGAGGGAAAAAATAAAAATCAAGTATAATAATTATTTTTGATGCAAAAAGTAAAAATCAAGAAATAATAATTATGCTTGAGTAAAAAAATTAAAATCCAAGAATAATACTTATTAGTGATCAAAAAAATTAAAATTACATAATAATAATTACTTTCGATCGAAAAAATAAAAATCAGGCTGTAATTATTACTTTCGATTTTTATGGATAAAACTCTTAAAATAAAAATCATTGCAGATAGCCGCAGATTATACAGAGATAAATATAGTGGTATGTCCAAATTTATTTTGCGATAGTGGGAACATATTGATTTTTTTGGTCAAAATTTTAAAAATAATAATTATTTTCCATCCTTGATTGTAATTGATTTTTCAATGGATATTTTTGGTAACATTTTGTTAAAATTATTATTCATCATTGTTATTAAAAGAAATTGTGTTGAATTAGTTTTACCTATTGCTATAAAATTTTTTTAATACATTGAATATTTTTGTAAAATTTATACATTTACACAATCTAGATTTGCACCCGGTTGCGATGAAAGCGATTTCTACATTTATACCCGTTGGGGAAGTATTCGTCAACAATTAGTCTACATTTATACCCGTACGACAACAATCGGGGACTAATTGTGTCCCGTTTGTTCCCGAAAGAGATCTATCCGGGACAAATCTCTTTCGGGATTCATCGTACATTTTTTTGCAGGGTAGCTACACGCAGAAAATTGTGCTGACTAGCGAAACACTTTTACGCATTATAAGCGGTATCGTTTGTTTCGTTACACAGTAGCAGTCACCAAATACACACTGCAATAACAACAAATAAAAACGTAATTAAACAAAAGGATGAAAAAACCACACACACATTCATATTCAATCGCTCGGAAATTCATCGAGCAACAGACAACCATGATCCAATAATTCTATATGGTCGTAGCGGCTAAAAGAGAATAGGCGATTACCGTTGAACGGCCGTAGATAAAAATGTCAAAAACAGAAAAAACGCCAGCAAACATACAAGCGAACACACAAGCTATTTCCACGAATAACACGTGCAAGAGGGCAAAATCAAAACAAAACACGATAATTTGACAGCTTACTATTCCAAAAACAAAATAGCCATCCTCTGCTGCGTCCACCATTTTATTATTTCATCATGCAGACAACTTGCTAATCAGTGATGCCGAAATTGGGCCTTTCGGACCAAATCTGGTCCGATTAATTTACTTTGGGCTGTTGGGCGGCTAAAATCAATTTTGGTCCGATTTGTAATATGAATATTTTTAGTGGAGACAATTTCTCGGACGCTAAACGTTTTATCTTTCCCGTGTAAAGTTCTTTTATTGTTAGTGAAACACACTATACGCATATCTATTAGAGTTGGGAAATTTAGTTCACTTTGTTGAGCGCTCCATTGGTGAGCGCTCTCTTCAGTGAACTAGTTCACTTTAGTGACTGCATAGGCTATCCAGGAAGGAAGTCCCAAGAAAGCGTTGTCTGCCGCTGTTAAGAGCAGAGCAAAGCAGTGGCAGATGAGGTGTTCGATTGTCTCCTCGCCTCAAGCTTAGGCAGCATCTGCGGTAGGATGCACCTAGCCTCTGCATGTTTCCCGATGAGGCAGTGTCCTGTGAGTACCACCACAAGGTTCGAGATGTCATCTCTCCTTAGAGTACTTATTTGATGGGATCGCTTGTGAACCCATTTCTTCCAGATTTGAATTGATGTTCGACATACTGGCTTCTGTTGCCATCTATCGCTTGCTAGTTTATAGACATGCTGTTTAAGAATTAGCTTGTTTGTGGCTAAGGCATACCTATGCCTTATGGAAGAACCTGATCGGTAGTGCCCTGCCTCGCAAATTCATCCGCCCTAAAATTGCCATTGATATCCCTAAGTCACGGGACCTACACGAGGTGCAGACAGGTTTGTTTGGCCATCTCCTTTAGAGATCGGCGACACTGTAGTGTTAGTTCTGATTTAAATGAGTGGGAGTCAAGATTACTTAGTATGTACATACCTCAGTGAAATAGTTATATGTGCATGGAATAATATTTTATAAAAATTATAAAAAACTAAAGTTATATTTTTTAAATATTATTTTTTACATATATGACTAGATATGAACTAATACAATAGCAAATCAATTTGTCTTTATTTACTGGTGATTTTAGTTTAATTTTTATTTAATTTTCCCTTAGGAAAAAATTATATGTGCGTCAAAGGATTTTTAACATGTATGTGGCTAGATAACAATATTTTATAAATTCTAATAATTTATATGCTTCCCTTTCTTCAACTGAACCTGGGTCAATCTCCTTGGCATGGACTCTACCAATTTTTGTAAGGTTTGGATGCTTATTTCGTCCCATTCCTTTACCAACGTTTCTTTAAGCTGCTTCATAGTCTGAAACTGTCTACCATTCTTATAAACCTTAGCCGAGAGTATTCCCCACAGGTCCTCAATGGGGTTGAGGTCAGGACTGATGGCTGGTCAAACCAACAAAGGGATGTTTCTGGACGATAAAAATATTTTGTTGTACGAGCGGTGTGGATTGGGGCGTTGTCCTGTTGAAATATCCACTCATTTCCATAAACTTCTTCAGAAAATTGAATAAGGACATTGTCGAATAACTCAATGTACATTTGGGAATTGGTTTTGCATGGCATGAAACAGAGTGGAGATTTTCCAGCATACCTAAAAGCCCCCCAAACCATTAACGAGCCGCCACCATGGTTTCGCTTAAGACGATTCTGCCTGGGGTGTCTTAAGTCGCGCCAATATTTTTTACAGCCATCGGGACCATCCAAATTAAACTTTTTCTCATCGCTGAATATAACTTTTTGGAACTCTGTATCCCAGAACTTATATTTATCGGCGAAGGACAAACGGGATGTCATATGTCTTTTTAAAAGCATAGGTTGAGATACTCGCGCAGTATATGTGACATTTTTGTTTTGGGATAATATTTGGATGACTCGTCTCCTTGTTACCTTAAGATTAAGATGGGCTTGAATTTCACTGCAACTCATACCTTTTTCAACAGCTAGACGCCGAATTGTTCGCTTACAACGTTCATCAATCTCTGATTTTCTGCCACTGCGTTTGGTAGTCCCATATTTTTCCGGGTTTTTTAGGAAATTAGTAATCGTATTTCTATGGCGTCCCAATTTCGTTGCAATTTCGACCAATGGCACACCACCATCCCTTTGTCCAATTATAAAACCGCGCTCTGTTTCTGTCAAGGTGGATCCGCGTGGCATTTTTTCTAAAAGTTGGAAATCACTCAATATCCGTTTGCAAAAAAATTTATATTTGCTTCACTTGCGATTTGTATGAATAAAGTTATTTTATCTTACTTATTGACATTTGAAGCAGGGAAAATGCGTTTTGCACATATAAATTTTTCCTAAGAAAGGTGGCATATACCACAAGTTTTTATATACCGTATACATTATCAGCGGATTAAAACTAATCATTATATATAAACGAATTACCAAATATGTAATATAATATTTACATGCCCAAAGATAACTAAATAGAGTCTAGAAGAGAGATAAATTGAATTAATGAAGTGCACATATAAATATTTCACTGAGGTATGTATTTAAAAATAAATATGTAATTCCATTTTAAGTTGACTTCTGATTTTTGGGCCTTTTTTGGCGGAATTGGGCGGTAATTTGGTCGGTAAAATTTTTTTTCAGTGGCAACACTGTTGCTAATGGGCTAAACAGAATCAGTGTTTTCGCGTGGTGCGTCGATGACATTTGTTAGCAAATATCGCGCAGTCAAAGAGCGTATATGGATAAGAGGGTGCAGTCTGTGAAACTTCACACAAGTTAAAAACCTTTTTTTAAAAATTATAATATGGAATATTTTTTGTTGTTTTTGTAAGGGTATATGGTTCGCAGGGTAAATTTGAGCTATTTAAAGAAACGCCGTTTAACATGTCTTATCCTTTTGGATTAAAAAAAATATTGAAATAAATAAGAACCTTTATATGTGAACTTTATACAGGGATACTTTCACTAGGTTCACACAACTAGACGAAAAAATATAGCCGTCGAAATGGTGTCTGGTGGACTACCACGTCAGTAGAATAGGGAAACTCAATTCACGTCAGTCGCAGAGGGCTAGATGTCACATTTCGCGCGAGATGGGACCCGCGAAAAAATTTTACTCATTTAAAAACAAATGTGACATCTAGTGTGAAATTTCAGCAGACTGCACCCTCTTATCCATATACGCTCTTTGGCCCAGTAAAACAGAATCAAGGCGAAATTGCCATATGCATATTTTTATACTCAGCTGTACTAGTACACAGAGTATTATAGTTTTAATCACATAACGGTGGATTGTAACAGAATGAAATAATCGAGATAGGTATAGACTTATATATATCAAAATGATCAGGGTGAAAAGAGAAATCGATTGAGCCATGTCCGTCCGTCCGTCCGTCCGTCTGTCCGTCCGTCTGTAAACACTCTAACTCGCGCAAAAATTGAGATATTTTGATGAAATTTGAAATGCAAGTTGGTATCGACACTGGGACGGTTGGTATTGAAAATGGGCGAAATCGGACCATGACCACGCCCACTTTTCCTATATAGAAAAAATCGGAAATTCGGTATCTCAGCCACTGATATAGCTAGAGTGATGAAATTTTACCCACGTGTTGAGCTCAGGCCCCTAAGCAGAAATTTGATGGAATTTTAGAAAATGGGCGATGCCGCGCCCACTTATTAAGGATCAAACATTGAAAGCTTTATGAGTCATAACTCAGAAACTGTTGAAGATATGGCGATGAAATTTGGTACGCGTCATATACTTACTTAGGCAAATGTTTGGACGAAAAATTGTCAAAATCGGTTGACGGCCACGCCCACTTTTATATATGGGTCTAATAAAGTGACCTAATAAAAACATTTTAAGCGATATCTCTGTCAAATATAAAGATATATCATTGAAATTTTATGCCAGGAGTCCACCTGCGGACATACAACGAAAAACACAAAAATTTTGGAAAATGGGCGTGGCACCGCCTCTTTTTAGAAGCTGGAATATACGAGATTTCTGAGCCCATAACTCGACAAATAATTGATATATAATGACTTGGTGTGTACACTTTTATTACTTGTGGTAATACATGTTGAAAATTTTAGCGAAATCGGTTGAAGACCACGCCCACTTTTATATATGGGTATTATAAAGTGGCCAAATAAAAACATTTTAAGCGATATCTTTGTCAAATATAAAGATAATTCATTGAAATTTTGTGGCAAGAGTTCCACAATAGACCGTAAACAAAAAATAGACAAATTTTGGAAAATGGGGGTGGCACCGCCTCTTTTTAGATAAAGGAATATACGAGATTTCTTAGCCTATAACTCGACAAATAATTGAGATATTATGACGAAACTTGGTTATACACTTTTATAACTTGTGTTAATAGACACGCAAAAATTTATTGAAATCGGTTTATGACCACGCCTACTTTTTAACAAAGATATTTATGGAACACCCTTTGGGAATTTGTAACGTGACATCTTTGTAACTAGAAGTCATAAAGGAATGAAATTTTGCACAAACAATAATATTCATATGCTTAGTTGGACGGCTGATAAAAATTTTGAAAATGGGCGTGGCTACGCCCACTTTATCTAGCACTCCCTTTATATAAAATACAGCGTGTTTCCATCAAACGCAAACAAACAATGAAAGCATACAGCTGAGTATCTAATGTTCGATTCCACTCGAACTTAGGCTTCCTTACTTGTTATAATTACGATGTTCCCTTACTTCTTCCATTGATTCTTCTCTTCTGTCCATATTTTCAATTTTTTCCACATCAGAAAACGTTTATTTTTGTTTTATTACATGTTCTTATCATGTTCCAAATGATTTATTTGACAGGCGACAGCGTCCAAATTAGAAATAAGTCTATTCTGGCGAATTCTCGCCGGGCGATTTTTGCCAGCGTTTTCGTTCTGTTCATTCTCATATACTGCCGTGTATTTTAATCGTTTGACAGAACGCCACGGCCGACGAAAATTCGTCTGACTCTGATTCTGTTTAAGCTATGAAGTCGTTGGTAGAAAATTTGCAAGTACACATTTTTCCGCGTGCACGATCATTTAAAAATTATTGGACTACTTGGTACATTTGTGCCAAAGTCAACTAGCTACAAGCTTGTCACATGTATTTAATCATTGGGCTAGTGCCGTGCAGGTACACTATCACATTGAGTGCCAAAGCCGATTTCACGAAAACCTTCACCGAGTGCCAAGTGCCGGAAGATATTAATTTCTGTACTGTTCCCGGAAGTTTTTGTGGCTTATTTTGGATTTTATAACGGTTTTTGTATGTCGTACGTTTTCGTATGGCATGGCACTGTACGACGGAATTGCAATCGTAAAAATCGTTGTCGTACGAAATTGTAAGACGCGATTTTTTTTTTTTTTGCTATTTCATATTTTTACTTTTCTTTATATGCATTTTCCTTTAAATTTACTTAAATTTTTTATTATATTTTAAATGAAATAAAGAAGTTCCTCGGCCTTTCTGTTGTGCATGGGTTTGGTGAAAATCGGATCTTTAAAAGGCTATTGGTCCAGAGATTGGCTCTACAACTTTTCGATTCCGGGGAAAACAATGTCACGCAATCGCTTTCAACTATTTCTTAGTCTCATGCACTTCTCAGAAAATAACTCAATTTTACCAGGCGTTCGGCTTGGTAAAATAACACCACTGTTGGCTATGCCCCACATTAGGTACCAAAGAGTTTACGTACTAGGTGAAAACACAGTAATTGATGAGACAATTATTTCATGGCAAGCCAGACTTTTCTTCCCGCAATATATACCAAATAAAGCTCATCCTTATGGTTTTAAGCTGTGCTCTACGGAAGGATTCACCTGGTCAGTGAAAATATACTCCGGAGTCCTCAAGTGGATTGAGATAATTCGGTAAAGGGTTAAAATGGTATCGAAAGCTGGGGATCGAACTTTTATTCTGACTTCCCGTGGTAAATGCCTTTAATGTTGTAGATTGCAATTATAATAAAATATCTTATTTTATTTTATAAAAATTTATTTATGATAGTAACTGAAAATTGTATGTTACAACAATGAAAGAAATTCTTAGAATGAAAATTTTATATATCAAAAATTTTCTCCTTTTAAATAAGAAACAAAAGCAACTTAATTCTAAATTACAATGTATACAAAGTTGAATTACAATAGAGTACAATAATAAATAACCCTACAATACTCCCCCTTCACAAGAATTAATATTATATAAATTAAAAGTAACGCGTTTCTGCTTTGTTCCTGTGTTTGTGTCAGGAGTAAGTGTAGTTTCTGTTATAGCTGGTTTAAGTCTCTCAATTGGAATTATTTTAATTTCATTATCTATTTCAATTTTAAAATATTTTTTATCTTTTTCGATTATTCTATATGGTCCTTCATATGGTTGTTGCAATGATCTTTTATTGATAACACGCACAAAAACAAATTTACAAGTTTTTAAATCTTTAGGAATATATACACCTGTTTCAGGATTTTGATTATGTTTTAAATTTGAACTAACATTTTTAAAATGTTCTCGTATATTTCCTAAAAGTTCAGTATGAGAAAAACTTTTATCTGATGGAACAATAAGTTCACCAGGTAAACGCAAATTTTGTCCATAAACCATTTCAGAAGATGTGGCCGAAATGCTTTCTTTAAAAATCGATCGTAAACCCAGAAGTATTATCGGTAATTCATCATACCAATTACGAGCTCCATTCTTAGCCATTATAGCGGCTTTTAGTTGTCTATGAAATCGTTCTACCATACCATTCCCTTGAGGATGATATGCAGAAGTTGTTATATGATAACTACCTAAGAATTTTGTCAGTTCCGAAAATAATTTAGACGTAAATTGCGTACCTTGATCAGTAGTAATTTGTAATGGTACCCCAAAACGTGAAACATATTCATTTAAAAATTTATTTACAACTACCGATGTAGAAATATCTCTTAATGCATATGCCTCTGGCCAACGCGTAAATCTATCAACAATTGTCAAAATGTAGCGATATCCTTTTGATATGGGCAATGGTCCAATAATATCTAAATGTATATGCTCAAACCTATTTTTAGGAATTGGAATTTTATTAACAGGAGATTTAGTGTGACGAATGACTTTAGATTTTTGACAGCTAATACATTCTTTAGACCAAATATTTATTTCTTTGTTCATTTTTGGCCAATAATATTTTTTTGTTATAAGATGACGTGTTGCTCTAATTCCAGGATGTGTAATCCCATGTAGTATATCAAACACAGTCCTACGTAAAGTTTTTGGTACAAATGGTCTAGGATTTTCACTAGTCATTTCACACCAAACACTAAAATTTAGAAGTTTAATTTGAATTAATTTCAGATTATGATTTATATCTTTACTAGAAGTTAAATTTCTAAGTTCATCATCCTCTCCTTGTTCATTATGTAATATTTTGAAATTTAATTCTGAATTTTTAATTGCATCTACTTCAAAAGCTCGCGACAATGTATCTGCTACAATATTTTCTTGTCCTTTAACATATCTTATGTCATCAGTAAATTGTGCAATAAACTCTAAATGTCTCGTTTGCCGTGGACTACGTTCTGTTTTTGAATTTAAAGCAAATATCAAAGGTTTATGATCTGTAAAAATTTTAAATTTTCGTCCTTCCAAAAGATACCTAAAATGTTTAATGTTTAAATAAATAGCTAACAATTCCCTATCAAATGCACTATATTTAATTTCAGACGGAGAAAGTTTTTTGGGAAAAAATGCAAGTGGTTGAGATTTGTTTTTAAACGTTTGATGTATGACACCACCGATTGCCGTATTAGATGCATCAACACTTAGAGAAAGTTCAGCATCTTTGTTAAAATGATTTAACAATATCATAGATGAAAACTTCTCTTTAATGCAGTCAAAAGCTTGTTCTGATTTATCATCCCAAATCAGAGTTTTGTCCTGTTTCTTATTTGTTCGATTTATTAAATCATAAATTACGGCTGTGTATTCTGCTAATTTGAATATATAACGATGATAATAGTTTACCATGCCAATAAATTTCTGCGCTTGTTTAACTGATTTTGGTCGTTCGAAACTACGAATAGCCACAACTTTTTCTTCAGAGGGTCTTATTCCCGCTGCAGATATATTATGTCCTAAAAAATCAACATTTGTAACACCAAAAATACATTTACTTGGTTTGATATTCAAACCGTACTCTGTTAGGCGTTGAAAAAGTACACGAAGGTCTTTAAAATGTTGTTCCTCATTTTCGCTAGCAACTAAAATATCATCAATGTATGTAAAAACAAAATCTAAACCATGAACAACTTCATTAATAAATCTTTGAAAAGTTTGTGCTGAATTTCTAAGTCCGAAAGGCATTCGAATAAACTCAAACATACCGAAGGGAGTTGTTATTGCTGTTTTATAGATATCTTCTTCTGCCATTGGAATTTGATGATAGGCTCTTACTAGATCTAATTTTGAAAATATAGTTTTGTTCCTGAGATTCATATTGAAATCCTGAATATGCGGCAAAGGATACCGATCTGGTACAGTTACAACATTTAACCTGCGAAAATCACCACAAGGACGCCAATCATTTAACTCTTTTTTTGGTACTAGATGAAGTGGGGATGCTACACAAGAATTTGAAGGTCTACAAATACCTGTCTTCACCAGAAAATCAAATTCAGTTTTTGCTACTTTGAATTTAACAGGATCTAAGCGTCTTGGCTTAGAGAAAGGAAGATTACCTTTAATAACAAGTCTATGTACTGTTGTATGTTTAACTGGCTTAGAATAATCAGGTTCAGATATAAGAGAAGGAAATTCTTTTAGAAGTTTTGTGTATTTATTATCTATTACAAAAATTTTAGGAAGAAGAATATCACAAACATATGAAATTGCATTTACTGACAAACTTGTAGTTGGATCAACTAAACACTTGCGTTTCATATCAATCAATAGGCCATATTTGCATAAAAAATCTGCACCAATTATTGGTTTCGATATATCTGCTATTGTAAACATAAACGGAAACTCACGTCTTAAACCTAAATTTATATTTAAAACTTTTTTTCCGTATGTCGAAATTGTTGATCCGTTAGCTGCAGTAAGAATTAAATCGGAACGTCTAGTTTTAGAAGATTTTGTTGCTGGAAGTACAGAAATTTCTGCTCCACTATCAATTAAGAAATTTAATTTATTAGTTTTATCAAAAACAAATAGGCGACGTGTGGAAATATCTAAATTTCCATTGTTTGTCACCGCAACAACGGATGAGTTTAGTTTGTCGAATTTTCGTTTTTATAAAAATTACAAGGTTGTTCACACTTGTAAGCCTTATCTCCAAATTTGTAATGGTATTTACATAACCAATTTTGTCTATAACGAGATCTTAATCTATTTCTTAATGGACTTCTAAAATTATGTTTATAAAATGTTTCTGATTTAGACTGATTTTGATGTAAATGTCGCTTAATGGAATCTATTTCCAGTGTAAGTTTTTGAAAATTTTCACACATAATATTATTTGTTTTAACTAAATTCTCAATAATATGATTTTGAATTTTCGAATTTTGAAAATTATCTACAGATGATACCTCTGACTTACTCATCGCTTCCCAAATATTATCAGCTATTTTCACTAATTCATTTGTATCACTAACATTCGAACTAGCCAAAATCACATTAAGATTTTTTGGTAGTTTTCTTAACCAAAGTTTCTTCAAAATCTCTTGACTAAAATTAGAGCCAGAAAGTAATACAAGATATCGATAAAACTCTGATGGTTTACGATCACCCATCTCTGAATCATAAAGTACTTTATCTAATTTTGCATTCTCACTTAAGGAATGTCTTTCAATCAATATTTTCTTCAAGGTAGAATATTTATTATTATTTGGTGGATTCCGGACAAAATCTAAAATTGTTAAAATTACCTCTTGAGGTAGTGCAGTAATAACATACTCATATTTGGTTTTATCTTGAGTTATATTTTTAGTTGTAAACTGCATTTCAGCACTAACAAACCATGCTTCAGGACACTGTGTCCAAAATTGTGGCAGTTTGACTGAGGCTGAATAAACCTCATTATGATTTTGATGAGTATGTAACTCTGATTCTACATTAATAATTGAATCATTTAAAGTTGGTAGTATGTCTGTCGATGCGTGTATGTTATTTGTTGGTGAGTGGAACATTTTGAATATTATTCAAATCTAATTTGTGAAAGGAGCGTTTATAAATTATAAAATGTAATTTTAATTCAGTAGATATACTTATTATTTATAATAATTCAACAAATAGCCACTATATTTTATGAACCTTAAGATACATACGTATGTATATAAATACATACATATACATATGAATATATTTGTTATTGATAAAGAAAACAACAGATAGATACAGCTCACCAAAATAAATTTCTATTATGTCTGTTGTTGAATTCCGTTGTTAACTGTTGTGAGATATTAATTTATTCCAGTCTTATGTTGTTGTTGTTATATTAATGTGCCACACTCTTTGTTAATTACGTAATTATTTGTCGATGATGTTTTATCCTTGCAGATGTTAGATGAAATTGCACTAGTTGTGTTATGTAAATTGTTACAATAATATAAAAGATCGATCAGCGAAAATCATGGACCTTTGTATTTTCTTCAAATGTGATATTTTTCACAAAATGTTTTAATTTTTAGTATGTATCACAATTTGCTTATTCAAAATTTGTTGATTATTTGTTTATCTCCATCATTGCGATATTTCTTTTCCGCCATAATGACTTTATAATATCATTAAATTCCAAAGCAGTATTATAAGCAGGATAATAATTAATTCAGGATCGCCAATTGTAGATTGCAATTATAATAAAATATCTTATTTTATTTTATAAAAATTTATTTATGATAGTAACTGAAAATTGTATGTTACAACAATGAAAGAAATTCTTAGAATGAAAATTTTATATATCAAAAATTTTCTTCTTTTAAATAAGAAACAAAAGCAACTTAATTCTAAATTACAATGTATACAAAGTTGAATTACAATAGAGTACAATAATAAATAACCCTACAAATGTGTATAAAGAAGTTACGAATAAAAACATTTTAGAGATGAGAGAAACTGCGATTTTTCGATATTTGTGATTTCGGTGATTGCTATTTTTAAATCACTGCGATTTTAAACTGCTATTGCGATTGCATGGACTGCTATAAAATCATCAGTTACCAGTAGAGATTAATTTTGCGTTTTCTGAGCGATATAACCTGTCTTCATTTTGTGTTAACAAAATGATAGCAATAACAACGTATTCCGCAGTAATTTCGCTGTTTGTAAACATTTTTCAAAGATAAATTGTAAATTCAATAATTTTTTTTTTTTATTTCTATATACTTATGTGGTCTGCTCAAAAGTATAAACAAAAAGAAATTTATAATGCTTTTGCGATTGCGATTCACATAGGTGAACTGCTTACTTGGTACATCGATAGCAGTTCCCAATAAGTAGTGAACTGCTATTTTGAAAAAGTGATCGCAATTGCGATTTGCGATTTTTTATTCACAGTGAAAAAATCACCGTTTGCCATATATCGCTCATCACTACAACATTTCCTGAACGTGTTAATAAGGACTTACTAGATCCCACATCCCCGGAGTCTGTATCGCAATTAAAACATATTATCACAAAAAGCAGGATCCACCTATACAGGTCGGCTCTTTAGATCAGCTGACTTCTTCTTCTTCTTCAACAGCTATCCAATTTCTCTACTTCTGTATATTCTATACATACATTCGTGTTTACTATTGGTCAAATTCTTCGTTCTCTGAGTTTCTCCATCATTCGCTCGTGAGCTGAATGTCAAATTATTTCGTTCTCCTTTTAGTTTTGACATTCCGTTTGACATTCAGCTCACGGCATGTTTGTGTGTATGTATCATGGACCGACCTGTTAATTGGATCATGACAAAAAGGGTAGATGATAATAATAAAAGCATCCGACGTGCTTGCATTCTATGCTTTTCTCAATCAAAAAAAAATTAGGTCGAAAGGGCTCTCCCCATTTGTGCATTGATTGTTTTCCCAAATATGCACATCTTAAAAATTTATGTACTTAATACTTAATAAATTAATATATCCTATGATTAATATTTTTGTATCTTTTCAACTTTTTTCCCCCAAATATCCAATAAATTACTGTAAATTTTCAAATCTAAAAGGCACCTCCGAGTTTTTATCATTAAACCCACAAAAATCAACGTAGCTCAATGAAAATTGGACCAAATTTTAGGGCGAACATTATAGTACTAAGAAAACATTAAATAAACACTGTAGTATCACACAGAAACGCACGACAATATCTAATGCGAGACAATACCTGTCGTACGTTTTCGTATGACGTGGCATCCCAGGAAGTATTAGGTGTCGTACTAAAACGTATGCCATGGCACTCAATGTGCTATCGTATTTTGCTACGACCATCGCTTGTTTTTTTCATGATCATTGCTCGCTTTGACGATCGCCCTACAGTGTCACAACAAACTAGCCCAAAACTAGAAACATTTCATATAAAAAAATTATTCCAATTAACATTGCGATGTCCTAGGAGAGGACTAGCCCCTCCATGCCTGTATAACAGCTAAGAGTAGCCACGGCAAATACCTTATTGCCACAAGCGACTGGTTTAGTTATACATGCCTGTATGGATTAGTTCCGTTGTCTGCAGGGGAAGAACTGTGTAGTGTCGGTGTGAGGGGTCGGTGTAAAAGCTCTAAGAAGATGTATATTAAATATTGCGAGTTTATGAACACACACGTGCATACAGTGACACATCTTTGTTGTGAAGCTTACGATACAACAATTTTCCAACAGCAATTATGCATGCATTTTAAAGCTTCGTTCCTGTAAAAAAAATCTTTGAAAATTATCAAAAAATCCCTTACAGTTTTTGTTTTCTTTTATCATAATTTACAGCAAACAAGAAGGCCAAGCTTCTTAATGGAGGTGGAGGTACGAATGCGCAGCAACCAGTTTCACTTGCAGATATTAGCTGTGCCTCAGCGAATGGTGAGCACGGCAATTATAATAGCAAAAGTAGTGACTCCTATCGGATATGCAATAATCAAGAGGTTGTCCAAAACTCACAACAATGTCATTTTCATCAACAACAACAACTACAACCGCTACAAAATAACTCGCAACAACCACATATTTATGGATCATCAGCCGAAGATCACTACGAATTGCAACAAACACAGTATGGAGACAATAACACGAATAACAGTGCACATTGCCTACGCCCAAATGGTCCAAATTTAGTTAACAAACAGTTGGTTCTGCCCTTTGTGCCGCCAAGTTTTCCAAATAATTCACAAGACGGAGTCACTCATCTCATAAAACCATCCGAATATCTAAAGAGTATAAGTGATAAGAGATCCTGGCCATCATCTGCCAGGTGAGTGATTTTTATCATACCTTCCATGAACAAATCAACACACAGAGAAAAACGATTGTAAAATCACCTTAAAATCGCACATAACCCAACTTAAAACTTAAGAATAATTTACTTACTAAGTTTTTTCGTCAAATTAACGAAAATAACATAGTAAAAGCTTGTCAAAGTTTCTGCTTGGGTAATTTTGACAAAGTCTTGTTTAATTTTTCCAAGTTGGCTTAGGCAAATTTTTAACCAAAATACTTCTCTTCTTCTTGATTGGCGCTTAACCGTCTAGACGATTCTGGCCGAGTCCAACAGAGCGCGCCAATTGCTTCTGTTTCGTGCAGCATGGCGCCACTTGGGAACACCTAGGGAGGCAGCATCGCTGTCCACCTGATTTTCCCAACGCAGTGGAGGTCTCCCTTTTCTTTTGCGTTCAGCGGGTTTCGATAGAAATGCTTTCTTGGCCGGAGCACCTTCGTCCATTCTCACGACATGACCTGCCCAACGCAGCCGCTGGATCTTTATTCGCTGAACAATGTCGATGTCTGTGTAAAGCTCGTACAGCTCATCGTTAAATCTCCGTCGATACTCGCCCACGCCAACGCGCAAAGGTCCATATATCTTACGAAGAACTTTTCTCTCGAATACTCCAAGTGCCATCTCATCTGATTTTGAAATACTTAGTCAGCTTATTCTCTGTAATTTGCGTAATATTCAACCATATATATAATACTTCTATATTGCTAACAACCTATCTACTCAATGTGTTTCAGTTCTGGTCGCGCTGAACTCGTTTCTCACTGCATATGTAATTTGTGCGCATGCGTCAACACAAGCAAAAGTCGTATATGTGAATATATGTCACACACACATTTGTAAAATTGTAGTAGCATTACAAAAAAAACAGAAGGGGGATTAAAGGGGTCGTTATTCCCTTCATATAAAACTTTCATGGTCGTTATAAAAACACAAAGCAGTAGATTAAACAATGAAATGCCAATCTTTCGAAAACAAAATTGTACACATGTATTTATTATTTCAACAGTAAATCACTAAAACGAATTATCACTTTATAATATGCCACTCTCTCACGAACGCAAATACACAGCGACTATTCTTGTTTTCTGCGGTGGTGATAAATTCATACATACATACATTCAACAACGAAGAATGCCTTACACAAATTTACGAATGCAAAAGAATATTCGCGAGCGTTCAATGAGCACCAGCGTTGAAATTCATTTTATGCGCTCGTGAGCATCCAATGAGCGCTCTTTGAAAATTCATTTTTATTCATGCATATGTATGTAGGTACATATATTCATACCCATATTTTTGTTAAATAAAATACCTATGTATTTCATAGTATCAAATTTTTCTGTAGTCCCCCTTGTCTTTGAAAAGAAATGTTTAACGACA
Organism: Urophora cardui; assembly: GCA_960531455.1. Lineage (NCBI taxonomy): Eukaryota > Metazoa > Arthropoda > Insecta > Diptera > Tephritidae > Urophora > Urophora cardui. The sequence continues at coordinate 168,970,341 of OY482671.1, forward strand.
CCCATGGAATCTTGCTTCCCTTTCTTACAGTATATCGTTACTGTGAAGTTTGACCAACAAAACAATTGAATAGTAGCAATATAGAAGTATTATATATATGTATTCAACAAAGTACATACATACATACATACAGGTGAAACTAATAAAAGCGTGTTAATAATCGCCACTCTTAGGTAATTTATTTTGTCATTGTGCACATTCGTACTGTATTGTTAATAATCAGCCTTGGGCACCACTACACTCAAGCTATTACTAAAAAGTGAGTGTGTGTTGGTGCGCCTACTGTAGGATACTGTGTAACCTAAATCAAACGCAAGTCGTCAATTTAACGCACGCACGCAAATTTTTCATATGCGTTGAACCGAAATTGACTTGCGTGCGTGTTCAGATAAAGAAATAGAAAAATACAGAAAATCAGAGAAAATCTTGTTATTTTGTGGAATATGTACCTAACAGACACGATATCAAAAGCAAGTGTCAATTTTTTTGCAAACAATCACCCACAATGCTTAATTTCAACTGTCACGCAAAACAAAAATTGGGCGTCGAATTTGCTTTTTACGCACGCCGTTCAATTTCGGTTACTCCCATACAAGTTGTATGGGCATGAGAAATTTTTGACAGTAAATTGACGGCGTGCGCTTGATTTAGGTTACACAGATAAAGTGAAAAATTACTAAAAATAATCAGTCTGCATGCAGATGTTGAACGAGCAGGGTCATGCGCGGACGCTTCGCGAAATTATGAAACAACGTACGTATACACATACAATGCTTGTTGTTTGGCATCTGCAAATAGAATAAAAGAATTTCAAGCGACGATCACCTAGCGAGCACTTGCTTTCACGCCAGTCGAAGGCAAACTGATTATTTTTCCTAAGCGACGATCGCCAAGTCCCATCGTAAGCGCTCGTTTTACGCTCTTTATTTGTCTGTAGTAGTGACAATCGGTGTGTATACGTACACGGGCGCTTACTCTCATTTAGCAGGTGCTAAGGTTTTGCCCAAGGCTGTTAATAATCGAAAGAATTTTGGAGAACTGGGAGCCACTTAAAAGCTATTTTCGCTTCGTTGCTGTTGTTGTTGATATTTGCATTTTCACGGCTATGCATGCAAGCATATGTAAGTACATGTGTACCTACCACTTAAAAGCTAGCTTCGCTTCGTTGCTGTTGTTGTTGATATTTGCATTTTCACAGCTATGCATGCAAGCATATGTAAGTACATGTGTACCTACCAGCGTTGCCACAGCCAAAATAAAAAATTTACCAAAAATTAAAAAGAAAATTACCAAAAAATTACCATTTTCTTTATAAATAATAAAAATCACATCTCTGACTATAAGTTTTCATTTTAGTACACAAATGTCGCATATTACATATCAAACCCTTTAACTAACTTGTAATAATAATACACTGGCGCGTTTATAACTCTGGCAAGTTTTATGGCCAAGCTTCTCTCCCAATTCGAAATGTGCTCCTTAACTTTTGTTTTTCCTACAAATTGGGTGGACCTACAGTTTTATGCCGGCTCCGAACGGCGAATGCATTTTTTGTGAGAAGCTTTTTCATGGCAGAAATACATTCGGAGGGTATGCCTTCCACTGCCGAGAGGTGACCGCTATTTTTAAAAAACCCAATAATTGCACTCAAAAAAAAAAAAATACTCAGATTATGGAAAAATGGGAATGATTCGGCGCTAAAGACATATTTCCATATTTTGATGTACAATTTTCTTTAAAACGTGGTTTTTATTCCTTGATTTGAAGAAAATCGTACATCAAAATATGGAAATATGTCTTTAGCGCCGAATCATTCCCACTTTTCCATAATCTGAGTAAGTTGTTTTTTCAGTGTGGGTTTTAATTAATTAGAAAATTTTTTTTTCGTGTTTGTCCGGACGCTGGTATAGCAGGCGCGCACTCTACCCACTACACCACAGCGGCCACTAACTAACTTACTTCAAAAGTTACACATTTTCTTCTGGAAAGCTACGGTTACAAAAGCACACAACCCCACCAACATACTGGTGACAAACGTCGACAAATTCACTGATGCTGGATGGTAGGTTTTCAAAAGAAAAAACAAAAGAAAAATTAATCCAAGCGAAATGCAAGGTGGCGGTAACCTATTGGTTATGCTATTAGCTTACCAACCGAAAAATCTGAGGTTCGAATCTCGGCGGCCGCCCAGAAGAAAAGTAATCTGAGGAAGATATGTGGTGATCTCCGAAATATATTTAGGCATAACAACTCCCAAAAAAAATGAAATGTTTAACACCAAAATTTTTCTCATATAATGGTGTATTAGACAACACAGAGCCAAAAAGTTCACCTATAATCAAAGAGACTGCCATCTAAAAATGCTATATGACCGAGGAGAGTGAGAGGGGACAAAATTGAAGAAATTTTTGCTGGAAAATCTTCTTGATTTTAGCTTGAATTTCTTCTTAAATTTATTGAAAAGGATATCGTCTGAAAACGAGGAGATAACTTCTTGTTTATTAATTTTGTATGTAATTTTGTCAAACAAATTTAATTTTTAGAAGAAATCTGCTTGTTTTTATGAGAAAATTTTCATAAAGCAAATCAATAAGGACATCTTCTAATATTTACTAGAATCTTTTTGAATTTATTAAAAATGAACTTTTTATTTTTAAAAGAGCCCTTATTAATTCAAATGTACTTATGTATATATATACACGTACATACTAGAATTATTCATAACAGTTATTGCATCAGCCACTTTTATGCGTGCAATAACATGTTCAAGAAATTAAAAGGAAGAACTTTTAATTTTTAAAAGAGCTCTTATTATGTAGGTACCTAATCCAAAATTTTCCATTAAGAGGAGTTTCTAATGAAAATCAAGATTCTCTTCTTAATAATATTAAACAGGGTTTCGTCTCAATTTTACAGGTTATCTGCTAAATTTATGTAAAAAGGTTTCCATATTTATTCTAGGAATCATCTTCTTAATTTTATATAAGAGGTTTTCATCTTTGTTTTATAGGTTATCTATTAAATTTTACTGAAAATGATTTCATCTAAAATCCACGTGTCATCTTCTTAATTATATTGAAAAGATTTTCATATTAGTTTTACAGATTATCTACTTAGTTTTATTAAAATGAGACAACCAGACCAGTCATAATAAGACGGGCATCTTATTGGAGAGAAAGGGTAGAGAAATCCGCTAATCTTTTTTCTAATTTATAGGGCATTTTAGGTGGTCTTTTGGCTCTGTGAAGGTATGGAAAAATTACCAAACCGGAAAATTTTTTACCAAATTACCAAAATCGGTTTTAGAGAAAAAAAAATTACCAATTTGGTTAAAAATAACCAAAGTGGCAACGCTGGTACCTACCACTGACAATGCCAAGCGATTCCCACGTACACAGCAGCGCACTAACACAAAGATAATTTACGGTTTACGCGTTTACACGTTTACGCGTTTACGCGTAAACATTACCTGTTTTTCGAAATTACTCGTAGCTACAGCAAAGATGTTTACACATCAAAAATACCAAAGCTAAATTAGTCAAAACAACCCCTTTTTTTGAAGCCAAAGTGCTTGGGTAATAAATCAACTAAGCTTTGTTTTCCAAGGCCGGGTATAAATTATGTAAGTACTTTGGTAAGTTGTACAAATTTCTTGGCCCCCATACAATTTTTTTTAACTAAGTCAACTTTGTTGGATTTACTATAGTTTTTTCTCTGTGTTTGGTTCAAAACACGATTTCTGAGAGTACCAGAACCAGAAGAGGTAGATCCACCAAAATATATACCGATGTGATCAGAATCATGGACTGCTTCGGTTAAGCCACGTCCATGTAACAAAAATAATAAATTAATAAATAATTATGCTATAAAATTTATAATCAAGGTCAACGTGGCGTTACTCGGTGTTGAACAAAAAGCCCGCCGAAGTTTTCATTAGTTTATTTTTGTAGTATTGAAGTATGTACATATGTATGTATATGGAACTAGGGTTTAGTGAACTAATATACATTTGTCTTACTATACACTTTTACACACATAAAATTATATATTTAAGTTTGTATAAAAAGTTAGCCTACCAATTAATTTAATATTAAGCACTCTCTTCCAAGTAACCGACGAATGCCATAAATTAATTGGTGCATTCAATTTGTTAGCGATATCTTTGGCTGGTGTTATGAATTCGCTTCACGTGCCACCTGAGTGCGTGCATTATTTTCATACTATAAATAAAGTATGTCAGATTCAGTGGTCCACTTCGCTACATTTTCATTTTTATTATTTGCGTGTTTTTTCATAATTTATGTGTATTTTCTCCAAAAATAACCAATTCATGTTCAGCCGAAGCTTTTTAACAATACTTTACAGTTTAGTAGTTTTAACTATGATACTACGAGCGCATTCCGCTTGGCAGAGGTTAGTTAAAGTATACAATTTAATACTCTCATAATAAAATTATGTAGATATTTTCTTACAGCTAAATAATGTCACACGCGTTAATTAGATTAAGTAGTTAGGCTGGAAATTATACATATTTAAATGATTTTCACTTTTAGGTCGACTGACAACGAGGATTATAAGCACATACACGTGGAAAATCAGCATTTCGTTGGCTTTGAACCGCCGAAACCGCCGCCGCCACCACCACTACCAATTCATCCTTTGACGCACCACAACGACAAACAAAATAATACGAAAACAATCAATTCCCATTTATCCATAGTCAATCAGGATACCGCTACTCGTAAGCAACATCAGCCACTCTCGGCCATATCCATTCAAGATCTTAATAGTGTACAGGTAATCGCTCTTATGTGCAAACATATCCTCCTATGATTAATAAATTAACTATACATACATATGTCTATACATATACAGCTTCGCCGCACTGACACACAGAAAATGCCAAAACCAAATCAAATGCCAGCGCGTAGTTTAAGTATGCAATGTTTGACCACATCTTCCGATGCATATCTTAAAACAGATCTTATCGCTGAATTGAAAATATCAAAGGATATCCCAGGCATTAAGAAAATGAAGGTGGAAAAACAAATGACCGGCCAGTATAGTATGGAACATTATTCGGAAATTTCCAAGCAATTCACGACAAGTAACTATATAGATCAGGTAAGTGTATTTAGCTGTGAAGTTGAAGCATGAGGTACGTCATTCGGTATCAAAGCTTTATTTACAGATTCCAGAAAAAGATCAAACGGGAAATATTATCCCGGATTGGAAACGGCAAATGATGGCGAAAAAGGCGGCTGAACGTGCTAAAAAGGAGTTCGAAGAGCGAATGGCAAAAGAAGCTGAAAATAGGCGCCTCTCACAGATACCGCAGTGGAAACGAGATCTTTTGGCACGCCGGGAGGAAACCGAAAGTAAATTAAAGTATGTTTTGCATGTACATTAGAGTGCGTTTAAAATGCATGCTAACGATATTTTACTGTATCGCCCCCTTAATCGGTAGTAACATGGTCAAAAATATCACACATAAATTTTGGTCCCAATTGGTGGCGATAAGGCGTGGCGCATTGAGGTCAAAATTCAGAAAACTCTTTGAAGGATGAAAAAATTAAAATATTCTTATTAATTATCTAATACCCAAAATCAATACTTCTATACCCAAGGATAACAATTATTTGGTCCCGATTGCTGACGGTTTAGTGGTGTTTCATGGGGTTTAAAGTTCCCATTGCTATAGAAGACTTACATTTTTAGTGTCGCATATGCTAATCTGAACTTTGATCATGTTGTTTGACCATGTTACTACCGATTGAGGGAGCGATACAATCTTTTTATGAACTTTTAATTTTTTCATATATATACCCTGCAAAACAATGTGCGAATAATCCCGAAAGAGATTTGTCTCGGAAATTTAGACTAATTCTCGACCACATGTTTTGCAACTGACAAATTTAAAAAACAAAAACAATTTATTAATATGATTTTCAGAGCTTTTTGGCCGGTGATACAATTTAAGTTTTTTTTCGGATATAGTTTTTATTGTATCATTCTTTCTTTAAGTTATTGAAGAGTTTTTTTTACAAGAGTAAGGGCTGATTTCATAATCAAATTAAAAGTTCCGTTAAATTCTAAAGGAGCCTTTAATTTGCTGATCGATTTCATAAAGTCTTTTTGAAGATAAAAGTTCATTTAAAGTTAAATACCCAAAAACGGGCATTTAAGTTATTTAAAGGTTCCTTTTGCCAGAAAAAATTTCATTTCTGTAGTCTGTCAAAAATTTTAATAATTATGTTTGTTGTTTTTTTTGTTGAGTCCTATAATGTAATAATCATATTCCTTTTTGCAGAGTTGTAATTATTATAAGAGAAAAAATACAAATCAAAAAATAATTATTATTGAAAGAAACATATTTTAAAAGTCTTTCCATAATAGTTACCTCAGTGAAATAGTTATATGTGCATGGAATAATATTTTATAAAAATTATAAAAAACTAAAGTTATATTTTTTGAAGTTAACTTCTTAGGCGGCGATACTGAGTTTTTATGGAGAGTGAAATTTGAAATTTGATGCAACGGAAGTTACCCCCGGAAATAGCAGCCATTTTAGTTGATTTTTAATTTTAAAAAAAATCAACCTTGATATCTCGCGCGGTTCGAACTCACAACCCCTCGCTTCCAGAGCAGACGCAAAACCTCTGCGCCACCACACCACTTGCGTTGAGTATGTCAAATGCTGCACTTAAATTGAACTAACAAGTACAACTCACTCACCTATTGAAAGCAACAACCCTGCAAAAAATGTGCGATTAATACCGAAAGATATTTGTCCCGGATTGATCTCTTTCGATAACAATTGGTCCACAATTAGTCCCCAATTGTTCCCGTACGGGTATAAATGTAGACTAATTGTAGACCAATTGTTCCCGAACGGGTATAAATGTAGACTAATTGTAGACCAATTGTTCCCTAACGGGTATAAATGTAGATTAGTCGCTTTCATTCCGAACGGGTACAAATCTAGATTCCTTAAATGTAGAAATTTTACAAAAATATGCAATGTATTTAAAAAATTGTAGAACAACCGGTAAAACAAATTGAACACCCTTTCTTTTAATAACAATGATGAATAATAATTTTAACAAAATGTTGCCTAAAATATTCTATGAAAAAATCCTTTACATTACGCTCATATAATCCATACTCAAAACTTACAATTTTTTTATTTATTTATTGAGATTTTTTTTTCAAAAGTAAAACATTATATAATCTTTATTTATATATGCATGAACATTTACAATTTTTTAAAGATTGTTATTAAAAATTGCTTTGGCGAACAATTTGGAAAAATCTACATTTGTACCCGTTCATGCTGGAAGCGATCTACATTTGTACCCGTTGGGGATGAAAGCGATTAATCTACATTTGTACCCGTTCGGGATGTAAGCGATTGATCTACATTTGTACCCGTTCGGGATGAAAGCGATTGATCTACATTTGTACCCGTTCGGGATGAAATCGATTGATCTACATTTGTACCCGTTCGGGATGAAAGCGATCAAGGCCGTATCTAGGGGGGGGGGGGAAGGCAGGGATCAATCCCCCCCCGAAATTAATGCGATTAATTTTTTTTTATAATATAAATATGCTTAATTGTATTTTTTAGAAGCATGTAAAAAGTTAGTCTCAATTATTATTTGTATCTATGTATGTACTAGCAAGTACCCGGCTTACTTCGTTGCGCCGCAAAAATTAAATATACTGATGTTTAGCTTTGAGTAGAGTATAAAAATGGATTACACATTCATATTTTGTGCTTGTTTTCTGCAAGGAATGTAATATACCACCTTCCTTTAGATTAAATGCAAACACTTTAAAATTAAACAACGTTATAAACAATACATTTATTAACAACAAAAAACTCAAAGTTATAATAATTCAAACAACGTTTGGCACCTACACAGAGCGAAAACCACCTAATAAAATAGAACAAAGGTAAGAAGATATCTCTATAGTTTTTCTTTAAGAAGAATCCCTACTTACTTTTAATGGGATAGTCTTTTTAATAAAATCAAGAAGAAATCTTCGAATATATATGTGGATATCTCCTTGAATTAATAAAGAGGGCGTTCTTCTTATTTTTATTAGGTTATCTAATTAAATTTATTGAAAAGTTAGTCTTATATACATACATATGTAAACTGAGTTAGCGGTTCACAGTCGACAACAATAATGCGTAAAGAAAAGTTGAGTAGAAAGTTTTTTATTTATTGTAAGAAGGTATACTTTTAAATAAAATTAAAAAGATTTACCTCCCAAAAATAAGAAGAAATCTCTATGGAAATATCTTCGTCTCTGACTTCTGTCCTCTTTTTGGGCCACGAGGCTGTTCAAAGAGACAATCTTCTTATTTTTATGAGGATTATTTGGCTCTGTGTACATTAGTAGGCAAATTAGTTCATAAAATAAGGTACATCTTGTTCATTAATTAAAAACTTCCGTGAACACAACATTCTTTGTTTTCTTGCAATTTCCAGGTATAAGAAAACTCTGGTTTTGTGGTGAACCAGTTCGCGACAGAGCGACATACATTTGACGTGAGAAAACACCTCGTTGTGAAGGTCTACCCCAATATAGCTAAATGTTTGCCCTTGGGACTTACAAAAAAACGCAAATTTTACTCATACGACCCATGAAAAGGGAAGAATGTTCCATATAGTTTAAATCCGGTCTGTAGTTAAATGCTGATTTCGTATGAATCGCCACATGTCTCCTCGGAATTCCACGCAACCGTGAGTTCTCTAAACGATTTGCATGTTCAGCGACTGTCCGTTTCTTCTGAACCTAATTTGGCGCCTGTTTCCAGAAGATATAGATAACTGCGGTTTTGCTTTTGGCATGTCTAAGAAATTGTTTAACAAAATCATAAACTTATAATTAACTTAATTGGGTAAGAGCTTAATTTAAAATTTTACCATTGAAATTAATGGTGATTTCGTTTCATCAAAAAAATTCGCATTTTTGTTACACTCTTCAATTTTCCGTTTTCGTTTCCAAAATGAAGGTAAAACGTCAAACAGAATATGTCTTCTTTTTTTAGTAGTTTTATTAGGCTAGTGGATCTAGTGGTAATTTAGAGTAAAAAAACTACATAAGTTTTTCACTTGCTACCCTGTTTTCGTTTCCTAAAAATGTACACTTCAGTGGTGTAAAAAACTCACACTTTTTACCCTCTGAAGCTTTGACAGGGTAGCTGGTTGCACTGAAAATCAGCTGACGAAAATTTTATTTGACAGATAAATTTGGTGAAATTAATTGGATTTTGCAATAACAATTAAATATGGGTGATAAGCGAAACCTAATTATTCATGCACATAGCATAGCAAACGGGGAAGATATGTATGTAATTTGAATTTGAAATGTTTTTTTTTTTTTTGTAGTTAATCCCCCCCCAAAATGAAATCCTGGCTACGGCCTTGAAAGCGATTGATCTACATTGGTACCCGTTCGGGATGTAAGCGATTGATCTACATTGGTACCCGTTCGGGTATACAAGTTGAACAATTAGTCTCTTTATAGGACATGCTCGAACAAATGCGATCAATTCACTCCATATAAAGGGTTGTAAAATTGTATTAGTCGCATGCTCCCTTGCGATTGATCCCGGACACGTTCCGGATTAATCGCATTTTTTGCAGGGAAGTAACAAGTTTGATATGTATTTGCAAATACATATGTACATATTACAATGAAAGCAACGACCCGTTTTGTTAGTTCAGTTTAAGTGCAGCGTTTGACATACCCCACGCAAGTGGTATGGGGGCGCAGAGGTAGAGTGTCTGGTCTGGAAGCTAGGGGAGGTGGGTTCAAATCCAGCCAGACGCCTGATTTTTTTTTATTTTTTTTTTTTTTTTTTAATTTATTTTAATAATATATAATAGCTTAAAAAAAAACTAAAAAGCACGCTTTAATCTTAAAATCGCACTAAAAATTGAGAAATAATTTAATATAAAAACAAAACGATGAACGAAAATATAAGTACGTATTTAAGGAAAAGCATTAGGTGCTCAGTATGTCAAAAAAATTTAAAATCGGTATTTTTACTAATACATATTTTTATTTTAAATTCTTTTGGAGATTTGTATGTATGTACATGTATGTATGTACCAGACCTGTTAAATTCCGATTAAAATTAATAATGATTAATTTTTTTGGATTTTTTAATTTTAATGATTATTTTAATTGTCTTACATTAAGCGGACAATTAATAATCGATTAAATTAAAAAAATTGTAAAAAAAATCATGATTACTAACCATTAAAAAAATAATCGGAAATAATCATATAATCACATAATTTTTTTTAATCGCATGATTATTTTTAATTGCCCAATTATTTTTAATTGTTTGATTATTTTTAATTGCCAAAATTTTTTTAATTGTATGATTATTTTTAATTCCTCGATTATTTTCAATTGTGCGATTATTTTCTTTAATATGATTATTTTAAATTATTTTTGAAAATAGGTATGTGTAGGTATGTACATATATACATGTATGTGTGTTTGTATGTGTGCATGAATGTGTGTATGTATGTATGCATGTGCACATGTATGTATGTGTATACATATATATATATTTTTTTTTTTAACGAGGAGGAAGCATCGAAAGCCTTTACCCTTTCAGTGCGGGACTCTAACCGCACTAAACGTTCTACTGTCATCGTACCGAACGCCCCGGTACTGCCGTCAGGCTACGATCGGGTGGTGGGTTGAGCACCAGGCTCGAAAGTCCGTAATGGTCGCGTTATTGCCCTCAGTCTGCCTTAAAAGGCTTCACCCATTTATTTTTTACAAAAGTGGTCACTGTTACGTGGTCTGCGGAGGCCAAAGCTCCGTACCACGCGCAATGACGGATACAGGAGGCCGAGCTCCTGTACTTACGTATCCGTTCCACTTAAGGTGCCTATGATTAGAGGGATACAATTAGTGCTAATTTAGTCGCCACTGCCTCGCTGTATTCTCTCTAGGCTTCTTAGTGTTTTCATGGTGTGTGCTATTACATCACTCGCTGCAGTCCATTTTGGCTTGCTTCCTAGCATATGCTTCACGAACGACTCAGGTGTATAGTCTCCTCCAAATATTCTACGGAACTTGTTTCTAGATTCGTAAAATCTTGCACACTCAAAGAATACGTGGTATGCATCGTCTATTGCTTGCCTCCCGCAGTGATCGCACGTTAGGTTCGACTCGTGCTTAAAGCGAAATAGATGGGCCTTGAAACAACCGTGTAGAGATAGGAACTGCGTCAGCAGTATAGACTGGCAATTACTAGTGCGGCCTCATCCGATACGGGTTTAAACGCACAGCATACTCTCAGCACATGGATATATGCACGTGCATATGTATGTATGTTTTGTTCACAAACAAATTTGAAAAGAAACAAAAAATTAAAAATAATTAATCGATTAATTAATTAATCATGCAATTAAAAAAATCATAGATAATTTGAAATAATCATATAATTGTATTAATCATGCAATTAAAAAAAATCAAAAATAATTGAAAATACTCAAGTAATTGCGTTAATCATGCAATTAAAAATAATTGAAAATAATCTAAATAATTGTGCAATTAAAAATAATTAATCGATTAATTATTTTTTTTATATAATTTAATTAACTTTTAATCATTAAAAAGGCGAAAATAATCGTAATTAATCATTAAATAGTTACAACAACAAAACATGCTTTAATTAATAATCATTAAAATTTTTAATCATTAAATAACAGGTCTGGTATGTACATGTATGTATGTACATATGTATACGTGTAAGTACATAAGAAATTCTAACCAGGACAGCGCTGTTTTGAAATAGGCGAGGTGAGAATGTTAATAACACAAGTAGGAATTAAAGTACACCGTTTGACACAACTCGCGTAACTAGCGCAGTAGCTTAGCTGTAAGATGCTTGGCTTCCAATTTAAGTAAAGGTGGTTCAAGTCCAGGTCGAGCCAATTTTTTTGTTCCTTTTTTTTCTATTAAATAATTTTCTTTATAATTTTTTATTAAATAAAAGTGCCACCCGAATATCGGAAATTACAAACTAGTTAATTATTAAAATAAAAACGACCAAACAACCAATATAAACACCAATCGGATGAGCCTGCCGATAAACAAAATCTAATAACAAGAACAAGCATTGCCTTTTCTATAAATAGAATTTGTACAAACAAAAACACACAACCACATGTATGTACATGCGATAGTTTTCATTGCAATATCCCTGCAAAAAAATGTGCGATTATTCCCGATATACATTAAACCCCTGCAACGATTCACTCATTTGACGAAGTAATAGGCCCGTCACATAGCATACGTCAATCCGTCTACGTCGACGTATGTGACTGACAGCTCACGTACTTGACGGAGAGGTCGCCACATAGGAAACGTTGGCGGATATACACAAATCAGCTGTTTGATTAACCTTTAACTACAGAGGTGGTGGCAAAAATTTAACTCTTTAGAATATTTTGTAATTTCTCTTTTAAGTTGCCCTCTTGAAATTCAGTTTTCAGTAACTTCACATCTCCTGATAATTCTTGACCATTTTGTTTTATGGAGGAATGTTATACAAATGAGAAAAAACTCGAAAAGCAAATTGCAAAAAAAGTGAAATTCAAGAGTAGCTAAAGGTTAACAATCAAAAGCAATCAGCTGACATAGCGACGGATTGACGTATACCAAAAGTTGACTTTTGGGCAACTTCGGTACGTTGCGGCGACGGATCCGTCGTACGTGTGACGACGTACGTTTAAATGCCGACATTTTACTGAGCTGTCAGTCACATACGTCGACGTAGACGGATTGACGTATGCTATGTGTCGGGGCTATAAGCCACTCGCATAAAACGGCGTGAGCCGATCTGCATAACATTGGCTCAACATGTGAGCGAAAGAGCTTGTAAATAGAGCGTAAGTGTTTCTGCACTGCACGTCAACAAAAAGAGATATGCCCTCATTCACTCATAACTTGAAAAGCAATTGAGTTGAATGACAAATGATTCGTAAGGCAATAGATTCGAAATGCAATACATTCGGAAGGCTTGAAACATGCAACTGAGCTATGTATGTATGTATGTACATACGTAACGAATGCGAGTAAAAGAGGAATTATAATAGTATACATACATATGTACATACATATGTACATACATAAAGCGCTTTACTAAAAAAATGCGAAATAAGAAATACATAGTAAAATTGTAGCATTGGATACTAGCTCATACCTAAATTCATATATAATTAGTATATCAGCCAAATACTATTACTACAACTATAATAGTAAATATTTATTTTATTAAAATATATACATACACACATATGCATACATATATACATATATTTCATTTAGTCCCACCCAACCAAGAAACGTACATTTGGCGAACATACGAGATTTACGATAGTTTCTCGTACCTTGAGAGTTCGCTACATATACGAGTCTCGGATCTTAAGCGAACGTTTTGGGTTCTCTTCAATTATTTCAAGAACCTGTCTGTTTTTTGTCACATTAAGGGTATTCATTTAAGAGTATAAGTTTATAAAGTGTAAATTTCTATCAGTTTACACACACTGTTATATGAACGCACCTAATAATTTTTTTTCGTAAACTTGTCATCAGCTGTGCTATTGTCAAAATTTTGTTTAAAACTATATCTACATATATTAAAGACATATATTAAAATATGCCAAAAATAAGTGAGAAATCCAAATTAAAACTTTACAAAGAAATTTTTGTAAATGACTTACTGATGCTAGAGGTTTCTGTTGCGCAAGGTTGCTTTTTTCGAGTTTACACCGTTTACACACTGAAATGTGCGCGTAAATTTCTCAACCATGCGTAAATGATTTTCCATACAAAATTTGACAGTTCGTTTACAAACTTTATAAATTTACAAGTTTACATACTTTACGAGGCATTTATAAGGTTAAATGAATACCCTTATTAATTCAAAATTTTCAACAAATAAAATATTTATTATAATTGTGAAAATTTTGATACGTGTAAGCTGTTCAAAACGTAAGTACATACCTACATACATACATAGTATGTATAACTAAAAATTAATTAAACTTTTTTATATTTTTAGCGTAACAACTCCTCAAGGAATAAAAGCAACATCAAACATACATACGTACTTTCATATGTAAGTATCCATTTCATAAAAAAATAAACGATGCTTAGACTAGTTTAGTTTATTTCCAAAGGCTTAGGCCCGGTTTCACCAACGTGACTAAAGCTAAAACTAAGTTTTGACTTAAGTTAGCCCAGATTTGGGACTAACTTACTTTTGGGTTTCACCAACTAGTCTAAGAAAATAGTTTTGCAACCAGCAACCCTGCCAGCTTTTATGGCAAATACTGTTTTTTTTTTTTTTGTTGTTTGGTTGCTGTATTTGCTCATTTTTTGTCATATTCGCTCTTTTGGTAGTTGAATTTGCTAAAGCGACTCAAATTCTTAGTTTATTTTTAGTCAAGACAAAAGCTGACTAACTTGTGACTTAGCTCAGTTGCATGGTGAAACTGAAAACGTAAAAAAATCGGCTTAACTAAGTTGAGACCGGTTGGTGAAACCGGGCCTTAGAAATGCCACCTAAGCGAAAAAGCCGGAATTATATCGGAGAATTTAATCATTATAAAAGAACTGCAGTTGCAGAAATTGTCGGCACTGGTGGTGGAGCTCCAAGCGATATCGAAAGTAGTTGTCATAATATATATGAGGATAACGATAGTGCAAGTAGCAATTTGAACGGCGACCAAATTTCCACCCCCTTCAATATACGATTAGCACAGTGGCTTTCCATTAATAATATAAGTATGCGGGCTTCAAATGATCTACTTTCTTTGTTATCGGAAAAGATTTGTGATTTGCCATTAGACATGGTAAATCAATTTGCATTGGATTATATGCATGTAGTTTGTCTGGACGTGGTTAAAACACTACTCGTAGCACTAACGAGAACAAGAGGACATCCATTTTCGCTGAGTAAGGAAGCGATCAATAACATAAGCCAAAAGTTGCAATCCTTGAGAAAATCAACTCCTAAAGAATTTCATAGACTGCCAAGTGAATATTGTAAATCGAAGAGCATGCTTGCATCACTTTTGTTGAACAACTTTGTGAGAGAAGTTGCTTCATTGTTTAACACATCTTAGTGGCCAAGCAACAATTTTTGATTCTATCGAGAGTATAAGCGCGTTTCTATTTGAAAACTTTTTAGGCCAACTAAAGAGGATGGTAAAAAAGTGTGACCATGTCCTGGAATCGCATAGTCGAACGAAGTGTATTAGATGTTGCGCAGGAAGAAAAGAAATTAAAAAAAAATTGTATATGTATGGCAAAAACCAAATTTATAATAATTTCTACTTCTATCTAAAAATGGCTAATTCCTTTTACTTTATTAAAACTAATTCGTCCTTCGAAATATTTAAATTTTTCAATATAGAAAGTAACTTTTTTCATAGCAGATTAGTCCTTGATTTGCAACCATTTTTTACTTTTCCCATAGACTCAACTTTGGTAGGTATATTTTCCTCCCAAAAATTTTCTATAGACACTAAACTAGTTAAGCATCCAATAAACAAATTATCAGGGAAAATATGTTACTTTTTTAACGATCTTCACATTTAAATGCCACTAATACATAACTAAGACAGAATGTCTGAGCAATACAATCAAATCTTTAATATGGATGACAATACAATTTCGTATATAGCACCGCTGGACCGGAGCAACAATTCTATCAACTGTGACCAGGAAAACCATTCATCAGGTAGTGAACGATATGTTTTACACAATTTTTAGAAAAATATAAACGTATGTTTTTTTTTTTAGAAATTCGTAAATTTTTAGTAGATTTAAGCAATAAAATCTCAGCAAAGATGGACAGAATCACCAAAGAGATGATTTCTATAAGAACGGAGGTTTCATCCATTAAATCAAAAATATTTGGTGATATATCAGTTGAGCGCGAAGTAGCTCCCCGACAGCCATTTTCAACTTTGGAAGAGCTCAACACACTTGAGGAAAAACTGCAGAATGAAAATATTTTTAAAAAATTTGTAAGTATTTCAGAACATTTATATATTTAGCTAAAGTAGTTAGGCCAATATAGCAAAATATATTAAAAATTATTAGAAATAAATTGTTATTTCTTAAATATTTTTAAAAATAATAATATTCTTTTTCAGGTAAACGAGGTGTACATAAATGGCGAAAAGTCATTTGAAAAGTTTATTAGAACTTCGTGGCGGGGAATATTAAAGGATGAGCTGGCACAAAAATGTTCATGGCGTGGCACTGGAATAAAGAAGTGCGTGCGGGGTATGAATATAACTTTGGCTATTCGAAGTAATGGGCCCGTCAGAATGAATACTTTTCCGGCAATCCAGCTCCGTTTAACTAACACACACTTCAATTTCATATATCGATGTGCTAGTGCACAAACCGGATAAGTGATATTTTGAAAAATGTTCAGGAGAGCAAATTTTCTGTTTAAATAGCAATAACTTGTTAACTGTCACATTTTTTTCAGTTATAACGATTACGAATAGTTAATTGGAGTATGTAGAATCCAAATGTGCTAAAATTATGTTGATGGCTTCAGTACCTACACTCAAAAAAAAAAAATTTCTCTCGATCAAAGACATAATTTTCCTTATTTTGAACACGCGTCCCAATACAAAATTTTCTTTGTTTTGTGTAAATTTTCTCAAAAATGTGGAAAAAACATAAAAAAACATTCAAACAAATTCGTTGCCATGGGGATTTGTATGGGAATTTAATTTCTCAAAATTAAAGAAATCAAGTCTTCAAAACAAGGAAAGTTGGGAATGGAATGGCGCTTAAAGAATTTTTCATTATTTTAATGTATGAATTTTTTCAAAACCATGGTAACGCATGTAACAACAATATTTTATAAACCTTTTAACATGTTTTAAGGAAAATTTACTCAAAACAAAGAAAGTAGTGTTCAAAATAGGTAAACAATTTCTTTGACCCCTCCATATATTTTTTTTCTCTCAGTGTATACCATTTTTTTAGTGATTAAAATTTGTTGGGCACTTAGCCGATTTGGCGCTAACTTTTTTTAATTTCAAATATTTTTGTTAGAGCTCTTCTATGAAAAATGTATTCAATTTATTTCTGTTAGTACATATCTTGTTGTTCATTTAAAACACTAATATAGTTATTAAATTCAAATAGTACATTTTTATGGGTTATTTATCATGCTAACATAGTTAAACTAAAAAAAAAATCAATTTTCATCATTTGAAAAATTATTACTTGTCGGTAAATTGGCGAAAAAGTTTTCATAAATTGCAGGAATTACGCCCTTTGATAGTAAAAAATCAGGTCTCTCTTTTTTTCACTTGAAATAGGGAGGGGGCTCGAATTTTTTGGTTTTAAATTTATTGTGTTCCATTCAAAATGTGGATCTTCATTAACTCCTCTTCTCTTTCTTGTTGGCTGATTTATTTTTATCTCCATGAACCCGTCATCCGATGCACCGTATTTATATTTTATTTATTTTGTTTTATTTTGTGTCCCTTAACCGTCTCAACATAAGCTTCAAATTTAGGGGCGGACTTTTACAACTTATTTTTTCGACCCTATCTAATATACATACATACATAGGTACATATAAATATATAGATAGAGACTAGTCATTAAAACACAACTATTTGTGTAAATATCACTATATAAGTCTATAATAATCTATAGGATACCGAGCATACATTTTTATTTTGTGGCACTTGGAATTTCTGTGCACAAGAAAAATTATGTTTATAGAAAATTTGAATTTCTAAGCTCGTTTATCCGGTTTGTGCACAACAAATATTTCATTTTCAAAGCACTTAACTGATTATGCCATCGTATATCTCCGCCATTATTGATAATTTGCTTACAAAAATTTCACACGAGGTAGGTATAGTGTTGATGATTCCAAAAATGCAATTAACTCAGTTTCGCCAAAACCTGCATTTATCCGGTTTGTGCACTAGCCCATCGATATTTGTTACGGCAAAGTTGAAGTACTGAATGTGTCGATCGTCATTCAAATACATGTAATTTTACTCTGTTGTCAGTTAAACGGATTGCTGGATTGACGGAAAAGTATTCATTCTGACGCCCCTATAAGTTATTTAGTATTTTTTGCTACTCAGGGCCGTTTACTCAACCTCTGATTAACGCTAATCACGGTAAAAGTCCGATTAAACATCATTATCGACTTCATCAAACCATGTATTTATCATGTAGTCGATAACGCAGTCCATAAGTTAACCGGCCCTTTATCCTCCGGTTAGCATTAATCAGAGGTTGAGTAAACGGCCCTCAATGTTTTTGTTTCATGGAAGCATTTGTTTTTATATAGATGTATTTACAAAAAAATTTTCGCTGGAAGAGAGCGAGTTCGATAAGGTGAGCCAGAAATTTTTCCAATATGCTCACGATAGGGTGTCCAAAGTCAGGCAGTACACAAAAACCAAAAGAAGGAGAATGGAAGACGCTACCGCCAATGCAACTAATTAAAACTTATTTAATTTATTATCCAATTGCTAAACTTCGTTTAAAATTGCTACACTTTTTCTTAATTAATCTTTTTTATGGATTACCCATACATATGGATCTGATATCAATATAGTTTTTCTATGTACCTTAATGTTTCTGTTATCTAACATTAAAATAAAAAAAAATTGAAATTAAAAAAATTTTAAATCAAAAAATTCACCTTTTTTTATGTGGAACGGATTCGAATGCATCACTAAGGTAAAAAATTTCGATCCTTTCTAGATACTGTTTGAGTCACTTTCTCGATAGTATAAACGCATCGAAATAAGATCCATTTGTAAATATGAATTTATCGCGAAAGTAAATACTCTTGATCCGTTTTAGATACTTTTTCAGTCATATTCTCGATACCAAAACGGATAAAAACTACATCCGTTTACGTGACGAAAAGGTATCGTAAACTGAATCTAAAGCGAATATCGAGAAAGTGAGCTCTGCTGCCACAAACTGAACGAAAGGTAATTCATTTACGATACTTTTACGGAACTCGTTTACGATAGTTTTGCCCGAAAAAGTATTGCTAAAATTTCGAAAACTTACACATTCTCGTGAGCGTTGGTTGGGTGGGGTTTAACTAACCAATATAATTACAATAAAACAAATGTATGTATGTACATATATATGTTCATATCAGAGGCGGGCGCTTCATACAAGCCGAGAAGCCCGGCTTGCGTACATATTTTCGTTCATTTCATTTTACGAATTTTTTTAAAATCTGGTTATTTTACATTTTAAATGTGTTTATTCTCAATAATATAGCCCCCACTGTAACATACGGCGCCTAAAAGTATTCTAAGAAAATAGCGCAAATACACCACCAATCCACCTCACCAAAGAATGTAAATAGATTTACGTTCTTTGACCTCACAATGTGTATTTTGTTTGCACAGCCAATCACAGCACAGTTAGCATGCTTTAACGTTTCAACACATTAGCTTTTACCTGGCTTTCAAAACAGGATAACATAGCTTGTTTTCTCGCTTTCTCTAAGGAGAAATCAATGGCTTATATTCAGACTTAAATTGAAAAAAAAAACTAGCAAAGCACTTTTTTATTTTTCACATTAAATTTGTATGCGAATGTGAAGCTGGCTTCGGCATTCAAAAGTTCAGTATTCACAGCCATATGCATATTTGATTTGATTTTCGTTTGCATGTACATACTTATGCACGTAATTTCTTACATGTGCATGTACATGCAAATATAAATATCAAATACCAGATTATAAAAGCGTTGATTGTGATATTTGGCCACTATTGGCACAATATCAAGATAATTTTAAAAAGCGACGGAAATCAAATAAAATTTCACGACTTTTGGTAATTGGACCTCAGCTTTTCAAACACTAAAGCACCCATTTTTTTTTAGATGTTAGATAATAAGCAAATGCACTTGCTACTACTAAAATTTCTGTCGGTATAAGGAAACTAAAAATACCTCTGCGCTTTCGTGTGAGATTTCCCTATAAATTTTCTCGTCATCAATCAATTCAATAGAGTTCTTCCCAATTTATTCTAATAATTTCTCCTCTGCTTTTGTAGATAATTCTGATGGTAAAAAACTTGAATTTACTTTCGACTTAGCCAGGCTTGTTGATATGCTGACCAAAAGTAGCTACAGCTAAAATACCAAAAGTCATATAGGTACCTACATACATATGTACCGACCTATCTTCATAATATCCATTGTATATAAAAATTGAAAAATTCTTTATCATCCTCATTTTCTCGATTTAATGCAATACATTCAGTTTCATATGTTATGAATATAAACAACAAACCAAATATGCTAACCGAATTTAATCAAAGTAGAGCTCTAGATACCCGGGTATCGAGCAATTCGAACAGATCGTGTTTGTTTGAAGCCCGTTGTTCAAATTCCTGTACCAACATTCGAGCTTATACTCAGAGAAAAGGAATCAAAAATAAAATTTTAATTTTTATAATGCACGTTTTAAACTGTCATTTTTATTTAAAAAATAAAATTTTTTAAATTAAATGTGTTTAGGATTTAAAAAGAAACATTTTTAAATTAAAAATTAAAATTAATGGAATAAAAGCGAAAGTTTTTGGTTCAAAATCTCATAGTGCTTAAAATAAAAATAAAGATTTTTAAACTTAGGAAAACAAAGATAAAAAATACATATGAAGGCAACAAAAAAAAAAAATAAACGAGAAAAAAACAAACTTCAAATACCCGAATTGTTCGAATACCCGTACAAACATACGGGTAATAAGCAAACAAAGGAGTGTTCGAGAATTTGAAAAGCATTTATTCGGGCTACTCGAAAATGTTAAAAAAAGCGATAGCTCTAAATCAAGTTCAATGACGGAACGCAATCAGACTTCTAGATAATACAGCAAAGAAAATTACATAAATTACTAATGGTTAGGCTTGCCCAGACAATTTATGCTAGGTCCGCCACTGGTTCATATGTACATACATATATACATAAGTACAAGCTATCAAATTAATGTACATATATGTATGTATACACAAATAAGTAGAAACTTACTTCTTCCATTGGTGCGTCGGTTTACTTCACTGCATTCACTCAAACAAACTAGAATGATTCGTTTATTTTTCTAGTGCTTCTACTGTCCTCTCGCACACTACTCGCAAGGCACAGAAAATATACTCAAGCCTGTGTGTTCATGGCTAAATGGAAATGAGCAAACTGCATTGTCACTCAACTCATGCTAGCATATACTGCCGTGAGAGTGCTGATCGTATGTTAAACCGAATCAAGCATAATACTCCAACCATTGACCGACGGCGTCATATCTCTCAGTTACCTCACGCAATAGTTGAAAATCGACACCATTCACGCACGTAAACGCACGCATACGCAACGCAAGAATCAGTTGTTTTCCTTTGTTTACATTCTGCATTGTTTTTGTTTTGTTTGGAATGAGTTGAATAACAGCGTTACCATTGTACAGCAAAGTATACATGCAGTTTTTGATTTCGTAGTAACTTGTTTTTGGTTTCGTAGTAATTTTTCTTGAAAATCGTATTATTCATAGAATTTATTAATAAATAAATTTTTAAATTGAAAATGTTGTATCATGATAATTTAAAACCAAATATTAATTGCAGTTTTGTTTACTTCTGACTCCGTGCTTCTACATTTTCTACTACTATTTCTTAAAGGCTTTTAAGAATATGTACATTAGGCATATAACAAATTTTGACGATAAATTTGGCATACCACCACGTGGTGGCAAATATTGTACAAGTAATGAATATCACTTTTTTAGGTGATTTCGGTTCAAAAACGTTCCGCGCAAAAATGGATTTCTAAAAAAAGTCAGATTTTTTTTAATTTTTTTTTAATATTTTTATTTTTACATTTTTGTCAATTGTTATAGTAAGAAATAAGTTTTAAGTTTAAAGTATATGATGATTTACACAATGGTAAAATGTCTTGCACAATTTTAATTGCACGCTCTGCGCAGATGTACAAAACTTTTTTTGTTTTTTTCAGCAGTTCTGATAAAAAAGTAATTTCGTTTTGCGCGGAAACTTTATTGCAATTTCGCAAAAAAAAAAATAATGGGGTTCATACTTTTTTATGCTCTATTCGACTATAGTATGCCGTTTTTCGTATTTCCAAAAATTGTAAAAAGTTATATGCCTAATAGTCAAATGTATTAAATGCAACAGTCAAAAATATCCACAATAGTCAGATTTAGTAAAGAAAACACAGCAGGAAAAACTTAATTTTCTTCTATTTAAATTTTTATCTCCATATAAAAACAAATAAAAACGATTGATACAATATGTAGTAAAATTTAGTAAAAAAAAAAACGCCAAAAAACCTTCATTTTCTCTATTTACATTTTTATTTCCTTGTAAAAAAACAATTGCGGCAATAGTCAAATTTAGTAAAAAAACGCAAGAAAAAACTTAAATTTTTTTATTACATTTTTATCTCCATATTTAAAAAAAAAATACACTTATGTTAACATAATTTTATAATCGGCAACATTCGGAATAGTTATTGAGGTACTTTGGGAGCATATTGAAAGATTCGTACTAATTTACTACAAAATGATCGCTCCGGCAACCCTGTTGCAAAGAGAGCAATCAGCTGACATGTTATTACATGAAAAATCAAACTGAGCTAGGTTTCTACGATACGTGCGTTAAAGGGACCTTCGTCATGCGTTGGTGAGTGGGCATTTACACTACAACTCCATAAAGGCGGATTCATCGTTCGAGTTCAGAACTTTTTTGCCATGTGGTTGTTGTTGTGTTTTCGGAGTATGAGAGGAATTCCGAAAAGTTCTGAACTATTTTTATTAGTTAACTCAAATTCAACTTTAGTTCAGAACTCGAACGATGAATCCGCCTTAAGACAGGTTGTGTCAGCTGACACGGGCTACGTGCGTGCGTCGTTGACTGGTTGGGCTATAACATTGGCAATGACACCGAATCACACAGTGCTCAAAGAAAAGCGAGTGAGCTTGCGCAGGTCTTTAATATACATAGATTTGTCCCGGATTGATTGTTCCCGAACGGGTATAAATGTAGACTAATTGTGGACCAATTGTTCCCGAACGGGTATAAATCTAGATTGATTATATGTAGAAATTTTACAAAAAATATTCAATGTAGGTATGTATTGAAAAAACAATAGGTAAAACTAATTGAACATGCTTTCTTTTAATAACAATGATGAATAATAATTTTGACAAAATTTTACCAATAAAAATAGGTAAAAAAACTTTTTAAGTTAAACGGTTTTATGTTATACATACATTGCAATGTTTAAGATAAATGTACTAAAAACCAAAAAATAATAAAATAGATACAGTCGTGGGAATTATAAACATTTGCATAGACTAGACTAAAATAAAACCGTGTGGCACGTCAATTGTCTACAAATTATCGACTTAATGTGCGATAGAAGAATTGTTTAATTCGTCGTTAGGCAGTTTGCCCGCAGACGGTGAGGAAATTACTTACTATTTTCTTGCTCATGGAAATTCCAATAGTTATACACTCCATGTTAATAAAAGAGATGTTTCAACTAGTTTATCGTTGGACATTCACACGAGGAATCGTTTCACTGCTCGCAGTTTGTCTTTAATCGACAAAACATATCGAGCCGTATGCGCCGGAAAGATGTAAAGGCCATGATTTCCGAATTTCACTTTTTTGTAGAAATGGCTTACTTGTCATCATCCACACCTTCTCCAGAAATTTTATGTCTGAAAAATGTACCGTTATGAAAAGCAATTTTGATGTAAGTACATAAGTTCAGTTTGTTTACTTTTTTTGTGAGTACGAAGTGGCTTTTACATCTTTTTTGCTTTTCAAATTATTGAAGACTAGTGACAAATAAACAAATTTAACTGGGTTTTGTTGGAATTTAACTAAGGGCTTTATCACTTTGAAGACTTCTACTTTGTATTTTATTACATATCGATGACCAATATGGTTTTCTTGTGCGGCATATTGCACTTTATTGCTCCATAATTTTGGAACAAAGTTCTAACGATTTCACGATAGTTAGGGTCCCTTTTGTTACTGCTTAGAGCAGTTTTAAACAAACTGGTTGTGTATTTCTAAAATTTCTCCAAAATTAATTTCTTGAATCTCGATAATTTCCCTCCAAACGTAGATGCTGAAAGTGATGAACATGGCGAGAGATTTCATCAGAACTTAATAGTTTTTGAAAGGCGATATCAAGGATCTTGGAAAAAGGATATGATGGGAGACAAATCCAGAAAATTACAAAAGAATAGCCAAAAGTACTTACATCCATCATTATTTATCCTCTCCTTAAAATCGCGAAATGCATTATTTTTTTTTATTCAATTAATTCTTTATCCTATTCATCGCTGTTTTGAGAGACATTGTGCACTTCAAAACTCATAATAAATGGAAAGAAATAATGTTAAATGTTACTCCTTAATAGAGTATATAAGAACTCTCAAAAAAATAGGTAAATATAAATACTGATACATCCCATTAAAAGTAGTCTCAAAATGTTCACATTTAAATTCTTTATGGGATAGATAGGAGTCGAATCCGAAATTCCTTATACAAACTTAGATTTTTTCATTCTTTTTGCCATTGTAACCAAACTACTTGACCAATTTTTAAGTGCAAAGGCAAAAAATGTTTGTTGGGATTCTCTTTACCAGTTCTTATTAGATGCCAAATCGCTACGGTGGCTAATACAATTTTTTTATGCACTTATGTATGTCATGCAATGTCTTGTATATCCGGTTTTTTCTACATTTTTACCGATATCTCAGAAACAGGATCTGCCACAAAAAAATGGATATGCTGTTCGGGATCAGCGTTAAATTTCGTTTTAGAAAAGTATAGTTTTATAATTTTTGGTGGTTAAAGTTGATTAAAAATTGTCGAAAAGCAAAAGAAAGAAATCGAAATAAAAATCGAAGTAAAAAAATTTTTAAAAAACCTTCTCCTGAACATTTTTGAATTTGGCCTTTACATCTTTCCGGCGCATACGGCTCGATATGATAAAAGTACTACTCGCTCACCACTATGAAACCCTAAAACTCGCTTATAATCGAGCTTGCTAGCTTTTTTCCACATTCTAGCCCTACTTATCACACGTCCATCGTTGTCGGTTGAACAACTGCCTAATTATAGTGTAACATTACAAAACAAACATTTTAATCAACGATTGTAGACAATTGACGTGCCCCACGGTTTTATTTTAGTCTAGTCTATGCAAATGTTTATAATTCCCACGACTGTATCTATTTTATTATTTTTTGGTTTTTAGTACATTTATCTTAAACATTGCAATGTATGTATAACATAAAACCGTTTAACTTAAAAAGTTTTTTTACCTATTTTTATTTTCTAGTTTTTAGTTTTTATTTCGCATTCTGTTTAATTCATTTAGTGCTCCATTATTGCAAGGTTTCTTGCCCGTTAGTTTATTGCAGTCCAACGCCTCTATACGTAGTCCCTGCAAATAGGATTTTCAGTTTTAATTACCCCGATCTCAGCTCCACCTAGCGGAATTTTTTTTTAAGAAAATATTTCTTTTCAAGGTAGTAATACATGTTCCGAATTTCAGCCAAATCGGACCATAAATGCGATTTTTGTAAATATAGCGACCCACGCGCCACTTATCGGAAGTTTTTTTTAGGAAAATATTTCCTTTCAAGGTAGTAATACATGTTCCGAATTTCAGCCAAATCGGACCATAAATGCGATTTTTGTAAATATAGCGACCCACGCGGCACCTAGCGGAATTTTTTTTTTGAGAAAATATTTCTTTTCAAGGTAGTAATACATGTTCCGAATTTCAGCCAAATCGGACCATAAATGCGATTTTTGTAAATATAGCGACCCACGCGCCACCTAGCGGAATTTTTTTTTAAAGAAAATATTTCTTTTCAAGGTAGTAATACATGTTCCGAATTTCAGCCAAATCGGACCATAAATGCGATTTTTGTAAATATAGCGACCCACGCGCCACCTATCGGAATTTTTTTTCATAATATTGCATTGTCATCGGGGTTATACATGCGTACAAAATTTCAGATTAATCGGTTGACAGGAAGAGGGTGAAATTTGAATTACTAAATTTGACCCAAGAATAAAACAAACGGGGTGAGCTAAATAAAACCGTTTAAAAATAGCCTTGGCTAGCAACTTTGAAAAATTCCTCACATATCTTTTACACTCGCATAATGCATTCTCAAAACAATAATAATTAGGAGAAAATACTTAATTTTTTTAAAAGATTTCACTACAAGATTATTCGATTATAAACTCTTCTAATATATATAACAATTTATAATTTTTTGACATTTTCATAAAAAATAGCCTTGGCTTACAACTTTGCATGAAAGCGATTAATCTACATTTGTACCCGTTCGAGATAAAAGAGACTGATCTACATTTGTACCCGTTCGGGTATACAAGTTGAACAATTAGTCTCTTCATAGGACATGCTCGAACAAATGCGATCAATTCGCTCCATATAAAGGGATGTAAAATTGTATTAGTCGCATGCTCCCTTGCGATTGATCCCGGACACGTCCCGGATTAATCGCATTTTTTCAGGGATGTATTTTCAAATTCGCTTCTCATATGATATTTATGTATATGAAACTTGTTACTTGTTGCTTTCGAGCCAATATAAATTGAAAACACAATTATTTGAAATATTGAACAAGATGTAAGAAGTTAACTTCTATCACGTGTACTATGCTACACGCGGGGTTTTTTAAATATTATTTTTTACATATATGACTAGATATGAACTAATACAACAGCAAATCAATTTGCCTTTATTTACTGGTGATTTTAGTTTAATTTTTATTTAATTTTCCCTTAGGAAAAAATTATATGTGCGTCAAAGGATTTTTAACATGTATGTGGCTTGATAACAATATTTTATAAATTCTAATAATTTATATGCTTCCCTTTCTTCAACTGAACCTGGGTCAATCTCCTTGGCATGGACTCTACCAATTTTTGTAAGGCTTGGATGCTTATTTCGTCCCATTCCTTTACCAACGTTTCTTTAAGCTGCTTCATGGTCTGAAACTGTCTACCATTCTTATAAACCTTAGCCGAGAGTATTCCCCACAGGTCCTCAATGGGGTTGAGGTCAGGACTGATGACTGGCCAAACCAACAAAGGGATGTTTCTGGACGATAAAAAATATTTTGTTGTACGAGCGGTGTAGATTGGGGCGTTGTCCTGTTGAAATATGCACTCATTTCCATAAACTTCTTCAGCAAATTGAATAAGGACATTGTCCAATAACTCAATGTACATTTGGGAATGGGTTTTGCATGGGATGAAATAGAGTGGAGATTTTCCAGCATACCTAAAAGCCCCCCAAACCATTAACGAGCCGCCACCATGGTTTCGCTTAAGACGATTCTGCCTCCGGTGTCTTAAGTCGCGCCAATATTTTTGACAGCCATCGGGACCATCCAAATTAAACTTTTTCTCATCGCTGAATATAACTTTTTGGAACTCTGTATCCCAGAACTTATATTTATCGGCGAATGCCAAACGGGATGTCATATGTCTTTTTAAAAGCATAGGTTGAGATACTCGCGCAGTATATGTGACATTTTTGTTTTGGGATAATATTTGGTGGACTCGTCTCCTTGTTACCTTAAGATTAAGATGGGCTTGAATTTCACTGCAACTCATACCTTTTTCAACAGCTAGACGCCGAATTGTTCGCTTACAACGTTCATCAATCTCTGATTTTCTGCCACTGCGTTTGGTAGTCCCATATTTTTCCGGGTTTTTTAGGAAATTAGTAATCGTATTTCTATGGCGTCCCAATTTCGTTGCAATTTCGACCAATGGCACACCACCATCCCTTTGTTCAATTACAAAACCGCGCTCTGTTTCTTTCAAGGTGGATCCGCGTGGCATTTTTTCTAAAAGTTGGAAATCACTCAATATCCGTTTGCAAAAAAATTTATATTTGCTTCACTTGCGATTTGTATGAATAAAGTTATTTTATCTTACTTATTGACATTTGAAGCAGGGAAAATGCGTTTTGCACATATAAATTTTTCCTAAGAAAGGTGGCATATACCACAAGTTTTTATATACCGTATACATTATCAGCGGGTTAAAACTAATCATTATATACATATAAACGAATTACCAAATATGTAATATAATATTTACATGCCCAAAGATAACTAAATAGAGTCTTAAATTAGAGAGATAAATTGAATTAATGAAGTGCACATATAAATATTTCACTGAGGTATTTCTGAGATATTTTTTAACTCTTTTTGTAATTATTATGAATGAGAAATTTTGTTTTATATCTTCAAAAACTTGTATATTGAGACAAATTTGAAAAAAGTCTTTGAGTAATTATTATCCGTAACAAATTGTTTTTTACGTCTTCAAAGACTTTTTCATTGTCAAATCAAAAAATAATTATTATTGAAAGAAACATATTTTAAAAGTCTTTCCATAATAGTTATTTCTGAGATATTTTTTAACTCTTTTTGTAATTATTATGAATGAGAAATTTTGTTTTATATCTTCAAAGACTTTTATATTGAGACAAATTTGAAAAAAGTCTTTGAGTAATTATTATCCGTAACAAATTGTTTTTTACGTCTTCAAAGACTTTTTCATTGAGACGAATTTCAAAAATATCTTTAAGTAATTATTTTGAGTAACAAATTTATTTTTTATATCTTCGATAAAAATCTTTCATACAATTTCAAATTGGAAGTTTGCTTGAATTTTGAAGTACTTATATGAAAGTTATTCTTATTTTATACTTATATGAAAGTTATAGAAAATTTTCTGAGACTTTTTTGAACTTTGTCTCAATGAAAAAGTCTTTGAAGATATAAAAAACAATTTGTTACTGATAATAATTACACAAAGACTTTTTTCAAATTTGTCTCAATATAAAAGTCTTTGAAGACTTAAAAAAATAAATTTGAAATAACTTTTATGGAAAGATTTTTAAAATTTAAGTTTCTGAATAATAATTATAGAAGATTTTTATCATTTTATTCAGGAAAAAATTATTATCAAAAGACTTTTATGATTCTGAAGAAAATTTGTAAGACTTTTTTATAATTTCAAAATGAAATAATAATTATTCTACATCTCTGTTTTTTTATAACAATTTTTAAAAATTATTAATGTTAATGCATATTTAAATAAACATTATATAATTTTTTACTTTTGTAAAAAAAAATCGCTTCAATAAATTAAAATTAAAAAAAAATATTGTCAGTTTTGAGTATGCATTATATGAGCGTAATGTAAAAATTCAAAGGATATTATTCATCGTTGTTATTAATAGAAAAAATGTCCAATTAGTTTTACTTATTGGTGTACAATTTTTTAAACACATTAGTGGTCTTCATCTAAAGTGATAAAGTAATAAATTGTTAAAGTTTATCAGTTTACCCGCATTTTTACATGAACGCACCTTGGTAAATAACTGTTTAAACTCTTGTCAGCTGTCAGTGTCAACTTGATTAATAAATAAGAAACCCAATAAAATAAAAAAAAATGCGTATAACATTTTTGTAGAAATTATTTTAATAATTCGTGCTAAAATACCGAAAGAAAGCACAATTTCTTCTTTTAAATTAAAAAAGTAAACTGACAATGTGTCAGACTTGAATTTTACCGAAATTTATAAATTTACACAACAAAATTGTTCGGTAGTGATAAACTTTGCTTAAATATATTTTCATGCAAATTTTGACAGAACATTGAATATTTTTGTAAAATTTCTACCTTTAATGAATCTAGACTTTTACCCGTTCGGGATGAAAGCGATTAGTCTACATTTATACCCGTTCGGGATTAATCGACGACTAATTGTGGACCGATTTTTCTCGAAAGAGATCAATTCGGGACAAATCATCTTTCGGTATTAAAATCAAATTTTTTTGCAGGGTATATCGAAGCCTGAGTAAAAGATCACCCTACTTCAAAACTTATTTCACAAACGCCCTACTCAGGATTTTCTTCAATAACGCTCTATTTCAGAACGTGTTTTAATAACGTCCTAGTTCAAAATTGTATGCAAAAGCATCTCATTTCAGAGAAAATGTCATACATATTTTTCTGCGATAGGGCGTTTTTGAATTAGTTTCTAAAATAGGGCATTTTTGAAACAAGTTTTGAAATAGGGTGACCTTTTACTCAGGCGTCGATATATGTATAAAGTTCATAATATGTCTGCAACATAACAAAGCGGCTTAGATTAATACATGTATGTATGAATATAATTTGGATCCTTTACCAATCAGAGCTACAATATATACGCCTAAAGTGGAGGAGAACAATCGCATTGCAGAGACATGGCAACTAAAGAATCGTGCCTTTTCAACTGACAATTTAAACTTAGTTTCATCATGTGCTGATGTTACATTACCTGTCCAAGGTGTCTGCGACAATAACAACAAAGAAAACAATGATCAAACGAATGAACTAATTGAAACTGGAATTTCGGAGTCAATGGAAAATGCAATCACTCAAAAAGTTCCCAATGATAATCAATATAATAAAACAGATAATAACGATAACATTATACCATGGCGAGCCCAATTACGAAAAACAAATAGCAGATTAAGCTTAATTTAATCAAGTCAAAAAGGTATGAACAATATGTATGTATGTACATTAGGGTTATGATTCTTTTACACTTTTCCTGAATTTTAATTTTCCTGTGGTGGCAAAGGATGAGCTTTCGCCTACTTATTACATTTCTGATATGTATACACATATATTTTTTCGTTTTTAAAAAAAACCTTCCCCACAAAATCGAATTCCTTTTACAGAGTCTTTATTACAGGGAAAAACTCAAAAAGTGCCAAAGCCAATCGAAATCGCTTCTTTCCTACCAATTTCAACTGGAAAACATTCTGTATAAGTAATAAATGCATTTTACTTTAAATTTTTTTAAATATTCTTAAGCTAGGATCGCACGATATGTACCTACATTTGGCACAAAATTTGTCAAATTCATATGAGAATCAAAAAGGATATAGAAGAGACAAAGGAGTTCTATTAGTAAATATAACTCTTTAAATTGAAGAATTTAATAATTTAAATAAACAAATTACTTTGATCTATTTCACTTTGCTTCACTTTTTCTCTTCCTGAATTGGAGAAGGTTTTCAAATCAGCATTGTTCAGAGGTCATATACCATGATTTACAAGCCGCTTTCGCTGAACTGAACTGCGCTAAGACACTAAAATATTTTACCACTCACTGGGTACAGGAACGCGCTCTGCTTGATGTGCTTCTTACAAATATTGTGGCTGAGAAAGCTGTGAAATTAATGGAAGAGCTCCACAGCATAGCAAAAGTGACAAGTATTTCAACCACAAGTTCTTAAATAGTAATTTATAAATCAAAAATTTATGTATATATATAAATACTTTGCATTCCATATTCATTACAATATAAACAAGTAAGGAAGACTAAGTTGGAGTGGAATCGAACATTAGATACTCAGCTGTATGCTTTCATTGTTTGTTTGCGTTTGATGGAAACACGGTGTGCTTTATATAAAGCGAGTGCTGCATAAAGTGGGCGTAGCCAAGGCCCATTTTCAACATTTTTATCAGTCATCCAACTAAGCATATGAATATTATTCTTTGAGCAAAATTTCATTCCTTTATGATTTCTAGTTACAAAGATGCCACGTTACAAATTCCTAAAGGGTGTTCCAGAAATATCTTTGTTAAAAAGTAGGCGTGGTTATAAACCGATTTCAATAAATTTCTGCGTGTCTATTAACACAAGTTATAAAAGTGTATAAACCAAGTTTCGTCATAATATCTCAACTATTTGTCGAGTTATAGGCTAAGAAATCTCGTATATTCCTTTGTCTAAAAAGAGGCGGTGCCACGCCCATTTTCCAAAATTTTTCTATTTTTTGTTTCCGGTCTATTGTGGGTCATGCCACATAATTTCAATGAATTATCTTAATATTTGACAAAGATGTCGCATAAAATGTTTTTATATGTATAGTTCCCATATATAAAAAAGGGCATGGTCGTCAACCGATTTCGCACAAATTTTGAACATGTATTACCACAAGTAATGAAAGTGTACACACCAAGTTTCGTCATTATATATCAATTAATTGTCGAGTTATGGGCTCAGAAATCTCGTATATTCCTGCTTCCAAAAAGAGGCGGTGCCACGCCCACGCCCAGGGGCCTGAGCTCAATACGTGGGTAAAATTTCATCGCTCCAGCTATATTAGTGACTGAGATACCAAATTTCCGATTTTTTCTATATAGGAAAAGTGGGCGTGGTCATGGTCCGATTTCGCCCATTTTCAATACCAACCGTCCCAGTCTCGATACCAACTTGCATTTCAAATTTCATCAAAATATCTCAATTTTTGCGCGAGTTAGAGTGTTTACAGACGGACGGACGCACGGACATGGCTCAATCGATTTCTCTTTTCACCCTGATCATTTTGATATATATAAGTCTATATCTATCTCGATTATTTCATTCTGTTACAATCCACCGTTATGTGATTAAAACTATAATACTCTGTGTACTAGTACAGTTGAGTATAAAAATATGCAAATTCCCCCGAACCAAACGCTGTTTTGCGGGGAAGGTTTTTTATTACTTACCAAAATTGCCTTTCTCTTGCAAACGCTGCATGGCTGAGCGCCGAAATTCTATGAGCTCATCTTCTATTTGTGTAGTTGATACTGCATTGGTCAACATGGCCTCATCTAAATCTTCAAAAAATAAATCAGTCGAAACGAATGATAAAGTTGAAGATGATAATAAGCAACAAAATGAAAAATCAATCGAAATTAGTGATAGTGCTAATAAGCAGCAAGATACCTTGCTCATTGCTCTCAGTGAAATCGCTGCTCTTCGAAGTGAGAATTCACAATTGATCTCTTTAGTGAATACTCTACATGAGGACAGAAATATTTTATTGCGAAAGGTCGATACCCTACAAACTGAACTGAATTCTATGCAAGCTAAATTTGCAAGTAATGAGACCAGCTTAACATCTCTTACCGTCCAATTAAAAAATGTTAGTGCCATTGTATGTGGTGCCTTAAATTCTAAAACTGTTTGTGTGGATGCTATGAGCGTGACATCTGCTAATGAGAGCCGATCTTCGCAATGCATGGGAGGTAGTGCAGCTGTTTCCAACAATAAATCCAACGTGTCTCAGACTGTTGCTGTGGGAGGTAGTGCAATGGTTTCCAACAAACTGTCTTCGTCACTCCAGACCGCTAGCTTGACATCTGCTAATGAGAGCCGATCTTCGCAATGCATGGGAGGCAGTGCAACTGTTTCCAACAATATATCTAATATATTTCAGGCTACTGCGGTGGGAGGCAGTGCAATGGTTTCCAACAAACCATCTTCGTTACTTCAGACTGCTACTATGTTGGCTGATCAAAATGCATTGCAAGATGCAGATACAAATAGCCCCATGTGGAAAACTGTTGCCAGAAAAAAAAAGGCAAGGTATGCTAATGTTACCCACCAGGGTAGCGTGAATAAGCAACATAATAGCTTATCTCAAGATGCTAATGGGTCAATCACCCCGATTCCTATCACAAAGAACCCTCGCATTAAATTAACTGAGCCATTAGTCATTGGATCAAATGATAGCAAAGAGCTTAAAGTTGTTTCATACTCAAATTTCAAATGGTTACATTTATCATCGTTCTCACCTGAAGTATTAGCGGAGGACATCTTATCGTTTATTGCAAAACATACCAAAATTGAACCGAAACTTTTGGCCTGTTATGCACTGGTAAAGAAGAATGCAAAGTTAAGTACCTTCAGAAGAATCAATTTTAAATTAGGAGTGCATGAAAGTTATGTGGATAGTGTGCTGGATGCGAACATATGGCCTACGAATGTTAGAATTCGCCCATTCAATTTTTTTCAAAAAGCCGGAATCGAACGCCAAGAAACATAGATAGCTCTGCTCCTGTTGGATCCCAGCCCCTGCATTTAAAAATCTACTACCAAAATGTTTCTGGACTAAGAACCAAGTCCAAGCCACTTTTTAATATGAGCTCACATTTAGACTATGATGTTTTTGTGCTCATTGAAACATGGCTCAATGCGGAATTTTACGATAATGAATTTTTTGATACAAACCTATACAATGTGTATCGTAAGGACCGGGATTCCACGAAAACGGGGCTCTCTAGAGGTGGAGGTGTACTTATTGCCGTACGGAGGAAATACTGTTCATCGCTTGTGGCACTAGATAATTTGGATACCCTCCTTGATCAAATATGTGTTGTTGTGAATGGCTATACAAAACTTTACATCTGTGCGTCATATATACCGCCTTCTAGCTCTGAATCACTGTATAAAGCGCATGTAGATAATATAATGTCTATTTCATCATTTAATGCACATTTTTGTATTCTTGGTGATTTCAATCTAAACAATGTTGGCTGGTCAAAATTTGATGATAGTTTTGCCTTGTATCCCTCTAATGTAATTAATTTTTCTGAATCTTACTTAATAGATAAGCTTTTAAGTCTGGATTTTAGTCAGATAAATGGCTTTGTAAACAAGTTCTCAAGAATTCTTGATCTTATTTTTATCAGTAATGAATTAAATTTTTTATTGAGGGAATGTCTTGACCCTTTATCTACTCCCGGGTTACACCATATTCCGCTTGTTTTGGATTTGGAATCATATGTTTACAATGCCATTTACGCTACTAAGCTACCCGATAATCGTAATTTAAATTTTGCAAACTGTAATTTTGATAATATTAATGATGCCATTTCTTCTATTGATTGGGATATATTGTTTAAAGGTGTTGCTGTATCCGAATGTTATGATATTTTTAAATGTAAGATCAATGAAATATGTTTAAATAATATACCTCTGATGTCTAAGCGTAGGTATAAGATCCCATGGTTTACGAAGGAACTAGTGAAATTGAAGAATTTGAGGAACAAACATTTTAAAAAGTACAAAACATGAAATTCCTTTATCCATAGGGAGGAATATTTGCGTTACTCGAAGGAGTTTAAAGCATTGAGTAAAGTTCTCAAGAGAAATTATATACTTAAATTTGAGTCTGATATAAAGTTAAATCCTAAGTCATTCTGGAAATATGTTAATTCAAAAAGGAAATGTTCAGTCATTCCCTCCAATCTTTTTTATAATGACATACACGCTCATTCCTCTTCAGAGGCTGCCGACCAATTTGCAGACTTCTTTCGGTCAAATTTTGAAGCTGTGACAGATAGCGATAGTGTCTACAGCAAAAGTGAAGATTCTTCGATCAACTGGGGTTCGCTTTCCTTATCAATAAAAGATATTGAGGAGGGTATAAGAAACATCAAGGCATCAACGCAAACAGATGTGGATGGCTTATCATCCCACCTGTTAAAGAATTGCTTAGCTTTTGCCTATCCACTTTTATTGATATTTAACAACTCTCTTGAGAGTGGAGTTTTCATTGATGCATGGAAGGTGACGCGTATTACTCCTACGTTTAAAAATGGCAATAAAAATAATATTACCAACTACAGACCAATTTCCAAATTGTCGACCATATCTAAGCTTTTTGAATACGTTGTAAAAGAAAAAATGTATTTTGCTGTTAATCGTTTAATTTCTGTGAACCAACATGGTTTTATGACCGGTAGATCAACTGTCACAAATCTAGCAGTATTTTCAGAATTCTGTATATCTGCATTTAGTAGAAGAGTGCAAGTTGATACCGTATACACTGATTTTTCAAAGGCTTTTGATAAGGTTGATCATTCGATCTTGATTTCTAAGCTAGGTAATCTGGGATTTCACTCCACATTTTTAGCTTGGATTAAATCATACCTCACAAATCGTCGATGTGTAGTGGTAGTTGATAACTTGTGCTCTCAACCATTTATTGCTTCCTCAGGTGTACCACAGGGAAGTATTCTGGGCCCATTACTTTTTATTATTTTTATTAATGACATCTCAAATTGTTTTAAATACTCGCAATTTCTTTTATATGCGGATGATTTGAAAATATTTAATAGAATCACGTGTCAGTCTGACGCTATCAATCTTCAATCTGATATTAATAATCTGTTTGAGTGGTGTCGTAAAAACAAGCTCAGTTTGAACATTAAGAAATGCTTCCAAATGACCTACTCCAAATCTTATTCTGCCACTCGAAATTCCTATAATATTGGAGGTTCTATATTATCTTATGTAGAGGAGATTTCGGATTTAGGTATAATATTTGACACGAGATTTTCATTTCAAAATCAATTAAACTTTGTCATTGCAAAGTCCTATTCAATGCTGGCTTTCATTCGCCGTTTTAGTTCGGATTTTATGGACCCATATACGCTAAAACTACTATTTACTTCACTTGTGCGCTCTAGAGTAGAATATGCTGCTGTCATTTGGAGACCTTATTATCGGTGCAATACAAATAGACTAGAAAGAATTCAAAAAGTTTTCTTGAAGTATGCGTTACGCTTTCTTAGATTCACTGAACCCATACCCTCTTATGGAGCAAGATGTTTGCTCATTAGGCTCAAATCTCTTGAATCTAGAATGACATTGATCTCGGCAAATTTTGTTTTTGATTTAATAAGAGGCGCTATTGATTCTCCGTTCTTGTTAGAACGCATTTATTTTAATATCCCACAAAGGAGTTTAAGGAATCATGATGTTTTTTTCTTGGAGCTAGTTAAAACTAACTATGCCATGAATGCTCCGATATATAGAGCACTAAAAGAATTTAATTGTCTGTCAAATTCTTCATACGTAGATTTAGCTTCCACAAAATATAAATTTAATTCTAACATTAATGATTTACTAACCTAGTTATACATTCTTAATTTGCCCATATTCTGTATGAAATTTATAATTTCTAGAAAATTTTACAAAATATACAAAAAATAAAAATATACAAAAAAAAAATTGTAGTAATTTTTGTAGTTTTCATACAAAAGGTCATCGTTTGCCACCACAGGGTTTTAAATCTAAAAAAATCATAACCCTAATGTATGTACATACATATATACATATGTACATACCAGTACACCCACCCAAATGAGATATGAATTCAGGAATCAATATCTCATAATCATAACTTGCATAAAAAAAAATCCGGAATAATAGTCAGTATAAAACTATTTTAACTCAAAATTTAACTCAAAAATTCTCTAAAGTGTCGGCTAGGGGTAAGTTTCGGTTGCATAAAACGAGCGCTCTGTTCATGATCATCAAGGGAGCTCTCAGATATTTTATACTATACGATTGAACAATTAATTTTACTTTTTAGTTATTTTTACTATCGCATATTACTTTATCCCAGACCTGTTATTTAATGAGTAAAATTTTAATGATTATTAATTAAAGCATGTTTTGTTTTTGTATATCTTTAGATTAATTACAATTATTTTCACCTTTTTAATGATTAAAAGTTAATTAAATTATATAAAAAAATAATTAATCGATTAATTATTTTTAATTGCATGATTATTTAGATTATTTTCAATTATTTTTAATTGCATGACTGACACAATTACTGAATTATTTTCAATTATTTTAGATTTTTTTTAATTGCATGATTAATACAATTATTTGATTATTTCAAATTGTCTATGATTGTTTTAATTGCATGATTAATTAATTAATCGATTAATTATTTTTAATTTTTTGGTTTTTTTTCAAATTTGCTTGTGAACAAAACATACATACATTCATACATAGTACATACCCTGTAGGGAAAATCTCTAGTTCCGAACTAGGTCGCTTCTAGTGCATTTTTCGACACTACTAGTGCGAGCTAAATCTCTTTTGCATGTTATCAACTGGCGAATTTAACACGGCGATGTCCTAGGCGGTGTCAATTGTCCCTCTCTGCACTACATTTTCGATAGTTCCGAACTAGTACTAAATTCTACAGTTTACACTAGTTCGTTTATTGGCACAATTTCGATAGTTCTGAACTAGATACAAGTACCTATAAATTCTACAGTTTTACATCTGCCGCTTAAGTGCAGCTTTTGACACACATCATGCAAGCGGCGCGATGGCCGACTGGCAAACGCATGTGCCTTCCAATCTGAGGTGCGCGGGTTCGAATCCTGTTGGTGTCTAGATGGATGATAATTTTTTTTTTAATTTTTTTTTTAACTAATATTTTTTTATTTATTTATTTAATAAAAATTTACAATAATATTTAAAAAGTAATAAAATAAAAAAAAAATTAAAAATAAGGCTGAGGGATCGGAAAAGCATAATAAGGGAAACATTTCATTTCATACAAGTTAAGATGCAAATAGAAAACTCTTTATATAAAACGCTTCACTAAACATCTGATAATTGCAGAAATATACAAAGCCGACGGCAATTAAACGAATGAAAAAGTTTCATAGAATTTTTGTCACTTCGAAATTGCATACAAATCAAAGTGTGTCTTATAATGGTCACTGGTGAGGGTTTAACTACAATTGATCTAGTTCCCCTTTGACACCTTTTCGCTAGTTCGGAACTAGAAATTTTGCTCACTAGTTATTGAGTTCCCTGCAGGGTATGCACATGCATACATACATGTGTTGAGAGTATGCTGTGCGTTTAAACCCGTATCGGATGAGGCCGCACTAGTAATTGCCAGTCTATACCCTATAGCATAGATGGCCAAAACTATCACATTCAAACATTTCTATTTTATGAAGCGATGAGAGAATGAGGAGAATAAGTCGCTCACGCGTCTCGTCAAAACAATGTTGCCAACATTTCCAATTTACGCGGAAAAGGGAATTTTAAGTAGAAGGGAGTTTTTATAAGTGCGATAAGTAAATTTTTTCGACCGTAATGCTAAACGGCTTAACGTACCTATCTATTAAAATATGATTTAAAAGTAAATAATAAGTAGTGAAAAAGTTTATTCATCCTTTTCTTACCATTTATGGTTATGGTTTCCGTAATTATAAAAAAAAATTAATACAATCATCGCTA
Source organism: Urophora cardui (assembly GCA_960531455.1). NCBI lineage: Eukaryota > Metazoa > Arthropoda > Insecta > Diptera > Tephritidae > Urophora > Urophora cardui. The sequence goes on from OY482671.1 coordinate 169,009,399, forward strand.
AGGATATACTCGAAAATACCGCTCGGTATGTACTATGTACACATATCTCATTAACTCAATATTCGGGAACTCAGATAATTAACTTAAGTAAGAATAAAGAAAATAATAATAAAATGGGTAAATATTTCGCTTAAGCGATAATCGAAAAATTTGGTCGCCCGGGCGATATCACTTTGACACACCAAACATTTTGCCCCCTTTTCCCCATTGCTAATTATTAAGAAATCTGTTTCCCAATTTAAGTTAAACATTTTTCGCAGCAACCTGATTACTTGAAAGTAGCGCGTCGAATGAGCACGATCACAACAAAACCGTAGTGTTGGCATCACTGGTTCATACAAAATGCTTATATGTGTGCGTTAGCAGTGAAGCTTATCTTGTGTACATGTGAAAGCAGAAGAGAAAAAATTGGCACGCGTGCCTATGGGATGGCCATCTATGCCCTATAGACATACTAGTAAAAGAAGCTGCAATTATTGCACAGAACGATGTCGAGCGTTCCGTCGCGATAGAGGCAAGCATGCATAGCTAGCAGCTTAGATGGGGTAACTCGACGAAGGGACGCTGGACCCATAGATGCATACCAGATTTGAGATGCTGGTTGGAACGAGCACACGGCGAAGTCGATTTCTACCTAACGCAGTTCCTATCTCGACACGGTTGTTTCAAGGCCCATCTCTTTCGCTTTAAGCACGAGTCGAACCCAATGTGCGATCACTGCGGGAGGGAAGCAATAGACGATGCATACCACGTATTCTTTAAGTGTGCAAGATTTTACGAATCTAGAAACAAGCTCCGTAGAATATTTGGAGGAGAGTATACGCCTGAGTCGTTCGAGAAGCATATGCTAGAAAGCAAGGCAAAATGGACTGCAGCGAGTGACGTAATAGCAGACACCATGAAAACACTGAGAAGCCTAGAGAGAATACGGCGAAGCAGCGGCGACTAAAGGAGCGCTAGTTATGTCAGATTTCTCCTTCTAAACATATGTACATCTAACAATTGCCACTTCGAGTGGAACCGATATGTACAGGATCTCGGCCTCCTGCATCCGTCATTGCACGTGGTACGGAGCTTTGGCCTCCGCAGACCACCTAACACTGACCACTTTTATAAAAAATAAATGGGTGAAGCCTTGAGGGCAATAACGCGACCATTACAAACTTTCGAGTCTAGTGCTCAACCCACCTCCCGATGGTAGCTTGACGGTAGTACCAGGAGGTTCGGTACGATGACAGTAGGAGGTTTAGTGCAAATAGAGTCCCGCACTGACGTGGTAAAGGCTTTCGATGCTTCCTCCTCGTTTAAAAAAAACATACATACATATGTATGCACATACATGCATATATATATATTAGAGCGGGTCCATTTGTATGGGAGTGAAAAAAGTGAAAAATCGCATACGCGGTTAATGTTCTAAGGACTATCCTAAGTAACTTTGCCAAAGAGACCATGGGTCTTAAACCAATTCTTAGTCCGCGGGTTTTAAGCCGAAGTTTTTTTGTCAGATAAAAAAAATTTTGCATTTCGTAGGCAGACAAAAATGATTCGAACTTCTTACCAAGAAGACAGGATATACTTTTCCGAAGAATTTTGATGTGCTGAATCCGAATCTGAAGTCAAAATGGCCAAATTCGAAATAGTTTTCGAAATATCTTGACCTAAAAATACAAGCGGAAAAAGTGCAATTTTCTTCAAATTTTGGAGTTAGGGCCAGCCGAAAGTTATGATTTCATTTAAAGTCTACGACCACTATCTTAACAAATAGACTTTGCATTTTCAAATGCCGTTGACCTTATTAACGTGTCTTTTTTGGTCTCCGAGATATCGCTGTTTTATAATTTGCATACTTTTCAGTGCGTACAATATATTTTTATACTGTACTAGAACACAGAGTATTATAGTTTTGATTTCATAACAGTGGATTGTAACAGAATGAAATAATCGAGATAGATATGGACTTATATATATCAAAATGATCAGGGTGAAAAGAGAAATCGATTGAGCCATGTCCGTCCGTCCGTCCGTACGCACTCTAACTCGCGCAAAAATTGAGATATTTTGATGAAATTTGAAATGAAAGTTGGTATCGAGACTGGGACGGGTGGTATTGAAAATGGGCGAAATCGGACCATGACCACGCCCACTTTTCCTATATAGAAAAAATCGGAAATTTGGTATCTCAGCCACTAATATAGCTGGAGCGATGAAATTTCACCCACGTATTAAATTCAGGTCCTTATGAAGAAATTTGATGAAATTTTGGAAAATGGGCGGTGCCACGCCCACTTATTAAGGGTCAAACATTGAAAGTTTTATATGTCATAACTCAGAAACCGTTGAAGATATATCGATGAAATTTGGTATGCGTGATTTACTTACTCGGGCAAACGTTTTGACGGAAAATTGTCAAAATCGGTTGACGGCCACGCCCACTTTTATATATGGGTATTATAAAATGGCCTAATAAAAACATTTTAAGCGATATCTTTGTTAAATATACAGATAATTCATTGAAATTTTGTGACATGAGTTCCACAATAGACCGGAAACAAAAACTAATAAAAGTTTTGAAAGGAATCTACGAGATTTCGGAGCCCATAACTCGACAAATAATTGAGATATTATGACGAAACTTGGTATATACACTTTTATAATTTGTGTTAATAGACACGCAAAAATTTATTGAAATCGGTTATGACCACGCCTACCTTTTAACAAAAATATTTCTGGAAGACCGTTTGGGAATTTGTAACGTGACATCTTTGTAACTAGAAGTCATAAATTAATGAAATTTTGCACAAAGAATAATATTCATATGCTTAGTTGGATGATTGATAAAAAAGTTTGAAAATGGACGTGGCTACCCCCACTATATGCGGAACTCGCTTTATATAAAGTACCTACACCGTGTTTCCATCAAACGCAAACAAACAATGAAAGCATACAGCTGAGTATCTAATGTTTGATTCCACTCGAACTTAGGCTTCCTTACTTGTTTATATACCAAACATCCAACAGCCGCACTATTTCTCCGCATTCAACGGTTGTGTCGTGCTCACCGGCTCCAAAATTTTAGAATACATCCACCAGGTTGCGATAATTCACAGGTTTTCGCTTTTTTTGCATTCACCGGTGCCACCAATTACGATAATTTAATGGTTTTCGATTTTGTTGCATTAACCGATTCCACGCATTATGAGTACTTTCCCCAATTGCGATAATTCACCAGTTTCATCATCTTTGTTGCAATCACCGGTTCCACCAAATATGATCACTTCCACCAATAGAGATAATTCATGAGTTATCGTTTTTTGTTCCATTCACCGGTTCCACCAATAACACTGCTCTACAGCCAAAAAATACTCTGAACGCAACCATCCTTTCTATATGTAAAATCGGTCGCTGATTCCGAAAATCGGGTTCATTTTTAATTCTATGGGAAGGTTTTTGAGATATCGGCAATTTACCGTTATTTGGCCAATGTGTCCACTTAATCCTGTATATCTCTTTAACACAGTGAGTTATATTCCTTAGGGTGACACCAAACGAAATAAAATAAAATTTCCTTTTCACGGCTCCTATAACATTTTTCTCTAACTCTTATAGTTTCTGAAATATTGACGATTAAATTTTAATTTTTTCGATTTTTTACGATTTTTTGAAGAAAAAATTGACTTTGTCAGGCAATATCTTTAAAACCAATATTTTCACCTTCGGTTTTACTCCTTTTCATGAAGCTCCATTCTATTACCAAAAAAATAAGCTATCAACGATGAAAATCCATTGTAAAATGGAAAAGTTATAGGCGATCAAGTAAATACAGCCAGGTCGCGCAATGCCTCTGCACGCGTACATTCTATGCATATTGTACCAATACCTACACATCTGCAGTAGCAGCACATTGGCAGCGCGGTAGATACAAGCCCATTTACGGGTATAACATGCACAAAATATACCCGTGTAGAGGCATTGTGCGACTTGGCTGTATTTACTTGATCGCCTATAACTTTTCCATTTTACCATGGATTTTCTTCGTTGATAGCTTATTTTTTTGCTAATGGAATGGAGCTTCACGAAAAAGATTAAAACCGAAGGTGAAGACATTGGTTTTAAAGATATTGTCTGACAAAGTCAATTTTTTCTTCAAAAAATCGTAAAAAATCGAAAAAATTAAAATTTAATCGTCAATATTTCAGAAACTATAAGATCTAGAGAAAAATGTTATAGGAGCCGTGAAAAGAAAATTTAATTTTCTTTCGTATGGTGTCACCCCAAAGAAGATAACTCACTGTGTTAAAGAGCTATACTGGATTAAGTGTACCCATTGGCCAAATAACGGTAAATTGCCGATATCTCAAAAACCTTCCCATAGAATTAAAAATGAACCCGATTTTCGGAATCAGCGACCGATTTTACATATAGATAGGATAGTCACGTCCAAAGTACAGACAAAAAATTTCATTTTGTGATCCAGTGTAATCAGCACCTCCGCCAATAGCGGTAATTCGAGGGTGTCATCGTTTTTGTTGCATTAACCGGTTCCACCATTTAAGAGCACTTGAACCAATTGCCATTTCACCGGTTTCATAATTTTTGTTGCATTCACCGGTCCCACCAAATATGATTACTTCCACCAATAGCGATAATTCACGGGTTCATCGCTTTTGTTGCGTTCGCCGGTTTCACCAATAATAAGCACCTCCACCAATAGCTATAATTCACCGTTTTTGCCGTTTTTTTATTTATCCGTTGCACCAATAATAAGCACTTCCACCAATAGCGATAATTTACCGGTTTTATCGATTTTGTTGAATTCACCGCTTCAACCAATTGCGATAGTTCACCGGTTTCATCGTTTTTTGTTGCAGTCACCAGATCCACCAATTATGGTCAAGAAACAGCAACAATTGAGCAAAGAAATGCAATTTGAGCAAAGAAATGCAAGTATTTTAAAGAAAAAATACATTGTTTACGCACTGAAAAGTATGCAAATTTTAAAACAGCGATATCTCGGAGACCAAAAAAGACACGTTAATAAGGTCAACGGCATTTGAAAATGCAAAGCCTATTTGTTAAGATAATGGTCGTAGACTTTAAATGAAATCATAACTTTCGGCTGGCCCTAACTCCAAAATTTGAAGAAAATTGCACTTGTATTTTTAGGTCAAGATATCTCGAAAACTATTTCGAGTTTGGCCATTTTGATTCGGATTCAGCACATCAAAATCCTTCGGAAAAGTATATCCTGGCTTCTTGGTAAGAAGTTCGAATCATTTTTGTCTGCCTGCGAAATACAAATTTTTTTTTTACCTGACAAAAAAACTTCGGCTTAAAACCCGCGGACTAAGAATTGGTTTAAGACCCATGGTCTCTTTGGCAAAGTTGCTTAGAATAGTCTATAGAACATTATCCGCGTATGCGATTTTATCGAAAAATAATCGACCCTACCTAATATATATATATGTACATACTTACACATACCTATTTTCAAAAATAATTTAAAATAATCATATTAAAAGAAATAATCGCACAATTGAAAATAATCGAACAATTAAAAATAATCATACAATTAACAAGTAAGGAAGCCTAAGTTCGAGTGGAATCGAACATTAGATACTCAGCTGTATGCTTTCATTGTTTGTTTGCGTTTGATGGAAACACGCTGTATTTTATATAAAGGGAGTGCTAGATAAAGTGGGCGTAGCCACGCCCATTTTCAAAATTTTTATCAGCCGTCCAACTAAGCATATGAATATTATTGTTTGTGCAAAATTTCATTCCTTTATGACTTCTAGTTACAAAGATGTCACGTTACAAATTCCCAAAGGGTGTTCCAGAAATATCTTTGTTAAAAAGTAGGCGTGGTCATAAACCGATTTCAATAAATTTTTGCGTGTCTATTAACACAAGTTATAAAAGTGTATAACCAAGTTTCTTCATAATATCTCAATTATTTGTCGAGTTATAGGCTAAGAAATCTCGTATATTCCTTTATCTAAAAATAGGCGGTGCCACGCCCATTTTCCAAAATTTGTCTATTTTTATACTCAGCTGTACTAGTACACAGAGTATTATAATTTTGATTTCATAACGGTGGATTGTAACATAATGAAATAATCGAGATAGATATGAACTTATATATATCAAAATGATCAGGGTGAAAGGAGAAATCGATTGAGCCATGTCCGTCCGTCCGTCCGTCCGTCCGTCCGTCCCTCCGCCCGTGCGTCCGTACGCAGGATAACTCGCGTAAAAATTGAGATATTTTGATGAAATTTGAAATGCAAGTTGCTATCGAGACTGGGACGGTTGGTATTGAAAATGGGCGAAATCGGACCATGACCACGCCCACTTTTCCTATATAGAAAAAATCGGAAATTTGGTATCTTAGCCACTAATATAGCTAGAGTGATAAAATTTTACCCACGTATTGAGCTCAGGCCCTTATGAAGAAATTTGATGAAGTTTTGGAAAATGGGCGGTGCCACGCCCACTTATTAAGGGTCAAACATTGCAAGTTTTATATGTCATAACTCAGAAACCGTTGAAGATATATCGATGAAATTTGGTATGCGTAATTTGCTTACTTAGACAAATGTTTTGGCGAAAAATTATCAAAATCGGTTGACGGCCACGCTCACTTTTATATATGGGAACTATAAAGGGGCCTAATAAAAACATTTTAAGCGATATCTCTGTCAAATATAAAGATCTATCACTGAAATTTTGTGGCAGGAGTCCAACTAGGGACATAAAACAAAAAATATAAAAATTTTGGAAAATGGGCGGTGCCACGCCCACTTATTAAGGGGCAAATATTGAAAGTTTTATAAGCCATAACTCAGAAAACGTTGAAGATATATCGATGAAATTTGGTATGCGTGATTTACTTACTCGGGCAAACGTTTTGACGGAAAATTATCAAAATCGGTTGACGGCCACGCCCACTTTTATATATGGGAACTATAAAGGGGCCTAATAAAAACATTTTAAGCGATATCTCTGTCAAATATAAAGATCTATCACTGAAATTTTGTGGCAGGAGTCCAACTAGGGACATAAAACAAAAAATATAAAAATTTTGGAAAATGGGCGGTGCCACGCCCACTTATTAAGGGGCAAATATTGAAAGTTTTATAAGCCATAACTCAGAAAACGTTAAAGATATATCGAAGAAATTTGGTACGCGTGATATATTTACTTAGCCAAATGTGTGGACGAAAGATTACCAAATCGGTTGACGACCACGCCCACTTTTATATATGGGTATTATAAAGTGACCTAATAAAACCATTTTAAGCGATATCTCTGTCAAATATAAAGATCTATCACTAAAATTTTGTGACATGAGTTCTACAATAGACCGGAAACAAAAAATAAAAAAAGTTTGGAAAATGGGCGTGGCACCGCCTCTTTTTATACAAAGGAATCTACGAGCCTATTACTCGACAAATAACTGAGATATTATGACGAAACTTGGTTTATACACTTTTATAACATGTGTTAATAGACACGCAAAAAAAACAATGAAAGCATACAGCTGAGTATCTAATGTTCGATTCCACTCGAACTTAGGCTTCCTTACTTGTTTGTTTACCGTCTATTGTGGAGCTCTTGCCACAAAATTTCAATGAATTATCTTTATATTTGACAAAGATATCGCTTAAAATGTTTTTATTTGGCCACTTTATAATACCCATATATAAAAGTGGGCGTGGTCGTCAACCGATTTCGCTAAAATTTTCAACATATATTACCACAAGTAATAAAAGTGTACACACCAAGTTTCGTCATTATATATCAATTATTTTTCGAGTTATGGGCTCAGAAATCTCGTATATTCCAGCTTCTAAAAAGAGGCGGTGCCACGCCCATTTTCCAAAATTTTTGTGTTTTTCGTTGTATGTCCGCAGGTGGACTCCTGGCATAAAATTTCAATGATATATCTTTATATTTGACAGAGATATCGCTTAAAATACTTTTATTAGGTCACTTTATTAGACCCATATATAAAAGTGGGCGTGGCCGTCAATCGATTTTGACAATTTTTCGTCCAAACATTTTCCTAAGTAAGTATATGACGCGTACCAAATTTCATCGATATATCTTCAATAGTTTCTGAGTTATGACTCATAAAGCTTTCAATGTTTGATCCTTAATAAGTGGGCGTGGCACCGCCCATTTTCTAATATTCCACCAACTTTCTGCTTAGGGGCCTGAGCTCAACACGTGGGTAAAATTTCATCACTCTAGCTATATTAGTGGCTGAGATACAGAATTTCCGATTTTTTCTATATAGGAAAAGTGGGCGTGGTCATGGTCCGATTTCGCCCATTTTCAATACCAACCGTCCCAGCGTCGATACCAACTTGCATTTCAAATTTCATCAAAATATCTCAATTTTTGCGCGAGTTAGAGTGTTTACAGACGGACAGACGTACGGACGGACATGGCTCAATCGATTTCTCTTTTCACCCTGATCATTTTGATATATATAAGTCTATATCTATCTCGATTATTTCATTCTGTTACAATCCACCGTTATGTGATTAAAACTATAATACTCTGTGAACTAGTACAGCTGAGTATAAAAAAAATTGGGCAATTAAAAAAACGCATACAATTAAAAATAATTGGGCAATTAAAAATTATGTGATTATATGATTATTTCTGATTATTTTTATAATGGTTATTAATCATGATTTTTCTTTACAATTTTTTAATTTAATCGATTATTAATTGTCCGGTTAATGTAAGACAATTAAAATAATCATTAAAATTAAAAAATCCAAAAAAAATCATTATTAATTTTAATCGGAATTTAACAGGTCTGCTTTATCCTCAAGAGTGCAATAAAAGCATCAATACCATTTACTTTATTTTCTTAAATTAAACTAAAAAAAATCACATCAACTGCAGGTTTGGAAAAAAATAAGGGGAACACCTGAAATTGGGAAATAATTTCGTCATAAAACTCGTTCATGGAGGAACAATAAAGGAGAATGCATAAGATCAGCTGACTTCTTCTTCAATCGTCATAAACACACGAACACAAAAATTTTTTTTTTTGTTGACATATGCCACACACACACGCACCCTCGCATTTCCATAGGGGCCGTATCTGTCAAATTCTTCTACATTCCTCTTTGCATGACACTTATCGCCCCACTATGTATGAAGGTTTTATCGAGAACATCAACCAGCTGGGTAGCGGCACCTTCCCTATTAAACTGCAACCTGCAAAACTTATACGGCTATGCCAAATGACGTTGACTAACACCATCAGCACCGTCAGAATTGGGAAGAACCTCTCCGAGCCGTTCGAGACCAAACAAGGTTTCAGACAAGGTGACTCCCTTTCGTGTGACTTCTTCAACTTGATGCTGGAAAAGTTAATACGAGCTGCAGAACTTAACCATACAGGAAGCATCTTATATCACAAGAGTGTGCAGCTGCTGGCGTACGCCGATGACATCGACATCATTGGCACTAAAGTGACTTCTTTATATATTAGGTCTGTTTCCTTTTACCTTGGACACGTGGTGACATAAATTTACTTACCATTTTCATGTCCACTTTTTTCAATTAAAATAATCAATCTTGTTTCATTTTTTCCTCTGCTCTTTCTTCTTCTTTGCTTTTGCATCCCGCCAGCAATATTTGCTAGTGGAAATTAATTAAGTAAAAATTAAATTCTCTCCCGCTTGCTGGCATCAAAGTACGGAAACACAAAAATAGTAAAAAATATATTACATTGGATAGTACGGAAACAGACATAAGTTCACATCAACACTTAGAAGTTGGCTGCGATTCAAGGCAGCGGCAGCGAATTTAGAATTTGGGCTAAACGGAGCGGAGCTGCCAGCTGCCTCTGCTGTATTATGTGCCGCTTCATTGCAAACCGTAGTTTCTAAAAATCAGCTGATTTCGAAAAACGATCGCTGCTACTGCCACAGCACTATTGTAATTCCGGCTTAATATCATGTTCAGACATAAAAATTAATTAAGTTAATTGGGGTTGATTGAACATCTTTAGATTTGGTGTTCAGACATATTTAATTTACTTGGCCCATTTAACAGGTCGGCTCAAGATACATACACACATACACGCCGTGAGCTGAATATCAAACTCTCGTGACCTAAATGTCAAGATTGCAAGGAGGACGAAATAATTTGACATTCATCTCACAATTTTTACCAATCGTAAACACGAATGCATGTATAAAATAAGCAGAAATAAAAACAAATTTGATAGGTGATGAAGAAGAAAAAGAATGCAGCTGATCTGACGAACCAACCTGTTTAGTGGACACTGACGCTAATCACATTTCTCTTTTCATGACATTTCATTTTACTTATGAAACAAGCCTTTTAACAGGGTTGCATGCAGAATTGTTCTTCATTAACAACTCATTAATTTCTAATGAAGCATTAACTTGGTCAATTTTTGTATGGTAAATTGAGAATCATTGGGCTTGAAAATTGAATGAAGGCTCTTAATGTTCAATTAAGGTTGTGTCTGAACCATGGAGGAACAATAAAGGAGAATGCATAACGACATACCTTCATACATAGTGGGCCGAGAAGTGTCATGCAAAGAGGAATGTAGAAGAATTTGACAGATGTAGGGGCCACACAAATGCTAGGGTGCGTGTGTGTGTGGAATATGTCAACAAAAAAATGCTTGTGTTCGTGTGTGTTTATGAAGATTGAAGAAGAAGTCAGCTGATCTTATGCATTCTCCTTTATTGTTCCTCCATGGTCTGAACATAACATAACACGCGCGCCGTATGTTCTGCCATAGATAACGTCTGCATCATGGAGGAACAATAAAGGAGAATGCATAAGATCAGCTGACTTCTTCTTCAATCTTCATAAACACACAAACATAAACAAGCATTTTTTTGTTGACATATTCCACACACACACGCACCCTAGCATTTCCATAGGGGCCACATCTGTCAAATTCTTCTACATTCCTCTTTACATGACACTTCTGGCCCCACTATGTATGAAGGTATGTCGTTATGCATTCTCCTTTATTGTTCCTCCATGGTCTGCATGCAGATGTTGAGCGAGCAGGGTCATGCGCGCACGCTTCGCGAAATTATGAAACAACGTACGTATACACATACATATGCTTGTTGTTTGGCATCTGCAAATAGAATAAAATAATTTCAAGCGACGATCACCTAGCGACCACTTGCTTTCACGCTAGTTGAAGCCTTCAACAGGGATGCCACTTTTGGGCTTTTCCTACCAAAACTGGTAGGTTTTATTCCTTTTGGTAGGTTGGTAGGACGATTTGAATTTTGGTAGGTTTTGCCTTCATTCAACTAACATAGAAACGTTTTCATTGAGCTTCAAGTTTTTGTTTATCTGGAAACTGCTGCTTCCTCCTCTTTTCGTTCACATTTTTATCAGTCATTCTAAGATTAATTGAAATTTGTACAAATAATATTAAATTTAATACTTAAGTTTTCAAAATAAAAAAAAAATATGGATATAGCTTTTTTTTTAATTTTAAGCGGTAAAAAAACAAAAGTGTCCTATTACTGCAGGGTGGTCGGTTACTGACACAGTTACCCTAAATGAATTTGTTGAATGTGGTTAAATCTCATATTCAAAAAAAAATAAAAAAATTGGTAGGCTCAAAGCCATTTTGGTAGGTTTTTGGTAGGAAAAATTTTTTTTCTTAGTGGCATCCCTGCTTGGCGATCGTCGCTTAGGAAAAATAATCAGTTTGCCTTCGACTGGCGTGAAATCAAGTGGTCGCTAAGTGATCGTCGCTTGAAATTCTTTTATTCTATTTGCAGATGCCAAACAACAAGCAAAACTACGAGAAGTTTGCATATAACGTGGGTACACAAATACATATGTATGTGTATACGTACGTTCCCTGCAGCGAAAGTCCAAACGAGTCAGCCAACCTACCAGTTAACTGACTAGATAAATTATGGGAGTTGCCCAACTAGATTCATAGGGGACAAATTGAGATTAGTTATGAAACAAGAAGTTTTGCCAAAAAAAGCGTTTTAAATTAAAAACGAATGTATCCGCGGTTTCTGGAGGTTGCAATGAACACGTATGCAGTAAAAGTAAAGCAACTTCTTTATTGTTGTAGTATTCGAACCCTGCGTAGTAGGCCCCTTGTAGATTTAGTTGGTTGCAAATTGGTAGATCATTAAATCAGGTGAATGCCACAAATATAACATAGTTTGAGATGTTAATGTAGCCGTGTACATTAGATACTACTTCAGCCATAGAAAAAAGTACACGATATGTTTGTATAAAGTCAGAAAATCATCAATATAAATGTCAAGCTTAGAATGGTCAACGTGTTACTTATTCACAATGTTAATGTTAATTTACCTAAATATTTAATATGCAAGATCACAATCTAATGTGCCTGAATTCTTTAATTTAAATATCATATTCTAATAACTAAATAAATGTATTAGAAACTTTATTTTGCAACTTTTATTTTCATTGGAGTAGCATGTAAAACTAGTCAGTCAACTGGTATAGTTCTGATATCTACACTGACTAGTCAGCAAATTGGTATGATGCTGGTGTGTATACTGACTAGTCAGTCAAGTGGTATGGTGCTGGTGTGGATACTGACTAGTCAGTCAAGTGGTATGATGCTGGTGTGGATACTGACAAGTCAGTCAAGTGGTATGACTCTGGTGTGGATACTGACAATTGCCATTTCCTAGGTCATCACCGTGTTAAAAATACCAGTTGCTAATATGAAAAAAAGATAGATGGCTGACTAGTTGAGCTGTATGGCCAACTAGTTGTCAATTAGTTTACAACTAGTTGATTTCGCAGCAGGGTTGTTTCATAATTTCGCGAAGCGTGCGCGCATGACCCTGCTCGCTCAACATCACTGTAGACCAAGGCTAATTTATAGAAGGTTAACCTAATAAACAGCTGATTGCAAACTTTTTTCTATTTTTTTATTCATATTGTGATGCTTATGTCAAACTTATGTCAATTTTGATCTTGACGCAATATGATTTCTACAATGGCGGGCTATGATTTTGACAGAAGCATCACAGAATACACAAACAATTTACATGGAGTGTGTATGTATGTATGTACGTATATCGTACTGCAAAAACCTTCTATAATTGAACCATGCTGTAGACCAGGGCTGTCCAAATGCGATTCACTACCACAATCAAGCAACGACCGAAAAATGAGTGTGTGTTGGTGCGCCTACCGTATGCCAAAGTGAAAAATTACTAAAAATAATCAGTCTGATTGCAGATGCTGAGCGAGCAGGGTCACGTGCGCACGCTTTGCGAAATTATGAAACAACACACATATATACATTTGTGTACATACGTTATATGCAAAATCTTCGTACTTTTGTTTGTTGTTTGGCATCTGTAATTAGAACAAAAGAATTTCAAGCGAAGATCAGCTAGCGACCACTTGCTTCCACGCCAGTCGAAGGCAACTTAATTATTTTTGCTAATCGACGATCGCCTAGTCCCATCGTAAGCGCTCGTTTTACGCTCTTTATTTGTCTGTAGTAGTGACAATCGGTGTGTATACGTACACAAGTGCTTACTCTCATTGCTCATATGCAGCCTTGGGCACCACTACACTCAAGCCATTACTAAAAAATGAGTGTGTGTTGGTGCGCCTACTGTAGGATAAAGTGAAAAATTACTAAAAATAATCAGTCTGCATGCAGATGTTGAGCGAGCAGGGTCATGCGCGCACGCTTCGCGAAATTATGAAACAACGTACGTATACACATACATATGCTTGTTGTTTGGCATCTGCAAATAGAATAAAAGAATTTCAAGCGACGATCACCTAGCGACCACTTGCTTTCACGCCAGTCGAAGGCAAACTGATTATTTTTCCTAAGCGACGATCGCCAAGTCCCATCGTAAGCGCTCGTTTTACGCTCTTTATTTGTCTGTAGTAGTGACAATCGGTGTGTATACGTACACGGGCGCTTACTCTCATTTAGCAGGTGCTAAGGTTTTGCCCAAGGCTGCTCATATGAGTCGCATTTGGACACAGCGTTGCGTGATTCGAATCAATTTTGATTTTAAATCAGAGATCCCCAAAACTCTAACTGCAGCAGTGTTAGTAACTGCAGCAGTATTAGTGAAAAACGACTAGTTGAGTGCCCAGCTACTACCGTCGCATCGTTCAGTAGCTTGCGGGCAAGCAAAAAGACAACAACGTGCACGCATATATTTTTCGCTTTTATGCGCTGCTATACCACGTCGCACAATGCAATACGAAAAATACTTTACGATGCCCAATGCTTGCGCGACGTCGTATAAAAGCGTATGAAAACGAAGTATGCGTGTACGTTGTTATCTTTTTGCTTGCCCGCAAGCAACTGAATCGTCGCACGGTCGTAGATGGTCACCTAACTTTTGCGCTCTTACTACGACAAAACGAGAGAGTATAACAATCTGTGTGACTTGAGCGTTGCACCTCAGTGCTATGAAACGAAGACCCCTGTTTTAAATCAACTTTCAAATAAAGAATCAACCAGAGATCCCCAAAACTCTAACTGCAGCAGTGTTAGTAATAGCCCCGACACATAGCATACGTAAATCCGTCTACGTCGACGTATGTGACTGACAGCTCAGTAAAATGTCGGCATTTAAACGTACGTCGTCACACGTACGACGGATCCGTCGCCGCAACGTACCGAAGTTGCCCAAAAGTCAACTTTTGGTATACGTCAATCCGTCGCCATGTCAGCTGATTGCTTTTGATTGTTAACCTTTAGCTACTCATGAATTTCACTTTTTTTGCAATTTGCTTTTCGAGTTTTTTCTCATTTGTATAACATTCCTCCATAAAACAAAATGGTCAAGAATTATCAGGAGATGTGAAGTTACTGAAAACTGAATTTCAATAGGGCAACTTAAAAGAGAAATTACAAAATATCCTAAAGAGTTAAATTTTTGCCACCACCTCTGTAGTTAAAGGTTAATCAAACAGCTGATTTGTGTATATCCGCCAACGTTTCCTATGTGGCGACCTCTCCGTCAAGTACGTGAGCTGTCAGTCACATACGTCGACGTAGACGGATTGACGTTTGCTATGTGACGGGCCTATAACTGCAGCAGTATTAGTGAAAAACGACTAGTTGAGTGCCCAGCTACTACCGTCGCATCGTTCAGTAGCTTGCGGGCAAGCAAAAAGACAACAACGTGCACGCATATATTTTTCGCTTTTATGCGCTGCTATACCAAGTCGCACAATGAAAACGAAGTATGCGTGTACGTTCGTATGAAAACGAAGTATGCGTGTACGTTATTATCTTTTTGCTTGCCCGCAAGCAACTGAATCGTCGCACGGTCGTAGATGGTGACCTAACTTTTGCGCTCTTACTACGACAAAACGAGAGAGTATAACAATCTGTGTGAGTTGAGCGTTGCACCTCAGTGCTATGAAACGAAGACCCCTGCTGTAGACCTGTACTGCTTGCCCATAATCAGCCTTGGGCAAAACCTTAGCACCTGCTAAATGAGAGTAAGCGCCCGTGTACGTATACACACCGATTGTCACTACTGCAGACAAATAAAGAGCGTAAAACTAGCGCTTACGATGGGACTTGGCGATCGTAGCTTATCAAAAATTATTTAGTTGCCTTTCGACTGGCGTAAAAGCAAGTGCTCGTTAGGTGGCCGTCGCTTGAAATTATTTTATTTGCAAATAACGTGTGTACACAAATACATAAATATGTATGAACATATGTGTATACGTACGTTCTTTCATAATTTCGCAAAGCGTGCGCGCATGACCCTGCTCGCTCAACATCTGCATGCAGACTGATTATTTTTAGTAATTTTTCACTTTATCCTACAGTAGGCGCACCAACACACACTCATTTTATAGTAATGGCTTGAGTGTAGTGGTGCCCAAGACTGCCCATAATGTTGTACTACAGCTACGGACTACATAGCTTACTACATCAGATGATGACTGATTTTGTGGCAACGCTCGAAAATGTGAACACAATGGTGTAGCTCAGTGTATCTCATATATGCAGCCTTGGGCAAAACCTTAGCACCTGCTAAATGAGAGTAACTGTGTAACCTAAATCAAACGCAAGTCGTCAATTTAACGCACGCACGCAAATTTTTCATATGCGTGGAACCGGAATTGACTTGCGTGCGTGTTCAGATAAAGAAATAGAAAACTACAGAAAATCAGAGAAAATCTTGTTATTTTGTGGAATATGTACCTAACAGACACGATATCAAAAGCAAGTGTCAATTTTTTTGCAAACAATCACCCACAATGCTTAATTTCAACTGTCACGCAAAACAAAAATTGGGCGTCGAATTTGCTTTTTACGCACGCCGTTCAATTTCGGTTACTCCCATACAAGTTGTATGGGCATGAGAAATTTTTGACAGTAAATTGACGGCGTGCGTTTGATTTAGGTTACACAGTAAGCGCCCGTGTACGTATACACACCGATTGTCACTACTACAGACAAATAAAGAGCGTAAACAGGGATGTGATAAGTGGGCTTTTCCTACCAAAACTGGTCGGTTTTTTTCCTGTTGGTCGGATGGTCGCACGATTTGAATTTTGGTAGGTTTTTACCTTCCTTCAAGTAACACCACTGATTTGCTAGATTTTGCCACAACACTGTTGAAAGAACGTTTGAAAGTTCATGTATTCATGTCTCTTTCTCGCAGCAACAGTTTGCTTGAATACTTTTTGTGTTTCTCTTCGGCAGAGTTTTGTGTAAAGTGGATAAAATAAGGTGAACGCATACGCATGAAAACCCTTTCTTCATTTTTTAGTTTGATGAAAAATGCGCTTAATGAAAATTGCTTTGGCGGGCTCACAAAATTTATTTTTAATCTGCTTACGCTTCCACACAGCTCTGCTGCACCGGGGCGCAGATTTTCTACACTTTCTTTAATATAACCAAACTCAGAAACGAATTAGAAATAAGCACTATGCACAAAAAAAATCTTAGATTCAATTTTGATATTTAATTAAAGTTCTGATCTGATTTGAATACCTACTTGGACCTACCTGTTAAACCATAGTCGTAACCATTTTAAAAGGTTAACATAGATTACATACACAAATTAATATACATACATATGTATAAACGCATTCGTATATTATTATTTTAAGCTAAAACATGTGAAAATACTTGAGGAGTGATATGTATGTATAAGTTCCTATATATATACCAGTTAAATGAATATATAAAAATACATAAATTTTCAAAAACCAGCTTAAATGACGAATTTTGTGAAAAAAAATTTTGGTCGGCTGAAAGCTATTTTGGTAGGTTTTTGAGACGAATTTGGTCGGAAAAAAAATTTCAAAGTGGCAACCCTGAGCGTAAAACTAGCGCTTACGATGGGACTTGGCGATCGTAGCTTATCAAAAATTATTTAGTTGCCTTTCGACTGGCGTAAAAGCAAGTGCTCGTTAGGTGGCCGTCGCTTGAAATTATTTTATTTGCAAATAACGTGTGTACACAAATACATAAATATGTATGAACATATGTGTATACGTACGTTCTTTCATAATTTCGCAAAGCGTGCGCGCATGACCCTGCTCGCTCAACATCTGCATGCAGACTGATTATTTTTAGTAATTTTTCACTTTATCCTACAGTAGGCGCACCAACACACACTCATTTTATAGTAATGGCTTGAGTGTAGTGGTGCCCAAGACTGCATATATGTCATCTTTTTTATATTTTTGTACAGGGGATTCCTTAAATTCCATAAAAACTCTTTATTTTTACAAGTTCAATTCATTTTTCCGTTTCTTCGTCCTTCATTTCGAATTTCCGTCATTAAAATATGTAACACTGTAGCGCGCTACAAAGTTAAAGTTAACTCTACTTCTACTACAGCCACAACTACACGCTACAGACACAGCTACACATTGTGGGCATTGCAATGCAATTGTACTGTTTTAACTTTTGACAGCTCTTACTACGTACTACAGCCACACCATTCTGGGCAAGCAGGTAGGCAAGGTTAGGTGAAAAAGAAAAAATGATTGTCCTTTCTGGAGGTGAATATAGCGGACATTACAGCACACCACACATCAGAGTTGCATATCAGTTGCTCTAAAAAACTTTAGAACTTGAAAACAAAAAAAAACAAGAAAACTGTCGTATTTGTAATAAAGTAGTGAAGTCAAAGAGCATTTTCTAATTATGCAAATGAATACACATATGTTTTTTTCTATACTATTAAAATATACCACCATTCTACCACGACCTTAAAATATTTTTCTCACATATTTTCGCTGTGCTGGCAACCCTCTTCTGCCGATGTTCATTTGGGAGGTGAATTTCCCAAAATCCCATCTCAAAGCTTGCCTACAGTTCTACAGTGCTCAACATCTGCATGCAGAATGATTATTTTTAGTAATTTTTCACTTTATCCTACAGTAGGCGTACCAACACACACTTATTTTTTAGTAATGGCTTGAGTGTACCCAATAAACATCAGGCCAAAAAATTTCAAACGTTTGAGAAAACCTTAATTCTCAAATTGCTAATAAAGATTTTCCACAAAATTTCATCAACGTTTGAGAAAAATGTGCCTTTTTGTTTGAGAACGCTATCAAGGGAAATTTTAGGTGCATTTGATAACAAACGTTTGAGGTTTGAGAATAAGGTTGGTTCTCAAATGCACCTCAAATTGAGAATTAAGAAAAATGTTTATGGGGTAGTGGTGCCCAAGGCTGATTTTGATCTTGAGCAGCCTTGGGCAAAACCTTAGCACCTGGGTCAGAATATTTAAAATCGATCAAAAAAAAAAAGTTAGCTGCGATTTTTGCGAATCCAGCATAAATCGATAGCCGCACGACTTCTAAGATTTTCTGTATACTTAGTTTTAAAATTTTTTTTTTTTTAAGTTTATATATTAAGTTAAAATTTGATGTGATTTTTGGGTAAAATCTTAATATCTCGGGAACTATAAGTCGTATTTGACTGATTTAAAAGGCATTAGAACCAGAAAATTCCAGGCTATTATAAAATGGTATCATTTTGCTACATTTTATATTGGAAGCATAAAAACAAGATTGTGAGGTTGTAATTCGCGGTGTTCTCCTACTCAGAAAATTTGCAATTTAATACCACAAAGAGATCTATCAATCAAGAACCAAAGCCCACTTTCGGATTTTTGGGACAGGCATGATTAAAGAAACTACAGCGATGAATGTTACTCTATGTTCAGCAATACTTGCACTTCTATCAATAAAATATACCACTATGAGTAAAGCTAGCGGTAGGCTTTGCTTTTTATCAGATATCTTACCTTCTTACCAATATAAGAAAAAGCTCGTTTTCCTATTTTTACTTCGTTTCGATCATTTTTATCCACGGATTTAAAAAATATTATGTTTAGTTAAGTTTATTCAATTTTATGTTTAACAAATTTATTTAAAAATGAAATTTCACTACATGAAATATGTCCGGGATCTTGAGGTACAAATGCATGGTACTTTCGAGTGTTTTTGACACCTCTCGCTAATTTGAACCAAGGTTTCAGCGTATTTCTTTTGCTTTTCTTTTGGGTGTTTTAATTTGCTAAATGTTTACAGCATACTTACCCGTATAGACAATGGTTTTTAAGTCTAATATGTATTGATTAATATGGTATAAATATTCTGTGCTCGTATACATATCTATTATTAACAAGTAAGGAATCCCAAGTTCGAGTGGAATCGAAAATTAGATACTCATCTGCTTTCATTGGTTGTTTGCGTTTGACCGAAACACTGTGTATTTTATATAAGCGGGTTGCCGCATAAAGTGGGCGTAGTCACGCCCATTTTCAAAATTTTTATCAATGATCCGACTAAGCGTATACATAAATATACTCGTTAGTGAAAAATTGTATCAATGTGTTACTTTTAGTTACAAAAATGTCACGTTACAAATTTCTGAAGAGCATCCCAGAAACATCTTTGTTAAAAAGAAGGCGGGGTCATAAACCGATTTCGAACGTGTATTACAAGTAAACAACTGACAAAAGTGTATACACCAAGCTTAGTCATTTATTTGCAACATCCCATGGAAAAGGTCCATGTGATGGATTGGGTGGCACAGTTAAAGACACGCTTCTCGAGTCAGCGCACAGAGACCACTTGTGAACCACACTAAGGAACTAAGGAACTGTAGGAAAGGTGGCAGGGTTTTTCAAAAATATTTCTTTTGGATACGGTAAAGATGGAGATTACAACAATGAAGATAGTTTTCTAAAACCCCGTTTCAAATTAGCGAAAGATATAAAAAAATACTCGGGAGTACCATGTATATGTACTTGAAGATCCCCGACATATTTTATGTAATGAAATTTCATTTTTAAAAGAATTTGTTAAACATAAAGTTTACTAAACTTAACTAAACATAAATTTTTTAAATCCGTGGATAAAAATGATCGAAACGAAGTAAAAATGGGAAAACGAGCTTCTTCTTATATTGGTACGAAGGTAAGATATCTGATAAAAAGCAAAGCCTACCGCTAGCTTTACTCATAGTGGTATATTTTATTGATAGAAGTGCAAGTATTGCTGAACATAGAGTAACATTCATCGCTGTAGTTTCTTTAATCATGCCTGTCCCAAAAATCCGAAAGTGGGCTTTGGTTCTTGATTGATAGGTCTCTTTGTGGTATTAAATTGCAAATTTTCTGAGTAGGAGAACACCGCGAATTACAACCTCACAATCTTGTTTTTATGCTTCCAATATAAAATGTAGCAAAATGATACCATTTTATAATAGCCTGGAATTTTCTGGTTCTAATGCCTTTTAAATCAGTCAAATACGACTTATAGTTCCCGAGATATTAAGATTTTACCCAAAAATCACATCAAATTTTAACTTAATATATAAACTTAAAAAAAAAAAATTTTTTAAACTAAGTATACAGAAAATCTTAGAAGTCGTGCGGCTATCGATTTATGCTGGATTCGCAAAAATCGCAGCTAACTTTTTTTTTTGATCGATTTTAAATATTCTGACCCACCTGCTAAATGAGAGTAAGCGCCCGTGTACGTATACACCAGGGGTCTTCGTTTCATAGCACTGAGGTGCAACGCTCAACTCACACAGATTGTTATACTCTCTCGTTTTGTCGTAGTAAGAGCGCAAAAGTTAGGTGACCATCTACGACCGAGCGACGATTCAGTTGATTGCGGGCAAGCAAAAAGATAACAACGTACACGCATACTTCGTTTTCATACGATGTCGCGCAAGCATTGGGCATCATAATGTATTTTTCGTATTGCATTGTGCGACGTGGTATAGCAGCGCATAAAAGCGAAAAATATATGCGTGCACGTTGTTGTCTTTTTGCTTGCCCGCAAGCTACTGAACGATGCGACGGTAGTAGCTGGGCACTCAACTAGTCGTTTTTCACTAATACTGCTGCAGTTACTAACACTGCTGCAGTTAGAGTTTTGGGGATCTCTGGTATACACACCGATTGTCACTACTACAGACAAATAAAGAGCGTAAAACGAGCGCTTACGATGGGACTTGGCGATCGTCGCTTAGGAAAAATAATCAGTTTGTCTTCGACTGGCGTGAAAGCAAGTGGTCGCTAGGTGATCGTCGCTTGAAATTCTTTTATTATATTTGCAGATGCCAAACAACAAGCAAAACTACGAGAAGTTTGCATATAACGTGGGTACACAAATACATATGTATGTGTATACGTACGTTGTTTCATAATTTCGCGAAGCGTGCGCGCATGACCCTGCTCGCTCAACATCTGCATGCAGAATGATTATTTTTAGTAATTTTTCACTTTATCCTACAGTAGGCGCACCAACACACACTCATTTTTTAGTAATGGCTTGAGTGTAGTGGTGCCCAAGGCTGATCTTGAGTCACTGTATTCTGTGATGCTTCTGTCAAAATCAAGGCCCGGCAAATCGACTTACGTGAGTTAATGAGTATAACACACATAGGCTTACGCTCTGTGATTCAGTCGTTGTTTAGACAGCGAAGAAGCAACACAAGCACTGGCTGCGTTGCTTTGTTTGTTATGCGACAGTGTGCCATTGCGTATGTATGACCATGAATAATAAATCATTTTGTACTGCAGCCAAATTTTCAAGTTGCAAAATTGCAATGCTTTATTTTTCAATTCATATAATAAAATTTGCTTATTCTTAAAGGTTCTACTATAACTTACGCCCCATCCTTGCATACCTTAACAAGTTTAGTTATGTACTTTTGGAAAAATTTCGTAAATGATATCAACTCTCAACTATTTCTCAATGAATATTCTTCAAATAAATTTTTAATGTATATTTTTTACACTAAAAACTCCTTATAGATATTTTTTTTATTATTGGAATTTTGTTGAATCCAAATTAATTTATAAAACATTTTTTTAAGTTAATTTCCAATATTTTAGATTGGTGAATCCAAATTAATTTATAAAACATTTTTTCAAGTTAAAAATTCCTAAGTAATACATTTTTCATTATTATTTAAATATTTATTTTATTTTCAAAACGTTGCTATTTTGTACGTTTGCCCCATATGCTTAGTTCTTACACCACTGTTGCATAAATCTCTCTGTTCTCACTAACACAATCTCAGTTTTAGTTTTGCCGGGGTCTGGTCAAAGTCATAGCCCGCCATTGTAGAAATCATATTGCGTCAAGATCAGACATAGGCAGCCCATCAGCGATGCCGTTCCAAAATTTATGAGCGGAGTGAAAATTGACATATAGCGGAGTGTTTCGGAGTGACGGACGAAAGAGCGGAGTGAAATTGCGGAGGGATGTCAAAAATAAGGAAATCAACAAGAAATGTAAATATGGGAAAGCAAACGCAAAAATTAAAGGACATATGTATTTATTAGAAATGAATTTAATTAAATTAAAATTGTGTTTTTATTCATAGCACATTTGTTTATAAACTTTTGTATACATAAATTAGTGCATGTTATGCATTAGATAAATGTCTTAGATATAAAAGTACAAGTATGTATATATAAGTAGGATAAGTTTTTTTTTTAAATAAATTATGTATTTTGTGTTTTTGTAAAGACAATTCTGCCCTTTTATGACCACCAGAATTGCCATACCTTTCCAAATCAGAAATATTATTTCCCAACAATTTTACACAAATTTTACAGAAGCTTTTCTCATCTTTGTTTTCTAACCAACTAAATTTCATCTTCCATTTATCGATGAATTTTTGTTTGAACGGCTTTATTTTCACTGTCTTTGGTGTGAAAATCGCAGAAAACAGCGGCACTACAATTATTTACCATACATATGGTGTGAAAATAATTCATAGCAGCAGCACTACAATCACCCGAAACTATAGCAGCATCGAAGTCACCGTCTGTGGTGTGCAAATCATTCATAGCAGCAGCACTACAATCATCGGAAACTATAGCAGAAATAGCAGCATCGAAGTCACTCGTACAGACGGCAGCAGCCACAGGATCCAAATCGTATACATAAGTATGGTCATTTGCAACAGCTACATCATAGGCCAATTTCTGTGTTGTAGCAGCAGGGGAATTTTCTTCTTTGATAAAATAGCTGGAAAGAGAATATGAGGTTATGAAATATGGAAAAGTATCCTTTAGAAATATAACTTACCTGTCAATGTACCTTTTTTTGCATTTGGTCCAGGGCAAACTTTTCTGATGAAAACAAAAAATGTAAAAACCAGCTAATGTGTTTTTATAAATTTTAACTCAGCTATTCATTTTAGAGCAATTGATTTGAAATTTTCCATGGAGGCGCGCACAAAACAAAGATCAGTGAAAAGTTGCCACTGCGGCAGAATTATAACACGTAAACAATAACGCTGCCAGATTGTAATTTTATACATACAAAATTGAAAGTTGACTCAAAATTTCTGAATTATTTCATACATGAAAAAGTGGGAGTGATTTAATCCAAGAGGGAGTGGCGGAGTGAGGAGGTCAAAATCGGAGTGAAATCTTCCAATTGGAGTGACAGCGGCATCGCTGCAGCCCATACCACAATTGTGGGAAGTCAATTCACACGTATTCTTACTCTCTTCATCAGTCGTTTGCCAACTGTCATAGATAACTAGATACGAAACTCTTCATTTCGTGAGAGCGCTGTCAAAATGCGCATTTTTTATAACATTTTTCATTGGTGCCACTCTGTTCGAAAACTGAAAATGGGTATTTTACATATTATTTCTGGGAATTTTCGGCTTCCTTATGTTATTGAAGACTATAGCAATAATACAATTTTGTTTATACCAAATTAAGGTAAGGATATAACCACAAAAGTGATACACAGGATAGTATGATTTTCCCACATTCCGAATATTCGTGTTCGAAACCCAATCGCAGACAAATTAAGAATAACGCACAAAAAGTGGTGGACGGTAATATATGTAGTTGGGTTTTATTTTTTAAGAAATATTTTACTCTATTTTGCAATTCTATTAAAATGTGGATATATTAGAACTGAAATATAATAATTTTTAACCGGATATATATATAAATCTACAGAAGAATCGCTGCCCGCGTTCCATCTCATTAATATATTTTTTGTAATTTTAACTGAAACACAATTTTTTCCAGTTGAAACAGTAAACTTCACTGCATATTACACACAAGCAATACAATTACCTCTGTATTTTTTATAATTCCTTATTATTTCAACAAAATTGGGCACATAAAACAAAACATCAAAATCCACCGAAAGTGACAATTTATTTTGGCGCGTTTTCCCTTCTGGCACCTGCAATTTGCACAAACAGCTGATCGGCCGGGTTTTCTGTTGTGTTGATGCTGGCAACAAAGCCACAGAAAACCCGTGGGAAAATCATAAAAGTGAGAGAGTAAAAAAGAGTTTCGTATCAAGTCATCTTTGCCAACTGTCGACCGATAAACATTGCGCCTGACTATGTCGCTTCGTGGTTGAACGCAAGCATTGACTTTATAGCATAGATAACTAGATACGAAACTCTTCATTTCGTGAGAGCGCTGTCAAAATGCGCATTTTTTATAACATTTTTCATTGGTGCCACTCTGTTCGAAAACTGAAAATGGGTATGTTACATATTATTTCTGGGAATTTTTCGGGTTCCTTATGTTATTGAAGACTATAGCAATAATAACATTTTGTTTATACCAAATTAAGATAAGGATATAACCACAAGTGATACACAGGATAGTATGATTTTCCCACATTCCGAATATTCGTGTTCGAAACCCAATCTCAGACAAATTAAGAATAACGCACAAAAAGTGGTGAACGATAATAAATGTAGTTGGGTGGTATTTTTTAAGAAGTATTTACTCTATTTTGCAATTCTATTAAAATGTGAATATATTAGAACTGAAATATAATAATTTTTAACCGGATATATACATAAATCTACTGAAGAACCGCTGCCCGCGTTCCATCTCATTAACATATTTTTTATAATTTTAACTGAAACATAATTTTTTTAGTTGAAAAAATAAACTGCACTGCATAGTAAACACAAGCAATACAATTACATCGGTATTTTTCTTATTTCTTTATTATTTCAACAGCATTTAACACATAAAAGAAAAAATCTAAATCCACCAAATGCGCCAATTTATTTTGGCGTGTTTTCCCTTCTGGCACCAGCAATTTGCACAACAGCTGATCGGCCGGGTTTTCTGTTGTGTTGATGCTGGCAACAAAGCCACAGAAAACCCGTGGGAAAATCATAAAAGTGAGAGAGTAAAAAAGAGTTTCGTATCAAGTCATCTTTGCTTTATAGTGCAACTCTAATGAACCGTATGCAGATGCGTATGCGTGTCACTGACAGCCGTGTTGCATACCTGTGTTTAAATGAGGCAAACGGATGTAAATCAATGGTGGGCAAATGAAATGTAAGCATGTATTGGTAACCGCGAGCGTATAGTGGCTACCATGGGACAAAGAACATTTGCAGTCAGTTGATAACAAACAACAGCGAAGCAACATCGTGCGCCGCTTGATTGTTTTATGATACTATTTATGCGCGTACCTATATGTGTTTCTCACTCGCACTGTTCGCAGTGAAAAATTATTTAGAATTGCCCTAAATGCTTTCATTCATTATAGTCCAACTCTAATGCACCGTATGCGAATGCGTATGCGCATCTAAACGTTTTCTTGCGTGCGGCCCTGGCTGCTCCAGTGTATGCGTATGGTTGCGTCTGTCAATTACACTACATACATACATATATACAATTTCCGCCGTTGTTATTTTTGAAAATACATATTTTACCAATTCGCGAAAGATTCAATAAAATGTATAATGAATGGGGATTTAGAATTGATATTAATTATGATAGGAAGTGTTATTACCGTATATACGGAATACGTTAAAATTATTAAAAAAAAAAAAACGGACCATTCGGGAACGTGATTTGAATTTGGCAAGGGAAGTTAGTTTTTTTTTTTAATTTGTTGAAAGCCCGTGAAGTGGATCAATTCCAAATTAATAATAATATAATAATAATAATACACTGGCGTTATTATAACTCTGACGAGTTTAATGACCAAGCTTCTATCCCTATTCAAGAAGTGCTCCTTTTGTTTTTCCTAATTGGGTGGACCTACAGTTTTATGCCGGCTGCGAACGGCGAATGCATTTTTTGTGAGAAGCTTTTTCATAGCAGAAATACACTCGGAGGGTATGCCGGCCACTGCCGAGAGTGACCGCTATTTCTAAAAACCCAATAATTGGGTTTTACTTAATTAGAAAAATTTTGTTTAGAGTTTGTCTGGACTGGGGTTAGAACCCGAGAACACTGGTATAGCAGACGAGCACTCTACCCATTGCACCACTGCGGCCATATTGCCAAATTACTATCCGTTGATTTTCATGTATTGTAAGAATTACAGTTTCTTTGCCTTAAAATATAAGACAGAAAATGTTGGTTGATACAAATATGTATGTATATACATGACCTCTGAAATCTGGTGTTCTGTTATACCAAGGCGAAAACTCCCTATTCAAAAGAATACTCACTTCACTTAATTATTTTTTTACTGTTAAACTTATTTAAGTTTCAATTATGTATTTACACACGGGTAACTACATATGTATATGTAATTTAAATTCATGTACTATGTACATGGGTATGCAGATAGTAATTAACATATAATTAATATTAACCATCTCTAAATATATTTAAAACCCCTTTTAATTAACATTTCTGCTGGCAAACACATTTTCACTACTTCACTTTAAATCAATTTAACGAAGTTTTTACCAAAAAAATATGTATACCGATGTAGCAACCAACCTAATATTAGCTGCAACACGCATAGAAGTAGAAAATTTTCAACTTAGCTGCGTTCGAATGCGTGTTCGAAATCATCTTCGAATTTTCTATGCGTGTGGTGCATTTACATCCGTGCCACTGGAGTTTGCCTCATTTAAACACAAGTATGCAACACGGCTGTCAGTGACACGCATACGCATCTGCATACGGTTCATTAGAGTTGCACTATTAAAAAGCGCATAATTTACTATTGCATAAAAAATAAAAGCAAAGCGACGATACGTGTCATCCCTTTGCTTGCTGAAACACAACCACTGTAGACCTGTAGGCAAGGTTAGGTGAAAAAGAAAAAATGATTGTCCTTTCTGGAGGTGAATATAGCGGACATTACAGTACACCACACATCAGAGTTGCATATCAGTTGCTCTAAAAAACTTTAAAACTTGAAAACAAAAAAAACAAGAAAACTGTCGTATTTGTAACAAAGTAGTGAAGTCAAGGAGCATTTTCTAATTATGCAAATGAATACACATATGTTTTTTTCTATATTATTAAAATATACCATCATTCTACCACGACCTTAAAATATTTATCTCACATATTTTCGCTGTGCTGGCAACCCTCTTCTGTCGATGTTCATTTGGGAGGTGAATTTCCCAAAATCCCATCTCAAAGCTTGCCTACAGTTCTACAGTGAACACAACTGACATGAAAATTCTGTTCTAACACCACTGTGACTCAATTGATTTTTCGCTCTCAACAGCAACTGAAATAAGAGCGTAAAGCCCAAATTACATCAGCGATGTGGCAGCGGGCAGCGACGGTTTTCGGAATCAGCTGATGCGTCTAATATGAGCAGTGACTGCCAGACCAAACACAATAGAGCGTTCGCAGTATTTGGCAGTGACTTCTTTATATATTAGGTCTGTTTCCTTTTACCTTGGACACGTCGTGACATAAATTTTCATGTCCACTTTTTTCAATTAAAATAATCAATCTTGTTTCATTTTTTCCTCTGCTCTTTCTTCTTCTTTGCTTTTGCATCCCGCCAGCAATATTTGCTAGTGGAAATTAATTAAGCAAAAATTAAATTCTCTCCCGCTTGCTGGCATCAAAGTACGGAAACACAAAATTAGTAAAAAATATATTACATTGGATAGTACGGAAACAGACATAAGTTCACATCAACACTTTGAAGTTGGCTGCGATTCAAGGCAGCGGCTGCGAATTTAGAATGTCCGTGTCCAAACACAGCAACTCTGCCGCGAAATTATCCAACGATTCTCTTTTGTGCCGCTGTTCTGTCTTCCATTTGTCCAAACACATCAACTCGTCGCTGGCCAACTTTTGTTCATTATGTTTTGTTCTGGCATTCTTCGAACGCTCTGATTGGTCACTGGCGATAAGAATTGCTGCACAAAGCGTGTTGTCCGAGCACCGACGACTTGGTGCCCCCCTCCTTTCCTCGTCGCCTTCTCACCTACAAACGAACAAAAGCAGCGGGTTGCTCAACTTCGTGTCTCCGTGTTTGGACGTCGACAATTTGGGCTAAACGGAGCGGTGCTGCCAGCTGCCTCTGCTGTATTATGTGCCGCTTCATTACAAACCGTAGTTTCTAAAAATCAGCTGATTTCGAAACACAGTCGCTGCCACAGCCACAGCGCTATTGTAATTCCGGCTTAAGAATACGTGTGCTGAGAGTAACTGCTGATATGAGCAGTGTTGCCACAGCTAAAATAAAAAATTTACCAAAAATTTAAAAAAAATTACCAAAAAAATAACTACTTTTTTATAAATAATAAAAATCACATCTCTATGAGTTTTGATTTTAGTACACAAATATCGCATACTATATATCAAACTCTTTAACTAACTTAATTAAAAAATGCACATTTTCTTTTGGAAAGCTACGGTTACAAACAATAATAATAAAACAAAAACACATAACCCCACCAACATACTGTTGACAAATGTCGAAAACGTCGACAAATTCACTGATGCTGAATGGTAGGTTGTAAAACAACAAAATCGAAGGCGGCGGTAGCCTAATTGTTGTGCCATTTGCTTACCAACTGAAAAATCCGAGGTTCGAATCTCGGCGGACGTCCAGAAAAAAAAGCAGTCTGTGGAAGAGATGTCGTGATCTCCGAAATAGATCTAGATATAACTTCTACCAAAAAATATAAATTTTTCACAACACAATTTTTCTTATATGTTTGTAAAAAAGCTCAAAAATGAAGTACTTAATTAATAAAATTATTTATTTTTTTATCTGTTGTTATGGTACAGCTTCCTATACGAGTGGAGCAGCAATGCATGGCGGTCGGCATGATCTAGGGTTGCACTGTGGCTAGTCATTGTCGGCTGGGCGGGGTTCTTGCCTACATTGCTGTCCTGCGCCATAAACAGAAAAATTTCATATCATGCCTTTTCAAACCAATAACGAGAAAATCACACGAAAACAACATCCGGTTTGGCCGGATGCCACGGACGGACCGTTGAAAAATTCGAAAATTCAAAATAACCCGAAAAATCCAAATCCAAGAGGCTAGGCATCAGTTAAATTTAAATAAATGCAAACCGAGGGAAAATGTCGTTAAAATTTGAATATGAATTTCGAACGTACATATGTACGTTAAAGTCAGACGGACGTTAGCAAAACATCTAAACCGAAATTTAAATCGGACGGAAATACTGACAATCGACGGAAAAATTTAAAAATAGATGAGCGCACGTTAAATTTAACTAACCGCGGACGGACGAGAAAATAATCGTTGCACCAAAATTTAAATTTGAATGTACGTTGAAATCGATATGCACTAAATTTGAATAAAAACTGTCAAAAAAAAAAACTGTCAAAGTGAATTTAAATTTGAATACTTATATCGCAAAAAAAAATCGTTAAATTTGAATTTAATTTGAATCAACCGGAAGGACCGGTTATTACCAGGCATCTGAAAATACATAAAAGAAAGCTGAAATTTAAAATATATGAACAATCACAAAAAAAAAGTTAAAGGCCGAACTCACAAGGGGGTGGCGTTGCTGATGTTGTTGCAGCGCCGGTGCGTTTTGTCCCACCCTAATCCATGGTTACTGTCGCACCCGAATATCAGTAACCCCTTACCTGTGGTGCGCCGCTGGTGTTGTTGCAGCGCTGGTGCTTTTCGACCCACCCTCATCCATGGTCATCAGTGCACCTATGTTTTGATGACCCCATATTATTATGCGCCGCCGGTGTTGTTGCAGCGTCGGTGCTTATCGACCCACCCTCATCCATGGTCATCAGTGCACCTATGTTTTGATGACCCCATTCCTGAAATCCCTAATGCCTTTTTAAATAAAGTAGGCCAGCACTCCCATTTTCATTTTACAATTTATTTATAATTCATTTTGGGTATATATAAAAAGGAAAGCCCCTATGTCCTATGTATAGTTCCTTTTAGTGCCATATATAGTTTAATATAGTGCTTATTGATCTACTAAGCCTGATATGAACTAACTACTAAATAAAACGGAATAGCCGCACTTACAAATATAAGTATATGCCGTTACGTAGAGTCGAATCAAACATAGATTGCATATATGTTTGTATATATGTAAGTACAAAAAAAAAACCTTACAATTACTTTATTTTAATTAGCTTACGTTCTAAGCCCACTCTGTGAAACGTGGCTCGAAGAGTAGATACATTGAAGTTGTATTTTAATTTAGACTAATTAGGTTAACTCTAATGAACGGAAAAAAAAAATTCTTTTCTTTTGAAGATCTTACAAGTATATATGTAGTATAAAGTAAGCTAAAATGGAATAGGGAGTTCGTGACGGGAACTTTTGGTCATTGCTTTTATATAATATCATTGGCGGCCTATATATGTATATTATCTTTATTGTTTGTTTTATGGGTTCTTTAATTTACGCTGGCTTGTTATATTCTCCTACACAGTCCCCCCCTTTATTACATCTAACTAATACAAATGTCATCAAAATAATATTCTTGTATCCTTGTTTTATACACCAATTATGCATGTATACTATTATTCCTTACAGCGGAATTTCATGGTTCTTTTGGTAGTACATATGTATACGTAGTAGATGGCCATTTGTATGTACACACGTAAATCAAAATTGATGCGAATTAAGCGCACTCGGGCAGCGTCATATACTCATGTTTTCACCTACATTCGAACCGAGTGGTGCCTTAGCTCAACATTACATTCAGAAAGGAAAAAAAAAAAATTTTCTGCTATGCACTTAAGCCTGCACGTATGTATATGTATATGTCTACCTATGTACATACATATGACTGTTGCTCTTTTCACATCACTCAGAGTGTATTAAACCACTTTTATATACCTACATGTACAAGACACTGCATATAAAAAAAAATTTTCGTTTGCCAAAACTAGTATTCTTTTCTACCGCTGTTTCCCAATTGAATTACTATAATTAACCTCTATTTAAATTTCGTTGTCTGCACTATACATACACACAAATCCATACGAACCAGACTTGGGCATTATTCGAATAAATTCTTTTATTTAGGTGGTTATTTAAAAAAAGTATCCCTTTTTAAAGGTTTCATTCAGATAAACTCTCTACGGACAATCATTCCGGACTTTATTTCTTGTTTCACAAGGTAAATTAAAGCTCAGGGCAAACCGAGGACACAACTGAGCGATAGTCAAAATCATATATACATATATATATGTACACGTACATACGTATAAATGATGAACAACCGTATGTAAACGAAAATATCAGTTATTCGAATAGCTCTCTTGTTCGAATAAACGAAATTATCTATTATAAAGATCAAAGGAATTATTCATCCATCATTGGTTATTTGAACACTTTTTGGTTTTCCTTCTGCCCAACTCTGATATGAACACATACGTATCAATATTTGTGTGTACATATGTATGCATATTTTCATATGCTCTATACCAAAATAACGTATACCATTTCCCTTTTTGTTTCTAATTTAATTAACTACGTTAATATATATACATATTTTCTAATGCACCCGTTGCCTGACTCACCACCCGTTGCGGTGCACCTTTAGTGTTGGTGCCACCGATCTGCTGCTAAAGCTGCCACCGGTTGTTCGCTGCTGTTGTTACTGATTGTGCTGCTCGTTATAGCGATTGTTGTTGTTGACAATCGTTTCAACGTTGTTGTTGTTGTTTTGATTGTTATTGCTATTACTGTAGCTGTACGAATTACCGTTTATGTTGTTGTTGTTGTGGTTGCTTTTAGTGGCAAAGTCAATGTGCGCTTCGCAAATAATTACTTGGCTGTTGTTGTTGTTTTTATGTTTGGCTTTGCTACGATTTAAGTAATTAAAATAAGACAATGCTCATTTGCCGATTTGCTGGTTGTTTGTAGCTATTTTGTTTTCGTTGTTTTTTTTCTCTTTTAATATAAATATTTGGAAAAATTGCGGAAAACGTGTGCGATTGGCTCACGTTTCTCTAAAAGGTTGCAGCTTCCGATGTCTATTACTGGAAAATTTTGAGGTCCTATGACTTAAATATCGCCTATGTAAATTCATGCACGAACTAACCAACTTGCTCCGTTGAGGTGGACTTGGCGGTGCTCCTTTAAATACTGGTGTTTCACTTATTCTTTCAAAGTCATATAAAACAAGTTAACTCCCCTGCTTGGGATGCGCAAAACAATTCACACCAAAATCAAATTAAACACGTTACGTCCGACCGCAAATGTTTGTTCCAAATCCAATGCACGCCTCGTACCCAGTCAATTTACAATGCGACTTTGTGCTTTTATTTTTTTGTTGTTGTTCTCACTGCTTTTTCCAATAGATAAACTCCTTCTGAGCGATTACAAAATGGGCAAGTGTTAGCTGTTGCTTAAATGTTTTAAATTGTTGATTGATTTTGTTTGCAGCAAATTCCAAAACAAAAGAAAACCAAACGAAAAAGTTGGAAATTAAAACCCAAATTCGCTTGCTTGTTTAAAACTTGATTGTTGCTGCTTGTTTTCTTGTTTTGCGGATTGCACTTTTTTGGTTTGAAATATGCAGGCGAATAAACCGAAAAAAAGCCAATTTCTGGTTTTAAAACTGTTTTTTTTTTTATGTATATATTTCTTGGATTTTTTTTTTTTTTTTTTTTTTTTAAACAATCTTTTCTTAATTGTGATTCACCACTCAAAAATTTGTAATTCCACGAATAATAAAATTCTATCCAACTTTTGCTGCTGCTGTTGATGAAAAAAATCTTTCTTCTGTCTTCATCTGGAAGAGTCCCGTTTACTTTTCATCTCGCCTGCAGTGGTGTAGTGACGTGTGCATAATAGTGGCGTGACTTTACGGTTACCCGAATGTCTATATCATGGTATGACGCTAGCAATGACACAAGCGAGATGGAATGCGATTGCCATGTTACACAAATAAAAATACCAAAACTTTCGGAATAAAATGCCTCAAGCATTTTTTCCATGAAACTATCTCAAATTAATCGCTTATATTCGTGCCCTAGTAAATTTGCTACTGTAAAATTCTATTAGTGTACGTTAGGAATATTAATAGACGTTGTTGTCTTACGCTTAAATTATAAAAATGGTAAGAGACAGGAAAATCTGATTAATGAAACAATAGTATAAACATGCGGTAAATAATTAATTAATTTTCTGTGAACTATGTAAAATTTAAAATTGTATGGAGCGCATGAGAATATTTTATAAAATATGCATTTGAAAGTACCAAGTATCCGAGTAACCACGTGTTACGTATTTTCACATTCGAAGTGTTCATGGCAACCCTGGGAGAACCAGTTTGTCCATCACCAATAATTGTGCATCTCCGCCATTGGAACGATTGTAAAGATTCGGAGGGGAAATTTCTCATGATGCCTACTCATAGAGGTCGGCTCGATAGCTTGCCAGATTTGAAGAAAAATTTATGCGCGATCTATAAAGCTCGGGATCAAAAAAAATGAAGCAATACCATATAATCATCTCGAAGAATAAAGAAGAAAAAAAATCAATGTAAATTTCGGATAAACCCACTCACTTAAAATTTGTTTAAACATTTGGTGGTGGAAAAGGGAATTAATTACAGGATTTGAGCGCAGAAAAATTTCGCATTTGGAATGTCTAGTAACTGGATGAGAAAATAAGAATCGTTATTATTGTTAGAACACCATAGTTGGTAAATGAAATTACTCGAACAGCAAAGTTACTGACGCTAAGAAAAAAAAAATGAATTGTAAGCTGTTCTATCGAGATCACCCCTATAATACAACCTCATTCTCCTTCACATGCGACCAAGGCTAATTTATAGAAGGTTAACCTACTAACCAGCTGATTGCAGACTTTTCCCTATTTTTTCCCATATTGTGGTGCTTGTGTCAAAACTTATGACAATTTTGATCTTGACGCAGTATGATTTCCACGATGGCGGCTATGATTTTGACAGAAGCATCACAGAATACACAACCAATTTACATGGAGGGTGTATGTATGTATGTCCGTATATAGTACTGCAAAAACCTTCTATAATTGAACCATGCATGCGACTACCTTTCATGTTTGGCCACGCGTCACCATTCTTCTTCACCATGTCAGCACGTCGGCCATTATTAATTGGAAGTTATTGGGAACTACTAAGAAGGAAGCTATTGAAATAGTGGTACTGCCACCCCGACAGAATTGAGCAACCGAATTTAACCCGTTTATGATCGATATCAGCATTGATATCGATAGCAAACCATAACAGGCCTGCTTCGCTTCGAAGACCTGACGAGGGAGCGAACAGGAAAAAATGGTTTGCCTGTAAGGTTGTCGCGAGAATACTCAACTGTTAACTACGTGGGGCACGACTCACCCCTAGATAAGAGTCTCAAATTCTACCACAGCTAACCGGGCAACAGAGGCTCCATCAGGTGATACCAAAAAAAACGTATGCTATATGAACGTGCAATCTAGTAGTGTATGAAAATCCGAGAATAATTGAAAGTCAGGTATGATAAAAAAATTCATTTGGTAAAAAGAAACCAAGATGCGTAAGTCCGGTGTTGCGGTAATTCTCTATTGGCTTAGGCCAGAGAAGCCTACTCCCCCCTAGGAGCCCTTCTCCTAGGTGCCGAACTTGGTCGGTCTTAAGAACCTGTCCCCCCCGGCTGATCCAACCCCGCACGTTGAACCCAGGACAGGCGGTCTTGAAAAAGACCCTTGGTCCGCTGGTTTCTCGCCCCCCGGAATGGGCTTTACAAAAAAAAGTTAAATTATTTTGTTTCTTATTTTAAGGCTTCGCGGCCTTAGACATTTTTTTACAGGAGAACGCGTCTAAACTCCGAATACCATCACCCTATCAGCTGGTCTATGGTCCCTAACCTCGCGAAGCTGGACAAAAAAAACTTTAGCAGGAAAGTCATCAATACTCCGCTTAAATAGACATTTTTATATTGGAGAACTCGTCAAAACTCCGTAAGGTTAGGCATTTGATATAGGAGAACTCGCCAAAACTCCATAAAACTAGACATTTTAATTTGGGAGAACTCGTCAAAACTCCGCATAAGCAGACCAATTGGAATATGGACTGCTAGATGGTCCACGGTTCCCGATGGGAGCGCTTGTGATCCACCTATTATTATAACTGCTCGGGGAGAATACTGGGCGAATTGTCCCCGACCGCCAAGACGCCCAGCGGAGCCTTATTGAGGACGAATATCAGAAGCATGGAATCGTCCTATTAATCTCCCTGTTAAGTCTTCTAAGTCATACAGTGCATTGCCCACTTTTCCACGCACTCGACACTTAATATATTTTGGCAGGAATTTCGCGTTTATGCCCTGTTTGAAGTTGCTCAAGGCAAAATTTCTTCTGAATACTTCCTGACCTTCCCTATAATTCACAAGCCTAGAGCGCTTATTGTAAACCTGCTTGACTCTATCATTTGCCTGCGCTAAGTTTTTACGGATTTGTTCGTGGATTCCTGTTAACCTATCAGCCCTACTCACTATCGGTACGCAATCTTCTTTAAGGCTATCCAATTTTTCTAATAACTTATACGCGGATGCGTGTTGGACCATATTCTGACCATATAATGCAAAGTACGGAGAACACTGAATTGATGTATGAAAATCGCTTCTTAGAACTGCTAAAATTTCGGGTATGTGTTTGTCCCAGTCCGTATGATCCTGCTTATCTTTTAGGAAAATTCTTATCTTGGATACTATCTCTCTATTCACGCGTTCGGACGCATTAGCTTGTGGGGAATATACTCCTGTTCTAACATGCGTCACACCATACTTTTCAAAGAACGCTTTCATTTCCTTTGAGACGAATTGTTTCCCATTATCGCTGTGGATATATTCTGGGACCCCTATAGCTGGAAAAATCTCTGTACCGAAGTAATTCATTACATTAATAGTTGTCGCTCTCTGCATTGGCTTCAGCCACACATATTTTGAAAAATGGTCTAAAATAATAAAAAGAAACTGGTTCCTACGTTTGGATCTCGGATAAGGTCCTAAGAAGTCGCAATATAAGCGCTGAAAAGGTCTCTCTGTAACAAAAGCGCTTCCTATAGGTGGTCTTGACTGCTGATTCGTTGCTTTTACAGCCTTGCAAGTGTCACAATCCTTCACATAATCTCTAACGTCCCTAGCTTGTTGTGGCCAGAAGTATTTCCACCTAACTCGTTCCAATGTCTTTTGCCAACCTCCATGATAACTCCTAACCGCGTCATGTGCCATTCGTATTGCTTCCTCCCTAAGTCCTTCGGGCAACCACAACCGCCATAACGAGTCTTCTTCACCCTCCACACCCTTCCGAAATTTAACCCTTTTAAAAATCAACCCGTCTCTAACACATAAATCCGGGAGAGCCTCACCGTTTACTGTGATTGTTCTGATAAGATCCAGATACTCATTGGCTCTAAATTCGGATGAGTCTAAGTCTATTTCGTAAGGCGCGGGAGATGAAGTCAACTCGTCAACGTCAAAACGCGACAGAGCGTCCGGTACTACGTTCAGAGCCCCCTTACGATGCTGCATTTCGAAATCATATCTCTGTAGTAACAGTGACCATCTAGCTAACCTACCACTAAGGTCTTTTTGCGTCATCAACCATTTAAGGCTTGAGTGGTCCGTGATGATACGAAATGGCAGCCCTTCAACGTAGGGTCTGAAACGTTTGACACTAACAATTGCGGCGAGGCATTCCAGCTCGGTGACTGTATAGTTGCGTTGAGCATTATTTAATTTTTTTGAAACGAAAGCTATTGGATGCTCTGCACCATTATCATCGACCTGGAATAACACGCCTCCTACTCCTATTTTGGAAGCATCACATTGAATGACAAATTCTCGGGAAAAATCAGGTTGAGCTAAGACTGGGGCGGAACTCAGAGCTACTTTAAGTTTTTCGAAGGCCTCTACTGCTTCTGGAGTTAGTTTGAAAGGACCAGGTGACTTACGTAAACAATCTGTTAAAGGGCCTGCTAAATCAGCGAAATTGGTAATAAATGCCCTGTACCAATTTGCCATACCCACAAATCTGCGAACCTGTCGAGGAGATTTGGGAATGGGGAAATTCTGCATTGCCTCGATTTTCTCTGGATTCACTTTCAAACACCCACTGCCTATAACATACCCTAAGTATCGAATCTCTCTCTGGCAAAATTTACTTTTTCTCACATTAATTGTAAGGCCTGCACTTTTCAAACACCTCGCTACATCTGCTAAAAGTTTGATGTGGTCGTCAAAATCCGCACTACATACCAGCAGGTCGTCCAAATAAACAAAAACGTGTTCTCGCATATACGAGGGAATTGCTTTGTCCATGAGTCGACTCATTGTTTGCGGCGCGTTACACAGCCCAAAGGGCATAACTTTGTAATGGTACAAGGGTTTACCTGGCACCGCAAACGCTGTCTTCTCTTTTGACGACTCAGTTAGTTTAATTTGGAAGAACGCGTCTTTTAAGTCGATACCACTAATAAAGTGCGTATCCTTTAAACGACTCAATAACCCGTTGATATGCGGCAGCGGATATGAGTCCTTTTTCGTAACGGCGTTTACCTTCCTAGAATCAATGCAGAGTCTAACCTTACCAGGTTTCCGTACTAAGACAACTGGGCTACACCATGGCGAATTCGACTCCTCGATGACTCCCATTTTCAATAATCTATCAATTTCGCTGTAGGCTTCAGCCTGCCTTGGTGGCGAAAGAGGAAAATGTTTGCTTTTAATTGGGACTGCGTCACCCGTGTCAATATGGTGCTCAACCAGCTGTGTTTGCCCAAGGCCTAACTTTTCAAACGACGGAAACATTTCAATAACTTTTTGCAAATCGTACTTCTGGGATGGAGTTAAATCATGAAAATTGGGACCTTCTTCTATATCTTCCTTTGCTTCTAGACAAGATACACTTGGAAATATTTCGGGAGCTAAAGCAAATGCTTTCCAAAAATCTACCCCGAAATAGGCTTCCTGGAGAAGCGAAGGAACAAGGTAAAAGGATATAGATTTTGTTGTATTTTTAAAAGTGACAGGCAATGAACTACACCCTATTATCTTCCGTTTGTCGCCGCCTGCCGTATATATACATTCATTCATTTCCTTATAGTTGAGATTGTTCTCTTCTAAAAATTTCAAACAGTCTTTACCCAGAATAGAGACATTGGCTCCTGAATCCAATAACCCCACAAGTGATCCATTTCCTATCCTCACCCTAATCATTGGTCTTTCATCGTCTTTAAGGACGAGTGTGGTGCTTTCCAAAAGCTTACGCACCTGGACACGTTTGCTATATCTCTTCCTACACTGCAAAATTTTTTCGGGTGGATATGGTTGGGAATCATTCGTGAAAATATTTGACCTAACCAATTGATAGTTTTGTTCTCTTTCTTCTAAACTGGGCCGGAAAATGGTCTGGCAACTAACATTTCTAACTGAAGCTTTCAAAATACGAACTGGCCGAGAATTTGTTTGTGACGAAGTTGGGCCATCTGAATCTGAACTATTTGAGTTATCCGTACTATCAGGGAAAGTTACTATTGGTGTTGGTTGACTACTCGCGGATCTGGCCGAAAGTGGACTAGGCTCAGTACTCGCGACGATTGCCTGGGTATTGACTGAAGTAGGGGCTATAGTCCCGAACGAGTTTCCCCCTCTTTCCTCTCGCTCGGATAACGGTTTCCCTGACCACGGTGGTCGTTGGGACACTTCGGAGTCAACACTCCTCTCTGACCGCATTTGAAACAAAACTGAGATTTAATTGGTTCCTCACAGTATATATAGGAGTGACCCATTGTCTGACAATTCCAACACTTAATCCCTGAGTAGTCTGGCTTACCCATGCGACGATAATTCAGTGCTTCTATCTGTGGATCTACTATATAATCCTCACTTTCAATCCTACAATCCGGAGCTAGGGCACGCGCTTCGTTTACGCTCGGCCTATGATAATTTGATACTAAGCTCCTGCTCTCTTTCAGCACCTGCTCGCCCCGTCGAGCTACATCGCGTAGGTCATGCAGGTTCCTTACACTTGCGTTAAAGAGCATTAATTTCAAATTACCATTAACGTTGCGTTTGATGATATCAATAAGCAAGGCCTCAGACATGGGCTCTCTAAGTCTCGCGTTTAATGCCAGAATGTCCGTGTGGAAAACGTCGTAAGTCTCGTTTGGTTTTTGTTTGCGCACTGATATTTCCATCATCAGCTCATGGTCCGTCTTCAGGGTGCCGAATTCCCGTTTTAAAGAATAACTCAAAAATGGATAGTTTGCGTTGGAATTTTGTTTGGTAAATAACCAATACCATTCTTCAGCACGTCCTGACAAAAAAAGGTGAAAACTGGCCATAATCTGATCTTCCGAACATTGTGTGCGCTCACGCAAGGTGTCCAATTTAAACAAAAAATCTGAAACGCTACCAGTACCGTCATAAGAAATCTTCCAGTCTTGTGGTTTCACAACCGTATTACTAGGTGTGGGAATAATCGAATTACTAACGAAAGTCTGCGCTTGGTTCGGCTGCTGCCTAGCATCTTCCCTAGTATCACATCTAGCATCACTCCTAACAAAATCCGCCGCCGTTCGAGAGGCTGCGACTGCAGCGTTCAGGGTATTCACGTTTTCCCTTATAGCTCTCATTTCATGGCGCAGTTCTTCTTGTGACGTTTGGAATAATTGGTGTAGGACATGTACCCACGAATTCAAGGGAGACACTTCGGGATGGGTCTCTTGGTTGGAAGCCCTATCACTGTAAACGTTTGGTTGTAACCGAACCTGTGGTAAAGCGCTAGCCTCGTCTACTGTATTTGTCGCGCCTTGCTCAGGCGGCTCCGGCATATTCCTAATAAGACTGTCTAGATCGAGGATATTTGCACTAGTCGGTCTATCATATTTTCCCGAAGGGTCATTATTTGGGACATCCCTGAATGGATCTACTGTTGTCCGGCTGACTATTGGGGAATGCATTACTAAAGGTCGGCTCGCTGGGGGTTTCGGAGTTGCACCTCTACTTCCTCCTCCTCTATAATATACCCCGCTACCTCTGTTTTTAGAACCACTACCTCTAGTCGAACTCCTCGTTTGCCTGCGTTCAGCCGACTGCTGACTATTCTGCGACATTTTCAACAAAAAAAATCAAACGTTTGAGCGCTAAAAAAAAACAACAAGGCACGCTTGAACGGTTGTATGAAATCTAAAGCAATTAACTGCTTGAATAAGTCACGTTTGGTGTCAAAGCTCCAATGCAATTATTTGTACAATTACCGAAATTTAAATCTCTAACTCGATTCAAAATTATTTCGCATCCGAAAGAAAATTACAAAACTTTGGTTTTTGTGTTTGGTGAAACTTTCAGCAATTATTTATAATGATTATTTGCTATTTGAATCTCTATGCCGGTACAAAATTATGTCACATCCGAAAAAGTAATAAAACTTTAATTGTCTCGTTTGGTGGAAAAATCAAGCAATAATTGTAATAATTATTTGCGATTCAAAACAAAAATTATCTTAAATTTTAACTAACAATATCGATTCAAAATGACTTCGCTTATAAAAAAAAAATATTTGTATAAATAAACGTGTTCATATACGTGTATATGTAAATGTAAAAAGATATTCAATGCAAAATATATATATATGTTCGTTATTCAATGGGAATGCTGACCTCCCATCATAAAAGGCACAGGTTACAGTATAAAAAAAAATATAACCCCCTTGAAAAATAAAAACACAAAAAAAATTAAGACGGTGTGTGCCAACTGGTCTCCAGCGCACCAACCGCAATGCAGGGTTGCTCGGAAGCTAAATCCCTGAGACAGGCTGGCTAACTAAAGATAGTTAGCAATAAAAAAAAATTCAAATTTTGCGAAATACTAACCTATCTCCGCCGCAATGAAAGGAACGGTTTGAATCCGCTTTCCCCAGACTTGCGGAGATAGACAATACATCTTTGGGTCTCAGCTCAGCTCATCGCCATGAAGTGTTGCTAAATGTTCTAAGGCACCCAACTCAGGCATGAGATGAACTGAGGCCTGCATCGCATAACAAAAAAAAAGACAGAACAAAAGAAATTTGCAAAATACCCTCCTAATCTCCGCCGCAATGAAAGGAGCAGCTAGAGGCCACATTCCCCAGACTTGCGGAGATGAAAAGTACTAACTCAGGTCTCAGACCAACCCATCGCAATGAAAGTGGCGCTAGGTGCAACCAACTCAGACGCGGGATGGCTGTAGCCTAAATTGCAAAAAAAAAATCACGAAAACAAAAAAAAATAAAAGGACGAATTTTCCTCCTGGCCAACATCCTTGGCTCCGCCGCAATGAAAGGCACGGTTTGAAGCCGCTACCCCAGACTTGCGAAGAAGGATTGCTAGCTTAGGATCCAGCTCAACTCATCGCAATGAAGGCGGTGTTCGAATTACCACCCCAGACGCGAGATGAGCTAGGCCCCAAAAGAAAAAAAATCCGATACACAAAACTGCACAAAAGACATATTCGGCAAAAAGAAATAAAAATAAATACTGAATCTGGCGGACATGCCCCTCGGACGACAGTGAAAACAAATTTAATATTTAAACTACAAAAAAAATTAAGTGCGTTAAACACTGCCTCTCCGGGTGAAATGCAAAAAGAAAAAAAAACAGACTGGGTGACGTAAAGTCTCGTGGAGCCCTGAGGCACTAACACCAATGACTCTCCAATCAGTCTGATCAATTCCATCATCCCGCCGCAACGCAGTGGCGGCTACGGAGGCTGCCAATCTGGGACTTGCGGAATAATGAAACTTCACTGAACGACCAGAAAACCACCGAAGCCAGCACCCCAGGGCCCCACGTTGGGCGCCATCTGTTATGGTACAGCTTCCTATACGAGTGGAGCAGCAATGCATGGCGGTCGGCATGATCTAGGGTTGCACTGTGGCTAGTCATTGTCGGCTGGGCGGGGTTCTTGCCTACATTGCTGTCCTGCGCCATAAACAGAAAAATTTCATATCATGCCTTTTCAAACCAATAACGAGAAAATCACACGAAAACAACATCCGGTTTGGCCGGATGCCACGGACGGACCGTTGAAAAATTCGAAAATTCAAAATAACCCGAAAAATCCAAATCCAAGAGGCTAGGCATCAGTTAAATTTAAATAAATGCAAACCGAGGGAAAATGTCGTTAAAATTTGAATATGAATTTCGAACGTACATATGTACGTTAAAGTCAGACGGACGTTAGCAAAACATCTAAACCGAAATTTAAATCGGACGGAAATACTGACAATCGACGGAAAAATTTAAAAATAGATGAGCGCACGTTAAATTTAACTAACCGCGGACGGACGAGAAAATAATCGTTGCACCAAAATTTAAATTTGAATGTACGTTGAAATCGATATGCACTAAATTTGAATAAAAACTGTCAAAAAAAAAAACTGTCAAAGTGAATTTAAATTTGAATACTTATATCGCAAAAAAAAATCGTTAAATTTGAATTTAATTTGAATCAACCGGAAGGACCGGTTATTACCAGGCATCTGAAAATACATAAAAGAAAGCTGAAATTTAAAATATATGAACAATCACAAAAAAAAAGTTAAAGGCCGAACTCACAAGGGGGTGGCGTTGCTGATGTTGTTGCAGCGCCGGTGCGTTTTGTCCCACCCTAATCCATGGTTACTGTCGCACCCGAATATCAGTAACCCCTTACCTGTGGTGCGCCGCTGGTGTTGTTGCAGCGCTGGTGCTTTTCGACCCACCCTCATCCATGGTCATCAGTGCACCTATGTTTTGATGACCCCATATTATTATGCGCCGCCGGTGTTGTTGCAGCGTCGGTGCTTATCGACCCACCCTCATCCATGGTCATCAGTGCACCTATGTTTTGATGACCCCATTCCTGAAATCCCTAATGCCTTTTTAAATAAAGTAGGCCAGCACTCCCATTTTCATTTTACAATTTATTTATAATTCATTTTGGGTATATATAAAAAGGAAAGCCCCTATGTCCTATGTATAGTTCCTTTTAGTGCCATATATAGTTTAATATAGTGCTTATTGATCTACTAAGCCTGATATGAACTAACTACTAAATAAAACGGAATAGCCGCACTTACAAATATAAGTATATGCCGTTACGTAGAGTCGAATCAAACATAGATTGCATATATGTTTGTATATATGTAAGTACAAAAAAAAAACCTTACAATTACTTTATTTTAATTAGCTTACGTTCTAAGCCCACTCTGTGAAACGTGGCTCGAAGAGTAGATACATTGAAGTTGTATTCTAATTTAGACTAATTAGGTTAACTCTAATGAACGGAAAAAAAAAATTCTTTTCTTTTGAAGATCTTACAAGTATATATGTAGTATAAAGTAAGCTAAAATGGAATAGGGAGTTCGTGACGGGAACTTTTGGTCATTGCTTTTATATAATATCATTGGCGGCCTATATATGTATATTATCTTTATTGTTTGTTTTATGGGTTCTTTAATTTACGCTGGCTTGTTATATTCTCCTACACAGTCCCCCCCTTTATTACATCTAACTAATATTAATGTCATCAAAATAATATTCTTGTATCCTTGTTTTATACACCAATTATGCATGTATACTATTATTCCTTACAGCGGAATTTCATGGTTCTTTTGGTAGTACATATGTATACGTAGTAGATGGCCATTTGTATGTACACACGTAAATCAAAATTGATGCGAATTAAGCGCACTCGGGCAGCGTCATATACTCATGTTTTCACCTACATTCGAACCGAGTGGTGCCTTAGCTCAACATTACATTCAGAAAGGAAAAAAAAAAAATTTTCTGCTATGCACTTAAGCCTGCACGTATGTATATGTATATGTCTACCTATGTACATACATATGACTGTTGCTCTTTTCACATCACTCAGAGTGTATTAAACCACTTTTATATACCTACATGTACAAGACACTGCATATAAAAAAAAATTTTCGTTTGCCAAAACTAGTATTCTTTTCTACCGCTGTTTCCCAATTGAATTACTATAATTAACCTCTATTTAAATTT
Organism: Urophora cardui; assembly: GCA_960531455.1. Taxonomy (NCBI): domain Eukaryota; kingdom Metazoa; phylum Arthropoda; class Insecta; order Diptera; family Tephritidae; genus Urophora; species Urophora cardui. The sequence continues at coordinate 169,054,182 of OY482671.1, forward strand.
CGTTGTCTGCACTATACATACACACAAATCCATACGAACCAGACTTGGGCATTATTCGAATAAATTCTTTTATTTAGGTGGTTATTTAAAAAAAGTATCCCTTTTTAAAGGTTTCATTCAGATAAACTCTCTACGGACAATCATTCCGGACTTTATTTCTTGTTTCACAAGGTAAATTAAAGCTCAGGGCAAACCGAGGACACAACTGAGCGATAGTCAAAATCATATATACATATATATATGTACACGTACATACGTATAAATGATGAACAACCGTATGTAAACGAAAATATCAGTTATTCGAATAGCTCTCTTGTTCGAATAAACGAAATTATTTATTATAAAGATCAAAGGAATTATTCATCCATCATTGGTTATTTGAACACTTTTTGGTTTTCCTTCTGCCCAACTCTGATATGAACACATACGTATCAATATTTGTGTGTACATATGTATGCATATTTTCATATGCTCTATACCAAAATAACGTATACCATTTCCCTTTTTGTTTCTAATTTAATTAACTACGTTAATATATATACATATTTTCTAATGCACCCGTTGCCTGACTCACCACCCGTTGCGGTGCACCTTTAGTGTTGGTGCCACCGATCTGCTGCTAAAGCTGCCACCGGTTGTTCGCTGCTGTTGTTACTGATTGTGCTGCTCGTTATAGCGATTGTTGTTGTTGACAATCGTTTCAACGTTGTTGTTGTTGTTTTGATTGTTATTGCTATTACTGTAGTTGTACGAATTACCGTTTATGTTGTTGTTGTTGTGGTTGCTTTTAGTGGCAAAGTCAATGTGCGCTTCGCAAATAATTACTTGGCTGTTGTTGTTGTTTTTATGTTTGGCTTTGCTACGATTTAAGTAATTAAAATAAGACAATGCTCATTTGCCGATTTGCTGGTTGTTTGTAGCTATTTTGTTTTCGTTGTTTTTTTTCTCTTTTAATATAAATATTTGGAAAAATTGCGGAAAACGTGTGCGATTGGCTCACGTTTCTCTAAAAGGTTGCAGCTTCCGATGTCTATTACTGGAAAATTTTGAGGTCCTATGACTTAAATATCGCCTATGTAAATTCATGCACGAACTAACCAACTTGCTCCGTTGAGGTGGACTTGGCGGTGCTCCTTTAAATACTGGTGTTTCACTTATTCTTTCAAAGTCATATAAAACAAGTTAACTCCCCTGCTTGGGATGCGCAAAACAATTCACACCAAAATCAAATTAAACACGTTACGTCCGACCGCAAATGTTTGTTCCAAATCCAATGCACGCCTCGTACCCAGTCAATTTACAATGCGACTTTGTGCTTTTATTTTTTTGTTGTTGTTCTCACTGCTTTTTCCAATAGATAAACTCCTTCTGAGCGATTACAAAATGGGCAAGTGTTAGCTGTTGCTTAAATGTTTTAAATTGTTGATTGATTTTGTTTGCAGCAAATTCCAAAACAAAAGAAAACCAAACGAAAAAGTTGGAAATTAAAACCCAAATTCGCTTGCTTGTTTAAAACTTGATTGTTGCTGCTTGTTTTCTTGTTTTGCGGATTGCACTTTTTTGGTTTGAAATATGCAGGCGAATAAACCGAAAAAAAGCCAATTTCTGGTTTTAAAACTGTTTTTTTTTTTATGTATATATTTCTTGGATTTTTTTTTTTTTTTTTTTTTTTTAAACAATCTTTTCTTAATTGTGATTCACCACTCAAAAATTTGTAATTCCACGAATAATAAAATTCTATCCAACTTTTGCTGCTGCTGTTGATGAAAAAAATCTTTCTTCTGTCTTCATCTGGAAGAGTCCCGTTTACTTTTCATCTCGCCTGCAGTGGTGTAGTGACGTGTGCATAATAGTGGCGTGACTTTACGGTTACCCGAATGTCTATATCATGGTATGACGCTAGCAATGACACAAGCGAGATGGAATGCGATTGCCATGTTACACAAATAAAAATACCAAAACTTTCGGAATAAAATGCCTCAAGCATTTTTTCCATGAAACTATCTCAAATTAATCGCTTATATTCGTGCCCTAGTAAATTTGCTACTGTAAAATTCTATTAGTGTACGTTAGGAATATTAATAGACGTTGTTGTCTTACGCTTAAATTATAAAAATGGTAAGAGACAGGAAAATCTGATTAATGAAACAATAGTATAAACATGCGGTAAATAATTAATTAATTTTCTGTGAACTATGTAAAATTTAAAATTGTATGGAGCGCATGAGAATATTTTATAAAATATGCATTTGAAAGTACCAAGTATCCGAGTAACCACGTGTTACGTATTTTCACATTCGAAGTGTTCATGGCAACCCTGGGAGAACCAGTTTGTCCATCACCAATACTTGTGCATCTCCGCCATTGGAACGATTGTAAAGATTCGGAGGGGAAATTTCTCATGATGCCTACTCATAGAGGTCGGCTCGATAGCTTGCCAGATTTGAAGAAAAATTTATGCGCGATCTATAAAGCTCGGGATCAAAAAAAATGAAGCAATACCATATAATCATCTCGAAGAATAAAGAAGAAAAAAAATCAATGTAAATTTCGGATAAACCCACTCACTTAAAATTTGTTTAAACATTTGGTGGTGGAAAAGGGAATTAATTACAGGATTTGAGCGCAGAAAAATTTCGCATTTGGAATGTCTAGTAACTGGATGAGAAAATAAGAATCGTTATTATTGTTAGAACACCATAGTTGGTAAATGAAATTACTCGAACAGCAAAGTTACTGACGCTAAGAAAAAAAAAATGAATTGTAAGCTGTTCTATCGAGATCACCCCTATAATACAACCTCATTCTCCTTCACATGCGACCAAGGCTAATTTATAGAAGGTTAACCTACTAACCAGCTGATTGCAGACTTTTCCCTATTTTTTCCCATATTGTGGTGCTTGTGTCAAAACTTATGACAATTTTGATCTTGACGCAGTATGATTTCCACGATGGCGGCTATGATTTTGACAGAAGCATCACAGAATACACAACCAATTTACATGGAGGGTGTATGTATGTATGTCCGTATATAGTACTGCAAAAACCTTCTATAATTGAACCATGCATGCGACTACCTTTCATGTTTGGCCACGCGTCACCATTCTTCTTCACCATGTCAGCACGTCGGCCATTATTAATTGGAAGTTATTGGGAACTACTAAGAAGGAAGCTATTGAAATAGTGGTACTGCCACCCCGACAGAATTGAGCAACCGAATTTAACCCGTTTATGATCGATATCAGCATTGATATCGATAGCAAACCATAACACTGTAGGATGTCATAGCACTCCATTTTGTCATCAGTTATGCATATACATATGTTCCAAGTAGTTTAGTTTGTCATCTATGTATTAGCCCCGACACATAGCATACGTCAATCCGTCTACGTCGACGTATGTGACTGACAGCTCACGTACTTGACGGAGAGGTCGCCACATAGGAAACGTTGACGGATATACATAAATCAGCTGTTTGATTAACCTTTAAGTACAGAGGTGGTGGCAAAAATTTAACTCTTTAGAATATTTTGTAATTTTTCTTTTAAGTTGCCCTCTTGAAATTCAGTTTTCAGTAACTTCACATCTCCTGATAATTATTGACCATTTAGGAATGTTTTACAAATGAGAAAAAACTCGAAAAACAAATTGCAAGAAAAGTGAAATTCAAGAGTAGCTAAAGGTTAAGAATCAAAAGCAATCAGCTGACATAGCGACGGATTGACGTATGCCAAAAGTTGAGTGTTGGGCAACTTTGGTACGTTGCGGCGACGGATCCGTCGTACTTGTGACGAGGTACATTTAAATGCCCATATTTTACCGAGCTGTCAGTCACATACGTCGACGTAGACGGATTGACGTATGCTATGTGACGAGCCTATATATATTAATACGGCAAACATATTTTTTTGTCGTACCAAAATGAATGTCTTAATGTCATCGTGTCGAAATAAAATACATATATATATATCATATGATAGGAAACCTTCAATATATGTTCAGAACCATTTTTCATGCCGATGCGATGATGGAGGCGCCAGTGGAGAGGGGGTGATTCTTCCCTTGGCAACTGAAATTTTCACGTAGTATATGTATCTCTTGAACTATTTGTGTTAGAGCATTGAAATATAGGAAATAAGTACATACATAATATACTAAATGTGTAAAAATTGTCGATATCGGACAAGGTGGATTGGTACCTCTCATGTAATGGTGTATTAATCTAAGGCAGTGATGGGCGAAAATTTGGCTCTTGCAGCAGCCTCGGAGCCAGCAAGAGGATGGAGAGGGGCTGATTTGTTTTTCGGTGATAAGGGGAATGTAAAACAATTAAAATCAGCGTATATTCCCTCGCTCGTCATGTTCATCGCAAGAAGCCTGCGGAAACACTAAAAATCAAAAACCAAAACCACGAACTCTCAGCCACGATCAGCGATGCCGCTGTCACTCCAATTGGAAGATTTCACTCTGATTTTGACCTCCTCACTCCGCCACTCCCTCTTGGACTAAATCACTCCCACTTTTTCATGTATGAAATAATTCAGAAATTTTGAATCAACTTTCAATTTTGTATGTATAAAATTACAATCTTGCAGGGTTATTGTTTACGTCTTATAATTCTGCCGCAGTGGCAACTTTTCACTGATCTTTGTTTTGTGCGCGCTTCCATGGAAAATTTCAAATCAATTTCTCCAAAATGAATAGATGAGTTAAAATTTATAAAAACACATTAGCTGGTTTTTACATTTTTTTGTTTTCATCAGAAAAGTTTGCCCTGGACCAAATGCAAAAAAAGGTACATTGACAGGTAAGTTATATTTCTAAAGGATACTTTTCCATATTTCATAACCTCATATTCTCTTTCCAGCTATTTTATCAAAGAAGAAAATTCCCCTGCTGCTACAACACAGAAATTGGCCTATGATGTAGCTGTTGCAAATGACCATACTTATGTATACGATTTGGATCCTGTGGCTGCTGCCGTCTGTACGAGCGACTTCGATGCTGCTATTTCTGCTATAGTTTCCGATGATTGTAGTGCTGCTGCTATGAATGATTTGCACACCACAGACGGTGACTTCGATGCTGATATAGTTTCGGGTGATTGTAGTGCTGCTGCTATGAATTATTTTCACACCATATGTATGGTAAATAATTGTAGTGCCGCTGTTTTCTGCGATTTTCACACCAAATACAGTGAAAATAAAGCCGTTCAAACAAAAATTCATCGATAAATGGAAGATGAAATTTAGTTGGTTAGAAAACGGGGAAATTTTCCAATAATGCCGCACGCCCCCAAAAAAACGACTTGTACCGGGGGTTAGGGGAGGGGAAGGGTGTTCTGAATCCGTAAAATTTAGGCGCCGGACGTACCTCGTTTTCGAGGAATTTATAGTTACAGTTTAGTAACTCCATATAAATTCGATAGATAAAGAAAAAACACAGTGCTTTTGCGCAGAACACTTTTCTGCGTTACCTTGTACCTATGTCAGTTGTGTGTGTGTGTGTAAAAATAGGTAAAAATTTAACAACTTTAACAAATTCCGGGAAAACCAGGTACGTCCCGCGCCCAAATTTAACAAATTCAGAACCTACTTCCCCTCCCCTACCATCCAGTAAAAGTCATTTTTTTGGGGGCGTGCGGCATTATTGGAAAGCCGACCCTAGAAAACAAAGATGAGAAAAGCTTCTGTAAAATTTGTGTAAAATTGTTGGGAAATAATATTTCTGATTTGGAAAGGTATGGCAATTCTGATGGTCATAAAAGGGCAGAATTGTCTTTACAAAAACACAAAATACATAATTTATTTAAAAAAAACTTATCCTACTTATATATACATACTTGTACTTTTATATCTAAGACATTTATCTAGTGCATAACATGCACTAATTTATGTATACAAAAGTTTATAAACAAATGTGCTATGAATAAAAACACAATTTTAATTTAACTAAATTCATTTCTAATAAATACATATGTCCTTTAATTCGAAAACAAAATTTTGCGTTTGCTTTCCCATATTTACATTTCTTGTTGATTTCCTTATTTTTGACATCCCTCCGCAATTTCACTCCGCTCTTTCGTCCGTCACTCCGAAACACTCCGCTATATGTCAATTTTCACTCCGCTCATAAATTTTGGAACGGCATCGCTGGCCACGATCAACAATTCTAAAACTGTGTTGCCGTAGTACGGAAACAAAATAATACAATTTTTGCCAAGAATTACGAAAAAAGTAATTAATACTGAATTTTTCGACTTTTAGGTAGCAACGACTTTATAATATACATTTAGTTTGTGCGTATTTCATTTCTACATGCAAATCGATTTATTTACAAACTATATACTTATTTTTAGTATTGATAGTAGCAAAGCATAAGTATTAGTTTTTAAGAGTAATAGTTGTAGTAGTATTTGTTGTAGAAAAGAGTACTAAAACACATTTATTATACAATCCTTAAACAATGACACCCTCCCTGTTGACAACGGCGCTCTTCCCCCAGAGTTGCCGCTCCTACAATACATATATTATTTTAGTGGAAATAATATTTGGTTTATGAAATTCACTCACATTCGATTCATAGAAGATAGATAATTTATTTTTATAATATTTTAGCAATGTCAAAATTCAAGAACTTACATTTATAAATTCTCTTATATTAAATAAAATCTGTTATACAAAAAAGAATGTGTGTCTGTCCTTTATAGACTCCCAAACTAATCAACCGACCTTTATGAAATTTTTGCAGTAGATCCATGTGGTATTAACGCACATGATAGGGTATATAGAATTTCAATAAGTGGGAACTTCTCGGGATACGGGCCTAAATGTGGACCCAGAGTGACCCAGATAGACTTTGAGCAATATTGGTACCAAATGAAAGGTGCTAAGCTGGCCTTCCATTTAATTAATTTTTTTTCAATAATTTTTAGGTGATACGAGGAAAACCCCATGAAAGTACCAATTTGTGATACCAAAATGTTTGACGCTGCGGTAACACTGCTGCACACTGCCTCTCAGGCATGAACCAGTGATGGAAAATGACTCGTGCCTATGCAGTTTTCGGTTATTTGGGAAGTAGCAAGGCACTTATATATAATCAATTGATTTTCGCACTATTCTGCAAAACTCAATTCAGGTTATAAATATTTTTCGATTACAATGCCATTTTTGTTTGCTTCATAGTAAACAGACGGTTATTTTTTTTATTATGAAGGCATATAAACTTTATTATAAAGTAATCTTCATAAAAGTAGGACGCACAAATATGCGTAAGAAAGGTTTTGTATGAGATCCTTATTATACAATATGTGCTGTAAACTTATTTTATCAAGGTAATGGTACCAACTGACGATTTTCAAATTGATTGCACAATGAAATTCAAAAATTCACCACTTTTTGTACAAATTTGACACAATTGGAAACTTTCATTTTCCATCACTGCCACGAATCAGGCGGCGACATACTCTCTCGTTCTCAATCTTGCTTATGTGTTAGTGAGTTCTTCCTCAGTTCTTCTCCCCTTATGCTGCACTTGGTTGCGTCCCTCACCCTCACCCAAATGTGCAAAGCCGGCTCCTAACCCGGCGTCTCCTCAAAACAGAATTCTGTCATCACAAGCACCATTATAACATAGATTTCAAATGGAGACCGCCTCTGTCTTCTGGTATAACAGAGATGCCAAGGCAATTGCTTTAACAAGATTGCCTTAACATGAGCTGTCAGTTTGATGATTTGACAGCTAATTTTTCATTTCAACGAAAAATTCACAGTGGCAACATCTCCACATTGAACGTGAAATTTCGCACGGCGTCCATTTGCCTTGAGTGTTTGGGCTTAAAAAATAAATAAAAAGAACATTAAGTGCATATATACAGTTTGCGAGCATCATCGCCAATTTTGAACAATTTTTTTTAACTTTCTAAGTGCTTCTGCGTACACTGCATGCCAATTCGGCGCCATTTTGCAAATTATTTCTAACATAATGAAGTGCCCACGCATATGAAAACATGGATTTTAGACATGATTCTGGTAGACAAAATTAACATAATTTTTGTTTTGTGGAGTTTCGGCGTAAGTGCAAAATGCTACCAGGAGCTACTTTGCCCAACGCTGATCTAAGGCGTGGAAAAATTACCAAACCGCAAAAAAAATTACCAAATTACCAAAATTGGTTTTAGAGAAAAAAAATTACCAATTTTGGTTAAAAATAACCAAAGTGGCAACGCTGGATATGAGTCAAAACGCCCATCAGTGATGTAAATGCACCACACGCATAGAAAATTCGAAGATGATTTCGAACACGCATTCGAACGCAGATAAGTTGAAAATTTCCTACTTCTATGCGTTTCGCAGCCAATATTAAGGTGGTTTCTACATCGGTATACGTATTTTTTGGTAAAAAATTCGTTAAATTGATTTAAAGTGAAGTAGTGCCAACAGAAAAGTTATTTAAAAGGGGTTTTAAATATATTTAGAAATGGTTAATAATTATTAATTATATGTTAATTACTATCTGCATACCCATGTACATAATAATAATAATACAATTGCGCTATTATAACTCTGACGAGTTTTATGGCCGAGCTTCTCTCCCAATTCGAGGTGTGCTCCTTTTGTTTTTTTTCTACTAATTGGGTGGACCTACAGTTTTATGCCGGCTCCGAACGGCGAATGCATTTTTTGTGAGAAGCTTTTTCATTGCAGAAATACACTCAGAGGGTAAGTCATCCACTGCCGAAAGGTGACCGCTATTTCTAAAAACCCAATAATTGGGTTTTAATTAAATAGAAAAATTTTTTGGTGTTTGTCCGGACTGGGGTTAGAACCCGAGACCTCTTTTTTTATTTTTTATTTTAATGTATTCCGTATATACGGCAATAACACTTCCTATAATAATTAATATCAATTCTAAATCCTCATTCTTATACATTTTATTAAATCTTTCGTGAATTGGTAAAATATGTATTTTCAAAAAAATCAATGGCGGGAATTGTATATATGTATGTATGTAGTGTAATTGACAGACGCAACCATTCGCATACACAGGAGCAGCCAGGGCCGCACGCAAGAAAACGTTTAGATGCGCATACGCACACGCATAGCCCAGTGAAGCTGGACCCCCCATTCAATGGATTTGAAAATTAATAGGCTAGGAATTATGTGCTATTTATGTGCTAATTTGTTCCAAAAAAAAAAAAATTTTGTGCTCCAATTTTAAGGGGTTTTTTTTATACGTCAAAATGGGGGGTGCAGCTTCACGTGAAGCTGGACCCCCCCCCTCAACGGATCGAAAATTCAATATGTAAAAATGAATGCTAGATTTATGTGCTAATTTCGTCCAACCACCAAATTTTTTTTTTTAATTTTTTTAAAAAAATTTTTTTTAATTTCAAATTTGGGGTAAATTTTTATAAAATTTATTAAGCCTAAATGAACGCTATGATAACGAACTGTCATCTACCAAAAAGATTTTTTTGTTTTTTGAATTTTTAAGACTTTTTTTTCAATTTCAAAGTGGGGGGTGCAGCTTCACGTTTTTTGAAAAACTCCCCCCTTCAATGGATCTGAAATCCAATATGTAAAAATTAATGCCAGATTTATGTGCTAATTTCGTCCAACCACCAAATTTTTTTTTTTTAATTTTTTAAAAAAAATTTTTTTAAATTTCAAATTTGGGGTAAATTTTTATAAAATTTAATAATCCGAAATGAACGCTATGATAACGAACTGTCATCTACCAAAAAGATTTTTTTGTTTTTTGAATTTTTAAGACTTTTTTTTCAATTTCAAAGTGGGGGGTGCAGCTTCACGTTTTTTGAAAAACTCCCCCCTTCAATGGATCTGAAATTCAATATGTAAAAACGAATGCCAGATTTATGTGCTAATTTCGTCCAACCACCAAATTTTTTTTTTTTAATTTTTTAAAAAAAATTTTTTTAAATTTCATATTTGGGGTAAATTTTTATAAAATTTAATAAGCCTAAGTGAACGCTATGATAACGAACTGTCATTTACCAAAAAGATTTTTTTTGTTTTTTGAATTTTTAAGACTTTTTTTTCAATTTCAAAGTGGGGGGTGCAGCTTCACGTTTTTTGAAAAACTCCCCCCTTCAATGGATCTGAAATTCAATATGTAAAAATTAATGCCAGATTTATGTGCTAATTTCGTCCAACCACCAAATTTTTTTTTTTTTATTTTTTAAAAAAATTTTTTTTAAATTTCAAATTTGGGGTAAATTTTTTTAAAATTTAATAAGCCTATATGAACGCTATGATAACGAACTGCCATCTACCAAAAAGATTTTTTTTGTTTTTTGAATTTTTAAGACTTTTTTTTCAATTTCAAAGTGGGGGGTGCAGCTTCACGTTTTTTGAAAAACTCCCCCCTTCAATGGATCTGAAATTCAATATGTAAAAATTAATGCCAGATTTATGTGCTAATTTCGTCCAACCACCAAATTTTTTTTTTTTAATTTTTTAAAAAAAATTTTTTTAAATTTCAAATTTGGGGTAAATTTTTATAAAATTTAATAATCCTAAATGAACGCTATGATAACGAACTGTCATCTACCAAAAAGATTTTTTTTGTTTTTTGAATTTTTAAGACTTTTTTTTTCAATTTCAAAGTGGGGGGTGCAGCTTCACGTTTTTTGAAAAACTCCCCCCTTTAATGGATCTGAAATTCAATATGTAAAAATTAATGCCAGATTTATGTGCTAATTTCGTCCAACCACCAAAATTTTTTTTTTTAATTTTTAAAAAAAAATTTTTTAAATTTCAAATTTGGGGTAAATTTTTATAAAATTTAATAATCCTAAATGAACGCTATGATAACGAACTGTCATCTACCAAAAAGATTTTTTTTGTTTTTTGAATTTTTAAGACTTTTTTTTCTATTTCAAAGTGGGGGGTGCAGCTTCACGTTTTTTGAAAAACCCCCCCCTTCAATGGATCTGAAATTCAATATGTAAAAATTAATGCCAGATTTATGTGCTAATTTCGTCCAACCACCAAATTTTTTTTTTTTTAATTTTTTAAAAAAAATTTTTTTAAATTTCAAATTTGGGGTAAATTTTTATAAAATTTAATAATCCTAAATGAACGCTATGATAACGAACTGTCATCTACCAAAAAGATTTTTTTTGTTTTTTGAATTTTTAAGACTTTTTTTTCAATTTCAAAGTGGGGGGTGCAGCTTCACGTTTTTTGAAAAACTCCCCCCTTCAATGGATCTGAAATTCAATATGTAAAAATTAATGCCAGATTTATGTGCTAATTTCGTCCAACCACCAAATTTTTTTTTTTTAATTTTTTAAAAAAAATTTTTTTAAATTTCAAATTTGGGGTAAATTTTTATAAAATTTAATAAGCCTAAATGAACGCTATGATAACGAACTGTCATCTACCAAAAAGATTTTTTTTTGTTTTTTGAATTTTTAAGACTTTTTTTTCAATTTCAAAGTGGGGGGTGCAGCTTCACGTTTTTTGAAAAACTCCCCCCTTCAATGGATCTGAAATTCAATATGTAAAAATTAATGCCAGATTTATGTGCTAATTTCGTCCAACCACCAAATTTTTTTTTTAATTTTTTAAAAAAAATTTTTTTTAATTTCAAATTTGGGGTAAATTTTTATAAAATTTAATAAGCCTAAATGAACGCTATGATAAGGAACTGCCATCTACCAAAAAGATTTTTTTCGTTTTTTGAATTTTTAAGACTTTTTTTTCAATTTCAAAGTGGGGGGTGCAGCTTCACGTTTTTTGAAAAACTCCCCCCTTCAATGGATCTGAAATTCAATATGTAAAAATTAATGCCAGATTTATGTGCTAATTTCGTCCAACCACCAAATTTTTTTTTTTTAATTTTTTAAAAAAAATTTTTTTAAATTTCAAATTTGGGGTAAATTTTTATAAAATTTAATAATCCGAAATGAACGCTATGATAACGAGCTGTCATCTACCAAAAAGATTTTTTTTGTTTTTTGAATTTTTAAGACTTTTTTTTCAATTTCAACGTTTCAGCTTCACGTTTTTTGAAAAACTCCCCCCTTCAATGGATCTGAAATTCAATATGTAAAAACGAATGCCAGATTTATGTGCTAATTTCGTCCAACCACCAAATTTTTTTTTTTAATTTTTTAAAAAAAATTTTTTTAAATTTCAAATTTGGGGTAAATTTTTATAAAATTTAATAAGCCTAAGTGAACGCTATGATAACGAACTGTCATTTACCAAAAAGATTTTTTTTGTTTTTTGAATTTTTAAAGAATCGGTTAATATTCTTTGATTTTGATTAAATTGTATCAAAATTATTTGATACGGATTAAACATGTATCAAATTTGTTCTACGGCAAAATAAAAAGTATCTACGTATCTTCGGCTTAAAAAAGTATCACATTTTATACGGTTGTATCAAAACGGCATCACTGGTCTTCATGTGTGCACATTGGCAGCAATACAAGGAAATCGAGGGTTTTTGTAAACCGGCGTTTTCTGCCTGCCCAAGTTCTGCGCGTTTTCTGCCGTTAGGTTTGGCTAGTTTATTTCTGATTAAATTTTGCCTATCGCGCAGAATAAACAGTATATACCCACCGAAAAATCGAAGCCTTATTTAATAATTAAAACAGCAGATTTAAAGGCTTAAGAAATAAGGATAAGGGTTGAAATATGTATGGCGTAAGGCTTAAAATAAGGCTGATTTCCCAAAGGCTCATCCGCCATGCGAAATAAGGCCTAGATATGTATTAGAAAGTTAAGAGCAGACAGAGTGAGTGCATAACAGAGGCAGTGCTACCAGCGTACTTCTCTTTAGACCTGATTTGTCAACAATAAACAAAACTTTTTTGCAGGGTATGTATGTATATACATATACGTATGTATGCATTCTACTACTGGTGAGGTTGTGTTAGTGAGAACAAACCCTGCACCAAAAAATTTTTTACAAAAACCCTCGATTTCCTTGTATTTTGGGCAATGTGCATACATGAAGGCGCGCGTTTTCTGCCGTCATGTGTGGCTAGCTTTAGTGAGCAGTGCTCATTCCTTCCATGGGCAGTGATGCCTACTGTAAAGTTTGATAAAATATATCCCTTTTTTGTATTTTCAAAGACCTGCACAATACATGTTTTTCGTGGCATTCACAGGTTGTTAAAATTTTTAAGAAAATCTTAAAAATGAAAAAGAATCGGTTAGTATTCTTTGATTTTGATTAAATTGTATCAAAATTATTTGATACGGATTAAAAATGTATCAAATTTGTTCTACGGCAAAATAAAAAGTATCTACGTATCTTCGGCTTAAAAAAGTATCACATTTGATACGATTGTATCAAAACGGCAACACTGATCATCAGTCGTTTGTGAACTAGCCATGGGTAATGGCGCAATTTTTTAGCGCTGATACGTAGCGCTAGCGCACGATACTGGCGCAATAATACCTTATCGCAATTGCCATGTAATAATAGATAAATAAAAAATTTTCGCTTGTTACTCTCTACCATCTTCGTTTTATACATTTTGGCACAATTCTGCTTACATATACACGGGCACAATTTTAATATTCATAATCATTTGGACACATTCTATTCCGTATTTTTGTTAAAATATTCTGGAAATTAGGGTCACTTAGATCACTACCAAGCATACGATTTTCGTCGCCGCGAGCTGACAGCGAGCCGACAACAAGTACGTGTAGCACGACGGCTGCCGATTGCACTAACACACACAAAAAAACTCAAATTTGACAAACTCACTAAAAAAAAACCACTCAAACTGGGCAATCTAGATTGTAAGTTGCCAAGGGCCTACACTCAAAAAAAAAAATTACTCAGATTATGGAAAAGTGGGAATGATTCGGCGCTAAAGACAATTTTCATTGTTTTGATGTACAATTTTCTTCAAATCAAGGAATAATTACCAAGTATTAAAGAAAATTGTACATCAAAACAATGAAAATTATCTTTAGCGCCGAATCATTCCCAATTTCCCACAATCTGAGTAATTTTTTTTTTTAGTGTATACGATGGTGCTGTTATTGGCGTTGTGGTGGCGCCATTTTACTCCAGCGCTATATTGCAGCCGGTATGGTGCTGGTGTTAGCGCACGTAATTTGAGTGGATGTTATATTGCACTATCGTAATATTGAGTTGGCGCATTTTCCAAATCGGGGTTAGCGCAATAACGCCAAGGTTGGCGCTAGCGCAATTGGTCGGCGCAGCGCAGTGTGTGGACCTTCAAGCGAACACACCGTGTATGCTAATGTCGTTTTGTTTTTCAACGCAGATATTCCTTTAGCACGCGTGTGAATGTTTGTTAGCGCAAACCAAAAATGCCCTGCGCGAAATATTTTATGATTGTTCATGCTTTCGGACATATAATCGATTTTGAAAAAAAAAAGTTTATTTAAAAGACATTTTGAACGATTCCATATAGAGTTCAAACAGTTTGATGAAGAGTAAATGCAGCGACTTTTTCTTCAAAAAATTTAAATTTTTAACTTTTATATATGTACATATTTTCATTAATTTTTTTATTTTATTGCAATTTTTGTATACATACATATATGCATATGTATTACATACATTGTTGATGTAAATATATATGTATGTAAACGAAAAATTTTTATACGTATGATCACTTTAAGCGCTTCAATTTCTCACTGGGGTTCACATAGGCCCAGTTTATGCTCAACGTGGTCAAATATCTCCTATTGCTTTTCCATTAAAGCGAAAAATGAGAGAGAGAGAGAGTGGGAGAACACACAATTTTGACCGAGATTCGGCGCTGACACCGAATCAAAGTGCAGCCAATCTCTCACAGAAAGTAAAAATCGTAAAATGGGAGTAAAAGTGTATTTGACCGCGTTGATTTTGATCTTAGCGTAAACTGGGGCATACGGAGCAGCTCTTTCCCTGCAAAAATTCCGAGTACTCCAATCGCTAACCCATGGATTGCTCGCTATGGACCAACCGATTACTCCATAACTTGCCACATTTCATACAAAAAATATGGTCCATTTAACATTGCATGTCATTGCAGTGGAGTATATACTCCAGTCCCGCATAACAATAAAATTAATCCATGGAGTACCTACATTGGAGTAATTGATGGAGTACCTAACAGTTAGCCGAACATAACAACAAAAACAAATGTTTATCGCGACGACGACGAATGACGTGTATACATTCAAACATGTAGAATTTAGTTATGTACATATGTATACACATATCGTCGTCTTCGCCATAAACATTTGGTTTTTGTTATGTTCGGCTAACTACGAACCGATGCAGCATGAATCGGTCGTTTGGGATATGTTGGTGAACACTTTGAAAGTACTCCAACCTACCACAAATGGAGCATATAATCCAATGATTTTTGCAGGGTTTGTTCTCACTAACACAACCTCACCACCCTGCAAAAATTCCGAGTACTCCAGTCGCTAATCCATAGAGTGCTCGCTATGGACCAACCGATTACTCCATAACTTGCCACATTTCATACAAAAAATATGGTCCATTTAACATTGCATGTCATTGCAATGGAGTATATACTCCAGCCCCGCATAACAAACAAATTAATCCATGGAGTAGCTACATTGGATTAATTGATGGAGTACCTAACAGTTAGCCGAACATAACAACAAAAACAAATGTTTATCGCGACGACGACGAATGACGTGTATACATACAAACATATGTATGTATGTAGTTATATATGTATACACATATCGTCGTCGTCGCCATAAAAATTTGGTTTTTGTTATGTTCGGCTAACTACGAACCGATGCAGATACACGAATCGGTCGTTTGGGCTATGTTAGTGGTCACTTTGAAAGTACTCCAACCTACCACAAATGGAGCATATAATCCAATGATTTTTGCAGGGCAGTAGTAGAATGCATACATACGTATATGTATATACATACATACCCTGCAAAAAAGTTTTGTTTATTGCTGACAAATCAGGTCTAAAGAGAAGTACGCTGGTAGCACTGCCTCTGTTATGCACTCACTCTGTCTGCTCTTAACTTTCTAATACATATCTAGGCCTTATTTCGCATGGCGGATGAGCCTTTGGGAAATCAGCCTTATTTTAAGCCTTACGCCATACATATTTTAAACCCTTATCCTTATTTCTTTGCCTTTAAATCTGCTGTTTTAATTATTAAATAAGGCTTCGATTTTTCGGTGGGTATATACTGTTTATTCTGCGCGATAGGCAAAATTTAATCAGAAATATACTAGCCAAACATAACGGCAGAAAACGCGCAGAACTTGGGCAGGCAGAAAACGCCGGTTTACAAAAGCCCTCGATTTCCTTGTATTGCTGCCAATGTGCACACATGAAGACCAGTGATGCCGTTTTGATACAACCGTATCAAATGTGATACTTTTTTAAGCCGAAGATACGTAGATACTTTTTATTTTGCCGTAGAACAAATTTGATACATTTTTAATCCGTATCAAATGATTTTGATACAATTTAATCAAAATCAAAGAATATTAACCGATTCTTTAAAAATTCAAAAAACAAAAAAAATCTTTTAGGTAAATGACAGTTCGTTATCATAGCGTTCACTTAGGCTTATTAAATTTTATAAAAATTTACCCCAAATTTGAAATTTAAAAAAATTTTTTTTAAAAAATAAAAAAAAAAATTTTGGTGGTTGGACGAAATTAGCACATAAATCTGGCATTCGTTTTTACATATTGAATTTCAGATCCATTGAAGGGGGGAGTTTTTCAAAAAACGTGAAGCTGCACCCCCCACTTTGAAATTGAAAAAAAAAAGTCTTAAAAATTCAAAAAACAAAAAAAATCTTTTTGGTAGATGGCAGTTCGTTATCATAGCGTTCATTTAGGCTTATTAAATTTTATAAAAATTTACCCCAAATTTGAAATAAAAAAAAAAATTTTTTAAAAAATTAAAAAAAAAAAATTTGGTGGTTGGACGAAATTAGCACATAAATCTGGCATTAATTTTTACATATTGAATTTCAGATCCATTGAAGGGGGGAGTTTTTCAAAAAACGTGAAGCTGCACCCCCCACTTTGAAATTGAAAAAAAAGTCTTAAAAATTCAAAAAACAAAAAAAATCTTTTTGGTAGATGACAGTTCGTTATCATAGCGTTCATTTAGGCTTATTAAATTTTATAAAAATTTACCCCAAATTTGAAATTTAAAAAAATTTTTTTTAAAAAATTAAAAAAAAAAAATTTGGTGGTTGGACGAAATTAGCACATAAATCTGGCATTAATTTTTACATATTGAATTTCAGATCCATTGAAGGGGGGAGTTTTTCAAAAAACGTGAAGCTGCACCCCCCACTTTGAAATTGAAAAAAAAGTCTTAAAAATTCAAAAAACAAAAAAAATCTCTTTGGTAGATGACAGTTCGTTATCATAGCGTTCATTTAGGATTATTAAATTTTATAAAAATTTACCCCAAATTTGAAATTTAAAAAAAATTTTTTTAAAAAATTAAAAAAAAAAAAAATTTGGTGGTTGGACGAAATTAGCACATAAAGCTGGCATTAATTTTTACATATTGAATTTCAGATCCATTGAAGGGGGGAGTTTTTCAAAAAACGTGAAGCTGCACCCCCACTTTGAAATTGAAAAAAAAGTCTTAAAAATTCAAAAAACAAAAAAAATCTTTTTGGTAGATGGCAGTTCGTTATCATAGCGTTCATTTAGGCTTATTAAATTTTATAAAAATTTACCCCAAATTTGAAATTAAAAAAATTTTTTTTTAAAAATTAAAAAAAAAAAATTTGGTGGTTGGACGAAATTAGCACATAAATCTGGCATTAATTTTTACATATTGAATTTCAGATCCATTGAAGGGGGGAGTTTTTCAAAAAACGTGAAGCTGCACCCCCCACTTTGAAATTGAAAAAAAAGTCTTAAAAATTCAAAAAACAAAAAAAATCTTTTTGGTAGATGACAGTTCGTTATCATAGCGTTCATTTAGGATTATTAAATTTTATAAAAATTTACCCCAAATTTGAAATTAAAAAAATTTTTTTTTAAAAAATTAAAAAAAAAAAAATTAGGTGGTTGGACGAAATTAGCACATAAATCTGGCATTAATTTTTACATATTGAATTTCAGATCCATTGAAGGGGGAGTTTTTCAAAAAACGTGAAGCTGCACCCCCCACTTTGAAATTGAAAAAAAAGTCTTAAAAATTCAAAAAACAAAAAAATCTTTTTGGTAAATGACAGTTCGTTATCATAGCGTTCATTTAGGCTTATTAAATTTTATAAAAATTTACCCCAAATTTGAAATTTAAAAAAATTTTTTTTAAAAAATAAAAAAAAAAAAATTTGGTGGTTGGACGAAATTAGCACATAAATCTGGCATTAATTTTTACATATTGAATTTCAGATCCATTGAAGGGGGGAGTTTTTCAAAAAACGTGAAGCTGCACCCCCCACTTTGAAATTAAAAAAAAAGTCTTAAAAATTCAAAAAACAAAAAAATTCTTTTTGGGCTATGACAGTTCGTTATCATAGCGTTCACTTAGGCTTATTAAATTTTATAAAAATTTACCCCAAATTTGAAATTAAAAAAAATTTTTTTTAAAAAATTAAAAAAAAAAAATTTGGTGGTTGGACGAAATTAGCACATAAATCTGGCATTAATTTTTACATATTGAATTTCAGATCCATTGAAGGGGGGAGTTTTTCAAAAAACGTGAAGCGGCACCCCCCACTTTGAAATTGAAAAAAAGTCTTAAAAATTCAAAAAACAAAAAAATCTTTTTGGTAGATGACAGTTCGTTATCATAGCGTTCATTTAGGATTATTAAATTTTATAAAAATTTACCCCAAATTTGAAATTTAAAAAAAATTTTTTTAAAAAATTAAAAAAAAAAATTTGGTGGTTGGACGAAATTAGCACATAAATCTGGCATTAATTTTTACATATTGAATTTCAGATCCATTGAAGGGGGGAGTTTTTCAAAAAACGTGAAGCTGCACCCCCCACTTTGAAATTGAAAAAAAAGTCTTAAAAATTCAAAAAACAAAAAAAATCTTTTTGGTAGATGGCAGTTCGTTATCATAGCGTTCATTTAGGCTTATTAAATTTTATAAAAATTTACCCCAAATTTGAAATTTAAAAAAATGTTTTTTAAAAAATTAAAAAAAAAAAATTTGGTGGTTGGACGAAATTAGCACATAAATCTGGCATTAATTTTTACATATTGAATTTCAGATCCATTGAAGGGGGGAGTTTTTCAAAAAACGTGAAGCTGGACCCCCCACTTTGAAATTGAAAAAAAAGTCTTAAAAATTCAAAAACCAAAAAAAATCTTTTTGGTAGATGACAGTTCGTTATCATAGCGTTCATTTAGGCTTATTAAATTTTATAAAAATTTACCCCAAATTTGAAATTTAAAAAAATTTTTTTTAAAAAATTAAAAAAAAAAATTTGGTGGTTGGACGAAATTAGCACATAAATCTGGCATTAATTTTTACATATTGAATTTCAGATCCATTGAAGGGGGGAGTTTTTCAAAAAACGTGAAGCTGCACCCCCCACTTTGAAATTGAAAAAAAAGTCTTAAAAATTCAAAAAACAAAAAAAATATTTTTGGTAGATGACAGTTCGTTATCATAGCGTTCATTTAGGCTTATTAAATTTTATAAAAATTTACCCCAAATTTGAAATTTAAAAAATTTTTTTTAAAAAAATTAAAAAAAAAAATTTGGTGGTTGGACGAAATTAGCACACAAATCTGGCATTAATTTTTGCATATTGAATTTCAGATCCATTGAAGGGGGGAGTTTTTCAAAAAACGTGAAGCTGCACCCCCCACTTTGAAATTGAAAAAAAAGTCTTAAAAATTCAAAAAACAAAAAAAATCTTTTTGGTAAATGACAGTTCGTTATCATAGCGTTCATTTAGGCTTATTAAATTTTATAAAAATTTACCCCAAATTTGAAATTTAAAAAAATTTTTTTTAAAAAATTAAAAAAAAAAAAATTTGGTGGTTGGACGAAATTAGCACATAAATCTGGCATTAATTTTTACATATTGAATTTCAGATCCATTGAAGGGGGGAGTTTTTCAAAAAACGTGAAGCTGCACCCCCCACTTTGAAATTGAAAAAAAAGTCTTAAAAATTCAAAAAACAAAAAAAATCTTTTTGGTAGATGACAGTTCGTTATCATAGCGTTCATTTAGGATTATTAAATTTTATAAAAATTTACCCCAAATTTGAAATTTAAAAAAATTTTTTTTAAAAAATTAAAAAAAAAAAATTTGGTGGTTGGACGAAATTAGCACATAAATCTGGCATTAATTTTTACATATTGAATTTCAGATCCATTGAAGGGGGGAGTTTTTCAAAAAACGTGAAACTGCACCCCCCACTTTGAAATTGAAAAAAAAGTCTTAAAAATTCAAAAAACAAAAAAAATATTTTTGGTGGATGACAGTTCGTTATCATAGCGTTCATTTAGGCTTATTAAATTTTATAAAAATTTACCCCAAATTTGAAATTAAAAAAAAAATTTTTTTAAAAAATTAAAAAAAAAAATTTGGTGGTTGGACGAAATTAGCACATAAATCTGGCATTAATTTTTGCATATTGAATTTCAGATCCATTGAAGGGGGGAGTTTTTCAAAAAACGTGAAGCTGCACCCCCCACTTTGAAATTGAAAAAAAAGTCTTAAAAATTCAAAAAACAAAAAAAATCTTTTTGGTAAATGACAGTTCGTTATCATAGCGTTCACTTAGGCTTATTAAATTTTATAAAAATTTACCCCAAATTTGAAATTTAAAAAAATTTTTTTTAAAAAATTAAAAAAAAAAAATTTGGTGGTTGGACGAAATTAGCACATAAATCTGGCATTAATTTTTACATATTGAATTTCAGATCCATTGAAGGGGGGAGTTTTTCAATAAACGTGAAGCTGCACCCCCCACTTTGAAATTGAAAAAAAAGTCTTAAAAATTCAAAAAACAAAAAAAATCTTTTTGGTAGATGGCAGTTCGTTATCATAGCGTTCATTTAGGCTTATTACATTTTATAAAAATTTACCCCAAATTTGAAATTTAAAAAAATTTTTTTTAAAAAATTAAAA
Source organism: Urophora cardui (assembly GCA_960531455.1). NCBI lineage: Eukaryota > Metazoa > Arthropoda > Insecta > Diptera > Tephritidae > Urophora > Urophora cardui. Next base: position 169,075,278 of record OY482671.1, read on the forward strand.
AAAAAAAATTTGGTGGTTCGACGAAATTAGCACATAAATCTGGCATTAATTTTTACATATTGAATTTCAGATCCATTGCAGGGGGGAGTTTTTCAAAAAACGTGAAGCTGCACCCCCCACTTTGAAATTGAAAAAAAAGTCTTAAAAATTCAAAAAACAAAAAAAATCTTTTTGGTAAATGACAGTTCGTTATCATAGCGTTCATTTAGGCTTATTAAATTTTATAAAAATTTACCCCAAATTTGAAATTTAAAAAAATTTTTTTTAAAAAATTAAAAAAAAAAAAATTTGGTGGTTGGACGAAATTAGCACATAAATCTGGCATTAATTTTTACATATTGAATTTCAGATCCATTGAAGGGGGGAGTTTTTCAAAAAACGTGAAGCTGCACCCCCCACTTTGAAATTGAAAAAAAAGTCTTAAAAATTCAAAAAACAAAAAAAATCTTTTTGGTAGATGACAGTTCGTTATCATAGCGTTCATTTAGGATTATTAAATTTTATAAAAATTTACCCCAAATTTGAAATTTAAAAAAATTTTTTTTAAAAAATTAAAAAAAAAAAATTTGGTGGTTGGACGAAATTAGCACATAAATCTGGCATTAATTTTTACATATTGAATTTCAGATCCATTGAAGGGGGGAGTTTTTCAAAAAACGTGAAACTGCACCCCCCACTTTGAAATTGAAAAAAAAGTCTTAAAAATTCAAAAAACAAAAAAAATATTTTTGGTGGATGACAGTTCGTTATCATAGCGTTCATTTAGGCTTATTAAATTTTATAAAAATTTACCCCAAATTTGAAATTAAAAAAAAATTTTTTTAAAAAATTAAAAAAAAAAATTTGGTGGTTGGACGAAATTAGCACATAAATCTGGCATTAATTTTTGCATATTGAATTTCAGATCCATTGAAGGGGGGAGTTTTTCAAAAAACGTGAAGCTGCACCCCCCACTTTGAAATTGAAAAAAAAGTCTTAAAAATTCAAAAAACAAAAAAAATCTTTTTGGTAAATGACAGTTCGTTATCATAGCGTTCACTTAGGCTTATTAAATTTTATAAAAATTTACCCCAAATTTGAAATTTAAAAAAATTTTTTTTAAAAAATTAAAAAAAAAAAATTTGGTGGTTGGACGAAATTAGCACATAAATCTGGCATTAATTTTTACATATTGAATTTCAGATCCATTGCAGGGGGGAGTTTTTCAAAAAACGTGAAGCTGCACCCCCCACTTTGAAATTGAAAAAAAAGTCTTAAAAATTCAAAAAACAAAAAAAATCTTTTTGGTAGATGACAGTTCGTTATCATAGCGTTCATTTAGGCTTATTAAATTTTATAAAAATTTACCCCAAATTTGAAATTTAAAAAATTTTTTTTTAAAAAATTAAAAAAAAAAAAATTGGTGGTTGGACGAAATTAGCACATAAATCTGGCATTAATTTTTACATATTGAATTTCAGATCCATTGAAGGGGGGAGTTTTTCAAAAAACGTGAAGCTGCACCCCCCACTTTGAAATTGAAAAAAAAGTCTTAAAAATTCAAAAAACACAAAAAATCTTTTTGGTAGATGACAGTTCGTTATCATAGCGTTCATTTAGGCTTATTAAATTTTATAAAAATTTACTCCAAATTTGAAATTTAAAAAAATTTTTTTTAAAAAATTAAAAAAAAAAAAATTGGTGGTTGGACGAAATTAGCACATAAATCTGGCATTAATTTTTACATATTGAATTTCAGATCCATTGAAGGGGGGAGTTTTTCAAAAAACGTGAAGCTGCACCCCCCACTTTGAAATTGAAAAAAAGTCTTAAAAATTCAAAAAACAAAAAAAATCTTTTTGGTAGATGACAGTTCGTTATCATAGCGTTCATTTAGGCTTATTAAATTTTATAAAAATTTACTCCAAATTTGAAATTTAAAAAAATTTTTTTTAAAAAATTAAAAAAAAAAAAATTGGTGGTTGGACGAAATTAGCACATAAATCTGGCATTAATTTTTACATATTGAATTTCAGATCCATTGAAGGGGGGAGTTTTTCAAAAAACGTGAAGCTGCACCCCCCCACTTTGAAATTGAAAAAAAAGTCTTAAAAATTCAAAAAACACAAAAAATCTTTTTGGTAGATGACAGTTCGTTATCATAGCGTTCATTTAGGCTTATTAAATTTTATAAAAATTTACTCCAAATTTGAAATTTAAAAAAATTTTTTTTAAAAAATTAAAAAAAAAAAAATTGGTGGTTGGACGAAATTAGCACATAAATCTGGCATTAATTTTTACATATTGAATTTCAGATCCATTGAAGGGGGGAGTTTTTCAAAAAACGTGAAGCTGCACCCCCCACTTTGAAATTGAAAAAAAAGTCTTAAAAATTCAAAAAACAAAAAAAATATTTTTGGTGGATGACAGTTCGTTATCATAGCGTTCATTTAGGCTTATTAAATTTTATAAAAATTTACCCCAAATTTGAAATTAAAAAAAAATTTTTTTAAAAAATTAAAAAAAAAAATTTGGTGGTTGGACGAAATTAGCACATAAATCTGGCATTAATTTTTGCATATTGAATTTCAGATCCATTGAAGGGGGGAGTTTTTCAAAAAACGTGAAGCTGCACCCCCCACTTTGAAATTGAAAAAAAAGTCTTAAAAATTCAAAAAACAAAAAAAATCTTTTTGGTAAATGACAGTTCGTTATCATAGCGTTCACTTAGGCTTATTAAATTTTATAAAAATTTACCCCAAATTTGAAATTTAAAAAAATTTTTTTTTAAAAATTAAAAAAAAAAAATTTGGTGGTTGGACGAAATTAGCACATAAATCTGGCATTAATTTTTACATATTGAATTTCAGATCCATTGAAGGGGGGAGTTTTTCAATAAACGTGAAGCTGCACCCCCCACTTTGAAATTGAAAAAAAAGTCTTAAAAATTCAAAAAACAAAAAAAATCTTTTTGGTAGATGGCAGTTCGTTATCATAGCGTTCATTTAGGCTTATTACATTTTATAAAAATTTACCCCAAATTTGAAATTTAAAAAAATTTTTTTTAAAAAATTAAAAAAAAAAAATTTGGTGGTTCGACGAAATTAGCACATAAATCTGGCATTAATTTTTACATATTGAATTTCAGATCCATTGCAGGGGGGAGTTTTTCAAAAAACGTGAAGCTGCACCCCCCACTTTGAAATTGAAAAAAAAGTCTTAAAAATTCAAAAAACAAAAAAAATCTTTTTGGTAGATGACAGTTCGTTATCATAGCGTTCATTTAGGATTATTAAATTTTATAAAAATTTACCCCAAATTTGAAATTTAAAAAATTTTTTTTTAAAAAATTAAAAAAAAAAAAATTGGTGGTTGGACGAAATTAGCACATAAATCTGGCATTAATTTTTACATATTGAATTTCAGATCCATTGAAGGGGGGAGTTTTTCAAAAAACGTGAAGCTGCACCCCCCACTTTGAAATTGAAAAAAAAGTCTTAAAAATTCAAAAAACAAAAAAAATCTTTTTGGTAGATGACAGTTCGTTATCATAGCGTTCATTTAGGCTTATTAAATTTTATAAAAATTTACTCCAAATTTGAAATTTAAAAAAATTTTTTTTAAAAAATTAAAAAAAAAAAAATTGGTGGTTGGACGAAATTAGCACATAAATCTGGCATTAATTTTTACATATTGAATTTCAGATCCATTGAAGGGGGGAGTTTTTCAAAAAACGTGAAGCTGCACCCCCCACTTTGAAATTGAAAAAAAAGTCTTAAAAATTCAAAAAACAAAAAAAATCTTTTTGGTAGATGGCAGTTCGTTATCATAGCGTTCATTTAGGCTTATTAAATTTTATAAAAATTTACCCCAAATTTGAAATTTAAAAAAATTTTTTTAAAAAATTAAAAAAAAAAAATTTGGTGGTTGGACGAAATTAGCACATAAATCTGGCATTAATTTTTGCATATTGAATTTCAGATCCATTGAAGGGGTGAGTTTTTCAAAAAACGTGAAGCTGCACCCCCCACTTTGAAATTGAAAAAAAGTCTTAAAAATTCAAAAAACAAAAAAAATCTTTTTGGTAAATGACAGTTCGTTATCATAGCGTTCATTTAGGCTTATTAAATTTTATAAAAATTTACCCCAAATTTGAAATTTAAAAAAATTTTTTTTAAAAAATTAAAAAAAAAAAATTTGGTGGTTGGACGAAATTAGCACATAAATCTGGCATTCATTTTTGCATATTGAATTTTCGATCCGTTGAGGTGGGGGGTCCAGCTTCACGTGAAGCTGCACCCCCCATTTTGACGTATAAAAAAAACCCCTTAAAAATGGAGCACAAAATTTTTTTTTTTGGAACAAATTAGCACATAAATAGCACATAATTCCTAGCCTATTAATTTTCAAATCCATTGAATGGGGGGTCCAGCTTCACGGAGCCCACACGCATTCGCATACGGTGCATTAGAGTTGGACTATTATACGGGTAATGTATGTATGTATGTCCACAAATAAAATGCCCGGCGAGAAATTTTATATGATGGAAATGCTTTCGGCGATATGCAATGCCTTTTTTGCTATAAAGTATTTAAAAATAATACAAATCATTATGCACTACAAAAGCATTGCGAAGTATTTCACAAAGAGTATTTGTTCTCTTATTTGGATGACTTTTGTATTCCAAACACTCTGTTTTAGCCAACTATCCTTTAATTTTTTTCAGAAGAGATATTTTTTTTTTTTTCATTAAAAAGTTCTTTTCTTTTCAAAAGCAAAAAATAAAAACAACAAAAAAACAAAAATGTCTGTTCTACATATACGTACATATGTATATTCCACTTGAAGCGGATCAATTTCCTACTGGGGTGCGCATGCGGAGAACTTATTTTGTTCTCACCAACACAACCTCATTTCAGATTTCGCCGACCACTGGAATACACAAACAATTTACATGGAGTGTGTATGTATGTATGTACGTATATCGTACTGCAAAAACCTTCTATAATTAGGGATGGCAACTATAACCGGAAAAACGATTATAATCGGTTAATTTCTTTCGGTTAACGGTTAAAATGTATCGTTTTTTTCCTTTTGATTATTTTTTCGATTAACCTTTTTGCTCTCAAGTCGAAAATAATCGAAAGGAAATAATCGAAGTTGAGAATTACCGCCTTTTCATTCGATTGAGTTTGGAAATTATTTTTCAAGGCAAAATGTTATGAATTAGTATTAATGAATGACTGATGATTTTATTTATTTATTTTATCATATAAGTAAGCGCAATGTGTAGATAAATGTGCACAGCTTTTTTTAAATATGATTTCATTTATATACGAATTTGTATGAATTCGTACCTCTTTAAAATTGTTTTTCACCCTTTCACACGAAAACTGCGATCTATTGCCGAGATAAAAGCACGTATTAAAACGAGCAAATGCATATATGTATGTGTGTAGAACAACATTTTGCGTTGGCGGCCTTCAGCCGCGCTTTAAAAAAAATAATCCTCAGCCGACATAATTCTCTTTCTGGGGTAATATCTATGGACCCATCCAACCTTAACGACAATGGGCTAGCGTAGAACTAAACTGGTCTATCTAACATTTTTTCAGAAATCGAGTTATGCACATTTTTGAACTTGAAAATCATAAATTTATCCGTGCAAAATTGATGTAGGTCTTATTTCTTCACCAAAGTGTCCAAACGATAGAAATGTCACTTTAGAATTTACGTCCTTTTGTCATTTCAAGAAATTCTAAAGTGGCCCAACTAGCATAGACTACCATAGACCAGTATGATCTTACACCAGATGAGTGGATGGAATTGGTTAAAATTTTAGAAAGCATGCTCCTTTTGATGTTAATAATATGGTGGCGAGATTTATGTCATTTGATGAACGACGGCCAATGTTCAGGGACTACCAGAGTATAGTAGACGACGGTGGAAAAATTTCCCAAATGCGAAAGGCAAAATTTGTCAAGGGTGAATCTGTGATGCAGTTTAATGATGATTATTGTGAAACATATAAATCCGTCGATATAAAGATATCTAGCGTGAACCAACATGATTTTATAGAGTTCTTGCAGAATTTTACACCAGATCAGGGCAGCGACATATGCGTTTTGAAATTCAAAAAAATGCAGGACATAAAAAAAATTTTGTAATTCGTACCACCGATTCATCACCCCTTTTACCTGTCTCTCCACATGTAAAGCAGAGATGAAGCAGAAAACAATCCAGAAGATTTTCTACCAGCCCGCCGTGGAGAAAACTAGGTTACTGTTACTTTTCATGCAGAGGTGATCATTTACGAACATGTGTATGTTATTTTTGTAATTAAAGTACTTCCTTTCACATATTTTTTACTTTATTCATATAATTTTCAATTTGTAGTTCAAACTTCCTTAAAAATTGAAAATTCTAAAGTGGTCTATGTAACAAGTTTTCTTGTTACATATAAATATTATATAAAAAACGTTTCTATAATAATTTTTTTTAATGCAGAATGTTAAATTAACTATTAAGCTAACATAATAATTTACAATATTCACTTAACATACATCAACAATCGCACACCGCATTAAAACGCGTTTCATCTGTTTTCTCCAATTTTGTATTTTGTTAGATAGACCAGTTTAGTTCTACGCTAGCCAATTATCTCGTAAACTGTAAACTTCCTGCAAGTTTTGATTTCAGTTTTGAGATATCGTCGGTCTCCTGCCAGAAACACGAATGTGAAAATTTTTTTAAGTGCGATGTCTGCTCTGTTTTCGGGTATATATTGAGATAATAACAATTAATATTTGTATATATGCTTATGTACATATTATGCATGTATGTTTACACAAGAATTTATACAAATATTAATTGCTATTACATCAATATATATCCGATAAAGAGAAGACATCGTACTTAAAAAAATTTCACATTCGTGTTTCTGGCGGGAGACCGACGATATCTGAGAGCCCCTGAAAAAGTAATTTTTTTCGCGGTGCGCTTTCTTAGTGGAAAGCCGACACTTTTTTGTTTATAACGTGTTTTTTGTGAAGATGAGACAGCAACAAAATATTGACAATTTTTTCGCTGAAATGACGATTTTTTATTATTATAATAAAAACGAACACACATACAGTGTATGTATAAAAAATTAGCTTGTTTGTCCTCTTGGGGTACTACGTATTAATTCATCAATAATTGTAATCGAAAAACGGTTATAATCGGTTAGTTCCCTACGATTATTCGCGATTAATAATCGAACCCTTTCGATTAACCTAAAAAACGGTTAATCGATTATTAAATTTTTTTTGCCATCCCTATCTATAATTGAACTGTGGACCAGTGATGCCACTCACATATTTTTCCTTGTACCAAAAAAAGTACCAAATTGCTTTTGAGAGTACCAAAAAGATTTTTTCGTGTAATAGTCGTAGTAGACAAATGGTTTTTTTCTCATTTAAGCTGGGTATCCACATTATAAGAAATTGCTCAAGAAAAAATTGGCATTTATTTCTTGTGTAATTTCGACGTTTAATTTTTTCTTGAATAAATATATACAATCTAAATATTTCTTGGCAAGACCAGCGTTGCCAACCCCATTTTTCGTCAAAATTTGTCATAGATTTTCTTGTGAAGTGGATACTTACTTATTTACTGAATTGGCACGTAACCGTCTAGACGATTTTGGCCGAATCCAACATAGCACGCCAGCTATTTCTGTTTCGTGCAGCGTGGCGCCATTTGGGAATACCTAGGGAGCCAGCATCACTGTCCACCTGATCTTCCCAACGCAGTGGAGGTCTCCCCTTTCTTCTGCGTTCAGCGGGTTTCGACAGAAATACTTTCTTGGCCGGAGCACCTTCGTCTATTCTCACGACATGACCTGCCCAGCGGAGCCGCTGGTTCTTTATTCATTGACGTGGATACTGCCTAAAGAAAATTAGACAGAAGAAAATTTCTTGGCTATTTCTTAAGTTTTTTTACACCTTTCATGAGAATGAAATGGTATTATAACTTTGTGCCAAACAATTTTTGTCGAAAGTACCAGAAGGAAGCGTGGGGGACCCACCAAAATATATACCGATATGATCAGAATCATGAGCTGATTCATTTAAGCCATGTCCGTCTGTCCGTCCGTCCGTCCGTCTGTGTGAACGCAAACTAGTACCTCAGTTTTTGAGATATCTGAATGAAATTTGGAATACAGGTATGTTGTTATGTGCATCTGATCATTGGTCGGAACCGGCTGAATCGGACCACTATAATATATAGAAAACAACCGATTATTCAGATATATATAAAAATTTTGGGGTGTAATTTCTGCATAACTTCCCCATTTAAACAGCTAAGCACATGAAACCTTGAAGTATTTGTACCCATGTTGGCCTAAACAAGATTACCGAAAATTGTCAAGATCGGAGCACTATAACATATAGTTCCACAACAACCGATTGTTCAGATATACACATTTTAGGGTATAACTCCTCCATTTTAACAGCTAAAAGCGTGAAATTATGAAGTATTTGTGCCCATGTTGGCCCAAACGAGGTTAGCGAAAATTGTTAAGATCGAGCTGATTCGTTTAAGCCATGTCCGTCTGTCCGTCCGTCCGTCCGTCTGTGTGAACGCAAACTAGTACCTCAGTTTTTGAGATATCTGAATGACATTTGGAATACAGGTATGTTGTTATGTGCATCTGATCATTTGTCGGAACCGGCTGAATCGGACCACTATAATATATAGAAAACAACCGATTATTCAGATATATATGAAAATTTTGGGGTGTAATTTCTGCATAACTTCCCCATTTAAACAGCTAAGCACATGAAACCTTGAAGTATTTATACCCATGTTGGCCTAAACAAGATTACCGAAAATTGTCAAGATCGGAGCACTATAACATATAGTTCCACAACAACCGATTGTTTAGATATACACATTTTAGGGTATAACTCCTCCATTTTAACAGCTAAAAGCGTGAAATTATGAAGTATTTGTGCCCATGTTGGCCCAAACGAGGTTAGCGAAAATTGTCAAGATCGAACCACTATAACATATAGCTCCCATACAACCGATTGTTCAGATATAAACATTTTGGTATATAACTTCTCCATTTATATAGCTAACGACGTGAAATTTGGAAGTATTTCTACCCATGTTTGCTAAAATAAGGTAAGCGAAAATTGTCAAGATCGGACGACTATAACATATAGCTCCCATACAACCGATTGTTCAGATATGGACATTTTGGTGTATAACTCCTCCATTTTAACAGCTAACCGCGTGAAATTTTGAAGTATTTGTACACATGTTGGCCTAAACAAGGTTACCGAAAATTTTCAAGATCGGACCACTATAACGTATATCTCCCATACAACCGATTGTTCAGATATGGACATTTTGGGGTATAACTTCTCCATTTTAACAGATAATGACATGAATCTTTGAAGTATTTGTACCCATATCAGTCGAAATAGAGTTACCGAAAATTGTCAAGATCCGACCACCATAACATATGGCTCCCATACAACCGATTGTTCAGATATACACATTTTGTCGTATAACTCCTACATTTAAATAGCCCAGACACCATTTTTTCTAATGAATCCTTCCATAAATAACCCACAGAATTGAAATTATAAATTATACTAAATCAGGCTATGTACATTAGAGTGGCCCTTACGCCTATGGAAAAATTTTTTTTTCTACTTTTTTGAGACGTTACCCCCGGAAATGGTTTCATGTACGAAGAAAATATTCCCTGTTTAATATTTGCTCGATTGGTCAACGTTAACCCGTGCCACAATGTGTTGAAATAATGAACCAAAGGTTATATGGTTCGGTGGACGTTTATATTGGACGAATTCTCTTATATTTTTGAAGTTTAGTAGATTACAACGTTGTTATTTATTAGACTCCACAAATAAATGATTTATAAAGAAAAGATACTGATATTCAGTATATTGAAGTAGTGAAATGTCACGGATACTTATTTTCTCATATATACAAACAATTTAAGAAAATTGAAATTTGTAATGTACATTTTGCATGTACTCGTACATACATATTTATATGGGAAATTTTAAAAATAAGTGCCCTCTATTAGTATAATTGTATATTCTCGTACATGCATACACAAATAAGAAATACAATTCAGAACTTTAATTCTCTGGAAAGTCCATTGAAAGCGTTTGCGGAGCAGCGAAATAACTCCCACAGAAAATGAATTACATAACTCTCAAAGAAGGAAATGAAATAAGTTCCAACATAATGGGAGTTATTTCATAACGAAATAAGTTCTATTTTGTATGAAAATATTTGTAATTTTTCCATTTGTTTGTTTGGAATTACTTTATTTGGGAGTTATTTCACTGCGCTAGCGTTTGCTGCTGACAATTTTGGTATTTTTTTCTATAACACTTTGCAATAGCACTTAATTCTCACACAGAATGAAAGACCAATATCCACATAGTAAAACCCCCAAACAATTGCAATAGCTGTAACTTTGTAGAGTACTTTAACCCTCTAACGCCCCGACGATGAGCTCGCTTTTACTCCTTTTTTAGAAAGTCCCAAAAAATAACATTTCGAAGCATGTTAGAGGGTTAAATAGTTATAGAAAGTTGTTCGCTATAGAATTTCACTAGATATCCACAGACAAAAGAACCTATATACCACAGTGCAGGGACTTTATGGAGGTGATTTTTGTGGCAAAATTCTATTTTGGGATTTTTCTTACTATTTTCTTTTATATCAGAATTTAACTAAAATAGTGTGCAAATGTGGAAAATTGGAAACTTTTAATATTCTAAGTGCCTCCTCGGATGAAATTCTTACAAAATGACTCGAGGAAGATGAATGAGAAACCGGCATTGAGGACTCTATCATGAATAGTGCTGAACCGTCTCGATATTATATTTTTGAATCATTTTCAAACGGCAGTTACGCTGACTACGCGTAAAATGACCGTGATACGGACACAAAATTTCCCAATTCCGACAGATACTCACTTTTGCTATGTATAAAAAACTCATTTGTTTCACATGTGCTAAAAAGGTACCTATGTGTGGCGTGTGCTTCAGTACACTGACTTCACCAGTTGCACGTTTTAAAATTGTGGCATTGGAAGAAAAGCATATGATTTTAAATTAATACACTCTTTTTAAGTGAAATGTTTGATTTTTTTTGTTTTAATACTATGTTGCTTTATACGTAAGAAGCAAAATTTAATGTCATCTACATACGTAAATTCATCTTCTATGATTCTTGCTACTCAAGGAATTGTAACGATAAAATAATAAAAGTATTTTGATTAATTTCTTTTGATTAATTTCATGCAAGTTTAAACTTGTAAACATCTCAGAGTTAGGTTTTCGGGTATACTTACGCACATACATATATTTATCACTGCATAGCCAAAAGAAGCGCTTACCAAAAGTGATGTTACAAATTTTTCAACTTCAACCCGATGTGGCACGGGTTAGAGTTGTTCAATCGGGCCAAAATTTTCAGAGTCTTATTTTTTTAATAAACAAAAACATATCAGGGGGTAACAACTGCAAATTTCCGACTTTCGAAAATAAGGGCCACTCTAATGTACATACATACATGCACAGGTAACTTTTCATTTCCCCACTCATGAAAGGTATGAAGTCTTCGGTACGGCCGAAGACAGCCGCGCTCTTACTTGTTTTATATGGAGTTTTAGCATTTCTTGTGGTGTGGATACCCTGCTTTATTTTTTTTTTAATTAAATTAACTTCACTATATCGCACCCTAAATCATAAAGTGATACAACGCAAAATCCAAAAATTTTCGGGAGTCAAAAACCTTTATTCTTTACAAGCAATGATGTTGAAAAGGCCAAGTATAATTGCTATTTTTCAGACAAAAGAGACACCGATTGAAAAGTTTTTTTTTTTGGTAATCACTGCAGTTATGTTCTGTGTACCGGTTTATGATAAAACCCCGATTACCAAAAATTTTGAGCTGTTTCACTTAATGATTTAGGGTGCGATATTAACGCTAACAAAAAAAAAAGATTATTAAAAAAGAAAATAAACCAAAAATTAATAAATTTATCGCGCTTTTAATTAATTTAACTTTTCACATGTCAATCACTTTACTTCCATTTAAAACTTGCTTGATACATGTATATTTATTGAGTAGTGATCAGGGATCACTAACAGCGGTTGTATCATGCCATCAGCTGATTTTTTTTTCTTCGCTGAGAGCAAGTGCTACATCACACAAAGGTTAAGCTGAGTTACCATAATCCCTCCATACAATTTTTTTTTTGCTAATTTTGACAACTGCTTGCCAAAAAGCTCAAAAAAAAATACGCGGTAATTTTCGGTGACCGGTATAGTTGGGTCATGCTAGTGATCAAGAATTGTATCGATTTCATAAAATCTACGGCTTTGGGATACCTACCGTGTGTTGGCGATGTAATTACGTTGACGCTCTCATTTTATTTTTTTCCCAAACCGTTGCTTTTAAGGAAAAAGTACCAAAATCAAAAGCAACGTACCAACGTACCAAATCATTTTCAAAGTACCAGTTTTGGTACGAAAGTACCAAAAGTGGCAACGCTGCTATGGACAACACCATACAGCGTTGCCGTTTTAAATTCTTGGGATTACCCAAAAAAATATTGAAATTACCCATAATTGCCCAAAATTCCCCATACAAATTTTCAAATTACACTACCCGACAAAATTTCAAAAATTTTGATATCCTCGACATTTTATACATCTTTTATTTAACTTATTTTATGCATAAAAACAAATCTTTTGTCCGCCATAATTCCGTCACTTTAACGTCGATTTTATGTGGAATTGGAAAGGGTATTTCATCCTCTCAAAATGAAATGAAATAACATAAAACTCAAGACGGTAATGGCGGAGATATTGACAGATCAGTGATCCTCCTTTTCTTCTTAGCGCAAAAACTGATATTTCAAAATATCTCGAAAACTGTTCTACTTTTGAACCATTTCATTACATATTTGGAATCAGCAGGAATACATAGGAATCAAATGTCGAGGATATTTTTTTGTCGGGTAGTGTTATCAAGAGATTTCCAATAAACAAGTATTTTCAAATTTATTTTACTTTATAAAGGTTTGTATTTTTAAATTCATGTGCATATATGTATGTACATATATGTGTGGTTAAAAAAAGTTATAAAGAAACATAAAACAAGTAAGAGAGAAATGAAACATTAAATAGTCCGATTTTCTTTAATTTATAGGTACCGCCAATTCTGTGGGTTGTTTATGTAAATATTTAAAAAAAATATTGTACTGATCTTAGCAATTTAAGTGGAGGAGTTTTACCCCAAAATATATGGTTGGTTGTAGGGGAGCTATATGTTATAATGGTCCAATTTGGTCGATTCCGACAAATGATCAGCGTATCTTAACAACAACGTATCTTAACTAGCTTATGATTCTGATAATATTGGTATATATTTTGGTGGGTCAACTTTTTCTCCTTCTGGAACTTTCGACAAACCTGTTTTGGCTCAATGTTATAGTAACATTTCATGTTCATGAAAGGTATAAAATTGCTTATTTTTTCATAGCTTACTTCTTACTTTAATGGGCTTATGAAATTTGCTTGTACATGTTCGACCAGCCGGTAATTCAAGATTAAATAAATGCTGCAATGCGAATGTAATAGAAACTCATGAAAATAATTAAATTTTTTATAGGTATTATTATTCACATCAAACTATTAAAAGGCGAATTCCCCAAAATTCCCCAACTTATAGAACTCGCCAAAAATTACCCAAATATTAAAAAATTCCCCAAATTTGGGGAATTACCCACAAAACGGCAATGCTGACACCATGGTACAATAATTTAGAGGTAGGCGCATGGGCGAATTCAGAAACTACTTATTTTATTTCCAAAGGTAGAGTGTAATGTCAAAATCCAAGCGAATTATAATCATGGCCAATAGGAATGAGCGAGTCCCAAGCGAATTCAGATTTTAACCACGGCGAAATATCATTTTGACATTACACTCTACCAATTACAATAACAAAATACACGGGGATTTTCTGAATTCGCCCCTGCGCCTACCTGGTATATCTGCCTTGGGACTAGAGATGCAAATTTTGAGGACCAACATCGATACATCGATCTTCTATGTATAGACAAAATTAGCATCGATTCTAAAAAACATCGGAAGGAAACCATCGCTACATCGATGGTTTTTAAGCTAAATTGTTGGAAAAGTCCATGACTTCGGTGGATTTTATGATATTTATATTTGAATGGCTGTTGGATACTTTCTCACACACCCCGAAATTGGAATTTTCATGGAAATACGACCTGTAATGTGGAGTCACATTACCAACTTGTGGAGCATTTACTATTTTTATGTATAAATTACCACTGACAAAAACAACAGCCAAATATTGTCAGGGTCGACATCGATGTATCTGCGAATTTTCGATACTGAGTAATTTTCAAACATCCATGTTGAACATCGATTTTTCGTTCGATATTATCGATGTTTCAAAATCATCGATGTATCGTTTGCATCCCTACTTGGGACAACACTGAACAGGAAAACATTGTGTACGGAGAACAGTGACTTGACTCTGGGATGTGTGTTAAAAAGGTCGAACAGCTGTGCTCAGCTGATTTTGAAGTTGTTGTTATGGCCCAATGACGATCGTGAATGCAATATAAGTTGCTCTTCTTCTTTCTTGTTTGTAGGTTGTTGATTTTACATTCTTGCACATGTTATTCGTGGAATAGCTGGCGTTTACGCTCTCTCCGGGAATTGCGTTTTAGGAACTCAGCCTTAATTTCTTTTCGCAATTATGAATTGGTTTTTTCAATTCCCAATTCCGGAATTGCGTTTCTGTCTTGATTGCTACGACCATGTCATTATGGTCCCTTTTCTTACAACAACCACATCCGGCCGCCATACCAATCTGTACCCCCGGAAGTCGCCGCCATACCAATCTGTCCCCGATTTTGACATTTGCCGATGACATATCGTCTTTTTTTTATCGAATTTTGACTACGCATCCCAGAGCCATTTCACTGTATGCTATACACTATGCAGCATGATCCAGTTACCAGGTCGGTCCATGATACATACACACAAACATGCCGTGAGCTGAATGTCAAACGGAATGTCAAAACTGAAAGGAGAACGAAATAATTTGACATTCAGCTCACGATCGAATGATGGAGAAACTCAGAGAACGAAGAATTTGACCAATAGTAAACAGGAATGTATGAATAGAATATACAGAAGCAGAGAAATTGGATAGCTGTTGAAGAAGAAGAAGTCAGCTGATCTGAAGAGCCGACCTGTATAGGTGGATCCTGCTATGCAGGAAAATCCCGCTGAATTTCCAGGGTATTCATTGTCGACGTCCAAACACGGAGACACGAAGTTGAGCAACCCGCTGCTTTTGTTCGTTTGTGGGTGAGAAGGCGACGAGGAAAGGAGGGGGGCACCAAGTCGTCGGTGCTCGGACAACACGCTTTGTGCAGCAATTCTTATCGCCAGTGACCAATCAGAGCGTTCGAAGAATGCCAGAACAAAACATAATGAACAAAAGTTGGCCAGCGACGAGATGTGTTTGGACCATGGAGGAACAATAAAGGAGAATGCATAAGATCAGCTGACTTCTTCTTCAATCTTCATAAACACACACGAACACAAGCATTTTTTTTGTTGACATATTCCACACACACACGCACCCTGGCATTTTCATAGGGGCCACATCTGTCAAATTCTTCTACATTCCTCTTTGCATGACACTTCTGGCCCCACTATGTATGAAGGTATGTCGTTATGCATTCTCCTTTATTGTTCCTCCATAATAATAATAATACAATGGCGCTATTATAACTCTGACGAGTTTTATGGCCGAGCTTCTCTCCCAATTCGAGGTGTGCTCCTTTTTGTTTTTCCGACTAATTGGGTGGACCTACAGTTTTATGCCGGCTCCGAACGGCGAATGCATTTTTTGTGAGAAGCTTTTTCATGGCAGAAATACTCTCGGAGTGTATGCCGCCCACTGCCGAGAGGTGACCGCTGCTCTTAAAAAACCGAATAATTGGATTTTTACTAATTAGAAAAATTTGTTTGGCTCGGACCGTGGTTTGAACCCGAGACCTCTGGCATAGCAGGCGAGCACTCTACCCACTGCACCACAGCGGCCAGACATGGTTTGGACAAATGGAAGACAGAACAGCGGCACAAAAGAGAATCGTTGGATAATTTCGCGGCAGAGTTGCTGTGTTTGGACCATGGAGGAACAATAAAGGAGAATGCATAACGACATACCTTCACACATAGTGGGGCCAGAAGTGTCATGCAAAGAGGAATGTAGAAGAATTTGACAGATGTGGCCCCTATGAAAATGCCAGGGTGCGTGTGTGTGTGGAATATATCAACAAAAAAATGCTTGTGTTCGTGTGTGTTTATGAAGATTGAAGAAGAAGTCAGCTGATCTTATGCATTCTCCTTTATTGTTCCTCCATGGTTTGGACACGGACATTGTCCGTGTCCAAACACAGCAACTCTGCCGCGAAATTATCCAACGATTCTCTTTTGTGCCGCTGTTCTGTCTTCCATTTGTCCAAACACATCAACTCGTCGCTGACCAACTTTTGTTCATTATGTTTTGTTCTGGCATTCTTCGAACGCTCTGATTGGTCACTGGCGATAAGAATTGCTGCACAAAGCGTGTTGTCCGAGCACCGATGACTTGGTGCCCCCCTCCTTTCCTCGTCGCCTTCTCACCAGAAACGAACAAAAGCAGCGGGTTGCTCAACTTCGTGTCTCCGTGTTTGGACGTCGACATTCCAAGGTTGATTCAAGACCAATCTATACAGGTCCTCTTATGTGAAGCAAAATAGGTGATTACACTTATGCTATGGTTATGGTTACAATCTTGATTGCCAATCAAAATCGGAAACATTTCGTGATTGGTGAGAGGTGGTTACGCTTACATTGATGATTGGAGCGCACATACACAACATAACACATGAAAATTACTGAGCACATACACAACATAACACATTATTACCTCTGAAACCTCGTTTGCTGGCTGCCTGTTTCACACAGCAAGTTTGCTGGATGTGAGAGTCCGAAAATTCTCTCACCGTCGGAGTGCACCGAACACACAAGCTGTTTCCACGAAAAACACGTGCAAGAATGCGAAATCAAAACAAAAGACGACAGTTTGACATAAGCTGCAAATACGTTGAAGAAGAGCTACTCTCACTTGCATGGACCTTCTATAGTTAGGTTATGGGTTGATTTATTCCAATTTTCCAATTCATTCTTTGGTCGAACGCTGATTAAAAGGTACGTCTGCGAGTTGTGAGTAGTGAAAGTGTGATCAAATATAATTGAAAAAGCAGAAAATATTGGTAATATTTGAGAGTAAGTTAATTTCTTTAATTTTTACGCAGAAAATTTGGATAAAACATTACAGAAAAAAAATATGTTACCAGTCGCTTCACTTATTGCTACGTATGTAGATACATATACACAAATAGCTGCACGAAAAATGAATAGTTTGGTTTAGCATTGTACTCATTTCAAAATGGCGGACGAGCTCGAAGCTGTAAATCACTGTGCATGCATGTGTGTATATACGTATATGTTCATATATTTGGTCTTTTATACACATAAATTATATTCAAGGGAAGTGCAGCGCTCATACGTTTCATCTTTCTATAGTTTTTCTATATCAGAATTTAACTTGGAGTGTGTGAAAAGAAAATAAGTATTCTGGTAAAAAATGTATATACATAGTTATGCGCGTATATTTGCTCATATGTACAAATTATCCCACTGTCTGTGCACGCGATGAACAAAAATCTTATGGGGCCCTTACACGATCAAATATTTGATCAAATCGTGTATCTGTGGTAGTAAAATTGTCTATGTGTTTTTCACACGTACCCTGCAAAAAATGCGATCACTCCGGGATACATCCGGGACAACTCGCAAGGGAGCATGCGATTACTACCCATTTGTATCTCTTTATATGGGTTGAAGTGTTCTCTTTTGTTTGAGCATGTCCTATGAAGAGACTAATTGTACCCAGTTTGTACCCGAACGGGTAGCAAGAGCGCACAATTGTACCCGTTTTGTACCCGAACAGGTAGCAAATGCGACACATCCATTTGTGCGACTAATTGTACCCGTTTGATACCCTTTCGGGTACAATTCGTCTACAATTAGTATACATATGTACCCGTTCGGGTACAATTGGGAACAATTGTAGACTAATTGTACCCGAAAGAGAGCGCTCCCGGACAAATCTTTTTAGAGACTCGTCGCACACTTTTTTACAGGGTACGTGTTTGATGCCGATTTGACCGAAATCAAAAATTTTTGTTTTCCATCAAATCGGATGGCTATTTGACGTGCGTTGTGGATGCGTGTAAGGTGCTGTGGGTCGGCTTTCCAATAATGCCGCACGCCCCCAAAAAAATGACTTTTACTGGATGGTAGGGGAGGGGAAGTAGGTTCTGGATTTGTTAAATTTGGGCGCCGGACGTACCTGGTTTTCCCGGAATTTGTTAAAGTTGTTAAATTTTTACCTATTTTTACACACACACACACAACTGACATAGGTACAAGGTATGTATTTGTACAATTTTGCGAGTTGAAATGGCCGCAAAAGTACTGTTGACCGGGCCATAGATATTACGCTGAAGGGTGTACTACGCAGAAGGACATCACCGTGGCGGTAGCCACGGTTAGGTTGTATATCCGGACTTTGGTGGCGTAGCCCAGGGTTATTTTAAATAAGCGCGGCCGAAGGCCGCCAACGCAGAAAAGTGTTCTGCGCAAAAGCACTGTGTTTTTAAACGGTTTTATTTAGCTCACCCCGTTTGTTTTATTCTTGGGTCAAATTTAGTAATTCAAATTTCACCCTCTTCCTGTCAACCGATTAATCTGAAATTTTGTACGCATGTACATATAACCCCGATGACAATGCAATATTATGAAAAAAAAATTCCGATAGGTGGCGCGTGGGTCGCTATATTTACAAAAATCGCATTTATGGTCCGATTTGGCTGAAATTCGGAACATGTATTACTACCTTGAAAAGAAATATTTTCTTTAAAAAAAATTCCGCTAGGTGGCGCGTGGGTCGCTATATTTACAAAAATCGCATTTATGGTCCGATTTGGCTGAAATTCGGAACATGTATTACTACCTTGAAAAGAAATATTTGGCATAAGTGCAGAATACGGCCCGTTAAGCTAGACAAAAAAAATTTAGTGGGCGTGGTCCGCCTCTTTTTACTGATTTCAGTGATATAATTTTTTTTTTGGGCTCGCTTATATTAAGGGTGCTAGGGGGGGTAAAGATGAAATTTTCCAAATTTTAAAAAGCAAATATCTCGAAAAGTACTTAACCGATTTTAAATTAAAGCACACCATTGAAAAGGTAATTAAAAACACTTTTTTATGATATGCACATGTATATGCTTATAGTAAATAGTTTGTAAGAAAATTAAGAAAATAAAAAAAAAATCAATTTTTTTTGTAAAAAACGTATTTTATTTAAAAAAAAATTATTATAAACATATATTTTTGTTACTGAAATCAAAAAGATAATTCTATTACCTTTAATTTGATATATAAAATGTTATATAAATGTATATAATTAATAAGAAAATTTGTGTGAATTGTCAACCATGTATATGCTCATACTAACGGCATATGAAAAAAACGTTATATTTCGGGATCCGTACAATAAGTCGAAAAAAAATGTCGAATCTTAAAAGACCGAATTGAAAAAAGCATTATTATACCGAATACATTTTTGACCGAATTAAAAAATGTCGAGGGCCGGCTTTCCATTATTCCAGCACGTCCTGAGAAAAATGACTTATGCAGGGCGGTAGAGGGGCTCTCAAAAATTGTTTGTACAATTTTGCGAGTTGAAATGGCCGCAAAAGTACTGTGGACCGGGCCATAGATATTACTCCGGAAGAGAATTCTACCGGCTGAGGGTTATTTTTTATAAGAGCGGCCGAAGGCCGCCTACGCTGAAGGGTGTACTACGCAGAAGGACATCACCGTGGCGGTAGCCACGGTTGGGGCACACGTCCGGACGGATGGCGTAGCCCAGGGTTATTTTTTATAAGCGCGGCCTAAGGCCGCCAACGCAGAAAAGTGTTCTGCGCAAAAGCACTGTGGACCGGGCCATAGATATTACTCCGGAAAGAGAATTCTACCGGCTAAGGGTTATTTTTTATAAGCGCGGCCGAAGGCCGCCTACGCTGAAGGGTGTACTACGCAGAAGGACATCACCGTGGCGGTAGCCACGGTTGGGGCACACGTCCGGACGGATGGCGTAGCCCAGGGTTATTTTTTATAAGCGCGGCCGAAGGCCGCCAACGCAGAAAAGTGTTCTGCGCAAAAGCACTGTGGACCGGGCCATAGATATTACTCCGGAAAGAGAATTCTACCGGCTGAGGGTTATTTTTTATAAGCGCGGCCGAAGGCCGCCTACGCTCAAGGGTGTACTACGCAGAAGGACATCAAATTAATTTGCGAACTCATTTTTATTCACCTTTCACGTTGGAAAAATATATAAACTTTAATTTAAATAGTACGTTTGAAATATACCGTTTTTTCCATATGCCGTTAGTATGAGCATATACGTGGTTGCCAATGCACACAAATTTTCTTATTATTTGTATATATTTATATAACATATTATACATCAAATAAAAGGTAATAGAATTCTCTCTTTGATTTCAGCAACAAAAATATATGTTTATAATAACTTTTTTTAAATAAAAATGGTTTTTTTATGAAATACATTGATTTTTTTTTTTGTTTTCATAATTTTCTTACAAACTATTTACTGTAAGCTCATACATATGTATATCACAAAAAAGTGTTTTTAATTACCTTTTCAATGGTGTGCTTTAATTTAAAATCGGTTAAGTACTTTTCGAGATAATCGCTTTTTAAAATTTGGAAAATTTCATCTTTACCCCCCCCCCCCCCTAGCACCCTTAATATAAGCGAGCCCCAAAAAAAAATTATATCAATGAAATCAGTAAAAAGGGGCGGACCATGCACACTTTTTGTTTTTTGTCTAGCTTACCGGGCCGTATTCTGCACTTGTTCCTCCGATTTGGCTGAAATTCGGAACATGTATTACTACCTTGAAAGGAAATATTTTCCTAAAAAAAACTTCCGATAGGTGGCGCGTGGGTCGCTATATTTACAAAAATCGCATTTATGGTCCGATTTGGCTGAAATTCGGAACATGTATTACTACCTTGAAAAGAAATATTTTCTTAAAAAAAAATTCCTCTAGGTGGAGCTGAGATCGGGGTAATTAAAACTGAAAATCCTATTTGCAGGGACTACGTATAGAGGCGTTGGACTGCAATAAACTAACGGGCAAGAAACCTTGCAATAATGAAGCACTAAATGAATTAAACAGAATGCGAAATAAAAACTAAAAACTAGAAAATAAAAATAGGTAAAAAAACTTTTTAAGTTAAACGGTTTTATGTTATACATACATTGCAATGTTTAAGATAAATGTACTAAAAACCAAAAAATAATAAAATAGATACAGTCGTGGGAATTATAAACATTTGCATAGACTAGACTAAAATAAAACCGTGGGGCACGTCAATTGTCTACAATCGTTGATTAAAATGTTTGTTTTGTAATGTTACACTATAATTAGGCAGTTGTTCAACCGACAACGATGGACGTGTGATAAGTAGGGCTAGAATGTGGAAAAAAGCTAGCAAGCTCGATTATAAGCGAGTTTTAGGGTTTCATAGTGGTGAGCGAGTAGTACTTTTATCATATGTTTTGTCGATTAAAGACAAACTGCGAGCAGTGAAACGATTCCTCGTGTGAATGTCCAACGATAAACTAGTTGAAACATCTCTTTTATTAACATGGAGTGTATAACTATTGGAATTTCCATGAGCAAGAAAATAGTAAGTAATTTCCTCACCGTCTGCGGGCCAACTGCCTAACGACGAATTAAACAATTCTTCTATCGCACATTAAGTCGATAATTTGTAGACAATTGACGTGCCACACAGTTTTATTTTAGTCTAGTCTATGCAAATGTTTATAATTCCCACGACTGTATCTATTTTATTATTTTTTGGTTTTTAGTACATTTATCTTAAACATTGCAATGTATGTATAACATAAAACCGTTTAACTTAAAAAGTTTTTTTACCTATTTTTATTTCTTTATCTATCGAATTTATATGGAGTTACTAAACTTTAACCATAAATTCCTCGAAAACGAGGTACGTCCGGCGCCTAAATTTTACGGATTCAGAACACCCTTCCCCTCCCCTAACCCACGGTACAAATCGTTTTTTTGGGGGCGTGCGGCATTATTGGAAAATTTCCCCAATAAGCGTGTTGCATTATATGCTAACGCAATATATGCAATGCAATCGTCAGTGTCACTCATTTTGTGCTCCAAAATTTAATTCTATAAACAAATTAAAAGAAATATCAGCATTAATACGTGATAAAATATCTATTGTAAATAATAGAAAGCTAGAATGAAATTTGATGTGCTATTTGACAACGATTTGATCAAATTACACAGACACGCGATTTGATCAAATGATTTGATCGTGTAAGGGCCCTATTATGTATGTTTGCATCAGCGTTGCCACTTAGAAAATTTAAATTTACCAAAATACAAAATAAAAGTAACCAAAACTAGAAACAAGTAACCGTAACCAAAATAAATTAAAAATATAGGCATACAGTGGCTCTCAGAAGTATTTTGCATAATTCATTTATTAAGAAATCGTTAGAAATTCGCCTTTTTTCGAATTCTTTTGCAAATTTTTTTAACCCTAAAAAGATAATCTGCGTCAAAATTACGCATCCCCTTTCGAATTATTGTTCTCACTCCTCCAATTATGTGAATACGTCGCTGAACGTTATATATATTTCAGTTGTGCTGCTTATTAGCCATGGGTAATGGCGCAATTTTTTTGGCGCTGATACAATAACGCCAGCGCCAACCGTGGCGCCAACTCACGGTACTGGCGCAATAACACCTTTAGCGCAATTGTCATCGAATAATCGATAAATAACATTTTTTCGCTTGTTACTGTTTACCAATCCCGTTTTATTTCTTTTGGCGCAATTCTGCTTACATATACGAGGGCACAATTAATTTTAATTTTCATAATCATTTGGAAAAATATTCCGTATATATGTGAAAATATGCTGGAAATTAGAGTCACTTAGATCACTATCAAGCACACATAATTGTGACGTTGTCATACGTATACATATACTATGATGCTGTTATTGGCGGTGTGGTTGCGCCATTTTACACTAGCGCTATATTGGAGCTGGTGTTAGCGCACGAAATTGAGTCAGTTGCCGAGTTCCCGTGGCAGTGATCCAGATCGGGATAAGAAGTTTGCATGCAAATGCAACAAGAATTTTGTGATCCTGGTGTTTATCTGTATCAATTTCGGATCCGTATAGATTGTAATAGATTTTTTTGATCCATATAAATACCAGGATCATCAATTTGTTGTTGCATTTGCTTGCAAAATTTGTATCCGGATCTGGATCACTGCCACGGGAACTCGCCTAGTGTTATATTGCAATAGCGCATCATTGAGTTGGCGCTACATTGAGTTGGCGCTACTAAAGATGAGCGAAACTGCGATTTTTCGATATCTGTGATTTCGGTGATTGCTATTTTTAAATCACTGTGATTTTAAACTGCTATTGCGATTGCATGGACTGGTATAAAATCATCAGTTACCGGTAGAGATTAATTTTGCGTTTTCTGAGCGATATAACCTGTCTTTATTTTATGTTAACAAAATGATGGCAATAACAACGCATTCCGCAGTAATATCGCTGTTTGTAAATATTTTTCAAAGACAAATTGTAAATTCAATAATTTTTTTTTCTTATAT
The DNA here is from genome assembly GCA_960531455.1 of Urophora cardui. Lineage (NCBI taxonomy): Eukaryota > Metazoa > Arthropoda > Insecta > Diptera > Tephritidae > Urophora > Urophora cardui. The sequence continues at coordinate 169,099,218 of OY482671.1, forward strand.
TTCTATATATGTACGTAATACGTATGTGGTCTGCTCAAAAGTGTAAACAAAAAGAAATTTATAATGCTTTTGCGATTGCGATTCACATAGGTGAACTGCTTACTTGCTACATCGATAGCAGTTGCCAATAAGTAGTGAACTGCTATTTTGAAAAAGTGATCGCAATTGCGATTTGTGATTTTTTATTCACAGTGAAAAAATCACCGTTTGCGATATATCGCTCATCACTAGGCGCTACATTGAGTTGGCGCTATATTGAGTTGGCGCATTTCCCAAATCGGAGTTAGCGCAATAACACCAGGGTTGGTGTCAGCGCAATAGCGCCGCGCAGCGCAGTGTTACCCATGCCTACTGCTTATCTCTCACGTGACACATAATTTTCTGTGGTAAGTTTTCTAAATTTCCCAATATGAGGGGTCAGTGAGTCAAAATTACGCATGATTATCTTTACCGTGACTTTCAGGAAGCATTTCTCACGTATTGCATAAGGACAAGGATGACTTTCATTCATCAGAACATTATGCTGAAGAGCCAGTATTGTAAAAATATATATGTATTGTATTGTGGCATCTGTGGTGAAGTGGATAAAGTGCTCGTCTGCCATACCAAGGGTCGCGGGTTCAACCCCCAGCCGACCCAACACCAAAATTTAATTTAATTGACTATGAGAAAACAACTGTGACTGTCGGCTGTCGACTGGCACATGTGATAGTCCGCAGTTAAGGGCCTTTTCACATTACTCGGCGCGACATCGGATCGACATTTTTTGCTCGGTATATTCAGCTTACCGAAACGATTCCGCATTGCTGTGTTTTTCACACTTGTGGGAATACTTTCGGTGCGTAATCGGCAGAAAATAGGAAAACAAACATCGAAATTTGCAAAACAAAATTTTTAACTTCAACAAATCACTCAATAATAACAATAATGTCTTCTAGCGAAGACAAAGACATTATAACTTGCTACATTTATTACCGAAACGAGTTTTTTACTGACTTTGTTCTTCTTCTTTCATCACGCCGCAAAAATGTATGCAGTAATTCCTCAAATTTTACTGACCGGTCTTACCGCGTTGCGGTATACCGAAATTAATCCGCTCCGATTTCATGTATGCAACACTAATGTGAAAGTGCCAATTGAAATACATGTGGTCGGTAAGGTTTCGGTATACTTTCGGCAAAAACCAAAAATGTCGATCCGATACCGCACCGAGTAATGTGAAAGCGCTCTTACTTCGTCGTTTGGTTTCATTCGCGTAGTTGTTTGTTTCATATTCATCCCGACTGGCACATGTAGTAGTCGGTAGTCGAAGTCGTTTTCATTTCATTGCAGTTGTTTCAGTTATTGCAAACCGTGGTTATTACAAAAAACGCGATTTAGCTGTTTTTAACGCGGGCCTAAAAAAAAAAAAATTTTACACCAAAATTATTTTTTCGACATAAAGTGTTCAAACTGACACACGCAAACTTTATTTTCGTGATACGGCTTAATGTACATATGTATGTATTTTAAAAAATTTTTAAATACCCAGCTAACAATTTTACCCGAAATCTGTAAGATTTCTATCAGATTGTCGGCAAAAAACTCCGAAATCAATAAGTTTTCTGTACGACTTCTTCAAGAGAAATGTATGAAGACGTTGACAGGAATTCTTACAGACATGTCTTGGGAAATTCTGTGTTTATAACCGACGATTCGGACAGATATCTAATAGATTTCTGAAGGAACTATGAAGGGAAATTCTATTGTTTTCCGACGAATCTGACTGATATCTAACAGATATCTGAAGAAAAATCGTGAGGATTTCTGATTTAAATGCCGAAGAATCTGATGGATATCTTACAGATATCTGAAGAAAATCGTGCAGAATTCTGCAATATTTTCCGACGAATCGGATGGATATCTTACAGATATCTGAAGAAAATCGCGCAGAATTCTGCAATATTTGCCGACGACCCTGGTGCTTATCTTACAGACTTATAAATAAAACTCAGCTAAAATGCAGTGTCACTTAATTACGATTTAATATTTTAATAGATAAATATACATATTTAAGTAATTAGGTATCTATTATATTAATAAGGCATAGAGACGGTCGAATATTTTAATGGCTTTGTGTTAAAACGCATTCATAATTAAGTATCTATTAAATTAAAACTAACTTATACTGATTTCAGACAGAAAATTAATGTAGTACATTACATTTATAATTTAACAATAAATTTTTGTGTTTCACACACACTCAATTAACAAGGAGATGTCAAATTTCATAAAATAATTTATTTATTTATTTATTTATTTATTCTTACAGCTAAAAATTAAGCCTAGTTTTCACAAATTATGTAAAATATTTCGAAATATAAAATTTCTTATAATCTAAGTCCTATCCCAAACATAGTAAGGCATGTAAGGATAGGTAAACTGTAATGAAGAACAGTAAGCTCCATTCGGAATACATTTTTCACTCAGTAGGGAGTGTTTAATTAATATAGTTTAAGGGCCGTTTACTCAACCTCTGATTAACGCTAATCACGGTTAAAGTCCGGTTAAACATCATTATCGACTTCATCAAACCATACATTTATCATGTGGTCGATAACGCAGTCCATAAGTTAACCGGCCCTCTATCCTCCGGTTAGCGTTAATCAGAGGTTGAGTAAACGGCCCTAAGTTTAATGAAATTTACCCAGTAAGGGGCCAGCGTGTCATTAAGGACACTTGAGCCAGAAAGGACTCTGTCGTTTACATTATTTTTTATATATATTTTTTATATATATTAGATAGGAAGGGACTTGCAATAGTTATACAATTTTCTTTTGAATTCATTTATATTACTAGCTTTGACATCATTTCAATCCCTTGTAGTACAAGTTACATTTATCTGCTTCTGTTTTGTAAGCAGGCAGATTGAAATCATTTCTATTTCTAGTATTTACGGAATGTATATTATTCACATATTTAATGTTACTTTTAAGATAATCAGGTAAATTACCGTTTATAATATTTTTGATAAATTTCATTGTATGATAAAACAATTGTTGTTTAATACTCAACCAGTTCAGACTTGATAGCATAGCTCTTATTGGCGTGTCATACCGTTTTTTAAGAATGAATCTCATTGCACGGTTTTGTTGCTTTTGCAATTTATGGATTTGACTATCTCTCATAATAAAGAACACAGTTGGACAGTAAATGAAATGCGGTTCAATTATAGACCTATAAACCAAAATTTTGTACCTTCTACTTAAGTATTTGCAGGTGCGTTGCATAAAGTATATTTTTTTAGCTATCTTGCTTACAGTGTAATCAATATGCTCGTTGAAGGTCAGTTTATGATCAATTTAATACCGAGATATTTCATTATGCTAACCCTTTCAATTGGATCATTATTTATACACAGATTCTGAAGCTGCGTATTCTCGAAATTGCGTCTTGATATAACCATAAATTTGGTTTTATCGACGTTCAATTTCAAACGATTCAAACATAACCAGTTGTAGACCTCATTTAAATCATGCTGTAACTTATTGGATATTTCGGAGATATTGTCTCCACTTAGCATAAGCAGCGTATCATCGGCAAATAACTTTATGTTAGAATATTTGATACAATCTTGTATATCATTGATGTAGATGTTAAACAAGATGGGAGCAAGTACGGAACCTTGCGGCAGACCGACTGATACCTGTCTACTATGGGATAGAGAGGATCCGATCGCTGTTCGTTGGTTCCTATTCATAATAAAACTTTCAAACCATTTGAGCTCCATACCATTAATACCAATGTTAAACAATTTTTTTAGTAACAAGTTCTGATCAATGGTTTCGAAAGCGCGTTTTAGATCTAAGAAAACCGCTATAATATGTTTATTTATACTCAAATCTTCCTTCCAGTTAGCAATAACCAAATTTAGTGCACTTTCACAAGAATGCTTTCTACGAAACCCTGATTGCTGTGGAATAATGGCCTTATTATCTTCTAAGAATTGTGTAAGCTGATTTTTTACCACTGTTTCTAGTATTTTTTCATCGCTTGGTAACGTATTAATAGGTCTTATCTCATCGGCTCTGATAGTATTTTTCACTTTTTCTATAGGTACGATAGTAGAAGTTTTCCAGAAATTAGGAAAAGTCCCATTATGTAAACTTTCATTTACTATTAGCGCATAGAAATATCCCGTATAAGTAATCGAGTCCTTGAAGACTCCTTCGGATAAGAGTTTCCTACCACCAATTTTATTTTTAAATTTGCTTACTATGTTTAATATTTCAGCTGTTGAAATTTGCTGAAATTGAAACATAGGCAAGCCACTATTTCTGAATATAATATCGCCTCTTCCAGCGCTGATGTTACTAGTAATTTCCATCACACTGTCTACAAAATAATCATTTAATGAATCAGCTATTTCTTCCTCACATGTAAGTAGCTGATCTTTGATTTGTTGTTATTGACAACAATTTTTGAATAAATAATCCCAGTAAACATTCGGGTCATAAAAGAGTCCGAAAGGAATCCTAAACTGGAGCATTCGCACTTATTATGAGCTCACTTTGGAGTTCAAAATGTATGTATTTGTGTTCTTAAGGTGGTCCCCTGATATGAGTCTGAATATGTAGTAAAACAAAAAAAAATATTTTGTTTTTGCATTTTCCTTCCCCTGACCCAATTCTTTTCATCCTCTCTCTCCCTTCATCCCAGATTATTCTCCTCTTCTCTCATTGGTTGCGTTCAGAAGTCGCAACTGTTGAGCAAAACACCGAGCGGAAAGTGATATAATTTGCGCCTTCTGAAAGAGCTGATACAGACAAAAAACAAATTATTATTATAATTGCCTATCCCCAACATAATCGGCAATAGCTTCGCTACTTTGAAACATTTGTATGTCTTCATGTGAAAACCTTTATTGTTGAATCATGGTAGGTATTTATATTTTTGTACATATGTCAAAATCGTAAGCACAACATGTTGTCCGAAGTGAGCATAAAAAATTTATGATGGAAAAAAGTGTCCAAACTCACATCATGTTGTGTTGATCAGAAATACTCAACTACTCAACTTTGCGTTCAGAAGATAAAAACACAACTGTTGCGCAACCGTTGGGATTCTGAACGCAACCATTCTGGAACCCTTATTGCTTGCTTTATAGTGTTGTCTATTGGTATTTTCCTCCGAATTCAAACCTGAAATTCAATACAACGCCATAATATAGTGGAACATTCAACATTATATTGAACTTTAGTGATACTTTTATACCTACTTCCCATTTTTCGATTTACAATTATCATTTAAAAAAACAAGAAAAAAATTATAAAAATTTTTCCTTATAGCTTAAACAGAATCAGCGTCGGACGAATTCTCGTCGGCCGCGGCGTTCTGTCAAATGATTAAAATACACGGCAGTATATGAGAATGAACAGAACGAAAACGCTGGCGAAAATCGCCCGGTGAAAATTCGTCAGAATAGAGACTTATTTCTAATTTGGACGCTATCGCCTGTCAAATAAATTATTTGGAACTTGATAAAAACATGTAATAAAACAAAAATATATGTTTTTTGATGTGGAAAAAATTTAAAATGTGTACAGAAGAGAAGAGTCAATTGAAGAAGGAAACATCGTAATTAAAAATTATGCATATGGCAATTTCGCATTGATTCTGTTTTACTGGGCGATATTCGCAAAAAAATGTCATCGCCGCACCACGCGAAAACATGTCCGGCGATCGGTTCTGTTTAAACTTTAAAGCTTAAGCTCACACATATTTGTGATTCATATCCGACTCCAAATTATGAGTGCTCTGAGAATGTTTGCTGGGATAATAAATTCATGCCAAAACTAATTGACGGTTGACACTGAAAATTTCAAAATTAAAAAAAACGAACTTACCTGCCAGAGTTGTATTGGATTTTTATTCGATTAAAAATTCAATTAATTAGTAATGGATCCATTAAGAATGGAACTTCTGTATGGAAAATCGAGCTTCATTATTGACTTAATGAAGAAAATGTGGATAATTACTCCATTAACCGCCTGTGTGAAATCAGTATTAAATAACTACATATAATTAATTAATTATGGTCGAAGATTTCAATGTATAACCAACATAAGTGATTATTTGTTGTATTAATACTATTTTAAACAGGGGATTGAAAAACAAGATACTAAAAAATTATAAACAATTACATAAACATTTTTTTAAATTTTTTTTTTTTTTTTTTTTTTTTTTGTTTTTGGTATTGATTTTGATTTTGATTTTTTTGTTTTTTCTTTTTGTTTTTTTTTTTCTTTTGAAAAAGAAAAGCTCGTTTCAAAAAACACAAAGAAAGGAAAAAACAAATGAAAAAAAACAAAAACCAAAAACAAAAAGCAAAAACAGAAAAGGAAAACACAAAAAAAAAACAAAAACAGAAACAAAAATACTGGTGCGTAGCCTGTCACGCTCATAATACGACGCTTTTCCCATTTCTTCCACTGCTGTTTTTTTGGCGTTCCTCTTAAGGTTCGCACATCTATCGGCAAGCTATTTTTAACTCTTTTAATAATTCGTTCATATCAATGCCTGGTATTGCATATTTAACTGACCAATTTCGCAAAAAGCTTTTTAGGTCAAGCATAGTATGGCCGTTTTTATCCATTTCATTCGTTAACATTTGGGAACTATGTCTACGCTCATTTTTATTACAATTATTAATATTTTCATCACTGTTATTGTTAATAAAATTATTTGTGTTAATATTGTTAGAAGTACTACTTCTACTACAATCTCTTATATTTAAGACACTTCCGCCGGGCTCAATCAGAGTCGTTAATAAGTTTTTCGCCTTTCGCTTGACCCGTTGTTTAAAAGCCTGACGCGAAATATTGTTTATCTTTAATTATATATTTTATTTAATTCTGTTGTATTTATTATTATTTATCAAGCGAGTTTTGTAATTTAAATTCATTTAATAAATCTATATATATAAAAGGAAGTGGCGTTAGTACAAACGCGTATAACTCAAGAACGCCTGCACCGATTTGGATGATTGAGACAAATTCAGATTGTTCTCTGTCCAGAATAGGAGAATATCCAATAAAATTACCGAAAAATGCAAAAAAAAAAATATTTTCCCATATATTTTGTATATCTATATATATAAAAGGAAGTGGCGTTAGTACAAACGCGTATAACTCAAGAACGCCTGCACCGATTTGGATGATTGAGACAAATTCAGATTGTTCTCTGTCCAGAATAGGAGAATATCCAATAAAATTACCGAAAAATGCAAAAAAAAAATATTTTCCCATATATTTTGTATATCTATATATATAAAAGGAAGTGGCGTTAGTACAAACGCGTATAACTCAAGAACGCCTGCACCGATTTGGATGATTGAGACAAATTCAGATTGTTCTCTGTCCAGAATAGGAGAATATCCAATAAAATTACGGAAAAATGCAAAAAAAAATATTTTCCCATATATTTTGTATATCTATATATATAAAAGGAAGTGGCGTTAGTACAAACGCGTATAACTCAAGAACGCCTGCACCGATTTGGATGATTGAGACAAATTCAGATTGTTCTCTGTCCAGAATAGGAGAATATCCAATAAAATTACCGAAAAATGCAAAAAAAAATATTTTCCCATATATTTTGTATATCTATATATATAAAAGGAAGTGGCGTTAGTACAAACGCGTATAACTCAAGAACGCCTGCACCGATTTGGATGATTGAGACAAATTCAGATTGTTCTCTGTCCAGAATAGGAGAATATCCAATAAAATTACCGAAAAATGCAAAAAAAAAATATTTTCCCATATATTTTGTATATCTATATATATAAAAGGAAGTGGCGTTAGTACAAACGCGTATAACTCAAGAACGCCTGCACCGATTTGGATGATTGAGACAAATTCAGATTGTTCTCTGTCCAGAATAGGAGAATATCCAATAAAATTACCGAAAAATGCAAAAAAAAAATATTTTCCCATATATTTTGTATATCTATATATATAAAAGGAAGTGGCGTTAGTACAAACGCGTATAACTCAAGAACGCCTGCACCGATTTGGATGATTGAGACAAATTCAGATTGTTCTCTGTCCAGAATAGGAGAATATCCAATAAAATTACCGAAAAATGCAAAAAAAAATATTTTCCCATATATTTTGTATATCTATCTATATATTAATAGGCTAACATTTTTCCCATACAAACAACTGCCAGGCTGTTTAGCACATTTAACATACTCATATCGACATAAAATTGATATGGATGTGTTCGCATGGGTCAGGAGCAGTGCATAGGCATATAATTTTTTCTATAAATTATTTAATTTCTTTATAATTAATAAATAAAGTTTTTAGTTTTGTACCATTTTTGATTTACTTCATTTTTGCTTCGTTGGCAAATGTGCCCACTATCTATATATTAATAGGCTAACATTTTTCCCATACAAACAATTGCCAGGCTGTTTAGCACATTTAACATACTCATATCCACATAAAATTGATATGGATGTGTTCGTATGAGTCAGGAGCAGTGCACAGGGATATAATTTTTTCTATAAATTACTTAATTTCTTTATAATTAATAAATAAAATTTTTAGTTAAGATAAATAGATATCGTAAACGTGTTTACAAATATCGTAAACACAGTTGAAGAGTCGCTTTAATTTAAAAGCGCTCACCACCGGGCCTATCTTCCTAGATCTGCCTTGATTTTGACCATGATTTCGCGTCGGACCGTCATTAAAAGGGCAAATCAGTGTTGCGGTACAACTGGAATTTGGAAAGTGTTGCTTATCTCCGCGAAAAGGAATAATTTTTGTACCAATACAAAGTTGAAAAAATAAATTGCTTGGTCGAATTTCGACCACCGGCGATACTAGTATATATAAAAGGAAGTGGCGTTAGTACAAACGCGTATAACTCAAGAACGCCTGCACCGATTTGGATGATTGAGACAAATTCAGATTGTTCTCTGTCCAGAATAGGAGAATATCCAATAAAATTACCGAAAAATGCAAAAAAAAATATTTTCCCATATATTTTGTATATCTATATATATAAAAGGAAGTGGCGTTAGTACAAACGCGTATAACTCAAGAACGCCTGCACCGATTTGGATGATTGAGACAAATTCAGATTGTTCTCTGTCCAGAATAGGAGAATATCCAATAAAATTACCGAAAAATGCAAAAAAAAAATATTTTCCCATATATTTTGTATATCTATATATATAAAAGGAAGTGGCGTTAGTACAAACGCGTATAACTCAAGAACGCCTGCACCGATTTGGATGATTGAGACAAATTCAGATTGTTCTCTGTCCAGAATAGGAGAATATCCAATAAAATTACCGAAAAATGCAAAAAAAAAATATTTTCCCATATATTTTGTATATCTATATATATAAAAGGAAGTGGCGTTAGTACAAACGCGTATAACTCAAGAACGCCTGCACCGATTTGGATGATTGAGACAAATTCAGATTGTCCTCTTCCAAGAATAGGAGAATATCCAATAAAATTCCGAAAAATGCAAAAAAAAAAAATATTTTCCCATATATTTTGTATATCAATATATATAAAAGGAAGTGGCGTTAGTACAAACGCGTATAACTCAAGAACGCCTGCACCGATTTGGATGATTGAGACAAATTCAGATTGTTCTCTGTCCAGAATAGGAGAATATCCAATAAAATTACCGAAAAATGCAAAAAAAAATATTTTCCCATATACATATTTTGTATATCTATATATATAAAAGGAAGTGGCGTTAGTACAAACGCGTATAACTCAAGAACGCCTGCACCGATTTGGATGATTGAGACAAATTCAGATTGTCCTCTTGCCAGAATAGGAGAATATCCAATAAAATTCCCGAAAAATGCAAAAAAAAAAAATATTTTCCATATATTTTGTATATCAATATATATAAAAGGAAGTGGCGTTAGTACAAACGCGTATAACTCAAGAACGCCTGCACCGATTTGGATGATTGAGACAAATTCAGATTGTTCTCTGTCCAGAATAGGAGAATATCCAATAAAATTACCGAAAAATGCAAAAAAAAAATATTTTCCCATATATTTTGTATATCTATATATATAAAAGGAAGTGGCGTTAGTACAAACGCGTATAACTCAAGAACGCCTGCACCGATTTGGATGATTGAGACAAATTCAGATTGTTCTCTGTCCAGAATAGGAGAATATCCAATAAAATTACCGAAAAATGCAAAAAAAAAAAATATTTTCCCATATATTTTGTATATCTATATATATAAAAGGAAGTGGCGTTAGTACAAACGCGTATAACTCAAGAACGCCTGCACCGATTTGGATGATTGAGACAAATTCAGATTGTCCTCTTGCCAGAATAGGAGAATATCCAATAAAATTCCCGAAAAATGCAAAAAAAAAAAATATTTTCCCATATATTTTGTATATCAATATATATAAAAGGAAGTGGCGTTAGTACAAACGCGTATAACTCAAGAACGCCTGCACCGATTTGGATGATTGAGACAAATTCAGATTGTTCTCTGTCCAGAATAGGAGAATATCCAATAAAATTACCGAAAAATGCAAAAAAAAAAAATATTTTCCCATATATTTTGTATATCTATATATATAAAAGGAAGTGGCGTTAGTACAAACGCGTATTACTCAAGAACGCCTGCACCGATTTGGATGATTGAGACAAATTCAGATTGTTCTCTGTCCAGAATAGGAGAATATCCAATAAAATTACCGAAAAATGCAAAAAAAAATATTTTCCCATATATTTTGTATATCTATATATATAAAAGGAAGTGGCGTTAGTACAAACGCGTATAACTCAAGAACGCCTGCACCGATTTGGATGATTGAGACAAATTCAGATTGTCCTCTTGCCAGAATAGGAGAATATCCAATAAAATTCCCGAAAAATGCAAAAAAAAAAAATATTTTCCCATATATTTTGTATATCAATATATATAAAAGGAAGTGGCGTTAGTACAAACGCGTATAACTCAAGAACGCCTGCACCGATTTGGATGATTGAGACAAATTCAGATTGTTCTCTGTCCAGAATAGGAGAATATCCAATAAAATTACCGAAAAATGCAAAAAAAAATATTTTCCCATATATTTTGTATATCTATATATATAAAAGGAAGTGGCGTTAGTACAAACGCGTATAACTCAAGAACGCCTGCACCGATTTGGATGATTGAGACAAATTCAGATTGTCCTCTTGCCAGAATAGGAGAATATCCAATAAAATTACCGAAAAATGCAAAAAAAAAAATATTTTCCCATATATTTTGTATATCTATATATATAAAAGGAAGTGGCGTTAGTACAAACGCGTATAACTCAAGAACGCCTGCACCGATTTGGATGATTGAGACAAATTCAGATTATTCTCTGTCCAGAATAGGAGAATATCCAATAAAATTACCGAAAAATGCAAAAAAAAAAAATATTTTCCCATATATTTTGTATATCTATATATATAAAAGGAAGTGGCGTTAGTACAAACGCGTATAACTCAAGAACGCCTGCACCGATTTGGATGATTGAGACAAATTCAGATTGTCCTCTTGCCAGAATAGGAGAATATCCAATAAAATTCTCGAAAAATGCAACAAAAAAAATATTTTCCCATATATTTTGTATATCAATATATATAAAAGGAAGTGGCGTTAGTACAAACGCGTATAACTCAAGAACGCCTGCACCGATTTGGATGATTGACACCAATTCAGAATAGGAGAATATCCAATAAAATTCCCGAAAAATGCAAAAAAAAAATATTTTCCCATACATTTTGAGATAGTGATAGGAATGGGAATAGGGATAGAGATAGAAAAGAAAAAAATAGAGATACAGATAGAGATAGAAATACCCTACCAGACAGATGAGCATATTATAGGTATTTATATGAGCATTGACATTAATGGCTACAGTCCTTAAAAAAGTAGTCAATTTTGTTCAGGCCGCGTGAAAAAAGTGAGCACTTCTCCTCCCAAGTTTATATGCCATCCCTTTTTTACTAATGGTATACTCCCATAACAAAATAATATATCTTACTCATTCTAACAGAGCATGAAAATCATCATTAATATACTGACAAAGTACTTTGCGCTAGCAACAATATTGTTGAATGTTTACATCAAAAACACCTTGCACCAAATGCCAAGAGTGCTGAATGTTTACATCAAAGACACCTTGCACCAAATGACAAAAGTTCCTAAAAAAGTCCCCAAAAATTACTCACATCGAATGCTAAAAGTGCTAAAAAATTTCACCAAAAACTACTCACGGCGAATGCTAAAAGTACTGAAAATTTTCCACAAAAATTACTCAAATCGAATGCTAAAAGTGCTGAAAAATTTCACCAAAAACTACTCACGGCGAATGCTAAAAGTACTGAAAAATTTCACCAAAAACTACTCAAAGCGGATGCTCAAAGTGCTCAAAAAATGTCCTCAAAAGCTACGCAAAAACATTTAAAATTTTTATATTTTATTTAATTTATTAAAACATTTAAAAATACAAAATTTTCTTTTTGATTTGCTTAATTTATTAACATTTTTGAGATTTAATTTAATTAATTTATTAGTTTTTAAAAATATAAAATTTGTTTTTGTTTAATTTAATTAATTTTTTAATTTATTAAACTATTTAATTAATTTCTTAAACTATTTGGAATTTATTTTTAACTAATTTATTAATTATTTTTAACTAATTCATTTAAATTTGAAATAAAATAGAGATTTAATAAAACTATCTTATGATTTATTGCCTACAGAACTTGCATCAGTAAAATATACATTTTTTAATAACTTGCATTATATTGATTTAAATGTATTTTGTAGATCTTTAAATTAAGAGTCGTATTGTTATTTAAAATCTTACGAAATATTAAACTTTACTCTTAATATTCAAAAATTTAAATTCTTTTATATATATTACTTAAAATCTTACTACAAATTATCATTTTACGAAATTTTATTTAATTTTTAAAAGCTTTTCTCAAAGATTTAAAATTAGGTTTATACGACTCTTAATTTAAAGATCTACAAAAACAGACTTAAATTAATTAATTTTTTTTTTATTTAAATATTTTTTTCTGATATTTCCTATCATGACTTAAATTAATATATTTTCTTAATTCTACCCTAATCTGCACCCTTGATTTTTCCGGAAAGATATCCGCCAACAGTTCCTCGGGTGCCCTTTGCCCTGGCTAGAATTTCAGTCTGTATAAAGGAAAAATTAAAATTTTAATATAATACAATATAATGTTAAGATGTTTATTATAATATATTGTGGAACGATTTTCCGTCATCCCTTGTCAAGTTTGGTTTGGCTGATATGTGCCATCTTCAGTGTCTTTTTTCGTTCTCGTAAGAAACCGGTTTGTCTCCAAACCAAACTTGACAATTGATGACGGAAAATCGTTCCACCATACATAATATTCCTACCCTGTCGGAAAAATAAGCAACCAAAAAGTAATGTTTATTATAATTTAAGGTTTCAAAATTACCTAAAAAAAGTTACCATTACGTCAGCGTACGTCCTGCTTAGAAGTTTGGTTTCAACAGACTGCACCTGCACCGGTGATGCGGCTGACAGACTGCTGAACCCGAGCCGTTAAAACCTTACATTCTTTCTTTGGGCCTGGATTTCGGCACTTTCGGGCATCTAAAATCAGAAACAATCACGTTAAAAACAAACGTATGTATATTATGTAATTGCTGAATGTCAATACCTTTTCGGCAAGAGCACCTTGCATGGTGTAGAATTTTTCTCCACCCTCCAGTTGACGGGATTCAACGCGCTCCAATTTGTCGACCACATCGTTGAGACGCTTGTCCAGTTTTTCTGCCAAAGTAAAAAACAGCTGTTGAAAAAAATAAACAAAAGAATATATTTGATTATATTAATTTTGAAATTTGCTAAATTCTTAAAACAGAAATAATGAAAATTAATTTTTTTTTGGAAAAAATAACCATTGACAGTCAAAAATATAATGCAAACTATTAATCGCTAATTTTTACTAGTTCTCCGCTTCTTGATTTTCCATTTGTTTCGCGCTTTATGAGCGTAATCTTTACCGTTTTTCTCTTTTCATTAAACTTGACAGCTAGCTGCTAGTTTTATAAGAAACAAAGCTATTAATTTATTCACAAAAAAAGTGCCAACACAATTTTTGTATGCAATTTTTTTGTCAGTTAAATTTTTATACAACAAATAACTTTAATATATTTAAATAATAGTTGAATGTATTAGAATTAAAATTATTATCCACAGAAATTTACCGAAAATTTCATTGAAAAAACCCCACTAGTTTGCCAACAAATGATATTGGTACATTATATCAAAGCCTAGCCTTCATATGTGCATATCATCCATTATTTCTCGCATACAAATCAAAGCAACCGACATTGGGTGAGTTTCTAAGAAAAAGCTGCTCCGCAACTGTTGAGCTGAACAGTTGCCAACAGTTGTGTAGCAGTTGAGTTAAACAGCTACGTCTTAGAAACGGTTTGATGAATTTATCAGCTGTTTGGCTTTACACAACATGTTGAGCTCAAGTAGCGAAGAAAATTTGTGATGCAAAAAATGGCGAAAAGTTGCCAACTGTTGAGCTGAGCGGAATTACTCAACAGTGCGTTTCTAAGACAAACACTCAACAGTTGCACAACAGCTCAGTCTTAGAAACTCACCCATTGTATTGTTGCATTTTCGAAACACCTTAATATACTATGTATATGTACTAATTCACACGAAACCCCAACTGCCGGACGCTTATAGTTCAAAGAGATATTTCTTATGAAAGTTCACCGAGGAAAATCACGAATATACGCACATATTTTTTTTTAGAACACTTATGGCATTGGCGACCTCCGGCCGCGCTTTAAAATAATAACCATCAGCCGGAAAAATTAAAAGTGGCAAATATGTATGTATGTATGTACATAAATGAAATTGGTTCATTATACACACCAAACTGATGGCTAGTCTTTTTCACAATTTTCATACATAAAATTTTCCGGTTTCCCTGGCACTAGTCGATTGATATACATAGCTACCATCACAACATATTTTGAACAAATTTATATTGCATTCTGATGCAAATATATGTATGATGGTGGATCAATCGGCCGGCGCCACAAGCCAACCGCCGCACTTTCACAGCCGGAAAAAAAATCACTATACTTGCCAATTCTATGTTGAAAATCTGCTTTCGCTCCTTCTTTTTCGGGTCCAGATCAAGTGGTGGCTCTCCTAAAATAAAATAATACAGCGAAATATGTATATTTTGTAATAAAATATAATAAAAATATTTAAACAAATGAAAATTTACTTACCAAACGTCCAGCTGAAATGCGATTGAAAATTAGGTATGGTCGATATACATATGTATTGACCGATACATTTTTAGTTTCGATATATTTGATGCACTGCAGTGATGATCATGATGTTATTAATTTCGATTTATCGTAAATAGAACTAATACAAATGTAAAGTTATTTTCATAAATGCGTCCTATTTCACAATGGGGTAGTTAAAAAAATACGCGAAAATTGCATACATACAAGTTTGCATTTTTTATTATCTAAAATTTTAACTATCAATGTGGGTAACATATAAAAATTATTTCTCAGTTTTTAAAGGAATTATTTTAGGGTTGTGCTTTCAATATATAATACAAAAATTATTGTTACATTGAAACAAGATTTCCGTGGAAAAATTTTTATGAACCTACATACATATGTATCTTGGAAACTGTTTTGAAAAATCCGGCAATATGTACATAGATATTTATTGATATGAGTCTAGCTACTCCTTAGTATAGTCTTAAAAAAACTGGACACTGTAAAATGTCCCAGAAGCCTGTGCGCATTTGCGAACGCAAAAAAAATGTAAATAATGCTAAAATTACACATACAAGAGTTATCGATATATAAAATATATCGATATCATCATAAGATACATTGCCAAGAGAAACCGATATCTAACTTACTTTCCCATCACTAGCCGAAAATGTATACGAAATAAATGAAATAATGTATCTGTTTCTGTCTTTCATATGCATTTGGTAAGGAAAATCGTCAAATAGTCGAAAATGATATTATTATCTCTTTTGTACATTAAAAAGGTTACACCAACAATGTTTTTTTTAGGTTATGTTTGAATTTGCTAACTAATCACACATATACTCATTTTCAAGGACTTTACCAAAAAGTGCTCTGGCTTGTCTGGTAGGGTAGAGATAGAAATAAAGATAGAGATGAAGATAGAGATAGAAATAGAGATAGAAATAGAGATAGAGATAGAAATAGAGATAGAGACAGAGATAGAAATAGAGATAGAGACAGAAATAGAGATAGAGATAGAGATAGAGATAAAGATAGTGATAGAGATACAGATAGAGATAGAGATAAAGATAGAGATAGATATAGAGATCGAGATAGAAATAGAGATAAAAATAGAGATAGAGATAGAAATAGAGATAGAGATAAAGATAGAGATAGAAATGGGGATAGGAGAAATTAGGTTTGTCGCGGCGAATATATGTACATATATCTCTTTTGTTCAGAGAATTTACAGTTTTATAGCTTTACAGGAATAAATTTTAGGCAGAACAACGTCTGCCGGGCCAGCTAGTAATAAATAAAATTGAAATTTTCACGCACAAAACAAATTCAAATATTTTGGCATTCTGCACGAAATCGTTCAGATATCTATAAGATTTGTCGGATGGGGAAAAAGTAAATTTCCCCAGATATATCTGATAGAAATCTACAAAAAATCCATAAGATATGTCTACATAGTCAACTTTGTACTCAGATTTTTTTTCAGAATTGTCTGAATCAGAAATTGTCTGGTAAAATTGTTTGCGGGGTATATATTCGATTGGGGCATTTGAGCCCGCTGACATAAAGGCCGACTAGAATAAATTTGAGTGCTAGCGAGCACTCATATGGTGGAACAATGAAATTGCCTTCCTCAGACAAGCCAAGCAACTCGCCTGGCACAATTTCAAAAGACACCGTACTCCCACTACTCTGGTTCAATACAAAACACTTAATGCCGAATCGAAACTTTTCAAAAACTCACCAGTAGTATACGTTCTTCTACTTGCTCGAAGAGCGAGTCGATTGTAGCAAACGCAATAATATCTGATTCCACCTTCACTCAAAATAATTATTTACAAAATAAAAAAGTATGAATTCAAGAAATTAGCAAACCTTGCTGCTTCTTCATATTTTGGCATACATTTACTTACTGTGGTGTTCCATTTTCATCTTTTTTTTTTTATAAAAAATAACTAATTTGATACTAGGACCGTTCGCCGGCAGCAAATTGCTGCAAATTGCAGAAAAAACTGCAAAATCGCGTTTTTTGGGGCAAAAACTCAGTCAAAATTTGCAGAAGAGAGCGCAATTTTGACAGTTCAACGGGGAAAGCTGCAAAGTTTTACTGACAAAATTTAGGTCCGTTCGGCGGCTGCAATTTGCAGCAATTTGCAAGCAGGGAAAAATATGTTTTGCTCTCCCGAAGAGAGAAACTTATGCAAATTTACTGGCATTTCAACGAACAGAAATTTGTCAAAATTTGCAGAAAATCAGCTGTTTGTCTTCACTCACAAGTGCATAACAAAATAAAAATTTGTCGAAATGCAATCGAAGGGGAAACTAGATGTGCATTGTTCTCCGGGGACATTCCCAAAAATTTCAAAACAGTAAGCAATGGTGGTATGCATATACATACATATGTACAACAACATATGACAAGTTAAAACGGTCGGACATATCCCGGAAGCTGCATGCTTCGTGACCAGCGAACCATAAAAATAATAATAAATAAGTTTTTTCGGGTAGTCTTTTGAAAGGGTCGAGATTACAATAGGGCTCGCTTCGGATGATTTTGTCACTTAATTCTTTGAAAAGTCTTTTTGAAATACGAAAATGAGTTCGGAACTCTCTTTCCGTATAAGCCGGAACTGTTTGCTCGACGTATTGCTTTATGCAATTTCTTGAATTATTTTCACATAAAACCAAAGCAAATTCCAGGAGTTCCTTGTTTTTATTTCTAAGTCTAACCAAAGTTTCATTTTCAATCTCGTAGAAGTATAAATTGTCTTTTATTACTCAAAACTATTTATTTAAGTGGACCGGCTTTCCATTAAGAAACCACACCCCGAGAAAAATCACTTCCTCAGAGGGGTAGAGGGACTCCTACAGATCTCAAAATCAAAAGTTGCCGGAGGCTTATAGTTTACGAGATATTTGTAGTTAAAGTTGGATGGGTTCATAGATATTACCCCAGAAAGATAACTCTGCCGGCTGATTGTTATTTTTTTAAAGCGCGACCCAAGGCCGTCACGCAAAAAGATGTTCTACGCAAAAGCACTGTGGATCACCGTATACATATACATATATAACTCCAGAAAGGGATTTCTGCCGGCTGAGGTTTATATTTTTAAAGCACGGCCGAATGCCGCCAACGCAAAAAGGTTTTCCTCGGTAATAGTGCGCAGTTTTGGTGTTTTGTTTGGTGGATTTTACAACTTTACCAACAAATATCTCATAAACTATAAGTCTCCGGCAAGTTTTTATTTCTGTTCTGACATCTGTGAAAGTCATTTTTTTCGGGGCGTGCATCATTAATGGACAATTTTTCCATTTAAGTAGTATATGTATCTCCTATTTGCAATTCAACAACGCAGAATCCCGAGAGTGCAGACGATGATCCCACTGCGGTGTCATTACGGTGCGGTGTCACTTTCGACTTTTTTTTTAAATTGCAACCATATGATCGCAAATCATATGTTTTTTCAGTCTACTGAACTTTGCAACGACAAATTTCGTCAGTAAAACTTTGCAGCTTTCTCCGTCAATGAACTGTCAAAATTGCGCTCTCTTCTGCAAATTTTGACTGAGTTTTTGCCTCAAAAAACGCGAATTTGCAGTTTTTTCTGCAATTTGCAGCAATTTGCTGCCGGCGAACGGTCCTTTTATCGTTGCAAAGTTCAGTAGACTGAAAAAACATATGATTTGCGATCATATGGTTACAATTTAAAAAAAAAAAATGCGAAAGTGATTTCAAGTCAAAAAACTAAGAAAATCGGGAATATATGTGATTCAATAGAAAATGAAGTGAGAAAATTATATTATTTTAATTTATAAAGTTTATTTAAATGATTTAATTTGTAAGGTGCCAGCTAAAAGGAAACGTGTTAATGACAGCGCAGTGGGATTATCGTCTGCACTCTCGGGATTCTGCGTTGTTGAATCGCAAATAGGAGATAGTATACTACTTAAATGGGAAAATTGTCCATTAATGACGCACGCCCCGAAAAAATAACTTTTTCACAGATTTCATAACAGAAATAAAAACTTGCCGGAAACTTATAGTTTATGAGATATTTGTTGATAAAGTTGTAAAATGCATCAAACAAAACACCAAGACTGCGTACTATTTCCGTTGACGGCCTTGGGTCGAACTTTAAAAAGATAACCCTCAGCCGGCAGAATTCCTTTTCTGGATTTATTCCTGGACACAGTGCTTTTGTGTAGAACATAGGACACTGCACATTTAGCTTTCCCTTCGATTCCATTTCATAAAATTTTAATTTTGTTTTGCACTTGTGAATAAAGGCAAACAGCTGATTTGCGGCAATTTGCAGCCGCCGAACGGACCTATTAGGTCCGTTTATTATTAGCTAGTTATGAATAGTTAGCCAAGTTTCGGCTGGAAAATCGTTTCTTGAGTCAAAAAAATAGCAGAAGAGAGCCATTGACAGCTCCAAATTTCAGCTAGTAAAATTTTCCCTAGCTGAAATTTATTTGCTGCCAAAGTAAGTAACAGCTGTTGAAAAAATAAACAAACGAATACTTTTGATTTTATTACTTCTGAAATTTTCTGAATTTTCGAAATAGAAATAAAGAAAAGGTTTGTTTACTGAGCTGATCTAGGTTGCTCTAGATTGAACTAGATCACAAAATTGTGTTTCATGACAATTTTTCGTACTCTAACTTGCTCTGATTTACTCTAACTTTTGTTTCATGAGCCTGTTCTAAACAGATCTAGAGCACAATTTTTTGCTCTAGCTTTTTTTGTGGAGTAAGTTAGAGCAGTAAATTTTGACAACTGTCAACAAAATAAATAAATGAAATTTGGAAAAAAAACAAACAAAAAATGGAAAATCTGCGTATTCAAAATAAGAAAGGGAAAATTGTGGACATAGAGTGTCGTTGTTTTCTCAATTTTTTGCTGCATTTATGTAAAGTCGTATTGAAATGTGAGTCAGTCAAATGTTTTCGTAATTGCTGCCTAAAAAGTGTTTCATGAGATGTTTGCTCTGAGTTGCTCTAACTTGATCTATTTGTTTTTCGACAGCTGCTCTATTTTGATCTAACTTGAGCTGCTCTACTCTATTTTTGGTCTCATTAAACAAACCTAAAATTAAATGTTTTTTTAGAAAAAATAACCATTAACAGTCAAAAATAGCATTCAAATTCTAATCGCTAATTTTTACTATTATTCCGTTTCTTGATTTTCTGTTCGTTTTGCTCTTTATGAGCGCGATTCTTTCCGTTTTGCTCACTTGACAGCTAGCTGCTAGTTTAATAAGAAACAAACCTATTGTTTACTTTAGGTCCGTTCGGCGGCTGCAAATTGCAGCAATTTGCAAACAAAGAAAAATATGTCTTGCTCTCCGAAAGAGAGAAACTTATGCAAATTTACTGGCATTTCAACGAACAGAAGTTTGTCAAAATTTGCAGCAAATCAGCTGTTTGTCTTTATTCACAAGTGCATAACAAAATTAAAATTTTACGAAATGAAATCGAAGGGAAAGCGGGTCGGCTTTCCATTATTCCAGCACGCCACGAGAAAAATGATTTATACATGGCTGTAGAGGAGCTATCACAGATCTCAAAACTGAAAACCAAACTTGCCGGAGGCTTATAGTTCCCGAGATATTCCTTCTTAAAGTTGTGAAAATACTACGCAGGACATCACCGTGGCGGTAGCCACGGTTGGGGCACACATCCGGACGGATGGGGTTATTTTTTATAAGCGCGGCCGAAGGCCGCCAACGCAGAAAAGTATTCTTTTGCGAAATTTTCGCTAAACTGCATGTGTGGTGAAATTTGTATGGGAACTTTAACAGCAAATATCTCGGGAACTATAGGCCTCCGGTAGGTGGGGTCTTCAGTTTTGTAATCTGGGGGCCCCCTCTACCCTCCTAAAAAAAACATTTTTTTCTAGCCGTGGGGGCTCGTCTAAAATTTTACCTATCTCCGGCAAGGTTGGTTTTCAGATTTGGGATCTGTGATAGCTCCTCTACACCCATGTATAAGTCATTTTTCTCGTGGCGTGCTGGAACAATGGAAAAATTTCCCGGGAAAGATAAATGTGCAGTGTCCTATGTTCTACACAAAAGCACTGTGGATTGGTCCAGGAATAAATCCAGAAAAGGAATTCTGCCGGCTGAGGGTTATCTTTTTAACGTGCGGCCCAAGGCCGTCAACGCAAAAAGGTATTTCCTCGGTAATAGTGCGCAGTTTTGGTGTTTTGTTTGGCGGATTTTACAACTTTACCAACAAATATCTCATAAACTATAAGTTTCCGGCAGGTTTTTATTTCTGTTATAACATCTGTGAAAAAGTTATTTTTTCGAGGTGTGCGACATTTATGGACAATTTTCCCATTTGAGTAGTATACAACTTCCTATTTGCGATTCAACAACGCAGAATCCCGAGAGTGCAGACGATGATCCCACTGCGCGGTCATTAACACGTTTCCTTTTAGCTGGTACCTTATTAAACAAATTAAATCATTTAAATAAACTTTATAAATTAAAATAATATAATTTTCTCACTTCATTTTCTATTGAATCACATATATTCCCGATTTTCATAGTTTTTTGACTTGAAATCACTTTCGAATTTTTTTTAAATTGTAACCATATGATCGCAAATCATATGTTTTTTCAGTCTACTGAACTTTGCAACGACAAATTTCGTCAGTAAAACTTTGCAGCTTTCTTCTTCTTTGAACTGTCAAAATTGCGCTCTCTTCTGCAAATTTTGACTGAGTTTATGCCTCAAAAAACGCGAATTTGCAGTTTTTTCTGCAATTTGCAGAAATTTGCTGCCGCCGAACGGTCCTTTTTTTATTTGACACGTATCTAAATACATAATTAGTGATAATTAAATTATACATTGTAAGTATAAGAAAATAAAACAAGACTTAAATAATTTTTCCTCTTATTTTAGATAACATCTAGAAACCTAAAATGGCTCGTACTAAGCAAACTGCACGTAAATCAACCGGTGGAAAAGCTCCCCGTAAGCAACTTGCAACTAAGGCAGCTCGTAAATCGGCTCCTTCAACCGGTGGTGTAAAGAAACCACATCGTTATCGTCCTGGTACAGTCGCTTTGCGCGAAATCCGTCGTTACCAGAAGTCAACCGAATTGCTAATTCGCAAATTGCCATTCCAGCGTTTAGTACGTGAAATTGCACAAGATTTCAAAACTGATTTGCGTTTCCAATCTGCTGCAATTGGTGCTTTGCAGGTAATTTTTATTTTTCATCTTATGATTAAAATATATATTTATAAATATCAACAAATTTATTTTTCAACTGCAACGATACAGGAAGCATCCGAGGCATATCTAGTAGGCTTATTCGAAGATACCAACTTGTGCGCAATTCATGCCAAGCGTGTAACAATTATGCCTAAGGACATTCAGTTGGCTCGCCGAATCCGGGGAGAACGCGCTTAAATTATAATTTCAATGTCAGTAATCATACAAAAAGTATATATTAACCATTTCGTAATTATAATAAACTTGTAATTCATTCATACACATAATTTTACAAATCTGTTTAAAATTCCTTGGTTTAACTTTCGAACTAATTAAAAAAAAATTTTGGAAAAGTACTGTGGTGACTGATTTCCAAGTTTTATTCATATCTAAGTTTGTATATTTTTTTCGCCCATTTTAACATTTATTTTATGGTCTAATCTGTACTTCATAAAATAAGATAATTCTCACTCATATATATGTATGCATAAGGTAGATATAGATGAATAAATGATATATTGATGAGCGAACATCCACTATGTAACATTGCAGAAAAGCACAACCTATGTAGATGCATGTCTATATTGACGTGCGCAATATGAATAACGTATAATTGCATACACGGATATGAAAATTTCGCATTTACATATGTACTTTCGTATGTATAATATAACAACATAAATAGAATCAGAAATTCAGTTTTATTGTAAAATAATTGCAAAAATAAAAGTAACGGTTTTGATTAGAGAGCCACAAAAAATACAATTTTATTTGTTAACCAAGGATATATTGATTTTCTATAAAAAGCAAAAAGTGCATCGAGTATTAAAGAAGTGCGCAGTATGGTACTCTATTCCTTTATCGAAACTCCTCCGGTTACCAGAATGAGTCGGTTGGGCTGGTTACTCTCGTCGGGCCTTACGAAAATTAGCAGTTTCAGAATTTTTTACAAGGAATTTCTGATAGGTTTGAATTCTAAGGCCGTGTTTGAATCGATGGAAAAGTTCTATGGGGAAATGTGGTGGAGTCAGAGTCAGCAACCGTATAATAATTATTGTACACGTACAATAATTTCACGACTTTTTCAATCCTCAATCCTACGCGTACAATATCGAAAAGTACAATAATTTCAACGATATTTATCTTCTATATATCTATATCTATATAGTATATAAAAATGATTTGGTATTTAATTGTAACGCTAAAACTTGAAAACGGCTGAACCAAATCAAATACTTCCTTAAGGGGGTCTGTTTGTTGTTACCCCGCGAAGGTTTAGTCGAAGAAAAAATTAAAAAATGTTAGGGGGGCGTGGCACCTCCCATACAACCTTAATTTTTTAAGCTGATTATCTCTAAAACAGTTTAAGGTAGGGAGCTGAAAATTGGTATAGAGGTAGGTGATATCAAAACCCTTCTCACTCAGAAAAGTGGGGGTTATCAGAAAAGGGGGCGTTGCACCTCCCATACAACCTTCATTTTTAAAGCTGATTATCTCTAAAACAGTTCAAGGTAGGGAGCTGAAAATTGGTATAGAGGTAGGTGATATCAAAACCCTTCTCGCTCAGAAAAGTGGGGGTTATCAGAAAAGGGGGCGTTGCACTTCCCATACAACCTTCATTTTTAAAGCTGATTATCTCTAAAACAGTTCAAGGTAGGGAGCTGAAAATTGGTATAGAGGTAGGTGATATCAAAACCCTTCTCACTCAGAAAAGGGGGCGTGGCACCTCCCATGCGTTCTTAATTTTTAAGGCGAAATATACCTAAAAGCGTTCATGGCATGTACATAGAAATCACTATGCAGATATACGATATCAGTACCATGTTCACCAAAAAAAAAAAAGATTTATCGAAAAATGGGGAATTGCACCTCCCATACGTACTAAACTTTTGAGGCTGAATACATCTAAAAGGGTTGGAGGAGGGGCCTGAAAACCATTATGGAGGTATACTATATCAATACTCTTACTTAGTTAAAATAGCCAATACTCAATGAAAATAAATATCCGGAACAGAAAACTAAAAATGTTGTGTATCGTGCAGCCTTAAACTGAATACCAAAATTATATATTTTTGAAGTTGTATGTATACACAATGAAGTAGTGAAAAATCGTTAATTTTGGCTTTGTGCAGAAACTCAGTTTGAAGCGCAACCTGATTTTGTAGTACAAGCAGAGCGTTCATAAACGTAAATTTTGCATGAAGCGTCGCTCATCACAATCATCAAAATAATAATTACTGCCGCTGTTGCGCTTCATACTGCGTTTCTGAACATAGCCTAATTTTCTATTAAAAATAATACCGGTGTAATAACAATTTTTGAAATGAAATTAATAAAAAAATTTATTTTGGGCAGAACGAAGTTTGCCGGGTCAGCTAGTTCATTTTATAAAAAACTAGAGGTTACCCGAGGGTTTCACACCACGTGCTTTTAAAAATATTAGCATATGGAGTCTGTTCTAAAAAGTTACACAGAAAAGATATCATTATTGACGTCAAATATAGTTTTCTTATTTTTTTTTTGTCCGTTGAGTATATAATTATCTCATATGCCCTCACACAAATGTTCAGTACTCTACTACAAATATTTCAGAAGATATTCGCTGTGAAATTTTCAATTTGTATGGGAGGTGCCAATCCCAGCTTTACCAAGACCTATCCCTCTCATCCGTTGAGCGTAATTTTTTCATATGCACCCACACCAATTTTCAGTACCCTACTATAAATATTTCCAGTGATTTTCGCTGTGAAAGTTTCAGTTTGTGTGGGAGGTGCCCATCCCTGGCTTACCAAGACCTATCGCTTTCATCCTATGAGTACGTAATTATCTCATATGCGCCCACTAATTTTCAGCACCCTACTATAAATATTTCAAGAGATTTTCGATGTGAAAGTTTCAGTTTGTATGGGAGGTGCCCATCCCTTCTTTACCAAGACCTATCCCTCTATTCCGTTGAGTACGTAATTATCTCATATGCCCTGTCGACGACGACGACTTTGGCAAAATGAAAACACACTATTTAAGATTTAATATTGATTTAATTAACACGTCATTTACTTGGAAAACATTAAAGAACTTGTAGTACATTTAACATATAAAACTTATTGTCGTTTGAATTACTAAATTGTTGATTATGTCGAATTGTGTTGGCGTTGTTTTAAAATTGCTGTGCCTGCTACCGCTTTGTCGGACAAACTCGATCTCAACCTTCGCTGTGGAAAAGGCTGCACTTTGCTAATCATATAATTATGTATTTTGCTTTGCATTCCTTCGTTGGTGAACAAGAGCAGAGTTGCATTGTTACTGCACTTGTCCCAATTCAGTGTTCGAAAGCGACATCCCACTCCCCGGTGAATCCTGTGGGGATTCACTAACACGCAAAGCGGCTAGCTTACTTGCTGGTCGACGTATAACGCCGGAAGCCGTACGTACTGCTGCGGTTCTAACCTGCCCATCTTTGCCAGCGAAGACCTCGACAATCCTGCCACGTTCCCACTGACTCGTTGGCCGAGCAGAGTCGCACACGATGACCAATTGTCCAGGTTGGAGAGGTTCCACCTTCTCTCTCCATTTGCAGCGTCGAAGCAGCTGCGGCAAATATTCAGCGGTTCACCTTTTCCACAACCTGTCCTTCAAGTTCTGCGCGATACGCCACTGCTTGCGTAGACATAGCTTTTCATCAATTGGAGCAGGTGTTTGAGTTGAGTTAAGGCACCCTAACAAAAAATGGTTTGGCGTCAACGGTTCTTCATCCTGAGGCGTTACGGCTAACTCTGTTAATGGGCGACTGTTAATGATGTTTTCCGCCTCAATCAATACGCTGTGGAACGTCTCCAATCGCGGCGTCTCTTCACGCAACACCCTATGCAACAAGCGTTTTACGCATTGTACGAGGCGTTCCCAGCAGCCACCAGCTGACGGATTCGCAGGGCAGTTGAAGACCCAATCAATGTTACGTTTTGCCATTTCACTCTTTATGGCGTTAAAGTCAAATAAACGATTTTCAGCTTTCAGTTCCTTTTGGGCACCAATAAAATTTGTGCCATTATCGCTCCTAATTGTTACTGGTGTGCCTCTGCGATTAACAAAATTGCGCAAGCAAAGTATAAAAGAGTCAGTTGAGAGATCGGCGGCTACCTCCAAATGGACTGCTCGAGTCGTCAAGCACGTAAACAAGCTGACCCATCGCTTTTCTTTTCTACGGCCAATAGCAACAAAAAATGGCCCACAATAGTCGACGCCAGTAAATGAGAATGGGCGCACATATGGCGTGAGACGTTCCATCGGCAACTGACCCATATACGGAACTGCTGGTTTTGCGTTATTATACACGCACACAGAGCATTCCCTCTTTACTGACTTAAGCAGAGCGCGCGCGTGAGGCACCCAAAATTTTTGTCGCATTTCATTGATCGTAAGGCTGTCATTCTGGTGGTGTAGTTGGCGATGATATTTTTCCATAATGAGGCGTGTAACGTAGTGGTTTTGTGGCAAGATCACCGGTCGTCTCGCTGTAATAGGCAGGCAATAGGCGGCGTCAATTCTACCGTTTATTTTTAGCAAACCATCGTCGTCAATAAACGGCGTTAACTGGTACAAAGAGTTTGACTTTTGGAGACACCCTTTCTCCTTGATAATTTCGATTTCAGTGGCAAATGACTCAAATTGAATGCGGCGTAATACTAAGTGTTCAGCTGCTGCCATTTCAGTTGAACTCAACTCTCCACTCCTGCTTCCACGGGCCTTCGCATTATGCACAAAACGTACCATCCAGGCAACGACTCGTGTAATCTTCAAGTGAGAAGAAAAATTAGTAAATTTAATAGGATACTCGCCTGTTTTCAGTATGATGACACGTTTCGCAGTTTCTTCCAATGCACATTCATCTGACGTCAACTCATTGATCTCTTGTGGCCAAATTGATGGATCTTCATGGAGAAATTGTGGTCCTGCAAACCACCTGGATGTTATGTTACATTCAAATGAAGTGGAGGCTCGCGTTGCCTCGTCTGCAACATTGAACGATGTCGAAATCCAACGCCACTGATGTATTGATGTTGTACTTAATATTTCCGCTATACGGAATGCCACAAACTGCTTGTAGCACCGGCTGGTCGAGCGAATCCAAAGTATTACGGTTTTGGAGTCGCTCCAAAATGTAGTGCTGTTTATTTGAAAATCGGGGACTCGTTCAAGTGACTCCTTCAAACGACAACCCAAGACTGCCGCTTGCAATTCAAGGCGTGGAATCGTCAAGCCTTTGAGTGGCGCGCACCTTGCCTTGGCACACACCATCGTAACGGTCACTGCATCACCATTTTGAACGCGTAAGTACGCAACAGCGGCATAAGCAGAGGCGCTGGCGTCGACGAAAATGTGGAGCTGGATATCATCAGCATTTGGTAATATTGTGGAATAGCACCGTGGTACCGAGAGACGTTTGATGGACTGGACATTTTTCCACCACTTAGACCATTGTTCTGCCAACTCGTTCGGAATGTCATCGTCCCATTGCACGCCACGTCTCCAAAGCCCTTGCACCAACAATTTTAGGCATATGGTTGCATTTGCTAAAAATCCGAATGGGTCGTACATCGACATTACTATTGCCAATAATTCGCGTTTGCTTGGAGTTCGTTTGCCATTGAGGACATCTTTGGCTACTTTATGAAAACGAAAATGAAACTCCAGCCCGTCGCTGGCAGTGTTCCAGAACATTCCCAACACTTTGTCTGTTGTCGCTTGGCGTTCCATACTAATGATCGCTTCGTCAGTGAGTTTACTTTCACCATTCAGTCTTTGTTGTACCGATTTGTCATTGGAAATAAAGTTGCGCAGCTTAAAATTGGCAGCGGCATTGATTTTGATTGCTTCATTTACGACTTCAACCGCTTCCTCGGAATTATTGAAACTCATGACCAAATCATCAACATATGTATACTCTGTTACGGCACGTGCACCTCTTGGCATGGTGGACTGGAACTTCGCTGCATTTTGGTTTTTTATATGCTCTGCACAGCACGGCGAACAAATGGCACCAAAAATCATCGTGGTCATCTTGTATACTTCTATCGGCTTATTCGGGTCGCCATCGCGCCAAAGAAAACGTTGTGAGTCTTGATCGGCCTCACGAATCTGAATCCTCGAAAACATCTCCTCAATATCACCTGCCACTGCGACGACTCCCTCTCGAAACTTATGTGTAATAGCGACTAAAGACTGTGCCTGTTCCGGACCTCTTAGTAATTCGGCATTTAGTGAGGTACCATTCGATATAGCAGCTGCATCGAAGACAACTCGGAGCTTCTGCGGCTTGTGAGGGTTAGTGACACCAAAATGTGGGAGGTACCACGTCGTCGGACTTACTGAGTCGACTTCAGCGGGAGTAAGTTGCCTGGCGTAGCCCTTGTCCAAATACTTAAAAATTTCTCTTTTGTAGCTGTCAGCAAAGACGGCATCTTTCTGCATGCGCGATTCAATATTTAGCAATCGTTGTTTGGCCATGGGATAGCTTGGCGGAAGATTGACCCTCTCCTCGCGCCAAAGCAACCCAACCTCGTATTTTTGGCCTAAGTCCTGTGTGGTATCGGCCAATATCTTTCTGGCTCGCTGATGAGAATCTGATTCCAAAACAACATTACTTCTAACGCCGAAATTTTCTAAGGAAAAATATTCCTCTACAAGTTTGTGCAAATTACCCAAAGCGTTGGCTTTGCGAACGTGAAGAACTCTTGGCAATACAGGTGCCTCATGGCAATATGGGCCGTATACGACCCAACCCAACTTCGTGTTGATGGCGACTGGTTGATCGTATTTGGCTGAGACAGTTTGGCTTGGCACACCTAAATGACAGTTATCTAAACCAAGTAATAGCACAGGTCTTACCTCGTCGTAGTTCTCCAACGGCAATTTTCGTAAATGTGCATATTCAGACTTGTTGAACGATTGTCTTGGCAAGTTGAGACCTTTGATTGTATGTATGCATTTCAGAGCGTAGCTAGAACCATCTACGCCTTTTATATCCAACGATACGGTTTTGGAATCTTCGGTTATTTGGCTATCTCCATACCATTGTAGGGTGAGTGGCACGGCACGTCCTCTCAACCCCAATTGTACAGCCACGTCTTCCTCCAGCAGTGATACGGACGACCCTTCGTCGAACATGGCATATACTTTGACACTTCCATGCGGGCCGACCAAATATATATACTTCATCTCCTTGGCGACAGTTCAGAACACGTTCATTATCTGTGTTTGATTGCAACGACGGACGATTGTCTTGGTGAAGTAGTGGCGAGTGCATGCGTTTGCACCCGTTGACGTTGCATACTTTGCGGCGACGACAGTCAGACAAACCATGACCTGGTTTAAGGCAACCAAAACACACACGCTTTTGTTTCACTAACGCCCACCTGGCTGAACAATTCATATCTTCAAACTTGCGACACCCTGTTAAGAGATGCGACTGACTGCAACACGGACATAATGATTGCTCTTCACTGCTATGCATGACTCGACGTATAGGACCACCACTTGACTGCGGTTGGCGATTAGAATTGTAGTTGTTGTTGGTAACTTGTCGCTGCGTTGACTGCGATGATTGATTAACACGTAGTGAAATGTCGGAGATACAAGGCATAATGGACACGACCTTCGCTAGATCAGTCAGCCACTCGGCAAATGTAACTACCGTTGGGAACGGTGAAACCATACAAGCATGCTTGCTCCAC
This sequence comes from Urophora cardui, assembly GCA_960531455.1. NCBI lineage: Eukaryota > Metazoa > Arthropoda > Insecta > Diptera > Tephritidae > Urophora > Urophora cardui. The sequence goes on from OY482671.1 coordinate 169,129,537, forward strand.
TCAAACTGCTTAGAGGGCGGCAACTTTGACACTAACTGATCTAAAAGTGTAGGGTTTTGCAAATGGTGCTCGCACTTCGCCGACTTAAAAAACGCAGATATATTGCGCACTCGATTTGCAAATTCCAAAATTTGTTCTATATGGTTGTCATGGATGAAAGGAAAATGTTGTACTCGTTGCAATTGGGCGCGAATGAGTAGATCCGGCCTACCAAAATTGAATTGCAACTCATCTATGACCTTTGGCACATCATCCGGGTGTATCAACATGGACGTAACCGCTCGCTTAGCGTTACCCTGTAATGCCCTTTGCAAACGCATGAGGTTTTGCCTGTTACCATACCCGAGCTCAGCAGTGGTGTCGACATAATTTGCGTAAAATAAAGGCCAATCCTCTGGATTGCCATCAAAGGTTGGCAACGGGTATAGTTTGGCGGCGGATCCTTCAATAAACGTTAATGCATTTGATAATTGGCGCGCAGGAGGCGGTGCCACAGCTTGAGCTAACTGCTGCTGCGAAAGCTGTACGTTTGACGAAATATTGTCGGCAGGGCCAACTGATGCTACTGTATGTGATGACTGCACCACCGGCTGTGTTGGTGGAAGCACTTGTGTAGGTTGTTGTTGCGCACCGATTGTTGTTGTATTTGTTGTATCCAGCTCTATACGCTGACGAAGTTGCCATAGTTCCGCTTGGCTACGACTAGTCTCGTTCCGCAACTCCTGTACACTAGCACTAAGTGTGGCAATACTCGCAACTAATGACGCAATTGCTTCCCTACTAACATGTGCCTGCGCTGAGGTACCCCGGTCTTCAATGTTCACTGCAGTCTCATTTCCCTCATTTTCTGAGCTACTGTCGCCCGCATCCGCAGCAGCCGCTCCTGCCTGACTTCTAGTTGATGGCATTACAATTTATTTAGCACTTAGCAAGGCAGGGCATTGTGGTAAGCCCAATACAAACCAACTTAAACAGCAATTGTTTTATTTTATTATTTGAAAACGGCAAATAGTCGAACGTCAAATCTCTGTGTTTTACAAAGAACGGCAAATCTTTTTTCCTCGATGAACGGAAAATACTTGTTTTACTTAGACGGCAAATATTTTGTTGTAACGAATGGCAAGAAAATGTCTTTTACGCAGACGGCAAAATATATGTTCTTGTGACGAACGGCAAAAAATGTCTTTGACCCAAACGGCAAACGCTTCTCGTTGTGATGAACGGCAAAAAAATGTCTTTGACTCAAACGGCAAATACTTGTTGTTGTGATGAACGGCAAAAAATGTATTTTTCTCAAACGGCAAATTTCCAGAGGTGACACCAAATATGTATCCAATTGCCGGCACACAAACACAGACAAACGGCAGCAAGGCACAATTTTAAAAACGAAATGTCGACGACGACGACTTTGGCAAAATGAAAACACACTATTTAAGATTTAATATTGATTTAATTAACACGTCATTTACTTGGAAAACATTAAAGAACTTGTAGTACATTTAACATATAAAACTTATTGTCGTTTGAATTACTAAATTGTTGATTATGTCGAATTGTGTTGGCGTTGTTTTAAAATTGCTGTGCCTGCTACCGCTTTGTCGGACAAACTCGATCTCAACCTTCGCTGTGGAAAAGGCTGCACTTTGCTAATCATATAATTGTGTATTTTGCTTTGCCTTCCTTCGTTGGTGAACAAGAGCAGAGTTGCATTCTTACTGCACTTGTCCCAATTCAGTGTTCGAAAGCGACATGCCCTCACACAAATTTTCAATACCCTACTAATATTTCAAGAGATTTTCGATGTGAAAGTTTTAGTTTGTATGGGAGGTGCCCATCCCTGCTTTACCAAGACCTATCGCTCTCATCCGTTGAGTACGTAATTAACTCATATGCCCCCACACCAATTACCTTACTATACATATGTCAAGAGATTTGCGATGTGAAATTTTCAGTTTGTATGGGAGGTGCCCATCCCTGCTTTACCAAGATCTAGTGTTTTTATCCGTTGAGTACGCAATTATCTCATATGCACCAATTTTCAATACCCTACTACAAATATTTCAAGAGATATTCGCTGTGAAAGTTCCAGTTTATATGGGAGGAAAGTGCCCATACCTGCTTTACCAAGATCTAATAGGGGCGTCAGAATGAATACTTTTCCGTCAATCCAGCAATCCGTTTAACTGACAGCAGAGTGGAATTACATGTATTTGAATGAAGATCGACACAATCAGTACTTCAACTTTGCCGTAACAAATATATGAAATTGAAGTATGTGTCAGTTAAACGCTGCTGGATTGCCGGAAAAGTATTCATTCTGACGGGCCCATAAATTGTTTATCCGTTGAGTATATAATTATGTATTCATCCTTCACACAATCTTTCATTATTCTAGTACAAATATTTCCAGAGATATTACGAAAAAAAGGAAAATTTTGTATGGGAGGTGCCCATCCCTGACTTTTAATCAGATTAAAAATATGCCTATAGTAATTACCGGGTGAAAATACCTAGGTGTGCAAAGTTTCGTGAGGATCCGTTCAGCGGTTTTCGCGCCAATTGAGTTTAAACACAATTTCCATTTCACATTTATAATATAAGATATTATTACCACTATCACGAACACCGTCGGCGGTACCGAAATGACGTTTTCGGTAAATCGACATTATGACAACCGACGGCGCTACGAATCTTTCGAAGTTCGGTAAATCGCAATTATGAACACCGAATGAACCTACATTTTGACAGTTTTTCGTGCCGAAATTTGCCGCAAGTATTTGGTTGCGGCTGTGGGTATTTTTCCACTTCAAATTAATTATATTTCGTCTTTATTAAAGATATTAAGCGATTACAAAAATTCAATTTCTCTACTTCATAAGCGCAAACGGAAGTGAAGTAATAGATATAAAAAATATGTATTAAAGTATATATGTATCTACAGGGTTGCGTTTTAAGTTTCATTGCAGGTGTAATCCGAGTTGTGATCCTTACGTGTGGTACACCCTTACATTCTGGCATGTATAAGTACTGTATGATGTATGCAACAATACTCCCCCAGCAGTGACTGAGCTGTAAGCGAAGTCGCTATGGAACAAACGAAAGAAACTTTTTTGGGAAACGGACTGTTCTTCCACTTGTTGTAGTTTTGATTGGGTTTTTGTTGTAATCCGTTTCGTCGGTTTTTGTTTTTCCTTCAGACGTTTTCGAATATTCTTGTAATTGTTGTTGCTGTGATTGTTGTTGCGATGGTTTTTGTTGGGATGGTTGTTCTTGTTGCTGCAGAGAAATGGTGGTGTCTTCATCAGCAGGAAAATAAGGTGGTTTTAAGCGATCTATACTAATGCATATGGTTCGATTTTTTACTCGTATCCTGAATGTTTTATCGTTACGGCTTAGAACTTCATAAGGTCCGTCGTAAGGCGCTTTTAACGGGGGTCGAACTGCATCATCCCGTAAAAATACATGAGTGCACATCTTCAAGTCCTTATGTACAAAAATTGTTAGGTTCGAATGATTCGAAGTAGGAACGGGTTGAATCCTATCCATGAGTTCACGTAGCTGTTGAACAAATTCTGAATTAAAGTCATCGTGGTTGATTTTTTCGAAGAAATCACAAGGCATTCGCAACGTGGTTCCGTATACCATTTCTGAAGGAGTTGCTTTTAGGTCTTCTTTATAAACGTTTCGTAGTGCCAGCATAATTAATGGCAAGATATCTGACTACCGCTCGTTGTTCTGACACTTGATCGCTGTTTTCATGTTTCGGTGAAAGCGTTCGATTAAACCGTTTGCTTGCGGATGCCGTGGGCTCGATCGTAAATGTTTTGCGCTGATCATCTTATAGCATTGACAGACGGCAGCGATAATCCCGATTACCGCAAGACTTAATCCCGTTCAAATTTTACCCTGACAGACGGCAACATTGCGGATTAACAAAACAGCTGATTGATATGCTGAACTATTAATTGATTTGTGTTCCGAAAATAATAAAAACAACAAAAAAAATGGATAGACGAGAAATAATACGACATTTGGCTACAGTAATATTGAGAAGACAAAATTTATTTAAAAAAAAAATTAAGTTATTGATAATGAGGATCGCAAAAAATATGGAAACTGTTAGTGAAATATCAAGTATAATAGCCCGAACTTCCGCTGCATATAGAGAAAGTAGAATGGGATCACGAGAAGTTTGGAAATTTGTAAGTTTTCTTCATTAAGTATCTTAATTCGAGCTATGTAACTAATTAACAAATATTTCTCAAAGGATCGCAACGGCACTTTCTGGGAGTACGACGTTTTCAGAATGGATGACACCCGTTTTAAAGAGAACTTTCGTCTAAACAAATCGACGTTTCAAAAATTGTGCGATAAAGTGAAAGGAATGGAAAGGGCGGATACCAGCATGCGTCTTTGTATTCCGCTCCAAAAGAGAGTTGCTATTGCACTTTTCGCATTAGGGTCTTCGTCGGAATACCGTACGGTCGCTAGTTTGTTCGGTGTAGGACGGAGTACCGTGGGAGAAATAGTGTTGGAGTTTTCTAAAGTGGTGTGCGAAAATTTGGCACACTACATTAGTACTTATCCCCCAAATCACAATGAAGTAAGAAGAATTGTTAACGGGTTCGAAAATCTCGGGTTTCCACAATGCTTTGGAGCTATTGATGGATGCCATATAGAAATTCAACCAAAAAAAGAGGATGCTGTCGACTACTATAACTACAAAGGCTGGTATTCGGTTATCTTGTTTGCAAGCTGCGATTATAGGTAAATTTCTTCACTATTTAATGTGGGATATAATTAATCCTCTATCATCCTCTTGACAGATGTAAATTTACCTACATACACGTTGGATCTAGTGGAAGAAACAACGATTCTTACATTTTCGAGAACAGTTCCTTAAAGAAATTCCACGAAAGCGCTGATATATTCCAACATCACTCAAAACTGATTGGGGATGTAGATGTACCAGTGTTGCTCATCGGGGACTCTGCTTTTCGTTTGTCGCGCTTCGTCATGAAACCTTATCCATATTCGCCCAATCAACCAGAAGTGGAAAAGACATTCAACTACCGATTGTCCAAATGCCGCCGCGTTATAGAAAATGCATTTGGTCAACTGAAAGCGAGATTTCGTAAAATTGGGAGAGGCTTACAAGTAGCACCGAAAAATGTAAACGATATTATACACGCTTGTTGCATTTTACACAATTTCCTAAAGGACGAAAATGAAGAAATTCCCTCTGTTTGGATGCAAAACACATGTAATGATGACATTGTAAGTGCACGAAGTCAACCAAACCATACAACAAGAGCAGGTGAAAATGATTTGACAGCCACGGCAGTTAGGAGTGCCATAGCTTTGAGCTTTGGTAAGTAAAAATAATAAACAGTTTAGTTTTTGATTTTTAATTTTTCAAAAGCTTAAATCTATTCACCTATGTACATATTTTCAGACGTTTTGCTCTTATCACATTTCTATTTCCAGTATCATACTTAAGGCAGTTCAAATGCGAATAAAAAATAAAGAACAAAACTAATACAAAAATTTAAAAAACTCAAAACTAAGCTTACATCTATTTACATTTGTACATATTTTGAGATCTTTTGCTCATATCACATTACTATTTACAGTACCAAACTTAAGGCAAATGCGAATAAAACGAATATAAAATAAAATTAATGCAAAAATTAAAAAAGCTTCCAAACCTAAGCTTAAATCTATTTACATATGTACATATTTTGAGCCCTTGTGGTCATATCACATTACTATTTACAGTATCACACTTAAAGCAAATGCGAATAAAAAAATAAAATTAATACAAAAATTAAAAATTCTCCCAAACCTAAGCTTAAATCTACGTATCATATAATTATTTACATACATTGTCGCACTTAAGGTATATGCGAATAAAAATAAATAAAAACTCAAAGCAAATTCCAAGAGCTTAAATATAAAAAAATATAAATTAATTCATATAGAGCAAAAAATGAAAGCTAATTCAAGTAAAATAAAGAAAAAATAAAACTAATTCTAATAAAAAAAAAATCTATTTTTCAGCTATTTTTTCTATAGCTGCGACCAATCTGTCAGTGGCTTCGCTTTCTCTTAGAAAAATGTTGATTAGCTGCTCATTTGCGCTTCTGTGGCTTTCCTCCATTCTTTTCAGCACATCTATTTGTTGTTTTATTAATTCCTCCATTCCGTTTTTTTTTTCTTTGCCGTCTAGCTGATGGTTCCAGAACTTCGACAGAAGGAGGCGATTCAACAGATGATGTCCCAACTTCATCCACTGGCACTGCTGTTGGAGCTGGCCCTGGTTCTTCTGGCGACGGGCAATTGGAGCTTATTGATGGCGAAAGCTCACTTGATGAAGTATTCTGAAATCAAACTTTGTAAATTAAAAACAAAAACACAAATAAATTTGTATACAAATTATTACCAATGAAAATGACTCCCTTATTGGGGCATTATTAATTGCTGTACCACCCACAATTCTATGTACAGCTGAAAAATGCTTCCAGTCAGATGGACTGCCGCCAGATGGACCCACTTTGTTTTTTTCATCCCTGCAAGTAAATGTATATGTATAAATCAAAATATGAAAATATGGAAAATTCCGCATAGCTCACAAAAGTACAAGTACAACATCTAGGGGAAAAATTGGACATAATGAACCAAAACCCGATAACCATGACTTTCCGAGGGTCTCACACATTACAAAAAAAGCCCCATCGACCGGAAACTCCATGAAATTTTATTAAAGTGGTATATTTTACCGAGGAAAATCACGCATAAAAACACATACATACATATGTATAGTAAATTTGTGTAGAACACCGTTTTCCGACCTTTGGCAAGAATTCAATAATAGTTGAATGTGTTAAAATTAAATGAATTATCATCCACAGAATATTTCCTGAAAGTTTCACCTAAATATTTACCAAACAAAACCCAAAAACTGCATACTATTACCGATGAAAGGCACTTAAAAACATATGTATATATGTGTGTAGAACACTTTTGCGTTAACGGCCTCCGCCCGCGCTTTAAAAAAAATAATCTTCAGCCGGCAGACTTCTCTTTCTGAGATCCATCCAACTACCAACAAATATCTCGTGAACTATAAGCATCCGGCAGGTTTTGATTTCAATTTTGAGATCTGTGATAGGCCCTCTACACCCCCGAAAAAGTAATTTTCCTCGGACCGTGGTTCATAAATTTAAAGCCGACCCGTTTGGTAGATGGAGATCTGAGCCAATTGATTCATTATATCCAAGCTACGGGTGAATTACACCGAAGTCGATCCAAAAACAACTATCGTACCTGTATCTTTTTGTTAGGTTTTTTATTTTGACGTGGACCTCGTCAGCAGTGAATCTGCCCTCCATTTCCACCGACATCTCGCTATATATATGGGCATTTCTTTTTGCCTTCCTCAAGTCGCCGGAACGCTCACCCCATTTCTCTATGAGCATCCGCTCGTCCTGTTCCGTCGATACTGACCGCTTTTTCCGAATCGACATCTAAAATATACGAAAGGCGATTTTGTAAAATTTTTCCTTTATTTAAAAAAGAATATTTAATATTTATTAATTTCAAAATACTTACTTTGATAAATTATTCCTGTATTGCGCACTTGAATTCCGATTTTGTTTACTTTTCGTTTTTCTTTTCCTTCACTTTTCATTCACAATAGAGCTTTTTCAACAGAGTTGCCATTACAAAATGCCCTAATCCGCTAAAATTCTGAGGACTAACTCCAAGAGATATTCCGGATTACCTTCAGCTAATTCTCAAGTTAAGTCCGAATTAGCTAGATATTCCGGATTATCGCTGCCGTCTGTCAATGCTATTAGCTACTTCATTGAAAAGATTCGCTTCGAATTGTCTTCCCTGGTCGGAAGTGATTTTGTTCGGTACCCCGAATTGTGCTATCCAGTTGTTTATAAGTGCAGTTGCTACTGTATCTGCATTTATGTCCTCGATGGGCACGGCTACTGGCCATCTGGTAAATCGGTCGATACAGGTTAGGCAGTATCTAAAGTTGTTCGAAACTGGAAGCGGGCCTATCAAGTCGATATGGATCCAGGAAAAACGCTGGTCAGGGACCTTAAAATTTTCTATTGAGCGACTTTCGATTTTCAACACGCGAGGCATGTTTTTACCATCCTTGCGATGTCCTTTTTCATGTTTGGCCAAATGAACCGCTCGCTGATTTGCTTTATCGTGGCTTTTTCTCATGGATGCGCCAGATTGTGTATGGAGCTGAATACTTGGGCACGAAACTCTTTAGTGACAAATGGTCGTACATGTTTAGTGAAAACATCGCAGGTAATGGATTTTGTTGAATTAGGCAAATTGATGAGCTTAAGCTGTAGTGTTGACTTGTCATCTGTCATCAGCTTTTTGATCTCTTCGTCGTTTTCCTGACTCTCGGATAAATTTTCGAAGTTAATTTGTTCTCCACCATCTATTGATTCAATTCGGGAAAGCATATCGGCTATTATATTTTCCTTACCAGAAATATGTCGTATATCAGTCGTATACTGCCCGATAAGGTCCAGGTGACGAAGTTGTCGGGGTGAAGCCTTTTCTGGTTTTTGCTGGAATGCGTAAGTGATAGGTTTATGGTCAGTCAAAATTGTACATTGTCGACCTTCTATCATATGCTGAAAGTATTTTACTGATTGGTAGATAGCGAGAAGCTCTCTGTCGTAAGCACTGTAGCACTTCTGGGTATCAGTCATACGCTTTGAATAAAAACCTAATGGTTCGAGATGCCCGTGGTTAATATGGTGAATGGCTGCACCTACGGAAAAATTACTGGCGTCGACGTGTAATATTAGCTTGGCATCTGGGACGGGGTGCGCTAAGGTTGCCGCGTTTGCCAATGCCTGTTTGCATTCTTTGAATGCCTTGTCGGCGTCTTCCGTCCATGTTATGGGTGTTTTATCATTTTTCTTGTTACCCTTAATGAGACATTGCAATCTTCCCTGCATGGAAGCTGCGTTAGGAAGAAATCGACGATAAAAGTTGCACATAGCGATAAATCTGCGTAGCTCGTTTGTCTTTGTCGGACGTGGGAAATGAACGATAGCTTCCACCTTCTCAGCCATCGGATGAATTCCATTCATACTGACTTGATGTCCCAGAAACGATACTTTTGTTTGAGCGAAAACGCATTTCGCTACATTCAGTTTTAGGTTGTGCTCGCGTAAGCGTTGAAATACTTCACGTACGTGTTGATAATGTTCCTCTTCGGTCGTCGATGCGATGCATATGTCATCTATGTAGCAAATTACGTAATCCATGTCGAAAAAAACTTGATCCATGAAACGCTGAAATGTTTGTGCTGCGTTGCACAGCCCAAACGTCATGACATTGAACTCGAAGAGTCCGAAAGGGGTAATGATCGCCGTTTTCTTTCGATCCTCTTCGGCTATTGGGATGTTAAAATATGCTCTTTCCAAAACGAGTGTTGAGACTATGCACTTACACCCAGAAAAAAAATAGTGTGAAATCAACCAAAAATCAACAAATTTTGTGGTTAATTTTTTTCAACACGATGCATAATGTATGCCATCATGTAATCGTGTAAATTTAACACTACTGTCAAGTGTTAGTTTAACAGGATGACAACTGTAGAATTAACACTAAAACGTATTGAGTCTTCCTGTTGATTTTACAATTTTAACTAGTTAATGTTACAATAAAAGCTGGTTAAATTAATACTAAATGGTCCTGTTGAATTAACAATAACATCTTTTTGATTTTACATTAAATTTATTGTTAAATTAACTAGATAGTCTTGTTGATTGTACAATTTATTTTTTTAAATAAAAAAAAACATAAAACATAAAATATATAATCATCACTTCAATTAAGCACATTCGTACATCACCCGCACAACTGACCAAATTGAAGGCGTCCTCATACGAACACAAATGTACCGGCGATAGTTTATACATGGGCGATAGCACTATCATTTGCACCGAGTAATGTTTGGCCGCTAATGCAACAACCGCATGCTGCACGCAAACCCGCATTCGCTAAAAAACCTCCTCATGATATTGCAACCTATGAAGAGGAAAAATAAAATATTGAACATTAAATACTTTTAGAAACAAAAATGTAATCCTCTTTTAACTCACCTCCAAACTGAAAATATAAATCGAAAACCCACTATCGCGAACTGACAATGATGCTAAACTCGCATCACTGCCACGGCACAAAATTTTCCTTTTTTTTTTTTAAATAATTTGCGTTATGCACGAAAATCAGACTTCAAATGATCAAAAAAATTATGTATGTTTCAAAATAGTTTTGACGTTCTTTTTTAACACTTTTTTTTAGATTACATTGACACTATGATCGTGTTGAATAAATCAAAATTACAAATGACGTTTATGTTTGAACATTGTTTCGTGTTATATCAACCAAATTTTATTGTTAATTGTGGTTCTTGTTGTTTTCACATTTGTTTTCATGTTGTATTAACACTAAAATTGGGACGTCATTTTTCTAACATTTTTTTTAGTTTATATTGACACTATCATCATGTTAAATAAACCAAATTCCAAATGACATTTAGGAATAAAATTTTATATTTGAATCATCTGGTATATTTTAAAATTTCTTCATGTTGTATCAACAATAAAATTTGGTTGAATTTACCAAATTTTCAGATGACAGTTACAAAGCCAAAATCATGTTTCAAACATCGTGTAATTTGAAAAAAATTGTTGCTGTTCTATGCGTAAAGATCGATCGTGTTAATTTTACATGAATCGTGTTGATGATTTTTTTTCTGAGTGTACCATTTAGTGTTTGCGTAAAATCGTGTATGTTTGATAGGGTAGCGATCGGGTATTGTTTGTGCATTCAATCGTCGGTAATCCCCACATGGACGATATAGACTGTGCTTCTTAGGCACCATGTTTAGAGGGCTGGCCCACTCGCTTTTTGATCTCGTGCAGATGCCTTGCTTTAACATATACTCGAATTCTTTCTTCGCTATGGCTAATTTCTCTTGGTTTAATCGCCGCAGTCGTGAATAGACTGGCTGTCCTTTCGTTATTATTTGGTGTTGTACGGTGATTTTCGATTGTATATCATTGCTGTACGAAGTCGGTGTTGTTAACTCTTTGAATTCGTTCAGAAGTTCTTGATATACACCGTTTTTGTTTATGGAGAAAACTGGCTCGTAGTTGACGAATTCATAAACGCAGGCTGTTTGCAATTTAGTTTTCTTTTCGATAAGTAATTTGTTTTCTACGTCAATAAGCAACCCAAAATTTTTAAAAAAAAGTCGGCCCCTAATATTGGTTTTGAGACATCCGCCGCAATGAACTCCCAGCCGAAATTTCGTCGGAGTCCTAAATCCAGCGTTAAGATTTTGGTTCCATATGTCTTGATGGTAGAACCGTTGGCGGCGAAGAGTTGGTAAGTTGATGGAGTAAGTTTTTTACGAAAATATGAAACAGGCAGAACAGTCAGGTCTGAGCCTGTATCGATTAAAAATTTAAGATGTGTTTTGCGATCCACAATGAAAAGACGGTTTGATTTATTTGTACCAGACGCTTCGCCAACCGTCACCGGTGAAGCCGCGTTCAGTTTTCCGATTGTTGGAAACTCCACGGTTTGACGCATTTTCTAGCGGCTGCTCCAAATCGATGGTGATAATAACAGTGAGGAAATTTGTTGACTTGACTTTTGGAACGGGTGCGACCACGTTGCTGGTTATTGCGAGAGGGTGTCCGTGAACGCCCCCGGTGATTTTCTGGATGCGATGATTTGATTTCGCTGATTTCCCTTCTCAGATCACTGATAGTTTGCTTGAGTGACTGCATATCGTCAGTTGATGTATCTTTAACATGAGCAGGTCGTCGTTGTATTTCGGCGATCGTTCCGAAATTTCCCATTTCCATCATTTTCTAAATCTCCCTCTGCGATTGACACCACGGCTCGCACCCCCTCGGGCAAATGACCAAGCCATAATGTTTTGATAGCGTCGTCATTCATTGCTCCGTTTGATAGTACCTTCATCGTACGTAGTAACTGTGATGGTTTGTTTTCCCCCAGCTCGCATTCCTGAACCAGGCGCCGTAGCTTACGATTCTCGGAGTCGGTGAAGTCGTTAATCAAGCGTTTTTTAATGGCTTCGTACTTGTTTTCGAGTGGTGGCGTGCGAACGATGTCTGCTACATTTGAGAGTGTCACGCTGTCTAGTGATCCTACTACGTAATCGTATTTAGTCTGATCTCGTATGACATTGGCGTTGCGAAATTGTGACTCCATTTGAATAAAATATAAGTCCGGGTCGCGTTTGCTGAATACAGGTGGTATAACGCCAATTCGACAAATTTCATTTGCATTGGCTATCAATGGTGCTGTTGATGCTGTGCTCTGTTCGTGGGTGTTTTCAATTGAGGGTGGACTGCCCGGTTGAACTGCTGCTGTATCTCCCGTCATTTCCAGAATACGAAGTGAGCGATTTGCACGTGCTAGCTTTCTTGTGCGGATTTAGCCGGCCGGTTCTGAATGTGGTATACGCGGTGAAATAATTGTTTCCTTATCGAGAGGTCACCAATATGTGGGTATTTTTCCACATCAAATTAATTATATTTCGTCTTTATTAAAGATATTAAGCGATTACAAAAATTCAATTTCTCTACTTCATAAGCGCAAACGGAAGTGAAGTAATAGATATAAAAAATATGTATTAACTGCTTGCCCAGAATGTTGTACTACAGCTACGGACTACATAGCTTACTACATCAGCTGATGACTGATTTTGTGGCAACGCTCGAAAACGTGAACACAATGGTGTAGCTCAGTGTATCTCATATATGTCATCTTTTTTATATTTTTGTACAGGGGATTCCTTAAATTCCATAAAAACTCTTTATTTTTTACAAGTTCAATTCATTTTTCCGTTTCTTCGTCCTTCATTTCGAATTTCCGTCATTAAAAAATTGAGCTGTCACACTGTAGCGCGCTACAAAGTTAAAGTTAACTGCTTGCCCAGAATGTTGTACTACAGCTACGGACTACATAGCTTACTACATCAGCTGATGACTGATTTTGTGGCAACGCTCGAAAATGTGAACACAATGGTGTAGCTCAGTGTATCTCATATATGTCATCTTTTTTATATTTTTGTACAGGGGATTCCTTAAATTCCATAAAAACTCTTTATTTTTTACAAGTTCAATTCATTTTTTCAGTTTCTTCGTCCTTCATTTCGAATTTCCGTCATTAAAAAATTGAGCTGTCACACTGTAGCGCGCTACAAAGTTAAAGTTAACTCTATTTCTACTACAGCCACAACTACACGCTACAGACACAGCTACACATTGTGGGCATTGCAATGCAATTGTACTGTTTTAACTTTTGACAGCTCTTACTACGTACTACAGCCACACCATTCTGGGCAAGCAGTAACTCCCCTCACGGAAAAAAAAAGTTAGTTGCAAAAATAAATATATTAAAAAGTGATTTATATTCAACTAATTTTAAAGTAGCTTTAAACAAATGCAGCGCGGGACAGTTTCTTGTATATGTACATATTTATATGTAAACACATGTTTTCAGATCTAAGTATGCCAAGATTGTTTTTTCCTTTTTTTGGTTACCGTTTCTCAGCTTCACTTCCCATTAAACACTGAAAACGAAATTCTCAAACGGAGAAAATATTGTTTCATATTTATCATTTGAAAATTAACATAAATTCAATTGTTTCTCAAATATTGTTTATCAACTTGAGAACAATTTGCGAAATTTGAGGAAAATTTGTTTCGCATTTTTACCATTTCTTGAATTTCGACATCAAATCCAGGATTAAGTTATTTATATTAAACTACAAGTAAAGTAGTTGGAAAGAAACTCAAGATAAAATTATTTATTTTAAACTACTAGTAAAGTAGTTGAAAACAAATGCAGGATAGGGCAATTGACTGCTTGCTATGACATCGCCGTGTTAAAAAAGTCAGTTCATTGCAAAGGAAAAAGTCACATTTTCAATTAGTTGTTATTGAAAATAAAGTAGTTTATAAAGTGATTTAAAATTAATTAAATTTCCAACAGGGAAATATTGTTTCATATTTATCATTTGAAAATTAACATAAATTCAATTGTTTCTCAAATATTGTTTATCAACTTGAGAACAATTTGCGAAATTTGAGGAAAATTTGTTTCGCATTTTTACCATTTCTTGAATTTCGACATCAAATCCAGGATTAAGTTATTTATATTAAACTACAAGTAAAGTAGTTGGAAAGAAACTCAAGATAAAATTATTTATTTTAAACTACTAGTAAAGTAGTTGAAAACAAATGCAGGATAGGGCAATTGACTGCTTGCTATGACATCGCCGTGTTAAAAAAGTCAGTTCATTGCAAAGGAAAAAGTCACATTTTCAATTAGTTGTTATTGAAAATAAAGTAGTTTATAAAGTGATTTAAAATTAATTAAATTTCCAACAGGGGTTTTAACTTTTGACAGCTCTTACTACGTACTACAGCCACACCATTCTGGGCAAGCAGTAAAGCAGGATCCACCTATACAGGTCGGCTCTTCAGATCAGCTGACTTCTTCTTCAACAGCTATCCAATTTCTCTGCTTCTGCATATTCTATACATACATTCGTGTTTACTATTGGTCAAATTCTTCGTTCTCTGAGTTTCTCCATCATTCGCTCGTGAGCTGAATGTCAACTTATTTCGTTCTCCTTTCAGTTTTGACATTCCGTTTGACATTCAGCTCACGGCATGTTTGTGTGTATGTACCATGGACCGACCTGGTAATTGGATCATGTTTTTTTTGGCTTGCTTGCGGGAATCAAAGATGACTTGATACGAAACTCTTTTTTACTCTCTCAATTTTACGATTTTCCCACGGGTCTAATGTGGCTTTGTTGCCAGCATCAACACAACATAAAACCCGGCCGATCAGCTGTTTGTGCAAATTGCAGGTGCCAGAAAGGAAAATGCGCCAAAATAAATTGTCACTTTCGGTGGATTTTAATGTTTGTTGTATGTGCCCAAATATTATTGAAATAATAAAGAATTATAAAAAATACAGAGGTAATTGTATTGCTTGTGTGTAATATTCAGTGAAGTTTATTGTTTTAAGTGGAAAAAATTGTGTTTCAGTTAAAATTATAAAAAATATGTTAATGAGATGGAACGCGGGCAGCGTTCTTCAGTAGATTTATATATATATATCCTGTTAAAAATTATTATATTTCAATTCTAATATATTCACATTTTAATAGAATTGCAAAATAGAGTAAAATATTTCTTAAAAAATACCACCCAACTACATGTATTATCGTTCACCACTTTTTGTGCGTTATTCTTAGGGCCCTTTCACATTACTCGGTACGACATCGGATCGACATTTTTTGCTCGGTATTTTCAGCTTACCGAAACGATTCCGCGTTGCTGTGTTTTTCACACTTGTGGGAATACTTTCGGTGCGTAATCGGCAGAAAATAGGAAAACAAACATCGAAATTTGCAAAACAAAATTTTTAACTTCAACAAATCTCTCAATAATAACAATAATGTCTTCTAGCGAAGACGAAGACATTATAACTTGCTACATTTATTACCGAAACGAGTTTTTTACTGACTTTGTTCTTCTTCTTTTATCACGCCGCAAAAATGTATGCAGTAATTCCTCAAATTTTACTGACCGGTCTTACCGCGTTGCGGTATACCGAAATTAATCCGCTCCGATTTCATGTATGCAACACTAATGTGAAAGTGCCAATTGAAATACATGTGGTCAGTAAGGTTTCGGTATACTTTCGGTAAAAACCAAAAATGTCGATCCGATACCGCATCGAGTAATGTGAAAGCGCTCTAAATTTGTCTGAGATTGGGTTTCGAACACGAATATTTGGAATGTGGGAAAATCATACTATCCTGTGTATCACTTTTGTGGTTATATCCTTATCTTAATTTGTTATAAACAAAATTTTATTATTGCTATAGTCTTCAATAACATAAGGAAGCCGAAAAAATCCCAAAAATAATATGTAAAATACCCATTTTCAGTTTTCGAACAGAGTGGCACCAATGAAAAATGTTATAAAAAATGCGCATTTTGACAGCGCTCTCACGAAATGAAGAGTTTCGTACAGTGTTGTCACCGAAAATTTTAAAGTGAAGTGAAGCGGCTGAAAAATCGAATTGATTTGAAGTAAATCGAAGTGAAGCGCGGCTAAATGGTTTTTCTAACGTTTCCCGGGAGGTCAAGAAAATTTGGATCGTAAAAACAGAATAATATATGCATTTTGTTTTTAAGTATCATCTCAAAGAAAAACTATTAAAACTACATATAAAAGAAAATGCTTCAATTTTTAATGATATGTTATTTTTTATTATTTCTAGCAATGCAAAAAAAAATCCATAAAATTCAAATTCACCTACATATGCACATACATTATGTACATATGAATGCAGCATATTCAATTGTTTATATTGGTTCATGTATATAAATACGAGATCTTTCTTATTCCTGGGCCCTCTGTAGTTCCATTCGAAAGTGAAATTAGATTCGAAAGCACATTCGCAAACTGTAGAATATAGTTTATATGGAATTTTCTTTCGAATCGAAATACAGAGTGAGGACATTGGATAACGAGAATGTACTAAGTTTTCTTTTGTATACTTAAGTATGTACTTCTAAAATTATATTTTATTTAAGTATAACCGGTACTGGTTATAATTCATTCAATGTAAAAAAATTAAACTTATACTTAAAATACCACACGGTAGGGTAGAACAAATTTTAATACGAAGGGCAGAATATCAAAGTTCAATGCTTCACTAACAAGTATCTGTCAAACCCAAAATCGCCCAATGGTAACTTCTTGAGAAAACCGCGATTTTATATATTTCATGTTTTGGCGGAATCTAATTTTTATGGAAAAAATTTGCAGAAGAAAGGAATAAACTTTCAAAACTTGTTCAGCACAAAATATAGGTTCAACATTTTAGGCTTGTTTCAAGTGAAAGAAAAAGAAAAAAATGAATTACGCAAAACGGAGAGGAAATCAAGAAACGGAAAATTGGTAAAAATTAGCAAATAGTTATTTGAATGCTATTTTTGGCTGTTAAGTTTTATTGTTTTTTTTCTAAAAAAAAAAAACAAAACATTTTATATTCATTATTTCTATTTTGAAAATTGAAAAGAAATAAAATAATATACATTAATTCATATGTATTTGTGTATTCCTTGTTTATCTACATTTATATTAGCGATTTCGCGCAACTACGTAAAATAAACAATAGAGCAAAAATAACATTTGAAATAATCATAAAAAAGTCGATTCCCCAAATATTTTGCACAAAATCAGTGTTATAAATCAAAGCAAAAAAGTGAAGTGGAAATTGTCAAAGTTTTAATTGTAGCAAGCATCTGGAATTTCGCTTTGCTTTAAAGTAAATTGTGCACGAGCTATTATTTGCCAATTTTTTTTTGCTTCGAACTCCGCTCCGGGGCCCTGTGTCAAACTCTTAGAGCCTATACATGATTCAAATAAAGAAGATTGTGCACTCAGCCATATTCAGCAAAATATTCATCCGTGAGACTGGGTTCATTTTGGTTAGTACGTCATCAACTACGTTATCGACGAGAAAGAAAATTTGCTAACAGGCAAAAAATACCTTTATTGGACTATTATTCACACAAATAAATACGCGGCACTTCATTTTTCTATATTTAAAATAGTTTTCTAACATAAATTTCACATTTATCGCACACAATCTTTAGTTATTAGAAAACCGGAAACGAAATTGGGTGAAGGAGAATTTATGTTACTACGTCACTAAATCAGCTGATTCTGTCAAATTTTGGATGAACGCATAGCGGTACCGCTGAATGCACAATCTTCTTTATTTGAATCATGGAGCCTATACACACTTGCGACTCAATCGATTTAGTCGAATGTTGATTTGCATGGGAATGTATGGAAGCATTCACACTACATTCAATTAGTTGTACAACTGAAACAGTTGGATTTGCAGCCCAATTTCATTCCAACTGAAACAGTTGTACAACTGCTTGATCAGCAAGGCGCCCTTCTACGTATTCACACTTGAGACAATTTAGTCGAACGACTACAACAACAACAGTGATATTCGTAGTGGAAAGAGTTGCCATGCTGACAGCACTACTTTTATTTCACTTTTGGTAAATTGTAGAGATTGAATATTTCAATTAATATTTTCAAAATGTTTAAAAACAAAAGGTTCGTTTCTTATTAACTACACCATTTCCAGATGGATTTTAGAAAGCGTTAACTGGATTTTAGAAAGGGGAAATTGGATTTTAGAAATGTCAATTGGATTTTAGAAAGCGTTAAAAGGATTTGAGAAAACAAAATTGGATTTTTTAAAGCTTGAATTGGATTTCAGAATGTGCGTTTAAAATAAATTTTACACAGAATTTTTCGAATAGAAATTCTTTATTGCGTATGAAAGTATAAATTAATAATTATATAAATTTTCGAAAATCCAATTTACAGTTTCTAAAGTCCAATTTCCCTTTTCTAAAATCAAATCGACATTTCTAAAATCCAATTTTCCCTTTCTAAAATCCATTTGGCTATTCTAAAATCTAATTTCCCCTTTCTAAAATCCAATTGACATTTCTAAAATCTAATTTCCCCTTTCTAAAATCCAATTGACATTTCTAAAATCCAATTTCCCCTTTCTAAAATCCAATTGACATTTCTAAGATCCAATTTCCCCCTTTCTAAAATCCAGTTGACGCTTTCTAAAATCCATCTGGAAATGGTGTAGTTATAGACAAGAATTATCTAACTAAGGATATTTACTTCCGTTTTCATATGTTTCTTGATATTGTTGTTCTCTTCAAATGTCATTAATCGCATTTTAAAATAGAAATAATGAAAATGAAATTTCATGAAAATTATTAATGGCTGATTTTTACTATTTTTCCGTTTCTTGTACTTCTGTTCGTTTCGCCTTTATGAGCGTAATTCCTTCCGTTTTTCTCTTTTCATTTACTTGACAGCTAGTTGCTAGTTTAATAAGAAACAAAGCCAAACAATGTATGCACTTTTTGTTTATTTTATTGTTTTTTATTTATTAATCAAGTTGACAGCTGACAAGAAGGTGCTTTCATGTAAGAATGCAGATAAACTTTAACAATTTAATACTTCATCACTTTATATGAAGACCACTAATGTAAAATTTGCTGAGTAAAAAGTGAACATTGGCAACACTATGTCATTGTCAATCGCACGACTATTTAGTCTCAAGTGTGAATAGCTGCCACCGATTCGACTAAATAGTTGGAGTAGTGTGAATACAACAGTCCAATTCGACCAAATCGATTGAGTCGCAAGTGTGTATAGGCTCTTAAAAAAAGCGATAAAACCTTAGAGATAAGAGAAGCTTTTAAAAAATCGAGTATTCATCTCAATGAGGGATGGAATATCTTATGTTTGTATAAGCATTTACATACCTCTTGCATATTTGCATATGCAACTTTTATTAGAATTTGTAAGAATAAATTATAAAAGTAAGTTAATTCTGATTGGTCAAAATCGAAGTGATTTGGGGAAAGAGGAAGTGACGGGCATAAAAGTGAAGTGAAATACTTCGATCGAAATGAAAATGACATCACTGGTTTCGTATCTACCCTGCAAGAAACCACTGATGGAAACACCAATACATTTCTAACACCACCAATACACCTGCAAAAACACTTCCAAACATTTGATCAATCATGTGTGTGACATTAGTGATATATATCTTATGTGTATCAGCACTTCCTAACATTTGATCAATCTGCTGCGTGACACTAGTGATGTGTATCTGATGTGTATCAGTACTTCGTGACATCTGATCTATCATCCGTATAGCACTGCTGACATACATGTTTTTCTCCAAAAAATTTTCTCCAAAATATCGCAGTAAAGGGAAGAAGCTAGCGCGCAAAATTCTACAGGCGTCACAAAGGAAAGTCACGTGGTGCTTTAAATTGTTAAATTTATCTTTTTATCGGTAAAGAATAATATTCAAAATGAGTAAACGGCATTTAAAAAATTGCCTTTTCTCGAAAAAAAAAAGTTTTAAGGAAATAAAATTAAAATTGAATGAATTTGGAACCGCGGAATGTGTGGCCTCGGAGAAGAGGAAACGTGAAAGTGCCAGTGGTAGCCAGGATTGTGTTTCCAAGGAAAACTCCGCAGAGGAAGGTGGAAATGTTGGCCCGGAAGATTTGTATTTTAGGAAAAACTACATATGTCAAGAAAAATGTTTGTTGTACTAGTTATACGTTGTACATATCTACGGTTGAGAGGAAGATCACCCTTCTTTAGAACCTGTTTCAAAGATGCCCTAGATGTCTCAGAATTGGCTTCAATAACTTTCTATTTCGGAATTTGCTTCAATAATGCCCTATTTAAGAATTTGTTCCGAAATATTTGTTACTGAAACAAATTCTGAAATTAGGCGTTATTGAAGACATTTCTGAAATAGGGCATTTTTGAAACATTTCTTGAAATAGGATGATCTTTCACTCAGCCGCCCTTATTTTTATTTAATAAGTTTAAAGCTTTTATTTATTTACTTTTGTGCAATGAATGCATTTTTAATTTTCTTTATTAGTTGTACTTAGTACATTTAATGTTATATAAATATATACATGTATATATATAAATGAATTAAATTTGTTGTTCCTTTAAAGAAAAACCAATCTTTTATTTCACATCAGGCAGAAATTGTTTACATCAAGCTGGATCCATTTATAAATCAGGAGTGTTTGCTCAGCCTTGATCTCTATATATAACAGAACTGATATTATTTACATCAGGCAGGACCAATTGTGGCATCAGTCTTTATTTCTACTTTCGCTCATGTCTGATTACATGTTATATCAGGTCTGAGATTATTTACATCAGGCCGGACTTATTTTTACCTCAATCCTATATTTGTTTATTCGCTCATCCCTGATTGAAAATTTTGCAAGCCCTGATTTTGTTTACATCACTCGAGTTTTACAATTATGTCAGGTATGATCACACACCGACACAAGGGTTTCCATCAGGATTTACATGTCTCCCGTAGAAATCTGATGAAGATTTTGTTCTGCGCACTGATCGAAACATCACTCTGCATTATAGAACAGATGATTGATCAAATGATCGGAAGTGTTCTTGCAGGGATAGTTATCATGGTATGCTTTTTTGTGAGAAGTTTTTTTTTATATTGTGGCGAATATAATCGGTTCTCCACTTACATCACTAAAATGATTGAACACATCTCTAGGGAAAGTGCCAGAACTAGAAGAAGATACCAGATAATTTCCAGTGTTGCCAGAATTTTCCAGATTGCGTTTGACAGACTATATAAGGCGGCAAGCAGGCGCTCCAGAGTCAGTCGTAATTTAACCGTAGAAGTGTTAACATCAAGTCAAGTAAAACAAGTGTAGACTTTTTAGTCGTGAAATAAAGCAGTGTGAATTAAGAAGTAAATAAAGACTTTTATTTAACAATTCAGCGATACGAACCCTATAGAAATAATCGAGCTATCGACAAATACGTAACAATTGGTGTCAGAATTGGAATTGTTAAATAAATTCCAGGACCAAGGATAACGAAGCAAGGATAACGAATCAAGGATAACGAATCAAGGATAAGGAAACAAGGATAACGAGACAAGGATAACGAAATAAGAATAATGGCAAAGTTAAATGATCTGAAAATCCAAGAACTTAAAAGGGAGTTAGAAAAGAGAAACCTGAGTACCACCGGCAATAAAATTGAACTACAGGCAAGGTTAAGAGTAGCTATGGAAGCATATAACATTAATGTAGATGAGTTTGATTTCAACGATGATGTGGAAGAGGTGCAAAAGGAAGAAACCCAGAAGAAAGAGGCTCCACAGTCAGTAGCAAACGTAGACATGAACTCGATATTGGCTGTGCTGACACAAATGTCGAAAAAAATGGAAGAACAACAGGCACAGATATCGGCAAAAATGGAAGATCAACAGGCACAGATGTCGACAAAAATCGAAGATCAACAGGCACAGATGTCGACAAAAATCGAAGAACAACAGGCACAGATAACGTCAAAAATGGAATTGCAACAGTCAGTACTTTCATCACAGGTGTCCGGCATTGCGGCTCAGTTGGAGGCACAAGAAGAACGCATGTCCTTACAATTCAAGGCACAGGATGCAAAAATTATACAAGTTAAGGAGGTCCTTGGAGAAAGACAAGAAAAATTAGAGGACGATGTAAAAGCATTGAAAGCCCGTCTTCAGGATATTCAACTAAGTCGTCCAGACGCTTCAACTGCTACACAGAAGATAAAACCTCCGTCGTTTGATGGAAGTGGTCCATTTCAAGTATTCAAGCTACAATTTGAGAAAACGGCAGTTGTAAATAATTGGAGTGCGGAGGACAAAGTCGCTGCCCTGTTCGTAGCATTGAAAGGACCTGCAGCAGAAATATTACAGACTGTTAGCGAGGGCGAAAGGAACAGCTATGACGCAATTATGGGTGCCATTGAAAGACGTTATGGTAGCGAGCACAGGAAGCAGATATATCAAATGGAGTTGCAGAATCGCTTCCAGAAACCAAATGAGACGTTACAAGAATTTTCTTCTGAGATTGAGAGGCTAGCTCATTTGGCAAACGCAGGAGCACCTCAAGAATTCATCGAAAGAATGAAAATTCAAAGCTTCATCAATGGAATACGAGATATTGAAACGAAGCGGGCTACCTATGCAAACCCAAAAGGAACTTTCGCTGAAACGGTCTCATATGCTTTGACACAGGAAACGGCATCTCTATTAAGCAAGCCCACTTACAAGGCTCATCGTGTGGAAGTGGAAACGCCAGACTTACTAAGCAAAATATGGGAGGCGTTGAATGAAATGCAGAAAAAGAAAAGTAATGCTGTGAAATGCTTCAGATGCGGAAAAATAGGACATATAGCACGCCACTGCAGCAATAGTTCCAGTAAGTTCAGCACTGCCGATGGGCGCAAGCGGAATATTGATGGGTATGAACAAGCGCCCAAATCAACTGAGTCGTTAAACTAAAGCGGGCCAGCCAAAAGGGGCGTGGGCTGGTCCCCACAATGGAATGCCCCATAATCTCTGTCTCTCAGTTGGGAAGAAGCACGAGTAATGTTACTATTGGTGGTTTGGTGGACGGAATGGAGCGAATGTTGACTGTGGATACGGGAGCATCTCATTCCATCATTCGATCTGACTTGGTAAAGAAGGAAATAAGGCCATTGTATGGAGCAAAATTGCGTACGGCAACAGGCGAGGATACCCAAGTCCTAGGGGAAGTTACATGCGAAGTTGTAATTGGAAATGTTGTCGTACTACACACCTTCATAGTGGCGGAAATTGTTGATGAAGTCATAATTGGTGTGGACTTCCTAATCGACCAAGGCATTAAGATTGACATGAAAAACAAGGTTATGAGTTACAAAAACTTGGAGGTGCCGCTAAATTTTGGCTACGATAAGAGATGCAGCAGTAAGAAAGTGCTCGTGGAAGAGAATCAGCAGATACCGCCAAAGTCCGAGGCAATTATTTGGGCAAAGATTGATGGAGATTGTGGGACAAACAAATTGTGGGTTGTCGAAGCAGAAACAGAAACTAAATCCGATGTACTTGTTGGAAAAACCCTGGCTATGACAAAAGAAGATGGACGACTACCAGTAAGAGTACTTAATGAGTTCAAGTCACCAATCAAACTCTCCAAAGGTGCTATATTGGGAAAATGCGAAGAGGTTGACATCATCATGAATTGCGAACAATCCCAAGGAGAAGTTTCTACTAGCAATACGGATCTTTCAGATGAAATAAATGCTTGGACAGAAGAACTGCAGGAGAATCACAAAAGAAAGGCGAAAGAATTACTTGCCAAGTATTCTAGCATATTTGATAAGGATGGTACAAAACCAGGCAGGACAAATATTGTGAAGCATCACATTGACACCGGTGATGCAAGGCCAATCCGTCAGGCTCCTCGCAGCGTTCCATTAGCGAAACGTCAAATGGTGAGCCAGATTATACAAGAAATGAGCGACAGTGGGGTAGTTGAACCATCAGTCAGTCCATGGAGTTCTCCGGTAGTACTTGTTAAAAAGAAAGATGGCAAGATGAGATTCTGCGTTGACTACCGGAAACTGAATGATGTAACGAAAAAGGATAGTTACCCATTGCCAAGAATTGACGACACTCTGGACTCGCTATCTGGAACGGAATGGTTTTCAACACTGGACTTGAAAAGCGGCTATTGGCAAGTCGAAGTAAAAGAGGAAGACAAGGAGAAAACAGCCTTCAGTGTTGGCGATGGTCTTTGGCAATTTACGGTGATGCCATTTGGATTATGTAATGCTCCAGCTACCTTTGAGAGACTTATGGATCAGGTACTGAAAGGATTGCACTGGAAAACATGTCTTGTGTACCTGGACGATATCATTGTATTGGGAAAAGGCTTTGATGAACATCTCAAAAATTTGGAGGAAGTTTTCCGAAGAATAGCTGGCGCTGGTCTCAAGTTAAGTCCTAAGAAATGTGCATTATTCAAGAAAGAAGTAAAATACTTGGGACATAAAGTGACTACAAAGGGCATCTGCACTGATAACGAAAAAATAGAAGCAGTAAAAGATTGGCCAAGACCTCGGAATCTACATGAATTGCGAAGCTTTCTTGGGCTGTGCACATACTATCGCCGATTTGTACCAAATTTTGCCAGCGTAGCAAATAGTCTCACGGAGCTTATGAGGAAAAATAAGACTTTTGAGTGGAGGAAGGAACAAGAAATGGCTTTCCAAACGTTAAAAGATCGGCTTTGTACTGCTCCAATGCTAGCATACCCGGTTCCAGGAGCGAGGTTTATTTTGGATACTGATGCGAGTGGTTATGCTATAGGAGGTGTTTTGTCACAGGAAATCGACGGACAGGAGAAGGTTATCGCATACTACAGCCGATCAATTGGGAAACCAGAAAGAAATTACTGTGTAACACGAAGAGAACTATTGGCATTGGTAGAATGCATCAAACACTTCCATAAGTACCTCTATGGTCAACGATTCCACGTCAGGACTGATCATGCAGCGTTAAAATGGCTTTTGAAATTCCGAAATCCGGAGGGTCAGTTAGCAAGGTGGATTGAGCGACTACAAAATTATGACTTTTCTATAGACCATCGCAAAGGCAGTACCCATGGAAATGCTGATGCAATGTCGCGGCGACCATGTAATCTTGAATGCAAGCATTGCTCTAAAGCTGAGGAGAAGGAAGACATCATAGATGTTCGGCTAATGACAATAACATCTACAGACGAATGGAATGCGGAACAATTAAGGAAGTGTCAGATAGAAGATCCAGATCTGGCACGTGTAATGATTGGTTTGGAGCAAAACGAACGACCATCAAAAGAAGAGATGTCAGCAGAAAGTCCTGTTGCCAAATCATATTGGGCACAGTGGAATAGTTTGCAATTGGTAAATGGTTGCCTACATCGTGTTTGGGAGAGTGAAGATGGTCAAAGTTCTAAAACATTGATAGTTGTTCCAAGGAAAAGAATACCGGATGTGTTAAATGAACTACACAATGGTCCAAGTGGAGGTCATCTTGGAGTAACAAAGACGGTAGAGAAAATCAAGAAGAGGTTTTATTGGGTCGGCTGCCGTCAGACAGTTGTTGAGTGGATTGCGAACTGCGACGTGTGCATAAAGGCTAAGGGTCCCAAATCCAGGAGTCATGGGCTGATGAAACAATACAACTCAGGAGCACCATTTGAGAGAATTGCCATGGATGTAGCTGGGCCATTTCCTACTAGCAAACTTGGAAACAAATATGTACTGGTAGTCATGGATTACTTCAGCAAATGGCCGGAGGTGTACCCGATTCCAAATCAAGAAGCAGAAACTATAGCCGAAGTATTCACCAACAATTGGGTGGCGAGATATGGTGCACCTATAGAGCTACATTCTGACCAAGGAAGGAACTTCGAATCAGTTGTGTTTCAGGAGCTGTGCAAAACACTGGGTATTAGGAAAACCCGAACAACTGCGTTGCATCCACAATCAAACGGCATGGTAGAAAGATTTAACAGAACATTAGAGGAACATTTACGAAAAGTGGTGGACAAGTTCCAGAGAGATTGGGACACTCATATTCCTCTGTTCCTGATGGCATATCGATCGGCCGTACACGATACAACAGGTCAGACTCCTGCAAAAGTAA
Source organism: Urophora cardui (assembly GCA_960531455.1). Taxonomy (NCBI): domain Eukaryota; kingdom Metazoa; phylum Arthropoda; class Insecta; order Diptera; family Tephritidae; genus Urophora; species Urophora cardui. Next base: position 169,155,800 of record OY482671.1, read on the forward strand.
TCTTTGGTAGTGATCTTCGACTGCCAGCTGACTTGAAATTTGGGATAAGTGCTGATGCGGGAATAAATGCCAGACAATCTAACAACGTTCTGGAAGAGGAAATGAGAGAAATACATGAACTTGTAAGACAGCGAACAAAGATCATGAGTGACAAGATGAAGGCCAGATACGACAAGGCAATGAACTCAGAAGGTTTTGTTGAGGGAGATCTAGTTTTGCTATACAACCCGCAGCGAAAGAAAGGTTTGTCCCCGAAATTGCAGTGTACTTGGGAAGGGCCCTACAAAGTGATTAAACGGCTCAACGATGTTGTGTATCGCATACAAACGATTGGAAGACCAAGGAATAAAATGAAAGTGGTTCATCTGGAAAGGCTAGCAGCATTTGGGACAAGTAATGTGTCAGATCGGGACGATCAGACTTAGGTGGAGGGCAGTGTGGCGAATATAATCGGTTCTCCACTTACATCACTAAAATGATTGAACACATCTCTAGGGAAAGTGCCAGAACTAGAAGAAGATACCAGATAATTTCCAGTGTTGCCAGAATTTTCCAGATTGCGTTTGACAGACTATATAAGGCGGCAAGCAGGCGCTCCAGAGTCAGTCGTAATTTAACCGTAGAAGTGTTAACATCAAGTCAAGTAAAACAAGTGTAGACTTTTTAGTCGTGAAATAAAGCAGTGTGAATTAAGAAGTAAATAAAGACTTTTATTTAACAATTCAGCGATACGAACCCTATAGAAATAATCGAGCTATCGACAAATACGTAACAATATATTAGTGCTGACAAAATTATACCGCCAATATATACATATTGTTACGTATTTGTCGGTAGCTCGATTATTTCTATCGGGTTCGTATCGCTGAATTGTTAAATAAAAGTCTTTATTTACTTCTTAATTCACACCGCTTTATTTCACGACTAAAAAGTCTACACTTGTTTTACTTGACTTGATGTTAACACTTCTACGGTTAAGTTACGACTGACTCTGCAGCGCCTGCTCGCCGCCTTATATAGTCTGTCAAACGCAATCTGGAAAATTCTGGCAACACTGGAAATTATCTGGTATCTTCTTCTAGTTCTGGCACTTTCCCTAGAAATGTGTTCAATCATTTTAGTGATGTAAGTGGAGAACCGATTATATTCGCCACACTGCCCTCCACCTAAGTCTGATCGTCCCGATCTGACACATTACTTGTCCCAAATGCTGCTAGCCTTTCCAGATGAACCACTTTCATTTTATTCCTCGGTCTTCCAATCGTTTGTATGCGATACACAACATCGTTGAGCCGTTTAATCACTTTGTATGGCCCTTCCCAAGTACACTGCAATTTCGGGGACAAACCTTTCTTTCGCTGCGGGTTGTATAGCAAAACTAGATCTCCCTCAACAAAACCTTCTGAGTTCATCGCCTTGTCGTATCTGGCCTTCATCTTGTCACTCATGATCTTTGTTCGCTGTCTTACAAGTTCATGTATTTCTCTCATTTCCTCTTCCAGAACGTTGTTAGACTGTCTGGTATTTATTCCTGTATCGGCATTTATCCCGAATTTCAAGTCAGCCGGTAATCGAAGATCACTACCAAAGATTACTTTTGCAGGAGTCTGACCTGTTGTATCGTGTACGGCCGATCGATATTCCAACAGGAACAGAGGAATATGAGTGTCCCAATCTCTCTGGAACTTGTCCACCACTTTTCGTAGATGTTCCTCTAATGTTCTGTTAAATCTTTCTACCATGCCGTCTGATTGTGGATGCAACGCAGTTGTTCGGGTTTTCCTAATACCCAGTGTTTTGCACAGCTCCTGAAACACAACTGATTCGAAGTTCCTTCCTTGGTCAGAATGTAGCTCTATAGGTGCACCATATCTCGCCACCCAATTGTTGGTGAATACTTCGGCTATAGTTTCTGCTTCTTGATTTGGAATCGGGTACACCTCCGGCCATTTGCTGAAGTAATCCATGACTACCAGTACATATTTGTTTCCAAGTTTGCTAGTAGGAAATGGCCCAGCTACATCCATGGCAATTCTCTCAAATGGTGCTCCTGAGTTGTATTGTTTCATCAGCCCATGACTCCTGGATTTGGGACCCTTAGCCTTTATGCACACATCGCAGTTCGCAATCCACTCAACAACTGTCTGACGGCAGCCGACCCAATAAAACCTCTTCTTGATTTTCTCTACCGTCTTTGTTACTCCAAGATGACCTCCACTTGGACCATTGTGTAGTTCATTTAGCACATCCGGTATTCTTTTCCTTGGAACAACTATCAGTGTTTTAGAACTTTGACCATCTTCACTCTCCCAGACACGATGTAGACAACCATTTACCAATTGCAAAGTATTCCACTGTGCCCAATATGATTTGGCAACAGGACTCTCTGCTGACATCTCTTCTTTTGATGGTCGTTCATTTTGCTCCAAACCGATCATTACACGTGCCAGATCTGGATCTTCTAGCTGACACTTCCTTAATTGTTCCTCATCCCATTCGTCTGTGGATGTTATTGTCATTCGCCGAACATTTACGACGACTTCCTTCCGCTCAGCTCTGGAGGAATTCTTTCGTTCGAGGTTACATGGTTTTCGCAATACGGCATCAGTATTTCCTTGTATGGTTCCTTTCTGGCGATCTATTAATTTGGACATTTGCTCATGCCCGTCAACCTTGCGCTTTCGCTTGTCCACAGTGCTGAAATTACTGGAGCCCTTGCTACAATGACGTGCTATGTGTCCTGTTTTCCTGCACCTGAAGCATTTCACAGCTCTATTCCTCTTTTTCTGCAATTCATTCAACACCTCCAATATCTTAGTTAGCAAGTCTTGCGCATCCACTTCCACCCGATGAGCTTTGTAAGTGGGCTTACTCAACAAAGATGCTGTTTCCTGCATCAAGGCATATGAGACCGTTTCGGCAAAAGTTCCTTTTGGATTTGCATAGGTAGCCCGCTTCGTTTCAATATCTCGTATTCCATTGATGAAGCTTTGAATTTTCATTCTTTCGATGAATTCTTGAGGTGCTCCTGCGTTTGCCAAATGAGCTAGCCTCTCAATCTCAGAAGAAAATTCTTGTAACGTCTCATTTGGTTTCTGGAAGCGATTCTGCAACTCCATTTGATATATCTGCTTCCTGTGCTCGCTACCATAACGTCTTTCAATGGCACCCATAATTGCGTCATAGCTGTTCCTTTCGCCCTCGCTAACAGTCTGTAATATTTCTGCTGCAGGTCCTTTCAATGCTACGATCAGGGCAGCGACTTTGTCCTCCGCACTCCAATTATTTACAACTGCCATTTTCTCAAATTGTAGCTTGAATACTTGAAATGGACCACTTCCATCAAACGACGGAGGTTTTATCTTCTGTGTAGCAGTTGAAGCGTCTTGACGACTTAGTTGAATATCCTGAAGACGGGCTTTCAATGCTTTTACATCGTCCTCTAATTTTTCTTGTCTTTCTTCAAGGACCTCCTTAACTTGTATAATTTTTGCATCCTGTGCCTTGAATTGTAAGGACATGCGTTCTTCTTGTGCCTCCAACTGAGCCGCAATGCCGGACACCTGTGATGAAAGTACTGACTGTTGCAATTCCATTTTTGACGTTATCTGTGCCTGTTGTTCTTCGATTTTTGTCGACATCTGTGCCTGTTGATCTTCCATTTTTGCCGATATCTGTGCCTGTTGTTCTTCGATTTTTGTCGACATCTGTGCCTGTTGATCTTCCATTTTTGCCGATATCTGTGCCTGTTGTTCTTCCATTTTTTTCGACATTTGTGTCAGCACAGCCAATATCGAGTTCATGTCTACGTTTGCTACTGACTGTGGAGCTTCTTCCTTCTGGGTTTCTTCCTTTTGCACCTCTTCCACATCATCGTTGAAATCAAACTCATCTACATTAATGTTATATGCTTCCATAGCTACTCTTAACCTTGCCTGTAGTTCAATTTTATTGCCGGTGGTACTCAGGTTTCTCTTTTCGAACTCCCTTTTAAGTTCTTGGATTTTCAGATCATTTAACTTTGCCATTATTCTTATTTCGTTATCCTTGTCTCGTTATCCTTGTTTCCTTATCCTTGATTCGTTATCCTTGATTCGTTATCCTTGCTTCGTTATCCTTGGTCCTGGAATTTATTTAACAATTCCAATTCTGACACCAATTGTTACGTATTTGTCGGTAGCTCGATTATTTCTATCGGGTTCGTATCGCTGAATTGTTAAATAAAAGTCTTTATTTACTTCTTAATTCACACCGCTTTATTTCACGACTAAAAAGTCTACACTTGTTTTACTTGACTTGATGTTAACACTTCTACGGTTAAGTTACGACTGACTCTGGAGCGCCTGCTCGCCGCCTTATATAGTCTGTCAAACGCAATCTGGAAAATTCTGGCAACACTGGAAATTATCTGGTATCTTCTTCTAGTTCTGGCACTTTCCCTAGAAATGTGTTCAATCATTTTAGTGATGTAAGTGGAGAACCGATTATATTCGCCACAATATAGTAAAAAAGTCGATTAGTCGAGCCAATTAGACGATTTCCGACTGACTTTCACACACAACAGTCGATTGTAGAAGTCGATTTTTGTTTGAGCAAAAAGTCGATAATCGATTAGAGTCGAAGTTGACTTACCCAGCCCTACCGTTGACATATCGACTTTTTTTTAACGATTATCGATGAGCTATTTCACTTGTAGCCATGGGTAATGGCGCAATTTTTTTGGCGCTGATACAATAACACCAGCGCCAACCGTGGCGCCGCGCAAGGTTCTGGCGCAATAACACCTTTAGCGCAATTGCCATGGAATAACCGATAAATAACACTTGTTCGCTTCTTACTGTCCACTATACCCGTTTTATTTCTTTTGGCGAAATTCTGCTTACATACACGCTGGCAGAATAATTGTGCCACGATTAAATTTAATTTTAAAAATAATTTGCGTATATTTGTGAAAATATGCTGGCATCTCGTTTTTCGGCATCTTCATTATGAATTACGAGGGTCAGCTCCACCCTATTAAAAAGAAAGATTCCGGGTCCGGGCGCATTATATCGAAATTTCCCCTTACCATTTACCATGAGTAACAAAAATATACTATATGCTAATAAATATTTTATTTAATTTATTTTGTATTCTATTTTTCTCTCCTATTCACAGATAATGTCAATTTTGTCTTCTCTATTTGTGAAAGTAAAATATCAATGCCCTTTCGTATTAGCGATGGTTCGGTATTGGCATACATAATTGTGACGGTGTCATATACGCTGTGCTGTTATTGGCTTTGTGGTGGTACCATTTTACACTAGCGCTATTTTGGTGCTGGTGTTAGCGCACGAAATGAGTCAGTGCTATATTGCAATAGTGCATCATTGAGTTGGCGCTGTATTGGGTTGGCGCTATACCGGGTTGGCGCTATACTGAGTTGGCGCTACATTGAGTTGGCGCTACATTGAGTTGGCGCTATATTGAGTTGGCGCATTTTCCAAATCGGAGTTAGCGCAATAACACCAGGGTTGGCGCCAGCGCAATTGCGCGGCGCAGCGCAGTGTTACCCATGCCTACTAATCACTTGTACTTTTACACTATGGGTATTATTCTAAACTTCTGAATCAATCAGTTTATTATCAGAAAGCGGCAGATATTGTTTTCTTATTGTGAAAATAAAAAAAAATGTCTACCGATTTCACGAATAAAGTGATTGTTGTTACTGGAGCTGGTCAGGGTAAGTATGTACATATGTGTGTATGTTTGTATCGGTCATTTGCTGCGTTAAGGTTCAGACATTGGTGACATAAGTGTTCAGTATCGTTAACCATGGTATATATATATCTGTGGACATTTGACAAAACACTTCTTTCAAAAAAGCAAAATTTTCAAGAGAGCGAAAAAACATGTTTAACCCTATCTAAATGAAAAGTTTCTTAACATTGAGGAATAAAGTTGATTGATGGCCTTATAGCATGTTCATGGTGAGCCTGCGTTTTGTGTTTCGGAGGCATTTTTACGTTTAGTCCAAAACGCAACATTAAATGTTACATTTCTCCATACAAATGCCACCACCAAAATGCAACTTAGAGCCTATACACACTTGCGACTCAATCGATTTGGTCGAATTGGACTGTTGTATTCACACTACTCCAACTATTTAAGCCTCCGCACACGAGCATGATTTAAGGGTGTTTTAGGCAAAAATCGTGTTTTCGGCGTTAATTACCCTTAAATAACGTTGTTTTGCCATACAAAAATGCCAGCTGAAATCACCCTTGAAATGCGCATTTCGGCGAAAACACTCACGAAATTACTCTAGAATCGGTCTCTTCTCTAAATTTTATCGATTATAATCGAAAACATCTTTACCCATCGCTAATATTTCACATTAGCTGAGTTTTATTTTAGCGCATATACATCTGCGCTAAAATAAAAACGGCTATTAAATTTGTTCGCGACGGTTTCTTAGATATATTCTCATTGTATATTGCATTAGCGATTCCTTAATTATAAAAAATTTAATTTGGTGGGAGTATTTTATTAATGATATTTTCATTTAAGTTGACCATGTACAAATTTTTATTTGGCGCAGGAACAGCGTAACTGAAACCCGACTAAATGAAATTACTCAAAAACGTGTGTGAATGCGCGTGATTTCGGAAAGTGATTTCGGCTAATCAACGTAATTTCAAATGCTCGTGTGCGGAGGCTTTTAGTCGAATCGGTGGCAGCTATTCACACTTGAGACTAAATAGTCGTGCGATTGACAATGACATTCACCCTTATTACGGTTGTCGTCGTCGACGTCGTTGTCACTTTTCAGTCGACATTACATCGCCTCGACGTCGTCGTGACATCGACGCAAAATCGGTATTAGCTAAGCGTATTGAGACGACGTCGACTGTTTATCGGTAAACCGAATGACGAAAGTACCATCCCTATAATTTCTGCACTAGCTGTTTGATTTTATTTACAATCTGTGCGCAATTTTTTCCGTATTTTTTATTTGTGCTATTTTGTTAATTTATTTCTTTATTATAAATGTATTTTGCATATGATTCATCAAGTTTTAGCGATGAACATAGCAATGAAGTGCTCGAGTAATTAATAAATAAAAGAAAAATAATTTTAGTTGAAATACATATGTATGTATGTATGTATGTACATAAATATTTAATAAATCAGTTTTCTCCTCAATCTTTCTTAAAGGAGGTGCCAAGGCAATCAATTTAATGGTGATTGGTTCTCAATGTTGTAAAAAATTTATTGGTAGCGTACCCCATTGAAAACCTTTGGGTCGGCTTCGTTATGTGTGCTCACCGAATTTATTTTTAAACTAGTGGAAATATTCTGCGGATGTTAGTTCTACTAATTTTAACACTCCCGTAATAAAATTTTAAAAACAAAAATGCATACATACTAAATTTTCTTCTTGTCACCATTAAACACAGCGTCGACGAAAATGGCAACGAGTGACCGTCGACGTCGACTTAGCTGATACCAAATATGTTTCGATAGTTGTCACAAGTTATCGACCAAGGCTAATTTATAGAAGGTTAACCTACTAAACAGCTGATTGCAAACTTTTTTCTATTTTTTTTATTCATATTGTGATGCTTATGTCAAACTTATGTCAATTTTGATCTTGACGCAATATGTTTTCTACAATGGCGGGCTATGATTTTGACAGAAGCATCACAGAATACACAAACAATTTACATGGAGTGTGTATGTATGTATGTAAGTATATCGTACTGCAAAAACCTTCTATAATTGAACCATGTTATCGACTTTACCATACGTAATACCGATTTTGATAAGTCGTCGCCGACAGCGTCGAGTGAGTGTCGACGACGACAACCGTAATAAGGGTTATAGTGTTGCCAATGTTCACATTTTACTCAGCAAATTTTACATTAGTGGTCTTCATATAAAGTGATGAAGTATTAAATTGTTAAAGTTTATCTGCATTCTTACATGAAAGCAACTTCTTGTCAGCTGTCAACTTGATTAATAAATAAAAAACAATAAAATAAACAAAAAGTGCATACATTGTTTGGCTTTGTTTCTTATTAAACTAGCAACTAGCTGTCAAGTAAATGAAAAGAGAAAAACGGAAGGAATTACGCTCATAAAGGCGAAACGAACAGAAGTACAAGAAACGGAAAAATAGTAAAAGTCAGCCATTAATAATTTTCATGAAATTTCATTTTCATTATTTCTATTTTAAAATGCGATTAATGACATTTGAAGAGAACAACAATATCAAGAAACATATGAAAACGGAAGTAAATATCCTTAGTTAGATAATTCTTGTCTATAACTACACCATTTCCAGATGGATTTTAGAAAGCGTCAACTGGATTTTAGAAAGGGGAAATTGGATCTTAGAAATGTCAATTGGATTTTAGAAAGGGGAAATTGGTTTTTAGAAATGTCAATTGGATTTTAGAAAGGGGAAATTAGATTTTAGAAATGTCAATTGGATTTTAGAAAGGGGAAATTAGATTTTAGAATAGCCAAATGGATTTTAGAAAGGGAAAATTGGATTTTAGAAATGTCGATTTGATTTTAGAAAAGGGAAATTGGACTTTAGAAACTGTAAATTGGATTTTCGAAAATTTATATAATTATTAATTTATACTTTCATACGCAATAAAGAATTTCTATTCGAAAAATTCTGTGTAAAATTTATTTTAAACGCACATTCTGAAATCCAATTCACGCTTTCAAAAATCCAATTTTGTTTTCTAAAATCCTTTTAACGCTTTCTAAAATCCAATTGACATTTCTAAAATCCAATTTCCCCTTTCTAAAATCCAATTGACATTTCTAAAATCCAATTTCCCCTTTCTAAAATCCAGTTAACGCTTTCTAAAATCCATCTGGAAATGGTGTAGTTAATAAGAAACGAACCTTTTGTTTTTAAACATTTTGAAAATATTAATTGAAATATTCAATCTCTACAATTTACCAAAAGTGAAATAAAAGTAGTGCTGTCAGCATGGCAACTCTTTCCACTACGAATATCACTGTTGTTGTTGTAGTCGTTCGACTAAATTGTCTCAAGTGTGAATACGTAGAAGGGCGCCTTGCTGATCAAGCAGTTGTACAACTGTTTCAGTTGGAATGAAATTGGGCTGCAAATCCAACTGTTTCAGTTGTACAACTAATTGAATGTAGTGTGAATGCTTCCATACATTCCCATGCAAATCAACATTCGACTAAATCGATTAAGTCGCAAGTGTGTATAGGCTCTTAACGCAACTATTTTTTTGCGTTTTGAATGCTAACGCAGAAAGCAACCCTGAAATCTTCGAAAAAATTTGCCATTCGAATGGAAAATAGTGGCAACACTCTGGCAATACAAGAACGAAATACCTACAAGATTACGCAACTTCAAACTAAATGAAAATAATATTTATTTCAAAAATTATTTTTTTTTGGAAATTTGATTTAAATTACTGAAATAAAAAAGTTATGAAACCCCAAGGGCAGGATAGCTTTGTATTCCGTGTTATAAAGGGAAGCCAGTACGCAATATAATTTTTCTTGCGGACTTCTTCTTTACCCTTACGGCCAAAGCAGAAGCTTACAAGAGGCAAATTTAAAATTTGTATTTCCATATATTTTTTTATTTTAAATATAATTTTTTTATGGTTGCCAAATTGGAAAAATTGTCAGAAAAAATGACCGAATGCCAAAAAACCTACCGAAATACAAGCTGGCTCGTTGGTTTTTAATCGCCTAGATGGTATTTTGTTTGTTTTTTTCAATATATCTTGCTCGCTTACACCAACGCAAAACTGTATTTGACCATCTCCTTCACACAAAAAACCTGGTAGAATACCAGAAAAAAAACGTAGTGTCATATGGGCTTTTGGTTTGCAAAATTAGTGTATTATATTATTACATATTTTGCAAATTCTTGTTCTATTTTTTTAATTAGACAAAACAAAAAAATAAACATCAACACCTGATTGCGTAATCTGGGATATTAGCTCCGTTTGTTTCGAACTTCTCAAATGCGCATCTTACAAAACGCGGCAGCATGAACACTTTTCGAAAAGCCATCTTCGAAAATGCAAAATGTTGCGTTTCAAATCCAGCATGAACATAGTATTATTTTGCAAAACGCAACGCGACGCAACGAGTCACTTATTGTCGTGTTCGTATTTTGTATCTCTTTAGGTGACTGCGGGTGACTGTAAATGACTCGAAGTGAATGTGTTACGGTTTTTGGTGAGTATGTTGCGTTTTTGGTATTTTATAAAACGCAAAGGGACGAAAACAGTCACTTTAAGGGCCTTTTCCATGGTATAAAAAATACAGGTATGTGCATTGTCATTTTGACGCTGTCTTTTTGATTAAAAAGCAGATTTTTGAAGTTTGATCTTATGTCAGTTTTGGAGTATAGCGATGCCAGACTTTTATTTTTTGAATGCGTAGATTTTTGTGTGAAAGTTTGGGTATTTCAGGAATCAAAGGACAGAAATAGAAAGGGCACTAGTGAGCAGATTTATGGAACTTCCGGTAGCTCCTCTTCGCTCACTCCACAAATCTTCATCCACTCTCCGCGAATAAAGGGTTTCGTCGCCATATTTGGTATTATTACACCGCGGAAATAAGCAACTCATATTGTTAAAATCTAGGGTACATATTTTTTTGTAATTGGATTGGACATATGTACATACATACATATATAGACTGAAATGCTCACTTGGTATGGTGGTGTACATACATATCGTCGTTTAAAGTGCAAAACCGCGTGACATTTTTGCCAAAAATGAGATTTCATCAAAAATACATTCTTGGCGTCCGTCCCCATCCATTCATGCAACAATTTTGAGATTCACACAACGCAATTCCAAATAATGACACAGTTTCAAAACCGCTTTTTTTAAGGAAATTTTTCGAACCAATACCGCGAATAATAGGTGTTATTGCTTTATAACTGTACTGTAATGTACTAAAGTTGATTATCCTTTCATAAACACGAAATGGATTATAACTTTGCTTTATTGAAGAAAAGTTTTTAAGTACACCTGCAATCCCGCCTATACGTCACTATTGAACAAAATAAAAGACGCAAAACCGCTTATAAATACATAAGTAAGCCAATAACTGCAAATTTAACTGTTTTTCACCAAAATGATATTTGAATTAAGAATATAATCCAAAAATCTAGCTTGGTTTGGATGTGGGTTTGCAAAATTCCGAACCGTTTTGAATTAAAACAGTTTTTACTGTCTCCTGTAAAATTTGGCTGGTAGCGGATACGCGGTATTACACTTTATGCGACGATATGGAGTTATAATAGATCAATCTCCAAAACCTCCCCAAACTATATACCAGAGTGATCACAAAGCTTAAATTAAGTGATCGTAACTACTAAACTAAATTAAAAACTCACCGAGAATACCGGAAAGGGGCCACTTTGTAGTACGGCTAAACTGATATTCCGCGAAGTAAAAATGCGAAATGAATCTTTTATGAATCACTGATGAAATTCATCTATGACTGAGGAGGAATCAGTGAGTATTTTCAAATAAAGACTGCTGAATTTTTCATATAAATGGTTTGCTTTTTTCAAAAAAAAAAAATAATATTAATAATAAAAATTGTACTCAGAAGAAACATCAATGATCATTCAGCAGTGAAACAAATTTACTGCAGGATGTGTAATTTTTTCAAATTGAAAAAATTTCTTTCAATTCAAATTGAAAAAATTCGTTACTATGAATACCATGGTTACAATTTATTTTTAAAACAAAGCAGTGAAAAATACCATTAATGGAGAATTTTTATCATTGAGTATGGCAGCACGAAATGTCATAATCTGCTTAATTGTCAGGTGGTTAATATGGCGACGAAAACTTGACGTTTGTTTTACCTGGTATACTTATACCATGGGCCTTTTCACATTACTCGGTACGACATCGGATCGACATTTTTTGCTCGGTATTTCCAGCTTGCCGAAACGATTCCGCGTTGCTGTGTTTTTCACACTTGTGGGAATACTTTCGGTGCGTTATCGGCAGAAAATAGGAAAACAAACATCGAAATTTTTGCAAAACAAAATTTTTAACTTCAACAAATCACTCAATAATAACAATAATGTCTTCTAGCGAAGACGAAGACATTATAACTTGCTACATTTATAGCCGAAACGAGTTTTTTACTGACTTTGTTCTTCTTCTTTTATTACGCCGCAAAAATGTATGCAGTAATTCCTCAAATTTTACTGACCGGTCTTACCGCGCTGCGGTATACCGAAATTAATCCGCTCCGATTTCATGTATGCAACACTAATGTGAAAGTGCCAATTGAAATACATGTGGTCGGTAAGGTTTCGGTATACTTTCGGTAAAAACCAAAAATGTCGATCCGATACCGCACCGAGTAATGTGAAAGCGCTCTAACTGTCAAAGGCATAGTGTATAGCATACAGTGAAATGGCTCTGGGATGCGTATGGCCTGGTTATGCTACCAATCAAGCTGGTCGAGCACCGTGTAATTGTTGTTGTGCACTCCGACGGTGAGAGAATTTTCGGACTCTCACATCCAGCAAACTTGCTGTGTGAAACAGGCAGCCAGCAAACGAGGTTTCAGAGGTAATAATGTGTTATGTTGTGTATGTGCTCAGTAATTATCATGTGTTATGTTGTGTATGTGCGCTCCAATCATCAATGTAAGCGTAACCACCTCTCACCAATCACGAAATGTTTCCGATTTTGATTGGCAATCAATATTGTAACCATAACCATAGCAGTAGTCGAAATTCGATAAAAAAAAGACGATATGTCATCGGCAAATGTCAATATCGGGGACAGATTGGTATGGCGGCGACTTCCGGGGGTACAGATTGGTATGGCGGCCGGATGTGGTTGTTGTAAGAAAAGGACCATAATGACATGGTCGTAGCAATCAAGACAGAAACGCAATTCCGGAATTGGGAATTGAAAAAACCAATTCATAATTTGGAAAAGAAATTAAGGCTGAGTTCCTAAAACGCAATTCCCGGAGAGGGCGTAAACGCCCGCTATTCCACGAATAACATGTGCAAGAATGTAAAATCAACAACCTACAAAACAGAAAGAAGAAGAGCAACTTATATTGCATTCACGATCGTCATTGGGCCATAACAACAACTTCAAAATCAGCTGAGCACAGCTGTTCGACCTTTTTAACACACATCCCAGAGTCAAGTCACTGTTCTCCGTACACAATGGTCAAAGGAGTCTCTTCCTTTTGTTCGAGTGAACATTCGACATGGATTTATTTGCAACGGCTAATAGCCCAGTTAGTCGAGAACGTAAACCCGTGTACCGTGTCAGCTGATCCAACCTATTTAATGGGATTTGTATGTAAACCATGTCTCCACATACGTGTTTCGCTCTTTTTTTCTGCATTTTCTCTCTCAATCTTGTTTCGACACGGAAACCAGTGCCGAAACTCGCCAATTTCCATACAAATTTCTGAGAGCGAGTGAAGATTGAAACACTGTTTCATTCTGAATCATCTTGCCAACCTCGATGATATCGATGTCTTCTCTAATTTTGTATCGAAAATCTATCGAAATCTCACACAGACCAAAACAAAAATGCAAAATATAAGCAACCATACAAACATTTAAGAAGAGCTAGAAAGAGAAATGTTAAACCAAGGTTTATCCAAATAGAGGTTATATTACTTCCGTTTTTATGTGTGTGTTTTCTTTAAAAATGTCAATGTGAAAGAGAATAGAAATGAATTTCAAGGTAAAATATTTGCACATTCGTTTTGTCTGACATTCGCACTTTGTATACTAACATACACAATTCCAATCAGCTTATCTACTGCCATATCCTTCTTTAGATAATACTTGTGTTAAACTGAATCACGATCAGCCACGCGGAGACGGGTTATTGAGCGAGATGTTTTGCTACATGTTTCTCTGGTGAATCAAGTTATGTGGAGACGGGCTTTTACCGATTATTCAACGACGTACGACGCAGAAGCCCGTACCGCAGAAATCAAAATCATTTTGATTTTTTACGTAAAAACGTGGCAGCTGATCGCTCGCATGGTTTCAAGGTAGAAGGGTTGCCAGTTGAACAATTTTAGTTATTAAATATTTAAACAGTAATTTTCACAGCATTATACAACTAACTCAACAAGATTGTAAAATGTTATCGAATATACATATATGTGTTCACATGGAAAAAATAGTATGTCTACTTAAACGAACCTTTTATTATTACTTTAATTTTTAAAAAGAAAGGAAATAAAACGTTTATAAATTTTTTTTAAATCCCAAACAAAATGTAAATATATATATATATATATATATATAAATAACAAGATAATAGCTTTGTTCAACAACTTTACTTGCAAGTACTTGCAAAAAGAGCGTCAATAGCTTTGTTCAATAACTCAAAGTTTTTAATTGCTTTTACAAATAGTTACGAATTTTATGTTCAATAACCCAAAAAATTTGCAAAAGAGACCCAAATTGGGAGAGTAAGACTTCGAGAGAGTTGAAAATAGTTGCAAGTAAAATTTTCACTTGCAACTACTTGCAGCTTTAAAAAAATAGAAGCGTCAAAAACATATGATCACAAAAATTGCAATTGGAAATATGCCAACATTTTAATCGCAAATTTCTAATTGCATACTAAATAAATTAGCGCAAAAAGGAATCTTGACGATGTTGTGGAATATCCAAAGTAGATTTTCGTCTTCCTAATTCAGATATTTACATTCATTTTCAATTTCAAACATTTCAATTACAACCTAACCTAAAAATCAAATTATGAAAACAGCGCATCAGCTGTTTACTTGCAAATGTTTACGATTTTGTGTTCAATAACTTTGGTTGATAATTTTCTCTTTTACTCGTTTTTACTCTTAATTTGTCACTGGTGCTCTCGTAGCAAGTAAAGTTGTTGAACAAAGCTAATGTCAAATTAAGAGTAAAAACGAGAAAAAGAGAAAATTATCAACCAAAGTAATTGAACACAAAATCTTAAACATTCGCAAGACATATGTACATATAAGTTAGCAGAGGGTAACCGGCGGACTTCCTACATTAATCAACAAACATACAATGCTGCTGTTATCATCCAAAATTTAGCTCAAGTACAGATGCAGACATAATAAAATCTTATTTATTTGCATCTTTCGTAATTAATTTGTCCATATTTAACTTTTTTAATTTTGAATTTCAATTTTGCAATTTTCGCAAATTACAAACATATGTTTTTTCATCAGCTGTTTTGCATGTGATGGAAAAAATTTGTCCAGCAGAATTTTGCAGTCTCTCACAAAAATAAACGTCACTTTGCTCTCTCATTTTTCTCTCTTCTGCAAATTTTTTTGCGTAAAAAATGGAAAAAGCGGATATTTGTTACAAAATTGGAATAAATTGCAACAAATTGCTCTACGCGAGTACTCCTAAAATCGTAAACATTTGCAAGTAAACAGCTGATGCGCTGTTTTCACAATTTGATTTTTAGGTTAGGTTGTAATTGAAATCTTTGGAATTGAAAATGAATGTAAATAACTGAGTTAGGAAGACGAAAATCTACTTTGGATATTCCACAATATCGTCAAGATTCCTTTTTGCGCTAATTTATTTAGTATGCAATTAGAAATTTGCGATTAAAATGTTTGTATATTTCCAATTGAAATTTTTGTGATCATATGTTTTTGACGCTTCTATTTTTTTTTTAAAGCTGCAAGTAGTTGCAAGTGAAAATTTTACTTGCAACTATTTTCAACTCTCTCGAAGTCTTACTCTCCCAATTTGGCTCTCTTTTTCCAAATTTTTTGGGTTATTGAACATAAAATTCGTAACTATTCGTAAAAGCAATTAAAAGTTTTGAGTTATTGAACAAAGCTAATAATATGGTCGTAGCAATCAAAAGAGAACACGAAATTAGCGTTAATACAAAATATGATAATTTCGCAACCTAAAAAACCAAAAGAAGAAGGGCGACTCTATTGCTATGGCCACCTTTAGAGCCTATACACCATAGTGTATAGCATACAGTGAAATGGCTCTGGGATGCGTAGTCGAAATTCGATAAAAAAAAAGACGATAAGTCATCGAAAAATATCAAAATCGGGGACAGATTGGTATGGCGGCGACTTCCTGGGGTACAGATTGGTATGGCGGCCGGATGTGGTTGTTGTAAGAAAGGGGACCATAATGACAAGGTCGTAGCAATCAAGACAGAAACGCAATTCCGGAATTGGGAATTGAAAAAACCAATTCATAATTCCGAAAATAATTTAAGGCTGAGTTCCTAAAACGCAATTCCCGGTGATAGCGTAAACGCCAGCTATTCCACGAATAACATGTTCAAGAATGTAAAATCAACAACCTACAAAATAGAAAGAAGAAGAGCAACTTCTATTGCTTTCACCATCGTTAATGGGCCATAACAGCAACCCTGAAATCAGCTGAGCACAGCTGTTCGAATTTTTTAACACACATCCCAGAGTCAAGTCACTTGTATCCATTCACAATGCTATACACACTTGCGACTCAATCGATTTAGTCGAATGTTGATTTGCATGGGAATGTATGGAAGCATTCACACTACATTCAATTAGTTGTACAACTGAAACAGTTGGATTTGCAGCCCAATTTCATTCCAACTGAAACAGTTGTACAACTGCTTGATCAGCAACTGTGTAACCTAAATCAAACGCACGCCGTCAATTTACTGTCAAAAATTTCTCATGCCCATACAACTTGTATGGGAGTAACCGAAATTGAACGGCGTGCGTAAAAAGCAAATTCGACGCCCAATTTTTGTTTTGCGTGACAGTTGAAATTAAGCATTGTGGGTGATTGTTTGCAAAAAAATTGACACTTGCTTTTGATATCGTGTCTGTTAGGTACATATTCCACAAAATAACAAGATTATCTCTGATTTTCTGTATTTTTCTATTTCTTTATCTGAACACGCACGCAAGTCAATTTCGGTTCAACGCATATGAAAAATTTGCGTGCGTGCGTTAAATTGACGACTTGCGTTTGATTTAGGTTACACAGTAAGGCGCCCTTCTACGTATTCACACTTGAGACCATGATACAAGAAAGAAGGTAGTGTAAACGTCAAATTTTTGTCGCCATATTAACCACCTGACAATTATATGGATTATGACATTTCGTGCTGCCATACTCAGTGCTAAAAATCCTCCATTTATGTTATTTTTTATTTCCATGGTAACCATGGTATCGATTGCAACAAAACGAATTTTTTTAATTTGAATATTGATATATATATATATATAAATACCTACGTATATTTACGTATTAAATTCTTCATAATATCAGATCACAAATAATTATATAAAAAATAAGATTTATTCTTAAAATAAGTTGCGGCAAGTTTGTGGAATATAGTACATACTACAATCCCACTACACATGCTGTGAATTTCATTGAAAAATTTCAGTGGTTTAGAAATTATGAATATTGGCGAGACTTATGTACTTGTAACCGAAAAAAAAGTGCGGTTGATGGCATGGTTATATGTAGAGCTCTCGATTTTTTTTGAACATTTTCGAGTAGCCCGAACAATTGTTGTTCAAATGCTCGAACAGTTATTTGTTTGTTCATTACCCGTATGTTTGTACGGGCATTTGAACAACAAACGGGCTTCAAACAAAAACGATCAGATCGAATTGCTCGATACCTGGGTATCTAGGGCTCTAGTTATATGCAAAATTTATTAGTAAATAAAATATTTAATTTAGATGAAAAGTTAGTAAAAAGATTTTTTTTTGCGAAGAATCTATTTCTGAATTAGGTAAATAATAAAATAAAGGAAAATAAAATTAGTAACGTAAGTAAAATCTAAGGAAAACTGCAACATAAAAATTTAAATTAAATTTACATTCTTATATAACTGCTAAACAATTTTCTTAATAAATATATTTTTTAAATGTGGAAAAATTCTTGTATAAAACATTGAAACCAAATATGTATTTATATATATCGTCGATCCGGAAGAAGAAAGACGCATGCCAGTAATTTGTCGAAAAAAGGCGCATTAAAAATATGTCGGGGAAGAAAGACGCTTTACAAAACATGTCGACGAAGATAGACACATTAAAGATATTTCGACGAACAGAGATGGATTATAAAATATTTCGACGAAGAAAGACGCATTAGCATTATTAACTGCGAAGAAAGACGCATATGCATTAATATTGACAAAGAAAAATAAAAAATCGAATACATCTTTCTTTCCTAAAAAATATTTAAATGCTTCTTTCTTTATAGTAAAAAAAATAAAGCGTCTTTCTTCGTTATCAAAAAAAAAAAATAAGAGTTTTGCGTCTTTCTTCCTCAACAAAACACTTTGCGTCTTTTTTCTTCTATAGCGACGATATAAAGAAAATCAAGAACTCTTACCTTATTCATAAAAAATCGAAAAGTTTTCAAATATTGAAATATAATGGACGTTTTGATAATATTTTTCGACTTTAATAACTGCATAAATCTATTTTATTTTTTATGAATAACTTATTTTTTATTTTCTATGGAAAGCTTTTTTTTTAAATTTTTTAAAATGTTAAAATATACTCATTACATCGGCTGATTGTTGTCTTTTATTTGTTTTGTTGATTAGCATATGTGAAAAACACCATTTCATTTAAAATACCCAATATTTTGTTCAAATATACCCTCAGCCAAAAAATTTTGATTGGGCAACGCTATCCTAAATTTTTGACTTAAAATAAGACGTCAAAAATCCATATTATAATCAAAAATGACAATGTCAAAGTGAAATGGAACTACCTTGTTTGTTTGTATCATGCTTGAGACAATTTAGTCGAACGACTACAACAACAACAGTGATATTCGTAGTGGAAAGAGTTGCCATGCTGACAGCACTACTTTTATTTCACTTTTGGTAAATTGTAGAGATTGAATATTTCAATTAATATTTTCAAAATGTTTAAAAACAAAAGGTTCGTTTCTTATTAACTACACCATTTCCAGATGGATTTTAGAAAGCGTTAACTGGATTTTAGAAAGAGGAAATTGGATTTTAGAAATGTCAATTGGATTTTAGAAAGGGGAAATTGGATTTTAGAAATGGCAATTGGATTTTAGAAAGCGTTAAAAGGATTTTAGAAAACAAAATTGGATTTTTGAAAGCGTGAATTGGATTTCAGAATGTGCGTTTAAAATAAATTTTACACAGAATTTTTCGAATAGAAATTCTTTATTGCGTATGAAAGTATAAATTAATAATTATATAAATTTTCGAAAATCCAATTGACATTTCTAAGATCCAATTTCCCCTTTCTAAAATCCAGTTGACACTTTCTAAAATCCATCTGGAAATGGTGTAGTTATAGACAAGAATTATCTAACTAAGGATATTTACTTCCGTTTTCATATGTTTCTTGATATTGTTGTCCTCTTCAAATGTCATTAATCGCATTTTAAAATAGAAATAATGAAAATGAAATTTCATGAAAATTATTAATGGCTGATTTTTACTATTTTTCCGTTTCTTGTACTTCTGTTCGTTTCGCCTTTATGAGCGTAATTCCTTCCGTTTTTCTCTTTTCATTTACTTGACAGCTAGTTGCTAGTTTAATAAGAAACAAAGCCAAACAATGTATGCACTTTTTGTTTATTTTATTGTTTTTTATTTATTAATCAAGTTGACAGCTGACAAGAAGGTGCTTTCATGTAAGAATGCAGATAAACTTTAACAATTTAATACTTCATCACTTTATATGAAGACCACTAATGTAAAATTTGCTGAGTAAAAAGTGAACATTGGCAACACTATGTCATTGTCAATCGCACGACTACTTATGCCGTTTTCTTTTCTCGAAAAAATGTTGCCCTTTTTGATTTTCTTAGCTATTTTGTAAGCTTGTATGGTAATTTTACCGAATATTGACCTCTAACTAAGCAAGAGGACACCATTATCTACAAATCTAGCCATTTTATAGAAAGTTAGGTTACGCAATTCGATAATTGGGATATAGAAGGGCAGCATTTTTTTGCAGAAAAGAAAACGCCATTAGTCTCAAGTGTGAATAGCTGCCACCGATTCGACTAAATAGTTGGAGTAGTGTGAATACAACAGTCCAATTCGACCAAATCGATTGAGTCGCAAGTGTGTATAGGCTCTTATTGGGCTATGATCACTGTCTAGCTGTTTAGTGTTACTGCCCCAATAATCGACCAAATTAATACCGATACTGTTAGGGCCTTTTCACATTACTCGGTACGACATCGGATCGACAATTTTTGCTCGGTATTTCCAGCTTACCAAAACGATTCCGCGTTGCTGTGTTTTTCACACTTGTGGGAATACTTTCGGTGCGTTATCGGCAGAAAATAGGAAAACATAGATCGAAATTTGCAAAACAAAATTTTTAACTTCAACAAATCACCCAATAATAACAATAATGTCTTCTAGCGAAGACGAAGACATCATAACTTGCTACATTTATAGCCGAAACGAGTTTTTTACTGACTTTGTTCTTCTTCTTTTATTACGCCGCAAAAATGTATGCAGTAATTCCTCAAATTTTACTGACCGGTCTTACCGCGCTGCGGTATACCGAAATTAATCCGCTCCGATTTCATGTATGCAACACTAATGTGAAAGTGCCAATTGAAATACATGTGGTCGGTAAGGTTTCGGTATACTTTCGGTAAAAACCAAAAATGTCGATCCGATACCGCACCGAGTAATGTGAAAGCGCTCTTACACATAACTAATTGAACCCCAAGGCAGATATACCAGGTAGGCGCAGGGGTGAATTCAGAAAATCCCCATGTATTTTGTTATTGTAATTGTTAGAGTCAAATGATATTTCGCCGTGGTTAAAATCTGAATTCGCTTGGGTCTCGCTCATTCCTATTGGCCATGATTATAATTCGCTTGGATTTTGATATTACACTCTACCTTTGGAAATAAAAAAAGTAGTTTCTGAATTCGCCCATGCGCCTACACCTAAATTATTGTACCATGGTAATGTCAAAAATAATATTTCTCCTTGTTAAAATCTGAATTCGCTTGGGACTTGCCCATTACTATTGGCCATGATGTGAATTCGCTTTGATTTTGATTTTCAATACACAACTGCCAAATGGCAAGAAAATATAAATTTAATCGTTTTTAAAGTTATCGTTGAAGACTTTTTTTTTAAATAATAATTTAGTTACTTTTTTCCGGCTTAAGGTTCAGACATTGGTGACTTATAAGTATTTATGTATCATTAACCTTATTGTAACTTTATCGCTATCCATGTGAGCTGTTAGTGGTGCCGTAAATCTGTAAACAGCTGACACTTGTCGAGGCAGATCTTGGAAGGTAGGCACATAGGCGAATTCAGAAATTACCCATGTATATTGTTACTGTAATTGGTAGATTGTAATGTCAAAATAATACTTCTCCTTGTTAAAATCTGCATTCGCTTGGGACTCGCCCATTGCTATTGGTCATGATGTGAATTCGCTTTAATTTTGATATTATAATCCATGATACAAGAAAGAAGGTAGTGTAAACGTCAAATTTTTGTCGCCATATTAACCACCTGACAATTATATGGATTATGACATTTCGCGCTGCCATACTCAGTGCTAAAAATCCTCCATTTATGTTATTTTTTATTTCCATGGTAACCGATTGTAACAAAACTAATTTTTTTAATTTGAATATTGATATATATATAAATACGTATATTTACGTATTAAATTCTTCATAATATCAGATCACAAATAATTATATAAAAAACAAGATTTATTCTTAAAATAAGTTGCGGCAAGTTTGTGGAATATAGTACATACTACAATCCCACTACACCTCTTGTGAATTTCATTGAAAAATTTCAGTGGTTTAGAAATTATGAATATTGGCACGATTTATGTACTTGTAACCGAAAAAACAAGTGCGGTTGATGGCATGGTTATATGTAGAGCTCTCGATTTTTTTTGAACATTTTCGAGTAGCCCGAACAATTGTTGTTCAAATGCTCGAACAGTTGTTTGTTTGTTCATTACCCGTATGTTTGTACGGGCATTTGAACAACAAACGGGCTTCAAAGAAAAACGATCAGATCGAATTGCTCGATACCCGGGTATCTAGGGCTCTAGTAATATGCAAAATTTATTAGTAAATAAAATATTTAATTTAGATGAAAAGTTAGTAAAAAGATTTTTTTTGCGAAGAATCTATTTCAGAATTAGGTAAATAATAAAATAAAGGAAAATAAAATTAGTAACGTAAGTAAAATCTAAGGAAAACTGCAACATAAAAATTTAAATTAAATTTACTTTCTTATATAACTGCTAAACAATTTTCTTAATAAATATATTTTTTAAATGTGGAAATATTCTTGTATAAAACATTGAAACCAAATATGTATTTATATATATCGTCGATCCGGAAGAAGAAAGACGCATGCCAGTAATTTGTCGACGAAAAAAGGCGCATTAAAAATATGTCGGGGAAGAAAGACGCTTTACAAAACATGTCGACGAAGATAGGCACATTAAAGATATTTCGACGAACAGAGAAGCATTATAAAATATTTCGACTAAGAAAGACGCATTAGCATTATTAACTGCGAAGAAAGACGCATATGCATTAATATTGACAAAGAAAAATAAAAAATCGAATACATCTTTCTTTCCTAAAAAATATTTAAATGCTTCTTTCTTTATAGTAAAAAAAATAAAGCGTCTTTCTTCGTTATAAAAAAAAATAGAGTTTCTTTCGAAAAATACTTTTAATGCGTCTTTCTTTGAAAAAAAAAGTTTGCGTCTTTCTTCCTCAACAAAACACTTTGCGTCGTTTTTCTTCTATAGCGACGATATAAAGAAAATCAAGAACTCTTACCTTATTCATAAAAAATCGAACAGTTTTCAAATATTGAAAAATAATGGACGTTTTGATAATATTTTTCGACTTTAATAACTGCATAAATCTATTTTATTTTTATGAATAACTTATTTTTTATTTTCTTTGGAAAGCTTTTTTTTAGTTTTTTAAAATGTTAAAATATACTCATTACATCGGCTGATTGTTGTCTTTTATTTGTTTTGTTGATTAGCATATATGTGAAAAGCAGCATTTCATTTAAAATACCCAATATTTTGTTCAAATATACCCTCAGCCAAAAAATTTTGATTGGGCAACGCTATCCTAAATTTTTGACTTAAAATAATCAAAAATGACTATGTCAAAGTGAAATGGAACTACCTTGTTTGTTTGTATCATGATTATAATCTACCTTTGTAAATAAAAAAAGAAGTTTCTGAATTCGCCTATGCGCCTACGTTCCTATATCTGCTTTCACAAGTGTCAGCTGTTTAATGCTTAATTCAACTGTCACGCAAAACAAAAATTTGGCGTCGAATTTGCTTTTTACTGCTTGCCCAGAATGGTGTGGCTGTAGTACGTAGTAAGAGCTGTCAAAAGTTAAAACAGTACAATTGCATTGCAATGCCCACAATGTGTAGCTGTGTCTGTAGCGTGTAGCTGTGGCTGTACCCAACAAACACTGAGGTTAGTTATCGATTTGAGAATGACTCGAGAACTAGCCTCATTCTCAAACCTCTAACGTTAGAGGACGACTCGAAAATCTATCGAGAATCATAGCGTTCTCAAACAAAAGGGTACCTAATTCTCAAATCGAGAAAATTATAATTCTCGAATCGAATTCTAATGTAGTTCTCTAATGAGATTCTAATCAGAATTTGCAAATACTTCCAATTGAAATGAAAAACAAAGCTTTGTCTCCTTTTACATGATTTTTTCATTGTTTAGATTTTATTAGCGCAATATGTGCCTAAATTGCGTATGATTATATATATTGACATGTATATGTTTACCACATTTATAAGAACTGAAATTTAAACAAAATTCAGTCTTATTATTTAAATTAAAGGTACTTCTTGTACTTTTTAATCGAAAACATTGTACGACGGTAATATTAACTTTACCATTTTTTAGTATCTAATTTCAATATATGTATGTATATTAAATATATCAGAAATATATTGAGAATTGATAAAAGACGTGAGACTTGGCTCCTTCTCTAATCACTCGCTAATCGAATTCTAGTGTAGTTTTCAACCCTAGTTATCGATTTGAGAATATATGGAGAATTACACTAGTTATCTAAGGTAATCTCGACAAAATTTCTATCGTTAGAGACTGTGTTTGCTGGGTAGTAGAAGTAGAGTTAACTTTAACTTTGTAGCGCGCTACAGTGTGACAGCTCAATTTTTTAATGTCGGAAATTCGAAATGAAGGACGAAGAAAAGGAAAAATGAATTGAGCTTGTAAAAAATAAAGAGTTTTTATGGAATTTAAGGAATCCCTTGTACAAAAATATAAAAAAGATGACATATATGAGATACACTGAGCTACACCATTGTGTTCACATTTTCGAGCGTTGCCACAAAATCAGTCATCAGCTGATGTAGTAAGCTATGTAGTCCGTAGCTGTAGTACAACATTCTGGGCAAGCAGTTACGCACGCCGTTCAATTTCGGTTACTCCCATACAAGTTGTATGGGCATGAGAAATTTTTGACAGTAAATTGACGGCGTGCGTTTGATTTAGGTTACACAGTTAGGGTTGCTAACCAAAATGCAATTGGTCTGTAAAGCTTAAATTAGTTATGCAGTAACAGTATCGTTATAAAACAGCTGATCAACCAACCTTATGGGAAACAATGTATTTGATTAGTGATGCGCTAGTCGGTAACGCTAACGGTAACAACCAAATGAATTTTGGTTTTCTGCTGTAACGCTAACCAGCTGATCGATTGTTTGTTTCAGTTGTTCACTGTCATGACCCAATAATAATATGGTCGTAGCAATCAAAAGAGAACACGCAATTAGCGTTAATACAAAATATGATAATTTCGCAACCTAAAAAAACCTAAAGAAGAAGAGCGACTCTATTGCATGGCCACCTTTATTGGGCTATGATCACTGTTCAGCTGTTTACTGTTACTGCACCAATAATCGACAAATTAATACCGATACTGTTACTGTAATGGAAATATAGTTAATGCATAACTAATTTAAGCTTAAGTTAACGATACAGCTACAGAATTACGATAAGGCACCAATGACTAGTAAGGGCCTTTTCACATTACTCGGCACGACATCGGATCGACATTTTTTGCTCGGTATTTTCAGCTTACCGAAACGATTCCGCGTTGCTGTGTTTTTCACACTTGTGGGAATACTTTCGGTGCGTAATCGGCAGAAAATAGGAAAATAAACATCGAAATTTGCAAAACAAAATTTTTAACTTCAACAAATCACTCAATAATAACAATAATGTCTTCTAGCGAAAACGAAGACATTATAACTTGCCACATTTATAGCCGAAACGAGTTTTTTACGGACTTTGTTCTTCTTCTTTTATCACGCCGCAAAAATCTATGCAGTAATTCCTCAAATTTTACTGACCGGTCTTACCGCGTTGCGGTATACCGAATTTAATCCGCTCCGATTTCATGTATGCAACACTAATGTGAAAGTGCCAATTGAAATACACGTGGTCGGTAAGGTTTCGGTATACTTTCGGCAAAAACCAAAAATGTCGATCCGATACCGCACCGAGTAATGTGAAAGCGCTCTAACACAGATTGTCGTAAGGTTGGGTGAATCAGCTGTTTTATAAGGTTACAGATAAGTCACCAATGTCTGCACTTTTAAGCATAGTACTGAGTTCATGCCAGCAACATTTTTTCACGACAATTAAAATATACAATGCTATTTCTTTTCGAGTGGAAAGTGACATTTGTTGAAATTTATATTTTGTATAAAATTTTTTTATTGGCTAAAATTTGAAAGTTGGTTCTGAGGCGATGCTCCAAATTTTTTCTTTTTACATTTGCTCAGTTTTCGTTTTGGCATTTATTCTCATTTGACAAAAAAAATTTCTTGAAACATTTCATGGCAAAATAAATGCATGTTGCTGGCGAAATTTCACGGCCGTGAACTCAGTACTAGGCTTTTGACAAAAAATTTTACTTGAAACATTTCACGGCAAAATAAATGAATGTTTCTGGCGAAATTTCACGGCGGTGAACTCAGTACTAGGCTTTAGTTGGTAATTAAAACACATTTTTGATGTAATTTTGTTGCTTCCCAATATATTTCCATCACACCTTGGTTGATAGTTCTCAAGGGCTAAAACATCAAATAACAAAAACACAGTCAGAACATTAAATTTAGATTAGGGGTATTCACTATCCCTAGCAAGATAGCAAGATAGCACGGATTGCAAATATCTTAGACCAAAATATGCTACACATCGAGAGCACCCCATTGCACAGTCGTAGGAAATTTTAAGAAGCAGCTTTTCTTTTTAACCAAAGGGACACGTTTATCACTCACTTTTTAATAAATAAATCATTTTATTTTAGTAAATTTAATAAATACACAAAAAAAATAACATTTTAAGCTAAATTCGAATGCTCAAATTGAAATTGAAATTAGCAATTGGCAAATGTCAGCTGACGCAGGGTCGCAATTAATTTCCTACACTTCATAGCAAATAAATATACATAGGTTTTGGTGTAGCATATTTTTGAGGTCTAGCATATTTTTGTGCGCCTGTATTTTGTTGTTGTGCGTTGTAAAACTTTGCAATCCGTGCAATCCGTGCTACATGCTAGGGTTATGCTATGGATAGCGAATACGGGTTGGCTTTCCAATAATGTCACACGCCCCGAGAAAAACGACTTTTACTGGGTTGTAGGGGAGGTGGAGTAGGTTCTGACTCAGTTAAATTTAGGCGCCGGACGTACCTAGTTTTCCCGGAATTTGTTAAAGTTGTTAAATTTTTACCAATAACAACCCCATTTCCTCATTTACAAAACAAATTTCACTCTTTAATTTAGGCACAACACGTATATTACTAATATATTTAATAAATTTTACAATATTGCGTTAAAATCACTTTTATTAAAAATGTTGCTAATAGCGACTTCACAGGGTGTACCACGCAGAAGGACATCACCGTGGCGGTAGCCACGGTTAGGGCACACGTCCGGACGGATGGCGTAGCCCAGGGTTATTTTTTATAAGCGCGGCCGAAGGCCGCCAACGCAGAAAAGTGTTCTGCGCAAAAGTTTTTTCTTTATCTATCGAATTTATATGGAGTTACTAAACTTTAACCGTAAATTCCTCGAAAACGAGGTACGTCCGGCGCCTAAAATTTACGGATTCAGAACACCCTTCCCTTCCCCTACCACCTGGTAGAAGTCGTTTTTTTGGGGGCGTGTGACATTATTGGAAAGTTTCCCCGCGAATACCCCTATTGAAAATCCATAAAAAAAATTATATTGGGAAGCAACAAGATTCTCACAAAAATATGTTTTAAAGTGCAGACATTGGTGACTTATCTGTAACCTTATAAAACAGCTGATTCAACCAACCTTACGACAAGCTTTGTTACTAGTCATTGGTGCCTTATCGTAATTCTGTAGCTGTATCCTTAACTTACAGACCAATTGGATTTTGGTTAGCAACCCTAAATCCGTAAACAGCTGACACTGGTGAAAGCAGATATAGGAAGGTAGGCGCATTGGCGAATGCAGAAACTTCTTTTTTATTTACAAAGGTAGATTATAATATCAAAATCAAAGCGAATTCACATCATGGCCAATAGTAATCGGCGAGTCCCAAGCGAATTCAGATTTTAACAAGGATAAATATTATTTTGACATTACAATCTACTAATTTCAATAACAAAATACATGGGAAATTTCTAAATTCGCCTATGCGCCTACCTTCCAAGATCTGCCTCGACAAATGTCAGCTTAAGATATCTGTACTGAGTTTCTGTAACTCATATCTTTTCTAGTATAAATAGGTGGTGACAAAGTGTGGATCTTATTAATGTGACGTCACTTTAATTGACACTTTTTCCGATTTTGTTACAGAAACTCAGATCTATTGTGGCAATTTATAACTTTTTAATGTAGAAAAGTTGCGCAAGAAGACCATCAAGAGTTATCAATTAAGAAAATACAGCCGCCATATGTGGATAAATACAATTTTTGCTTTAATTTTCAAAAAAAAAAATCATTTGTAATAGTTTTATTTCCTTTCTTTTTAAAAATTAATTAATAAAAAATAGCTATATGTTTACTTAAACAATATTTTTGCCATATGAACACAAATTTATTTGAAAAAATTTGACATTTTGAGTTAGATATGTATTTGAAAAATTCAAATGTTTGAATGAAATAATAGTTATTTCATATCCCTGCTACATAAGTAACAAAGAATTGTTACGAGTTTTTCCATAAAAAGTGTCATTTTTATTTGGAGAACTGTCATTTTTTACGACTATTTTTTGTTATTGAACAGAGCTATATGAAACGGATAGCGTATTTTTCAAATAAATGAGAAATTAGGCAATTAAAAGAAAAGTAAAGAGTAATTTACGATAAATAAAATAATTTTTATTTCAAAATTATCCCTTTTTACTATTTTTAAACGGGCCAACGGATAGCGGGCCGTCGGGTAGTGAACAACTGATATTTTCCGTCATAAAATCCACACAGGCAAACAAAATTGCGACGAAGGCAGCTTTTAGGAAATTGTTTGTGCAAGCGCGAAATAAAAATTGCGTATGGTTATTCCTTTATTTATTGCCAAAAAAGTGTATTTTCTTTTACTTATTTTTCACTTTTCAACAAGAAAATTACAAAATGCATCAGAAATGCAACTCTGACTCCTGAGGAGGGACAGGACCACACCATTCAAAAAACCATTTTTACCCCGCCGTCTTTTGTTAACAATTTTTTATTGCCTTAAAAAATTAAGTTCCGCTTCGGATTCGTGTTCATGTGATCAAAACGCGTCGATTGACACCCCACTTCTTGAAAATTTACCAATTTTCAACGTTGTCACCTAAACTAGATAATTACCAAAACTTGGAATACGAAATCGCGCACGTCGCTTTTGTTCTTAAAGAAAACAATATACATTTGTATTTAAAAATTTAAATTGAGAATAAATATCGGTACTAAGTTTGGGTATTTCATGCGAAATTTTTGTGTCTTTCCATTATTTCAAATACGGCAACACTCACACGGCTGTTCAAAATAGAAAACAGCTGATTTTTGTGTTGTCATGCGGGCATGAAATTCGTTCATATCGTTATGTTTACGGGTGCTCGATTCGGGCGGTAAACTCGTTGATGACTGTTAGCTCCTTAACCGGACTATAAATCATAAAGTGACACAACTCAAAATTCAAAAATTTTGAGGAGAGACAAAAAACTTGTTTTTACGAGCAATGATATGGCACAAGGCCACGTATAATGGTTATTTTTCAGACAAAAGAGACACTGATGGCTTCTTATAAATATGATTCAGCTTAAAATTTTGAAAGAAGTGGCAACCCTTAAAAATAAAAATTGCACTGAATGTCATGCTTCATCGCTGAATGTTATTCAGTCTCATCGCCGAAATAAAACAAACATATTGTATTCCTTTTGTTTTATTATGTAATCTGTTTATGTAAATTTTTATATTATCTAAACTTTTAAAAAGGTGGCAACTTTACATTTTTGTATACCGAAAATATTCCTGGTATTATATACTACGTTTATACGATGGCAAATTCATAAAATCATTTCATGAATTTTCGCTGCATAAACGAAATTTCATGAATTTAATTGTTCACGAAAATTATCCATGAATTTCGCCATCATTTCATGCAATTATGAAGTACAAGTCCGGCAACGCCAAACAAACAGCTTTTCACTCAGTCAAGGCATATTTAACAGGTAGGCTCGGTGGCGAATTCAGAAATGTCCAATGTATTTTGTTATTGTAATTGGGACTCGCGCATTCCTATTGGTCATGATCAAGGCAGATCTAGGAAGGTAGGCTCGGTGGCGAATTCAGAAACTACTTTTTTTATTTACAAAGGTAGAGTGTAATGTCAAAATCAAAGCGAATTCACATCATAACCAATAGGAATGGGCGAGTCCCAAGCGAATTCAGATTTTAACTAAGGCGAATTATCATTTTGACATTACACTCTACCAATTACAATAACAAAATACATGGGAAATTTCTGAATTCGCCACCGAGCCTACCTTCCTAGAGCTGCCTTGGTCATGATGTGAATTCGTTTAGATTTTGACATTACACTCTACCTTTGTAAATAAAAAAAGTAGTTTCAGAATTCGCCACCGAGTCTACTTGGTAAATCTGCCTCGACAGCTAGTGTCGTTAGAACATTGCCACTTTTTCAAAAAGCTGAATTTCATGAGTTCATAAATGCTGCATAAACGAGACCATTTTCGAATTCATGAAATTAAGAGTTCACGAATTCTGCCGCATAAACGTTGCGATTTTCTCTGTGATTAGATAACAATAAAAAGATTTCGCGAAAATACGCTTTTTTGACCTAAAAATATTTTGTGAAAATTGTAACGTCCGCAACGGTGTATAATAAGAAAACGAAAGTTTTGCCTTATGGTGAATTTTACTAAGGTTATGTCAAACGAAAAGTTAGGGAGATAGTAAGAACCAAAAATGTCGGTCTTAATAACGCACATGACTTCTTTATTTGCGCAAAAACAGTAGAAATATATAACATTTGATACTCTAATGTATACTATTATGCAGAGCTCTGTAAATAGGAAAACTGTAGGCGTAGCCACGCCCATTTTTTATCTACCATTAGATTAACCTTATACAACTTATTCTTAATGCAAAATTTCATCCCTGTATGACTGTTAATTACAGATAAATCAAGTGACGGATTTCTGAAGAGAGCTTTTTAAATATCACTTTGAAAAGTGGGCGTGGTTGCAAACCGATTTCGATTAGTTTTTTCACGTGTATTATGAGAAATAGTTGAAGGGTGTGCACCAAGTTTCGTCGTAATAAGTATCTGAATTATTTGTCGAGTTAAGGGCCCCGAAGTGTCGTAGATTCCTTTGGTTAAAAGGGCGCGGTGCCACGCCCATTTTCAAAAACTTTTGTTTTTTTGTTTTATGTCTACAGTAGGACTCACACCACAATTTTTCTATAAAATACCTTAATATTTGACAAAGATATCGCTTAAAATGTTTTTATTAGGCCCATATATAAATGTGGACGTGTTCGCCAACCGATTTGGACAATTTTTCTTACAAGCATTCGTATTAGCAAGTATATCATGCGGATGAAATTTCATCACTCGGGCGATATTAGTTACTGAATTATCATAAATACGAAAATGTTTATATGTACTATATATAATAATAATATAATACAATGGCGCTATTATAACTCTGACGAGTTTTATGGCCGAGCTTTCTCTCCCAATTCGAGGTGTGCTCCTTTTTTTGTTTTTCCTACTAATTGGGTGGACCTACAGTTTTATGCCGGCTCCGAACGGCGAATGCATTTTTTGTGAGAAGCTTTTTCATGGCAGAAATACTCTCGGAGGGTATGCCGCCCACTGCCGAGAGGTGACCGCTGCTCTTAAAAAACCCAATAATTGGATTTTTACTAATTAGAAAAATTTGTTTGGCTCGGACCGTGGTTTGAACCCGAGACCTCTGGCATAGCAGGCGAGCACTCTACCCACTGCACCACAGCGGCCACTCTATATATATATATATCTGTACTATATATACCATAGACAAAAAATGTAACGTCCGCAACGCAATATATTGGCTTATTTCTGTGGCTGTTTTAGCAACCTTTAACTTTTCTCTTCAATTTATCTCTAATAACTTTTTCTATTTATACTTCGAAATTCGAAGAAAATCGCTGATTTAGTTAATAATCTAAAAACCACTTCCATTTTGTGTAACGTCCGCAACACAGTTTACGTGGCTAAAACAAAGGTATTAAACTAAATTTGTGTCGCCAACATATTTTTATCATCAGCTGTGGCCTAAACCTTTCCCTATATAATAAAACGATACAATATTTCGCGTTATTTCTGCCTCAAAAATTAAAAAAATCGTGCGAACGTAACGTCCGCAATGACCAGGTAATGCCCATACATATATATAACCTCAAAATTTCAAAGCCCGATAAAAAAATAATTCGACCTGATCCAAAAAAAATAAAAACGCCATCGTGATCAGGAGGAGAAACCACATCAGATACGAGTACACTTTTCAAACCCCTTGAATTTTTCAAAAAGTGCAAAATTGTTGTACAGTGCTATACCGAATTAAGGCTTTCGTCAGCCAAAAACGAAATTGCTACTTTTCTTCAGGCAAAAATTGAAAGTGCCAGTTTTTGTCAGACAAAAAATCTGGTACGACGATATATATATGAACAACATATGTATGTATCCCTGCAAGAACTGAGTTGGTAATTTGACCGGTCATATGACCGGCACGCATGACCAAAGGTTTTGGGATATTTCCTATCGCATTCTTAAGGCATCGGTAAATTTTGGGACCGTTTCATTCAGTGGCGTAGTAAGAGAATTTTCCGGGGAGGCGGAGGGGGGAGGGGGGCGTCACAGCCAATGCAAAAAATTTACCAAAATTAAAATAAAAATTACCAAAAAACTACAATTTTTTTTACAAATGATACAAATGTAATTTTTTCAGACTATAATTTAACATTTTAGTACACAAATATCGCTTATTATACATATATCAAACTCTTAAGGCCCTTGACCACTTAAAATCTGGAATGTCAAGCAGTGTATATGTGTGAGTGTCGGGTGATTGACGCAAATATCTAAACTTTTGATTCTCATCAACGTGAGCCCGACAACAAGAACGTGTAGCACGACGACTGCCGATTGCACTAACACACACACACACAAAAACTCACACATACACACTGCTTGACATGCCAGATTGTCAGTTGCCAAGGGCCTCTAATTATACTTCAAAAGTAAGTCGCATATTCTCTTCTGGAAATCTACGGTTATAAATAACAATTTTCTTATATAATTTAGTTTTCTAATATTCCATTTTGACAGACATTAAGTAAAATCTCAAGTTCAGATATTCTTATGGGGTCTATGCACAGTGCGTCTGACTCGCGAGTCATCTGTGTACGTGTTGACTCGCCGTCATTAAAATTTGACAGGCGAGTCACAGCAAAATATCAAACTAATTTTGATTTTCTTGAGTCATGCCAGAGTCATGCATATTTTCACCAATACACCTAAACTGACTCTTGAATCAGACGCATCGTGTATAGACCCTATTATACATTGCATATTTATTCCCATTTATAGTTTATACTAACATTATTATTTGGGTTGGCTTTCTAATAATGTCACACACCCCGAGAAAAACGACTTTTACTGGTTTGTGGGGGAGGAGGAGTAGGTTCTGAATCAGTTAAATTTAGGCGCCGGACGTAACTAGTTTTCCCGGGGTTGTTATTGGTAGCCCAGGCAGGGCCGCCGAGAGAAAATCCGGGCCCGGGGTCAAAATAACTACGGGCCCCTATACTAAATGAACAAATTCTCAAAATCAAAATTCAATGAATATATAGTTACGAACTTTAATTTATCTATACATTAATACAGATCAAGTAAATATGTTTACATAGAAATATACATATTTGGGTGGGTCAAATGTATTGTCAAAAGGCACATCCAGTTTCCGAATCCATGGGTCATACTGAGTAATATTGTCCAAGGGACCAGAGGTCTGAATGAATTCTGCTTAAATACATATTGCTTTATTTGTATGAAATAAATTTCTTTAAATTGGAATACAAATATTTGTTGGTAATAATTTAGTATATCAAAAGACTGATTCTGCTGAACGCTTTAGTGAAACAGCAATCGAATTCAACTGTACGAAGCACCAAAGCAAATTTTAGCTTCGCAAGCTTTGTTTGTTTTCGGCGTATCGCTGTTTACATACATACATACACGTACATATGTATGTGGGCATTTCCTGGGCGTTTCGGACGGTATGTTCGCACGATTTTTTGAACTTTTGAGGCAGAAATATCGCGAAATATTGTATAGTTTTATGATAAAGGGAAAGATTTACGCCACGGATAATGATTAAAGTATGTTAGCGACAGAAATTTAGTTTAATGCCTCTGTTTTAGCTACTTTTATAATATGGACGTGTTTTTGTAGCGTCCGGAACGCAGTTCAAGTGGCTTACACAGAGGCATTAAACTAAATTTCTGTCGGTAACATACTTTAGTCATTAGCTGTGACCTAAATCTTTCCTTTTATCATAAAACGATACAATATTTCGCGATATTTCTGCCTCAAAAGTTCAAAAAATCGTGCGAACATACCGTCCGAAACGCCCAGGAAATACCCATTTCGCTGTATAAGAATTGGCATCATACCGAATTTTTCTGTTGCAATAGAAAACGAATTCAAATTTATGCTGCAAAGTCGACGCCAAAAACCAACAATTCCTTAAGTGGGATGCAGACACGTTAAGAGATTTATAAAATTTGTTGAAATTTAAAATGATTGCTATCTACGAAAGGTGATGAAAGGTGTTGTTTGTTTATTTTCTGTAGCAAAAACTTGGATATCATTTTGAGATTCCCGGGCCCTCTAAAGCCCCCCCCCCTCTCGTCGGGCCTGAGCCCAGGGTTATTTTGCATAAGCGCGGCCGAAGGCCGCCAACGCAGCAAAGTGTTCTGCGCAAAAGTTTTTTCTTTATCTATCGAATTTATATGGATATTACTAAAGTTTAACCATAAATTCCGGCGGGGTGTAATAAGGCCTTTTGAAATAAGGCCTTTAAGGCCTTATTTCGCAACCAAAGTGAAATAAAGCCCTTATTTTGTCACTTTCAAAAAAAAGGTCTTATTTCACATTTAAAGCGCAATTAGGCCTTTTTTGAAATGTGCAATAACCCCTTTATTTATTTACGCGAGAACTTATGAGAATTCCAATGAGCAAGTTATATAAATAGCAGAAGGACATAACGGCTGTGACACACGACCGGACTTGGATAGCGTAGCCCAGAGTTATTTTTTATAAGCGCGGCCGAAGGCCGCCTACGTTGAAGGGTGTACTACGCAGAAAGACATCACCGTGGCGGAAGCCACGGTTAGGGCACACGTCCGGACGGATGGCGTAGCCCAGGGTTATTTTTTATAAGCGCGGCCGAAGGCCGCCAACTCAGAAAAGTGTTCTGCGCAAAAGCACTGTGGACCGGGCCATAGATATTACTCCAGAAAGAGAATTTTTTATAAGCGCGGCCGAAGGCCCCCAACGCAAAAGCTGTTCTCCGCAAAAGTTTTTTCTTTATCTTCTCTTTCCGGAATAATATCTATGGCCCGGTTCACAGTGATTTTGCGCAGAACACTTTTGTGCGTTGGCGGCCTTCGGCCGCGCTTATAAAAAATAACCCTGGGCTACGCCATCCTTCCGGACGTGTGCCCTAACCATGGCTACCGCCACGGTGATGTCCTTCTGCGTAGTACACCCTTCAGCGTAGGCCACAAAGTGAAATAAGACCTTTAGAACCTTATTTCACATTTGAAGTGAAATAAGACCTTATTCTTAATAAAGGCTTTATTTCTCAATCGATAACGAAATAAGGCCTTAAAGGCCTTATTTCAAAAGGCCTTATTAC
This sequence comes from Urophora cardui, assembly GCA_960531455.1. Taxonomy (NCBI): domain Eukaryota; kingdom Metazoa; phylum Arthropoda; class Insecta; order Diptera; family Tephritidae; genus Urophora; species Urophora cardui. The sequence goes on from OY482671.1 coordinate 169,191,349, forward strand.
ACCCCGCCTAAATTCCTCGAAAACGAGGTACGTCCGGCGCCTAAATTTTACGGATTCAGAACACCCTTCCCCTCCCCTACCTCCCGGTAGAAGTCGTTTTTGGGGGGCGTGTGACATTATTGGAAAGTTTCCCCTATTATTTGATTAAGATGATAAGTAATTGAAAGAAAACTTAAAATTTGAATAATTGTATGTTGGAAAAAATAATTACATTAAATTCTATTAATTAATATAATTAAATTTATTGAAATCGCAGATTGATTTTCCTATGTTTTTGTGCGAATCTGTGAATAACTTCTTCCACTGTGATATCGATATTTCTGTTAATACTCATTAGGGCAAGTCCATTCAGCCTATCTTCACCAGTTGAATTTCTTATCCAATTTTTTATTAAGGTTGGCCTGGCAAATTTGCCGAGATGACGTTAGTGTGATATATTTGCCGAGCACAACAACAAAATACACGTGTTGTCAAATTTGAAGCTTCGGCAAATTTCTCACACCTCAACCCATGATATTTGATATCATGAGAAAAATATCACGGGAAATGCAACCATGTTATTACATTCACAATAGTCTTCTATGAGAAGTGAGTTTGAATTTATGTTTCTAGTTATTTTTTTTATTCAGATAAAAAATTAATTAATTCGAAATTGAAGCAAGCAAAGCAAAGCGACAACAGTCGTATAAAGAGTGGAAAGAATATGACTAACATGCTAGTTCACAATGAAGTCAGGTCGAATTTTAAAGGTGAGCTCTCTCTGTGTGGCAAATTTCTCAAGATATCATGATATCTCGGCAAAAATATTATACAGAGAGAACAACCTTATTGAAATTTTTGGCGTTACTTTTCTGTAATTAGCATGTTAATAACAACAATACCGTATAATAATTGCAGCGTTTGTTGAGCCGTAGGAAAGTGCAGGAACCGTAGCAATTTTACCACAAAAGAGCGAGTATGAGTACAAAGAATGTAAATTGTGGTAAAATTCCTGCGGTTCTTGCACTTTCCTACAGCTCAACAAACGCTACAGTTAGAAATAATGCTTCGTGAAAAAGCGCTAAATTTCGAATTACCAATTTCGAAAAATTACTATTCTCATTAGGGGTATTCAAACAGGTTAGCAAAATTTTGCAATTGTATGAAAATGCAACGGATGGTGAGCGACCTTTATAATCATTCATTGCAAACTTATTTGTAGAGAAAGTACAATTATTATATCGAGTAGCACCGATAACATCAATATCTGTATTTGTCGATTTTTACTCTTTTGTTACTTTGACAGTTCGCTATGTTCACGAACATATGTTACATAGATCGTTTCAATCAAAATTTGCAATTATGTAATTCGTTTCTTGCATTTTAATTAATACTAGTATCGCCGGTATTGGTACAAAAATTATTGATGATATTTCGCCGTGGTTAAAATCTGAATTCGCTTGGGGCTCGTCCATTCCTATTGGCCATGATGTGAATTCGCTTTGATTTTGACATTACACTCTACCTTTGTAAATAAAAAAAGAAGTTTTTCAATTCGCCGCCGAGCCTACCTGTTAGATACGCCTTGGTAAAAATTAAAATTACTCAGTGTGCTCTCCCGCCCTCTCTCTCATTTTTCGCTTTAATGGAAAAGCAATAGGAGCGCTTTTAAATTAAACCGACTCTTCAACTGTGTTTACGATATTTGTAAACACGTTTGCGATATCTATTTCTCTTAACTAAAAACTTTATTTATTAATTATAAACAAATTAAATAATTTATAGAAAAAATTATATGCCTATGCACTGCTCCTGACTCATACGAACACATCCATATCAATTATTTGTGGATATGAGTATGTTAAATGTGCTAAACAGCCTGGCAATTGTTTGTATGGGAAAAATGTTAGCCTATTAATATATAGATAGTGGGCACATTTGCCAACGAAGTAAAAACGAAGTAAATCAAAAATGGTACAAAACTAAAAACTTTATTTATTAATTATAAAAAATTAAATAATTTATAGAAAAAATTATATGCCTATGCACTGCTCCTCACTCATACGAACACATCCATATCAATTTTATGTGGATATGAGTATGTTAAATGTGCTAAACAGCCTGCCAATTGTTTGTATGGGAAAAATTTTAGCCTATTAATATATAGATGACCATCAACAAAAATAAGTATTCCAATCACAAATCATCAAACATAAAAAATTTACTCTTGAATTGAGAATGTGTTTACTCTTCCATTTCCTTTCACAAGTGGAACAGCAAAATAGGACGATTTTTCTTAACACAGTAAATTTTTCCACATCATTTTATTACAAAAAAATTTTATTAGATGACATTCGATTTTGTCTTTTACGTGTTTTGTTAACGCATTGAAAAAGTGTCGATACATTAATCAAAACGTTGATAGCTTCGGCGTAATTAGCATCTCTATTTTAATTTGGCCACTAATTTGATCAGCTGTTGAAGAATGCAATGCAAATATCGCTATACAACGGATTTTTGGGGTTGCAGATTGCAAATTGCTTCGCATTTGCACATGCATGTAATTTGTTGTTGTTTTGCAAATGGTTTGCAATGAAAATTTGCTATGCAACGATGCAAGGCCATTTGCACCCAATTATGAATACCCCTATTGATTTTTTCCTGAAAAAGAAATGTATGCTAGTAAAGCATCCCTTAGTTAAAGATTGTTTTATGGTCAGATAAATTTCATACAAAACGAATCTTTCGGGAGGGGTTTGTCCCTAAAACTCCCCCGTTACTACGCCACTGGTTTCATTCATCACGTTTCCGTATGTGTATTTTCAAATTCTATTCTATCCGTATCTGTCTCATTGGTTTTGCACTTGGCTAGAAACTAGTACTTTCGGTCACACAATTCTTGCGGGGTATGTACATATGTATGTACATATGTAGATATATTTAGAATAGATTTTAATTTCAATATAATCTAATCTTAGGCATCGGTCGAGAACTCTGCCTACAACTATCGAAAGCGGGTGCAAAGGTTTTTGCACTTTCAAGGTCGGCCGATAAATTAAGGGATCTTAAGAACCATTGTCCAACTATAGAGACAATATCAATCGATTTAAAAAGTTGGGATAATACAAGGGAAATAATTTCGAAATTACCAACAATAGATGGACTCGTAAACAATGCCGGTGTTGCTATTATTAAACAATTCGTTGAGTTGACTGAAGAAGATTTTGATGAGTAAGTTCAATTCGGCTATTCTTCAAAAAGGAGATTCTCCGAGACTAGAAATGGTGCACTAAGAGGAAATTTCCAATACAGCAACAAACAACATTACACTTACGTATACATAGTATATTTTTCATACAAGGAAACCTTATGGAATCGTTTAATTAATTAATGTACCTTGTCTAAGCTTTGATAGGTGAGGGGAAGGTGAGTTGCTTTTTTGGGTTGAATTGGTAGGGTTTGGCTACGGCAGTGGCGTAGTAAGAGAATTTTCCGGGAGAGGATCACAGCCAGTGTAAAAAATTTACCAAAATTAAAAAAATATACCAAAAAATTACCATTTTTTTTACAAATAATAAAAATCGCGCGTTTTATGCAATAGGGATTTAACTCGAAATTTTCGATTTCTGCGATTTTTCCATATATTTCAATAACTGGGTCATGCCTTCGAGTCTAGTCTTATAAAATACTCAAAAAGATAAAAATGGCGGAAATAAAAGTGATTTTGTAGTTAGCCATAGAAGGGAACTATTTGAAATTATAAAAGTTTGTTTGCATTTTCCCAAAAAAAATTTTTTTAGTTAAATCCCTATTGAATAAAACGTGCGAAATGTGATTTTTTTTTTTTCAGAAAATAAGTTTACATTTTAGTACACAAATATCGCACATTATACATATCGCTAGCTTAGGCACTCTGTACACGAGGCGAATCGTCATAGACGCGTACCGTACATTTCGTGTAGCGTCGATTTCCCTACGCCTCAAAATCTGCACACGAAGCGACATGAAACTTCGCTGCACAAAAGAAACAAATTAATACGGTATTTGCTTTAAATTTCGAAGCTTTAACTCATTACCGCCCAAATCAAATCTGCTGGTAGAAAATTGTTTTCATTGTTATTTATTAAATCATTCTTAGTCAAAAAAGAAGTTACAAAGAAAGAAAGTGGACATTTTTTTTTTAGTTTTTGAGAAAAGTGGGTGTCCTCATATGGGGCAATGGGCACTTGTAGTATAAAATTTAGCAAAGAAGTTGCGTCACCCAAGTAGTTTTTGGGCATAATCCACACCGCCACACAGTGGTCGGAAAGACCTGGTTTTACAAGAAAAATTAGAAGTAGTGTTACGATCTTAATGAAAATTTGGGATTATATTATTTATGTAATGCTGAATCCGATTATGCAAAAAAATTTTATAATTTGACAGTTGACAGAAAGTTCAGTGTTAAAATCAAGTGGTATTTCTCAACGTATATTAGAGAAATTCGGTATTTGGGTATATTTTTATGATCGTTTGTCGGAATCGGGCCACTATAACATATAGCTCCCATTCAACCGATTGTTCCGATTATACATTTTGGGGCATAACTTCCCCATTTAAAAAGCTAGGGACAAGAAACTTTGCAGTATTTGTATCCATATTGACCCAAATGAAGTGACCGAAAATTGTCGAGATCGGACCGCTATAACATACAACCAATTTTTCAGATATAGCCTTTTTGGGGTAGAGCTTCCTCTTTTAATCTACTACACCTTTTCCAGTTTCTATTCAGGGTAAAACAAAAAGGAGCACACCTCGAATTGGGAGAGAAGCTCGGCCATAAAACTCGTCAGAATTATAATAGCGCCATTGTATTATTATTTTACATATTATTATTATTATTATATGTGCTAGTATGCTATTATCTTCATCGAAAAAATAAAAATTTGTTAATTTAAGTTATTCTGAGTTTAAATTACTTCAACTAATCGTTATAATCCCGGTAGGGAAATTATGTCCCGTTCGCCATGTCCCGTTACGAATTTTTTCCTGAGCTTATAAAAATTGAGCGAATGCATTTATTTTCACGCTAAAACCATCAATTGAGAGCTAAATTATTCTACTTTGATCTCCAGTCATTATTTTTAAAATATTGAACCAAAATTCACAGTTTTGCACTTTTCTAATAATAATAATATAATACAATGGGGCTATTATAACTCTGACGAGTTTTATGGCCGAGCTTCTCTCCCAATTAGGCATGGGTAACACTGCGCTGCGCGGCGCAATTGCGCTGACACCAACCCTGGTGTTATTGCGCTAACTCCGATTTGGGAAATGCGCCAACTCAATATAGCGCCAACTCAATGTAGCGCCAACTCAATGTAGCGCCAACTCAATGATGCGCTATTGCAATATAACACTGACTCAATTTCGTGCGCTAACACCAGCTCCAATATAGCGCTAGTGTAAAATGGCGCAACCACAACGCCAATAACAGCATCATAATATATGTATACGTATGACAACGTCACAATTATGTGTGCTTGATAGTGATCTAAGTGACTCTAATTTCCAGCATATTTTCACATATATACGGAATATTTTTCCAAATGATTATGAAAATTAAAATTAATTGTGCCCTCGTATATGTAAGCAGAATTGCGCCAAAAGAAGTAAAACGGGGATGGTAAACAGTAACAAGCGAAAAAATGTTATTTATCGATTATTCGATGACAATTGCGCTAAAGGTGTTATTGCGCCAGTACCGTGAGTTGGCGCCACGGTTGGCGCTGGCGTTATTGTATCAGCGCCAAAAAAATTGCGCCATTACCCATGGCTACTCCCAATTCGAGGTGTGCTCCTTTTTTGTTTTTCCTACTAATTGGGTGGACCTACAGTTTTATGCCGGCTCCGAACGGCGAATGCATTTTTGTGAGAAGCTTTTTCATGGCAGAAATACTCTCGGAGGGTATGCCGCCCACTGCCGAGAGGTGGCCGCTGCTCTTAAAAAATCCAATAATTGGATTTTTACTATTTAGAAAAATTTGTTTGGCTCGGACCGTGGTTTGAACCCGAGACCTCTGGCATAGCAGGCGAGCACTCTACCCACTGCACCACAGCGGCCACTTTTCTAATAGCACCTAAAAATTACTTCCATATTTGTCCCGTTCACCATCGCCCTTTAAATGCTATTATCTCAGAAACTTCAAATCGGTAATAGCTCCTATTTGCACCGATTGTAATGCTACTCAAGTGCCCTCCAAAAATAAAAATAAGAAGAATGTTTAATGCAATGCATACTTTATTGAGCTTCGAAGGCGTACGAACGTCACGTTCGCCAGCCTGGAAACGCCCATATCAAATGGAAGGTATTTTCATGAAGAAAAAAAAAAATGGGTTTTCCACCTTTACCCCTCCCCATAGCAACTGGCCAACTGCCAAAAAAAAATTGCATCAGCGAAATCGGGGGAAAAGGGCGGCCCACGCCCATTTTTTTTTCTAGCTAACTCCTTTACTTGTGCCGAATTTTCCTCTGGTCCGTGCACCCTTTGATAGTTTCAGAGAGTAGCCTTAATACCAACACCCATACGTATGTACGTCTGTATGTACTTACACATTTTATTAATTAATTAATTTATTCCCTATTTACATATGCCATATTTCTACATATAATCAAAAAAAGTACATTTGACGTTAATATTAAAGCAGTTTTTAATGTAACCCAAACGCTCTTACCCAAATTGAAAAATGGATCGAGTATTGTGATGGTATCTTCGTTAGCTGCTTCTCGATCGTTTGATGGTCATACGATATACAGTGCTAGTAAAGCTGCTCTGGATTCGCTAACACGGTCGTTGGCATTGGAATTGGGACCCAAACAAATACGTGTCAATTCGGTCAATCCAACTGTCGTACTTACACAAATGGGCCGCGATAATTGGAGCGATGAAAACAAATCTGGGCCGCTCTTGGCACATATACCACTGAAGCGTTTTTGCGAAGTCCAAGAAGTTATTGACGGCATTCTTTATTTACTAAGCACCAAGTCAAGTTTTGTGAATGGACATCATTTGAATTTGGAGGGTGGTTATTCTACATCATAACCCAGATCAGATAATTTTACGATTTATAATTGTATCTTAATGCTAATAAAGAAGCGCCAACATATTGTATTTGTATGTGTATATTTAACTACACACGTTTATTTGCAAAAATCAAACATTTTATATACATATGGATATAGTATTTCATTATCTTAATTGGGTAATTTTTTTTTCCTCCTGTTTTATTCTTTTCTGCATTGCCTTTTCCAAATATGTAATATTTTTATATGCTGTTTTAAGTATATGTATGATGTATGTATATATATGTATTTCTGTCTGCATTATGCAATCTTGATTTGCTGTTGATTTTGGACCTGTTGCTTTTTCTCCCTTTCGCGTCGCCGTAATTTTTTACGCCTTCGATCAATACTCGCTAAATCGCCTTTGATTGTATTATATGTTCTACGCAAGTCTTGTATCTGCTTCAATATAATTGCGATACACTGATCAGAACCCATGCTTGGATCTATTTAGGTAAGATAATACAATTTCAAATGAGTTAATGAATATACATTTAATGTCAAACGCATTCATAGGTACATTTCATACTGTTTTGGAGTTGGAGACTAAATAAATTTAAAGGCTGCATACAAACTGTATACTGGTATGTAAATTTACATACATATCGAGCAGCCATTTTATGTATTCCTAAAAAAAAAACTATGATTTCATCTAAGCTCTCTGATGTATGGATGCCAACTTATAGGAAATCGGATACATTCTAGAATGCATCCCAAAGACAGCGAATCTCAGCTATAACTTAAGAAATAAAAACCACTTTGAAAAACATTCAGTTTCGTAAGTTTTTTTTTTTTTAAATAGGAGAAATGGTACAATCAGCAGTAATTTTCATAATATTGAAAATTTTACCAGAAGTTTCTGGAATTTTTTTGGTATTCCTATTTTAAACCCATAAAATCTAGTATAATAATGTGGAGTTTTGAAAAAGTCCGGATTATTCATAACATTTCTGATCGTTTTGCGTATTTTTTACCATATAAACAAATCTGCGAGTCGACTAAAAGCAGCCTCAACAAACTGCGAGCTATATCTCAAGCAAAAGATGAAATTCTTGTTATTACCCAACCCATTAAACACTGAAAAATAAATTATCAAACGTTTGAGAAAATGTTGTTTCTAAAGTTGAGAATCAGCATAGATATCATTTGAAAATAAACATATTTTCAAGTGTACATCAAACATTGTTTATCAATTTTAGATTAACTTACAACACATTTGAAAAAAAACTTGTTTCGGATTTTGTACCATTTCACGAATTTCAACATGTCAAGGCTTGAAGGAACGAAGAAATTTTGTGTGTTTGCTAATTTCAGTCGGCGTTCGTTGTTCTACTCGAGCAGTCTTTTAACGGTTGAAATGATGATGGTTGAAAATGACTGTGTGTAAAGCCGAGATCACACGATTTACGCATTTGTACAAAAAATGACAAATTTAAATTTGTCCACATTTGCCCATTTTGATATCGATGTGCAAATGATTTGCTTTGCGTTCACACGATTTGCCCCATTTATTAGCTTTTGATTTGCCACACATTTGTACATAGAAGTAAAGTGGCAAATTTGTTCACATTCGTTCACACGATTTAACCAATCATGATAAAACAGTCGTATGAAAAATATAGAAGCATACTTTTGGGCATTATTTGGAAGAAAATTTTATGAAAAATTAACAAACACAAATTAATCAAATAGGTATTAAATCACTGGATAGTACTTGTTTTAATTCTCTGTAAGATGATATAAAGCTAATTTAATTCATTCAATAGAATACGTGTGTTAACGAGCTCCAAAAAAATGGTCATTGTGAAATGTTTACTTTGGTTGCACAAAAGTGAATTAAATGTTGCAGATACGTCGAAATCGTATATGAAGAAATTGTTTATGTATTTTTGTACATTTTGAATGAAAGTAAAGGATCAAAACCATATATCGATTTCGATTATTTTTAGAAATGGTTAGGGTAATAGTAGGATATAGTCACGTGCAAAGTTTTGTTAAATTCGCCCGGAAACTGACTGAGTTATTACCAGGGGTTCATGTTTATTTATATTCGGTTCGGATTCGGGAAATTATTAGAAAAATAATAGGTTAAGTATTCGGGTTCGGTTTCGGATCTGGTATTTGGAAAAATATTCCATTCAGAGTCGGGAAAGCATTTGGGAGAACATTCGGTTCAGATTCGGGCAAATATTCTTTCCCGATTTGGGAAAGTATTGGGGTTCGGTTTAGGATCCGGAAAGTATTTGGAAAATTATTCGGTTAGGTTTCGGGAAAACATTCGGTTCAAATTCGGGCAAATATTCTCTCCTAATTTGGGAAAGTATTCGAAAAATCATTTTTTGAAAAAGTATACTTGTGTGACTATCAAGAATAATTGAATAACGTCAAAAATGTATTCATTATACAAAATTATCTCAATAAGGAATAAAAAATTATTCCTAATTTTTTCTAGCTAAACGTTAAAAAATGCTTCTTCGGCCTATATGACACTACGTTTTTTCTCTGGTATATTTGGTTTGAAAAACCCGCCGAAAGTCAAAATACAAAAAAAGTTCTTGAAAAGACACAAAACCTGTGTTCAATTACTAAAAACTGTCATTTTCATATGGAGAGCTGTCATTTTTTACGAAAAATTCGTAACAATTTTTTGTTATTGAACAGAGCTAAATAATAATATAATTATAATACAATGGCGCTAATATAACTCTGACGAGTTTTATGGCCGGGCTTCTCTCCCAATTCGAGGTGTGCTCCTTTTGTTTGTCCTACTAATTGGGTGGACCTACAGTTTTATGCCGGCTCCGAACGGCGAATGCATTTTTTTGAGAAGCTTTTTCATGGCAGAAATACACTCGGAGGGTATGCCGCTCACTGCCGAGAGGTGACCGCTGTTTCTAAAACCCCAACAATTGAGTTTTAATTAATTAGAAACAATTTTTTTGGTGTTTTTTCGGACTGGGGTTTGAACCCGAGACCTCTGGTATAGCAAGCGAGCACTCTCCAGACTGCACCACAGCGGCCACGAACAGAGCTAACTACTCCATCAAAAACAATTTGATTGACATTACACTTCAAACTAAATGAAAATAATATTTATTTCAAAAATTAATTTTTTTCGAAATTGGAATTCAAATTACTGAAATAAAAAAATTATGCATCTCAAATGGCATGATATCTGTGTATTCTATTTTATAAAGAGAAGCCAGTGCGCCGTATAATGTTTTTTCCGGACTTCTTCTTTCCTCTTATGGCCAAAGCAGAAGCTTAAGAGGCCAATTTAAAACTTGTATTTCCATATATTTTTTATTTTAAACATAATTTATTTTATAGTTGTCAAAAAAGATTTGTATATTTGCCACAACCATTTGTATCCAAGTGGCAAATCAAAATTTGTCCATTTTCATCATTTTCATTTACCTTCTGTATGACATTTGTGTTCACACGATTTGGCTACAAGGGCCGTTTTTGATTTGCCACAAGAGGCTAAATATTTGGCTTTTGTGATTTGTCTCAAATGAAATTTACCGTTCACACGGTTTGCCTATGAATTTGGCAAATTTTTAGCCAAATGTACAAATCGTGTGATCTTAGCTTAATAATGATTCTGTATATCTTACTCTTATTTTATTTGTTTGTGGCTTTTTGTGAAGTTGCACAAAATTTAATAAAAACAGTTTGTTTCTCACATGTGTGTATGCATATTAAAAAAGATATTAATATACTCATGTAACTGTACAAAAGGTACCGGCAAAATTCACCCGCACGGGTAAATGAAAAACATCACATCAGAGTAAAAGTATGTACGAGTAATATATATGTACATCAGCGATGCGCAGCCTCTTGCCCGCGGGCAGACCAGCTGTTTGCGATTCACACGTATACTCACCGATTGTCACTAATGCAGACAAATAATAGTCCAACTCTAATGCACCGTATGCGAATGCGTGTGCGTATGCGCATCTAAACGTTTTCTTGCGTGCGGCCCTGGCTGCTCCAGTGTATGCGTATGGTTGCGTCTGTCAATTACACTACATACATACATATATACAATTTCCGCCGTTGTTATTTTTGAAAATACATATTTTACCAATTCGCGAAAGATTCAATAAAATGTATAATGAATGGGGATTTAGAATTGATATTAATTATGATAGGAAGTGTTATTACCGTATATACGCAATACGTTAAAATTATTTAAAAAAAAAACGTACCATTCGGGAACGTGATTTGTATTTGGAAAGGGAAGTTAGTGTTTTTTTTAATTTGTTGAAAACCCGTGAAGTGGATCAATTCCAAATTAATAATAATATAATAATAATAATACATTGGCGTTATTATAACTCTGACGAGTTTAATGACCGAGCTTCTCTCCCTATTCAAGAAGTGCTCCTTTTGTTTTTCCTAATTGGGTGGACCTACAGTTTTATGCCGGCTGCGAACGGCGAATGCATTTTTTGTGAGAAGCTTTTTCATAGCAGAAATACACTCGGAGGGTATGCCGCCCACTGCCGAGTGTGACCGCTATTTCTAAAAACCCAATAATTGGGTTTTACTTAATTAGAAAAATTTTTTTTGGAGTTTGTCTGGACTGGGGTTAGAACCCGAGACCTCTGGTATAGCAGACGAGCACTCTACCCATTGCACCACAGCGGCCATATTGCCAAATTGCTATCCGTTGATTTTTATGTATTGTAAGAATTACAGTTTCTTTGCCTTAAAATATAAGACTGAAAATTTTGTTTAATACAAATATGTACATATATGCACGACCTCTGAAATCTGGTGTTCTGTTATACCAAAGCGAAAACTCCCTATTCAAAAGAATACTCACTTCACTTCATTATTTTTTTACTGTTAAACTTATTTAAGTTTCAATTATGTATTTACACACGGGTAACTACATATGTATATGTAATTTAAATTCATGTACTATGTACATGGGTATGCAGATAGTAATTAATATATAATTAATATTAACCATCTCTAAATATATTCAAAACCCATTTTAATTAACATTTCTGCTGGCAAACACATTTTCACTACTTCACTTTAAATCAATTTAACGAAGTTTTTACCAAAAAAATATGTATACCGATGTAGCAACCAACCTAATATTAGCTGCAACACGCATAGAAAACGCATAGAAGTAGAAAATTTTCAACTTAGCTGCATTCGAATGCGTGTTCGAAATCATCTTCGAATTTTCTATGCGTGTGGTGCATTTACATCCGTGCCACTGGAGTTTGCCTCATTTAAACACAGGTATGCAACACGGCTGTCAGTGACACGCACACGCATACGCATCTGCATACGGTTCATTAGAGTTGCACTATAAAGAGCGTAAAACGAGCGCTTACGATGGGACCAGGCGATCGTCTCTTAGCAAAAAGAATTAATTTGCCTTCGACTGTCGTGTAGGGATGGGCAAATTGGAAAAATATATCGATATATATTATATCGATATTTCAAAAAACATTGATTTATGCCGTGTAAAAACATCGATATATCAATATATCGAAAGGGGCGGCTTTACATTAAAGAACCACGTCCCGCAAAAAACCACTTCTTCACGGGGTTAGAGGTGCTCTCACAGATCTCAAAACTGAAATCCAAACTTGCCGGAGACTTATAGTTTACTAGATATTTGTTGTTAAAGTTCGATGGGTCTACAGATATTCTACGAATCCTGAAGTATAAACATAAAAATCATTAAGAATTGCTTGAAGAAGAAAGTAATGTAAATTCAAGCACCCGAACATTATGGTTATAACACTTCTTAAAAAATATTCTGGTGTTAAATTCAAAGCGAATCAGAAATTTATGAAAAATATCGAATTTGGCTCGAAATGGCAAAAAATTATCGATTATCGATGCACGGTAATTCAAAATATCGTCGATATTATCGGCTGTACTATTTTAAAAATATCGATATATTGATATATCGATATATATCGCCCAACCCTACTGTCGTGAAAGCAAGTGGTCGTCGCTTGAAATTCTTTTGTTTTAATTGCAGAAGCCAGACAACAAACAAAACTATCAAGAGTTTGCAAATAACATACATACGTATGTATTTGTATACGTACGTTGTTTCATAATTTCGCAAGGCGTGCGCAGCATGACCCTGCTCGCTCAACATCTGCATGCAGACTGATTATTGTTTGTCGTTTTCCATTTTGGCCTACAGTAGGCGCACCAATACACACTAACTTTCGGAGATTGTTTGAATGTGTTTGTGTGCCCATCCCTGATGTACATACATTTGTTTATTCCAAGGATGCATCGTAACGTTAATATTATCGTTTACCGAAAAAAAAGCATTCGTTTCCGTTGAAACTATTCAGGCTTTTACCGTTTACACAACTATCAAAATAATTTATAGTCGCAAAATAACGATAATGAAATTATCGAAATAATACCATTTCGTTGATTAGCGAAAAGAAATTATCAAAATAATTTCATTTCGTTGATTAGCGTTATCATAACCAAATTTATAACGTTGCAATGCTTAGTGCGCTCGCAATGCCGTCGCGAACAATCGGCCGAGTACTCGCATGCATACATACATATATGCATATGCACACGAACTGCTACGATCTGAGTGACAGCTGTGTATGTATGCGCCTCGTGCAGGCAATCTTTTTGTTGATTTACTTCGTTTCAACGTTACCGGTTGCATTTTGATAATTTAGTTTTGTGAATTATCGAAACGAAATGGTTTTGATAATTTAGCGTTGCTAATTAACGAAACAAAACCATTTTGATAATTTAGGATTGTGAATTAACAAAACGAAATAGAATCCGTTCGTTCGTTAAGCATCTCTGGTTTATTCCATTCAACTTCTGCGCTCAAAACACAAACTCTCTCACTACCCACTAAACAATTTGTTCCGATTTCTTTACGAAATCGTTACGCCGCATCGGAAAATTCTTACGAAATCGGAACCGATTTAGTTTCGACATCGTTACGATTTTTGTATGAGAGGGTTGACACCACTTCGTAAAGAAATAGTCTAAACGATTTCGTAAAGAATGTTCTTAACTAAATCGAAACGAATTTGTCGTTACGAAATCTTTTCGATTTAATCTTTACGAAATCGTTTAGAAATTTGCTATTCGAAATTGTTTAGAATAGTCTTAACGATTTCGTAAAGAAGTTATGACCACTAAATCGAAACGAATTTGTCGTTACGAAATCTTTTCGATATAATCTTTGCGAAATCGTTTAGAAATTTACTAGAGCAAATTTTAAAAAAATATTAATTTTTGTATTAAATAAGCATTTTTATTTTTTATTAATTTATGTGTATAATCAAATTCTTTACATATGTATGAACATATATGTGTTAACTAATTAAAATTCAATTTCAAAATTCGGTCATATACCGTGGTGTCATATACCGTGGTGTATGAGTCAATATAATCGTACATGAAAAATTACAACTAAACTAAAATTATAAGTGCATTCATCCTTTCATCATTTTTGTGTATTCGTTGTCGCTTTATTAATTCTTTTATTTTTTATTCTTTTTTTATTTATATCTTTTATTTTTCTTAGCCACCCTGTCCTTCGCGCCATTAAAATATTTTTTCATTATATCCTAAATTTTTGAAATGTTGGTCTGTGGTATATTCTCCAAGCATGAATCTATGAACAAGTATAAAGAGGGGAATGAAAATTTGAAACTGCTTAAGTGTAATATCTTTATTGATAACAAACCTTTGAGTAATTTAATGAACTTGAGATCTTTGACTGGTATGTTGTTGTTGACATTCGTCCAAGAAAATTTTAATGCCAAAGAATCGCTTATTAATATGGACTTTAAATTTGCAAATATATACTTCTTCAGGTCATCCGTAGGTGGCTTATAAAATTTTGTTAACTATTAAAAAATAAATAATGATAATTAGGATAATAAAATAACAGATAAAAGTGTGTTGATTAACTTACCAATTCTTGTTTTGCGTCTTCGTCGTCCAAGTGTTTTTCTAAATCAAAAATTTCACTCACTTCAGTGCAGGGAAGATTTGGCAATTTTGAAATCAATGTGCGTTGGCGTTTAAACGATGGCAAAACCTGGTCTATGGAAACACTCATCATTATAGGCCAAGCTGTCTGCTTTGATGAAGAAAATAACTGTAGTCCGTCGATTCCAAAGTTTAGCTCTAATGAATTACAGTTGGAATTTTTGAAGAGCTTTGGAACTTTTGTAAACAAAATTATTAAGGCAGCTCTTTACATCGTAGTGAAAATATGACCCTCTACCCATTCCAACAGTATATGTTTCTTTTGGAGTTTCTTTGAGGGTCCGAATGTCGCAAGGTAAATCATGTCCTTCACTTCTAAGTCGCCTCAAAAATGCATTTGTTGAAATTCCATATGTAATCGACCAGGACATAAGAAATTTCTTTAAGCTTTCTGGAGGTTTATCTTCTTTTAGCTTTGCCTCTTCCACTGAATCCCTATGTGAAGAATATAAAATAATTTTATCTTCTGCGTTTTGCGCATGCTCAATCACTTCTTCTAATCTATTCTTGCGTCCCTCTCATGACCTTCATTAATTTTTTCTTGTGGGGAAAATCCCTCATCTGTTTTATGTTTTTTTTTCACTTATTCCGCGATCCTCACTGTTATTTTCAAGAATTGAGTTTATTATTTTTTTTTGCCTTTTCAAGCTTTTATGTTGGGCCTGTCGCGACATTTTTAATTTAATTATCTTTTTGCCGTTTTAACTTTTCGTTATTGTTTACTCAAACGCGTTTCACTTTAAATGCTTTTAGTTTTTTTTTTTTTTTTTTTTTCCTAGAGTTCATAATTAAGAGTTACTCTTTACGAAATCGTTTCGAAATCTTTAAGCTAAAGCGATAGACTGTCGACTTCGATCAAAAAAATTTTATTTTCGAAAAATTCAGATTTCTCTTTACGAAATCGGAACGAAATCGTTACGCTGTAGCGGAAGAATTTCGAGTTTGTTTAGAAAAGTCTAACTACCGAAAAAATCGAAATAAATTGTTTTGTGGGTATCCCTCAATTTTTCTGTACTCTAGAGCAGGGCTGTCCAAATGCGATTCACTACCACAATCAAGCAACGATCGAAAAATGAGTGTGTGTTGGTGCGCCTACTGTATGCCAAAGTGAAAAATTACTAAAAATAATCAGTCTGCTTGCAGATGTTGAGCGAGCAGGGTCACGTGCGCACGCTTTGCGAAATTATGAAACAACACACATATATACATTTGTGTACATACGTTATATGCAAAATCTTCGTACTTTTGTTTGTTGTTTGGCATCTGTAATTAGAACAAAAGAATTTCAAGTGAAGACCAGCTAGCGACCACTTGCTTTCACGCCAGTCGAAGGCAACTTAATTATTTTTGCTAATCGACGATCGCCTAGTCCCATCGTAAGCGCTCGTTTTACGCTCTTTATTTGTCTGTAGTAGTGACAATCGGTGTGTATACGTACACAAGTGCTTACTCTCATTGCTCATATGAGTCGCATTTGGACAGCTATGCTCTAGAGCATTGGTGGGCAAATGAAATGTAAGCATGTATTGGTAACCGCGAGCGTAAAGTGGCTACCATGGGACAAAGAACATTTGCAGTCAGTTGATTAACAAACAACAGCGAAGCAACATCGTGCACCGCTTGATTGTTTTATGATACTATTTATGTGCGTACCTACATATGTATATGTGTTTGTTCACTGCTTGTTAAATGCTTTCATTCATTAAATAGCGCATAATTTACTATTGCATAAAAAATAAAAGCAAAGCGACGATACGTGTCACCCCTTTGCTTGCTGAAACACAACTGACATGAAAATTCTGTTCTAACACCACTGTGACTCAATTGATTTTTCGCTCTCAACAGCAACTGAAATAAGAGCGTAAGAATACGTGTGCTGAGAGTAACGCTCATATGAGTCAAAATGCCCACCATTGCTCTAGAGCAGTGATAGGCGTTTCATAGATCAATTGATCGCGCTCAAATCACACAGACACGTTATGCTCTTTCTTTTGTAAACGATTTACTGTGTAACCTAAATCAAACGCAAGTCGTCAATTTAACGCACGCACGCAAATTTTTCATATGCGTTGAACCGAAATTGACTTGCGTGCGTGTTCAGATAAAGAAATAGAAAAATACAGAAAATCAGAGAAAATCTTGTTATTTTGTGGAATATGTACCTAACAGACACGATATCAAAAGCAAGTGTCAATTTTTTGCAAACAATCACCCACAATGCTTAATTTCAACTGTCACGCAAAACAAAAATTGGGCGTCGAATTTGCTTTTTACGCACGCCGTTCAATTTCGGTTACTCCCATACAAGCTGTATGGGCATGAGAAATTTTTGACAGTAAATTGACGGCGTGCGTTTGATTTGGATTACACAGTTAGTCGTCGTTCAGCAAGTGGCGCAGCAACATCGTGGGTGAATGTCGCTTGTTTGCGCATATTTATATATGTAAAAGCATAATTACTTATACATATGTGCGTATGCTTGTCGTTTTTATAAACGACCGCATTCATTGAGGGCCAGCAAGCGACTTAGAGCCCGTGCACAATTGGCTTTGTCTGCTCCAACTTTGATAGAAAAAACCTTAAAGCAAAGCGAAATTCCAGATGCTTGCTACAATTAACACTTTGACAATTTCCACTTCACTTCTTTGCTTTAATTTATAAACCTGATTTTTGGTAATATATTTGGGGAATTTGCTTTTTTCTGCTTATTCGAATGTTATTTTTTACTTTTCTCTGCTCACTTCTCACGAAATTGCGCGAAATCGCTAAAATAAGTGTAGATATACAAACATACACACACACACACACAAGGGGATATGTTTGTCAAAGTGGAAAAAAGTTGAAAGATGGCTAACTTTATACTTTGCTTTACTCGCTTCACCTCAATTGTGAACATGTCCCTTTAAAAAGCACATGCTGAACAGAACTGTCAAAGCAAAACTCTGAAGCAAAGCGAGGTAGAAGTCAATTGTGCACGGCTTATTATAGTCCAACCATTGACCGACGGCGTCATATCTCTCAGTTACCTCACGCAATAGTTGAAAATCGACACCATTCACGCACGCATACCCAACGCAAGAATCAGTTGTTTTCCTTTGTTTACATTCTGCATTGTTTTTGGTTTGTTTGGAATGAGTTGAATAACAGCGTTACCATTGTACAGCAAAGTATACATGCAGTTTTTGATTTCGTAGTAACTTGTGTTTGGTTTCGTAGTAATTTTTCTTGAAAATCTTATTATTCATAGAATTTATTAATAAATAAATTTTTAAATTGAAAATGTTGTATCATGATAATTTAAAACCAAATATTAATTGCAGTTTTGTTTACTTCTGACTCCGTGCTTCTACATTTTCTACTACTATTTCTTAAAGGCTTTTAAGAATATGTACATTAGGCATATAACAAATTTTGACGAAAAATTTGGCATACCACCACGTGGTGGCAAATATTGTACAAGTAATGAATATCACTTTTTTAGGTGATTTCGGTTCAAAAACGTTCCGCGCAAAAATGGATTTCTAAAAAAAATCAGATTTTTTTATTATTTTTTTTTAATATTTTTATTATTACATTTTTGTCAATTGTTATATGAAATAAGTTTTAAGTTTAAAGTGTATGATGATTTACACAATGGTAAAATGTCTTGCACAATTTTAATTGCACGCTCTGCACAGATGTTCTTTTGTTCTTTCCCCTTACGGCCAAAGCAGAAGCTTACAAGAGGCAAATTTGAAATTTGTATTTCCATATATTTTTTATTTTAAATATAATTTGTTTTATAGTTGTCAAATTGAAAACTTTGTCAGAAAAGCTGCCGAATGTCAAAAAACCTACCGAAATACAAGCTGGCTCGTTGGTTTTTAACCGCCTAGATGGTATTTCGTTTGGTTTTTTCAGTATAGCTTGCTCGCTTGCACCAACGCAAAACGATAGTGATGAATATTCAACAAAGAATCATCAATGATCATTTAGCAGTGAAACAAATTTACTGCAGGGTATATCTATATATATGTATACATACACAAATGCCACTTTTCAGTTCTGCCAAATCAAAAAAGCACTGTGCTGCCAAATCAGCACGAAAAAAACAAATCGAACAGGGCAGATCAAAAATTGAACCAGCAATTTATCTGGTTTAATCGAGCTGAAATCTTTGTTGTTGCATTTACGTGCAAAAATTTTTATCTGGGTTGGGATCACCGTATGTGAAACACGGCTTATGTGTGCTTGATAGTGATCTAAGTGACCAGGGATGCTACTTTTGGGCTTTTCCTACCAAAACGGGTAGGTTTTGTTCCTTTTGGTAGGTTGGTAGGACGATTTGAATTTTGGTAGGTTTTTGCTTTCGTTCAACTAACATAATTGATTTGGTACATTTGTTCACTTTGCCACAACACTATTGAGAAAACATGCCTCCTCAGTAGAGTTTTGTCACAAAACTCTGCTAAATAGAAACGTTTTCTTTGAGCTTCAAGTACACTTGCCCCCACAGACACAACTGGAGGAGATTGAAAACAGAAAGGCATCTGACGTTTTACGCTATATGAAGCAAACAAGGTTATTCGTCTACATGATGTGTAATAAAGAACTCCGTGTGGTATCATAACAGGCCATCAGACCTACATAGGTAGTAAATGTGTTTGCTGTACCAAGTGCAAACAATGTCCGCTATTTCCCTCGATAAATCTTCTTACGTTTCCTTCAGGATCAGTTGATTGCTCTCATTATTCCTGAAATAATTAGGGGATTCACAACCTGTCATATTGCGTCATATCGTCATAAGTCATAATATTTTGTGGTTGCATTCTATGCTATATGTGTACTAAATAAATACAACTCTGCACGATATGTTTTTAGGTCATCGTGTTTGATCAGCTGTTTTTGTTTACTTCTTCACAGGGCTTCGGAAAAGTCTTTTATTACTATTTCCGCACAATATTTTAATATGACATTTGACTTTATGACACTTTGTGAATCACCTAATTATTCCACAAAATGTAAATCCTGATTTCCTCCACACCGGACGAACGGTGGTCGGTTACTGATACAGTTACCCTAAAAGAATTTTTTGAATATGGTTAAATCTCACATTAAAAAAAAATGGTTGGCTCGAAGCCATTTTGGTAGATTTTTGGTAGGAAAAAAATTTTCTTAGTGGCATCCCTGTAAGTGACTCTAATTTCCAGCATATTTTCACATATATACGGAATATTTTTCCAAATAATTATGAAAATTAAAATTAATTGTGCCCTCGTATATGTAAGCAGAATTGCGCCAAAAGAAATAAAACGGTGATGGTAAACAGTAACAAGCGAAAAAATGTTATTTATCGATTATTCGATGACAATTGCGCTAAAGGTGTTATTGCGCCAGTACCGTGAGTTGGCGCCACGGTTGGCGCTGGCGTTATTGTATCAGCGCCAAAAAAATTGCGCCATTACCCATGGCTACACTGAAGTTCAGTGACTGAACAGAAACAAACGACAGCATTTGATTGGTGCGCTCACTGCGCTCTTACTAACACTACCTCAGTTAGAAAAATGCCTGGGCCTGTTTTACATATATAAATATGCGCAAACAAGCGACATTCACCCACGATGTTGCTGCGCCACTTGCTGAACGACGACTAGGGACCAGGGATGCCACTTTTGGGCTTTTCCTACCAAAACTGGTAGGTTTTATTCCTTTTGGTAGGTTGGTAGGACGATTTGAATTTTGGTAGGTTTTTGCCTTCGTTCAACTAACATCACTGATTTTGTACATATGGTCACTTTGCCACAACACTGTTCAGAAAACGTGTCTTCTCAGTAGAGTTTTGTTACAAAAATCTGCTAAATAGAAACGTTTTCTTCGAGCCTCAAGTACACTTGCCCCCACAGGCACAACTGGAGGAGATTGAAAACAGAAAGGCATCTGACATACACACGCTATATGAAGCAAACAAGGTTGTTCGTCTACATGGTGTGTAATAAAGAGCTCCATGTGGTATCACAATAGGCTATCAGGCCTGCCTAGGTAGTAAATAGCTCTGTTCAATAACAAAAAATTGTTACGAATTTTTCGTAAAAAATGACAGTTCTCCATATAAAAATGACACTTTTTATGAAAAACTCGTAACAATTTTTTGTTATTGAACAGAGCTAATGTGTTTGCTGTACCAAGTTGGAAACAATGTCCGCTATTTCCCTCGATAAATCTTCTTACGTTTCCTTCGGAATCAGTTGCTTGCCCTCATTATTCCTCAAATGTTATTCCACAAATTGTAAATCCTGATTTCCTCCGCACTGGACGAGCAGTTGCAGCCACTAATATCCAATCCAACCTTGTCCGAATATCATTTAACGCCAACCCAAGTTTTTGTTTATCTGGAAACTACTGCTTCCTCCTCTTTTCCTTCACATATTTATCACTCATTCCAAAATTAATTGAAATTTGTAAAAATAATATTAAATTTAATACTAAAGCTTTCAAAATAAAAAGAAAAAAAAAATTAAAATTTTTTTTATTTTAAGCGGTAAAAAAAAACAAAGTGTCCGGTTACTGCAGGGTGTCCAGTAAACTGGCAGTTACCATAAATGAACTTATTGAATATGGTTAAATCTCACATTAAAAAAAAATTGGTAGGGTCGAAGCCATTTTGGTAGGTTTTTGGTAGGAAAAAAATTTTTTCAGTGGCATCCCTGGCAGGGACACGAATTTCGATACGATATGATACAAAATCGATATTTTTTTCATTTGATACCGATACTTTTTACTCGATTCTTTTGCAACGATATTTTTTGGTATCGAGTACTTCAACCACGGTATCGAACAAATGAGTACATTCAGTGATGGAAAATTAAAAGTGTGTCATATTTGTCCAAAAAATTGTGCAACGGAAAATAGTGCTGAAAATCGGTCGAGTGTGCAGAAGTGACAAGCTGCTTCCTAAAGGGCCGAAAAATGCACAAGCACGAGTTATTTTAAATCACTGGTACATATCGAAAAATAGGCCTGATCCACGTGCTGAAATAATTGCAGGTTTGGGCTACTTCGTAAGGTTTTTAGTATGAAGTTACCCAAATCTGTTTATTGATTTTCACATTAAACGAGGCGCACACTTACCACCGAAACTTGCTTACAATTTGCAATTACCATGCGATAGAAATAATAATAACTGGAGATATAGGATTATATATTTTTCATTTTCATACGATAATTTGACGTTTGTAAATAAAAAATCGTCATTTCAGCGAAAAAGTCGTCAATATGTTTTTTCTTTCTCACTTTACTAAAAACACGTTATAAACAAAAAGAAACGAGTCTGTTTTCCATTAATGCCCATATGACACTACGTTTTTTCCTGGTATTCTACAAGGTATTTTGTGTGGAAGAGTTGGTCAAATACAGTTTTGTATTGGTGCAAGGGAGTAATCTATGTTGGAAAAAAACCAACGAAATACCATCTAGGCGGTTAAAAACCAATGAGCCAGCTTGTATTACGATAGGTTTTTTGACAGTCGGCACTTTTTTCTGACAATTGTTTCAATTTGACAACTATAAAATAAATTATTTTTAAAATATAAAATATATGTAAATACAAATTTTAAATTTGCCTCTTGTAAGCTTCTGGTTTGGCCGTAAGGGGAAAGAAGTCCGGTAGAAAAATCATACTGGGCAATGGCTTCTCTTTATTACATGGAATGCACAGCTATTCTGCCACTTGAGTTTCATCATTTTTTTGTTTCGAAAATTTAAATTGAAATTTGCAAAAAAATTCAATTATGGACACATATAATCTCACTGAATTGTTAATGTTATTTAGGATATGTATCTTTTTACAACTGTGATTGCATTAAAAACACCTGTTGTTTTGTAAAAGCTGTTGGTTTGTAAATAATGTTTTCAAGAACTTAATAAAGCTGTATAATTTTTTTAATCAGCTTGAACTATTCTTATGAGTTGGAAAAGGATTTACGTCAAAATCAAAACTTTGGAACCAGCCATGGCATACTATGCCATGGAACTAGCACTAATACAGCGATATGCGTATGCCTCAGTATGCAAACCGTTTCAATAAACATCTTCTAAATGTGGAAAAATCTTTTATCTCCGCTTTCGAATTCATAATCTAGAGGTCAGAACGCGTCGATTGGTACCTCTTTTAACTATTTTAGAGGAAATTTTAAGGTTACACCTTCTAGAAAATTACCGCTTTCGATACCGATACTTTGAGTATCGAGTAGTTTAGTTTCGATATTATCGGGTTCGCGATTCTTTTTAACCGATATTTTAAATGAGTACCAGATCGATGCTTTTGATTCGATATCGTGTCCCTAACGACGACTAAATCGTTTATAAAAGAAAGAGCATAACGTGTCTGTGTGATTTGAGCGCGATCAATTGATCTATGAAACGCCTATCACTGCTCTAGAGCACTGATGGGCGTTTTGACTCATATGAGCAGTTCAGGGATGCCACTTTTGGGCTTTTCCTACCAAAACTGGTAGGTTTTATTCCTTTTGGTAGGTTGGTAGGACGATTTGAATTTTGGTAGGTTTTGCCTTCATTCAACTAACATAAAAACGTTTTCATTGAGCTTCAAGTTTTTGTTTATCTGGAAACTGCTGCTTCCTCCTCTTTTCGTTCACATTTTTATCAGTCATTCTAAGATTAATTGAAATTTGTACAAATAATATTAAATTTAATACTTAAGTTTTCAAAATAAAAAAAAAAAATATGGATATAGCTTTTTTTTTTAATTTTAAGCGGTAAAAAAACAAAAGTGTCCTATTACTGCAGGGTGGTCGGTTACTGACACAGTTACCCTAAATGAATTTGTTGAATATGGTTAAATCTCATATTCAAAAAAAAAATAAAAAAATTGGTAGGCTCAAAGCCATTTTGGTAGGTTTTTGGTAGGAAAAAAATTTTCTTAGTGGCATCCCTGGAGCAGTTACTCTCAGCAGAC
This sequence comes from Urophora cardui, assembly GCA_960531455.1. NCBI lineage: Eukaryota > Metazoa > Arthropoda > Insecta > Diptera > Tephritidae > Urophora > Urophora cardui. Next base: position 169,215,414 of record OY482671.1, read on the forward strand.
GTATTCTTACGCTCTTATTTCAGTTGCTGTTGAGAGCGAAAAATCAATTGAGTCACAGTGGTGTTAGAACAGAATTTTCATGTCAGTTGTGTTTCAGCAAGCAAAGGGATGACACGTATCGTCGCTTTGCTTTTATTTTTTATGCAATAGTAAATTATGCGCTATTTAATGAATGAAAGCATTTAGGGCAATTCTAAATAATTTTTCACTGCGAACAGTGCGCGTGAGAAACACATATAGGTACGCGCTAGTGATGAGCGATATATCGCAAACGGTGATTTTTTCACTGTGAATAAAAAATCACAAATCGCAATTGCGATCACTTTTTCAAAATAGCAGTTCACTACTTATAGGCAACTGCTATCGATGTAGCAAGTAAGCAGTTCACCTATGTGAATCGCAAAAGCATTATAAATTTCTTTTTGTTTACACTTTTGAGCAGACCAAATACGTACATATATAGAAATATAAGAAAAAAAAATTATTGAATTTACAATTTGTCTTTGAAAAATATTTACAAACAACGATATTACTGCGGAATACGTTGTTATTGCTATCATTTTGTTAACATAAAATAAAGACAGGTTATATCGCTCAGAAAACGCAAAATTAATCTCTACCGGTAACTGATGATTTTATACCAGTCCATGCAATCGCAATAGCAGTTTAAAATCACAGTGATTTAAAAATAGCAATCACCGAAATCACAGATATCGAAAAATCGCAGTTTCGCTCATCTCTAGTACGCGCATAAATAGTATCATAAAACAATCAAGCGGCGCACGATGTTGCTTCGCTGTTGTTTAATCAACTGACTGCAAATGTTCTTTGTCCCATGGTAGCCACTTTATAGTCCAACTCTAATGCACCGTATGCGAATGCGTGTGCGTATGCGCATCTAAACGTTTTCTTGCGTGCGGCCCTGACTGCTCCAGTGTATGCGCATGGTTGCGTCTGTCAATTACACTACATATCGTCGCTGCGCCAACAAAAACAGCTATACGTTTTTCAACAAATTTTCAGGAGAGCAAAAAACCGTTTTCTGGTGATCCTAGAGAATATTTTTTCTAGTTTGAATTGTTAACTAATGATACTACACATATGTAATAGACTTGTGCAATTTTTTTTTTACTTTTTTTGACCAACCACTTCGCATGAAGCATTTGCGCCGTTTTACAGCACATAGCTCTTTTTACAAATTGTTTAAATTTGCTAGTGGGGGTAAGAAATCGTGAAAGATGTGTATACAATTCTTCGCTAGGGTCCGATGCAATTAGCGATAGCTTGGAAATGCATTATTTAATTGACCAGTGCCCCTCCCATTTTGAAAATTGGTCACATACGCTTTTTTTAAATAATTTTTTTACACAAAAATAACCTGAAATCAAAAAACAATTATACGAAAATAGATGTATAACTGATTTTACAGAGCATTTCTACTACTGAGAGCATATAGCTGTGTTTGATAACTTCTAACCAAAGAAGGATATCAGAAAACGGGAAACGCAGAAATGTGGCTAGCGGATAGCGCTAAATAAATATGTAATAAAAAAAAAATCGAAAAAAAACATATAACTGAATTTGTTGGCGCAGCGACGATATATACAATTCCCGACATTGTTATTTTTGAAAATACATATTTTACCAATTCGCGAAAGATTCAATAAAATGTATAATGGATGACGATTTAGAATTGATATTAATTATGATAGGAAGTATTATTGCCGCATATACGGAATACTTTAAAATTATTAAAAAAAAAAAACGTACCACTGGGGTATGTGATTTGTAATTGGAAAGGGAAGTTAGTGTTTTTTTTTTAATTTGATGAAAACCCGTGAAGTGGATCAATTCCAAATTAATAATAATATAATAATAATAATAATACACTGGCGCTATTATAACTCTGACGAGTTTAATGACCGAGTTTCTCTCCTAATTCGAGAAGTGCTCCTTTTGTTTTTCCTAATTGGGTGGACCTACAGTTTTGTGCCGGCTCCGAACGGCGAATGCATTTTTTGTGAGAAGCTTTTTCATGGCAGATATATACTCGGAGGGTAAGCCGCCCACTGCCGAAAGGTAACCGCTATTTCTAAAAACCCAATAATTGGGTTTTAATTAATTAGAAAAATTTTTTTTTTGGAGTTTGTCCGGACGGGTGTTAGGACCCGAGACTGCTGGTATAGCAGGCGAGTGCTCTACCCATTGCACCACAGCGGCCACATTGCAAAATTGCTATCCGTCGATTTTTATGTATTGTAAGAATTACAGTTGCTTTGCCTTAAAATATCAGACTTTGAAAATTTTGGCTTATACAAATATATGCACAACCTCTGAAATCTGAGAACTCCCTATTCAAAAGAAACTCATTTCACTTAATTATTTTTTTTACAGTTGAACTTATTTAATGGCGTTTTCTTTTCTGACAAAAAATGTTGCCCTTTAATATCTCAATTATCGAATTACGTAACATGACTATCTATAAAATGGCTGAATTTGTAGTTAATGGTGCCCTCTTACTTAGTCAGAGGACAACATTCGTTGAAATCACCACACAAGCTTACAAAATGGCTGAGAAAATCGAACAGGGCAACATTTTTTCGAGAAAAGAAAACGGCATAAGTTTCAATTGTGTATTTGCACACGGGTAACTACATATGTATATGTATTTTAAATTCATGTACTATGTACATGGGTATGCAGATAGTAATTAACATATAATTAATAATTATTAATCATTTCTAAATATATTTAAAACCCCATTTAATTAACTTTTCTGCAGACAAACAAACTTTCATTACTCCATTTTAAATCAATTTACCGAAATTTTTACCAGAAAATATGTATACCGATGTAGCAACCAACTAAATATTGGTTGCGAAACGCATAGAAAACGCATAGAAGTAGAAAATTTTCAACTTAGCTGCATTCGAATGCGTGTTCGAAATCATCTTCGAATTTTCTATGCGTGTGGTGCATTTACATCCGTGCCACTGGAGTTTGCCTCATTTAAACACAGGTATGCAACACGGCTGTCAGTGACACGCACACGCATACGCATCTGCATACGGGTCATTAGAGTTGCACTATTACGCTCGCGGGTACCAATACATGCTTACATTTCATTTGCCCACCAATGCTCTAGAGCATTGGTGGGCAAATGAAATGTAAGCATGTATTGGTAACCGCGAGCGTAAAGTGGCTACCATGGGACAAAGAACATTTGCAGTCAGTTGATTAACAAACAACAGCGAAGCAACATCGTGCACCGCTTGATTGTTTTATGATACTATTTATGTGCGTACCTACATATGTATATGTGTTTGTTCACTGCTTGTTAAATGCTTTCATTCATTAAATAGCGCATAATTTACTATTGCATAAAAAATAAAAGCAAAGCGACGATACGTGTCACCCCTTTGCTTGCTGAAACACAACTGACATGAAAATTCTGTTCTAACACCACTGTGACTCAATTGATTTTTCGCTCTCAACAGCAACTGAAATAAGAGCGTAAGAATACGTGTGCTGAGAGTAACGCTCATATGAGTCAAAATGCCCACCATTGCTCTAGAGCATTGGTGGGCAAATGAAATGTAAGCATGTATTGGTAACCGCGAGCGTAAAGTGGCTACCATGGGACAAAGAACATTTGCAGTCAGTTGATTAACAAACAACAGCGAAGCAACATCGTGCACCGCTTGATTGTTTTATGATACTATTTATGTGCGTACCTACATATGTATATGTGTTTGTTCACTGCTTGTTAAATGCTTTCATTCATTAAATAGCACATAACTTACTATTGCATAAAAAATAAAAGCAAAGCGACGATACGTGTCACCCCTTTGCTTGCTGAAACACAACTGACATGAAAATTCTGTTCTAACACCACTGTGACTCAATTGATTTTTCGCTCTCAACAGCAACTGAAATAAGAGCGTAAGAATACGTGTGCTGAGAGTAACGCTCATATGAGTCAAAATGCCCACCATTGCTCTAGAGCAATGGTGGGCATTTTGACTCATATGAGCGTTACTCTCAGCACACGTATTCTTACGCTCTTATTTCAGTTGCTGTTGAGAGCGAAAAATCAATTGAGTCACAGTGGTGTTAGAACAGAATTTTCATGTCAGTTGTGTTTCAGCAAGCAAAGGGGTGACACGTATCGTCGCTTTGCTTTTATTTTTTATGCAATAGTAAATTATGCGCTATTTAATGAATGAAAGCATTTAACAAGCAGTGAACAAACACATATACATATGTAGGTACGCACATAAATAGTATCATAAAACAATCAAGCGGTGCACGATGTTGCTTCGCTGTTGTTTGTTAATCAACTGACTGCAAATGTTCTTTGTCCCATGGTAGCCACTTTACGCTCGCGGTTACCAATACATGCTTACATTTCATTTGCCCACCAATGCTCTAGAGCAAGGCTCGGCAAATTTGTAAATGCAAGTGTATAAGTGAGAGCGCTTTGATCGCTACCCTGCAAAAAATTCGATTAATACGGGACGTGTCCGGGATCAATCGCAAGGGAGCGTGCGACTAGTACAATTTTACATCCCTTTATATGGGGCGAATTGATTGCATTTTTTTTTCGAGAATATCCTGTGAAGAGACTAATTGTTCAATTTGTATACCCAAACAGGTACAAATGTAGATTAATCGCTTTCATCCAAAGTTGTAAGCCAAGGCTATTTTTTATGAAAATGTAAAAATTATTAATTGCTATAAATGTTAGAAGAAAGTTTATTCGATTAGCGCATTCACCAAATTGGTGTTATAAAATGAATATATTTTACGTAAATTAGGGGGGCAAGGGTATTAAAAATAAGGGGCGCAGTATTTATACATATAAATTATTGAATTTTTTAGAAAAAAAAGTTAATTGGCGGGAGTCGTAAAAATTAGAGGGGTAGTAATGTAAACAGAAATTCAATTATTCCATAAAAAAATAGCGCGCATTCACAAATATGTTGTTTACTTGCTGCTGTCTAACAAGTGAATGACACGCAATTCAATTGGTTCGCGCGATCAAAGCGCTCTCACTTATACACTTGCATTTACAAATTTGCCGAGCCATGCTGTAGAGAAATCTTTTAAAAAAATTAAATATCTCCTCAAAATATTTTAATTTTTGAGAATGCATTATGCGAGTGTAAAATACATGTGAGGAATTTTTCAAAATTAGCCAAGGCTATTTTTTATAACAATCTTTAAAATTTATAAATGTTCATGCCTACTTAAGTAAAGATTATACAATAAGTTTTACGTTTGTAAAAAATAATAATAATCAATAAATAAAATTTTTTTTACATAGTCAATATTGAGTTTATAATTGTAATTGATTTTCCAATAGGAATTTTTGGTAACATTTTGTTGAAATTATTATTCATCATTGTTATTAAAAGAAAGGGTGTTCAGTTTTACCTATTATTATAATTTTTTTTTTAATTCATACATTGAATATTTTTGTATAGTACATTTATACCCGTGCGGGAACAATCGGGGACTAATTGTGGACCGATTGTTCCCGAAAGAGATGAATCCGGGACAAATCTCTTTCGGGATTAATCGCAAATTTTTTTGCAGGGTATGGCGAACAAACATACATACATGCATATATCTACATACGTACATGCACATTTTTAACATTCGCTGCGCAAACATGCGATAGCCACACACGATGTTGTTTGGCCACTTGTTCAGCGACGACTAAATCATTTTTTAAACAAGGAGCGCAACCTGTCTGTGTGAAGAGCGTAACTTGTTTGTCTGATCTTAAGATCTATGAAACGCCGAGCCTTGCTCTAGAGCAGAGATCCCCAAAATTCTAACTGCAGCAGTGTTAGTAACTGCAGCAGTATTAGTGAAAAACGACTAGTTGAGTGCCCAGCTACTACTGTCGCATCGTTCAGTAGCTTGCGGGCTAGCCATGGGTAATGGCGCAATTTTTTTGGCGCTGATACAATAACGCCAGCGCCAACCGTGGCGCCAACTCACGGTACTGGCGCAATAACACCTTTAGCGCAATTGTCATCGAATAATCGATAAATAACATTTTTTCGCTTGTTACTGTTTACCATCCCCGTTTTATTTCTTTTGGCGCAATTCTGCTTACATATACGAGGGCACAATTAATTTTAATTTTCATAATCATTTGGAAAAATATTCCGTATATATGTGAAAATATGCTGGAAATTAGAGTCAGTTAGATCACTATCAAGCACACATAATTGTGACGTTGTCATACGTATACATATACTATGATGCTGTTATTGGCATTGTGGTTGCGCCATTTTACACTAGCGCTATATTGGAGCTGGTGTTCGCGCACGAAATTGAGTCAGTGTTATATTGCAATAGCGCATCATTGAGTTGGCGCTACATTGAGTTGGCGCTATATTGAGTTGGCGCATTTCCCAAATCGGTGTTAGCGCAATAACACCAGGGTTGGTGTTAGCGCAATTGCGCCGCGCAGCGCAGTGTTACCCATGCCTATTGCGGGCAAGCAAAAAGACAACAACGTGCACGCATATATTTTTCGCTTTTATGCGCTGCTATACCACGTCGCACAATGAAAACGAAGTATGCGTGTACGTTCGTATGAAAACGAAGTATGCGTGTACGTTGTTATCTTTTTGCTTGCCCGCAAGCAACTGAATCGTCGCACGGTCGTAGATGGTCACCTAACTTTTGCGCTCTTACTACGACAAAACGAGAGAGTATAACAATCTGTGTGAGTTGAGCGTTGCACCTCAGTGCTATGAAACGAAGACCCCTGCTCTAGAGCAGACATAGGCAGCAGCGTTGCCGCAGCCAAAATAAAAAATTTACCAAAAATTAAAAAATAAATTACCAAAAAATTACCATTTTCCTTATAAATAATAAAAATCCCATCTCTGACTATAAGTTTTCATTTTAGTACACAAATATCGTATATTATATATCTACCAAACCCTTTAATTAACTTATCATAATAATACACTGGCGCGTTTATAACTGTGGCGAGTTTTATGGCCGAGCTTCTATCCCAATTCGAGGTGTGCTCCTTTTTGCTTTTCCTACAAATTGGGTCGACCTACAGTTTTATGCCGGCTCCGAACGGCGAATGCATTTTTTGTGAGAAGCTTTTTCATGGCAGAAATACACTCGGAGGGTATGCCTTCCACTGCCGAGAGGTTACCGCTATTTAAAAAAAAAAACCAATAATTGGGTTTTAATTAATTAGAAAATTTTTTTTCGTGTTTGTCCGGACTCTGGTATAGCAGGCGAGCACTCTACCCACTACACCACAGCGGCCACTAACTAACTTACTTCAAAAGTTACACATTTTCTTCTGGAAAGCTACGGTTACAAAGGCACACAACCCCGCCAACATACTGGTGACAAATGTCGACAAATTCACTGATTCTGGTAGGTTTTAAAAAGAAAAAACAAAAGAAAAATTAATCCAAGCGAATTGCAAGGTGGCGGTAGCCTATTGGTGATGCCATTAGCTTACCAACCGAAAAATCTGAGGTTCGAATCTCGGCGGGCGCCCAGAAAAAAAAGTAGTCTGAGGAAGAGATGTGGTGATCTCCGAAATATATTTAGGCATAACAGCTCCCAAAAAAAATTAAATGTTTAACACCAAAATTTTTCTCATATAATGGTGTACTATCCCAAGGTATGGAAAAATTACCAAACCGGAAAAAAAATTACCAAATTACCAAAATCGGTTTTAGAGAAAAAAAATTACCAATTTTGGTTAAAAATAACCAAAGTGGCAACGCTGATAGGCAGCCCATACCACAATTGTGGGAAGTCAATTCACACGTATTCTTACTCTCTTCATCAGTCGTTTGCCAACTGTCGAACGATAAACATTGCGCCTGACTATGTCGCTTCGTGGTTGAACGCAAGCATTGACTTTATACGGGTAATGTATGTATGTATGTCCACAAATAAAATGCCCGGCGAGAAATTTTATATGATGGAAATGCCTTCGGCGATATGCAATGCCTTTTTTGCTATGAAGTATTTAAAAATAATACATATGATTATGCACTACAAAAGCATTGCGAAGTATTTCACAAAGAGTTTTTGTACTCTTATTTGGATGACTTTTGTATTCCGAACACTCTGTTTTAGCCAACTACCCTTTAATTTTTTTCAGAAGAGATAACTTTTTTCATTAAAAAGTTCTTTTCCTTTCAAAAGCAAAAAACAAAAACAAAAACAACAAAAAACAAAAAATGTCTGTTCTACATATACGTATGTATATTCCACTTGAAGCGGATCAATTTCCTACTGGGGTGCGCATGCGGAGAACTTGTTTTGTTCTCACCAACACAACCTCATTTCAGATTTCGCCGACCACTGCTCTAGAGCAGGGGTCTTCGTTTCATAGCACTGAGGTGCAACGCTCAACTCACACAGATTGTTATACTCTCTCGTTTTGTCGTAGTAAGAGCGCAAAAGTTAGGTGACCATCTACGACCGTGCGACGATTCAGTTGCTTGCGGGCAAGCAAAAAGATAACAACGTACACGCATACTTCGTTTTCATACGCTTTTATACGACGTCGCGCAAGCATTGGGCATCATAAAGTATTTTTCGTATTGCATTGTGCGACGTGGTATAGTAGCGCATAAAAGCGAAAAATATATGCGTGCACGTTGTTGTCTTTTTGCTTGCCCGCAAGCTACTGAACGATGCGACGGTAGTAGCTGGGCACTCAACTAGTCGTTTTTCACTAATACTGCTGCAGTTACTAACACTCAACGACTAGTTGAGTGCCCAGCTACTACTGTCGCATCGTTCAGTAGCTTGCGGGCTAGCCATGGGTAATGGCGCAATTTTTTTGGCGCTGATACAATAACGCCAGCGCCAACCGTGGCGCCAACTCACGGTACTGGCGCAATAACACCTTTAGCGCAATTGTCATCGAATAATCGATAAATAACATTTTTTCGCTTGTTACTGTTTACCATCCCCGTTTTACTTCTTTTGGCGCAATTCTGCTTACATATACGAGGGCAAAATTAATTTTAATTTTCATAATCATTTGGAAAAATATTCCGTATATATGTGAAAATATGCTGGAAATTAGAGTCACTTAGATCACTATCAAGCACACATAATTGTGACGTTGTCATACGTATACATATACTATGATGCTGTTATTGGCGTTGTGGTTGCGCCATTTTACACTAGCGCTATATTGGAGCTGGTGTTAGCGCACGAAATTGAGTCAGTGTTATATTGCAATAGCGCATCATTGAGTTGGCGCTACATTGAGTTGGCGCTACATTGAGTTGGCGCTATATTGAGTTGGCGCTATATTGAGTTGGCGCATTTCCCAAATCGGAGTTAGCGCAATAACACCAGGGTTGGTGTCAGCGCAATTGCGCCGCGCAGCGCAGTGTTACCCATGCCTAATTGGGAGAGAAGCTCGGCCATAAAACTCGTCAGAGTTATAATAGCCCCATTGTATTATATTATTATTATTAGAAAAGTGCAAAACTGTGAATTTTGGTTCAATATTTTAAAAATAATGACTGGAGATCAAAGTAGAATAATTTAGCTCTCAATTGATGGTTTTAGCGTGAAAATAAATGCATTCGCTCAATTTTTATAAGCTCAGGAAAAAATTCGTAACGGGACATGGCGAACGGGACATAATTTCCCTACCGGGATTATAACGATTAGTTGAAGTAATTTAAACTCAGAATAACTTAAATTAACAAATTTTTATTTTTTCGATGAAGATAATAGCTTTTGCTTAGAGTCTAGAGCAGTGCTAGGCGTTTCATAGATCAATCGCGCTCAAATCACACAGACACGTTATGCTCTTTCTTTTGTAAACGATTTACTGTGTAACCTAAATCAAACGCAAGTCGTCAATTTAACGCACGCACGCAAATTTTTCATATGCGTTGAACCGAAATTGACTTGCGTGCGTGTTCAGATAAAGAAATAGAAAAATACAGAAAATCAGAGAAAATCTTGTTATTTTGTGGAATATGTACCTAACAGACACGATATCAAAAGCAAGTGTCAATTTTTTTGCAAACAATCAAAGCCAAGCATTTGCTTTTGCTTAAGATTTCAGACCTTTTACTCAAATTTTGAAATTTGGTTCATACAAATTAATGTCAAATTTCTGAAATTTTGAGTAAAAGAATTTGCTTGGATTTTATTAATATCGCCCATTGTTTGTTTTTTCGCTTTTGTTGGTTTTTTGTTTTTTTATTGTTTTTTTGCCGTTGTTGTTGTTTTTGTTGATGTTGCTGTAGTGTTGAAGAGTTTAGGGATTATGGGGACGAGAAAGGAAAAGAAGTTTTTAATAAAAAAAAATTAGCTCTTCTGAAAAAAATTAAAGGGTAGTTGGCTAAAACAGAGTGTTTGGAAGACAAAAGTCATCCAAATAAGAGTACAAAAACTCTTTGTGAAATACTTCGCAATGCCTTTGTAGTGCATAATCATTTGTATTATTTTTAAATACTTTATAGCAAAAAAGGCATTGCATATCGCCGAAGACATTTCCACCATATAAAATTTCTCGCCGGGCATTTTATTTGTGGACATACATACATACATTACCTGTATAAAGTCAATGCTTGCGTTCAGCCACGAAGCGACATAGTCAGGCGCAATGTTTATCGTTCGACAGTTGGCAATAGGCATGGGTAACACTGCGCTGCGCGGCGCAATTGCGCTAACACCAACCCTGGCGTTATTGCGCTAACTCCGATTTGGGAAATGCGCCAACTCAATATAGCGCCAACTCAATATTGCGCCAACTCAATTTTGTAATATAAAACCGACTCAATTTCGTGCGCTAACACCAGCACCAATATAGCGCTAGTCTAAAATGGCGCAACCACAACGCCAATAACAGCACCATAGTATATGTATACGTATGACACCGTCACAATTATGTATGCTTGATAGTTATCTAAGTGACTCTAATTTCCAGCATATTTTCACAAATATACGGAATATGTTTCCAAATGATTCTGAAAATTTAAATTAATTGTGCCCTCGTAAATGTAAGCAGAATTGCGCCAAAAGAAATAAAACGGGAATGGTGAACAGTAACAAGCGAAAAAATGTTATTTATCGATTATTCCATGACAATTGCGCTAAAGGTGTTATTGCGCCAGTACCGTGAGTTGGCGCCACGAGTGGCGCTGGAGTTATTGTATCAGCGCCAAAAAAATTGCGCCATTACCCATGGCTAGTTGGCAAACGACTGATGAAGAGAGTAAGAATACGTGTGAATCGACTTCCCACAATTGTGGTATGGGCTGCCTATGTCTGATGTAAAAGCATAATTACTTATACATATGTGCGTATGCTTGTCGTTTTTATAAACGACCGCATTCATTGAGGGCCAGCAAGCGACTTATAGTCCAACCATTGACCGACGGCGTCATATCTCTCAGTTACCTCACGCAATAGTTGAAAATCGACATCATTCGCGCACGCATACCCAACGCAAGAATCAGTTGTTTTCCTTTGTTTACATTCTGCATTGTTTTTGGTTTGTTTGGAATGAGTTGAATAACAGCGTTACCATTGTACAGCAAAGTATACATGCAGTTTTTGATTTCGTAGTAACTTGTGTTTGGTTTCGTAGTAATTTTTCTTGAAAATCTTATTATTCATAGAATTTATTAATAAATAAATTTTTAAATTGAAAATGTTGTATCATGATAATTTAAAACCAAATATTAATTGCAGTTTTGTTTACTTCTGACTCCTTGCTTCTACATTTTCTACTACTACTTCTTAAAGGCTTTTAAGAATATGTACATTAGGCATATAACAAATTTTGACGAAAAATTTGGCATACCACCACGTGGTGGCAAATATTGTACAAGTAATGAATATCACTTTTTTAGGTGATTTCGGTTCAAAAACGTTCCGCGCAAAAATGGATTTCTAAAAAAAATCAGATTTTTTTTATATTTTTTTTTAATATTTTTATTATTACATTTTTGTCAATTGTTATATGAAATAAGTTTTAAGTTTAAAGTGTATGATGATTTACACAATGGTAAAATGTCTTGCACAATTTTAATTGCACGCTCTGTACAGATGTACAAAACTTTTTTTGTTTTTTTCAGCAGTTCTGATAAAAAAAGTAATCTCGTTTTGCGCGGAAACTTTATTGCAATTTCGCAAAAAAAAAATAATGGGGTTCATACTTTTTTATGCTCTATTCGACTATAGTATGCCGTTTTTCGTATTTGCAAAAATTGTAAAAAGTTATATGCCTAATAGTCAAATGTATTAAATGCAACAGTCAAAAATATCCACAATAGTCAAATTTAGTAAAGAAAACACAGCAGGAAAAACTTAATTTTCTTCTATTTAAATTTTTATCTCCATATAAAAACAAATAAAAACGATTGATACAATATGTAGTAAAATTTAGTAAAAAAAGACGCCAAAAAACCTTCATTTTCTCTATTTACATTTCCTTGTAAAAAAACGATTGCGGCAATAGTCAAATTTAGTAAAAAAAAACGCAAGAAAAAACTTAAATTTTTTTATTACATTTTTATCTCCATATTTAAAAAAAAAAAAATACACTTATGTTAACATAATTTTATAATCGGCAACATTCGGAATAGTTATTGAGGTACTTTGGGAGCATATTGAAAGATTCGTACTAATTTACTACAAAATGATCGCTCCGGCAACCCTGTTGCAAAGAGAGCAATCAGCTGACACGTTATTACGTGAAAAATCAAACTCAGCTAGGTTTCTACGATACGTGCGTTAAAGGGGCCTTCGTCATGCGTTGGTGAGTGGGCATTTACACTACAACTCCATAAGACAGGTTGTGTCAGCTGACACGGGCTACGTGCGTGCGTCGTTGACTGGTTGGGCTATAAACGAAAAGGAACCAATTGATTTGCGCTATTACGGCGCTCTCACTAATACAGTTGCATTTCAATTTTGCCTATCACTCAGCGTTGCCACTTAAAAAATTTTAAATTTACCAAAATACAAAATAAAAGTAACCAAAACTAGAAGCAAGTAACCAAAATAAATTAATAATATAGGCATATGTCCCATTAACGTTAGGACTATTTATTTGGAAGCAAAACAATATATACGGTTAACAAAAACTAAAATATATCGATTGTTTTACATCTTTAATAGCATGTTCATGGTGAGCCTGCGTTTTGCGTTTCGGAGGCATTTTTACGTTTAGTCCAAAACGCAACATTAAATGTTACATTTCTCCATACAAATGCCACCACCAAAATGCAACTTAACGCAACTATTTTTTTGCGTTTTGAATGCTAACGCAGAAAGCAACCCTGAAATCTTCGAAAAAATTTGCCATTCGAATGGAAAATAGTGGCAACACTCTGGCAATACAAGAACGAAATACCTACAAGATTACGCATATAGAGTAGCATGATCATGGGTACACGAGCTCCATGATGACGTCACTCTACATGTAATGAACGAAAGTAAACAAAACAGAGATCAAAATTAGTAGGATTCGCTAACTTATTTTTCACGACATAAAACAGCTTACTTTTAGTATTTATTCAAAATGACAAAAAGCTGAAACTCTGCTCACCTCAGCTGTTTGAAACGTTGATATTTACGAAAAGCACAAAAAGGAATGTGCAAAAGTGCAAAAGTAAACTTTCTTAATATAAATTTTCTTAATAAATATAAATAAATATGTAAGTAAATATAACTAGTATTAATATATATATGCATTAGTCAAATATTGAGGCATTTTTAAGATGTCCCCACGCGTGTGTACCAATGCAAATGCTTGCGAAAACATTTGTACAATAATACATACGTGAGTTAATTAATTTAAAAAAAGTGGTTTAATTCGAGTAATTTACTATCTATTTTATATGAATATTGATTCAAAATTAATTCCGGGTATGTTTTAATCAAATACTGAGGCATTTATTAAGATGTCCTCACGGTGGTGTACCACTGCAAATGCTTGTGAAAACATTTGTACAATAATACATATGTGAGGTAATTAATTTAAGAAAAGTTGCTTAATTCAAGTAATTTATTGTCTATTTTATTTGAATATATATTCAAAACCAATTCCGGATATCTATTTATCAAATATAAGAAAAACATTTGGCTTTAAACCTTTCTCACAAGTTTTCTCACAAATAAACAACACAAAACTACAAGTCGTCAAATCACTGACGTTGACGGCAACAGCTGTTTGTTCGATCGCAAATGTTGTTAAGGAAATAGCTAACGAATATCCAAGGTGACAAAAATATCGTTTAGTTCGCTAAACGATAACGCATGTTGTTAAAATTGGGTAGTGAATTCAGCTACTGGTTTTTTTGGTTTTGAAAACCCACCGAAAGTCAAAATACAAAAACAATTCTTCTATAGGTTGAAAAGAGACAAATACTCCCTCAAAAATAACTTGATTGACATTAAACTTCAAACTAAATGAAAATAATATTTATTTCAAAAATTATTTTTTTTTGGAAATTTGATTTAAATTACTGAAATAAAAAAGTTATGAAACCCCAAGGGCAGGATAGCTTTGTATTCCGTGTTATAAAGGGAAGCCAGTACGCAATATAATTTTTCTTGCGGACTTCTTCTTTACCCTTACGGCCAAAGCAGAAGCTTACAAGAGGCAAATTTAAAATTTGTATTTCCATATATTTTTTTATTTTAAATATAATTTTTTTATGGTTGCCAAATTGGAAAAATTGTCAGAAAAAATGACCGAATGCCAAAAAACCTACCGAAATACAAGCTGGCTCGTTGGTTTTTAATCGCCTAGATGGTATTTTGTTTGTTTTTTTCAATATATCTTGCTCGCTTACACCAACGCAAAACTGTATTTGACCATCTCCTTCACACAAAAAACCTGGTAGAATACCAGAAAAAAAACGTAGTGTCATATGGGCTTTTGGTTTGCAAAATTAGTGTATTATATTATTACATATTTTGCAAATTCTTGTTCTATTTTTTTAATTAGACAAAACAAAAAAATAAACATCAACACCTGATTGCGTAATCTGGGATATTAGCTCCGTTTGTTTCGAACTTCTCAAATGCGCATTTACAAAACGCGGCAGCATGAACACTTTTCGAAAAGCCATCTTCGAAAATGCAAAATGTTGCGTTTCAAATCCAGCATGAACATAGTATAAGCCTTAAACAGATGCAACGTCGAGCGAAATATCGCCCGGTCGTAGCGTTCTATCAACATTTAAAAACACGGCCAGATATGAGAATGAACAGAACCAAAAAGCTGACGAAAATCGCCCGACGAAAATTCGCTATAATAGATTTATTTCTAATGTTGTCGCTGACTCCTGTCAAATAAATTATTTGGACTTAAAAGCTTTTTGTGCTTAGCACGAAAATTATTTAATTTCATTTTTTATTATTTTGTATATTAGTGTCTAGCACGAAATTATTATTTTTTAATTTTAATTTTAATACTTTGCGATTAGTTCATACAGAGATGGTAGATGTGATAGCTATTTCGAAGAAAACCACTTTCTTCATCATCAGACATCTTCTCGGGAGCACACCAGGCAATGAACCTAGCCTCCAGCCATCAGTAGTCGAATGTAAGCGAAACGCTAAGCACCGCGGCTACCCATGGTCCTGCTGAGCTGTTGGATTTTTCTCTTATAAATGCCATTGCTCTATTCAATCCAAGTTTTCTCAGTGAACGATTTTCGTACATAGGCTATGAAAGTGTAATTTTTTATTGTTGGGGGTAAATGAAAAAATTCCAACAACTATTACCAGCAAAGGTTGATTTAACAACAACAATAATTATAATTTATTTGGAATTTGATAAAAAAAAAATACAACAAAATAATTTGGATAATAAATATTTTATAGTTTGGAAAATTAAAAGCGTATTCCTAAAAATTGAATATAACCATAGTGTACTCAATACATGGACCTTGAAGGTAATCAAAATCGGCCGAAAGTAACCACGTAACCAAACGAAAAAATGGTAATCAATTTTGGTAAAAAGTAACCAAAGTGGCAACGCTGGTCGTCGCTGAACAAGTGGCCAAACAACATCGTGTGTCGCTATCGCATGTTTGCGCAGCGAATGTCAAAAATTTGCATGTACGTATGTCAGGGATGTGATAAGTGGGCTTTTCCTACCAAAACTGGTCGGTTTTTTTCCTGTTGGTCGGATGGTCGCACGATTTGAATTTTGGTAGGTTTTTACCTTCCTTCAAGTAACATCACTGATTTGCTAGATTCTGCCACAACTAGGGACACGAATTTCGATACGATACGATACCAAATCGATATTTTTTGCATTTGATACCGATACTTTTTACTCGATTCTTTTGCAACGATATTTTTTGGTATCGAGTACTTCAACCACGGTATCGAACAAATGAGTACATTCAGTGATGAAAAATTAAAATTGTGTCATATTTGTCATAAATTGTGCAACTCAAAATAGTGCCGAAAATCGGTCGAGTGTGCAGAAGTGATAAGCTGCTTCCTAAAGGGCCGAAAAATGCACAAGCACGAGTAATTTTCCATCACTGGTACATATCGAAAAATAGGTCTGATCCACGTGCTGAAATAGTTGCAGGTTTGGGCTACTTCGTAAGGTTTTTTGTATGACGTTGTATGAAGTTACCCAAATCTGTTTATTGATTTTCACATTAAACGAGGCGCACACTTACCACCGAAACTTGCTTACAATTTGCAATTACCATGCGATAGAAATAATGATAACTGGAGATATAGGATTATATATTTTTCATTTTCATACGATAATTTGACGTTTGCAAATAAAAAATCGTCATGTCAACGAAAAAATCGTCAATATCTTTTTCTTTTTCATTTTACTAAAAACACGTTATGCCCATATGACAGTACGTTTTTTCTGGTATTCTACAAGGTTTTTTGTGTGAAGGAGATAGTCAAATACTGTTTTGTGTTGGTACAAGCGAGCAAGCTATATTGAAAAAAAACCAAACAAAATACCATCTAGGCGGTTAAAAACCAACGAGCCAGCTTGTATTTCGGTAGGTTTTTTTGGACATTCGGCAGTTTTTTCTGACAATTTTTTCAATTTGACAACTATAAAATAAATTATATTTCAAATAAAAAATATATGGAAATACAAATTTTAAATTTGCCTCTTGTAAGCTTCTACCTTGGCCGTAAGGGGAAAGAAGAAGTCCGGAAGAAAAATTATATTGCGTACTGGCTTCCCTTTATAACATGGAATGTACAGCTATTCTGCCACTTCAATTTCATAATTTTTTTGTTTCGATTTAAATTCAAATTTCCAAAAAAAAAAATCATTTTTGTAATACATAATAATAATATTTTCATTTAGTTTGAATAAAATTGTTTTTGAGGGAGTATTTGTCTCTTTTCAACCTACAGAAGAATTGTTTTTGTATTTTGACTTTCGGTGGGTTTTCAAACCAAAAATATCAGAGAAAAAAACATAGGGTCATATAGACATAAGGAACGCCCCGCGAGAAAGAACTTTTTCAGGGTGATGAAGGACTCTCATAGATCTCAAAACTGAAATCAAAACTTGCCGTAGGTTTATAATTTACGAGATATTTTTTGTTAAAATTGGATGGGTCCATAGATATTACCCAAGAAAGAGAATTCTGTCAGCTGAGGGTTATTTTTTTTTTAGCGCGGCCGAGGGCCGCCATTGTAGAAAGTTGTTCTAAACACATATGTATATGTAAGCCTCCGGCAAGTTTGGATTTCAGTTCGAAGTCTTGTGAGAGCCCCTTTATCCCCCAAAAAATCATTTTTTCGGGGCGAAAAATTTTCCAAAAACAATTTTAAAGAGGTAGGAATTCATACAAATTCGTATAAATTTAGAAAAAAGCTTATATCATGTTCAGACATAAAAATTAATTAAGTCAATTGGGGTTGATTGAACATCTTTAGATTTGGTGTTCAGACATATTTAATTTACTTGGCCCATTTAACAGGTCGGCTCAAGATACATACACACATACGCGCCGTGAGCTGAATATCAAACTCTCGTGACCTAAATGTCAAAATTGCAAGGAGGACGAAATAATTTGACATTCATCTCACAATTTTTACCAATCGTAAACACGAATGCATGTATAAAATAAGCAGAAATAAAAACAAATTTGATAGGTGATGAAGAAGAACAAGAACGCAGCTGATCTGACGAACCAACCTGTTTAGTGGACACTGACGCTAATCACATTTCTCTTTTCATGACATTTCATTTTACTTATGAAACAAGCCTTTTAACAGGGTTGCATGCAGAATTGTTCTTCATTAACAACTCATTAATTTCTAATGAAGCATTAACTTGGTCAATTTTTGTATGGTAAATTGAGAATCATTGGGCTTGAAAATTGAATGAAGGCTCTTAATGTTCAATTAAGGTTGTGTCTGAACATAACATTACACATTTACATATGTAAACATTGCGCGTATATAATATAAGAAATCACATTCATTGTTCATTAATACTAATTCATAAAATTTTGCCTTGAAAAATAGTTTATGAAGTATAAGGATTTATTTCATGAAGATAACCATTTAATTGTTGTACTGAGAGGTCAGAACGCGTCGATTGGTACCTCTTTTAACTATTTTAGAGGAAATTTTAAGGTTGCACCTTCTAGAAAATTACCGCTTTCGATACCGATACTTTGAGTATCGAGTAGTTTAGTTTCGATATTATCGGGTTCGCGATTCTTTTTAACCGATATTTTAAATGAGTACAAGATCGATGCTTTTGATTCGATATCGTGTCCCTAGCCACAACACTGTTGAAAGAACGTTTGAAAGTTCATGTATTCATGTCTCTTTCTCACAGCAACAGTTTGCTTGAATACTTTTTGTGTTTCTCTTCGGCAGAGTTTTGTGTAAAGTGGAGAAAAGAAGGTGAACGTATACGCATGAAACCCCTTTCTTTGATGAAAAATGCGCTTAATGAAAATTGCTTTGGCGGGCTCACAAACTTTATTTTTAATTTGCTTACGCTTCCACACAGCTCTGCTGCAGCGGAGCGCAAATTTTCTACACTTTCTTTAATAAAACCAAACTCAGAAACAAATTAGAAATAAGCACTATGCACTAAAAAAGATCTTAGATTCAATTTTGATATTTAATTAAAGTTCTGATCTCATTTGTATACCTACTTGGAGACCTGTTAAACCATAGTCGTAACTATTTTAAAATGTTAACATAAATTACATACACAAATTAATGTACATACATATGTACAAACGCATTCGTACCTTATTATTTTAAGCTAAAACATGTGAAAATATTTGAAGAGTGATATGTATGTATAAGTTCCTATATATGTACCAGTTAAATGAATAAATAAAAATACATAAATTTTCAAAAAACCAGCTTAAATGACGAATTTTGTGAAAAAAAAAATTTGGTCGGCTGAAAGCTATTTTGGTAGGTTTTTCAGACGAATTTGGTCGGAAAAAAAATTTCAAAGTGGCAACCCTGACGTATGTACATATGGTCAAGATCGCGAAAAATGTAACCAGCAAAAAATTTTTTTTTGTCGAAATATTATATAAAACGGTGTTTAATATGAAACGTTATTCCGCAAAATACCTGATAAAAGTAAATTTCAGGAAGTTAAAGGTGTTTTTATATGATATTTCTTCATCTTTGCAAACTTATCTCAGAATTTTAAAATTTTTAAGAAGTTCATCATCAGAGAAAATGGCAATAAAATTCTGTCCTGTTGGTTTATTTCGTATTATATCCACTTTGAGGCCTAGGAAATGATTATTATTATTTAAATCCAACCAGATAAAGAGCGAAATGTCTTTGGTTTGCATGTTTGGCTGAAAAGATTAGGGTGGAAAATTTTGTGTAACGTTCCAGTCAAAAATACATATTTTTCTTTTTTTTAGCGGAATGCATTTATATAATGCAATGTACTATATATTTCTTAAACAGGCTTCTTCCCGTGTTGGTGCCGGTAGAAAAAAAGCCTGGAAAAAGGCCGGTAATATGGAATAAAAAATGACCAAACATGTGTAACGTGGCAGTCTTTTTACAGGAAAAATTTAAAATTGTATTAACTAAATTTAAATTTTGCTGAATATGCAACATTGTTTCGCGAAGCACCCGGCATCTCTCATGGCAAGGGGTGACAAATGTTGGTAGTTGACACATTTATTGTCCATTTTAAGAAATTCGATTCAGAACTGAAAATATATGGTCAAAAAATCGACTCCGGGTAAAATAGTAAATTATGTTATAATTTCGTATTTATTTTACTTTGATTGGGAAAGTTTATATCTTAATAAATAACTAAAGTAATTATAAAATTCTTCCCAAAGTGCCACATTATGAAAACGGTTTTGTAATGCATCTTCAATGAGCTGTTGGTATGGGAAGTGTAATACATGCGCTGGAATAACTGTTTCGAAGGTGACTGATTTGGTGGGTGACGTTAGTCTCGATATGCAAGTATCGTGGATGAAATGGAAAAAAAATTGTTGTGTGAGTCGAATGCGAAACGGACTATTGACGGATTTAATTTTTCACGTATCTACGTTGGCACCGCAATTTTGGTAGATAGCTTTAATAAACGTGAGCAGTCTCAAGTATTTAACTTGTACGTTCGCCCAAAGACGAGGTGCAGAAAGCCCATTGGAATCAGCGACAACTTTCCCTTTTCACAACGAAACTTTTAAAGCAAAATTATTCGTATCAAACAACTTATCGCATACAAAAGAAACTATTGTAACATATCTGTATCATCTGTTAAAAATTTTACCCATCCTCGCAATTTAAAAACAAATTTATAGCAAGTTTAATCATTCATATTCGCAATTAATTTTGTGTTGAACTATTTTGCAACATCACATGGAAAATGATGTGTGGATGGAATAGGTGCCACCGTAAAAATATTGTTTCAAAACATATTACTGTTGTTGTAAATAATGCATGTGATTTTGTACTTCCATTTCATATGACTGCATCCAAAATTTCTGTTGAGGAAATTACGGAAAAACAAATTGACTGTGTTAATGATGAGTTGAAAGTTGTTGAGCTTTTCTCAAAAACAAAGTCAATAAGAAATATATCCAGTGCTCACCAAATACAAACGATTAGCAAAAAGATCATTACTTTTCCTAAATCCAAACAAGGATATTTGTAAACTTAAAATGAAGACTTAAAAATGTCCTTTTCTAATAAATTGAATTTTTATTTACTGCTTTGTTCATACAATGTATCGAAGATTCGTACGTGTAACGTGGCAGACAAATTCTTGTAACGTGGCAGTCCGCACCTTATTGCTCATAAATCATCTTAAAATGTATTTTTTAGGTACACTGAACCACTCTCTCTATGGGTTTACCTCTTATATGAGACATATAAAAAAAGCAAAAAAATCTGTTGGTTATATTCGCAGATTTTTCGCAAAATGCACAGTAACATCGGAATACACTTCCAAAACTATGTAACGTTCCAGTCCGATGAAATTTGGCTTAACATTTTAGTTACGAAAGGTACAGAGAAATGGTATTATTCAATATGATGCCTCTAGGGAGACTCACGATATGCGCTTACAATATATCATTTTAAAAATATGGTTCCGGAGATATGAGGTTAAACAGTGTACGATTGTAACGTGGCAGTCAAAAATCTTGACCATATATGCATGTATGTATGTATGTTTGTTCGCCATACCCTGCAAAAAAATGTGCGATTAATCCCGAAAGAGATTTGTCCCAGATTCATCTCTTTCGGAAACAATCGGTCCACAATTAGCCCCAATTGTTCCCGAAAGGGTACAAATCTAGATTGATTAAATGTAGAAATTTTACAAAAATATTCAATGTATGAATTTAAAAAAATGTATAATAATAGGTAAAACTGAACACCCTTTCTTTTAATAACAATAATGAATAATAATTTTAACAAAATGTTACCAAAAATTCCTATTGGAAAATCAATTACAATTATAAACTCAATACTGACTATGTAAGAAAATTTTTATTTATTGATTATTATTATTTTTTACAAACGTAAAACTTATTGTATAATCTGTACTTAAATAGGCATGAACATTTATAATTTTTAAAGATTGTTTTAAAAAATAGCCTTGGCTAATTTTGAAAAATTCCTCACATGTATTTTACACTCGCATAATGCATTCTCAGAACTTAAAATATTTTGAGGAGATATTTATTTTTATACTCAGCTGTACTAGTACACAGAGTATTATAGTTTTAATCACATAACGGTGGATTGTAACAGAATGAAATAATCGAGATAGATATAGACTTATATATATCAAAATGATCAGGGTGAAAAGAGAAATCGATTGAGCCATGTCCGTCCGTCTGTCCGTCCGTCCGTCTGTAAACACTCTAACTCGCGCAAAAATTGAGATATTTTGATGAAATTTGAAATGCAAGTTGGTATCGACACTGGGACGGTTGGTATTGAAAATGGGCGAAATCGGACCATGACCACGCCCACTTTTCCCATATAGAAAAAATCGGAAATTTGGTATCTCAGCCACTAATATAGCTAGAGTGATGAAATTTTTCCCACGTGTTGAGCTCAGGCCCCTATGAAGAAATTTGATGAAATTTTGGAAAATGGGCGGTGCCACGCCCACTTATTAAGGAGCAAACATTGAAAGCTTTATGAGCCATAACTCAGAAACTGTATAAGATATATCGATGAAATTTGGTACGCGTGATATACTTACTTAGGCAAATATTTGGACGAAAAATTGTCAAAATCGGTTGACGGCCACGCCCACTTTTATATATGGGTATTATAAAGTGACCTAATAAAAACATTTTAAGCGATATCTCTGTCAAATATAAAGATATATCATTGAAATTTTATATCAGGAGTCCACCTGCGGACATACAACGAAAAACACAAAAATTTTGGAAAATGGGCGTGGCACCGCCTCTTTTTAGAAGCTGGAATATACGAGATTTCTGAGCCCATAACTCGACAAATAATTGATATATAATGACGAAACTTGCTGTGTACACTTTTATTACTTGCGGTAATACATGTTGAAAATTTTAGCGAAATCGGTTGACGGCCACGCCCACTTTTATATATGGGTATTATAAAGTGACCTAATAAAAACATTTTAAGCGATATCTTTGTCAAATATAAAGATATATCATTGAAATTTTATGGCAGGAGTCCAACTGCGGACATAAAACGAAAACCATAAAAATTTTGGAAAATGGGCGTGGCACCGCCTCTTTTAAGAAGCAGGAATATACGAGATTTCTGAGCCCATAACTCGACAAATAATTGAGATATTATAACGAAACTTGGTTTATACACTCTTATAACTTGTGTTAATAGACACGCAAAAATTTATTGAAATCGGTTTATGACCACGCCTACTTTTTAACAAAGATATTTCTAGAACACCCTTTGGGAATTTGTAACGTGACATCTTTGTAACTAGCAGTCATAAAGGAATGAAATTTTGCACAAAGAATAATATTCATATGCTTAGTTGGATGACTGATAAAAATTTTGAAAATGGGCGCGGCTACGCCCACTTTATGCAGCACTTGCTTTATATAAAGTACCTACACCGTGTTTCCATCAAACGCAAACAAACAATGAAAGCATACAGCTGAGTATCTAATGTTCGATTCCACTCGAACTTAGGCTTCCTTACTTGTTTTTAAAAGATTTCACTACAGGATGAAAGCTAATCGAATAAACTTTCTTCTAACATTTATAACAATAATTTTTACATTTTCATAAAAAATAGCCTTGGCTTACAACTTTGGATGAAAGCGATTAATCTACATTTGTACTCGTTCGGGTATAAAAATTGAACAATTAGTCTCTTCATAGGATATTCTCGAAAAAATGCGATCAATTCGCCCCATATAAAGGGATGTAAAATTGTACTAGTCGCATGCTCCCTTTCGATTGATCCCGGACACGTCCCGTATTAATCGAATTTTTTGCAGGGTAGCGATCAAAGCGCTCTCACTTATACACTTGCATTTACAAATTTGCCGAGCCATGCTCTAGAGCAGAGATCCCCAAAACTCTAAGGCACTCTGCACACGAGGCGTATCGTCATAGACGCGTACCAGACATTTCATGTAGCGTCGATTTCCCTACGCCTCAAGATCTGCACACGAAGCGACATAAAACTTCGCTGCACAAAACAAACAAACAAATTAATAATACGGTATTTGCTTTAAATTTCGAAGCTTTAAATAGAAAAGATGAAAAATTTTATGGAATCTTCCATTTTCTTTAATTATACACAAATTTTTTCCGATTTTTTCCACAAATTTTACTGCTTTTATAAATTTCACCATGTGGAAAAATGTAAACAAACGTCTTCTTCTTCCTGTTTTCTAAGCGTAGTACGCCTAGCTACCAGCACTGCTTTACGCCAAGCGACATGTAGCCAGCATACTTTGACGAATGCATGAAGCTGACGACTCGTGTGCAGCCTTCAATTGAAATATACGTGCGCGACATCAAAGCGTACAGCTTTCGTCTGTAGTGTCTAATACGCGTCTAATAGTCCAGCTCTAATGCACCGTATGCGAATGCGTGTGCGTATGCGCATCTAAACGTTTTCTTGCGTGCGGCCCTGGCTGCTCCAGTGTATGCGTATGGTTGCGTCTGTCAATTACACTACATACATACATATATACAATTTCCGCCGTTGTTATTTTTGAAAATACATATTTTACCAATTCGCGAAAGATTCAATAAAATGTATAATGAATGCGGATTTAGAATTGATATTAATTATGATAGGAAGTGTTATTACCGTATATACGGAATACGTTAAAATTATTAAAAAAAAAACGTACCATTCGGGAACGTAATTTGTATTTGGAAAGGGAAGTTAGTGTTTTTTTTTAATTTGTTGAAAACCCGTGAAGTGGATCAATTCCAAATTAATAATAATATAATAATAATAATACACTGGCGTTATTATAACTCTGACGAGTTTAATGACCGAGCTTCTCTCCCTATTCAAGAAGTGCTCCTTTTGTTTTTCCTAATTGGGTGGACCTACAGTTTTATGCCGGCTGCGAACGGCGAATGCATTTTTTGTGAGAAGCTTTTTCATAGCAGAAATACACTCGGAGGGTATGCCGCCCACTGCCGAGAGTGACCGCTATTTCTAAAAACCCAATAATTGGGTTTTACTTAATTAGAAAAATTTTTTTGGAGTTTGTCTGGATTGGGGTTAGAACCCGAGACCTCTGGTATAGCAGGCGAGTACTCTACCCATTGCACCACAGCGGCCATATTGCCAAATTGCTATCCGTTGATTTTTATGTATTGTAAGAATTACAGTTTCTTTGCCTTAAAATATAAGACTGAAAATTTTGTTTAATACAAATATGTATATGCACGACCTCTGAAATCTGGTGTTCTGTTATACCAAAGCGAAAACTCCCTATTCAAAAGAATACTCACTTCACTTAATTATTTTTTTACTGTTAAACTTATTTAAGTTTCAATTATGTATTTAGACACGGGTAACTACATATGTATATGTAATTTAAATTCATGTACTATGTACATGGGTATGCAGATAGTAATTAACATATAATTAATATTAACCATCTCTAAATATATTCAAAACCCATTTTAATTAACATTTCTGCTGGCAAACACATTTTCACTACTTCACTTTAAATCAATTTAACGAAGTTTTTACCAAAAAAATATGTATACCGATGTAGCAACCAACCTAATATTAGCGGCAACACGCATAGAAAACGCATAGAAGTAGAAAATTTTCAACTTAGCTGCGTTCGAATGCGTGTTCGAAATCATCTTCGAATTTTCTATGCGTGTGGTGCATTTACATCCGTGCCACTGGAGTTTGCCTCATTTAAACACAAGTATGCAACACGGCTGTCAGTGACACGCACACGCATACGCATCTGCATACGGTTCATTAGAGTTGCACTATAAAAGAGTACGCTCCGTGTGCAGAGTGCCTAACTGCAGCAGTATTAGTGAAAAACGACTAGTTGAGTGCCCAGCTACTACCGTCGCATCGTTCAGTAGCTTGCGGGCAAGCAAAAAGACAACAACGTGCACGCATATATTTTTCGCTTTTATGCGCTGCTATACCACGTCGCACAATGAAAACGAAGTATGCGTGTACGTTCGTATGAAAACGAAGTATACGTGTACGTTGTTATCTTTTTGCTTGCCCGCAAGCAACTGAATCGTCGCACGGTCGTAGATGGTCACCTAACTTTTGCGCTCTTACTACGACAAAACGAGAGAGTATAACAATCTGTGTGAGTTGAGCGTTGCACCTCAGTGCTATGAAACGAAGACCCCTGCTCTAGAGCAGACATAGGCAGCAGCGTTGCCACAGCCAAAATAAAAAATTTACCAAAAATTAAAAAATAAATTACCAAAAAATTACCATTTTCCTTATAAATAATAAAAATCCCATCTCTGACTATAAGTTTTCATTTTAGTACACAAATATCGTATATTATATATCTACCAAACCCTTTAATTAACTTATCATAATAATACACTGGCGCGTTTATAACTGTGGCGAGTTTTATGGCAGAGCTTCTCTCCCAATTCGAGGTGTGCTCCTTTTTGCTTTTCCTACAAATTGGGTCGACCTACAGTTTTATGCCGGCTCCGAACGGCGAATGCATTTTTTGTGAGAAGCCTTTTCATGGCAGAAATACACTCGGAGGGTATGCCTTCCACTGCCGAGAGGTTACCGCTATTTAAAAAAAAAAACCAATAATTGGGTTTTAATTAATTAGAAAATTTTTTTTCGTGTTTGTCCGGACTCTGGTATAGCAGGCGAGCACTCTACCCACTACACCACAGCGGCCACTAACTAACTTACTTCAAAAGTTACACATTTTCTTCTGGAAAGCTACGGTTACAAAGGCACACAACCCCGCCAACATACTGGTGACAAATGTCGACAAATTCACTGATTCTGGTAGGTTTTAAAAAGAAAAAACAAAAGAAAAATTAATCCAAGCGAATTGCAAGGTGGCGGTAGCCTATTGGTGATGCCATTAGCTTACCAACCGAAAAATCTGAGGTTCGAATCTCGGCGGGCGCCCAGAAAAAAAAGTAGTCTGAGGAAGAGATGTGGTGATCTCCGAAATATATTTAGGCATAACAGCTCCCAAAAAAAATTAAATGTTTAACACCAAAATTTTTCTCATATAATGGTGTACTATCCCAAGGTATGGAAAAATTACCAAACCGGAAAAAAAATTACCAAATTACCAAAATCGGTTTTAGAGAAAAAAAATTACCAATTTTGGTTAAAAATAACCAAAGTGGCAACGCTGATAGGCAGCCCATACCACAATTGTGGGAAGTCAATTCACACGTATTCTTACTCTCTTCATCAGTCGTTTGCCAACTGTCGAACGATAAACATTGCGCCTGACTATGTCGCTTCGTGGTTGAACGCATGCATTGACTTTATACGGGTAATGTATGTATGTATGTCCACAAATAAAATGCCCGGCGAGAAATTTTATATGATGGAAATGCCTTCGGCGATATGCAATGCCTTTTTTGCTATGAAGTATTTAAAAATAATACATATGATTATGCACTACAAAAGCATTGCGAAGTATTTCACAAAGAGTTTTTTTACTCTTATTTGGATGACTTTTGTATTCCGAACACTCTGTTTTAGCCAACTACCCTTTAATTTTTTTCAGAAGAGATAACTTTTTTCATTAAAAAGTTCTTTTCCTTTCAAAAGCAAAAAACAAAAACAAAAACAACAAAAAACAAAAAATGTCTGTTCTACATATACGTATGTATATTCCACTTGAAGCGGATCAATTTCCTACTGGGGTGCGCATGCGGAGAACTTGTTTTGTTCTCACCAACACAACCTCATTTCAGATTTCGCCGACCACTGCTCTAGAGCAGGGGTCTTCGTTTCATAGCACTGAGGTGCAACGCTCAACTCACACAGATTGTTATACTCTCTCGTTTTGTCGTAGTAAGAGCGCAAAAGTTAGGTGACCATCTACGACCGTGCGACGATTCAGTTGCTTGCGGGCAAGCAAAAAGATAACAACGTACACGCATACTTCGTTTTCATACGCTTTTATACGACGTCGCGCAAGCATTGGGCATCATAAAGTATTTTTCGTATTGCATTGTGCGACGTGGTATAGTAGCGCATAAAAGCGAAAAATATATGCGTGCACGTTGTTGTCTTTTTGCTTGCCCGCAAGCTACTGAACGATGCGACGGTAGTAGCTGGGCACTCAACTAGTCGTTTTTCACTAATACTGCTGCAGTTACTAACACTCAACGACTAGTTGAGTGCCCAGCTACTACTGTCGCATCGTTCAGTAGCTTGCGGGCTAGCCATGGGTAATGGCGCAATTTTTTTGGCGCTGATACAATAACGCCAGCGCCAACCGTGGCGCCAACTCACGGTACTGGCGCAATAACACCTTTAGCGCAATTGTCATCGAATAATCGATAAATAACATTTTTTCGCTTGTTACTGTTTACCATCCCCGTTTTACTTCTTTTGGCGCAATTCTGCTTACATATACGAGGGCACAATTAATTTTAATTTTCATAATCATTTGGAAAAATATTCCGTATATATGTGAAAATATGCTGGAAATTAGAGTCACTTAGATCACTATCAAGCACACATAATTGTGACGTTGTCATACGTATACATATACTATGATGCTGTTATTGGCGTTGTGGTTGCGCCATTTTACACTAGCGCTATATTGGAGCTGGTGTTAGCGCACGAAATTGAGTCAGTGTTATATTGCAATAGCGCATCATTGAGTTGGCGCTACATTGAGTTGGCGCTACATTGAGTTGGCGCTATATTGAGTTGGCGCTATATTGAGTTGGCGCATTTCCCAAATCGGAGTTAGCGCAATAACACTAGGGTTGGTGTCAGCGCAATTGCGCCGCGCAGCGCAGTGTTTTTCCATGCCTAATTGGGAGAGAAGCTCGGCCATAAAACTCGTCAGAGTTATAATAGCCCCATTGTATTATATTATTATTATTAGAAAAGTGCAAAACTGTGAATTTTGGTTCAATATTTTAAAAATAATGACTGGAGATCAAAGTAGAATAATTTAGCTCTCAATTGATGGTTTTAGCGTGAAAATAAATGCATTCGCTCAATTTTTATAAGCTCAGGAAAAAATTCGTAACGGGACATGGCGAACGGGACATAATTTCCCTACCGGGATTATAACGATTAGTTGAAGTAATTTAAACTCAGAATAACTTAAATTAACAAATTTTTATTTTTTCGATGAAGATAATAGCTTTTGCTTAGAGCATAGCTGTCCAAATGCGACTCATGTGAGCAATGAGAGTAAGCACTTGTGTACGTATACTCACCGATTGTCACTACTACAGACAAATAAAGAGCGTAAAACGAGCGCTTACGATGGGACTGGGCGATCGCCGATTAGCAAAAATAATTAAGTTGCCTTCGACTGGCATGAAAGCAAGTGGTCGCTAGACTTGTCTTAGCTTGAAATTCTTTTGTTCTAATTACAGATGCCAAACAACAAACAAAAGTACGAAGATCTTGCATATAACGTGTGTACACAAATGTAAATATGTACGTGTATATTTTTGTTGTTTCATAATTTCGCAAAGCGTGCGCACGTGACCCTGCTCGCTCAACATCTGCAAGCAGACTGATTATTTTTAGTAATTTTTCACTTTGGCATACGGTAGGCGCACCAACACACATTCATTTTTCGGTCGTTGCTTGATTGTGGTAGTGAATCGCATTTGGACAGCCCTGGCTTAGAGTCTAGAGCAGTGATAGGCGTTTCATAGATCAATCGCGCTCAAATCACACAGACACGTTATGCTCTTTCTTTTGTAAACGATTTAGTCGTCGTTCAGCACAAAGATAACTAGATGCGAAACTCTCAAATTTATCTGCTCTCACGGGGGCCTGAACTGTCTTTTCACTTTCAAACACTGACGAATCAGGGAAAACAGCTGACAGCAAAATCAGCTGATACCACAAACCAGATCAAATCCACCATAAATAATAAACAAATGAGGGATTTTGGATATTTGCCACCATTTTATGAAATGACTTTATTACTTATTATATTAATCGAGAAGTGAATTAAAAATGTATAAGAAAGTTTGAAAAGGGGTGAGAATGGATTTGTTTGCATATTTACCTTTCTGAATCAAAAATATGTAACAAATATCTAGATATGGGAAGTAGGATATACTATAAATATAAAATATTTGCCTTAAAATGAATGCTATATTAATTGATTTCTCAATGAAAACACAATATCATTTTCCTTTTTAGCCTGGAAACAAAATTTGAATGAAATACTTGCGTGCATTTTATTAACTGGTTTACTAACATATAAACCATTTTACATGATCTTAAATACTCAAGATTATACTTTAGATCAAGTTTAAAGTATAATTGTGAAGTCACTGTCATATTTTGCAGCAAAAATTGCGTAATATTATTCATTTGCAAGAAATAACGAAATACCCCCAAATTTTATTTTAAAATACCCACATTCACTTTTTTACGGACTGGCACCAATGGAAAATGTTATAAAAAATGCGCATTTTTCAGCGCTCTCACGAAACAAAGAGTTTCGTATCTAGTTATCTATGGTTCAGCAAGTGGCGCAGCAATATCGTGGGTGAATGTCGCTTGTTTGCGCATATTTATATATGTAAAACAGTGGTCGGCGAAATCTGAAATGAGGTTGTGTTGGTGAGAACAAAACAAGTTCTCAGCATGCGCACCCCAGTAGGAAATTGATCCGCTTCAAGTGGAATATGCATACGTATATGTAGAACCTTTTTTCGTTTTTTGTTGTGTTTGTTTTTTTATTGTTATTGTTTTTTTGTTTTTTTTTGTATTGGGTCATATTAATAAAAGCCAAGCATTTGCTTTTGCTTAAGATTTCAGACCTTTTACTCAAATTTTGAAATTTGGTTCATACAAATTAATGACAAATTTCTGAAATTTTGAGTAAAAGAATTTGCTTGGATTTTATTAATATCGCCCATTGTTTGTTTTTTCGCTTTTGTTGGTTTTTTGTTTTTTTTATTGTTTTTTTGCCGTTGTTGTTGTTTTTGTTGATGTTGCTGTAGTGTTGAAGAGTTTAGGGATTATGGGGACGAGAAAGGAAAAGAAGTTTTTAATAAAAAAAAATTAGCTCTTCTGAAAAAAATTAAAGGGTAGTTGGCTAAAACAGAGTGTTTGGAAGACAAAAGTCATCCAAATAAGAGTACAAAAACTCTTTGTGAAATACTTCGCAATGCCTTTGTAGTGCATAATCATTTGTATTATTTTTAAATACTTTATAGCAAAAAAGGCATTGCATATCGCCGAAGACATTTCCACCATATAAAATTTCTCGCCGGGCATTTTATTTGTGGACATACATACATACATTACCTGTATAAAGTCAATGCTTGCGTTCAGCCACGAAGCGACATAGTCAGGCGCAATGTTTATCGTTCGACAGTTGGCAAACGACTGATGAAGAGAGTAATAGGCATGGGCAGTGATGCCGAAATTGGGCCTTTCGGACCAAATCTGGTCAGATAAATTTACTTTGGGCTGTTGGGCGGCTAAAATCAATTTTGGTCCGATTTGTAATATAAATATATTTAATAATAATATAATACAATGGCGCTATTATAACTCTGACGAGTTTTATGGCCGAGCTTCTCTCCCAATTCGAGGTGTGCTCCTTTTTGTTTTTCCTACTAATTGGGTGGACCTACTGTTTTATGCCGGCTCCGAACGGCGAATGCATTTTATGTGAGAAGCTTTTTCATGGCAGAAATACTCTCGGAGGGTATGCCGCCCACTGCCGAGAGGTGACCGCTGCTCTTAAAAAACCCAATAATTGGATTTTTACTAATTAGAAAAATTTGTTTGGCTCGGGCCGTGGTTTGAACCCGAGACCTCTGGCATAGCAGGCGAGCACTCTACCCACTGCACCACAGCGGCCATAAATATATTTAGTGGACACAATTTCTCTGACGCTAAACATTTTATCTTTCCCGTGTAAAGTCTTTTATTGTGAGTGAAACACACTATTCGCATATCTATTAGAGTTGGGAAATTTATTTCACTTTGTTCAGCGCTCTCTTCAGTGAACTAGTTCACTTTAGTTCAGTAGTTCACTTTAGTTCGCCATTAACTATCTAGGCATATTGCGAATTGGTAGAGTGTGATATCAAAATGATGTTTCGCCTTCGTTATATCTAAATTCGCTTGGGACTCGTCTCGCATGCCAAGTTTAATGAAACATCAAAATCAGACAATCTGACATTTATTTTGCAAAGAAAATGCTGAAATTTGACACAAATTATGTTTCACTTGAAAAGCGCCAGCAAAGATACGGGCTATTCCACGAATAGGATAGGTTGGAGTGGCTGTCATAGAGTCGCACTTAGGCCAGTGCAGAGGCCCGTTGTGATACCACAAGAAGAAAACGGATTACTCCTCCTTTTTGAACCAATTTGAGAACCTAATGCAGTTCACCATGGCCCTCACTATGTAGTTCTATTTAAAAGCGAAATTCGATTCGAAAACACATTCTTATTGCATAGAATATATGGAATAGAATTAGAAATTGAAGGAATTTTCTTTCGAATTAAACTACACAGTGAGAGCCCAGGTCCTTTATGTCGACATCCGCAACTTTGCATAGGCTATTCAGGAAGGAAGTCCCAAGAAAGTGTCGTCTGCCGCTGTTAAGAGCCGGGCAGTGGCAGATGAGGTGTTCGATTGTCTCCTCGCCTCATCATCTTTCCAGCTTATGCAGCATCTGCGGTAGGGTGCACCTAGCCTCTCTGCGTGTTTCTCGATGAGGCAGTGTCCTGTGAGTGCCCCCACAAGGTTCGAGATGTCATCTCTCCTTAGAGTACTTATTTGAACCCATTTCTGCCAGGTTTGCCTTGATGTTCGACATACTGGCTTCTGTTGCCATCTATCGCTTGCTAGTTTATAGACATGCTGTTTAAGAATTAGCTTGTTTGTGGCAAACGGCATACCTATGCGTTCTTTGTCAGGAAGAACCTGATCGGTAGTGCTCTGCCTCGCAAGTTCATTCGCCCTACAATTGCCATTGATATCCCTATGTCCCGGGACCTACACGAGGTGCAGACAGGTCTGTTTGTCCATCTCCTTTAGAGATCGGCGACAGTCTAGTGTTAGTTCTGAATTGAATGAGTGGGAGCCAAGATTACTTAGTATGTACATATGTATTTAAAAATAAATATGTAATTCCATTTTAAGTTGACTTCTGATTTTTGGGCGTTTTTTGGCGGAATTGGGCGGTAATATGGTCGGTAAAATTTTTTTTCAGTGGCAACACTGGGCATGGGTAACACTGCGCTGCGCGGCGCAATTGCGCTCAGTGTTGCCACTGAAAATAAAATTTACCGACCAAATTACCGCCCAATTCCGCCAAAAAACGCCCAAAGATCAGAAGTCAACTTAAAATGGAATTACATATTTATTTTTAAATACATATGTACATACTAAGTAATCTTGGCTCCCACTCATTCAATTCATAACTAACACTAGACTGTCGCCGATCTCTAAAGGAGATGGCCAAACAGACCTGTCTGCATCTCGTGTAGGTCCCGAGACATAGGGATATCAATGGCAATTGTAGGGCGGATGAACTTGCAAGGCAGGGCATTACCGAGCAGGTTTTTCCTGACAAAGAACGCATTGGTATGCCGTTACCAACAAACAAGCTAATTCTTAAACAGCATATCTATAAACTAGCAAGCGATAGATGGCAACAGAAACCAGTATGTCGAACATCAAGGCAAACCCGGCAGAAATGGGTTTACAAGTGATCTCATCAGTACTCTAAGGAGAGATGACATCTAGAACCTTGTGGGGGTACTCACAAGACACTGCCTCATTGTGAAACACGCAGAGAGGCTAGGTGCACCCTACCGCAGATGCTGCATAATTCGAAAGAAAATTTGTTCGAGGGCCCTGGTGAACTGCATTAGGTTCTCAAATTGGTTCAAAAAGGAGGAGTAATCCGGCCTCTGCACTGGCCTAAGTGCGACTCTATGGCAGCCACTCCAACCTAACCTATTCGTGGAATAGCCCGTATTTTCGCTGGCGCTTTTCAAGTGAAACATAATTTGTGTTAAATTCCAGCATTTTATTTGCAACCTAAATGTCAGATTGTCTGATTTTGACGTTTCATTAAACTTGGCATGCGAGACGAGTCCCAAGCGAATTTAGATATAACGAAGGCGAAACATCATTTTGATATCACACTCAACCAATTCCAATAACAAAATATGAAAATTAAAAAAAAAAAACAGTAAATACCTAAATAGTTAATAGCGAACTAAAGTGAACTAGTTCACTGAAGAGAGCGCTCACCAATTGAGCGCTCAACAAAGTGAACTAAATTTCCAAACTCTATGATCTGCGAATAGTGTGTTTCACTAACAATAAAAGAACACGGGAAAGATAAAATGTGTAGCGTCAGAGAAATTGTGTCCACTAAAAATATTCATATTACAAATCGGACCAAAATTGATTTTAGCCGCCCAACAGCCCAAAGTAAATTTAGCGGACCAGATTTGGTCCGAAAGGCCCAATTTCGGCATCACTGATTGCGCTGACACCAACCCTGGTGTTATTGCGCTAACTCCGATTTGGGAAATGCGCCAACTCAATATAGCGCCAACTCAATGTAGCGCCAACCCAATGTAGCGCCAGCTCAATGTAGCGCCAACTCAATGATGCGCTATTGCAATATAACACTGACTCAATTTCGTGCGCTAACACCAGCTCCAATATAGCGCTAGTGTAAAATGGCGCAACCACAACGCCAATAACAGCATCATAGTATATGTATACGTATGACAACGTCACAATTATGTGTGCTTGTGATAGTGATCTAAGTGACTCTAATTTCCAGCATATTTTCACATATATACGGAATATTTTTCCAAATGATTATGAAAATTAAAATTAATTGTGCCCTCGTATATGTAAGCAGAATTGCGCCAAAAGAAATAAAACGGGGATGGTAAACAGTAACAAGCGAAAAAATGTTATTTATCGATTATTCGATGACAATTGCGCTAAAGGTGTTATTGCGCCAGTACCGTGAGTTGGCGCCACGGTTGGAGCTGGCGTTATTGTATCAGCGCCAAAAAAATTGCGCCATTACCCATGGCTAGAGAGTAAGAATACGTGTGAATCGACTTCCCACAATTGTGGTATGGGCTGCCTATGTCTGATGTAAAAGCATAATTACTTATACATATGTGCGTATGCTTGTCGTTTTTATAAACGACCGCATTCATTGAGGGCCAGCAAGCGACTTATAGTCCAACCATTGACCGACGGCGTCATATCTCTCAGTTACCTCACGCAATTGTTGAAAATCGACATCATTCACGCACGCATACCCAACGCAAGAATCAGTTGTTTTCCTTTGTTTACATTCTGCATTGTTTTTGGTTTGTTTGGAATGAGTTGAATAACAGCGTTACCATTGTACAGCAAAGTATACATGCAGTTTTTGATTTCGTAGTAACTTGTGTTTGGTTTCGTAGTAATTTTTCTTGAAAATCTTATTATTCATAGAATTTATTAATAAATAAATTTTTAAATTGAAAATGTTGTATCATGATAATTTAAAACCAAATATTAATTGCAGTTTTGTTTACTTCTGACTCCTT
Source organism: Urophora cardui (assembly GCA_960531455.1). Classification (NCBI taxonomy): domain Eukaryota; kingdom Metazoa; phylum Arthropoda; class Insecta; order Diptera; family Tephritidae; genus Urophora; species Urophora cardui. Next base: position 169,251,168 of record OY482671.1, read on the forward strand.
GCTTCTACATTTTCTACTACTACTTCTTAAAGGCTTTTAAGAATATGTACATTAGGCATATAACAAATTTTGACGAAAAATTTGGCATACCACCACGTGGTGGCAAATATTGTACAAGTAATGAATATCACTTTTTTAGGTGATTTCGGTTCAAAAACGTTCCGCGCAAAAATGGATTTCTAAAAAAAATCAGATTTTTTTTTAATTTTTTTTTTAATATTTTTATTATTACATTTTTGTCAATTGTTATATGAAATAAGTTTTAAGTTTAAAGTGTATGATGATTTACACAATGGTAAAATGTCTTGCACAATTTTAATTGCACGCTCTGTACAGATGTACAAAACTTTTTTTGTTTTTTTCAGCAGTTCTGATAAAAAAAGTAATCTCGTTTTGCGCGGAAACTTTATTGCAATTTCGCAAAAAAAAAATAATGGGGTTCATACTTTTTTATGCTCTATTCGACTATAGTATGCCGTTTTTCGTATTTGCAAAAATTGTAAAAAGTTATATGCCTAATAGTCAAATGTATTAAATGCAACAGTCAAAAATATCCACAATAGTCAAATTTAGTAAAGAAAACACAGCAGGAAAAACTTAATTTTCTTCTATTTAAATTTTTATCTCCATATAAAAACAAATAAAAACGATTGATACAATATGTAGTAAAATTTAGTAAAAAAAAGACGCCAAAAAACCTTCATTTTCTCTATTTACATTTCCTTGTAAAAAAACGATTGCGGCAATAGTCAAATTTAGTAAAAAAAAACGCAAGAAAAAACTTAAATTTTTTTATTACATTTTTATCTCCATATTTAAAAAAAAAAAATACACTTATGTTAACATAATTTTATAATCGGCAACATTCGGAATAGTTATTGAGGTACTTTGGGAGCATATTGAAAGATTCGTACTAATTTACTACAAAATGATCGCTCCGGCAACCCTGTTGCAAAGAGAGCAATCAGCTGACACGTTATTACGTGAAAAATCAAACTGAGCTAGGTTTCTACGATACGTGCGTTAAAGGGGCCTTCGTCATGCGTTGGTGAGTGGGCATTTACACTACAACTCCATAAGACAGGTTGTGTCAGCTGACACGGGCTACGTGCGTGCGTCGTTGACTGGTTGGGCTATAAACGAAAAGGAACCAATTGATTTGCGCTATTACGGCGCTCTCACTAATACAGTTGCATTTCAATTTTGCCTATCACTCAGCGTTGCCACTTAAAAAATTTTAAATTTACCAAAATACAAAATAAAAGTAACCAAAACTAGAAGCAAGTAACCAAAATAAATTAATAATATAGGCATATGTCCCATTAACGTTAGGACTATTTATTTGGAAGCAAAACAATATATACGGTTAACAAAAACTAAAATATATCGATTGTTTTACATCTTTAATAGCATGTTCATGGTGAGCCTGCGTTTTGCGTTTCGGAGGCATTTTTACGTTTAGTCCAAAACGCAACATTAAATGTTACATTTCTCCATACAAATGCCACCACCAAAATGCAACTTAACGCAACTATTTTTTTGCGTTTTGAATGCTAACGCAGAAAGCAACCCTGAAATCTTCGAAAAAATTTGCCATTCGAATGGAAAATAGTGGCAACACTCTGGCAATACAAGAACGAAATACCTACAAGATTACGCATATAGAGTAGCATGATCATGGGTACACGAGCTCCATGATGACGTCACTCTACATGTAATGAACGAAAGTAAACAAAACAGAGATCAAAATTAGTAGGATTCGCTAACTTATTTTTCACGACATAAAACAGCTTACTTTTAGTATTTATTCAAAATGACAAAAAGCTGAAACTCTGCTCACCTCAGCTGTTTGAAACGTTGATATTTACGAAAAGCACAAAAAGGAATGTGCAAAAGTGCAAAAGTAAACTTTCTTAATATAAATTTTCTTAATAAATATAAATAAATATGTAAGTAAATATAACTAGTATTAATATATATATGCATTAGTCAAATATTGAGGCATTTTTAAGATGTCCCCACGCGTGTGTACCAATGCAAATGCTTGCGAAAACATTTGTACAATAATACATACGTGAGTTAATTAATTTAAAAAAAGTGGTTTAATTCGAGTAATTTACTATCTATTTTATATGAATATTGATTCAAAATTAATTCCGGGTATGTTTTAATCAAATACTGAGGCATTTATTAAGATGTCCTCACGGTGGTGTACCACTGCAAATGCTTGTGAAAACATTTGTACAATAATACATATGTGAGGTAATTAATTTAAGAAAAGTTGCTTAATTCAAGTAATTTATTGTCTATTTTATTTGAATATATATTCAAAACCAATTCCGGATATCTATTTATCAAATATAAGAAAAACATTTGGCTTTAAACCTTTCTCACAAGTTTTCTCACAAATAAACAACACAAAACTACAAGTCGTCAAATCACTGACGTTGACGGCAACAGCTGTTTGTTCGATCGCAAATGTTGTTAAGGAAATAGCTAACGAATATCCAAGGTGACAAAAATATCGTTTAGTTCGCTAAACGATAACGCATGTTGTTAAAATTGGGTAGTGAATTCAGCTACTGGTTTTTTTGGTTTTGAAAACCCACCGAAAGTCAAAATACAAAAACAATTCTTCTATAGGTTGAAAAGAGACAAATACTCCCTCAAAAATAACTTGATTGACATTAAACTTCAAACTAAATGAAAATAATATTTATTTCAAAAATTATTTTTTTTTGGAAATTTGATTTAAATTACTGAAATAAAAAAGTTATGAAACCCCAAGGGCAGGATAGCTTTGTATTCCGTGTTATAAAGGGAAGCCAGTACGCAATATAATTTTTCTTGCGGACTTCTTCTTTACCCTTACGGCCAAAGCAGAAGCTTACAAGAGGCAAATTTAAAATTTGTATTTCCATATATTTTTTTATTTTAAATATAATTTTTTTATGGTTGCCAAATTGGAAAAATTGTCAGAAAAAATGACCGAATGCCAAAAAACCTACCGAAATACAAGCTGGCTCGTTGGTTTTTAATCGCCTAGATGGTATTTTGTTTGTTTTTTTCAATATATCTTGCTCGCTTACACCAACGCAAAACTGTATTTGACCATCTCCTTCACACAAAAAACCTGGTAGAATACCAGAAAAAAAACGTAGTGTCATATGGGCTTTTGGTTTGCAAAATTAGTGTATTATATTATTACATATTTTGCAAATTCTTGTTCTATTTTTTTAATTAGACAAAACAAAAAAATAAACATCAACACCTGATTGCGTAATCTGGGATATTAGCTCCGTTTGTTTCGAACTTCTCAAATGCGCATTTACAAAACGCGGCAGCATGAACACTTTTCGAAAAGCCATCTTCGAAAATGCAAAATGTTGCGTTTCAAATCCAGCATGAACATAGTATAAGCCTTAAACAGATGCAACGTCGAGCGAAATATCGCCCGGTCGTAGCGTTCTATCAACATTTAAAAACACGGCCAGATATGAGAATGAACAGAACCAAAAAGCTGACGAAAATCGCCCGACGAAAATTCGCTATAATAGATTTATTTCTAATGTTGTCGCTGACTCCTGTCAAATAAATTATTTGGACTTAAAAGCTTTTTGTGCTTAGCACGAAAATTATTTAATTTCATTTTTTATTATTTTGTATATTAGTGTCTAGCACGAAATTATTATTTTTTAATTTTAATTTTAATACTTTGCGATTAGTTCATACAGAGATGGTAGATGTGATAGCTATTTCGAAGAAAACCACTTTCTTCATCATCAGACATCTTCTCGGGAGCACACCAGGCAATGAACCTAGCCTCCAGCCATCAGTAGTCGAATGTAAGCGAAACGCTAAGCACCGCGGCTACCCATGGTCCTGCTGAGCTGTTGGATTTTTCTCTTATAAATGCCATTGCTCTATTCAATCCAAGTTTTCTCAGTGAACGATTTTCGTACATAGGCTATGAAAGTGTAATTTTTTATTGTTGGGGGTAAATGAAAAAATTCCAACAACTATTACCAGCAAAGGTTGATTTAACAACAACAATAATTATAATTTATTTGGAATTTGATAAAAAAAAATACAACAAAACAATTTGGATAATAAATATTTTATAGTTTGGAAAATTAAAAGCGTATTCCTAAAAATTGAATATAACCATAGTGTACTCAATACATGGACCTTGAAGGTAATCAAAATCGGCCGAAAGTAACCACGTAACCAAACGAAAAAATGGTAATCAATTTTGGTAAAAAGTAACCAAAGTGGCAACGCTGGTCGTCGCTGAACAAGTGGCCAAACAACATCGTGTGTCGCTATCGCATGTTTGCGCAGCGAATGTCAAAAATTTGCATGTACGTATGTACATATATGCATGTATGTATGTATGTTTGTTCGCCATACCCTGCAAAAAAATGTGCGATTAATCCCGAAAGAGATTTGTCCCAGATTCATCTCTTTCGGAAACAATCGGTCCACAATTAGTCCCCAATTGTTCCCGAAAGGGTACAAATCTAGATTGATTAAATGTAGAAATTTTACAAAAATATTCAATGTATGAATTTAAAAAAATGTATAATAATAGGTAAAACTGAACACCCTTTCTTTTAATAACAATAATGAATAATAATTTTAACAAAATGTTACCAAAAATTCCTATTGGAAAATCAATTACAATTATAAACTCAATACTGACTATGTAAGAAAATTTTTATTTATTGATTATTATTATTTTTTACAAACGTAAAACTTATTGTATAATCTGTACTTAAATAGGCATGAACATTTATAATTTTTAAAGATTGTTTTAAAAAATAGCCTTGGCTAATTTTGAAAAATTCCTCACATGTATTTTACACTCGCATAATGCATTCTCAGAACTTAAAATATTTTGAGGAGATATTTATTTTTATACTCAGCTGTACTAGTACACAGAGTATTATAGTTTTAATCACATAACGGTGGATTGTAACAGAATGAAATAATCGAGATAGATATAGACTTATATATATCAAAATGATCAGGGTGAAAAGAGAAATCGATTGAGCCATGTCCGTCCGTCCGTCCGTCTGTCCGTCCGTCCGTCTGTAAACACTCTAACTCGCGCAAAAATTGAGATATTTTGATGAAATTTGAAATGCAAGTTGGTATCGACACTGGGACGGTTGGTATTGAAAATGGGCGAAATCGGACCATGACCACGCCCACTTTTCCCATATAGAAAAAATCGGAAATTTGGTATCTCAGCCACTAATATAGCTAGAGTGATGAAATTTTACCCACATGTTAAGCTCATGCCCCTAAGAAGAAATTTGATAGAATTTTGGAAAATGGGCGGTGCCACGCCCACTTATTAAGGAGCAAACATTGAAAGCTTTATGAGCCATAACTCAGAAACTGTATAAGATATATCGATGAAATTTGGTACGCGTGATATACTTACTTAGCCAAATATTTGGACGAAAAATTGTCAAAATCGGTTGACGGCCACGCCCACTTTTATATATGGGTATTATAAAGTGACCTAATAAAAACATTTTAAGCGATATCTCTGTCAAATATAAAGATATATCATTGAAATTTTATATCAGGAGTCCACCTGCGGACATACAACGAAAAACACAAAAATTTTGGAAAATGGGCGTGGCACCGCCTCTTTTTAGAAGCTGGAATATACGAGATTTCTGAGCCCATAACTCGACAAATAATTGATATATAATGACGAAACTTGCTGTGTACACTTTTATTACTTGCGGTAATACATGTTGAAAATTTTAGCGAAATCGGTTGACGGCCACGCCCACTTTTATATATGGGTATTATAAAGTGACCTAATAAAAACATTTTAAGCGATATCTTTGTCAAATATAAAGATATATCATTGAAATTTTATGGCAGGAGTCCAACTGCGGACATAAAACGAAAAGCATAAAAATTTTGGAAAATGGGCGTGGCACCGCCTCTTTTAAGAAGCAGGAATATACGAGATTTCTGAGCCCATAACTCGACAAATAATTGAGATATTATAACGAAACTTGGTTTATACACTCTTATAACTTGTGTTAATAGACACGCAAAAATTTATTGAAATCGGTTTATGACCACGCCTACTTTTTAACAAAGATATTTCTAGAACACCCTTTGGGAATTTGTAACGTGACATCTTTGTAACTAGCAGTCATAAAGGAATGAAATTTTGCACAAAGAATAATATTCATATGCTTAGTTGGATGACTGATAAAAATTTTGAAAATGGGCGCGGCTACGCCCACTTTATGCAGCACTTGCTTTATATAAAGTACCTACACCGTGTTTCCATCAAACGCAAACAAACAATGAAAGCATACAGCTGAGTATCTAATGTTCGATTCCACTCGAACTTAGGCTTCCTTACTTGTTTTTAAAAGATTTCACTACAGGATGAAAGCTAATCGAATAAACTTTCTTCTAACATTTATAACAATAATTTTTACATTTTCATAAAAAATAGCCTTGGCTTACAACTTTGGATGAAAGCGATTAATCTACATTTGTACCCGTTCGGGTATAAAAATTGAACAATTAGTCTCTTCATAGGATATTCTCGAAAAAATGCGATCAATTCGCCCCATATAAAGGGATGTAAAATTGTACTAGTCGCATTCTCCCTTGCGATTGATCCCGGACACGTCCCGTATTAATCGAATTTTTTGCAGGGTAGCGATCAAAGCGCTCTCACTTATACACTTGCATTTACAAATTTGCCGAGCCATGCTCTAGAGCATTGGTGGGCAAATGAAATGTAAGCATGTATTGGTAACCGCGAGCGTAAAGTGGCTACCATGGGACAAAGAACATTTGCAGTCAGTTGATTAACAAACAACAGCGAAGCAACATCGTGCACCGCTTGATTGTTTTATGATACTATTTATGTGCGTACCTACATATGTATATGTGTTTGTTCACTGCTTGTTAAATGCTTTCATTCATTAAATAGCGCATAATTTACTATTGCATAAAAAATAAAAGCAAAGCGACGATACGTGTCACCCCTTTGCTTGCTGAAACACAACTGACATGAAAATTCTGTTCTAACACCACTGTGACTCAATTGATTTTTCGCTCTCAACAGCAACTGAAATAAGAGCGTAAGAATACGTGTGCTGAGAGTAACGCTCATATGAGTCAAAATGCCCACCATTGCTCTAGAGCAATGGTGGGCATTTTGACTCATATGAGCGTTACTCTCAGCACACGTATTCTTACGCTCTTATTTCAGTTGCTGTTGAGAGCGAAAAATCAATTGAGTCACAGTGGTGTTAGAACAGAATTTTCATGTCAGTTGTGTTTCAGCAAGCAAAGGGGTGACACGTATCGTCGCTTTGCTTTTATTTTTTATGCAATAGTAAATTATGCGCTATTTAATGAATGAAAGCATTTAACAAGCAGTGAACAAACACATATACATATGTAGGTACGCACATAAATAGTATCATAAAACAATCAAGCGGTGCACGATGTTGCTTCGCTGTTGTTTGTTAATCAACTGACTGCAAATGTTCTTTGTCCCATGGTAGCCACTTTACGCTCGCGGTTACCAATACATGCTTACATTTCATTTGCCCACCAATGCTCTAGAGCAGAGATCCCCAAAACTCTAACTGCAGCAGTGTTGGTAACTGCAGCAGTATTAGTGAAAAACGACTAGTTGAGTGCCCAGCTACTACCGTCGCATCGTTCAGTAGCTTGCGGGCAAGCAAAAAGACAACAACGTGCACGCATATATTTTTCGCTTTTATGCGCTGCTATACCACGTCGCCGCTGTGGCCGCTGTGGTGCAGTGGGTAGAGTGCTCGCCTGCTATGCCAGAGGTCTCGGGTTCAAACCACGGTCCGAGCCAAACAAATTTTTCTAATTAGTAAAAATCCAATTATTGGGTTTTTTAAGAGCAGCGGTCACCTCTCGGCAGTGGGCGGCATACCCTCCGAGAGTATTTCTGCCATGAAAAAGCTTCTCACAAAAAATGCATTCGCCGTTCGGAGCCGGCATAAAACTGTAGGTCCACCCAATTAGTAGGAAAAACAAAAAAGGAGCACACCTCGAATTGGGAGAGAAGCTCGGCCATAAAACTCGTCAGAGTTATAATAGCGCCATTGTATTATTATTATACCACGTCGCACAATGAAAACGAAGTATGCGTGTACGTTCGTATGAAAATGAAGTATCCGTGTACGTTGTTATCTTTTTGCTTGCCCGCAAGCTAGGCATGGGTAACACTGCGCTGCGCGGCGCAATTGCGCTAACACCAACCCTGGTGTTATTGCGCTAACTCCGATTTGGGAAATGCGCCAACTCAATATAGCGCCAACCCAATGTAGCGCCAACTCAATGTAGCGCCAACTCAGTATAGCGCCAACTCAATGTAGCGCCAACTCAATGATGCGCTATTGCAATATAACACTGACTCAATTTCGTGCGCTAACACCAGCTCCAATATAGCGCTAGTGTAAAATGGCGCAACCACAACGCCAATAACAGCATCATAGTATATGTATACGTATGACAACGTCACAATTATGTGTGCTTGATAGTGATCTAAGTGAATCTAATTTCCAGCATATTTTCACATATATACGGAATATTTTTCCAAATGATTATGAAAATTAAAATTAATTGTGCCCTCGTATGTGTAAGCAGAATTGCGCCAAAAGAAATAAAACGGGGATGGTAAACAGTAACAAGCGAAAAAATGTTATTTATCGATTATTCGATGACAATTGCGCTAAAGGTGTTATTGCGCCAGTACCGTGAGTTGGCGCCACGGTTGGCGCTGGCGTTATTGTATCAGCGCCAAAAAAATTGCGCCATTACCCATGGCTACCGCAAGCAACTGAATCGTCGCACGGTCGTAGATGGTCACCTAACTTTTGCGCTCTTACTACGACAAAACGAGAGAGTATAACAATCTGTGTGAGTTGAGCGTTGCACCTCAGTGCTATGCAGCCTTGGGCAAAATCTTAGCACCTGCTAAATGAGAGTAAGCGCCCGTGTACGTATACACACCGATTGTCACTACTACAGACAAATAAAGAGCGTAAAACGAGCGCTTACGATGGGACTTGGCGATCGTCGCTTAGGAAAAATAATCAGTTTGCCTTCGACTGGCGTGAAAGCAAGTGGTCGCTAGGTGATCGTCGCTTGAAATTCTTTTATTCTATTTGCAGATGCCAAACAACAAGCATATGTATGTGTATACGTACGTTGTTTCATAATTTCGCGAAGCGTGCGCGCATGACCCTACTCGCTCAACATCTGCATGCAGACTGATTATTTTTAGTAATTTTTCACTTTATCCTACAGTAGGCGCACCAACACACACTCATTTTTTAGTAATGGCTTGAGTGTAGTGGTGCCCAAGGCTGGTGCTATGAAACGAAGACCCCTGCTCTAGAGCAGTGATAGCAGCGTTGCCACTTTGGTTACTTTTTACCAAAATTGGTTACCGTTTTTTCGTTTGGTTACGTGGTTACTTTCGGCCGATTTTGGTTACCTTCAAGATCCAAGTACACCATGGTTACATTCAATTTTTAGGAATACGCTATTAATTTTTCCAAACTATAAAATATTTATTATCCAAATTATTTTGTTGTATTGTTTTTATAAAATTCCAAATAATTTATTGTTGGGGGTAAATGAAAAAATTCAACAACTATTTCCAGCGAACGTTGAGTGTAAAGCTGTTTCAGGAACATGAATAAGGCAAAAGTGGGACAAATTCAACAGCTTTCACAGGCTCACAGTGGTCGAGCGTGTAAAAGCGTGCTCACATTGCGGCTGAAGATGGAATGTACCACGGGTTCGATCCTCGTGCGGAACATCCACTTCCGAAAAGGGTGCTAATGATCGAAAATGGTTTTTCGTGAAATAACTATACTCAACCTTCGCTGGAAATAGTTGTTGAAATTTTTCCTTTTACCTCCAACAATAAAAAAATAAATTAAATAATTTTCGTGCCAAGCACTAAAAAGCTTTTAAGTTCAAATAATTTATTTGACAGGAGCCAGCGACCAAATTATAAATAAATTTATTCTAGCGAATTTTCGTCGGGCGATTTCGCCAGCTTTTTGGTTCTGTTCATTCTCATATCAGCGATATTTCGCTCAACGTTGGATCTGTTTAAACAAGCGACATTCACCCACGATATTGCTGCGCCACTTGCTGAACGACGACTAAATCGTTTACAAAAGAAAGAGCATAACGTGTCTGTGTGATTTGAGCGCGATTGATCTATGAAACGCCTATCACTGCTCTAGAGCAGTGATAGGCAAAATTGAAATGCAGCTGTATTAGTGAGAGCGCCGTCATCGCGCAAGTCAATTGGTTCGTTTTCGTTTAGTTTAGTCGCTTGCTGGCCATTGACGTATGCGGTCGTTTGATGCGATAATAAAATCGTACATAACGTGAAATGGCAAGCGCAAAGTATTTTATGATGCGTAATGCTTTCGGGCAAATCCAATACATACATACGTACATTATTTCTAACGCAAAAACAAGCGATACCCACATACGATGTTGATTCGCCACTTGCTGAGTGACGACTAAATCGTTTACAAAAGAAAGAGCATAACATGTCTGTGTGAAGTGAGCGCGTTCAATTGAACAATGAAACGCCTATCACTGCTCTAGAGCAGGGGCAGCGATGCCGCTGTCACTCCAATTGGAAGATTTCACTCCGATTTTGACCTCCTCACTCCGTCACTCCCTCTTGGACTAAATCACTCCCACTTTTTCATGTATGAAATAATTCAGAAATTTTGAATCAACCTTCAATTTTGTATGTATAAAATTACAATCTGGCAGCGTTATTGTTTAAGTCTTATAATTCTGCCGCAGTGGCAACTTTTCACTGATCTTTGTTTTGTGCGCGCTTCCATGGAAAATTTCAAATCAATTGCTCTAAAACAATGATGCCCAAACATTTCTTACGGGCGAGCAATATCATAATTTAAAGAAAAAAAATTTTTTTTCTATATGTTTGTTTTTGTAGTTTTCTACAACTTCATTGATATCTCGATAACCCAGTAAAAAAATTAGGACACAAACATATGTATACATTTTTAATTAATAAAATTAATATTAATATTTATAAATAAATAATTAATTAATATTGATAAGTGGATTGTTTTTAGAAAGCTTAAAAAATATCTTTAATACGAGATTTATGGATTTTGGCTACTATTACTGAATTTATTAATTAATTTTCAATGCCCTCCTCTAAATTTTTCAAAATATATAAATAAATAATTAATTAATTATTAGTGTGACAAAGTTAAATATCTTTGCCCCCGAGCGTTTATTTTAAAACTTTCCTCGATGTTTTTAGTACGTATAAATGTGAAAGTGTATTTTCAAAATTAAAAATTGTAAAATCGAAACACAGAAACCGGATCTCAGACAAATACCTCGAGTCAGTTTTGCAACTATCAACCACAAATGTTGAAATAGACATAGATAACATTCTCGAAAATATGAACGAATCAAATTAATATACATATGTATATACGTATATATTCCACATTTCATTTTTTCATTACTGGGTTGGACCTGTTCGAATCAAAATAAAAAATTGTTTTTGTGTTTCCATAGAAATGTTTCGGGAGTATACAAATTTTGTTTTCCTATGCTCGCCTATGCTCGCCATATACACAAATTTCTTATGAAAGTGTATAGGCGAGTGAAGTTCAATACCTACGAGCACTACAAAAAGAAAATGTGTATGCGAGTATAGGGCTTGGGCAACTATGCTCTAAAATGAATAGATGAGTTAAAATTTATAAAAACACATTAGCTGGTTTTTACATTTTTTTGTTTTCATCAGAAAAGTTTGCCCTGGACCAAATGCAAAAAAAGGTACATTGACAGGTAAGTTATATTTCTAAAGGATACTTTTCCATATTTCATAACCTCATATTCTCTTTCCAGCTATTTTATCAAAGAAGAAAATTCCCCTGCTGCTACAACACAGAAATTGGCCTATGATGTAGCTATTGCAAATGACCATACTTATGTATACGATTTGGATCCTGTGGCTGCTGCCGTCTGTACGAGCGACTTCGATGCTGCTATTTCTGCTATAGTTTCCGATGATTGTAGTGCTGCTGCTATTGCCTATATGACACTACATTTTTTCCCTGGTTTTTTTGGTTTTGAAAACCCACCGAAAGTCAAAATACAAAAACGATTCTTCTATAGGTTGAAAAGAGACAAATACTCCCTCAAAAATAATTTGATTGACAGTAAACTTCAAACTAAATGAAAATAATATTTATTTTAAAAATTATTTTTTTTGGAAATTTGATTTAAATTACTGAAATAAAAAAGTTATGAAACCCAAAGGGCAGGATAGCTTTGTATTCCGTATTATAAAGGGAAGACAGTACGCAATATAATTTTTCTTGCGGACTTCTTCTTTACCCTTACGGCCAAAGCAGAAGCTTACAAGAGGCAAATTTAAAATTTGTATTTCCATATATTTTTTTATTTTAAATATAATTTATTTTATGGTTGTCAAATTGGAAAAATTGTCAGAAAAAATTACCGAATTACCAAAAAAACCAACCGAAATACAAGCTGGCTCGTTGGTTTTTAATCGCCTAGATGGTATTTTGTTTGGTTTTTTTCAATATAGCTTGCTCGCTTACACCAACGCAAAACTGTATTTGACCATCTCCTTCACACAAAAAACCTGGTAGAATACCAGAAAAAAAACGTAGTGTCATATGGGCTTATGAATGATTTGCACACCACAGACGGTGACTTCGATGCTGCTATAGTTTCGGGTGATTGTAGTGCTGCTGCTATGAATTATTTTCACACCATATGTATGGTAAATAATTGTAGTGCCGCTGTTTTCTGCGATTTTCACACCAAAGACAGTGAAAATAAAGCCGTTCAAACAAAAATTCATCGATAAATGGAAGATGAAATTTAGTTGGTTAGAAAACAAAGATGAGAAAAGCTTCTGTAAAATTTGTGTAAAATTGTTGGGAAATAATATTTCTGATTTGGAAAGGTATGGCAATTCTGATGGTCATAAAAGGGCAGAATTGTCTTTACAAAAACACAAAATACATAATTTATTTAAAAAAAAAAAACTTATCCTACTTATATATACATACTTGTATTTTTATATCAAGACATTTATCTAATGCAGAACATGCACTAATTTATGTATACAAAAGTTTATAAACAAATGTGCTATGAATAAAAACACAATTTTAATTTAATTAAATTCATTTCTAATAAATACATATGTCCTTTAATTCGAAAACAAAATTTTGCGTTTGCTTTCCCATATTTACATTTCTTGTTGATTTCCTTATTTTTGACAACCCTCCGCAATTTCACTCGCCTCTTTCGTCCGTCACTCCGAAACACTCCGCTATATGTCAATTTTCACTCCGCTCATAAATTTTGGAACGGCATCGCTGAGCAGGGGTCTTCGTTTCATAGCACTGAGGTGCAACGCTCAATTCACACAGATTGTTATACTCTCTCGTTTTGTCGTAGTAAGAGCGCAAAAGTTAGGTGACCATCTACGACCGTGCGACGATTCAGTTGCTTGCGGGCAAGCAAAAAGATAACAACGTACACGCATACTTCGTTTTCATACGAACGTACACGCATACTTCGTTTTCATTGTGCGACGTGGTATAGCAGCGCATAAAAGCGAAAAATATATACGTGCACGTTGTTGTCTTTTTGCTTGCCCGCAAGCTACTGAACGATGCGACGGTAGTAGCTGGGCACTCAACTAGTCGTTTTTCACTAATACTGCTGCAGTTACTAACACTGCTGCAGTTAGAGTTTTGGGGATCTCTGCTCTAGAGCATAGCTGTCCAAATGCGACTCATGTGAGCAATGAGAGTAAGCACTTGTGTACGTATACTCACCGATTGTCACTACTACAGACAAATAAAGAGCGTAAAACGAGCGCTTACGATGGGACTGGGCGATCGCCGATTAGCAAAAATAATTAAGTTGCCTTCGACTGGCATGAAAGCAAGTGGTCGCTAGCTGGTCTTAGCTTCAAATTCTTTTGTTCTAATTACAGATGCCAAACAACAAACAAAAGTACGAAGATCTTGCATATAACGTGTGTACACAAATGTAAATATGTACGTGTATATTTGTGTAGTTTCATAATTTCGCAAAGCGTGCGCACGTGACTCTGCTTGCTCAACATCTGCAAGCAGACTGATTATTTTTAGTAATTTTTCACTTTGGCATACGGTAGGCGCACCAACACACATTCATTTTTCGGTCGTTGCTTGATTGTGGTAGTGATTCGCATTTGGACAGCCCTGCTCTAGAGCATAGCTGTCCAAATGCGACTCATGTGAGCAATGAGAGTAAACACTTGTGTACGTATACTCACCGATTGTCACTACTACCCTGCAAAAATTCCGAGTACTCCAGTCGCTAATCCATGGAGTGCTCGCTATGGACCAACCGATTACTCCATAACTTGCCACATTTCATACAAAAAATATGGTCCATTTAACATTGCATGTCATTGCAATGGAGTATATACTCCAGCCCCGCATAACAAACAAATTAATCCATGGAGTAGCTACATTGGATTAATTGATGGAGTACCTAACAGTTAGCCGAACATAACAACAAAAACAAATGTTTACCGCGACGACGACGAATGACGTGTATACATACAAACATATGTATGTATGTAGTTATTTATGTATACACATATCGTCGTCGCCGCGATAAAAATTTGGTTTTTGTCATGTTCGGCTAACTACGAACCGATGCAGATACACGAATCGGTCGTTTGGGCTATGTCAGTGGTCACTTTGAAAGTACTCCAACCTACCACAAATGGAGCATATAATCCAATGATTTTTGCAGGGTACAGACAAATAAAGAGCGTAAAACGAGCGCTTACGATGGGACTGGGCGATCGCCGATTAGCAAAAATAATTAAGTTGCCTTCGACTGGCATGAAAGCAAGTGGTCGCTAGCTGGTCTTAGCTTCAAATTCTTTTGTTCTAATTACAGATGCCAAACAACAAACAAAAGTACGAAGATCTTGCATATAACGTGTGTACACAAATGTAAATATGTACGTGTATATTTGTGTAGTTTCATAATTTCGCAAAGCGTGCGCACGTGACCCTGCTCGCTCAACATCTGCAAGCAGACTGATTATTTTTAGTAATTTTTCACTTTGGCATACGGTAGGCGCACCAACACACATTCATTTTTCGGTCGTTGCTTGATTGTGGTAGTGAATCGCATTTGGACAGCCCTGCTCTAGAGCAGGGATGGGCGCCGCAAGGCACATAAACGCAGCAGAGGGGCGATCATGGGCTTTCGTGGGCACTGCATAATTTCCGGGGAAAGGGGAGCTAAGGCGATATCGAAGTTGATGTACACTCCGCCTTAAGTGATGTTCATCGCACAGCGCGTACGGAAACACTAAAAATTAAAACCTCATTGTTTTATATAGAGAGAGGAATTCACCAATAATAAAATGTGCAGTGTTGCCGCTAAAAAATTTCGAAAAGTGGCCGAAAAAAGTAAAAAAAGTGTTTCCCAAATTTTTTTTAGCTAGAAATACATTTTTATATATTTTTGTGGTTTATTTAATGCTTAAAGCAATTTGCAAGCGGTTTGTACCCTTGGTCTTAAATAGTGAAAGTTTTGAAAATAATCTTCCTGCTGATGCACTGCTGGCACCGTTAACATATTTGCAACAAATTCACAACTAGTTCTCATTTAAGTTGTTTTTCATTCCCCCACGTTGTGCGAAAACTCTTCTATTTCGGTTTGTTAAAACAATTTTCTTGCATTCTAAAAATTTTTACTCCCAAATAACTTTTTCGGGGTTTTCCTTCGCAGCGGAGAATTGCTAATAAAAAGTGAAAAGGTAACAAAGAGGCTTTTTTATGTGAATTTTATATGAGCTTTTGGCCAGTTTTTAATTAAGAAAAATTTTAAAAATTTTTTTGGTAGAGGTTATGGATCCATTTCGGAGACCACATCCCCTCATCAGACTTCTTCAGGCGGCCTCAACCGAGGATCGAACTTAAGTCGTTTCGATTGGTAAGCCAATAGCATCCCATTGAGCTACCACCGCCGCCAGCTTTGTTTTGCTTAATTCTCAATTTTCCTTTTATTACAATTTACATACCAACAACAGTAGCAGAAAACGGCCATGTAAAAACAAACATAAAAAAGCTTTTTTTATATTTAAGAAAAAAACTAAAAAATATTTATTACATTATAGGTTTGAAAGTAAAAAAGGACCAAAAGTGGCCCAAATGTTTAAAAAGGTTCAAATATTGCATATTTTCAAAAAGTTGGGTTCCGGTAGCCTGGCTCTTAAAAAAGGTTCAAATTGTCACTTTAGTGGCCTCAGCGGCAATTCTGTACAATCGCTAATTTTGCAGTTTCTTTCTCGCTATTGCTTTCGAACTCCGATGCCATTTACTTCATTAGTGTCATAATTTAAAAAAACCAATTTATGTCTTCTTCGCTATATATGGAAGTAAGCTACTATACTAAAGCAACAATATTTTTTAAATAAAGCCCTTAATTTTCATCTATGACCATAAAATTTCATAACAAATAAATAACACTGATTCTCACTACTAAGTATCGATTCAGAAAATTGCGTTGTGTCGTTTTAGAAGCAAGTGTGCTTTGTGCTTTTGGCATGTACATTAAGGTGGAGTGAAAACATATGGAGCTTTTTTTTGTTTTTTTTTTTGAACGTACCAATGAAAAGTTGCCTTAATGAACCCCACAAAATTTTATGGCCATAGGATGACATTTTGAACTGCCCCCAGCCCCGCAAAGTTGAAAACACGATCTGGTACAAATATGAAATTTTGAAAATTATAAAAGCAAAAAACCAAGTATGAGGATTGATAAACATGGCTAAGCTGAGTATTAAAGTGAATTTTTTTTTGGAAACAACAACAACAAAAGTTATTAAAGGTCAAAGTTTATATTATGCATTCTTTGAATTGCAATTACTTAAAAACTACTGAACCGATTTCGAATATTTTTATACCATTCGATAGGTATTTTGATTCCCTTTAATTTCATATACATTTTACAGTGCGTTCCATAACACCCCACAGCGGGGGTCGACCCCCTTTTACCCACCTTACTTTTCATATATAAAATGTATACCAAATTTAAGGGAAAATACATGCGAGTAGGTCAATAAAATTTTACAGGCTTATTTCTGGGATAGGAAGGTGCCGTTCTGGCTTTGGAACAAATTGAATTTCCAAAAAAAAAAATTGGCCCCACCTTAATGTACATATGTATATATATATATGCTCTCTTGTTCTCAATACCGAATATGCATTAGCGCGCTCAATATTGGTTGATATTGGTTGCCACTATCAGTGTTGCCACTGAAAAAAAATTTTACCGACCAAATTACCGCCCAATTCCACCAAAAAAGGCCCAAAAATCAGAAGTCAACTTAAAATGGAATTACATATTTATTTTTAAATACATATGTACATACTAAGTAATCTTGACTCCCACTCATTTAATTCAGAACTAACACTAGACTGTCGCCGATCTCTAAAAGAGATGGCCAAACAGACCTGTCTGCACCTCGTGTAGGTCCCGGGACATAGGGATATCAATGGCAATTGTAAGGCGGATGAACTTGCGAGGCAGGGCACTACCGAGCAGGTTCTTCCATAAAGCATAGGTATGCCTTAGCCACAAACAAGCTAATTCTTAAACAGTATGTCTATAAACTAGCAAGCGATAGATGGCAACAGAAGCCAGTATGTCGAACATCAAGGCAAATCTGGCAGAAATGGGTTCACAAGCGATCCCATCAAATAAGTACTCTAAGGAGAGATGACATCTCGAACCTTGTGGTGGTACTCACAGGACACTGCCTCATCGGGAAACACGCAGAGAGGCTAGGTGACCCTACCGCAGATGCTGCATAAGCTTGAAAGATGATGAGGCGAGGAGACAATCGAACACCTCATCTGCCACTGCTTTGCTCGGCTCTTAACAGCGACAGACAACACTTTCTTGGGACTTCCTTCCTGGATAGCCTATGCAAAGTCACTAAAGTGAACTAGTTCACTGAAGAGACCCCTCACCAATTGAGCGCTCAACAAAGTGAACTAAATTTCCCAACTCTAATAGACATGCGCATAGTGTGTTTCACTAACAATAAAAGAACTTTACACGGGAAAGATGAAACGTTTAGCGTCCGAGAAATTGTCTCCACTAAAATATTCATATTACAAATCGGACCAAAATTGATTTTAGCCGCCCAACAGCCCAAAGTAAATTTATCGGACCAGATTTGGTCCGAAAGGCCCAATTTCGGCATCACTGGCCACTATCCTAAAAAAATGTTGATAATAATTCCGAACAAAATAACCAAAAAATTACAAACAGACTAACAAATTATCGCCTTCATAATTCGAATGATAAAAGAAACTTAAAAGAAGTACACCTTCTTTGGTTTACAAAAAAAAATATCTGAAACGTAAATCACATCTATGAATGAATTTTGTTTGTAGTTCGTTTGATTTTTCTTTGGTCATAGCTTTAGTAGAAATTAAAAAAAAACATTTTTAACATTAACAGATTAAGTATACCTTAGAATAATTTTATCATATTGAAAAAGAAAAATACTAAAATCATTTGATAGTTACCAAATTACCAACCGCAAAAAAATACCTATTTTGGAATTAATTACCAAGTGTGGCAACCATATGCTCAGTTTGAGTTCGTCCTTCTCCCCACCAGCTGGTACATTTACCTATTTCACCATCCCTATGCAATGAGCCGACGCGACCCGTACGGGTAAATACTAGAGCGCTGCAATGAGACATTCGTACAAGTGTAGACTCGTGTAGTTTTTGCTTTTGACTACTGTACTACTCGTACTCATTTCGAATGAAAAGTAGTAGTACAAGTACTCGTTTGATAGCTGTTGCTACAGTTCTCTATTCGTTTATTCACTTCATTTCGCACATTTAGCTACATACGCACATATACCTACATACATATGTACACTTTTGTTTGTGCATACACGCTTGTTGCTGCTGTTGTTGTACAAGTGTACAAGTGTTAATTTGCTGTGTTTCGTGTACTTCCGAGCAGTACAGCAATGTCTCATGACGATCGGATAGTGTACGTACACTATTCATTGTGGTTCGTGTACGAGTAGTATAGTATTCATAATAAAGCGAGTTGTTGTACTTCACTACAAGAAAACCAAACGAGTAACTCGTTTGGACATATGAATGTATTCATGCAGCAGTCTAGTAGAGCGCTGCAATGAGACATTCGTACAAGTGTAGACTCGTGTAGTTTTTGCTTTTGACTACTGTACTACTCGTACTCATTTCGAATGAAAAGTAGTAGTACAAGTACTCGTTTGATAGCTGTTGCTACAGTTCTCTATTCGTTTATTCACTTCATTTCGCACATTTAGCTACATACGCACATATACCTACATACATATGTACACTTTTGTTTGTGCATACACGCTTGTTGCTGCTGTTGTTGTACAAGTGTACAAGTGTTAATTTGCTGTGTTTCGTGTACTTCCGAGCAGTACAGCAATGTCTCATGACGATCGGATAGTGTACGTACACTATTCATTGTGGTTCGTGTACGAGTAGTATAGTATTCATAATAAAGCGAGTTGTTGTACTTCACTACAAGAAAACCAAACGAGTAACTCGTTTGGACATATGAATGTATTCATGCAGCAGTCTACTAGAGCGCTGCAATGAGACATTCGTACAAGTGTAGACTCGTGTAGTTTTTGCTTTTGACTACTGTACTACTCGTACTCATTTCGAATGAAAAGTAGTAGTACAAGTACTCGTTTGATAGCTGTTGCTACAGTTCTCTATTCGTTTATTCACTTCATTTCGCACATTTAGCTACATACGCACATATACCTACATACATATGTACACTTTTGTTTGTGCATACACGCTTGTTGCTGCTGTTGTTGTACAAGTGTACAAGTGTTAATTTGCTGTGTTTCGTGTACTTCCGAGCAGTACAGCAATGTCTCATGACGATCGGATAGTGTACGTACACTATTCATTGTGGTTCGTGTACGAGTAGTATAGTATTCATAATAAAGCGAGTTGTTGTACTTCACTACAAGTAACTCGTTTGGACATATGAATGTATTCATGCAGCAGTCTAGTAAATACCCATATGGGCTCAATCGCCCATGGCTGCTCTAGAGTACAGAAAAATTGAGGGATAGTGAGAGAGTTTGTGTTTTGAGCGCAGAAGTTGAATGGAATAAACCAGAGATGCTTAACGAACGAACGGATTCTATTTCGTTTTGTTAATTCACAATCCTAAATTATCAAAATGGTTTTGTTTCGTTAATTAGCAACGCTAAATTATCAAAACCATTTCGTTTCGATAATTCACAAAACCAAAGAGTGTATATGGATAAGAGGCTGCAGTTTGAAAAAATTCACACTAGATGTCACATTTCGCGCGAGATGGGACCCGCGCAGTGTGACATCTAGTGTGAAGTTTCACAAAGAGCATATATGGATGAGGGTGCAGTCAGCGAAACTTCACACTAGATGTCACACTGCGCGGGTCCCATCTCGCGCGAAATGTGACATCTAGTGTGAATTTTTTTCAAACTGCAGCCTCTTATCCATATACACTCTTTGACAAAACTAAATTATCAAAATACAACCGGTAACGTTGAAACGAAGTAAATCAACAAAAAGATTGCCTGCACGAGGCGCATACATACACAGCTGTCACTCAGATCGTAGCAGTTCGTGTGCATATGCATATATGTATGTATGCATGCGAGTACTCGGCCGATTGTTCGCGACGGCATTGCGAGCGCACTAAGCATTTCAACGTTATAAATTTGGTTATGATAACGCTAATCAACGAAATGAAATTATTTTGATAATTTCTTTTCGCTAATCAACGAAATGGTATTATTTCGATAATTTCATTATCGTTATTTTGCGACTATAAATTATTTTGATAGTTGTGTAAACGGTAAAAGCCTGAATAGTTTCAACGGAAACGAATGCTTTTTTTTTGGTAAACGATAATATTAACGTTACGATGCATCCTTGGAATAAACAAATGTATGTACATCAGGGATGGGCACACAAACACATTCAAACAATCTCCGAAAGTTAGTGTGTATTGGTGCGCCTACTGTAGGCCAAAATGGAAAACGACAAACAATAATCAGTCTGCATGCAGATGTTGAGCGAGCAGGGTCATGCTGCGCACGCCTTGCGAAATTATGAAACAACGTACGTATACAAATACATACGTATGTATGTTATATGCAAACTCTTGATAGTTTTGTTTGTTGTCTGGCTTCTGCAAATAAAACAAAAGAATTTCAAGCGACGACCACTTGCTTTCACGACAGTCGAAGGCAAATTAATTCTTTTTGCTAAGCGACGATCGCCTGGTCCCATCGTAAGCGCTCGTTTTACGCTCTTTATTTGTCTGCATTAGCATGGTTCAATTATAGAAGGTTTTTGCAGTACGATATACGTGCATACATACATACACACTCCATGTAAATTGTTTGTGTATTCTGTGATGCTTCTGTCAAAATCATAGCCCGCCATTGTAGAAATCATATTGCGTCAATATCAAAATTGACATAAGTTTGACATAAGCATCACAATATGAATAAAAAAAAATAGAAAAAAGCTTGCAATCAGCTGTTTAGTAGGTTAACCTTCTATAAATTAGCCTTGTGCATTAGTGACAATCGGTGAGTATACGTGTGAATCGCAAACAGCTGGTCTGCCCGCGGGCAAGAGGCTGCGCATCGCTGATGTACATATATATTACTCGTACATATTTTTACTCTGATGTGATGTTTTTCATTTACCCGTGCGGGTGAATTTTGCCGGTACCTTTTGTACAGTTACATGAGTATATTAATATCTTTTTTAATATGCATACACACATGTGAGAAACAAACTGTTTTTATTAAATTTTGTGCAACTTCACAAAAAGCCACAAACAAATAAAATAAGAGTAAGATATACAGAATCATTATTAAGCTAAGATCACACGATTTGTACATTTGGCTAAAAATTTGCCAAATTCATAGGCAAACCGTGTGAACGGTAAATTTCATTTGAGACAAATCACAAAAGCCAAATATTTAGCCTCTTGTGGCAAATCAAAAACGGCCCTTGTAGCCAAATCGTGTGAACACAAATGTCATACAGAAGGTAAATGAAAATGATGAAAATGGACAAATTTTGATTTGCCACTTGGATACAAATGGTTGTGGCAAATATACAAATCTTTTTTGACAACTATAAAATAAATTATGTTTAAAATAAAAAATATATGGAAATACAAGTTTTAAATTGGCCTCTTTTAAGCTTCTGCTTTGGCCATAAGAGGAAAGAAGAAGTCCGGAAAAAACATTATACGGCGCACTGGCTTCTCTTTATAAAATAGAATACACAGATATCATGCCATTTGAGATGCATAATTTTTTTATTTCAGTAATTTGAATTCCAATTTCGAAAAAAATTAATTTTTGAAATAAATATTATTTTCATTTAGTTTGAAGTGTAATGTCAATCAAATTGTTTTTGATGGAGTAGTTAGCTCTGTTCGTGGCCGCTGTGGTGCAGTCTGGAGAGTGCTCGCTTGCTATACCAGAGGTCTCGGGTTCAAACCCCAGTCCGAAAAAACACCAAAAAAATTGTTTCTAATTAATTAAAACTCAATTGTTGGGGTTTTAGAAACAGCGGTCACCTCTCGGCAGTGAGCGGCATACCCTCCGAGTGTATTTCTGCCATGAAAAAGCTTCTCAAAAAAATGCATTCGCCGTTCGGAGCCGGCATAAAACTGTAGGTCCACCCAATTAGTAGGACAAACAAAAGGAGCACACCTCGAATTGGGAGAGAAGCCCGGCCATAAAACTCGTCAGAGTTATATTAGCGCCATTGTATTATTATTATATTATTATTTAGCTCTGTTCAATAACAAAAAATTGTTACGAATTTTTCGTAAAAAATGACAGCTCTCCATATGAAAATGACAGTTTTTAGTAATTGAACACAGGTTTTGTGTCTTTTCAAGAACTTTTTTTGTATTTTGACTTTCGGCGGGTTTTTCAAACCAAATATACCAGAGAAAAAACGTAGTGTCATATAGGCCGAAGAAGCATTTTTTAACGTTTAGCTAGAAAAAATTAGGAATAATTTTTTATTCCTTATTGAGATAATTTTGTATAATGAATACATTTTTGACGTTATTCAATTATTCTTGATAGTCACACAAGTATACTTTTTCAAAAAATGATTTTTCGAATACTTTCCCAAATTAGGAGAGAATATTTGCCCGAATTTGAACCGAATGTTTTCCCGAAACCTAACCGAATAATTTTCCAAATACTTTCCGGATCCTAAACCGAACCCCAATACTTTCCCAAATCGAGAAAGAATATTTGCCCGAATCTGAACCGAATGTTCTCCCAAATGCTTTCCCGACTCTGAATGGAATATTTTTCCAAATACCAGATCCGAAACCGAACCCGAATACTTAACCTATTATTTTTCTAATAATTTCCCGAATCCGAACCGAATATAAATAAACATGAACCCCTGGTAATAACTCAGTCAGTTTCCGGGCGAATTTAACAAAACTTTGCACGTGACTATATCCTACTATTACCCTAACCATTTCTAAAAATAATCGAAATCGATATATGGTTTTGATCCTTTACTTTCATTCAAAATGTACAAGAATACATAAACAATTTCTTCATATACGATTTCGACGTATCTGCAACATTTAATTCAGTTTTGTGCAACCAAAGTAAACATTTCACAATGACCATTTTTTTGGAGCTCGTTAACACACGTATTCTATTGAATGAATTAAATTAGCTTTATATCATCTTACAGAGAATTAAAACAAGTACTATCCAGTGATTTAATACCTATTTGATTAATTTGTGTTTGTTAATTTTTCATAAAATTTTCTTCCAAATAATGCCCAAAAGTATGCTTCTATATTTTTCATACGACTGTTTTATCATGATTGGTTAAATCGTGTGAACGAATGTGAACAAATTTGCCACTTTACTTCTATGTACAAATGTGTGGCAAATCAAAAGCTAATAAATGGGGCAAATCGTGTGAACGCAAAGCAAATCATTTGCACATCGATATCAAAATGGGCAAATGTGGACAAATTTAAATTTGTCATTTTTTGTACAAATGCGTAAATCGTGTCATCTCGGCTTTACACACAGTCATTTTCAACCATCATCATTTCAACCGTTAAAAGACTGCTCGAGTAGAACAACGAACGCCGACTGAAATTAGCAAACACACAAAATTTCTTCGTTCCTTCAAGCCTTGACATGTTGAAATTCGTGAAATGGTACAAAATCCGAAACAAGTTTTTTTTCAAATGTGTTGTAAGTTAATCTAAAATTGATAAACAATGTTTGATGTACACTTGAAAATATGTTTATTTTCAAATGATATCTATGCTGATTCTCAACTTTAGAAACAACATTTTCTCAAACGTTTGATAATTTATTTTTCAGTGTTTAATGGGTATGCACACCAAATTCCGTTCAAACGCGCTCACATTTCTCAATGCGAGTTCCAATATAACCAACGATGTCAAACTGTCGTTCGGAGTAAAAACTGGCGAGTTCAATACTTTTTATGCACCTTTTACTTAAAAAGGCGAGGCGGAGCTAAAGCTTGCGTTTTATGCATGAGACCAGTGTTTAAAAAACTGGCATAAGTTTCATTTCTGTTGATTTTGATTCCGCTTTTAAAAAATCAGAAGTCGCAGTTAATCAATATGAAAAAATATGAAAATGAACGATTTTGCCTGATTTTGATTTTGCGCTGATTTCATATTGCTCAAAATCAAAAGCAGCCTGATTTCAAAATGAACAATTTTGCCTGATTTTGATTTTGCGCTGATTTCATATTGCTGAAAATCAAAAGCGGCCTGATTTCAAAATGAACAAATTTGCCTGATTTTCATTTTGTGCTGATTTCATATTGCTCAAAATCAAAAGCGGCCTGATTTCAAAATGAAGAATTTTGCCTGATTTTGATTTTGCGCTGATTTCATATTGCTCAAAATGAAAAGCAGCCAAATATCAAAATTAGTGATTTTGCCTGATTTTCATTTTGTACTAATTTTGATTTTGTGCTGATTTCATATTGCTAAAATCAAAAGCAGCCAAATATCAAAATCAATGCTTTCACAGTTTTGCTATTTACGCTTACATGCGCATACATACATATGTATGTATACAAACGGAATACAGAGGGTAAGAAATTATGTACATACACACATGTGTTCATAGAAGCGTAAATAGCAAAACTGTGAAAGCATTGATTTTCATATTTGGCTGCTTTTGATTTTAGCAATATGAAATCAGCACAGAATCAAAATTAGCACAAAATCAAAATTAGCACAAAATGAAAATCAGGCAAAATCGCTATTTTGATATTTGGCAGCTTTTGATTTTAGCAATATCAATATCAGCGCAAAATCAAAAGCAGGCAAAATCGTTCATTTTGAAATCAGGCCGCTTTTGATTTTGAGCAATATGAACTCAGCGCAAAATCAAAATCAGGCAAAATTGTTCATTTTGAAATCAGTCCACTTTTGATTTTGAGCAATATGAAATCAGCACAAAATGAAAATCAGGCAAAATTGTTCATTTTGAAATCAGGCCGCTTTTGATTTTAAGTAATATGAAATCAGCGCAAAATCAAAATCAGGCAAAATCGTCATTTTAAAAAGCGACGAATATCAAAATCAAATAAAATCAAACATTTCACGACTTTTGCTAATTCCGACTGCAGTTTTTTAAACACTGCATGAGACCCTATGAATGCAAAATCGATGACCCATTCACAATGTTACGAAAAAATTTTGTAAATAAAACAAAATGTCACTAGGTATGTATGTATATACATACATATACATATTTTGACCGTTACCCTGCAGTAAATTTGTGTCACTGCTGAAGGATCAGTGATGATTCTTTGTTGAATATTCATCACTGTCGTCATAGCTCAGTATATTTTTATTTGTTTTTATTTTTTTTTTCTGAGGAAAGCAAACCATTTATATGAAAAATTCAGCAGTCTTTATATGAAAGTATTCACTGATGCCTCCTCGTCATAGGTGAATTGCATCAGTGATTCATTAAGGATTCATTGAGGATTTTTACTGCAGGGTATAGCAAGTTTAATATATGTACGTTAAGCCTAAATTTGTTCATTAATATCTTTTGATTGAACTAAGGGCTTTACAGAAATATAGAGTTTTAAAAGGAATATAATTCAAAATCTTCCCAAGTCGAAGCAGTTATTGCAGGGTACCACAGAATTATAGAGATATATGTATGTATATGTATTTCGTCGGTCTTTACGCCACTACACATTTTGGTGAAAC
Source organism: Urophora cardui (assembly GCA_960531455.1). NCBI lineage: Eukaryota > Metazoa > Arthropoda > Insecta > Diptera > Tephritidae > Urophora > Urophora cardui. The sequence goes on from OY482671.1 coordinate 169,277,670, forward strand.
GTTCATGAATTTGAATAATATTTACAAGAAGACGTATACCCAAATCCAACTATTATAAATTACATCGTTGCTATAGAAGAAAAAAGACGCAAAGTGTTTTGTTGAGGAAGAAAGACGCAAACTTTTTTTTTTCAAAGAAAGACGCATTAGAAATACTTTTCGAAATAAACTCTTTATTTTTTTTTGATAACGAAGAAAGTCGCTTTATTTTTTTTACTATAAAGAAAGACGCATTCAAATATTTTTTAGGAAAGAAAGACGTATTCGATTTTTGTTTTTTCTTCGTCAATATTAATGATAATGCGTCTTTCTTCGCAGTTAATAATGCTAATGCGTCTTTCTTCGTCGAAATATTTTATAATGCGTATCTTTTCGACGAAATATTTTTTAATGCGTCTATCTTCGGCGACATATTTTGTAAAGCGTCTTTTTTCCCCGACATATTTTTAATGCGCCTTTTTTCGTCGACAAATAACTGGCATACGTCTTTCTTCTTACGGAGCGAATGAATTACATATGTATGTACAGTGGTGGCCTTATAATTAGAAACGACTTCACAGGTCACATATTTGGTCCTTTATTTCAAAAACTGGAGTGAAAATATTGAAAATCTTGATTGGATGCTGTTAAGTAATTATATGTGATTGAATTTAATATACACAAAGTTTCATGTATTCGCAAATCTTTTAAAAAAATGGACAACCCGAAGTTTACTATATTCCGTTTGGTCACATAATTAGAAACGCCGAGCATTTTGGAGAAATTTTTGCAAAATCTTAAATTTTTTGAATGTTATCACACATTCTTAGAATCTTTGGACAATATTCGTCATATAACATCCATCAGTGCTTAGCATGGTCATACTGATATGGTTTTCCAAGCCTGTTGAATCAACCTGAAGAGTTCATCACTTATGCCGGAAAACATGGGATATAAAATTTTGCTTGGAAATCGCCCGAAGTATACTTCACCGTGAAATTGTAACAAATTAAGCTGAGTTTCATTGGTATAGAACATTTTTTTATAATAGTGGTCTTTTTTAACCATTCCGATGGCGCAATGCTATTGTTCCGTAGTACTATATTTTTGACTAATCTGAGTTTTTTTGTCCGATGCACCATCGGTGTGTAGATTCTTACAGGCACCTTCTACTGATTCTTGCCAAGATTTCAAAGCTCATAAACCGTGTAATTGCGGCCCTAATTTGAACGAAAAACGAAAATTGCCTCCTTCACTTCTTGGATTAAATTGCAGATAGGTTAATATTACGATATATGTTAACTGCTCCAATTAACGTTTTATAGAAGCATCCAAACCCCTATGCTACTACCAATATCGACATCTTATCCATAAGATAGTGCTACACTTTTAACTTTTCAATTTTTTTAATGGTGGACGGGTCTTTGACCATTTAAATTGATTTAATATATTAATTCTTCACAATATATCCGTTGAATACTCAAAGGATACTATATTTCGAGAACAAAACAAAAAAACAGCGAAATATTCCAAGAGAATGTTGGCGTTTCTAATTATGTGACCAGCCGAAAACTTATGGGTCAGGATATAGAGATTTTTTACAGAAAACTTTACCTCAATGGAAAACCTGTTTATACGACAACAATGTCCATGGCTGCTCACCTCATAGGCACTCAAAGCACAATTGTTTTTGTTTTGTTCCGAATCATAGGCACAGATACATATTTTCACTTCAAATATGAAAATAAAATTTTCTTTGCACTCCCATAAGCACTCAGATATAAAAAAAATTTATATGAATGTGCCTATGATTCATATTGAATGTGCAGAGCAAAGGCACTTTGTATAGGAGCTCGAGCACTGCCGTAAGAAATCGAAATTTACAATAACAAATTTGTAATGAAAAAAAATTCAAAAAATGAAAGCACTGTAAAAAATTTGTATTCAAAAAATTTGCATATAAAAAATAAAAAAAAATTTTATGTATTTGATACTACCATTTGAAAATAAATTTTAAAATAATACTTTATTGGAATTCATAAAAAAAATTTAATGAACAAAAAAATTTTTCAGTGCATATACAAAATTTGTAGATGTATTGAGTTTTGTACTTTCAATACGAGAGCGTTGAGCAGCCCTGGCCTAGTCTATCATAAAGGATGGCAATAATTCCCAATAATGCTCTTAGACAAAATTTGTACATTGATTTTGATACCTGTGTGAATCGTTTCTAATTATCAGGCCGACACTGTATGTATGTATGTACATTAGAGTGGCCCTTACGCCTATGAAAATTTTTTTTTCTACTTTTTTGACACGTTACCCCCTGAAATGGTTTCATGTACGACGAAAATATTCCCCGTTTAATATTTGCTCGATTGGGCAACGTTAACCCGTGCCGCAATGTGTTGAAATAATGAACCAATGGTTATATGGTTCGGTCGACGTTTATATTGGACGAATTCTCTTATATTTTTGAATTTTAGTAGATTACAATGTTGTTATTTATTCGAATCCACAAATAAATGTTTTATAAATAAAAGATACTGATATTCTATATATTAATATATAATACAATGGCGCTATTATAACTCTGACGAGTTTTATGGCCGAGCTTCTCTCCCAATTCGAGGTGTGCTCCTTTTTTGTTTTTCCTACTAATTGGGTGGACCTACAGTTTTATGCCGGCTCCGAACGGCGAATGAATTTTTTGTGAGAAGCTTTTTCATGGCAGAAATACTCTCGGAGGGTATGCCGCCCACTGCCGAGAGGTGACCGCTGCTCTTAAAAAAATCCCAATAATTGGATTTTTACTAATTAGAAAATTTTTTTTGGTGTTTGCTCGGACTGGGGTTTGAACCCGAGACCTCTGGTATAGCAGGCGAGCACTCTACCCACTGCACCACAGCGGCCATATACATATTCTATATATTGAAGTACTGAAATGTCATGGATCCTTATTTACTCATATATACAAACAATTTAAGAAAATTTAAATTTTTAATATATATATATATGTATATATTTTACATGTACTCGTACATACGTATTTATATGGGAAATTTTAAAAATACATAAATGCCCTCTATTAGTGTAATTGTACATTGTCGTACATGCATACCTACACAAATAAGAAATACAATTCAGAACATTAATTGGCTTGGAAGTCCATTGAAAGCGTTTGCAGAGCAGTGAAATAACTCCCACATAAAAGGAATTAAATAACTCCCAAAGAAGGAAATTAAGTAAGTCCCAACACACTGCGGGTTATTTCATACCGAAATAAGTCCTACTTTGTATGAAAATATTTGGAGTTTTTTAATTTTTTTTGGAGTTACCTCATTTGGAAGTTATTTCACAGCGCCAGCGTTTGCTGCGACAATTTGGGTATTTTTTCCATAACACTTAGCAACAGCACTTTCGAGCAAGCTAATTCTCACCCAGAATTAAAGACCAATATCCACATAGTAAAACCCCCAAACAATTTCAATAGCTGTAACTTTGTATACTACTTTAATTCCCCGACGATGAGGTCGCTTTTACTCGCTTTTTAGAAATTTCGCAAAAAATATTACTTCGAAGGTCGTTAGAGGGTTAAATAGTTATAGCAAATTGTTCGCCATAGAATTTCACTAGGTATCCACAGACAAAAGAACCGAAATACCACAGTCCAGGGACCTTATGGAGGTGATTTTTGTGACAAAATTTTATTTTGGGACTTTTCTTATTTTTATATCAGAATTCTACTAAAATGGTGTGCAAATGTAGAAAATTGGAAACTTTTAATATTCTAAGTGCCTCCTCGGATGAAATTCTTACAAAATGCCTCGAGGAAGATGAATGGGAACCCGACATTGAGGAATCTATCATGAATAGTGCTGGACCATCTCGATATTATATTTGTGAAACGGTAGTTACGCTGACTTCGCGTAAAGTGACCATGATACGGACACAAACTTTCCCAATGCCGACAGATACTCACTTTGTGCTAAAAAAAAGTACCTATGTGTGGCATGTGCTTCAGTTAAGGCTTTGTTCAGAAACTCATGGCGTTTTCTTTTCTCGAAATAATGTTGCCCTTTTTGATTTTCTTAGCCATTTTGTAAGTTTGTCTGGTCCTTTTACCAAATATTGACCTCTAACTAAGTAAGAGGGCACCCTTATCTACGAATTCAGCCATTTTATAGAAAGTCAGGATACGTAATTTGATAATTGGGATATAGGAGGGCAACATTTTTTCGTAGAAAAGAAAACGCCATCAGTTTGAAGCGCAACCAGCTTTTGTAGTGCAAGCAGAGCGTTCATAAAGGTAATTTTTTCTTGAGGCGGCGCTAATCGCAATCAACCAAAACATATGTACTGCCGCTGTTGCGTCTTATGCTGCGTTTCTGAACATATCCAAAATTATTGTATTGGAAGAAAAGAATATAGACTATGATTTTAAATTAATACACAATTTTTAAATGAAATGTTTGATTTTTTTGTTTTAATACTATGTTGCTTTATACGTAAGAACCAAAATTTAATGTCATCTACATACGTACATACATCATCAACGATTCTTGTAAATCAAGCAATTGTAACGGTAAAATTTATGCAAATTTAAAGTTCTAAACATCTCAGAGTTAGGGTTTCGGATATACCTACGCACATACATATATTTATCGCGGCATAGCCAAAAGCAGCGCTTACTAAAAGTGATGTTTCTAATTTTTCAACTTCAACTCGTGGCGCGGGTTAGAGTTGTTCAATCGGGCCAAAATTTTCAGAGTATTATTTTTTTATTAAACAAAAACATATCAGGGGGTTACGCATGCAAATTTCCGACTTTCGAAAATAAGGGCCACTCTAATGTACATACGTGTATAAAATTATTTAGATTTTCTGAAAGAACAGAAACCCATACTTTTGCCCTCTTTTGGCCTCTTGGAGATAAGGTAAAGTGAAGAGAATATTTGTTTGCTAGAAAATTATATACATACATATGTATGTATAACTACAGTCAGTCTCCTTATCAATTTTTAGATTATTTCAAAGAATTGCTAGAAAATTGTTGTTGCAATCGAACTTAAGAAACATTTGTTTTGTTCATTATAAAACGATTTTTCACTTTTCTGGATAGGAGATTACGTTGGGGGCAAAATAAAAAATTAATGCAGATCCTTGAATTCCTAAAAAAATCTTTTTAGTTGTTATAGTACTTAGTTCTAAACAGAGTTAGGTAACTTGTTGGTTTCACAGCAAAACAAAACTTAGAGAAATTTTACCGGCCAGTTGAGAGGGAATATCGGAACAATATAGAGTGAGTATAATTTTATATTATTGTTTATTTTAATGGGAAAAACACTCCCAAGAAAGTCGGGGGAGTGCAGTCCGAGTGACAGCGTTTTTAAGTATTTTTCAGGGAGCGGGATTTTTATTCCTTTTAAAATAAAAATTCATAAAAAAATTATTTCTGCCTGTTTTTTTTTTTTATTTGGACGAAAATAATCGTTAAACTTTGATTTTTATTTTTTCGAGCCAGGAATAAAAATTATTGCCATCCTTTTATTTTTTAAGGATAGAATAAAAATCATTTGTCAATAACTAATGAACCGCTTGTCCAAATTTAATAAAGTTGGTACCATTTAGGGACACGAATTTCGATACGATACGATACCAAATCGATATTTTTTGCATTTGATACCGATACTTTTTACTCGATTCTTTTGCGACGATATGTTTTGGTATCGAGTACTTAAACCACGGTATCGAACAAATGGGTACATTCAGTGATGGAAATTTAAAATTGTGTCATATTTGTCCAAAAAATAGTGCAACGCAAAATAGTGCCGAAAATCGGTCGAGTGTGCAGAAGAGACAAGCTGCTTCGTAAAGGGCCGAAAAATGCTCAAGCACGAGTAATTTTCACTGGTACATATCGAAAAATAGGTCTGATCCACGTGCTGAAATAATTGCAGGTTTGGGCTACTTCGTAAGGTTTTTTGTATGAAGTTGTATGAAGTTACCCAAATCTGTTTATTGATTTTCATAATAAACGAGGCGCGGACACCACCGAAACTTGCTTACAATTTGCAATTACCATGCGATAGAAATAATGGTAACTGGAGATATAGGATTATATATTTTTTATTTTCATACGATAATTTGACGTTTGCAAATAAAATATCGTCATTTCAGCGAAAAAATCGTCAATATCTTTTTTTTTCTCATTTCACTAAAAACACGTTATAAACAAAAAAGGGTCTGTTTTGCATTAATGCCCCTATGACACTACGTTTTTTCCTAGTATTCTACAAAGTTTTTTGTGTGAAAGAGGAGGTCAATTACAGTTTTATGTTGGTGCAAGGGAGTAAGCTATGTTGGAAAAAACCAACGAAATACCATCTAGGCGGTTAAAAACCAATGAGTCAGCTTGTATTTCGATAGGTTTTTTTTACATTCGGCACTTTTTTCTGACAATTGTTTCAATTTGACAAATATAAAATTTTAAAATATAAAATATATGGAAATACAAATTTTAAATTTGCATCTTGTAAGCTTCTGCTTTGGCCGTAAGGGGAAAGAAGAAGTCCGGAAAAAAACTCATACTGCGCAATGGCTTCTCTTTATAATATGGAATGCACAGATATTCTGCTACTTGAGTTTCATTTTTTTGTTTCGATAATTATATATATTATTATAAGATGTTTATTTTTCTAAATACTAAGTATTTTGCAAATATATTTTTACAACTGTGATTGCATTAAATACACCTGTTGTTTTGTAAAAGCTTTTGGTTTGTAAAAAATGTTTTCAAGAACTTAATAAACTTGTATAATTTTTGTAATTAGCTTGAACTATTCTTATGAGTTGGAAAAGGATTTACCTCAAAATCAAAACTTTGGAACCAGCCATGGAATTAGCACTAATACAGCGATATGCGTATGCCTCAGGATGCAGTTTTATTGCGTTTTTGTTAACTTTCTAGAGGACGGTGCAACTTTAAACCGTTTTAATAAATATCTTTTAAATGGTGAAAAATCTTTTATTTCCAGTCAAATTAAAATTGATAAAAAAATAAATATCGTGCTAGCCACTAAAAAATTGCATTTCTTTTATTTCCGCTTTCGAATTCATAATCTAGAAGTCAGAACGCGTCGATTGGTACCTCTTTTAACTATTTTAGAGGAAATTTTAAGGTTGCACCTTCTAGAAAATTACCGCTTTCGATACCGATACTTTGAGTATCGAGTAGTTTAGTTTCGATATTATCGGGTTCGCTATTCTTTTTAACCGATATTTTAAATGAGTACCAGATCGATGCTTTTGATTCGATATCGTGTCCCTAGTACCAATGGATAGAGCGCTTCAAAAGCTTTCAACTGATGGTCAATATGACGGGGTTGCCACCTTTTTTTTGCCTACATTAGTCATATACATATGTACATACATAGGTGGAAATTATTATTTTAATATAAAAATCATTTGCCCATAACTTCTGAACCGCTTATCCGAAATTAATGAATTTGGTACCAATGGATACAGGACTAAAAACACTTTCATAAAAAGTCAAAATGACAGAGTTGCCACCTAGTTTTATTTCAATATAAAAATCATTTGCTAATAACTTCTGAACCGCTTATCCTTTACCTTAATAAGTTTGTACCAATGGATAAAGGACTTCAAAGGCTTTCAAAAAAAAAAGCCAAAATTACAGAGTTGCCACCTATTGATGTGTAAACATCTTTGCTGTAGCTACGAGTGATTTCGAAAAACAGGTAAAGTTTACGCGTAAACCGTAAATGACCTGCTGCGTCCGTGTGAATCGCTTGGCATTCAGTGGTAGGTAGGTAGATAGACATGTACTTACAAATGCTTGCATGCATAGCCGTGCAAATGCAAATATCAACAACAACAGCAACGAAGCGAAGTGAAGTTGTTGTTGTTTTCTGCAACAATTCGACAAATAGGCAAAATAAAAAGGACCAACCTGTTTGAACATGTATGCAAATGTATGGATATGCATACCTACATCTACCTATCTAATTTTCTGTGCAATATTGGTATCAAATGAAAGGTTTTGATGGTGGTTCCTAGGTCAGGTCCGGAGATATGGGTCAATAGGAGGACCCGGATGATCTTGCATGTTTCTGAGCAATATTGGTATCAAATGAAAGGTGTTGAGCAGCCCTTCTACACGGAGCTCTACTATTTATGATTCCTAGGCCGGGTCTCCAGATATGGGTCAAACGTGGACTCGGATGATCTTGCATGTTTCTGAGCAATACAAAACAAAACAACATAAAAAATCAAAAGTCAAAAACCAAAAACCAAAACAAACAAAAACAACAAAATAGTAGCAGTCACAATGACAACAAAAAATTACAAAAACGATAGTCGCCTTTTAATCCATAGAAAACCAGGAAAAAAGGAATAAGGAAAAGGGAATAAATATACGATTTCGAAACAGTTTACACATCAATGTTCATGAATACCCGTTATTCACGCTTTAATTTTTTTTAGTTTAATATATGTATATATCTACTCTGAAACCGTAATAGATATATCGATGAAATTTGATACGCGTGATCTACTTACTTAAGAAAAAGTTTAGGCAAAAAATTGCCAAAATTGATTGACGGCCACGCCCACTTTTATATGTGGGTATTATAAAGTGGCCTAATAAACACATTTTAAGATATATCTCTGTAAAATATAAAGATATATTATTTTTAATTTTGTGGCAGGTGTCCAACTATGGAAATAAAAAAAAAACACAAAAATTTTGGAAAATGCGCGTGGCACCGCGTCCGTTGTGGTAATACATGTTCAAAATTTTAGCGAAATCGGTTCATGAGCACGCCTACATTTTAACAAAAATATTTCTGAAACACCCTTTTGGAATTTTTAATATGGGCGTGGCTACGCCCACTATATGCTGCCTTCGCTTTAAATAAAATCTATCAAACGCAAACAAATAATGAAAGCATACAGCTGAGTATCTAATGTTCGATTCCACTCGAGCTTAGGCTTCCTTACTGGATTTTTGTCTATCGTTGAAAATATCAATAAATTTCAGTATTTCTTTATTTTATAAAACTATATATACATACCTACATATATATATATAGGTTTGTAATTTTGAATTAAAAATTCTCCACACTTTTGTGAAATCATAAAAAAATTACGGATATTTTTACTGGCGTACCTTCGTTAACAATAAAATGCAAGTATGCTGATATAATGATTTTAGCACATTCTATCCAAACATGACCTCATCTTTATTCTGAAGATTTTTATTTTTTAAATTTTTAAATAACCATTATGTACGATTTTTATTTTTTCGATCAAAAATAATTGTTATAATTGGATTTAAATTTTTCCGATCAACTTCAATCAATTTTTTTTATTTTTTCTCCGATCATAATAAACTTTTTCAAACGTTAGTGAATCCTATATTTGATGGCCTGAAGTTGACGATTGCCAACATTATGCATGTTGTGTTCAGAATTGCTTGGAAAGTTTGGAATACACATACGAACACACCTATGCGTGCACATTGCTATAGCTCTGTTCCGTTCTGTTCAAAAGAATACAACACCCATTCAGTAATTTTCCAACGGCGATTATGGACGCATTTTCCAACCAATTTTAATGAAAATTGGCGCAGTTGATAACAAAATTTATGTTAGCGCATTAATTATATGGCGTATGGTACAAAAGAAACAAGTTTTTACAGTTTATTATGATCGGAAAAGATAATAAATAAATATTTATTAAAGTTGATCGGAAAAATTTAAATCCAATAATAAAAATTATTTTTGATCAAAAAAAAAAAAATCATAAAATATCGATCAAGTTTCATCGGAAAAATTTAAATCCAATAATAAAAAATATTTTTGATCGAAAAAAGAAAAATAAAATATCGATCAAGTTTCATCGGAAAAATTTAAATCCAGAAATAAAAATTATTTTTGATCGAAAAAATAAAAATCAAATTGTAACGATTAAAAATTATTTTTTTTATAAAAATGATAATCGTTACGGTCCCTGGAAAATTCTAACATGTACATAAGTACAACAAGTTCCATGCATCATTTATTTTACCAAATTTATTCAATTTGCTTATTTATTGGCACATGTTTTTTATATTAGATATATACATATATTAAACTAAAAATAGGTGGCAACTCTGTAAATTTGAAGCCCTTTATCCATTGGTACCAAATTTATTAAATTCGGACAAGTGGTTCATTAGTTATTGAGAAATGATTTTTATTCTATCCTTAAAAAATAAAAGGATGGGAATAATTTTTATTCCTGGCTCGAAAAAAAAAATCATGATTTTATATATACATATATAGTTATATTCTGTTTTTTTTTTTAAATCACAAAAATATATTACGGCGAGGATTTTGATGCCAGAGGTCCGGGGATGAAGGAAAAGTTAATAGTTTTCTTCGGGAAAGCTATTTAACCGATGATTTTTATAGGTTCGGAAAAAAAAATAATTTTTGTTTTCCGTCCCTGGTATTTTTCGTACTATTTCCTTATTCAAGTGGCAGAATACAAAATGTATTAAAAGAAATTACGCTGATAACAACTCTACATAGCTTGTGTTGTGTGCGCTACAGAGTTTGAGCATTTTATAGGTGTGGGCATAAAATTCTGTACAAGTAAATGTCGTTTAAACTTCATAACCGCCTAAGTGAAATTTCATAATCGCCTAATCCGGCATCTCCTCAAAGCAAAATTGCTTGGGCACTCATGGTATAACAAAATCATTTGTAAAATGGCGCCGAATTGACATGCCGTGTAGAAAGTTAAGGTTAAGTTAAGTTAGAAAGTTTAAAAAAAAAGAAAGCGTGAGTAACGAGTACTCATGAACATTGATGTGTAAACAGTTTCGAAATCGGATTTTTATACCCTTTCCCTTATTCCTTTTTTCCCAGGTTTTCTATGGATTAAAATGCTACTATCGTTTTTATAATTTTTTGTTGTCATTGTCACTGCTACATTTTGTTGTTTTTGTTTGTTTTGTTGTTTGGTTTTTGATTTTTGATTTTTAATTTTTGATTTCTGATTTTGATTTGTTTTGCTCAGAAACATGCAAGATCATTCGGGTCCACGTTTGACCCATATCTCGGGACTCCGCGTTGAAGTCCTGCTCAAAACCTTTCATTTGATACCAATATTGCTCAGAAATATTCAAGGATCATACGGAGACCCTGTCTAGGAATCATAAAGAATAGAGCTCTATATAAAAGCCCCGCTCAACACCTTTCATTTGATACCAATATTGCTCAGAAACATTCAAGGATCATTCGGGTCCTCGTTTTGACCCATATCTGGAAACCCGGCCTAAAGGTCACAATTAAAAGAGCTTCATATCGAAGTCCTTCTCAAAACCTTTCATTTGATACCAATATTGCTCAGAAACATGCAAGATCATCCGGGCCCTCGTTTTGACCCATATCTCCGGACCCTACCTAGGAACCATAAAGAATAGAGCTCCCTGTAGAAGACCTGCTCAAAACCTTTCATTTGATACCAATGCTGCTCAGAAACATGCAAGATCATCCGGGTCCTCGTTTTGACCCATATCTCCGGACCAGACCTAGGAACCATAAACAATAGAGCTGCGTGTAGAAGGCCTGCTCAAAACCTTTCATTTGATACCAATATTGCTCAGAAACCTGCAAGATCATCCGGGTCCTCGTTTTGACCCATATCTCCAGACCAGACCTAGGAACCATAAACAATAGAGCTGCATGTAGAAGGCTTGCTCAAAACCTTTCATTCGATACCAATATTGCTCAGAAACATGCAAGATCATCCGGGTCCTCGTTTTGACCCATATCTCCGGACCAGACCTAGGGACCATAAACAATAGAGCTGCATGTAGAAGGCCTGCTCAAAACCTTTCATTTGATACCAATATTGCTCAGAAACATGCAAGATCATCCGGGTCCCCGTTTTGACCCATGTTTCCGGACCCGACCTAGGAACCATAAAGAATAGAGCTCCATGTAGAAGGCCTGCTCAAAACCTTTCATTTGATACCAATATTGCTCAGAAATATTCAAGGATCATACGGAGACCCTGCCTAGGAATCATAAAGAATAGAGCTCTATATAAAAGCCCCGCTCAACACCTTTCATTTGATACCAATATTGCTCAGAAACATTCAAGGATCATTCGGGTCCTCGTTTTGACCCATATCTGGAAACCCGGCCTAAAGGTCACAATTAAAAGAGCTTCATATCGAAGTCCTTCTCAAAACCTTTCATTTGATACCAATATTGCTCAGAAACGTGCAAGATCATCCGGGCCCTCGTTTTGACCCATATCTCCGGACCCTACCTAGGAACCATAAAGAATAGAGCTCCCTGTAGAAGACCTGCTCAAAACCTTTCATTTGATACCAATGCTGCTCAGAAACATGCAAGATCATCCGGGTCCTCGTTTTGACCCATATCTCCAGACCAGACCTAGGAACCATAAACAATAGAGCTGCATGTAGAAGGCCTGCTCAAAACCTTTCATTCGATACCAATATTGCTCAGAAACATGCAAGATCATCCGGGTCCCCGTTTTGACCCATGTTTCCGGACCCGACCTAGGAACCATAAAGAATAGAGCTCCATGTAGAAGGCCTGCTCAAAACCTTTCATTTGATATCAATGTTGCTCAGAAACATGCAAGATCATCCGGGTCCTCGTTTTGACCCATATCTCCGCACCTGTCCTAGGAATCATAAAGAATAGAGCCCCATGTAGAAGGCCTGCTCAACACCTTTCATTTGATACCAATGTTGCTCAGAAACATGCAAGAATATCTGGGTCCTCATTTTGACCCATATCTCGGGACCCGACCTAGGAACCATAAAGAATAGTTTCCCCGTAGAAGGCCTGCTCAAAGCCTTTCATTAGATACCAATATTGCTCAGGTTGGTCCCTTTTATTTTGCCTATTTGTCGCATTCTTGCAGAAAACAACAACAACAACAGCTTCGCTTTGCTTCGTTGCTGTTGTTGTTGATATTTGCATTTGCACGGCTATGCATGCAAGCAGTTGTAAGTACATGTGTACCTACCACTGACAATGCAAAGCGATTCCCACTTACACATGTGCTGCAGCAGCGCACTAACCCAAAGGTAATTTACGGTTTACGCACTTACACGTTTACGCGTAAACTTTACCTGTTTTTAAACGGTTTTATTTAGCTCACCCCGTTTGTTTTATTATTTATTCTTTATTCTTGGGTCAAATTTAGTAATTCAAATTTCACCCTCTTCCTGTCAACCGATTAATCTGAAATTTTGAACGCATGTATAACCCCGATGACAATGCAATATTATGAAAAAAAAATTCCGATAGGTGGCGCGTGGGTCGCTATATTTACAAAAATCGCATTTATGGTCCTATTTGGCTGAAATTCGGAACATGTATTACTATCTTGAAAAGAAATATTTTCTTAAAAAAAAAATTCCGCTAGGTGGCGCGTGGGTCGCTATATTTACAAAAATCGCATTTATGGTCGGATTTGGCTGAAATTCGGAACATGTATTACTACCTTGAAAAGAAATATTTTCTTAAAAAAAAAATTCCGCTAGGTGGCGCGTGGGTCGCTATATTTACAAAAATCGCATTTATGGTCCGATTTGGCTGAAATTCGGAACATGTATTACTACCTTGAAAAGAAATATTTTCTTAAAAAAAAAATTCCGCTAGGTGGCGCGTGGGTCGCTATATTTACAAAAATCGCATTTATGGTCCGATTTGGCTGAAATTCGGAACATGTATTACTACCTTGAAAGGAAATATTTTCCTAAAAAAAACTTCCGATAGGTGGCGCGTGGGTCGCTATAGAGGCGTTGGACTGCAATAAACTAACGGGCAAGAAACCTTGCAATAATGAAGCACTAAATGAATTAAACAGAATGCGAAATAAAAACTAAAAACTAGAAAATAAAAATAGGTAAAAAACTTTTTAAGTTAAACGGTTTTATGTTATACATACATTGCAATGTTTAAGATAAATGTACTAAAAACCAAAAAATAATAAAATAGATACAGTCGTGGGAATTATAAACATTTGCATAGACTAGACTAAAATAAAACCGGGGGGCACGTCAATTGTCTACAAATTATCGACTTAATGTGCGATAGAAGAATCGTTTAATTCGTCGTTAGGCAGTTGGCCCGCAGACGGTGAGGAAAATACTTACTATTTTCTTGCTCATGGAAATTCCAATAGTTATACACTCCATGTTAATAAAAGAGATGTTTCAACTAGTTTATCGTTGGACATTCACACGAGGAATCGTTTCACTGCTCGTAGTTTGTCTTTAATCGACAAAACATATGATAAAAGTACTACTCGCTCACCACTATGAAACCCTAAAACTCGCTTATAATCGAGCTTGCTAGCTTTTTTCCACATTCTAGCCCTACTTATCACACGTCCATCGTTGTCGGTTGAACAACTGCCTAGTTATAGTGTAACATTACAAAACAAACATTTTAATCAACGATTGTAGACAATTGACGTGCCCCACGGTTTTATTTTAGTCTAGTCTATGCAAATGTTTATAATTCCCACGACTGTATCTATTTTATTATTTTTTGGTTTTTAGTACATTTATCTTAAACATTGCAATGTATGTATAACATAAAACCGTTTAACTTAAAAAGTTTTTTACCTATTTTTATTCGAAATTACTCATAGCTACAGCAAAGATGTTTACACATAAAAAATTTTTTAAAATTGCCGATGATGCTCGCAAACTATATATATGCACTTAATGTTCTTTTTATTTATTTTTTAAGCCAAAACACTGAAGCAAAATGGACGCCCTTGCGAAATTTTACGTTCAATGTGGAGATGTTGCCACTGTGAATTTTTCGTTGAAACCAAGGATGCTCAACAAACTATCAAAATATTTTTCCGTTTGTTAACATGCTATGTTAACGAAACTAAAATGCAAGCGTTAACGTTTTAAACGAAACAAAATCAACAAAAAGGAAATTGGTTTCGTTGAATCGAAAATTAACGTTGAAATTATCATTGAAATGAGCGTTCTCACAATAAGTCGAGAGTGCTTAGTAGCAGCGTAGAGCAACAATGCTCTCAATGATACACATAGAGCGCTTTGATGGTTCGTTAGAGTGACAATTCTTTCAGTAATATAGAGCGCTCAACTTTTCAACGTTTCAGAAATTATTTTGATAATTTTTATAACGTTGAAAAACTGAGTCGTTTCAACAGAAACGACTTTAACATTTCGGTTATCGTTAATATTAACGTTGCGGTGCATCCTTGGTTGAAACGAAATATTAGCTGTAAAATCAGCAAACTAACAGCCCATGTTACACCATTGATGTTAGACCAATTGGTTTGACATCTATGGTATACCAGAAGACAGAGGCGGTCTCCATTTGACATCTATGTTCAAACAGCGCTTATTAACACATAATTCTTTTTTGTGGAGACGCCGGATAAGCGACACTTGTGCCAAAAATAAAATTTGCCAGTAATTGAATTTGGTCCTATATTTATACGGATTTGATGCTTTGGTCAGCAAAATGATCTACATAACGCAGGGATTATCACACTAATACTTTCAAACATTGTGCATGTGTTAAAAGCACAAAAGCTCTTGGCTACACCCGAAAGAAACTCAATCATTGTCGAAAATTAAAATTTTTAAATTGGAAATGGAAATGAATAGTATTTTTCGTCGCTCCGGAAGAAGAAAGACGCATGCCAGTAATTTGTCGACGAAAAAAGGCGCATTAAAAATATGTCGGGGAAGAAAGACGCTTTACAAAACATGTCGATGAAGATAGACGCATTAAAAAATATTTCGACGAACAGAGACGCATTATAAAATATTTCGACGAAGAAATATTATTAACTGCGAAGAAAGACGCATTAGCATTAATATTGACGAAGAAAAAACAAAAATCGAACACGTCCTTCTTTCCTAAAAATATTTAAATGCGTCTTTCTTTATAGTAAAAAAAAATAAAGCGTCTTTCTTCGTTATCAAAAAAAAATAAAGTCTTTATTTCGAAAAATATTTCTAATGCGTCTTTCTTTTAAAAAAAAAAAAGTTTGCGTCGTCCTCAACAAAGCACTCTGCGTCTTTTTTCTTCTATAGCGACGTTTTATTCTTAACTTCACAAAAAACCACAAAAAAAAAAATAAAAATAAAAAAATGATGAGACGAAATGCAAAATCATGATCTATATATATATATATAAAAATCAAGCCCATTTCTTTGTCGCGGGCTTTCGCCCAAACGCGTGGAGGGATTTCGACCAAATTTACACACCAGCTTAGTACCTTGCCCTAGATGGTTTATATACATATTTTTTTCAAATCCGGAAGTCGGTTCCTTAGATAGAGGTCAAAAGGTCAAAACGTGGATCCGGCTTTCCCCTGAATATTTTTGGACGATATTGGTATCAAATGAAAGGTATTGAGCAGAGAATTTACATAGAATAGTACTCATTGTGATTCCTTGGTCGGGTCTCCAGATATGGGTCAAAACGTGGACCCGGATGACCCTCGAATGTTTCTGAGCGATATTGGTATTAAATGAAAGGTATTGAGCAGAGAATTTACATAGAATAGTACTCATTGTGATTCCTAGGTCGGGTCTCCAGATATGGGTCAAAACATGGACCGGGTGACCTTCGAATGTTTCTGAGCGATATTGGTATCAAATGAAAAGTCTTGATGAGGACTTCAGCACAGAACTATTATAATTGTGATGCCTAGGATGCCAAATATGGGTCAAATGAAAAGTGCTGAGCAGGGCCTTTACACAGAGATGACCTGATTATGATTACTAGGTCTGGTCCTAAGTGTGGGTCAAAACGTGGACCGGGATGGCCCCGGATAATTTCTCAGCGATATTGTTATTTCATTACGGCGCATGACGTTTCCTAGGTTTGATCCCAAGGTATGAGTCAATATGTGGACCCGGATAACACCCGGATATATCTTAGGGATATTGGTACCAAATGAAAGGACTGTCACGTAGGGCCGTACCTATTACGATTTCTTGGTCAAGTCTCCAGATACCGTAGCCATTATGGTTCCTAGGTCAAGTTCCCAGATGTGGGTCAATAAGTGGACCCGGATGAGCCCGGGATGCTTCTGAGCAATACTGATATAAAATGAAAGTGTTGACCGGGTCTGCTATATAGAGATATTGTCATAGTGATTCTTAGTCCCGATACCCAATTATGGGTAAAAGAGACGATTCGGATGCCACGGAATGTTTTTAAGCAATGATGGTATCAAATGAGAAGTGGAATGCAGGGTATGTTATGCTAAACCCAGTTCCCTAGGGAAAGGGGAAGAGTAATGAGACTGGGAAAGGCAAAGGCAAAGGGACGGAAAAGGAGAGGGAGAATATAATAAAAATGGAATGAAGAGGATGGGGAGACAGTAACACAGGGAATTAGAGAAGGAATAAGAGGGGGGAATAAAAAGGAGAAAGACAGAAAAGGAGAGGTAAGAGAGGGCGGTAGAGAAAGGGAAGCGGAAATGTGATTGGAAAGGAAACAGGAAACGGAAATCAAAGGAAAGATAAATGGAAAGGGAAAAAAAAGAGAAAAGTAGAGGGAATGGCAGTTGGAGACTAATACGAAGAAAAATAAGATAAGATAATGAAGAGGGCAAACTTTTGAAAATATAAATTTTTTCCTTCACTCTTTTTGAACTTATCTGAATTGTGCTGAGCACTGCAGCCCGAGGTAATTTCGGTTTCTAGATACTTCCAACATATTTTAAAGTGTGCCGTTTTTCGCTTCAAGTACCTATAATAGGAAGTGGGCCAAAGCAAAGCTTGGCCGGGTACAGTTAGTTCCTAATAAAAATGTTACGTAAAAAAATCCAAACAAAAAAACCACCCTCAACACACAATCATTTACAAGCATTCAGAGACTGCTCGAGCAACACAACCAGGCGCGGATCCAGGATTTCGGCAAGGGGGGGTTTTGAAAATTTCTTTTTTTTTTTTGGAAGATGTTTTTTAAGGGCAGACGCTGCACATACATAGGTAGATTTTACGAATTTATGTGGCCAAAATTGAAAATTTTAAAATTGGTACAAATACAAAATCCAAAATCCCTCTACGTTTATAATAGACCGGGTCTTCTCGGCTTTTATAGACAACGGGGGTGTCCCTGCCGCTAGTCGAAACTTATTAGGGGCTAAGAATCATTCATTCAATTTTAATATAACAATATGCAACATTCAACTTTTTGAAAATTTTCATTTGCTTTTCGGAAATTTTAATTGGAACGGTCTCACCCTACACCCTACAGAAAAAAACTTCTAAAATTGACGGAATTTTTCACAGCATTGAGAATTTCACTTTTTACACTAAAATTGGTTGGCTATATAACAGTACACCTAGAAATCTCCTCAAAATCTTCTATAAATTATGGCCTTGCTTTGAAATTTTTAATCCACTTTCAGAAATTTCTCCGATTTTTCAGATTTTTTCCATAAGCTCAGAAATCCTGCTTAAAACGATTTTTATTGAAAAATTTTCTATATTTTTAAACTAAAATAAGAAAGTAAAACAGAACTCTTTGAAATAAATTTAAAAACTTTGGCGTATGATTTTTTTGAGTCACTGTATATATTTTTCAATAAAATCGACTTTTAACGCATTAAACAAGCAATTTGGAATAGATGTAGACAATAAAATATTTTTGGCCGCATAAAACTTGAAAATCTACCTATGCGCGCTGGTGAAAATATGGACTAATACCACCTACTATTATTATTCTATATACTAGTTGCGCCATTTCCCGCACCTTAAAAACACCAAACTCAAAACCCTCAAAATTAACAATAGGTTTGTTTCTTATTAAACTAGAAACTAGCTGTGAAGTGAGCAAAACGGAAAGAATTGCGCTCATAAAGTGCGAAACGAACAGAAAATCAAGAAACGGAATAATAGTAAAAATTAGCGATTAGTAATTTTAATGCCTTTTTTGACTGTTAATGGTTATTTTTTCTAAAAAAAAACATTTAATTTTGTTTTGTATACATGTATGTATTTTGTTTATTTATTTATTATTTTGCCCGACGTTTCGGTAAAACTCCTTTACCATCTTCAGGGGTCGACTTTATTTTTGCAAAATCACACGAAATCTAAATCTAAATGTTTGTTTTCTTTCATATCTCCATGTTCGTGTGATTTTGCAAAAATAAAGTCGACTCTGAAGATGGTAAAGCAGT
The DNA here is from genome assembly GCA_960531455.1 of Urophora cardui. Taxonomy (NCBI): domain Eukaryota; kingdom Metazoa; phylum Arthropoda; class Insecta; order Diptera; family Tephritidae; genus Urophora; species Urophora cardui. Next base: position 169,296,900 of record OY482671.1, read on the forward strand.
TTTACCGAAACGTCGGGCAAAATAATAAATAAATAAACAAAATACATACATGTATACAAAACATTCTTTTTAATTAAAATAAGGCCAAAAAGCTCAACAAAACTTAGAATCATAAAACGAAGGCTGGCCAAAACAAAAACATCATAACATTTAATTTTCTTTATTTCTATTTCAAAAATTCAGAAAATTTCAAAAGTAATAAAAATCAAAAGTATTCGTTTGTTTATTTTTTCAACAGCTGTTTCTTACTTTGGCAGCAAATAATTTCAGCTAGGGAAAATTTTACTAGCTGAAATTTGGAGCTGTCAATAGCTCTCTTCTGCTATTTTTTTTGACTCAAGAAACGATTTTCCAGCCGAAACTTGGCTAACTATTCATAACTAGCTAATAATAAACGGACCTAATATGTATGTCATCACATAAAGTGCAGGAGATTTCAATTGAAGTTCTAAATAACATGTATAACGTATGTATGAATATTTTTGCATTGGTACGTGCGAATGAGTATCGTATGGTATTGGTGGCAAATTGATCATCAATTTCACTTACCCTTGCATTTAAAGCCAAAATAAATAAGAATATATGTATGTAGTACTTTTTGGTTATATTTATATTTTTAATAGAATTTTTACTTTATTGAAGTTCTTGTGTTTATATACTCAAATTTTTAAAAGATTAATTTAAACAAGAATTGCGAAATGCCTCTGAAAAAGGCAATTTCTCCAACGATTCAGACATTTCTGACCAAATTAATTCTGTACAATCCCGATAAAAATAGGGATAAGAAAGAAAAGAAAATAAATTTGCGATTTGGCAATTTGCGAATAGCATTTGACAAATTTGATTTTATGCACGTGCGTCCAAAGGTATCTACATGAAATTTTTTCCCATGTAGGTACATTTTTTTGGATTTTATATGGTCCAACCATTGCTTTTGGAATGATAGTTTTCCTTGTTCAGTTTGGGAAATTTGGGCGCAGAATCAATAAAGGCATTAATTTGGGATCTATGATAAACCACAAGGGGGGGGGGTTTGAACCCCCAAAACCCCCCCGTGGATCCGCCACTGAACACAACCTGTTAGCTCAACAGCTCAATGCTTACAGAACAGAAATTTGCAAAATTTCTTTTCGGGCACAAAGAGTTCTGTAGTGTCGGTGTGTAAGCTCTAAAAAGCTTGTACCGCGTGCATAGGCTGTGAAAATGCCTGACATAAAGGCATTTTCAACCATCCTTTTATCTCTTTGTCGATTTTATAAGCATTTATTTTGGTACAATTGGGATGTAACGTGAGTTACCGTAATTTTTTTGAATATCTTTGAACAGAGTTAAGGATCCTAATTTTTTTGTATATCTCACTTCAGACCCTTGTTAATAAAACTCCATCATTACAAATTAGGTAATGGCAACTACTTCAGAGAGTCTGGGATTTAAAAAATGCTCTAAAATTTCTGAACTAAAAATTGTAACGCGAGTTGACGACTTTTTTAGTCAATTTTTATCTTGTTCTTATTAATGTAGGAAAAAACATGGGCATACTTAATAAAGCTCCATTACTGGATTTTAATGCAGTTGTATTATGTGAAAAGTCTAAAACTAAAGAGAAATGGTCGTTTAAATGCTAAATTTTTTCCGCTGATGTAACGCGAGTTACCATGGAAACACCCATAACTAGGTATTTAAGTTTAACGCAGAAAGAAGTTTGAAATGAAGCAGTTTTATGCTCTCCTGTAAAATTAAAATTCATTTACTTCAATAATCTCATAACGTAGGATAGGCGGTTATGAAGTTTGAACGGCGGTTTTTTTTTTATGTATGTATGTAAGTAAAAGGAGGACCTTACCTAATTGCACCAAGAAATTATATGGACATGGTCGAGTTCCAACGGATGTTTGCGGTTGCTGAAGTTGTACTTGTTGTTGAAATTCATTTCGAGATATTACACTGCTGCGGTGCGAAATGCCATCAGAATTGTCGTCGCTATCCGAGCCAGCTAGAAAAATAATTATTACTTTTATTGTTTACATGAACATATCAAGCCCAGTGCGCCAAAAAAACGTATGAACCATGATTTGCGATTATAACTTTTTTTTATGAAAATCAATAATTATCATACGCATCAACCCCCAAAACTTCAGAGCTATGAAATGTACAACTTTGAAGTTAGGTCATAAATAATTTCCATGGCTGCATACAAACTGTATGCACAGAAAATTAAAAAAAACCCTTCTCCTGTAAAACTCCTATTGTGGCTCATCGTCTTTTTGATGAATACGGCTCAATATCGTCGTACCATACGATAACTACACCTTTTCAATAAGTACTTCGGAAGGTGTTAATTTAACTTCGGAATATCCAATTGTACGTCCGAAACCATTTTATAAAATTTTATATACTTTTAAATAAATTGTTTCAGAAGCACAATTGACTATTTGAAGTTAAATGAACACTTTCCGAAGTACTTGTTGAAAAGGTGTAGCACCAGAGTTTTTGTATCTGACCAAAATACTAGTTTTCGTCAGCCAAAAGTCAAAAGTGCTAGTTTTTGTGCAGCATTTTTAAATTGCTTATTTTCGTAAGAAATTTGAAAGTGCAAGTTTTCGTATTGTACGACGATATGATCTTCAGTGTTTTAATGTAAAATCTACCTGAAATCTTCTTTATACTGCTCATCTGTTTTCGTCGTTTAGTTGTATGTTGTTGCTCTGTAAAACTTGTTATTTCGGATTGCTTCCTTGTTCGACGTCGTTTTCGTGGTGAAATTTCATTTTCTAAATTCTTTTTTATATCCTCACTGCTTTCATCCTGACTCGCCGAATCGTTTGCCGAACTATTGATATTGGTTAACGGAGCGCCCGCTGTCCTTGAGATACTTTGGACATTTGGATTATTGGCATATTCCTTTCGGTCGCTTTCTAATATAATATTATTTTCCGTGGTAAGGGGTGTTTCTAGGGGCTCATCTTTTCCAGAAAAAACCGGTGCTGGACTACCTGGAATTGTTTCTTCGCAAAGCAAATTTATCGAATCAACATGCACATCAGCACAAAAATTGGACGTTGACACATCTTCACTGCACATATCTGCGGCTCCATAAGCACCTTCCCCACCTGGTGTCACACCGCCCATAACTTCGTTATTATGTCGCTGATTGTCTGCAATCGGTTTTAAACCATCTTCGGGACGTAATTCAGTGCGAGGATCTAAATAGAAACCCGAATTAACCGTAACGCCAAGATTTTGTGAATACATAGCGTCTGATGGTCTATTTAGAGTTATAACATTAGCTGACATCTTGGCATTCGCTATGATATCCTTATTTATATTGTCTTCAATCTTCAATCCCATTGACGAAGCAGTACCGACGACTGTTCTACAGCTAACAATCGTTGTTGGCGGTGTTGATGCAATTGAACTTATTCGATTACATTCGGACTGTGAGATTTGTTTGCATGTTGCTGTTTGAGTTTTGGTAACAGCTGCCGCAGCGGCTGCCTGAGCTGCAGCTTTGACCGATGGAACTGCTCCAGAGGCCACAACAACTGATACCGGGATATCTGGCACCACAATCGGTACAACATCGGCTGCGTTATGCAGTTGTTGTTTAGCCGTCTTTGTGCTTGGCTCAGTTGTTGTTGTTACTGATGGATTTATGGCAATTGTTTCGACTTTCCTAACTGCGACATCAGCACTCGATCCCATCGCACGACCATAACACGGTCCCATTTCCACATTCCCTACCAAACTCGCTAAAAGCTCACCCTCTAATATTTGCTTGCTTTTATCCTCAGCATCCCGCTTCTCAACTACTTGATCAGCTTGCGCTCGCATAGAATGTGCCATTGGGACAGCAAGTACACAACATTTATCTGCTTTTTTATTTGCTACAGACACACTTGTATCTGAGTTTATTGTTATGATCGGATATGGCACCACAGTTGTTGCTTTCGTTGCAGTAAGAATCTCAGCTCGAGTTGGTTGTAAAATCTTTACAGGTATAGGAGTGGAATCCACTGAATTTGTAATTACATTTTCCGATATTAATTTATTTGCGGTAACGTTATCCGATTTATTTGTTAATATAGTTTTAATGTCTCCAATTTGTTGTGAACCGGTCGGGCTTTTGTGTATATCGCCTATATCTTCTGCTACATCCTCGATTACAAGCCGACGTTCCGAGTCAGTGCTATCCATTGAATCGTCGGAAAATGTATTTGGGGCTAAACTAGAAGTGGGGGTTGTTGTAACAGATAGACCAGCAACTGGTGTTCTGCGTTGAATGGCGCATTCAAGCTTTTGTATTGTCTCTGTTAGATCATTATTCTTGATTGTAATCGATTCTAATATTCCTAAATTCGGTTCTGGACTTGTAAGAGGTGTTGGTTTATTTAATAAGGAAGATGGTATTGCTAGTTTTTCGATATTCAAACTATTCCCATTATTTACGTAATTGGGAGAAGATCCAACTGTATTGGTATTAATGTTTAATGGCTCGATTTGAGAATTGCTACTCGCTGCTGAAATGTGGGTGGCCAAAATATCTGTCGATTTGATTTGTGCGACGTCTTTTGTCGCTTGGTTTTCCTCCGATCTTTCACTTTTCGGTTCGACTCTTTGTTTATCTTCTTCTTGTTTCTTTTGATTAATCGCTTTTAGAAGTTTATCTGCAATAGAAGTTGGTTTATTTTCGTATTTCGCTGGATCTAAATCAAATGCACATGCTGTTGCTGAGAGCATTTTCTTCGCATTTTCGAACTCGAATTTATTATCTTTTGAATCGATGGTTGACGTGCAGCTATCGGTAGAACTCAGTTCAAAAACATTGCTTAGATCTTTGCGAGTTTCTACAAATGGACTACCGATTTCTGTTTTGGGTTGTACAATTTGGACAGCAGTAGTTACTGTCTGGACGCTTGATTGTGGCGGATTCATCCGTGGTTTGGTAATTAAATTGTCAATATCCTTTTCTTTCGAGGGCTGCTCAAGTTTTGGTGAGGGGCATGTTGTAACTTCTAGCGGCGAAGATATAGTTGGTACTTGAAAAGCATCGGTTAGTGCCCTTGTTGTTTCTTGTACTGTCTGTGCAAGCTCTTCATTTAGTGCATTAATATTCACATTGAAATTTTTCACATCAGATTTTCGTATTTTATCAAATGACGCGATTTTCGATACGTCCGAGCCTTTTGCCAATATCGCAATATTACCTTGAACCGCATTGGAAGATGCCGAACCAAGTGTTATTGATTTGGTTTGATTAGATACGTTGATTTTTCCAGTCGAGGCAATTGAAGTCAATTTACCATCAGAGACAATAGAGGTCTTTTCATCCGTTCTGACAAGCTTGGATTTTTCAGTGGCAGCATCCTTAATTGGTGAACCACGTTTTTTGCGATTTACCAGAGCAGCGATTGGGCTTTGAGTTGCCACTTGTTGTTTTTCACTTGAAACACCTTGCACGCCAACTTTTTGTACTGGTTTTCGGAGGCTTGGTGGCACTACGTTGCTTAAACTTGTAATAACTGAACTTGATGAGGATGAATTATTTGTATTTGCAGCTGGCATTTTTCTCATTTCAAATTCAAAGGGTTCGGGGTCCTTGAATTCATAAATGTCTGGTGAAGTCGCCTTGGGAATTGGGGTGGTTAAAATTTTCGTTTCCTTGTTGGAAACCGTGCAAGGCGATGATGTTGAAGAGCCACCGCTTATATCTAATTTACTCATATCCGGCAATGAGCGTGATGACGCTGACGCCGACGCTGACGTTGATGATGATGACGATGAAGACGATGAGGATGGTGAACAGGCGGCGGATTGTTCGGCCTTACTTATTTCTTTGATTACAATTTTTGACTGGGACTCTGTCAATGCATCCGTTATGTTTTTGCGGCAATCGGTTTTTTTGTGGCTCATAACAGAATTTGCTGATTTTTCAACAATGACGGACGAGAATTTGCCAATGGTGTTACTAAAACGTGTTTGATTTGTTGTTGCTTCCTTCTGTGCGGTTTCTCCGGTGGTTTGCGTGGACATCCTTTTGCATTCATCCTTTTTATCGTTAGATTTACAACTAACAGTATCGCTTGTAGTTTTTTCCAAACCATCATCTAGCTTCAGATCTGGCTTAGTCTTTAGGCTTTCCTGGAGTTTTTCAGCAAGCGAGTCTTGTATTATTTTCTCCACTGCTCGTGGCACTCGTTCAACAGTGACCTTGCCACAAGCAAGTTTTTCCAGGGCATGCTGTTTTCCTGCTTTTATTTTTTGCTGGAACTTCTTTGTCATATTTTCTAAAGTTGTTGTTTTGCCCGAGGATTGTGAATCGTCATCGCCGAACGATTCGGTCTCCGAAGACATATCCGTTGACGATTTAACATTTTCATCCTTAACGGCTGATTTTGGTTCGATTTTCACAGCAACCGCACCAGTTTTTGTTTCAGGTCTTTGTTTATTATCAGAAATAGTGGATATATTTTCAACTTTGAGTGCTGGCGGCTCCGATTTTATATTTGTTTTATCAATATCAACTTCTCCTTCCAATGAAGGTGATGGAGATTTCAAACGATGAAAACCTCGTAACTCAGATCGTATTTGACTCATATCATAGCTGCGTCCGCGTCCCTTTGAATTTAGATTTGGATTTGAGGAATTAATTTTGTCCCGTAGGATTGCTGCTTGATCATCGTCATCATTATCACCTCCATCAGTATCCGATTGGCTATTTGCAGCAGACACAGACAATTTACTCTTATTTTTTGTTTTTCCGCCTCCTGATTTATATCCGCTTTCTTTGGTACCACGCGTCGGCCGACGCACTGGTTCATCTGAGTCCGTTTCAGATTCACTTTGTAAGGAAATATCGGAAATATTGGCCGATGTGCGACGCGTAGTATTCACCATTGATCGGACTGGTCTTCTCTTAGGACCAGCACCAGCTGTGGCCGGTGACTTTGTACGGCTAGAGTTTGAAGCTACTGAAGACGGCGTAGTAGAACGCGGTGGCAACGAATCACTACGACCACGACCGCGTTTTGTTGATACCAAAACTTTTGTGGAACTTGGTGTGCTATTCACGGTGCTGGCCATGGAATTTGATGGTCCCGACGCGTTCAACGACGAAACAGTCGGCGGTTTCGAAGGATTCTCTTTATGCTTGTCAATGGCTGTAAGATTCGGCGGCATGCGTCCTTTTTGTTTTGAGCCTTTAGTTATATTTTCGGCGATGCGCTCCCTAGGGACCCACTCATCGTATCGATTATTCCAGCCGGTATAATGAACTAGATACATAGGTGAGCCCCGTTGCACAGAAATTTCAATTACCTTTGCCTCATAGGTAACTTTCTTCTCATGATAGTAAACTTTAAGTTTATCTCCAACCTCAACAACAAAATCGCCGGCATCAACTTTTTCAATAGTGTCATCTTTCTTCCGCTTATTTCGCCTATCATCACTTTGCGGAGTCTGCTTTCTTTGATTTTTATCCTTTTTATTATTACCTGCACTTGTGCCTGCATAATACAAATTAAATTAAAGGAAAGAACTATTTTATAATACACTACAGCAATTAATGGTATTATTTAATAATTATTAGTTCGTACAGATTTCACGTCCGATAAGACGAAAGTAAACTTACTTTATTTATGGATGTTTTTATATATTTTCAGACATTAAAACATGCTGAGGACGTGGTATCGCAACACTCAAACAAGACATACTGATTTAGTTCAGTCATTTGGTCACCACTTTGACTGGAGATGTGTTCGTAGAATGCCTAAAATTTTTCAAAATTTATCAAAACGGCAATATACTTCTTCCGACAAGTCTGAGGCGATAATTAAGTCAAAAAGTACGCTAGTATACGTATTTTTCGGCATCGGAGGAATCATGGGCGGTTTTGCTATGTACGAATACAAGTATAAATTATTAAAACAAATTCAAGTAAATGCCCAGCACGCAAGTAGTGAAGGCAATAATGACGACGAAATACCTAAATTGCACACAAAAATACGCGCTGATTTGCCAACATATAATATGAGTGAAGTGCAAAGTCATTGCACCCTTGGAAAACGTGTGTGGATAACATATGGCATGGGTGTTTATGATGTTACCGAATTCATTAGCCAACATCCAGGAGGTAGAAACATTATGTTGGGAGCAGGCAGTGCGATAGACCCATTTTGGGATATTTATCAACAACATAATACCAAGGAAATTTTAAGGCTTTTGGAATCATATAGAATTGGAAATCTATCTGCCGAAGATGAAATTATAGCAAATAATTTAAATTCACTGTGGTCCAATGAGCCCAAACGTCATCCTATACTTAAACCAACATCGGTTAGACCATTTAATGCTGAGCCCCCAATCAATTTATTAATGGAAACTTTTTTTACTCCAAACGATTTCTTTTATGTTAGAAATCATTTGCCTGTTCCTCTAATTGATCCAAAAGAATATGAACTAGAAATAGCGATTGAAACAAATAAATCTGGCACGAAGCAGCAAATCAAAACTTTAACTTTGGATGATATAAAAGCAGTGCCAAAGCATACAGTTACTGCCGCCATTATGTGTGGTGGTAATCGGCGTTCCGAAATGACGAAAGTGAAATCTGTAAAAGGTCAGTTGATGAATCTTGTGCATATGTATATCTGTGGTCACAAGCAATAACCGCCTAAGTCGACTTCATACTGCTATAACAACAACAACTTAATAAAGAATTCAGCTATATATCGACGCCTCTAAACAATACTGTACTAAGTCGACTTAGTACGTTTTCCTGTTTTTGGGGTTTTAAAGTATTGATTTGGATGCTGTCAAAATTTGGTAACAATCGGACAATCCAATCAAAAGTTATAAGCAAAAGTGTACCTATAATATAACCCGAGATTTTCACAGAATAAAACCATTGAAAGCTTGCCATGAAAAACAACATGCAAGTTTTTATTTTTTCTTACGGTTTTATATAAATCGCACTCTAATCGAGTTTTGGTATTGATCTTTCAATACAAATAGAAGTTACAAGCGAAGATATACTTAGCATACAACTGAAGTTTCATATCCAATTTAAACTTTGAGAGCTTCCCCTGCAAAACACAGTTTTCAGACTTAGTACAGTATTGCATGGAAGCGTCAATATGGCACATTACTGCCAATTTTCATTAAAATTGGTTGGAAAATACCTCATTGGAAGATTTCCGTATGGTTGTTGCATGCGCTTAATGCACAGGCTATCAATCTCCCGTTCCCTCTATCTTTTCCTCTCCCTATACTACACTATTTCTCTCTCCCCTCTCCATTCCTTCCCTATCAACAACATACCATGGCCATCCGGGTCCATATATGTATTGTTTGAATCGATTGAGATATCCACATAGCATGAGCTTTATATGGAAACCCTGTTCAGCTCCTTTAATATGATACCAATATTTCTCAAAAATATTTCGGGGCCATCTGGGTCCATATATTGACCCATTGATCGAATGTATTGTGAGAAGCTTTTTGATGGCAGATATACTCGGAGGTATGCCGCCCATTGCTGAAGGGTGACCACTATTTTTAAAAGCGTAATACTTTTGTTTTTAATTAATTAGAAAAATTTGTTTGGTGTTTGTCCGGACTGGGGTTAGAGTCCGAGACCTCTGGTATAGCAGGCGAGCACTCTACCCACTGCACCGCAGCGGCCATAAAGGATAGTAATAATTCCCAATGATGCTCTTGCTCAAAATTGTACATTGATTTTGATACCTGTGTGGACGGCAAAAACCCTCAGCTGAAACCTCCAAGAGGTTACTTCCTGGGCAAAGGACCTCCATCTCTCCTCCCCGATGCGTGTTCCTGGTGCTTGCTCCAGGGCGGACTGCAAGGGGGGAGAGACCGCGGAGGGCTAGCAAATGCTGCTGTCCAGTCGAGTAGGTCCCCTCAAGGCGCGAGCCAGGGGCGGAAGTGCGAGACGGCGTCAGACATGGTTGTTGTAGTGGCGAACAAAATACTCTTCAGATAATACACAAAACACTATGTGATCTATGTGAGGGATCACTGTATCCTGGCCAACCTAACCTAACATTAATACCTGTGTGAACCTTTTCTAATAATAAGGCCGCCACTGTAAATACATACATAAATTCTTCAATTTATCTCAAAATCATCCCAGCAGACTAAAAGGCTTCATAATAATATTATAACAAGCTTACAAATAAAAGTGTTGAGCTTGAGAAATACTTGAGTAAAATATTAAGAAATACAATCCGAACAATTGTAGAAAAATCAAAACGGCACCCTTTTTATAAGCTGAGTTGAATTTTTTGAAGTGAGCCACTTTTTTTCGAAGTTGTAGTATCTTTCTGAAACTTTTTAGTTCACAACAACAAAAAAAAATACGTTTGGCCCAGTTTTTCGAAATTCGAATTATTTTCAAAGTTATAGCTATCAACACTTTTCGAAGTTCCTCAGTTTTTGCCGATTTTCTCACGATTGTCAAAACCGATTTTGCTAAATTTTGACATATATATAAACGATGGTATCTTCTACCAAACTGCATTTTTTATCTTTGCAAATAATTTTTTTGCAAACATTATTCGCAATTTTTATGTTCTGGACCACGTTCGGATGGCGCTTTTGTATGATGTTGTTGAGCATTCCATTAGTAACTATTAGCAAAAAAAAATTTTGGGGCACTTTAAGGGAACGGGAGTTATGCATGCTTTAATTCATTATTCGTAGTACTCAGTAAGTAACAAAAAACAAGTAAGGAAGCCTAAGTTCGAGTGGAATCGAACATTAGATACTCAGCTGTTTGCTTTCATTGTTTGTTGTACTTTATATAAAGCGAATGCTGCATAAAGTGAGCGTAGCCACGCCCTTTTTAAAATTTTTTATCAGTCATCCAACTAAGCATGTGAGTATTGTTCTTTGTGCAACATTTAATTCTTTATGAATTCTGTCTACAAAGATGCCACGTTACAAATTCCCAAAGGGTATTCCAGAAATATCTTTGTTAAAAAGTAGGCGTGGTCATAAACCGACTTCAATCAATTTTTGCGTGTCTATTAACACAAGTTATATAAGTGCATAAACCAAGTTTCGTCATAATATCTAAATTATCTGTCGAGTTATGGGCTCCGAAATCTCGTAGATTCCTTTGTCTCAAAAAAGGCGGTGCCACGCCCATTTTCCAAAATTTTTCTATTTTTTGTTTCCGGTATATTGCGGAACTCATGCCACAAAATTTCAATGAATTATCTTTATATTTGACAAAGATATCGCTTAAAATGTTTTTATTAGGTCACTTTATAATGCCCATATATAAAAGTGGGCGTGGTCGTCAACCGATTTTGGCAATTTTTCGTCAAAACATTTGCCTAAGTAAGTAAATCACGCATACTAAATTTCATCGATATATCTTTAACGGTTTCTGAGTTATGACTCATAAAACTTTCAATGTTTGCCCCTTAATAAGTGGGCGTGGCCCCGCCCGTTTTCCCAAAATTTTTGTGTTTTTTGTTTTATGTCCCCAGTTGGACTCCTGCCACAAAATTTCAGTGATAGATCTTCATATTTGACAGAGATATCGCTTAAAATGTTTTTATTAGGTCACTTTATAATTCACATATATAAAAGTGGGCGTGGCCGTCAACCGATTTTGACAATTTTCCGTTAAAATGTTTGCCTAAGTAAGTAGGCATACCAAATTTCATCGATATATCTGCTACGGTTTCTGAGTTATGGCTTATAAAACTTTCAATGTTTCATCATATTTCTTCATAAGAGCCTGAGCTCAATACGTGGATGAAATTTCATCGCTCCAGCTATAATAGGGGCTGAGATACCAAATTTCCGATGGTCCGATTTCGCCCATTTTCAATACCAACCGTCCCAGTCTCGATACCAACTTGCATTCCAAATTTCATCAAAATATCTCAATTTTTGCGCGAGTTAGAGTGCGTACGGACGGACGGACGGACATGGCTCAAACGATTTCTCTTTTCACCCTGATCATTTTGATATATATAAGTCTATATCTATCTCGATTATTTCATTCTGTTACAATCCACCTTTATGTGATTAAACCTATAATACTCTGTGTACTAGTACAGCTGAGTATACAAATTTCATACAAAAATAACAAAGTCTGTAAAAAAGTAAGTAACTCCCGCGCCTTTAAAGTGCCCCAAATTTTTTTTTTTTTTTTGCTAATAGTTACTAATGCAATGCCCAACAACATCATACTGTGGTCCAGAACATAAAAATTGCGAATAATGTTTGCAAAAAAAATTATTTGCAAAAATAAGAAATGCAGTTTGCTAGAAGATATCATCTTTTATATATATGTCAAAATTTAGGAAAATCGGTTTGACCAATCGTGAGAAAATCGGCAAAAACTGAGGAACTTCGAAAAGAGTTGATAGCTATAAGTTTGAAAATAATTCGAATTTCGAAAAATTGTTAAATATGTATTTTTGTTTAAGCGTTGTGAGCCATACTACCCACTTTCATTAAAATACATGGCCGTCGAAAAAATTTTAGGTGGCTCACTTCAAAAAATTCAACTCAGCTTACAAATGTATTTGTAGAAAAATATTACTTGTGAAAGCTTGTTATAACCCTGCAGTAAATGTCCATAGAGAAACGGTATTGATTCGCTACCCTCACGGAAAAAAAAAGTTAGTTGCAAAAATAAATATATTAAAAAGTGATTTATATTCAACTAATTTTAAAGTAGCTTTAAACAAATGCAGCGCGGGACAGTTTCTTGTATCGCATTTTCAGGTCAAATGAAACCTTTTTCAAATTAAGTGAAACCTTTTTCAAATAAAATGAAACCTTTTTCAATTTAAGTGAAACTTTTTTCATTTCAAATGAAACCTTTTTCATTTCAAATGAAACTTTTTTTTATTTCAAATGAAACTTTCTTCAAATTAAATGAAACCTTGTTTGTTTAGCACAATAACATTCTTATATAAATTTTTTGCACACGGCTTTTACACGGCCCGAGACTCTACCCACAGCACCACAGCGGCTTATGTGGTATATAAGCTTAAGAAATGTTTACTGACGCTTATATGAGTCCGAATGTTTGCTGGGATACAAACAATAAAACAACAAAAACATTGAAATGCAAAAAGTTCTGAGGTGATGTCGAACTTTTATACATACTAGTATCGCCGGTGCTCGAAATTCGACCATGCAATTTATTTTTTCAACTTTGTATTGGTACAAAAATTATTCCTTTTCGCGGAGATAAGCAACACTTTCCAAATTCCAGTTGTACCGCAACACTGATTTGCCCTTTTGATCACGGTCCGACGCGAAATCATGGTCAAAATCAAGGCATATCATGTATTTTGTTATTGTAATTGGTAGAGTGTAATGTCAAAATGATATTTCGCCGTGGTTAAAATCTGAATTCGCTTGGGGCTCGTCCATTCCTATTGGCCATGATGTGAATTCGCTTTGATTTTGACATTACACTCTACATTTGTAAATAAAAAAAGAAGTTTTTCAATTCGCCGCCGAGCCTACCTGTTAGATACGCCTTGGTAAAAATTAAAATTACTCAGTGTGCTCTCCCGCCCTCTCTCTCATTTTTCGCTTTAATGGAAAAGCAATAGGAGCGCTTTTAAATTAAACCGACTCTTCAACTGTGTTTACGATATTTGTAAACACGTTTACGATATCTATTTCTCTTAACTAAAAACTTTATTTATTAATTATAAACAAATTAAATAATTTAAAAAAAAAATTATATGCCTATGCACTGCTCCTGACTCATACGAACACATCCATATCAATTATTTGTGGATATGAGTATGTTAAATGTGCTAAATAGCCTGGCAATTGTTTGTATGGGAAAAATGTTAGCCTATTAATATATAGATTGCTAGCTTAGAGTGCAAATTGTGTAAAATATTTTGAATTGTTAACTTTCGAAAAAAGCCGTGTTCAAAAAATTCATATAAGAATATTATTGTATTAACTAAACAAGGTTTCATTTAATTTGAAAAAGGTTTCATTTGAAATGAAAAAAGTTTCATTTGAAATGAAAAAAGTTTCATTTTAAATGAAAAAAGTTTCACTTAAATTGAAAAAGGTTTCATTTTATTTGAAAAAGGTTTCACTTAATTTGAAAAAGGTTTCACTTGACTTGAAAAAAGTTTCACTTGACTTGAAAAAGGTTTCATTTGACCTGAAAATGCTATATATGTACATATTTATATGTAAATACATGTTTTCAGATCTAAGTATGCCAAGATTGTTTTTTCCTTTTTTTGGTTACCGTTTTTCAGCTTCACTTCCCATTAAACACTGAAAACGAAATTCTCAAAGGGAGAAAATATTGTTTCATATTTATCATTTGAAAATTAAGATAAATCCAATTGTTTCTCAAATAAGTATTGTTTATCAACTTGAGAACAATTTGCGAAATTTGAGGAAAATTTGCTTCGCATTTTTACCATTTCTTGAATTTCGACATCAAATGCAGGATTAAGTTATTTATATTAAACTACAAGTAAAGTAGTTGAAAAGAAATTCAAGATAAAGTAATTTATTTTAAACTAATAGTAAAGTAGTTGAAAACAAATGCAGGATAGGGCAATTGAATGCTTGCTATGACATCGCCGTGTTAAAAAAGTCAGTTCATTGCAAAGGAAAAAGTCACATTTTCAATTAGCTGTTATTGAAAATAAAGTAGTTTATAAAGTGATTTAAAATTAATTAAATTTCCTACAGGGTATATACTTAGTCACCAGGACTACTTCCCATAAAAGCGACACACAATGCAATTTTCTATAGACATTTAACCTGTACATGTAATGACAAAGTACCTCTTTCACGACATATCCATGGTTCCTGAATCTGGGGATTTTTATTCGCTTTTTCTCTGTCCTTATCCTGGACCAAGGAATGGATCTTCCCCAGGTGTAGGAAGGTTTTGTATCCGTATTTAGTACGAAGAACTTCCAACGAGCCAATGTCTATACCTGTCCCCATATTTACTGCAGGGAAGCTTATAAATACAATTGTATGTATAAATAGTAAAAAAAAAAATAAATTTTCATTTGCATTTTTCTTTTCATCTTCTTTCCTTTTTCACCTTTACTGCAGTGTTCTATATTTTTTATTCTCCTCCTGTTTGGAACCATGACATTAACCTGAAATTCATTCCAACGGCATCATATAACTAGTGGAACATTCAACATTATATTGAATTTTAGTGATGCTTTTATACTTCCCTTTTCCGAAAAAAGTATGAATTATATGAATCATTGTAAAACTAAAATTTAACAAATTTTAACAGCAATCTTAAAAAATATTATTAATAGTTTTTCAAGCTTTCATTCAAGTATAAATTAAGCTTATTTCAATATTGTTTTCAAGCTTTTTACATAACATAAAGGGCATTGAGAAAGGCTTATATAATCTAAATTATTATTGAAAACAGTTTGTGAAGTGTAAGCTTTTGGCTTTGTTCAGAAACTCAGTTTGAAGCGCAACCTGCTTTTGTAGTATCAAAAAATATGTACTGCCGCTGTTGCGTTTTATGCTGCGTTTCTGAACATACCCTTTTTTAAGCATTCTTGAAAAAATTATGTACCTCAGTGAAATAGTTATATGTGCATGGAATAATATTTTATAAAAATTATAAAAAACTAAAGTTATATTTTTTTAAATATTATTTTTTACATATATGACTAGATATGAACTAATACAATAGCAAATCAATTTGTCTTTATTTACTGGTGATTTTAGTTTAATTTTTATTTAATTTTCCCTTAGGAAAAAATTATATGTGCGTCAAAGGATTTTTAACATGTATGTGGCTAGATAACAATATTTTATAATTTCTAATAATTTATATGCTTCCCTTTCTTCAACTGAACCTGGGTCAATCTCCTTGGCATGGACTCTACCAATTTTTGTAAGGTTTGGATGCTTATTTCGTCCCATTCCTTTACCAACGTTTCTTTAAGCTGCTTCATGGTCTGAAACTGTCTACCATTCTTATAAACCTTAGCCGAGAGTATTCCCCACAGGTCCTCAATGGGGTTGGGGTCAGGACTGATGGCTGGCCAAACCAACCAAGGGATGTTTCTGGACGATAAAAAATATTTTGTTGTACGAGCGGTGTGGATTGGGGCGTTGTCCTGTTGAAATATCCACTCATTTCCATAAACTTCTTCAGCAAATTGAATAAGGACATTGTCCAATAACTCAATGTACATTTGGGAATTGGTTTTGCATGGGATGAAACAGAGTGGAGATTTTCCAGCATACCTAAAAGCCCCCCAAACCATTAACGAGCCGCCACCATGGTTTCGCTTAAGACGATTCTGCCTCGGGTGTCTTAAGTCGCGCCAATATTTTTGACAGCCGTCGGGACCATCCAAATTAAACTTTTTCTCATCGCTGAATATAACTTTTTGGAACTCTGTATCCCAGAACTTATATTTATCGGCGAAGGCCAAACGGGATGTCATATGTCTTTTTAAAAGCATAGGTTGAGATACTCGCGCAGTATATGTGACATTTTTGTTTTGGGATAATATTTGGTGGACTCGTCTCCTTGTTACCTTAAGATTAAGATGGGCTTGAATTTCACTGCAACTCATACCTTTTTCAACAGCTAGACGCCGAATTGTTCGTTTACAACGTTCATCAATCTCTGATTTTCTGCCACTGCGTTTGGTGGTCCCATATTTTTCCGGGTTTTTTAGGAAATTAGTAATCGTATTTCTATGGGGTCCCAATTTCGTTGCAATTTCCACCAATGGCACACCACCATCCCTTTGCCCAATTATAAAACCGCGCTATGTTTCTGTCAAGGTGGATCCGCGTGGCATTTTTTCTAAAAGTTGGAAATCACTCAATATCCGTTTGCAAAAAAATTTATATTTGCTTCACTTGCGATTTGTATGAATAAAGTTATTTTATCTTACTTATTGACATTTGAAGCAGGGAAAATGCGTTTTGCACATATAAATTTTTCCTAAGAAAGGTGGCATATACCACAAGTTTTTATATACCGTATACATTATCAGCGGATTAAAACTAATCATTATATATAAACGAATTACCAAATATGTAATATAATATTTACATGCCCAAAGATAACTAAATAGAGTCTTAAATTAGAGAGATAAATTGAATTAATGAAGTGCACATATAAATATTTCACTGAGGTATAACAAGAATTTTACAAGCATGCTTCTGAATCAGCTTGCATTAAGCTTATAAAAAGAGCTATTACAATAAGGTGGATCCGCGTGGCATTTTTTCTAAAAGTTGGAAATCACTCAATATCCGTTTGCAAAAAAATTTATATTTGCTTCACTTGCGATTTGTATGAATAAAGTTATTTTATCTTACTTATTGACATTTGAAGCAGGGAAAATGCGTTTTGCACATATAAATTTTTCCTAAGAAAGGTGGCATATACCACAAGTTTTT
This sequence comes from Urophora cardui, assembly GCA_960531455.1. Lineage (NCBI taxonomy): Eukaryota > Metazoa > Arthropoda > Insecta > Diptera > Tephritidae > Urophora > Urophora cardui. The sequence continues at coordinate 169,314,342 of OY482671.1, forward strand.
ATATACCGTATACATTATCAGCGGATTAAAACTAATCATTATATATAAACGAATTACCAAATATGTAATATAATATTTACATGCCCAAAGATAACTAAATAGAGTCTTAAATTAGAGAGATAAATTGAATTAATGAAGTGCACATATAAATATTTCACTGAGGTATAACAAGAATTTTACAAGCATGCTTCTGAATCAGCTTGCATTAAGCTTATAAAAAGAGCTATTACAATAAGCATACAATGGACAATTGTTATAAGCTTGTTCTCAAGTCCTATTACATTTCGCTTAGTTCCTGGTCTGATGGGATAGCTTAAACTACTTAGGCGATTATTGGATAGGAGCAGAGATGTACATATGTATCTAAATCTCCTTTCAGCATCAATTAGTTACATTAACCAAATTTTATTACATTCAAAGGTCTTTCATGGAATGCAGGTGCTGTTGGTAACGCAACATGGTCTGGTGCGTATTTGCGAGATGTCCTAATAGAAATGGGTGTTAAGCCAAATGAAAACCTGCACGTTATATTAGAGGGTTCTGATCTTGATCCAACATCCCATCCTTACGCTACATCTATTCCACTATCGAAAGCAATGGACGCACGGGGTGATGTTATACTTGCTTATGAGATGAATGGCAAACCATTGAGCCGAGATCATGGATACCCTTTAAGGTGCATTGTTCCCGGAACGGTTGGTGCACGTAATGTCAAGTGGTTATCACGTATTGCAGTTTCTGAGAGCGAATCCAATTCGCATTGGCAACAAAATGATTATAAAGGATTCAGTCCAAATACCGATTGGGACACTGTGGATTTTTCCAAATCACCCGCTATACAAGCAATGCCTGTTACATCTGCTATATGTAAGCCTATTGCTGGTGAGGAAGTAGACGTTGCCGCTGATGGTTATATGACAGTACAGGGATATGCATGGTCCGGTGGTGGGCGCCGAATTGTGCGTGTCGATTTGACAATTGATCAGGGGAAGACATGGCATGTTGCTGAATTAGAACAGGAGGATCATGCCGATGGACGTCATTACGGTTGGTCACTGTGGACTGCACGAATTCCCGTCGACAAGACCAACAACCAAGAAATAGAAATATGGTCAAAAGCAGTCGATTCGGCTTATAATGTTCAACCGGAAACTTTTAACAACATTTGGAACCTACGCGGAGTTCTTGCAAATGCTTATCATCGTGTAAAAGTTAAAATAATTTGAGTAGCAAATTAGTAAAGGCCACACACAAACAAGTTATAGAAATAAAATATGTACATAGTGAAAGTAAGAAAAGTTAACATCTAATAATAATGTGAATTCTCTTGTCAAGTGGCGAGCTACTTAAACTATCCGCTATAACTTAAAATCAATCAGAAATTGATGTGAAATTGTTAATGCAAAACTGTACTATTTATTTTTTATTTTGTTTTTTCCGACAGGGTAGGAATGTGATGTGTTGTGGAACGAATTTCCGTCATGTATACACGTAGTACATGACTAAATAACGGGCATTCCCACGACAGCCGGTTCTACGTACCGGAATGACTCGGGGTTTCCCCAACCAAGGGTTGTCATTTCAGTCTAACCCTGTTTAGACCAGCACACACAACCCATAAATTTCATCCAATTGAGCAAACTCCTGCAGCCAAATTGTTCAAAAAACTCCTTCAGATATCAGGTATAGAACCTAACCCTGGACCTGATGAGTACTTCTGCTGCGTTTGCTAAGGAAACTCCATCGCAACGTAACATCCGTACGTTGCAATTCATGTAATGGATGGAGTCATCTTAGAAACTGCTCAGGTCTTGTCTCCCACAAACAATGGTCGACCCAATGGCGCCTTCCTGCTTGCACCAACCACAACCGGCACATACACCGCCGCAATCCCCACCAGGGAATATGCAGCACTTAGCTGCTTCACAAGATGCAGCAGCAACAATTACATCTTCGCCACCAAGGGGAGATACGAGGCTTGGGCAGTTTCCGACGACGAACCCGCGTGACATATTACAGCCGATCAGCTGGCTGTGCTCAGTATGCAATACCAGGATACCTGCGAACATGACCTCACTGAGGTCACCTCAGTCAAATGCAACTCGTGCAATAACTGGTATCATTCTCGCAGGTGTTCTGGCTTGCGTACAACCAGAGACTGGGTGCAAATTATATCGCACCATGCTGTCAAGCTGGTTACGTGCACCCCTCCGCGTCATTTCAAACTCCTGCAATTTAACTGCAATGGTCTAACTGGAAAGATCGCAGAGATAACCGATTATATGAACCGGCATGAGGCTCCTATAGCCGCGGTCCAGGAAATAAAGCTGACCTCAAACTCAACTTTGATCAACCATGCGGACTACAACATCCACCGTAGAGACCGTGCAAGAGGTAATGGTGGTGGTCTCGCGTTCATGACGCATAACTCCATGCATTATCACGTAATCGAAGCAGACATAACCAGCGTGGACACTACCCTAGAAGAGCATAGTAGTCCGAGCAGGCAACGTCGAACTGCAGATATCTTATACGAGTATTATAAATGTGAAATAGAAATTGTGTTTAAACTCAATTGGCGAGAAAACCGCTGAACGGATCCTCACGAAACTGTGCACACCTAGGTATTTTCACCCGGTAATTACTATAGGCATATTTTTAATCTGATTAAAAGGCAGGGATGGGCACCTCCCATACAAAATTTTCCTTTATTTCGTAATATCTCTTGAAATATTTGTACTAGAATAATGAAAATTTGTGTGAAGAAATAATAGATAATTATATACTCAACAGATAAACAATATAGGTCTTGGAAAAGCATGGATGGGCACTTTCCTCCCATATAAACTGGAAATTTCACAGCGAATATCTTGAAATATTTGTAGTAGGGTATTGAAAATTGGTGTGAGGGCATATGAGATAATTATGTATTAAACGGGTAAAAACGCTTAATCTTGTTAGAGCAGGGATGGGCACCTCCCATACAAACTGAAACTTCCACAGCGAATATCTCTGGAAATATTTGTAGTAGGGTACTGAAAACTGGTGTGAGGGCATATAAGATAACTATGTATTACACGGGTAAAAACGCTAGGTCTTGGTAAAGCAGGGATGGCCACCTCCCATACAAACTGAAACTTTCACAGCGAATATCTCTGGAAATATTTTTTGTAGGGTACTGAAAACTGGTGTGAGGGCATATGAGATAATTATATACTCAATTTTTTTTAACAAAAGCAATATGCTAATATTTTTGAAAGCACGTGGTGTGAAACCCGTGGGTAACCTCTAGTACAATATATATATTCCACCAGCCTCCCGCTGCCCACCACAATATCTCCCCGAAATCAGTTCACTGCTTACGTGAGATAATCGGTTGGTAGTAGGAGACTTCAGTGCTCATCATGAGCTATGGCAATCGGCTCTGTCAGAAGACAGACGAGGCCAATATCTTGTAGATCAGATAGACGGATCGACATTCTGCACGGCGAACGACGTAGTGCTTCGTCCCATAGGCAAAATTAAGATAAAATGAACTGCTTAATTTATTCAATATATAGGGTTGCCAGACGTACCGATTTGATCAGTACAATACTGATTTTTCGTGCTCCGTACTGATGGTTTTAAAAACCTTACACTAAAAATAAAATTTCGTAAAAAAAATACGAAAGACTTTCGTAGTCTAGAGATTCGTAAAATGTACGAAAGTTTCGTATATATTACGAAAGAATTTTTCTCAACAAAATCTAATTTTACGAATCTTTCGTAAATATTACGAAAGGGCTTTCGTAAACCATTTTCTAATATTTTTTTCGTATATATTACGAAATATTTCGTAAATATTACGAAACACTTTCGTAAATTTTCTTAAAATTGTCTTTACGAATAATTTCGTATATTGTACGAAAGTTTTCGTAACATTATCAAAGGATTAAAAGATTTACGAAATACTTTCGTAATATATACGAAATACTTTCGTACAATATTTTACCGTACAAGTTTTCTTTCATTGTGAAGTGTTGAGTCGGTGCAATAATATCAAAAATTATTTTAAGTAGTAAGTGCGTAATGAAATAATGTATAAAAAAATAATGCATTGTATATAAAAAGACAATATTGATATATAAAATAAACTGTGATATTTTCCAACTTGATTCAACTTAAGGGTGAGTACATTAGTTGCATTTAATTTTTCCTTTTTTTCGATCTTATCTATTTTCCTAAATAAATACTTAATAAAATTATATAAAGAGATATTTCTACACTCAGAGAAAAAATTTTAAAAACATGTGAAAACGTGCTTAAAATGGGCAAAAACGTATTTAAAAGTGATGTAGATACGACCTTTTTTATTTTAAAAATGTTCATTGTAAAATCAAGAAAAAATATTTAAATTTAAAAATGTTTATTTTAATTCAAGCCCTATGAGATTTTGAACCTAAAAGTTACGCTTTTATTCCCTTCATTTTAATTTTGAATTTAAAAATGATTCTATTTAATCCAAAATACATTTTTATTTCAAAACTTTCATTTTAAATTTACAAATTTTCATTTTTAAAATAAAAACGATCTCGTTTAAAACGTGCATTATAAAAATAAAAATTTTTTTTATTTTTTTTTCTCCGAGTGTAGCTGCTTGAATTTTAGGGTTTTAAGTAGTTTCGCTTTATCTTTATCTTTATCTTTAGTTACTAAAATTAATATAAATATAAATGTAAAATATTAAATTAATAAAGAACTTTTAAATTAATTGAATAAATTTATTTTAGTGGATATTTAAAACTAAAATGAAATTATCTAAACTTATTTCTTATGCATATATAAAACATTTTGCTCTTAGCATTATTTTATTGATATACATATTTCGAAAAAGTTTTCAAATTTCGTTGAAATATACATCATATATACATATATATATGTATGTAATAATTGGGGTTTTTTTAGCTTTAAGCTAAAAAATAATTTGGTCAATTGTACAACAATTTGATAGCTCTAACAGCTTTAGTAAATGTACGAAAGCGGTTTCGTACTATTTACGAAATCTTTCGTTGCTCAAAAGTACGAAAGTATTTCGTAAATAGTACGAAAGCGTTTGTAAATACTACGAAAGTATTTCGTAAATAGTACGAAAGCCTTCGTAAATATACGAAAGTATTTCGTAAATATACGAAAGTATTTCGTAAATACTACGAAAGTATTTCGTAAATAGTACGAAATAGCTTTCGTACTATTTACGAAACCATTCGTTGCTCAATTTTACGAAAGTGTTTCGTAATATGTACGAAAGATTTCGTAATATTTACGAAATATTATTTTGAGTGTAAGAAATACTGATCTTTTGGATTTTGTACTGATTTGTACTGATTTTTAGCGGACACTAAAAAAATCATTTTTATCACCCTGCTCTGTTTTTAATTTTCCAACTGTTTTCATTTGACGTTTGTAATGCCGTGGTTATGCTTACGACAATACTCGACGAGCAACGTGTAATTGTTGTTGTGCACTCCGACGAGTGAGATAATTTTCGGACTATCACATCGATCAAATTTGCTGGGTGAAACAAGCACCCATCACGCCGAGGCTTGGGGGTAATAATGTGTTATGTTGTGTATGTGCGCTCTAATCATCGATTTAAGCATGACCACCTCTCACCGATGACGAAAATGTGTCCGAATTTCATCGGTGTTTTGCTCGCAAGCATAACCACGGCATAACCATGAAACACTTAGGAAGGAGGAAGCAACGCGAACGTTAAAAGTCATAGAAACATGATTGACAGTTAACGATACGGAAACAAAAACAAAATGCCAGTAATAAAGACGATTTTCTCCGCATACATTGTTTTTTTTTTTTTTTTTGGAAGGCAATGTACTGATTTTTTCGGGAAAGGTATCTGGCAACCCTATCAATACAGTTTGTCAATTAATTCTTTGCAAAATGAAAACAGTTCAGGAATTTGTTTTCATACTGGTATTTGGTCAACTAAGCTTAACTTTCTAATTTTTTTTTAAATGCTAATATTAAGTTAAATATGTTTACAACATTTAGGACCAAAAAGATCCAAAACTTAAAGCATAGAAAGACCAGAAAAAACAAAAGTTCAAAAAATTATAAAAAACATTTTGTCAATTAATTCTTTGCAATTTTTTCATATGTGACAGAAACTGAAAAAAAAGCAGACCGGATCGTTGAAATTTTGGTGTGACGGCCACTAGCCTCAACCACACATTGTAGACGAGGGGTTATGGAATAAATGAAGTCCTTCAGCCCATAAATTTAGCGTATTTTATGCCATTCTTCCTGAATGGCATTAATTACAACATTTATCGCTTGTAGACCTTGGTTTTCTGCCTCGTTATTTCAAGAAAGGCCAAAATTTTTTGATTGGGTTTAAGCTGGGACTTTGGGCAGGTGCATAAATTGCTTTGGTGCAATTATGCAGTACCAAAGTCCTGCACAGGAACGATTTATATTTAGGATCGTTGTTCAGGTACAGCTTTTACTTGAATTTATTGGCGCTTTTTGGTTAAAAAATGCAATTTTGCATTGCGATTCTCGACTACTCGTGTCAAGCTAAAACTCCTTCGTCATCAGGTCATTAAAAATCCGCAGTCCGCCTTCACCCTTTTTAGAATAACGAACTCGACATTATAGCACACAATTTTCGAAACATCAGATTTTGTCTAATATTCTTCTGTAGCAGAGCTGTGTTGGTCATTCTCGATTTTTTTCTGTGTCCATCGCGATGCATCGTGCGTATTTTTGTTTCATCCCGAAAAAGAACACCAATTTTTTTTTTGCACAGCTCTGCTACAGAAGAATATTAGACAAAATCTGATGTTTCGAAAATTGTGTGCTATAATGTCGAGTTCGTTATTCTAAAAAGGGTGAAGGCGGACTGCGGATTTTTAATGACCTGATGACAAAGGAGTTTTAGCTTGACACGAGTAGTCGAGAATCGCAATGCAAAATTGCATTTTTTAACCAAAAAGCGCCAATAAATTCAAGTAAAAGCTGTACCTGAACAACGATCCTAAATATAAATCGTTCCTGTGCAGGACTTTGGTACTGCATAATGCACCAAAGCAATTTATGCACCTGCCCAAAGTCCTAGCTTAAACCCAATCAAAAAATTTTGGCCTTTCTTGAAATAACGAGGCAGAAAACCAAGGTCTACTAGCGAAAAATGTTGTAATTAATGCCATTCAGGAAGAATGGCATAAAATACGCTAAATTTATGGGCTGAAGGACTTCATTTATTCCACAACCCTTCGTCTACAATGTGTGGTTGAGGCTAGTGGCCGTCACACCAAAATTTCAACGATCCGGTTTGCTTTTTTTTCAGTTTCTGTCACATATGAAAAAATTGCAAAGAATTAATTGACAAAATGTTTTTTATAATTTTTTGAACTTTTGTTTTTTCTATTCTTTCTATGCTTTAAGTTTTGGATCTTTTTGGTCCTAAATGTTGTAAACATATTTAACTTAATATTAGCATTTAAAAAAAATTAGAAAGTTAAGCTTAGTTGACCAAATACCAGTATGAAAACAAATTTCTGAACTGTTTTCATTTTGCAAAGAATTAATTGACAAACTGTATATATTTTTGTGAAGCTAACCTATCACCTGGAATAAATGTATAAATAGAATTTATAATCTCATGCTTTTGTTGCTATAAAAAGCTATAAAACTGTCAATTCTCTGAACAAAAGAGATATACATATATTCGCCGAGACAAACCTAATTTCTCCTATCACTATCTCTATCTATAGCTCTATCTCTATCTATATCTCTATCTATCCCTATTCCTATCCCTATCTATTGCATTTTGGCTGAGAACTTTCTATTTTTTCATTTGAAAAGCCATTAAGGAATAATTTCAAACAACATTTCATACAAAAACTCTATTTTCGATTTTTCCAATTTTCCGACTTTTCCGGAGGGATTTTCCAAAATTTTCTTCCGTAAGAACCTTTTCCTCGAGAATACGAACAACTGACAAAAAAATTTACAGAAATCAGGTCTACCGTTCTCATTTGATGAAGTACTATACATTTTTTACACCATTTTTATACTCAGCTGTACTAGTACACATAGTATTATAATTTTGATTTCCTAACGGTGGATTGTAACAGAACGAAATAATCTAGATAGATATAGACTTATATACATCAAAATGATCAGGGTGAAAAGAGAAATCGATTGAGCCATGTCCGTCCGTCTGTACGCACGATAACTCGCGCAAAAATTGAAATATTTTGATAAAATTTGGAATGCAAGTTGGTATCAAGACAGGAACGGATGGTATTGAAAATGGGCGAAATCGGACCATGACCACGCCCACTTTCCCTATATAGTAAAAATCGGAAATTTGGTATCTCAGTCACTAATAGAGCTGGAGTGATAAAATTTCACCCACGTGGCCCTTATGAAGAAATTTGGTGAAATTTTGAAAAATGGGCGGTGCCACGCCCACTTATTTTATTTATTTAGCAAATCAATACAGTTAAAAATTCTTAAAGGCTAAGTAGAACTAGAACTAAAATTTAATTATCAAATAAAAAAAATTTTTATTTATAAAATTGGTGCAATAATTCCAAAAAGTGATTTTTTGAAAAAGAAAAATCTACCTCAACAAATTAGAGATTCTGTTGAACTCAAGCAAGGCCCTATTGATAGGCGCATTTTTTCCATAAAGCGTCTTAAATATGCCAACCGAGAAAAATTCTGGGAACCGAAGATGTCTGGCAGGAACATTGAAGGATATTAAAGGATATATAATAATATAATACAAGGGCCAAACATTGAAAGTTGTATAAGCCATAACTCAGAAACCGTAGCAGATATATCGATGAAATTTGGTACGCGTGATTTACTTACTTAGGCAAATGTTTGGACGAAAAATTGTCAAAATCGGTTGACCACCACGCCCACTTTTATATATAGGTATTATAAAGTGACCTAATTTTGTCAGGCATTTTTAAAAGCTTTTTTGTATACATTGATATTTTGTATAAATTATATTCCGTTTTATTCAAAGCGTATGAACATTAGATATGTAATCTTGTCGAGTGTAAACACAGCGTAAGTTGAAATCTTGTGTGATTATCGATAACTTCTTCTTCTTTCTTATTCCGTGCCATAAAACACATTCAGACCACATTTTAAATTAGGTTGATTAACCGAAATTACTTTCCGAAATTACGTGCGTTCACACGCGCTTTTGATAATTTATTTTAGCCGTGTTGCAATATATAACCCCGTTTGTTCGAATTTTCGCAATTATTTTTCAATTATACTTGTGCTTTTGGTGCTATTTACTTCAACATAATTCATCGACAGTGGGCGGGGTTACCATCCGAGTGTATATATTTCTGCAAAAAAACTTCTGTATAAAATCTTTTCCCCAAAATAAAAATCCGAATTTTTAAGCAAGCCTTTGATACATCGACCGTGATCGGCTTATGTTATGTTCAGACACAACCTTAATTGAACATTAAGAGCCTTCATTCAATTTTCAAGCCCAATGATTCTCAATTTACCATACAAAAATTGACCAAGTTAATGCTTCATTAGAAATTAATGAGTTGTTAATGAAGAACAATTCTGCATGCAACCCTGTTAAAAGGTTTGTTTCATAAGTAAAATGAAATGTCATGAAAAGAGAAATGTGATTAGCGTCAGTGTCCACTAAACAGGTTGGTTCGTCAGATCAGCTGCATTCTTGTTCTTCTTCATCACCTATCAAATTTGTTTTTATTTCTGCTTATTTTATACATACATTCGTGTTTACGATTGGTAAAAATTGTGAGAAGAATGTCAAATTATTTCGTCCTCCTTGCAATTTTGACATTTAGGTCACGAGAGTTTGATATTCAGCTCACGGCGTGTATGTGTGTATGTATCTTGAGCCGACCTGTTAAATGGGCTAAGTAAATTAAATATGTCTGAACACCAAATCTAAAGATGTTCAATCAACCCCAATTGACTTAATTAATTTTTATGTCTGAACATGATATTACCCTCCAAGTGTACATATTTCTGCAAAAAAAAAACTTTTGGAAAAAAGCTTCTGGGAAAAAAGCCTTTCCCCAAAATGAAAAACCGAAATTTTGAGCAAGCCTTTAGTGCATCGACAGTGGTCGGCTTACCCTCCGAGTGCACATATGTATGTGTTTCTGCCAAAAAGCTTCTGGAAAAAAGCTTTGCCCCAAAATAAAAATCCGACGATCGGAGTCGGCATAAAACTGTAGGTCTACATAGTTGGCAGAAAAAAAAATAATAAACACATCCTTATAAATTTCTAACTATTATGCATTGTCTATAAATAATCACATTCTTACATATCGTACCCTAAATCATAAGGTGACACAACTCAAAATTTTTTTAAATCGAGTTTTTTTGATAAACTGGTACATGTAACATATCTCTAGGGATTGCTAAATTTTTTAATAAGTGTCTCTTTTGTCCGAAAAATAACAATTGGAGCATTCCATGGTTTGTACGGGACAAATTGTACGAATTTTTACAGTTTTGGATTTGAATTAAAGGCTCACCAAAATGCTAACCAACAAAATATCTGGTGCATTATTACTGTTTGATAAAACTCTTATTAAATGTAGAAACTTGCTTTTGAAATATTCCTGTGTGTGTGAAAAATCTTAAAAAAGTTATGTGTTTGTACGGGACAAGGCTGGTCTACCATGACCCTTGGTTTATGTGAACCAGGTGCAATTTTAGTCAAATTAATTGTATTAGAAAAAAATAAAAAAGTAAATGTGGTAGCACTAATATCAAGGTTTATTCAAACAACAAAAATATTAGAAATAAGGTTATTCCAAAAGAATTAAAAATGCTGTAATGTAATTTTTTACATTGTTTGTACGGGACAAATGGTATAAATATTTACAATTCACAGACAAACCAAAAGGTTATCAAACAAAGTTTCTAGTACATGAATATTGTGTGGCTAAATTCTAAACAAAAACCAGAAGCATGCATTTGAAAAACTAGTATATGTGTGAGAAATCGAAATGTTTGTACGGGACAAATTTACCATTTTCCATGGAATTCTCCAATTATACGTGGCCTTTTTACATACGATTGCTTATAAAGAAAAGTTTTTTAGCTCTCCTGAAAAATTTTGAATTCTGAGTTCTGTCACTTTATGATTTAGGGTGCGATATGTATTTATATGCAGTGTTTGAAATTGCTTAGCTACTTTTGCTGCATTTGCTTTTGCTTTGCTTTTGCTAACGAAAAGTAAATTAGCAAACTCGGCCAGCCGAGTAAAAAACGAGAACACGATTCATTCGCTTCAGTTTTCAGCTGAGCCGTGTTTGCTTGTATAGTTAAACAAAGCAACGCGATTTGGGGGATTTCATTTTACTTCCAGTAATTAGTTGTGTCTTTGCATTTTTTCTGCTTTTGCTTATTTTGCTGAAACGATTTGTTTACAGGGATGCCACTTTTGGGCTTTTCCTACCAAAACTGGTAGGTTTTGTTCCTTTTGGTAGGTTGGTAGGACGATTTGAATTTTGGTAGGTTTTTGCCATTGTCAACATAGGGTCAGAATATTTAAAATCGATCAAAAAAAAAAAGTTAGCTGCGATTTTTGCGAATCCAGCATAAATCGATAGCCGCACGACTTCTAAGATTTTCTGTATACTTAGTTTTAAAAATTTATTTTTTTTTTAAGTTTATAAATTAAGTTAAAGTTTGATGTGATTTTTGGGTAAAATCTTAATATCTCGGGAACTATAAGTCGTATTTGACTGATTTAAAAGGCATTAGAACCAGAAAATTCCAGGCTATTATAAAATGGTACCATATTGCTACATTTTATATTGGAAGCATAAAAACAAGATTGTGAGGTTGTAATTCGCGGTGTTCTCCTACTCAGAAAATTTGCAATTTAATACCACAAAGAGACCTATCAATCAAGAACCAAATCCCACTTTCGGATTTTTGGGACAGGCATGATTAAAGAAACTACAGCGATGAATGTTACTCTATGTTCAGCAATACTTGCACTTCTATCAATAAAATATACCACTATGAGTAAAGCTAGCGGTAGGCTTTGCTTTTTATCAGATATCTTACCTTCGTACCAATATAAGAAGAAGCTCGTTTTCCCATTGTTACTTCGTTTCGATCATTTTTATCCACGGATTTAAAAAATTAATGTTTAGTTAAGTTTAGTAAACTTTATGTTTAACAAATTCTTTTAAAAATGAAATTTCATTACATAAAATATGTCGGGGATCTTCAAGTACATATACATGGTACTCCCGAGTATTTTTTTATATCTTTCGCTAATTTGAAACGGGGTTTTAGAAAACTATCTTCATTGTTGTAATCTCCATCTTTACCGTATCCAAAAGAAATATTTTTGAAAGACCCTGCCACCTTTCCTACAGTTCCTTAGTTCCTTAGTGTGGTTCACAAGTGGTATCTGTGCGCTGACTCGAGAAGCGTGTCGTTAACTGTGCCACCCAATCCATCACATGGACCTTTTCCATGGGATGTTGCAAATAAATGACTAAGCTTGGTGTATACACTTTTGTCACTTGTTTACTTGTAATACACGTTCGAAATCGGTTTATGACCCCGCCTTCTTTTTAACAAAGATGTTTCTAGAATGCTCTTCAGAAATTTGTAACGTGACATTTTTGTAACTAAAAGTAACACATTGATACAATTTTTCACTAACGAGTATATTTATGTATACGCTTAGTCGGATCATTGATAAACATTTTGAAAATGGGCGTGACTACGCCCACTTTATGCGGCAACCCGCTTATATAAAATACACAGTGTTTCGGTCAAACGCAAACAACCAATGAAAGCAGATGAGTATCTAATTTTCGATTCCACTCGAACTTGGGATTCCTTACTTGTTAATAATAGATATGTATACGAGCATAGAATATTTATACCATATTAATCAATACATATTAGACTTAAAAACCATTGTCTATACGGGTAAGTATGCTGTAAACATTTAGCAAATTAAAACACCCAAAAGAAAAACGCTGAAACCTTGGTTCAAATTAGCGAGAGGTGTCAAAAACACTCGAAAGTACCATGCATTTGTACCTCAAGATCCCGGACATATTTCATGTAGTGAAATTTCATTTTTAAATAAATTTGTTAAACATAAAATTGAATAAACTTAACTAAACATAATTTTTTTTAAATCCGTGGATAAAAATGATCGAAACGAAGTAAAAATAGGAAAACGAGCTTCTTCTTATATTGGTACGAAGGTAAGATATCTGATAAAAAGCAAAGCCTACCGCTAGCTTTACTCATAGTGGTATATTTTATTGATAGAAGTGCAAGTATTGCTGAACATAGAGTAACATTCATCGCTGTAGTTTCTTTAATCATGCCTGTCCCAAAAATCCGAAAGTGGGCTTTGGTTCTTGATTGATAGGTCTCTTTGTGGTATTAAATTGCAAATTTTCTGAGTAGGAGAACACCGCGAATTACAACCTCACAATCTTGTTTTTATGCTTCCAATATAAAATGTAGCAAAATGATACCATTTTATAATAGCCTGGAATTTTCTGGTTCTAATGCCTTTTAAATCAGTCAAATACGACTTATAGTTCCCGAGATATTAAGATTTTACCCAAAAATCACATCAAATTTTAACTTAATATATAAACTTAAAAAAAAAAAAAATTTTAAAACTAAGTATACAGAAAATCTTAGAAGTCGTGCGGCTATCGATTTATGCTGGATTCGCAAAAATCGCAGCTAACTTTTTTTTTTTGATCGATTTTAAATATTCTGACCCCATATACAAGTCCCACAGCTCATCGAAAATCGATAAAAAAAAAGTCGATATGTCATTGGCAAATGTCAAAATCGGGGACAGATTGGTATACTTAGCGGCGACTTTCGGGGGTACAGATTGGTATGGCGGCCGGATGTGGTTGTTGTAAGAAAAGGGACCATAATGACATGGTCGTAGCAATCAAGACAGAAACGCAATTCCGGAATTGGGATTTGAAAAAAAAAAACAATTAATAATTCCGAAAAGAAATTAAGGCTGAGTTTCTAAAACGCAATTCCCGGAGAGGGCGTAAACGCCAGCTATTCCACGAATAACATGTGCAAGAATGTAAATTTAACAGCCTACAAAGCAGAAAGAAGAAGAGCAACTTATATTGCATTCATGATCGTCATTGGGCCATAACAACAACTTCAACTGTTCAAGTCACTGTTCTCCATACACTATGGTTCTTGCCTTCGTTCAACTAACATAATTGATTTGGTACATTTGTTCACTTTGCCACAACACTGTTGAGAAAACATGCCTTCTCAGTAGAGTTTTGTCACAAAACTCTGCTAAATAGAAACGTTTTCTTTGAGCATCAAGTATACTTGCCCCCACAGACACAACTGGAGGAGATTGAAAACAGAAAAGCATCTGACGTTTTAGCTATATGAAGCAAACAAGGCTGTTCGTCTACATGATGTGTAATAAAGAGCTCCATGTGGTATCACAACAGGCCATCAGGCCTACTTAGGTAGTAAATGCGTTTGCTGTACCAAGTGGAAACAATGTCCGGTATTTCCCTCGATAAATCTTCTTACGTTTCCTTCAGGATCAGTTGATTGCCCTCATTATTCCTGAAATGTTATTCCACAAAATGTATATCCTGTATAGCCACGCCCATTTTCAACATTTTTATCAGTCATCCAACTAAGCATATAAATATTATTCTTTGTGCAAAATTTCATTCGTTTATGACTTCTAGCTACAAAGATGTCACGTTACAAATTCCTAAAGGGTGTTCCAGAAATATCTTTGGTAAAAAGTAGGCGTGGTCATAAACCGATTTCAATAAATTTCTGCGTGTCTATTAACACAAGTTATAAAAGTGTATAAACCAAGTTTCATGATAATATCTCAATTATTTGTCGAGTTATGGGCTCAGAAATCTCGTATATTCCTGCTTCTAAAAAGAGGCGGTGCCACGCCGATTTTCCCAAAAATTTTTATGTTTTTTGTTTTATGTCCATAGTTAGACTCCTGCCATAAAATTTCAATGATATATCTTTATATTTGACAGAGATATAGCTTAAAATGTTTTTATTAGGTCACTTTATAATACCCATATATAAAAGTGGTCGTGGTCGTCAACCGATTTTGGCAATTTTTCGTCCAAACTTTTGCCTAAGTAAGTGTATCACGTATACCAAATTTCATCGATATATCTTCAACGGTTTCTTAGTTATGACTCACAAAACTTTCAATGTTTGCCCCTTAATAAGTGGGCGTGGCACCGCCCATTTTCCAAATTTTTTGTGTTTTTTGTTTTACATCCGTAGTTGGACTCATACCACAAAATTTCAGTAATATATCTTTATATTTGACAGAGATATCGCTTAAAATGTTTTTATTAGGTCACTTTATAATTCACATATATTTTAACAATTTTCCGTCCAAACGTTTACCTAAGTAAGTAAATCACGCGTACCAAATTTCATCCACATATAAAACTTTCAATGTTTGACCCTTAATAAGTGGGCGTGGCACCGCCCATTTTCCAAAATTTCATCAAATTTCTTCATAGGGGCCTGAGCTCAACACGTGGGAAAAATTTCATCGCTCTAGCTATATTAATGACCGAGATACCAAATTTCCGATTTTTTCTATATAGGAAAAGTGGGCGTGGTCATGGTCCGATTTCGCCCATTTTCAATACCAACCGTTCCAGTCTCGATACCAAGTTGCATTTCAAATTTCATCAAAATATCTCAATTTTTGCGCGAGTTAGAGTGTTTACAGACTGACGGACGGACGGACAGACGGACATAGCTCAATCGATTTCTCTTTTCACCCTGATCATTTTGATATATATAAGTCTATATCTATCTCGATTATTTCATTCTGTTACAATCCACCGTTATGTGATTAAAACTATAATACTCTGTGTACTAGTACAGCTGAGTATAAAAAAAATGGTAGGCTCGAAGCCATTTTGGTAGGTTTTTGGTAGGAAAAAAATTTTCTTAGTGGCATCCCTGTTTGTTTACGCATATTTCGATTTTTATACATATTTACTTATGTATGTATGTATGTACACATAATATGTATGTATGTCCATTTGTAAACATCTATTCATGTTGAATTTTGCTTAAAAACTAGTTTCAGCAAAATAAGCAACTGTTATCAAAAATTTACCACTCAACTAATTGCTGGAAGTAAAAGTAACCCTCTCAAATTGAGTTGCTTGGCTTAACTACACAAGCAAACACGACTCAGCTGAAAACTGAAGCGAATGATTCGTGTTTTCGTTTTTGGCTCGACTGAATTCAGCAATAAGCAAAAAACATCGACTATTGCTATTTTGCAGCAAGCAAATTCAAACCAGTGTTGCCACACGTAGGGTTTTATCCCTACTTGTAGGTCTTTTTGGTTAAAAAATGTGCCTGTAGGTTAAAAGGTCCGCTTTTTCATGTAGGGTTTTTTACATGGAAATGTAGGGTTTTTTTTACACGGAAAACATTCAAGGCGCAAAATGTGCCCTGTGTTGACTAACAAAATGTTTCCCAACATGCGCCCTGTGTTGACCAACAAAATTTTTGCCAACTCTGTACATCATTGGCATTACATATCGATAAATGTGGTACACCTTATGTATGTATAAATACATCTCTATTATACATTGTGTTGACAGCTTTTTAAATTGAACTGATTTATAAAAGCTGTGTGTAAATTTAAGTAAGTAATAATTTTGTCTTTATATTCAAGAATTAACTTTTTTTTACTTTTTTTTTTTATAAATGAGCATGTGCTCTTACGATTTATTTCTCTTTTTATATACATTTTTGTGTAACATTGAATTAAAATTTTGATGAAGATATCTATACACATACATACGTATATGTATAAAAACCTCGTTAAAGTTTTGTAAAGCTAATAAAAGTATCTGAAAAAATACCTATTTTTGATTATATATGTATATGCATTGTCCTATTAAAAAATTTCAATAAATTATATGCGGGTTTCAATATTTCCGCAAGGAAAAAATGTAGGGATTTTTGTAGGTACTTTTTTTTAACGCCTAGGGTAATCTTGGGAGTTTTACCTCGTTTGTAGGGATTTTGGAGGAAAAAAATGTGGTATCACTGATTCAAACCCTGTTTATATGTACATTTAAGTAAATATATTTACATACACACATGTATAAATATATGATGTATTGTAGTGCCGTGTGAATGGTCCCACTTGTGTTGATAAATGCAGCCCTGTGCTCATGTACTCAAAAGCTTTAACTTTGTAAGCAACGAGTACCATGAGCACAGGGATAGCGAGTACGGCTTGGCAAGCTGCCGAACCGCCATTACGAATTAATTGTATCGATGGACTTGCGCTGAGCACTAGGCCCAGAAATAATAAGTTGCGGTGAAAACAAATAAAAATTAGAAATTGTACTTAATATAAATAAGGACATTAAATAAAATAAAACAACTAAGACTATATTCTTTGAAATAAAATAAAAAGTGTTTTGTTGGACTAAATAAGGGAAAAGTGAGATAAACTATTACAGGTGGTGAGTTGGAGCCGGGTGAAACAAGTACACCCAATAAACATTATTATATGGCGACCGGACTGAGTGTGCCTGCAAAGACAGCAAAAATGCCAATTTGGCATATGAAGCCACCCTCGCGTGGGCCAGAAACAACCATCATAAAGAAAAATAATTATTAAAAATCATTTATTTATTCACATGAATACGATCTAACAAAAAAAAAAAAAAAAACCCAAAAATAAAAAAAAAATTATAAGTTCAAAAATGTTACAAAAAAAAAAAATGCTGAAACGGCGTGAATTCGAATAAATCAAAAAAAAAAAAAAAAATTTAAAAAATTGCAAAAAAATTACAAAAAAAAAATTTAAAAATTTACAAAAACGATACAAAAAAAATTATAAAATTTGAGAAAAAACTACAAAAAAAAAAAACCTATATATCAAAAATGCTACAAAATATTATAAAATTTTAAAACAAAAACGATACAAACAAAAAGTACAGCAAAACTTTTTCGAGAATTTCATTGCAAGTGGGTACATACATATATGTACACAACGATTAACGGCTACCAGCGAAAATTTGATGTACGGTAAAAACCTCATAGGCAACGAATGGCTGTACCGCTCTTATAAAAAAAGTCACACCGACCGGCATACGGGTTTGTACGTTATTATTACACCAACAACACAGGCAAAATCTAGCGTCACTTATGCGACAAATACCTATGCCGTGCAAAAGTTGTCATAACACCAACAAAATGAGGCGTAATATATAATGTACATATGTAGCAAATCAGGAAGACAATCCAGTGGGCGTAGAAGCGAATCAAGAGAGCGACCGGTAGCAGCGGCTAGCAGCGTGTAAGACATATGTATGTATATGTATGTACGTATCTAAAAATTTGGTTTTTCTATGAACATATGTAAGTATGTATTTCAAGATGATACAGTCTCGCTGTACATAGCAAAACATATTTCACATTATCGAAAACGGTGCTTATGTACGTATATATATGCATATATTTATATACATACATACGTGCATTGCTGTACTTTTGGTTATATACAATTTCATATTTTTTAAAACGGTTCGCCGTTATACATAATACATATTTACATACAACAGTAATTTGAATTCCATACATTTTTTTTTTGAGAAAACGGTGCGTCCGTATGTGTACATGCATATGCATATAAATACATACAATTTAAACATATATAAAATGCTTTTGTAAGAAAAACATATACATATAAAATTCTGTTTGTTGTGGAACGGTGCGGCCGACACGTTAAATAATGATGCTTTTTTTGTAGTGGAACGGTGCGGCCGACACGTTAAATATTGAAGATTTTTTTGCTATAAAACGGTGCGTCCGTTACTTATGTATACCAGTACATAACAATATATATTTTTTGCTTTGAAACGGTGCGTCCGTTATAATACCTGCTATTTCAACTTGCCATTTGATATTTCGTCTAATTTTTCCATGTTATTTCTTGCATAATTAAATTGTACAGTTTGTACCAAATTTTTCAAATCAATATTTCAAAATCAATTTACACATACATATATACGTAAAATTTAACTCCATTTAATACCAGCAATTTTAATTAAAGTTTTCAGCCACTTTGAGCTTTTTCCAAATTTTGTTTTGAATTTTGTCGATCCACCCTAATACGCATATGTATGTATGTGTATACAGATTTTTTTCACATAAGCCTGGTATATGTAAAATGCAATAATTTAAAGATTTCTTAACAGATTATTAACAATTATCATTAAATCTCTGAATAACTACATTTTTTTGGAAAAATTAAAGTTACAATTTATAAAAATAACTAAAGTCTTTTGTTGTACATGGAAACAACCCAATGGTCATCCTATACCCAGTTGCTCCTTTTGCTTACTAACATGTCATGCATGTTACTAACATTTCTACATAATTTTCAGTCGTAAACTTTTGGACATCAGAATTATTAAGCATATTTTTTTAAATATTTTGGAAATTTCAACATTTCACATACAATTTCGGATTGGAACCACAATAGGTAAATAATTTTTTTCTAAATTCTTGGATACAAATTTAAAACTTTCTCTCATTACTGGATATTTATCAGATGTCAGATTTCAACAATCAACTAAAAGAATTTCGGTTAAATTTTAATAAAATTACTAAACGTATTTTAAACACTGGGCGACGTGTTACAACAAAGCAAGAAAAGTTAGACGAATACAAAGAAGACTTAATCCGGACATACAATCAAATTTTATCACATATAAATTCGCAATTCGGTAAAGAAGTTAAGCCTGAGTCAGTGATTAAAACTTTAACGCGTTGTAGAAAACAAATTATCGATTGCTTTTTGGTAATTAAGTGCAGAGTAAAAGTACCAAAAGATTTTTCTGAATTAATTAAAGCTGACGTCATTTGCTCTGACACAGATACAGAAGAAGAATTTTCCGACGCTCAATCAACTGGCGAATCCATAACTGATACCGTAAACCCCATCTGTTCTATTTCATTAGCTGAAGATTTTCTTGGTTTTGAATCCAGACATACAACTCAGACAGAATCCTTAAATTTTTCTAATACACAAACAATAGAAATGGCTACCACAGAACAGAAGAAAAATTTTATTGCGATGTGCGCACCTATAATTAGAGAAAACTACAATGGCGATCCATTAGCATTAGATTCCTTCCTAGACAAAATCGAATTAATAGAAGGTCTAACAGAAACAAATCTCGAGACAACTCTCATATCTTTTGTCAAATCGAAACTTGAAGGAAAAGCACGGGAA